>CM066033.1:300810708-302241452 GCA_033557465.1 Ichthyophis bannanicus
AGCAAATCACATCAGAGCAGTGGACCCTCTCCATCATCAGAGAGGGCTACAAACTTCATTTCTCAGACCTTCCTCCCTACACCATGGTGAGACATTTCAATTCTCCCACATCTCTCCTCGACCTTCTGGATCAGGAGGTAACCTCCCTTCTGGCCCAGAGGGCCATAGAAGAAGTTCCTCTTCTTCAGCAGGGGTCAGGTTTTTACTCCCCCTACTTTCTCATCCCAAAGAAAACAGGGGGATACAGACCTATTCTAGATCTCCGAGAATTGAACACATTTCTGTACAAGGAGAGGTTCAAGATGCTCTCTTTAGGCACTCTCCTTCCATACCTACAGAGTCAGGATTGGCTTTGTTCTCTAGATCTCAAGGATGCGTACACCCATATACTCATCCATCCATCCCACAGAAAATTTCTACGCTTTCTGTTCCAGGGAAAACATTACCAATACAGAGTCCTTCCTTTTGGTCTGGCCTCTGCCCCAAGAGTGTTCACCAAATGCATGGCAAAAGTTGCTGCATTTCTGCGCACTGTGGGAATCTTTGTCTTCCCATATCTGGACGACTGGCTCATCCGAGCTCCATCACAGTCAGAAGCCCAAATTTCCCTGAACACTACCAGGTGCATTCTGCAGTATCTGGGACTTGTGGTAAATCTCCCAAAGTCTCAGCTCATCCCTACTCAGTCCCTAGAATTCATAGGGGCCTGGTTGGACACCACTACTGCAAGAGCCTATCTTCCCCAGGCTCGTTGCCAAAGTCTGGTGCAGTTAGCCTCCCAGATTCAGTCAAAGGACCACTTCACTGCCCGGAAGATGCTACAACTACTAGGCCACATGGCTTCCACAGTACATGTGGTACCCTATGCTCGTCTAGACATGAGAGCAGCTCAATGGACTTTGTCCACCCAGTGGACTCAAGCGTCAGGAGCTCTCTCAGACCAAATAGCAAACTCCAAACGTCTCCTTTGGTCTCTCCAATGGTGGATGTCCACTCAAAATCTGTTGTTGGGGTCCCCCTTCCACCCCTTGTTGCCCCAAGCAATCCTCACAACAGATGCCTCCCAAACAGGTTGGGGAGCTCATCTGCAAGACCTCTCCACCCAAGGCACTTGGTCCCCACAGGAGACCTCTCTTCATATCAACCACTTGGAACTTCGAGCAGTGTTCCTAGCTCTCAAGGTCTTTCATACCCTCCTCAGCTACCAGACAGTCCTCATTCAAACGGACAATCAGGTAGCCATGTTTTACATAAACAAGCAAGGAGGAACTGGCTCTCTGTCTCTTTGCAACGAAGCTCTCAGATTATGGGCCTTCGCCAGAGAGCATCAAATCCATCTCCTGGCAGTATACCTCCCAGGAATTCAAAACTCTCTTGGGCGGACAGACTCAGTCGAGTTCTGCTCCCACACGAATGGTCCCTGCACATGGATCAGGTACTCAGAATCTTTCAGGAATGGGGTACCCCGGACATAGACCTATTTGCAAGTCCGTGGAATGCCAAACTTCCCCGGTTCTGTTCCAGGATTCCGTGTCAGGGAGTTCAGGCCAAGGATGCCTTCCTCTTTCATTGGGGTCAGGACTTCCTGTATGCCTTTCCACCCATTCCTTTGATCCCCAAGACTCTGTTCAAACTTCAGAGGGATCAAGGGTATATGATCCTCATAGCTCCACGCTGGCCACGCCAAGTGTGGTACCCTCTACTTCTGCATCTTTCCCAAGTCCCCTCCCTGGACTTGGGAGCTGCTCCAGACCTTCTGTCTCAGGAGGAGGGGACTTTGTGGCATCCAAACCCCAAGTCCCTTCACCTCAGAGCTTGGTTACTGAAGGCCTAGACCTTCAAGACTTCAATCTTTCGCAACAAGTGAAGGATATCCTTCATGCTTCCAGGAAACCTTCCACTAGGCGTTCCTATGCTTTTAAATGGAAGAGATTTTCCATTTGGTGTGCTCAAAAGGGTCTTGACCCTCTAGCACTTCCCCTGAATTCTCTATTAGACTATCTCCTGCATCTTTCCAATGCAGGCCTTAAGACGAATTCCGTAAGAGTCCAATTAAGTGCTATTGCAGCATCCCTTAAGCCTATCAATGGACAACCTATTACCTCTCATCCTCTTATTGCCAGATTCATGAGAGGCCTAACCTTAACTAAACCTCCCATTCGACCTCCTCCGGTGGCATGGGATTTAAACTTGGTTCTTGGTCAGCTTATGAAGCCACCTTTTGAACCCTTAGCCACTACCTCCTTGAAATTTCTTTCCTGGAAGGTTATTTTCCTTATTGCAATCACTTCTGCTCGCCGCATTAGTGAGCTGCAGGCCTTAGTGGCTAATCCACCTTATACAAGGTTCCATCATGATAAGGTAGTCCTTAGGACAAATCCTCACTTTATGCCTAAAGTGGTCTCACCTTTTCATCTTAATCAAGAGGTATATTTACCTGTCTTTTTTCCAGCTCCTCATGCATCCACTGCAGAGAGGAACCTTCATACTCTAGATTGTAAAAAAGCTCTTGCTTTTTACTTACACAGGACACAGCAACATAGAAAGTCTTCCCAGCTTTTTGTTGCTTTTGATCCTTCTCATCTAGGACTTCCAGTCTCTAAAAGAACACTGTCCAATTGGATTGCTCAGTGTATTTCTTTTGCTTACCAGAGTAAGAACCTTTCTCTGGAGGGCCACGTCACAGCTCACAATGTGAGGGCTATGGCCACCTCTATGGCTCATCTTCATTCTGTATCCATCGATCAGATCTGTCGAGCAGCCACCTGGGCCTCGGTTCATACCTTCACGGCCCATTACTGTTTGGACAAGGACTTCCGCCGGGATGCCTTGTTTGGTCAGGCTGTCCTCAGACACCTGTTCCATTCTTGAGCAACTCCTGCCCTCCTTCCCTGAATGGATGCCTGAGATCCATAGGAAGACGAGGAACCTTTCAGGGTCTCATACCCTTGGGGATCTCCCGGGCATCTTAACTAGGGAGTCCCCATATGTGAGGACTTATTCCTGCTTGTTCTGGAGATAGCACAGTTACTTACCTGTAACAGGTGATCTCTGGGAACAGCAGGAATTAGTCCTCACAACCCACCCACCTCCCCTAGGAGTTGTATCTCTCTCTCTCTATCTTTCCTTTCCTCTCTCTCTCTATTGTCTCAGCTTTAAACTCGAACTGAGGAGAGTTGGTCAGGAAAGGCGGGAAGGCAGCGCGCATGCGCTGTGGGAGGCTCCCAAAAGCTTTCTTCTGGGAAGCTGGGGAGCTTTCCCGTGCAGGCTCCATCGGTACTGACGTACCCATATGTGAGGACTAATTCCTGCTGTTCCCAGAGATCACCTGTTACAGGTAAGTAACTGTGCTTTACCTTCCTGTATGTTCTGACAGTGGGCTTGCACAGCTTCATACTGTTCCACAGTATGTCTCAGATATTATGCACCCAACCACTGCTGTGGTACTGACAGCCCTACCATATCCTAGGTTTTCGTATCCCTGAAGCTCCATGCCCAATGTCTTCCTACCTCTCACCAGTTAGGAAAGACATGGTGGATCTTCAGTGGATTTCAGATTCAATTCCTCAAACATCTGTCCTTTCTTGGGAGTATGGGGTTCTTCTCATACCCTTTCCTCCCTCAAGGACTAGATCTGTTTGTCCAGATCGGTCAGTCTTCCTCTTTTGCTCCTACCTCTGAATACTTCTGTAGCCAAAAGAGTTTTCAGCTTTCCATGAAGCTTCCCACTGAAGACCTGCCGTGTTTGTACTATCCCAATTGAATCCTGAGGTCTCGCTTCCAGATGTTGACCTCCACCTTCACTCCAGTGAGGTCACCTTGAACATTATTCTACTGGATTCCCAGTAGACTCCATCAGCCTCTCTACTTCCTGCAATCCAGTAGGTGAGCGTCATATGGTGATTGTTCATTTCAATATTATGGTGATTGTTCATTTCAGTATATCTTTTGATAATGATCATACATACAAGGACTCCTTATGGGGTAGTCCTTTCTTAGGTTAGCTGTTTTTTCTGCAGCTCCTCTCTTTTCAACTCCTGCCCTCCATCCTCAGGATGCCTGGCCATATGAGGTTTAGCATGTTTTCAATCTTCAACATGTTAGGGCTCCAGGCATCTTAGCTTGGGAGTCCCCATATGTGAAGACTCATTCCTGCTTGTTCCTGGAGATAGCACAGTTACTTACCTGTAACAATACCACTCTGGGAACAGCAGGAATAAGTCTTCACAACCCGCCCACCTCCCCTAGGAGTTGTATTTCTATATCTATCTTTCCTTTCCTCTTTCTCTCTCTCTTTGTCTCAGCTATGAAACTCAACTGAGGAGAGACAGTTGGAAAGGCGGGAAGGGAGCACGCAGGCGCTGAGGGATGCTCCCAAAAGCTTTCTGATTGGACGCTGGGGAGCGTTCCTGCGCAGGCTCCGTCGGTACCGACGTACCCATATGTGAAGACTCAACTCATATGTGAAGACTTATTCCTGCTGTTCCCAGAGATCACCTGTTACAGGTAAGTAACTGTGCTTTATCTTCACTGCCATTGGCAGTGAACATGGCCCTTGAGGATGATGGTCTGGCCTACTGTCTTGGTGCTGTTTTCTCTGGATGCTCCCCTTTGCGGAAGGGATCATCACCTACTGCTCCCTTGGTGGTGGGGAGCTTCTGGCTTCCGGGATGTCTTCCCCGGAGTTCTTTTACTTTCTGCAGCAAGCTTGGTCTTTCTGTCTTGGCAGCATGAACCCTGGAGCCTCCGGGTTCTCTCAATCTCTTTCTTCCCTTAAGAGGAAGTGACAGCAGATGAATTGGAGCCCAGCTTGGTTTTTGCCTTCTAAGCGCTCTTCTTTTGGCTGAGATTTGGAGTCCAATTCCAATGTTTTGGGTGCTGATACTGTCTTGAAGGACGAATTTTCTCACTCTAGAGATCACGATGAGTCTGGTATTCACCTGTTCAAGAAGGGCAAATTGGGTGACCCTTATTGCTCAGGAGTCATCCTCCCTACTGACCCTTCAGTGACTGAACAAGGGCTGCAGATCAACCCCCTCTTGCAGGATGGCTTTTCTCTTTCTGTAGGTTATCATGAACTTGATACGCTTGGATTGGGAGTTGCCGGACTCCCCAGTGAAGAGGCTGAAAACTTGCAGAAGCTTTATGCCCTGCCACAGGAAGATCACACCTAGTGGTTTAACACACAGAATGGATACACAGGTTACAGTGGTTACAAAGTGGACTACCATTCTGGTGGAGGGTGCATCATAAGGTGGACACTATGAGGCATCAGTTTACAGCCTCCACTGTTATCCTTCAGTTGGTGGTGTGTGCGGATCTCACGACTCTAGTTCTGCTCCTGTTGATTCAGTCCCTTGCGCCAGAGACTATTACACACCTCTTGGAGTCAGCTACAGCCTTTTTTTCCAGATGCTATGTATGATTTTGTCTGCTTGGCATCTAAAGACATTGCTCTGTTGACTGGTGTGACGTTGAATATGGCTCTATCATTGGACTCTGGATTCGTCCTCCAAGTCCCGATTGACTCAGCTTATCTTTAAAGGGAGGCTCTTGTTTGGGGTGGACTTGGAGAAGCTGGTTAAAGACTTAGGTGAGTCCAGACCTCATTGCATCATGGAGGATAGGCCAAAAAGGCCTGGAAGACATACTGGTGCATCTTCCTCTTAAGCCTACTCCAGTGTTCCTCACACATGTTATTCAGACTCCCGTGGCTCCTAGGAATTCCATAGATACCGCCCCAGAAAGCCCTTCTTTTCTTCCTCTTCTGGGTTCCAGTCTTTCGGCCCTTTTGTGGACTTTGAAGGTCCTGGGACTCTAACCCCTCCAGAGATACCACTCCTGTCCATTGCAAAGACGACTTGAAGGCCTATTCTGAGATGTCCCCAGTGGGGTGGCAAGCTCTCTTTTCTTCCAGGAATGGGCCCGGATCACTGAGGGCTAGACACCATTCAGCATGGCTATGTTCTGGAATAGTAGAGAGCCTATTCTGGATGCCTTCGTAGTTTTTCCTTGCAGCTCTGTGGCCAGGAGAGCTGCAGTTCAATGTACCTTGGACAGACTTCTCTGCCTGTGAGTGGTCTGACCAGGGCCAGGGCTGATACTTCCATTTACTTTGTGGTGCCAAAGAAGGATGGTTCCTTTTGGCCAACTCTCAACCTCAAGAGAGTCTATGCTCACCTGTGCACCCTTCCCTTCAATATGGAGACCCTGCGATCAGTGATTCAGGCGTTACGCCTGGGAGTTCAGTCTTCATGGTATAGTTCTTAACTGGTTTAGGTCTTTTCTATCCTATCGGTCTTTTTCGGTTCCCTTGGTCCCTCTTCTTCCTCCACTCATGGTGTACCTCAGGGCTTTGTGCTGGCCCTTCTGCTATTTCACATCTTTTTGATCCCTCTTATACTTCTCAAACAGCAACACAGAATCTCGGCCCACTTCTACAAAGATGACATTCTCTTGCTTCACCACACCAACCCTCTCAGTCCATATCTCACGCCTCTCAATAACTGTTTAGCAAGCATCTCATCCTGGATGTCTGCTAACTTCAATTAAATCCTCACAAATCTGCTGCCATTTAGTTCCTGTTCAGTTCTCCCTCTCCTACCCTTGCTTCAATGCTCTGACTGCCCCTACCACTTGTTAATTCCATAGTTGACTCCTCTCTGTCGTTCCACAGTCATCTCACTTCCCTAATTCAGCTTTCTTTTCATGCACTCTGTCAGATTTGAGCTGTCCGTTCTTTCCTCTCTTATCTTTAACCACACGACTACTTACCCTTGTCGTTTCCCGGTTAAATTATTGTAATATTGTGCTCTTAGGTTTACCCCAATATTAACTATGCCGTTTACACTCATCTAAAATACTGCTATTTGCATTCTCACACACCTCATTATGAACATTTTACCCCTCTTCTGCTTCAGCATCACTAGATGCCTATTAAATTTCGGGCCCATTACAAACTCCTCACATTGGTCCATCGCACTCTCCACACATCTTTACCACACTACCTATCTGATCATCTCCATACACTTTCCTTCCATAGAGTCTTATGGAATATACATGCCAGCCATCTGCACCTCCCTTCTGTTTCTAATGCCCAACAGGAATCCACATGCTCCTCTGCTTTCTATTTTCTGGCACCTGCCCTTTGGAATGCACTCCCCTCCACACCCCACTTAGAACCATCCTATACCAGATTTAAAGTCATGCTCAAAATGCACCTCTTACATTTCGCTTTTGATCTGCCCGTTATATAATTCCAATTTGCTCTCTCCTTACCTTTACCTCCTTTTACCCCTCTCTCCCCTGCCCCTAGTGCGAGTGCTCTATCCCTTTCCTGTCAGACTTTGGTGGTGTTTTTCTCCCTTCTCTTTTATTTTATTGAATTTGCTGTTAATATTGTACACTGCCCTGCTCTGCTACCCTTTGAAGGGTGGTTTTATCAAATCAAAATAAACACAAACATATGATGTGGAGAGTTCCTCGCATTTCTGGACTTAGCCAAAACTTACTTTTACATCTCTATCTGAGAGGGTCAACAGTGCTTTCTTCATTTCGCCATTCTTGGCTGTCACTTTGTTTACATCTGTTCCCTTTGGCCTCTCCACCACCTCATGGACATTCTCAAAAGTAGTGGTGATGGTGGCTGCTGAACTGAGGCACCAGAGGATCTGCATATACCGATATCTGAACCACTGGCTTATTCAGGCCAGGTCGCAATCCAAAGCACACCTGGTTTCGGGCCAGGTGGTGCAGTTCCTCAAAAGTCTTGGTTGGGTGATAAATCAAGGAAAGAGCCACTTGGTGCCTTTCCAGTCACTGAAATACCTGGAAGCATGTTTCAGTACTTGTGTAGGCAGAGTCTTCCTGCCCGAGAAGAGAGTGAGACAGTTGGCAGCCTTCTGATCTCAGCAGGCTCCCACAGTTTGGGATTATCTACAGCTTCTCTAATGGCGGCAGTGATTGACATGGTGCCTTGGGCACAAGCTCATGAGGCCACTTTATAGGTCCTTGCTTTCAGGACACCAAGCTCCGATGCAGAAAACTCAGCCATTCTCTAGGCAGTATGTGCCCACTTGACTCCGAATAAACCCCTCCTTGTACTAGGAGATCCAAACCTCCCCTCTTTATCTCAAAATGATGCAGCCTCATTCAGACGCTATGAAGGACCTATACTACACACAGATGATAAATATTCCACATACAAGAAAGGGGGAACACTTGACCTCATATTCCTACCCAACCAGTACATTGATCACAACCTGCTAACACACCTGGACACCACTCCAGTCCCTTGGTCAGACTATTACATGATCAACTTCTCTAATACACCTACGACAAAAAGAACAGCAGCTGAAATCTAGAAAGAAAAGAGAAGATTTAGAACCTTCAGCAAAGATAAATTTCTGAAGCAAGTTCTACCAGAGCTGGAACAGAACATGCCAGATTTAGACTCGATAATTAATAATTGGAACCACACACTCAATGCAGCAACAGCCCCAAACAGAGTAGTTCCAGACAGAAGGAAACACAATGCTCCATGGTTCTCAACAGAGATCAACAGCCAAAAGAAACCTGCTATGGAAACTTGGAAGAAAATGGCGTCAGACACACACCACTTTCAGAAATAAACTTAAAACCCATCTCTTTGCCCTTGCTTTCGATCTCCCCGACCCCTCTGTGTAGCCCACATCCCCTTTTCTTTCCTCTCCCTCTCCCTTCTCCTTTTGTGTCGAATGAATCTGCCTGGTTTGCTTTCCTGTTAATATTGTAACTTCCTCTTCCTCTCTCTACTGTATGGTTTCCTTTTTGTATTATGTGAACCGCTCTGATATGTATTTGTTGAGCGGTATATTAAGTCAATAAACATAAACAAAACAAAGACCAAGAACACCTAATCAAATACATTGACATGCAAGCCTCATACCACAACATGATAAATAGATGCAAGAAGTGATGTTATATAAGCCTAATTATGAAGTCACTCAACAAACCAAGAGAACTTTTTGAAATAGTGAACGCTCTGACCACAATTCCACAACAGCCAAGGAACACAACTCCCCGGATCCTCAAGAAATGGCAGACCACCTAATGCTAAAATACAAAAGCGCACCATTCTTGGATCCTATCCTGCTAGATCTGCAGCAGTCATATCACAAGAATATAAACTTATGGACATCTTTCACATTCCCTCAGAAGAACAACTTGAAGCCATCATAACCAGCATAAAGACAACTACATCTCCGCTGGATCCATGTACAACCACATAGATAAAACTCACAAAAGACTATCTAACACCCTCCCTACTGGAAATCACCCGTTCATCACTCACACAAGGGTACCTACCCTCTCATTTTAAACAAGCATCGATACGGCCCATTCTAAAAGGCAAAAACCTCGACACCATGGACATCAACTCATATCAGCCGATATCAAGCCTACCATTCAAAATCAAAGTGATAGAAAAAGTAGTCCTACAATAATTACAAGACCCCACATAGATGACCATGCTGCACTAGATGCACACAAGTATGGCTTCAAACCCAATCACAGTGTGGAAACACTAATTACATCACTCCTTGACACCATAACAAATGATATAGACAACGTACGACGAGGTTTTAATACTGCTTTTCATTGACATCACAGCAGCTTTTGACTCTGTCAATCATAGGTTCGTGCTGCGAAGGCTTCATGAAATAGGGATCCATGGAACAGTGATGACTTGGTTCACATCCTACCTATTAAACCGAATGCAAGAAGTGAGATCTGGCAGCCAACAATCAAGACCATTCACACAACAATAAGGCATCCCACAGGGCTCTGCCCTCTTGGCACTGCTCTTCAACATTTACATACAGCCACTCTGTAACATGTCACAAGGTGGACCTATTGGAGCCTGAGAAAATGGAAATCAGCAGCAGTGATCAGGGGAGAGATGACAGTATAAACAAAAAACTGTCAGATGGTTGCTATAGACAACCTAGGCACACGTGGGTAAGGGCTGAGAAGACACACCCAGATAGCAAGCAAAGGGAGTTTGCTTTGCCTGATAGGAATCAGCTGGGTAGAGGTGGAGCCCAGAAACACAGAGATATAATACGCTCCCAAATAGTTAGAGAGGGAGAGGAGGTGAACCAGCAAGTCTCACAGCAAGGGAGACAACGGTCAGCGCAGCAGAAGCTGGGAAAAGTATGGAAGTGGAATGAAAGAGAGTCTGAATTACTGGGACAGCATGCAAGCCCACACGAAGGTCTGAGTGAGTCTCAAACCCAGAGTGAAACATTTGGAAGGCAGAAGCCAGATATTGAATGCATGTGTGAAGAGCACGAGAGACGTGGGAGAGTTGCAGTACAAGGTAACAAAGCCAGAAGTGTTGACAGTGGCTGTTTTCTACCCGAGTGGGTAAAACCCTGCAGCAATAGAAAAAGCCACCCAGAAATAAGCTTTAGAAATAATCCCTTCCCTTGTGCTAGAAAACCCAGGAGAAAAGAAGCTCACTTACTTGGAAAAGCTAGAGATTCTAGTATCCACTTTAAACTCCCAGAGTTTGAGCAACCTCCGTATAGAGCAGTGCAATCCAGGGCAGCTGTGAGGAAAAGGCTAGACCCGAGCACGCTCAGAGTCTACCGTAATCACTCTAACAGCAGAGCCAGGGAAGTTCCTGAATGTCCTTATGCTTACCAGCAGGGGCTGAGCTCCCATAAGCCTCATACAAAACTATATGGTAGTTCCCAGGGAGGCTTTGAGAGAGAAGGACAGAACAACTTCCTGCTTGACGAGGAAAACCTACAT
This sequence comes from Ichthyophis bannanicus, assembly GCA_033557465.1. Taxonomy (NCBI): domain Eukaryota; kingdom Metazoa; phylum Chordata; class Amphibia; order Gymnophiona; family Ichthyophiidae; genus Ichthyophis; species Ichthyophis bannanicus. The sequence continues at coordinate 300,821,503 of CM066033.1, forward strand.
TATCCTTTTGAAACAGCTGACCTTGAAAACGTGAGTGTTAATGAACCAGAATCTATGGAATATGAGAATACAGAGTTAGCAACAGTTCCTGAGCCCATGGAATGCTCAGTCTCGGTAATTGACCCAGAGTTTTCCTTAAGGTGAAAAGGGTTGAAGATAACCTGAGTAAGAGTCACAAGGTGTGGGCTGGAAAACGTGTCTCACAGAAAACCATGTGAATGAGCTGTGCTCTGGCAGCAAAAAGGAAAGCCTGTGAAAAACATTGAGAATGTTTAATTCTTTTCTTTTTGCATTTAAGCTGAAGTAAGCTATTTTTGTTTAACCTTTTGATTTCTGTTATATGCCCGAAGTGGGTTGTTTGCTTTGTTTTGCCAAGGAGAAAATACCTCACGGACGGGGAATAAAACCCTGAGTTTGGAACACAAGTGTCTTTTGTGGTTTATAGAGAAGGTACAACTACCACCCTCAGGGGAGTCCTCAGGCAGTACCAAGGCCTCACCGGTAGGGCACCTGGGGGTGCGACAAACATCATAAAGCAACACAACATCCAATACTACTACTATTACTATTTGGCACTTGTATAGCGCCACACATGCAGCGCTGTACAGCTAACCTACAAGAGGCAGCCAAAATACAGAGGCAGTCCCTGCCCATCAGTGTCATGCTCATCGGAGCTTACAATCTAGTCAGAATAATAGAGAGCATTGGACAGTTTAGTGCAAGGCACGGTATGGTCTATACCATTGGTCATGAGAAATGACGGAGTTAAGATAAGAAAAGGATGGAAGTCAGGATCTGAAAGCAATGTTGAAGAGATGGGTCTTCAACCTGGATTTGAAGAGGGCCAGGGAGGGTGCCTGGCATATAGACACAGGTAGGCTGTTCCAGGCGTAGGGTGCAGCAAGGAGAAAGGAGCGAAGTCTGGAGTTAGCGGTGCGGGTGAAAGGCATAGATAGAAGTAATTTGTTAGCGGAGTGCAGGTTCCGAGAGGGGACGTAGGGAGAGATAAGAGATGAGAGGTAATGAGGGGCCATAGAGTGAATGCATTTCTAGGTCAGTAGGAGGAGCTAGAATTGGATGTGGAATTGGACAGGGAGCCAGTGAAGCGACCTGAGAAGAGGAGTAATGTGGGCATGGCAGGACTGGCGGAAGATTAGTCGAGCAGCGTGATTTTGCATAGATTGAAGGGGAAGGAGGTGGCAGATGGGGAGACCAGCAAGGAGCAGGTTACAATAATCGAGGCAAGAGGAGACTAAAGAGTGGATAAGCGTTTTGGTGGTGTGTTCAGAGAGGAAGGGGTGGATTTTGCCAGTGTTGTAGAGGAAGAAACGGCAGGTCTTTGCTACATGCTGGATATGTATGGAGAAGGAGAGAGAGGTGTCAAAGATAACCCCTAGGTTGCGGGCCAAGGGAACAGGAAGGATAGTAGCTCCGTCCACATAGACTGAGAAAGGGGGAAGAGGAGGGGAGGATTTGGGGGGGAAAGACAAGGAGTTCAGTCTTGGCCATGTTAAATGTCAATTGGCGATGAGACATCCAGGCAGCGATGTCGGAAAGGCAGGCAAAGATCATGGACTGGGTTGCTGGAGAGATATAGCGCCACGCACACACCAGCAGCTGCACCAGCTGATTGGCATCGGGCCAGGGAGCGGGAAGGAAATCCCCCTCCTCCCATCACCGGCCCAAGGCCTATCAGTGCTTCCAGAACACGCTTAAAAGGAAAGCGCAGGCGACATAATGGTCTTTACCCCAATAAATACTGAACAACCAGACTACACACAGATCACCGCATGTTGGAAGCAATGACTGGGATAACTTACAGAAACTTCAAAAAATCAGAAGTGCTACACATCACCAGGAACGCACTATTCTTTCCACCCAGATCGATAAACATCTTAAACTACACACTAAGAGTCAAGAATGAAGTTAAATACCTTGGAGTGATATTTGACAAACAGCTCAACTTCCAGACCCACATCAAGAGAATAACCAAGACTGTACATCAAAAGCTAAGAACCATACACAGACTCAAGCCCCTACTCAGTGACAGCTACTTCAGATCAGTCTGCCAGGCCATTATAACCCCCACATTAGATTATTGTGATTATAATCTATCAAAGTCTCCCCAGGAAAACCACACTTCACTCCAGCTTGTACAAAACGCTACTGCGTACATAATAATCAGAACAGCAAGATACTGCCACAACCCCTACACTACAACAACTACACTGGCTTACAATAGCTACATGTTCCAAATACAAGGCCTTATTGATGATCTTCAAAATAATCCACAACCTAGCACTCCCAGTTCCTTCAACCGCTCATAAAAAAAAAAAAGACACCGGAGGACAGAACAAGAAGAACCTTGAATAATAACACTTTGAACATCCCCACACACAATAGAAAAGCCAAACAAACGACATGTAAGAGCATTCTCCCTGTATGCTCCCTCCCTATGGAATAACTTACCTAACTCAACAAAAGCCATCAAGGATATATCAGACTTCAGAAAAGCAACTAGAGGGGATCAAACCTAAGCTTTATTTAGAAGCTCAGATGACAAGACTTCGACTTTCATACTTTGAACACATCATGCGAAGAGAGAGATCATTAGAGAAAGATATCATGCTGAGAAAGATATGCTTGGCAAGATAGGTCAACGCAAAAGAGGAAGGCTAACAATGAGATGGATCGATATAATAACAGCAGCTACGGGTGCCAATCTGTCAACAATGAGCTGTCTGACGGAAAACCAAACACAATTTAGGACAACTATCCAGAGGGTTGCCATGAATCGACACGGACTTGACGGCACTTAACAACATTTACTGAATACTACAGGAACACCCCATGAGCAGTAGATACAAACTGAAACATCTCAATATACAGATCCAAATCTTCCCACCTGTCTGCTCCTCCCTCCCCCACCCAACTTTGCCCTCCACAGGTCCATCTCCCAAAAGAGCATAAACCCTACCTGCTGTAATATAACTCCCACCACTATGATACATGTGATTTATCAATAATCATCCAAGTTTAACACCCTTGTTCAGTGTAAACTTTTAAAGTTGTTGTTGGTTCATGTTATATGTAAACCACTCTGAATCCAATGATAGGGCGGTATAGAAAAACTGAAAATCTCTCAGCTGTCTGGAATTTGAGGTCAGGCTGCCCCTCCAGCCTGAGTTGGTGGCAGCAGCCAAAGCACCTGAGACAAGGTGCACCACTGGATGATCACTTATGGCTTCTCCTCTCATTGGATGCCAGCCTATTTGGCTGGGAAGCTCATTGGGACATCTGAACAACTCAGGGCTGCTGGATGAGCTGCAGGTTGGAATGGCCCATCAACCGCTTTGAATCAAGGGCTGTTTGGTTGTTCTTTTTGCACTTCTGGACCCTGATCATGGGTGAAGTGGACCAGGTCTACTCTGACAATGCCACGGCAGCACCATATGTCAATCAGCAAGCAGGCCTGAAGTGCTGGAGTGGCTCTGGAAATGACTCTCCTGTTCTTCTTGGTAGAAGAGAGCCTACTTGCTCATCAGTGCAACACATCATCAGAGTTGTCAGCACGGAGGCTGACTTAGTTGTCACTCTTGATCCCATGCAGTAGGAACTCGGTCAAACAGCTTATCAGCAGATTCTGCGCTGCTGGGATCATCCTGAGATGGATCTGATGACAACCCAGTCTAGCGCCAAAACAGAACACTTCTTCAGTCACCACAGAGAAACAGGCTCAGAGGGTGTCAATACCCTAGTTCTGCCTTGGCTGAAATGTGACCTGCTATATGTGTTTTCCTTGGTGGCTACTAGTGGGTCATGTGCTTCAATGCATTGAGTGGCATCTAGGCTGGGTGATCTGGTGGTGCCAGATTGGCCACAGAGGCTGTGATTTGGGGACCCGATGAGACTTCTGCCAGTTCCTCTTTTTTGATTGCCCTTAGTCTGGGGGGCTATTACATCAAGGACTTGTTCTTTTGGATGACCCAGCTCCCTTCTTGCTTACAGTTTGGCTCTTGAGAGGTGCTGCTTTGTGCAAAAGAGCTACCACTGTGGTTTATATGCTCCTGAAGGCTGAGAGGATCTACCAGCCTGGCCTATGTGTACATCTGGTGTCTTTTTGAGCATTGGTGCCATCAGCATCAGGCTAGACCTGATACAGTGGACTTACCATCCTTGCTTGCTTTTCTTTAGTAGGCTCTGGACAAAAGCCTTTCTCTTACTTCCCTGAAGTTTCAGTGGTGGCTCTTTCCTGCTTCAGTGGGGCTAGAGGCTGGTGGCTGGGTGGTCTCGTATCCTGATATTTCCTGCTTTCTCCTGGCGATATGACGTGTGTCCCCCTCCTGTGTTCAATTGTTCCAAAGTGGGATCTCTGACTGGTGCTCCAGGTCTTGATGTCTGAATCCTTCGAGCCCTTGAAGTGGGCTAGATTTAAAGATCTGACCCTCAAGACTATCTTTCTTGTCGCAATCTGCTCAGTGAGACGTATTTCTGAGCTGCAAACCTTGTCATGCAGGGATCCTTACTTATCTTTCTCGAAGGAGGCCGTGTGTATTTGGCCTCTATTTTTTTCTCTGCCTTTCATGTGAATCAGGTAGTCTGTCTGTCCTCCTTTTCTAAGGAGCAGTGCCAAGCGAAAGACAATGGCCTTCCCCTGTTGGATGTCCAGAGAGTGCTTCTCCAGTACTTGAAGGTGACCAAGTCCTTCCGTAAGTCAGCCCATCTGTTAGCAGGACCACGTAAAGGTGATGCATCTGCCAAGTCTACTTTGGGGTACTGGATTAAGGAGACAATTGCCTCTGTGCATCTGTTGTGGAACTGGCCAGTTTTGGAGTGTTTGCATGCACATTCCACTTGTGTACACGTGTCCTCACGGGTGTAGTGTAGCTTGTGGCCCCCCTCCGACGTTTGTCGGGTGGCAGTGTGGGCATCATATATTACCTAGTTCTCCTTAGCGGCCATGACCAGTCAAAACAAAGAGTGCCATATGAATCCATTTGTAGACACAGAATAGAGATATCAACCACTGAGACAATGGCAGTTGAAAAAGGCCATCCATTATATCATAGATGATTGCATCCAAAGATGTACATCAAGGGGCGCGATAAGATGCATGATCTGCCCCTTAGACAGGTCACATATTAAACTCAGCTATACTGGCAGATTTTACTAAAGGTTTGGACAAGTTCCTAGAGGAAAGGTCTATAAACTCTTATTAAAGTAGACTGAGGAAAATCTACTGCTTATTTATTTATTTATTTTATTTTTTATTTATTTATTACAGTTTCTTATATACCGCGCTATTTAGAATCAGCGCGGTTTACATCATAACAAAACGACCATAACGAAAAACTGTCAGGTTTTACATTGAACAGGAGTACAAACATGGATAACTGGGTTAACTATATACATAAGCTATCTACACTGTAGATATAAGTTGTGAGGGCATTTCTAGACTGGGTCATTTCTTGGAAGGGATATCTAGTTCAGTTGCTGTCTGGGAAGTATTGGCAGAAAAGGTAGGTTTTGAGAGCCTTCCTGAACTGATATAGATTGGTAATGGCCCTAATGTCGGGGGGTAGAGTGTTCCAGCATTTGGGGACATAAAAACTGAATGCTCTGTTTGTGGTGTTCATGTTGGACTTTGTCGCAGCCTTTGGTATAGCTAGCAGGTTTACAGCTGATGTTCTTCTTGATCTGTTGGGGGGGACCATGTGGATTAGATGCGTGAGTGAGAGGGATGAAGTACCTTTGATTGCCTTGAATGCTAGTAAAAGGGATTTGAAGGTGATTCTCCCGTGGATCGGTAGCCAGTGCAGCTGTTTGAGAATAGGAGTCACGTGGTCGTTTCTGGATGCACCATAGAGGACCCTAGCTGTGGCATTCATGGCCAACTGTAAGGGGGTTAGTGTGGATTGGGGGAGACCTTGTAAGATGGCATTTGCAAAGTCAAAATGCGACATGATCAGCGCTTGATATATGGTTCGGATAAGCAATATGTTATCTATCTACGTTTGGGATTTTGCCAGGTACTTGTGATCTGGATTGCCCACTGTTGGAAACAGAGTTCCTACTCCTGATGGACCTTGGTCTAACCCTTTTTGTTATGTTATTAATATGAAAGGGGTTGTTGTAATTTGTTTGCCTTCTCTATCTGTCTTGGCCTTTCGAAGGAAACACAGTAAATAATTACTTTTGAAAACATTCAGCTTCCATTGAAAACTGTTGTTGGCAAAGCATCTCTATTAAATGATTATACTTATTAAGTTCATTATTGACATGATATACTAAGATTTTTTTCCTCCATGGACACAGACTGTATAAAAGAAACCTTTATAAATAAGGTAATGTTTTGTTATACATAGTTTAATATATTATAAATTATTTTTTTGTAGAAAATTATACAGCTCCTACCAGAGAGAATTTTTTACAGATGGCAGTACCATAGTATAGGTAAGGCCTTCCTTTATATTGTGTTTGCTATTGTAATCATTGGCTTTATATCTTACCAACAAAGAAAATAAACGTTTTCTAAAACATGTTTGAATAGTAACAGATTTCCCAGTATTCAAATAGGCCTAAACCCCAATTGACGATCGCTGCTATCTGCATATGGTTGGCACTTATCTAGATAATGGCCACACTACTTTGAGCTCTGCCATTGGTCTGCGTCTGCGTTAATCCGATAGTACTGGCACGGCCTGTGGAGATATTCAGTGGCACTATCTGGGTAGTGCCACTGAAGCTTAGTGCCCTTATTCAGATAGTCCACTGTTGGCTGCCCAAATAAGGGCTTTGAAAATGGGCTTTTAGTGATATGCCTTTGGCGATGAGCTTTAATGCCACATGCTGCAAGTGTATGTTTTAGCATCATATATTTGAAGTTGTGTGCACAAGGAGCTCACATTTGAAATTGCATTATAGTTTTCATAACGACTAACTATTAATGTTAACAATAACAAATTGTTTTTAAACTTTATCAACACATTTTAAATTTTTAAGTAAAATTGATATTGAATTCCTATCTGTCCACAATTTATTCAGAATTCTGGCTTGTGAATTTCTCCCACTTCTGTGGTGATGTTCTCTGTCCATAATCAAAATGAATTAACCACATAAGTAGATGACATTTAACAGCCCTTACATAGATGAGTCTTCTCACAGCTCAGAAAAAAATTAGGCCATGCAGCTTCTGTTTAGCCAATATCTCATATATCCCCAGTCTTTTCTGTCTGTGCAAGTAGCCAGAAACAAGTCAGTTTTGAACATATTGTGGGGCAGACCAATGGGAGTTCAATATGATTTTTACCTTAGAAGATAAGTTTTAAAAAATTTTTGGATGAAGATTGGACGCAATTTGTTTTTAAGTGAATAGCTATGAAAATTAACACAGTATGCAATAATGCATGTTTTATAAATGGGGAGGAGGGGGAGAGGAGTTTGGAGGTTGTGTGCATTGCTGTTTCTTACCATCTACCTGGTAGTTGCACCCCCGTGAAAACTGGCTATAGGAGAACTCTTCCCCCTGTGATCAGCGGCAGAGATAAAAGGCCCGCTTTCCCGGGGGTACGTGACCAAAGGGGCACGTTCTGCCTCTTTGGAGCCCCTTTGGAGCACAAAGCACTGGGTGAAGCTCTGATCTGATGGGTAAGCGGAAAGGTAAGCGTAAAGCTTCGGGGGCTAGTGGAGGAACAGTCCCAGTCAAGGGGCCTATGTATCGTCATGTGCAGCCTGTGGCTCAGTCTCTCCCTGCAGCCATGAATGCTATTTCTGACATTGAAACATCTTTGAGTTCCTGTTGTCCTACCCCTCCACCTCAGCCTTCCTCTTTGATAGGGCTGACTGCTCTGGTTCCCAGAGGGCCACTCCTGTTTCCGCTTCAGATGACTGCTCTTAGTTAACCCCTACTTCTGGCCATCAGGCTGGTGTGTGGTATCCCAAGGTGGTTTCTTTTCCTTTGCAATCTTCAAGTTCTGTAATGACGTTGGGCCTTCCTGCTGAGGGAGAATACAGTAAAGAATAAGCTGGCTAGAAGCCGTTCCCCAGGAAGCTGATTAGTTCCTCCTAGGAGACTGGTGCACTCCAACCGCAGGAGAATTGATTTGAGGCCAACCCATGCCAGACAGCACTAATGCTTTATTTAAGCTTTTGAGGCCAATTCAGGGCTTGGGGAAGGAGTCCACTGGCTTGCCGGGGATTTCTTACCCTGGGAGGTGCTGTCAAGGGCCACCGTGGCCTCTGTAAACCATACTTCAATATGTGAGGGGGCAAACTTAACAGAATTATACAAGCATTCTCTGTGGACAAGCAAGAATGCTTGTATGATTTTAGGTGATGTCACCAACAGATCCCTGCATTGGAACACTCCCCAGCTTCTATTGAAAGCTTTTGGGAGACTCCACCCCACCTGTCACCCCCCCCCCCCCCCCGCCCAGTGATGCCATCTTCTCCGGTCTTTTTTCTTTTTCCATGGAGCCTAACAGACGTGAGTCGGTCATCCACTGGTCAATGTTTTGTTTTATCCCCTCCGGGGTTCTCTTTGGCATGTATGTAGCTTTTCTGCCTACCGTCAGTAGTGTCGGGTCCTTCAATTGTGGTTCCGCCTCGCTTCCGGTGATTTTTTCAGTACCTTTATTTTTGTGTTGCTTTTTCCTGCATCCTGGCTGGGCCACTGGTTGCAATTGAGCTGTTTGATTTTGCCACGGCTATCTTCCCAGACATGTCCCAGAAACCAGCCAATGGGTTCAAGAAATGCATTAAATGTGCCAGGACCATCTCAGTCACTGATGAGCATAATTGGTGCTTCCAGTGTCTTTGTCCAGATCACCAGCCCTCTTCTTGCAATTTGTGCTTACAGATGACAAGGAGAGAGGCCTGAAGGATTGAGAGAAGCAGAGAGAATTCCCCTCTGGCCAGAGGTCTGATAAGGCATCTTGGTTCCACCAAAGTTGCAACTCTATCGAGAGGTTCTTGGGCTCAATCGGAGCCGAGGGCCCATAGTGCCCTGGAGCAATGTTCCCTCTAATTTTCTGTAAGCTGTGTGCGCATAAAATATCAGCTGTGCAGCTTTTGAAGGAAGGTTAAATTTTTGTGCGCCACATAACAACACTCAGAGTTATATACTTTAAAATTTGACTACACGTCAGAATACAGTATGTACACCACATTTTTAAATGAAAATAGATGATTACTAAATGAAGCGGAAAATTTCTAGTAATTACAATCACAACTTTTAAATTTTAAGACGTCTGTGTTGTTTTCTATCAGAATCAGAACCGTAATTTTTGCGCGCTGTGCTGTAAACTATGTGCGCTCGCTCGGCGAGGTGTGTGCGCGCGCACACGCGCACAGCTTAGAGGGAACAGTGCCCTGGAGCATCGGTCATCGGTTGGTGTCTGCACAGAATCGAAGAAGATCTAAACTCCATCTGTGTTGAAGGGGGCCCCTTCTGAGCATCAGGCGAAGCCCCATGTGCATCGGCATTGGAGCTTTTCCCACTGCAATGTTGAATGATGGCTGCGAATGGCCCACCAAGGTGCCCCGGAGAGAGGAATCAACTTCCATAGTTTTGGAAGGGCACGGACTGTCTTCAGTGGATGGAGGCCATGTTAATACCCCTGCAGGGATGCTGGAGAAATTGGTTGAAGCTGCTCAGGTCCCAAGACCTTTGGATTTGGTAGCCATGGAGGAACATCTTCAGGCACTTGAGGCTCACATGGTATCAATGCTGGAGGAGCAGCTGGCTGATCTTTCAGTGCTCAGGGCATAGTCCTAGACCATTATGCAGCTGATCCTCGAAATGAATGCTATGCCTGCAGAGGCATAGACATTGGGGCATTGAAAAGATCTGACACTGGTTCCCGGCAGGACGTGCTCTTTCTCTCTCTCGCTCTCGTGTATCTGGTTTCGATGTCCCGATGAAATCCCGAAAGCATTCAATGCATCATCGATCCCCTCGAGGTTGGCGAGAGCTCCGGGCAGAGTCTCAGAGGTTCTTTGACTTCCTCTCTGAGTCTGACTCTGATGGCTGGGTTACCAAAGTGGAATTGGAGAATCTGTTGGAGGCCAGGTCCCTTGAGCTTCCATCAGACCCCTCTCTGCACGAATGGCAGAAGCCTCCTCCATAGGACATATTCTTCCAGGGCTTCATGAGGGATATGGCCAAGGCCATCACCTTTTCCCTGGAGGCAGAGGATGAACCCAGGGTGGAAGACTTTGAGATCCTTCAGTACGCCTCAGCTCCTAAAGAAATGGTGCCGGTGCACCGTATCCTACAAAAGCTGCAAATGAGGATGTAGAACCCCCTCACTGTGCCATCAGTCAGTTGGAGGTTGGACTTGATGTAGCGGGTTTAAAAGGCCCTGGGTTTCTGCACCACTCCTTAGTGGTAGAGTCCGCTTTTAAAAGGATTAAGACTACCAAGACTCACTCCTTGACTCCCCCAGGTAGGGAGGCTTGGACATTGGACTCTTTCGGCAGGAGGTGCTTCCAGAGCTCCATGCTCGTGGCTAGAGTGCTCTTATCCGCTCTACATGAGCATGTTCCTGAAGGACATCATGCGTGATCTCGCCAACTTGTGCCCGTTCCTCCTTATGGAGAAGCTGGAGCATTATTGTACTCTGGGCCATGGCAAAGACTGTTCAAAGTTCCTGGTCAGGGCGACGTATGATGCCTTTGAGACTGTCTCTAGAGTGGCAGCTGTGGATATTGGAGCCCGCTGCCTCGCCTGATTTCTGACCTGGAGCATGAAGTGCAAAATAGGCTGCCAAACGTGCTGTGCCAGGGAGCGTACCTCTTCGGAGAGCAGGTGGAGGAAAAGGCTGACGATATAGAGAAGTAGCACATCACCCTCACCAGGCTCTCGAGACACACATCCGATCCGTATCACAAAAAATATCAGGGGAAAGCCAGAAGAAGGCCTACTACCTGCATAAGCACATGTACTGTACTTTTCTGGTCCTCAAGCCTCCCAGCAAAAGTCAGGCTTCTCGCCTGTAACATTGGGAGAAGCCCCAAAAGGCTCAGCCTCCTCTGTAACCCAAGCTGGGGGCGAGGTTTTGACTGGTTCCTTCGGAGCATAGTCAATCTACCGGTGGCCACAGAGTAGAATCCTTTGATGGGGGGACGGCTCACTCTCTTTGCCCACCGGTGGCCCATTATCACTTCGGACCTGTGGGTGCTACAGATAATCCAAAGCGGCTACATGTTGCACTTTGTCGAACTGCTGCCTCTTTGTCTCCTGAGGGTGTTTCCCCTTGACCCTCTGCATCTAACCTCCTTCAGGGGGAAATCTCCACCCTTCTGGCTGACCTTGCAATCAAGCCTGTGCCTCAGGAGCAGATCCGACGGGGATTTTATTCAAAGTACTTCCTGGTCCCCAAGAAGATGGGATTTTGGCCAATCCTGGACCTCGGAGACCTCAACATCTTCCTGGTGCCAGAAAAGTTCAAGATGGTTTCTCTAGGAACCTTGCTCCCTTATCTTCAGAAGGATGATTGTCTATTCTCCCTGGATCTCAAGGATGCCTATACCTACATACAGATCCATCTCACCCACAGAAAATATCTCAGATTTATTCTGGGAGGACTGCACTTTCAATACTGGGTGTTACCCTTTGTACTGGCCTCAGCACACTGTGTCTTCACAGAGTGCCTCAGAACATTGGGGTTTTTTGTCTTCTTATCTGGATGACAGGCTTATAAAAAGCACCATTTCAGATGGAGTCTGGCACTCAACACATTGATCATCTGGGTGCTAGAGACGTTGGGTTTTGTTTTACATTACCTAAAGTTTTACCTTCAGCCCACCCAATGACTGGAGTTCATAGGGGCTCTCCTCAACATGACATCAATCTCTGGAGTCAGTCCAGCCTTTCTTCAGCTGGACTGACTCCAGAGATTGATGGCTTTGGTCTGTGTCATCCAGCAGTGCCGGCAGACAACAGCTTGCGGGATGCTGATCGTGCTTGGCCACATGGCCTCTCTGGTGCATGTTCTTACCTTGACTCTTCTGTCAGTGAGACAAGCTCAGTGGACACTGAGTACTCGGTGGAAGCAGGCCACCGGCTGCCTCTGGGACCGGGTGGCAGTCACTGTACCCCTTGCCTAGTCTCTGCATTGATGGTTGGATCTTCAGAACCTGCTCCCTTTTCAGAAGGTGCCACCGCAGAGGACACTGACTATGGACGCATCCAAGCTGGGTTGGGGAGCGCATCTGGATGGACTCCACACTCAGGGTGTCTGGTCTGAATAGGAGAGCATGCACCAGATAGTTTTTTAGAATTACGAGCCATAGAGAATGCCCTCAGGGCATTCTGGAATCGCCTGACCAATTAGATTCTGATTCAGACTGTCAATCAGGCCATGATGTACTGCATAAACAAGCAAGGGGGCACAAGGTTGTATCTCCTGTGCTGGGGGGTGATCTGGTTGTGGAAGTTCTCCATCACTCACAGCACAGAGTTAAGGACCACGTCTCTGCCAGAGGAGCAGAATATCCTGGCGGACCAGCTGATCTGCACCCTCCAGCTGCACAAGTGGGCTCTGGACAGGGATATTGTGGCCCAGATCTTGCGGAAGTGGGGTACCCCTTTAATAGATCTGTTTTCCACCCAGCACAATGCCCAAGTGGATCAGTTCTGCTCCAGGGTTGTTTCACACAGATGGCTAGCTCTGGATGCTTTCCTCCTGTACTGAGGGGAGTGCCTGCTATGCACAAATCCTCCCATACCTCTCATAACAAAGACCCTGCTGAAGCTCCAGGCGGACAGGGGGTCGATGATCCTCATCACGCCATATTGGCCCAGGCAGCCATGGTTTTCCCTTCTGCTTCAGCTATGCCAGTGGGAACCTCTGCAGTTGGGCTCTGCCCTGGACTTCATACTCGGAATTCTGCCTTCTGTTTTTTGGGACCATCATTAAGGAACTCGCTCCCCTCGACTATATGGCTTGAATTGTCTTTTTTAAATTTAAAGCAGCACTCATCTTTTTCAACAGGCGTTCAATCTTGCTCCCAAGATTGCCTAGAATACACCACCCCTAATATCTCACATACTACTTACCTGGATCACGTTGAATTTTCTGCCCCTTCCCCAGTCTATTGTTTTCTCCTATCTCCTGGAACAAGCAGGAATGTAGTCTTCACATATGGGTATTGTCAGTACCGACGGAGCCTACACGGGAACGTTCCCCAGCGTCCAATTAGAAAGCTTTTGGGAGCATCCCACAGCGCCTGCATGCTGCCTTCCCGCCTTTCCCAACTGCCTCTCTCCAGTTCTTTGTTTTCCGTGGAGCCAGCAGGTCATTTTCCTGTCACCGCAGAAATTATCCCATATTTTTCATTCTTTTTTGTGGTAGCGTCTGCCTTCCTCGATGCTATACCGGTACCACTGGTTCTTTCTTTCTTTTTCAAAAGAAAGAAACAAACAACTTTGTAATCTTTTTCTGGATTTCCAATCTTTTTTTTCTCTCGGGTGCCACCCGCCATTTTGGGCATTAGGCCCAAATTTTTTCCTCAACATGGAAAAACCCACTTCTGGTTTTAAAAAGTGTTCCAAGTGTGGCAGTACTATCTCCGTCACCGACACTCACGAGTGGTGCCTCAAATGTTTAGGTCCTGACCACTCCATCTCGGAGAGTGTTGCCTGTGGGATGATGTCGAAGAGGGATCGGCAGAACCATGCTGCTAAGCTTAGCACCCTTTTTTCCCTCTGATGCAGCATCCGTGGCATCGACGTCTTCTAGGGCTTCGTCTTCCTCCCATGGATCTCAGGTAACCAAACATAAATCTGGCCGGTCCTCAAAGGGTAGATCTCCTTCCAAGCATTGAGATGCCTCTGGCGTTGCCCTTGAGGGACTTGTACCGGCAAAATTGCCCCAGTGGGAGGCTTCGGCTTCCAAAGCACTATCGGGACGCCAGGATGTTCTCGAGCCCTCAACCTCGGCAGAACTACTGGTGCCGTGCTCTGGGGTACCGGCCCCTTCGTCCGGTACTGACACCCAGGCATCGGCAGCTTCAATTGACCAGAGATTCCTGGCTATTGAACGCAGTCTGGCGGCTCTCCTTGTGGCATCGGTGCCTTCGAGACCACTTCAGACAGTTCAACCGGTATCGACACTGGTTCCGGCACCGCTATCGGTACCGGTACCGACGGCATCGACATCAGTGAGTGTGCTACCAACACCGAGTCATGCTATTTCCTCCAGTATCGACAGGCCGGTACTGGACCCCTCCGGTACCGACTTCGATCGGTACTGGTATCGTGCTTTACAAGATCACCCGGACAGAAGATATTTTGAATCCTCCGATGACTCTGAGGACTCTGACAGCTCTGTCGATGCCGGAGTACTTCTCTCTGAGGAGCCGCCTTCTCCTAAACGTAGGATGTCTTCTCCAGAGGATATATCCTTTCAGGATTTCATCAGGGAGGTGGCTAGAGGTCTTTCCATCACAGTGGCTCCTGAAACAGAGCCCAGATAAAAGGAGTTGGAGATTTTACAATATCCTAAAGCTCCCAAGGAAGCGGCTACTTTGCCTATTCATGAGATCTTGCATGATCTCATGTTAAGAATGTGGGAAACGCCTCTTACCACCTCTCCTCATTCCCGTAGGCTGGATACCATGTATCGAGTGCCTCCTTGTCCTGGATTTCAGAAAACTCAGTTGCCACACAACTCTATAGTGGTGGAGTCAGCTATGAGAAGGATCAAGAGTGCAAAAAGACATGCATCTCATCCTCGAGGACGTGAATGTAGGACTCTTGATGCCTTTGGGCGTCGAACCTTCCAGGCCTCTATGCTTTCTGCCAGGATTAGTTCCTACATTTTATACATGGGAATGTTCCTTAAGGAGGTTACAGGAGATCTGGAACTTATGAACCCTCTCTTTCCTGATGATAAGAGGCAGGATTATCTTACACTTGTCAAACATGCCCAGGATGTTTCCAAGTTAAATCGTGTAGCTTTTGACTGCTTTGAGTGCATAAGCAGAACCTCTGCCATTGCCATAGGTGCTCGTAGGATTGCCTGGCTCCAGGCATTTGACTTAGAACTCTGGGTACAGGACAAGCTGGGGAATATCCCTTGCACAGGCGAAAATCTCTTTGGCAAAAATTGGCAAGAGAAAGCTAATGAGCTGGATGCTGATAACACCACTTTGGATAGGCTATCCAAGGCTACAGCTGATGACGCAAGGAGAAAATCCTACAAGAAACCATTCTTCTCTAAAAAAGAGGTTTTACCCCTCCTATACCCAGAAGGTGCATTCTGCAGGTCTGTCTGACCGAAAGGGACAGCAGCCCCCAAAGCAAAGGAAATCAAAGACTGCTAAGCATCAACCGGCCCAGCAGACAGCCTCCACAGGGGCTTTGACTCCCATCTAGAGAACTTGGCCTTCCTGGCCCTGAACGGGCCAGAGCCTTCCACCATCCCAGGAAGGTTGTGTCATTTTGCCCCCAGATGGGGGCAGATAACAGCAGAAGAATGGACTCTTTCCATTGTAAGAGAGGGGTACAAGCTTCATTTCTTCAACATGCCCCCTCCTACAGTGGTAAGACAGTTCAATTCTCAGGCTTCACTCAACACTCAGTTGAGTCAAGAAGTCAGTTTACTTCTTCCCATTTCCCAACAGGGTACAGGGTTTTACTCTCCTTATTTCCTTATTCCAAAGAAAACAGGGGGACACAGACCCATTTTAGACCTCGGAGAACTGAACAAATTCCTGTTCAAAGAGAAATTCAAGATGATTTCTCTGGGAACTCTGCTGCCATACCTTCAGAGTCAGGATTGGCTTTGTTCTCTAGATCTCAAGGATGCGTACACTCATGTTCTCATCTATCCAACTCACCGAAGATTCCTTCATTTTCTTTTTCAAGGAAAGCACTACCAATACAGGGTGCTTCCTTTTGGCCTGGCCTCAGCACCAAGGGTGTTTACGAAATGCATGGCTGTGGTGGCAGCATTTCTTCGCACTCGAGGAATATTCGTCTTCCCCTACTTAGACGACTGGCTCATTCGAGCCCCATCAGAGTCAGAGGCCAGAATTTCCCTATCTTGCACAATGCGTATCCTTCAGTATTTGGGACGCGTCATAAACATCCCAACTCCCACTCAGTCTCTAGAGTTTATAGGAGCTTTGCTGGATACCAGAAAAGCAAGGGCCTATCTTCCACAGGCCCGCTGCCTTCGCATTGTGCAGTTAGCCTCCCAGGCAGTGTTAAAAACTCATCTCACTGCTCGGGAAATGTTACAACTACTAGGCCACATGGCATCTACTGTGCACGTGGTTCCCTATGCTCGCCTCCATATGAGAGCAGCCCAATGGACTCTATACACTCAGTGGACTCAGGCATCAGGCTGCCTATCAGACAAAATAGCAAACACAAGTCGCCTTATTTTGTCTCTACAATGGTGGCAGTCAACCCAAAACCTGTTGGTGGGGTCCCCTTTCCAGCAACCCTTACCCCAGGTCACTCTAACAACAGATGCCTCACAGGTGGGTTGGGGAGCTCATCTTCAAGATCTCTCAACCCAAGGCACCTGGACTCCACAGGAGACCCACTTACATATCAATCTCCTAGAACTCAGAGCAATCTTCCAGAACTCAGAGCAATCTTCCTTGCTCTTCGAGTGTTCCATACCCAGCTCAGCTACAAGACAGTCCTAATTCAGACGGACAATCAAGTAGCTATGTTCTGTCTGAACAAGCAGGGAGGAACAGACTCTCTGTTGCTCTGCAACGAAGCTTTGTGACTATGGGCCCTCGCCAGAGAGCATCAGATTCATCTCCTTGCGGTGTATCTGCCAGACATTCAAAACTCTTGGGCAGACAGACTCAGTTGAGTTCTGCTTCTACACGAATGGTCTCTCCATGCAGACCAGGTAGCAAACATTTTTCAAATTTGGGGAACTCCGGACATAGACCTCTTTGCAAGTCGGTTGAATGCCAAACTTCCCCGGTTCTGTTCCAGAATTCTGGCTCAGGGTTCTCAGGCCAGGGATGCTTTCCTCCTCTATTGGGGTCAGGGCATCCTATATGCCTTTCCACCCATTCCCCTAATTCCCAAAACCCTATTCAAGCTTCAGAGAGACAAAGGCCACATGATTCTCATAGCTCCACATTGGCCACAGCAGGTCTGGTACCCTCTGCTCCTGCATCTCTCTCAAGCTCCATCTCTGGAGTTAGGATCTGCTCCAGATCTCCTGTCTCAGTAGGACGGGATGTTGTGGCATCCCAATCCCCACTCTCTGCATCTCAGGGCCTGGTTGCTGAGAGCTTAGACCTTCATGGTCTTAACCTTTCTCAACAAGTAAAGGATGTCCTTTGTGCTTCCAGGAAACCTTCCACAAGACGCTCTTATGCTTTCAAGTGGAAAAGGTTTTCCATATGGTGTTCGCAAAAGGGTCTTCACCCCTCTGTGATATCTCTGGAATTATTACTGGAGTATCTCCTTCATTTATCTAATGCAGGATTTAAGACTAACTCAATAAGAGTTCATTTAAGTGCTATTTCAGCTTCTTTAAAGCCTTTAAATGGGCAGCCTATTTCCTCTCATCCTCTCATAGCGAGATTTATGAGGGGCCTTCTTCTAACTAAGCCTCCCATTAGGCCACCTCCAGTGGCATGGGACCTGAATCTGGTTCTTGGGCAGCTCATGAAGCCGCCTTTTGAACCTCTAGCTACTACCTCCTTGAAATTCCTTTCCTGGAAGGTTGTCTTTCTCATTGCAATCACATCAGCACGTCGCATTAGTGAGTTGCAAGCATTAGTGGCTGATCCTCCTTATACGAGGTTCCATCATGATAAGATAGTCCTTAGGGCTCATCCACACTTTATGCCAAAGGTGTTCTCACCTTTTAATTTAAACCAAGCAGTTTACCTGCCTGTATTTTTTCCAAGGCCTCATGCTTCAAATGCAGAAAGGAATCTTCATACTTTGGACTGTAAAAGAGCACTTGCTTTTTACTTACAAAGGACACAGCAACATAGAAAGTCCTCTCAACTCTTTGTTGCTTTTGATCCTTCTCATTTCGGACTTCCAGTCTCTAAGAGAACATTGTCCACTTGGATTGCACAGTGTATTTCTTTTACCTATCAGAGTAAAAACCTTTCTCTGGAAGGCCATGTCACAGCTCACAATATGAGAGCCATGGCAGCCTCAATGGCTCATCTACACTCTGTGTCTATTGACGACATCTGTCGAGCAGCTACTTGGGCCTTGGTTCATACCTTCACAGCCCATTACTGCTTGGACAAGGACTCCCGCTGGAATGCCTTGTGTGGTCAGGCTGTTCTACGACACCTGTTCCATACTTAATCAACTCCTACCCACCATTCCCAGTAGGATGCCAGAGATCCATGGGGGGAAGTGGAGCCCTTTCTCAGGGGCACACAACTTCTGGGGTCTCTCCCTGGCATCTTTAGCTAGGGATTCCCCATATGTGAAGACTACATTCCTGCTTGTTCCTGGAGATAGCATAGTTACTCACCTGTAACAGGTGATCTCTGGGAACAGCAGGAATTTAGTCTTCACAACTCACCCACCTCCCTTAGGAGTTGTATCTCTTTTCTTTCTTTCCCTCTCTCTCTCTCTTTGTCTCAGCTTTAAAACTCAACTGGAGAGAGGCAGTTGGGAAAGGCGGGAAGGCAGCACGCAGGCGCTGTGGGATGCTCCCAAAAGCTTTCTAATTGGACGCTGGGGAGCGTTCCCGTGCAGGCTCCGTCGGTACCGACGATACCCATATGTGAAGACTAAATTCCTGCTGTTCCCGGAGATCACCTGTTACAGGTGAGTAACTATGCTATATGTATCTTACTCATTTAATTGGTGTTTCTTTTCTTTTTCTTGCTGTTTTTATTGTAAACCACTCTGACATGCTGTAAAAGGGCGGTAGATCAAGTTTTTAAATAAATCATAAGCCATTACAGGATGTTGGAAGGATACTCCACCCCAGTATCAGGTCCTTGGCCATCACTGCGTGGATATTGAGAGGCTAGTCCTTGTCGGAGCTTAACCTTCCTGATTGCGTGTCAGGTATTTTGTTGGCCTCTAGGATGGCCTCAATGAGAAGATCTTATGCTTTCAAATGGAAGATATTTGCTTCCTGGTGCACAGCATAGGCACTGGACCCCTTTACTTGTTCTGTTGACAGACTTCTTGAGTATCTCTTACACCATCTCCAGGAACAAGCAGGAATGAGTCTTCACATATGGGTACGTCGGTACCGACGGAGCCTACGCGGGAACGCTCCCCAGCGTCCAATCAGAAAGCTTTTGGGAGCATCCCTCAGCGCCTGCGTGCTGTCTTCCCGCCTTTCCAACTGTCTCTCCTCAGTTTTCGTTTTTCCGCGGAGCCGGCAGGACGTCCTCTTGTCACCGCAGAAACTTTTTTCTTTAATTCTTTGTTTTCTTGTGGTCGCGGCTGTCTCCCCGACTCCACCGGTACCGCCGGTGTTTTTTCTTTTTCTTTTTCTTTTTCTTAAATTCAGGGAATTTTTTCCCTCAGTTTCTGTCTTAAACTTTTTGGGCCTTCTAGGCCTCTTCATCATGGAGCTGCCACCTTCTTTCCCTAAGAAGTGTCTAAGCTGTGGCGGTACAGTTTTGTTTTTAGACTCCAAGAACTGGTGTCTAACCTGTTTGGGTCCTGACCATTTTCCTCCAGAGCCATTAGGCTACAATGTTGTGAGAAGAGATTTTCCGTTTCGAGTTTCCCTCGATACCGAGTTCCCTTCCAGTGTCAGGGCCCCGACCATTTTTTCTTCTCCACAGGATCAGGTAACCCACAAACAGTCTGTTAAGACTAGCCAACCCTTGAGTGGTAGGTCTCATGCACAGCGTGATGACGGCTCCGGCCTTGCCCTCAAGGGTCCATTGGCTTCAAAACCCTGGCAGGAGTCTTCGGCCTCCAAAGCCTATCAGGGGTTTCAGGTTGTTCCTGGGGCTCACCCCTCACAGAACATACCTGAGCCATGCTCGGTGGTGGCATCCGCTTTGAGCGGTACCGATACCCCGGCATCGGCACTGGTGTTGAGCGATTCACTCCTCACCAGGGATCGTCATCTGGCTTTCTCGGTACCTTCGGGACCGGTCGATACGTCCCAGATTGACTTTCCAGTATCGGCATCACCGCCGATACTACCACCGACGTTGGTACCCTCTAGACATGCATCGATAGACTCGCTTCCTTCGATGCCGAGTCGAATCGATCTCTAGTCTGGAAGACTGGGTACCGACACATCTCGGAACCGACGCTTACCGGTTCCGAATGCTTGGTACCGAGGGTGATTACCAAAGGCCTTTGGTTACCTCGGTACCGATTGAGCAGCCACCGATGGCTGCTTCGATGTCGGTATCGCCTTCGATTCCGACACAGCTACCGGTATCGATATCGGTGCTGGGGCCAGCTCCTTCCATGCTTCTTTCACCAGGGTCGCTCCTTTCTATACCAAGTTTGGAGTCGATACCTGACATGGACGATGCAGTACTGACTGTCTCAGGTCCTGACCTCCAGTACCAGAATCCATCCCTTAAGGATCCTTTCTCGCACCGTGCAGGATCTTATATTCCTATATTCTCAAGTAGATCCTCCGGTGCCCAGGCTAGTTCTTCAGGTCTAGCCTGTCCAGGGACGGTTCCCTTTGGAGATCCTTCTTTTCAGAATTTTCTCCTGAATATGGCAACATCTCTTGCTATTCCTATCCCTGGCTGTGATCCTACACAGGGCTCTCTTTCTACTAGAGAAAAGGAAACTATAATGCTTCCTTTACATCATTCCTTACAGGATCTTCTTCTAAGAATGTGGGAAGCACCTTTAAAGGTACCCTCACCTTCTAGAGCAACTGATCTTCTGTATCAGGTGCCCCCCTCTCCAGGGTTTCAAAAGACTCAACTTCCCCATCATTCCATTGTGCTGGAATCAGCAATGAGGAAGGTGAAAAGTAAGAAAAAGCACTCTTCTTACCCACCAGGTCGTGAGTCTAGGACACTAGATGCCTTTGGACGTCAAACCTTCCAGACATCCATGCTGTCAACAAGGATTCTCTCATATATTTTTTATATGAGTCTATCCCTTCAGGAGGTCACAAAGAAATTATATCTTTTGACTCCTTTCCTTTCAGAGCCCAGGACTGCAGACTATTCCTTACTACTTAGTCATATTCAAAGTATCTCTTTGTTTCTTACTCGTGCTTCCCTAGACTCCTTTGAGTCTGTTAGCAGAACCTCTGCTATAGCCATAGGGGCACGACGTAGAGCCTGGCTCCAAGCTTCAGTCTTAGACAAATGGACACAACAAAGACTGGGTAATACTCCTTGCACTGGAGAAAATCTCTTCAATAAGGAGTCTTTACATCAGGTTGCTCAGTGTTCCACTGACTTCCCTGTTTCTGAAGGCGATCCTAAGCCTTCTCCTTCCCCAGTAGGTAGGAAATGCCCTACGAAACCTTCTTTCCCTAGAAGAAGGTTTTACTCTTCTCCTGCCCATCATACAGATGTTCCCAAGCAGGGGAAACCTCGCCCTGGTCTGAAGAATCCAAACTCTAGCCAGGCTGGACAAACCCAGCAACCATAGGGTTCTGATTAATCTGTTTTTTGCCTCCTGGAGTTTACAACCTACAGTTGACTTCTTCTCAGAAGTTTTTTCACTGTTTTTTCATTCAAAACTCTACACATGGATTCCTTTTCTCAGGACATCCAGTTGCTCCTAGGTATGCTGAGCTGTCAGGATATTCATGTCTTGTCTATGGGTCACAGGTTTCTCCTCTTCTTCCTGCCAAGAAGAGAGGTTTAACAACTATCCCATGATAGTTTTCTGTACCAACATGAATTTCTCCTTCCACAGACTTACCATATGGTAAGTCACCCTTCAGCTCCTCTTTCTCTACCCTCTTATCCAGGGTTTCCCCTGTAAGAGTGGCACCATACCTCTGGAGGGCTTCTTGAGCCTTTCTAGTCATTTCTTTCATTCCAGTGTGGAGTTTTTTCTCTGGAATAAACTCCCTTCTTTTGTCTGGGCAGCTCATCAGACAGGGACAGGAATTTCTCCTCTTGTTCTGTCTGTTCTCTCTGTTTTTACACAGAAAGATTTTCTCTGCTGTCTTATTCAGCAACTGCCCATGCAGGAGTTCCAGTGATTGGACTACTGGTACTTTTCCACAAGTTCCCAGTCTTGTCTTCCACTACTTTCTGTCTGGCCTAAGTAGTGATTCCAAGATAGTGCATACATCTTTCTTGGATAATCCTTATCACTTCAGGCTTATCACACTATCTTCTGTTCTTGCCATCCCCAATTCCTTTGGATTTGGCAGCATAGTTGACGTGCCGGCTGGTTTTTTCCAACAGCCAGTTTTATTTTCCAATTCTCCTGCATAATGCTCTCTGCAATCTTACAGAGAAGCTTTCTACTATGGGCCCTTGCTAGAGAGCATGGGTGTTTTCTCTAATGACTATGCTATATGGTTGAAAAAGGCTTCCTCAGTCATTCCCCATGACTGTGAGGGTTCTTCACACCCTACTATCTCCTTTTAAAATAAAGGACATAAGCCTTCTCTACGTGAAAGTCTAAAGAGTTGTCCAATTCCTACAGGGAATATGCTCTTTTTTCCTTGCAGCTTGTCCTCATGGTATCCTAATCCTTCATGGACAGCACATATTTAACTAATAAACGCATGATACCCCTTTTTGTCCCTCAAGTGGGTCAACCTGGTATCTCATCCTAT
Organism: Ichthyophis bannanicus; assembly: GCA_033557465.1. Taxonomy (NCBI): domain Eukaryota; kingdom Metazoa; phylum Chordata; class Amphibia; order Gymnophiona; family Ichthyophiidae; genus Ichthyophis; species Ichthyophis bannanicus. The sequence continues at coordinate 300,844,215 of CM066033.1, forward strand.
GCGTTTTCTGTCCATTTACCATGCTAGAGTTCTACAGGACTCAGGACTTGCTGTTTACAGACTGATATTATCCTCTGTTTTTTCACATAACCATCCTGGTTATTTCACTGGATAGCATTCCTGCACCATCATAACCAGGGGGAATAGATTCTCTTTATATCTTATCAAGTAGGTTCCACCTTCTTGTTATTGGATGAATCTTTCCTCTTCACATCTCCCATGTGAATGTTCTTATAGGCATATCTCTGTCTGCTTAATTGCAGACATTTATCTTTAGACCTATATATTCATATATGTATATATATCTATATACATCTCTATAGATACATATGTCTGTCAGCTGCGTGTGCATATGTTATGCCCCTCTAGATCTCACTATAGACATATATAGACATATATATATATATCTGTTGAGATGCTTCGTTATACGTAGATATGTATTTACATACTTATCTCTCTAACTGTCTATGCTCATAAAGGTTTATCTCCAGGAACAAGCAGGAATGAGTCTTCACATGTGGGTACGTCGGTACCGACGGAGCCTGCGCGGGAACGCTCCCCAGCTTCCCAAAAAGGAAAGCTTTTGGGAGCATCCCACAGCGCCTGCGCGCTGCCTTCCCGCCTTTCCTAACCGCCTCTCCCCAGTTCTTCTTTTCCGCGGAGCCAGCAGGTCGTGTTCCTGTCACCGCTGAAGAAGTTCTTTGTTTTATTTTATTTCTTTGGTCGCGCGTCTGCCTTCCCTGATGTCGGACCGGTACCGCCGGTCTTTCTTTCTTTTCTTATAACAAACCCCCCCCCCCAAAAAAAACATATTTTTCCCTCACTTAGTGTGTTTTTCCTCTTTGGGCCTTAGGCCTCACGAGAAAGTTTCCTCATGGAAAAACCAGCCTCCGGGTTTAAAAAATGCACTAAGTGCAGCGGTACTATTTCTGTCACCGACACCCATGAATGGTGTCTTAAATGTTTGGGTCCTGACCACTCCATTTTGGATTGTCCGTCCTGCTCCTTGATGTCTAAACGAGGTTTACAGAACCGAGCAGCTAAGCTCCATGTGCTGTTTCCCTCTGATGCAGCTTCAGTGGCATCGACGTCTTCCAGGGCCTCTACTTCCTCCCATGGACCTCAGGTAACTAAACATAAATCCAGCCGGTCCTCGAAGGGTAGATCTCCTTCCAAGCATCGAGATGCCTCCGGGCTTGCCCTTGAGGATTCCGCACCGGCAAAACAACCCCGGCGGGAAGCTCCGGCTTCCAAAGCTTCTCCTATGGCCTCGACCGATCACCTGTTAGAATGCTCTGGGGTACTGGCGCAACCTTCTGGTACCGAATTCCAGGCATTCATGGCGTCGATGGATCAGAATGTTCTATCCATGCAGCAGGCTATCACGGCCTTCATTCAAGCTGTGACGCCGCTGATACTACAACAAACTCCGTTGTTGGTATCGGCTCCGGTACCGGCACCAGTGTCGGTACCGGTACCGACTGCATCGACATCGACCAGGATGCCGACTGCAGCAGTTCCCTGTCCAGGGATGCCCATCAGTACCGAACCGGTCCCGATGACGCCCGATGTCGATACCGCTCGATACGCGTACCGAGCTTTGGGAGAGCACCCTGACAGTCGATACTTTGATTCCTCCGAAGACTCTGATGCATCGGAGGAGTCTACTGAAGTATCTATAGCTCTTCCTGAAGAGCCGCCTTCTCCAAAAAGAAGAATGTCTCCTCCAGAGGACTTGTCCTTTCAAGACTTCATAAGAGAAGTGGCTAAAGGACTTTCTATTTCAGTAACCTCTGAATCAGAGCCTAGAGCTAAAAAATTGGATATTTTAGGTTATTCTAAGGCTCCTAAGGAGGCAGTCACCTTGCCAATTCATGAGATTCTTTATGATCACATGATTGACTTATGGGAGACTCCTCTCACTATCTCTCCTCATTCTCGTAGATTGGACACTATGTACCATGTCCCTCCTTGTCCTGGGTTTCATAAAACACAGCTTCCTCACCATTCTATTGTGGTGGAGTCAGCTGTGAAAAAGATAAAGAGTGCAAAAAGACACTCCTCTGCTCCTCCAGGAAGAGAATGCAGGACCTTGGATGCTTTTGGTAGGAAAATCTTCCAAGCCAGTATGCTCATTGCCAGAATCAACTCCTATAGTCTTTATATGGGTATGTTTCTGAAAGAAGTTGCAGATAAGCTGCACACTTTCCTCCCTTTTCTTCCAGAGGATAAAAGGGAAGACTTTCTTATTTGGATTAAGCATACTCAAGATATTTCAAAGTTTTCCAACCGTGCAGCTTTTGACTCCTTTGAGGGTGCCAGCAGGGCTTCGGCCATTGCCATAGCTGCACGCAGAATTGCTTGGCTCCAAGCTTCTGATCTAGAATCTTGGGTCCAGGATGGCTTGGGAAATCTTCCCTGTACAGGAGAAAACTTGTTTGGCAAAGATTGGCAAATAAAAGCCACTCAAATGGATGCAGAAAATTCTGCTTTGGATAGACTTTCAAAGTCAACCTCCATTCCTGCCAAGAAAAAACCTTTCAAGAAGTCTTTTTTCAAGAAAGGCAGATTCCATCCTGCCTCTGGCCAACAATCATCTACAGGTCGTTTTGCTGCTAAGCGTCAGCAACCTAAACAGGCCAGGCCTAAGCCTACAGGGGCTGCTGCAACTCAGCAGACCCAGCCTCCTCAGGGTTTTTGACTTGATGCTAGAGAACTTAGCCTTTCTGGCTCTGAAACAGCCAGAGCCTCTCACCATTCCAGGAAGGTTAGCTCATTTTGCTCCCAGATGGGAGCAAATTACAACAGAGCAGTGGACCCCTCTCCATCATAAGGGAGGGCTACAAGCTTCATTTCTCAAACCTTCCTCCTCACACCATAGTGAGACATTTCAATTCTCCAACATCTCTCCTCGACCTTCTAGGTCAGGAGGTGGCTGCCCTTCTTGCCCAAGGGGCAATAGAAGAAGTATCTCTTCTTCAACAAGGGTCAGGGTTTTACTCCCCCTACTTTCTGATCCCAAAGAAAACAGGGGGCTACAGACCCATATTAGATCTCAGAGAACTGGACAAATTTATATGCAAGGAGAAATTCAAGATGCTTTCTCTGGGCACTCTCCTTCCATACCTTGGCTTTGTTCTGTAGATCTCAAGGATGCGTACACACATGTCCTCATCCATCCATCTCACAGAAGGTTCCTCCGTTTTCTTTTCCAAGGAAAGCATTACCAATACAGGGTGCTTCCTTTCGGTCTGGCCTCTGCTCCAAGAGTGTTCACCAAATGCATGGCAGTAGTAGCTGCATTTCTACGCACTCTGGGAATATTTGTATTCCCATACCTGGACGACTGGCTCATCCGAGCTCCATCTCGGTCAGAGGCCCAGACTTCCCTGGACTGCACAAGGCACATTCTGCAGTATCTCGGACTTGTGGTAAACCTCCCAAAGTCCCAGCTCACCCCTATCATAGGGGCCTGGCTGGATACTACCACTGCAAGGGCCTATCTTCCACAGACCCGTTGCCTACGCCTAGTGCAGTTAGCCTCCCAGATTCAGTCAAAGAGCCATTTAACTGCCCGGGAGATGCTACAACTGCTAGGCCACATGGCATCCACAGTGCATGTGGTACCCTATGCTCACCTTCACATGAGAGCAGCTCAATGGACTTTGTCCACCCAGTGGACTCAAGCATCAGGAGCTCTCTCAGAACAAATAGCAACCTCCAAACACCTCTTTTGGTCTCTCCAGTGGTGGATGTCCACCCAAAATCTGTTGCTGGGGTACCCCTTCCAACAGTTGTTGCCCCAGGCAACCCTCACAACAGATGCCTCCCAAACAGGTTGGGGAGCTCATCTACAAGACCTCTCCACTCAGGGCACTTGGTCTCCACAGGAGACCTCTCTACATATCAACCACTTGGAGCTCCGAGCAGTTTTTCTAGCTCTAAAGGTCTTCCATACCCTGCTCAGCTACAAGACAGTCCTCATTCATACGGACAATCAGGTAGCCATGTTTTACATAAACAAGCAAGGAGGAACTGGCTCTCTGTCGCTTTGCAACGAAGCTTTAAGATTGTGGGCCTTCGCCAGAGAGCATCAAATCCATCTCCTGGCCGTATACCTCCCAGGAATCCAAAACTCTTGGGCAGACAGACTCAGTCAAGTTCTGCTTCCACACGAATGGTCCCTGCACATGGACCAAGTACTCAGAATCTTTCAAGAGTGGGGAAACCCGGACATAGACCTCTTTGCAAGTCCGTGGAATGCCAAACTTCCCCGGTTCTGTTCCAGAATTCCGTGTCAGGGAGTTCAGGCCAAGGATGCCTTCCTCCTTCACTGGGGTCAAGACTTCCTGTATGCCTTTCCACCCATTCCTTTAATTCCCAAGACTCTGTTCAAGCTCCAGAGGGATCAAGGATCCATGATCCTAATAGCTCCACGCTGGCCACGCCAAGTGTGGTACCCTCTACTTCTGCATCTCTATCAAGCTCCCTCCCTAGACTTGGGAGCTGCTCCATACCTTCTGTCCCAGGAGGAGGGGACTTTGTGGCACCCAAACCCCAAGTCCCTTCACCTCAGAGCTTGGTTGCTGAAGGCCTAGACCTTCAAGATTGGAATCTTTCTCAGCAGGTGAAGGATATCCTCCATGATTCCAGAAAACCTTCTACTAGACGTTCCTATGCTTTTTAAATGGAAAAGGTTTTCCATTTGGTGTGCTGAGAAGGGTCTTGACCCTCTAGCACTACCTTTGAATTCTCTATTGGAATATCTCCTGCATCTCTCCAATGCAGGCCTTAAGACAATTTCAGTAAGGGTCCATTTGAGTGCTATTGCAGCATCCCTTAAGCCTATTAATGGACAGCCTATTTCCTCTCATCCTCTTATTGCAAGATTCATGAGAGGCCTAACTTTAACTAAACCTCCCATTAGGCCTCCTCCGGTGGCATGGGACTTAAATCTGGTTCTTGGTCAGCTTATGAAGCCACCTTTTGAACTCTTAGCCACCACCTCCTTGAAATTTCTTTCCTGGAAGGTTATTTTCCTCATTGCAGTCACCTCAGCTCGCCGCATCAGTGAACTGCAGGCCTTAGTGGCTAATCCACCTTATACCAGGTTCCATCATGATAAGGTAGTCCTTAGGACCAATCCACACTTTATGCCTAAAGTGGTCTCACCTTTTCATCTTAATCAAGAGGTGTATTTACCTGTCTTTTTTCCAGGTCCTCATGCATCAAGTGCAGAGAGGAATCTTCATACCTTGGATTGTAAGAGAGCTCTTGCCTTTTACTTACAAAGGACACAGCAACATAGAAAGTCTTCTCAACTCTTTGTTGCCTTTGATCCCTCTCATCTGGGACTTCCAGTCTCTAAGAGGACACTGTCCAATTGGATTGCTCAGTGTATTTCTTTCGCCTACCAGAGTAAGAACCTTTCTCTGGAAGGCCATGTCACAGCTCATAATGTGAGGGCCATGGCCACCTCTAAGGCTCATCTAAATTCTGTGTCCATCGACCAGACCTGTCGAGCGGCCACCTGGGCCTCGGTTCATACCTTCACAGCCCATTACTGTTTGGACAAGGACTCCCGCCGGGATGCCTTGTTTGGTCAGGCTGTTCTCAAACACCTGTTCCATGCTTAATCAACTCCTGTCCTCCTTCCCTGAATGGATGCCTGAGATCCCTAGGAGGAGATAGAGCCCTTCACAGGGTCTCATAACCTTGGGGATCTCCCAGGCATCTCTAGCTAGGGAGTCCCCATATGTGAAGACTCATTCCTGCTTGTTCCTGGAGATAGCAGAGTTACTTACCTGTAACAGGTGATCTCTGGGAACAGCAGGAATAAGTCTTCACAACCCACCCACCTCCCCTAGGAGTTGTATCTCTCTCTCTATCTATTTTTTTCCTTTCCTCTCTCTCTTTGTCTCACCTTTAAAACTCGAACTGGGGAGAGGCGGTTAGGAAAGGCGGGAAGGCAGCGCGCAGGCGCTGTGGGATGCTCCCAAAAGCTTTCCTTTTTGGGGAGCTTTCCCGCGCAGGCTCCGTCGGTACCGACGTACCCATATGTGAAGACTTATTCCTGCTGTTCCCAGAGATCACCTGTTACAGGTAAGTAACTGTGCTTACCTTCCTATATGTTCCAGACAGTGGGCTTTGCACATGTTCATACTGTTCCACAGTTTGTTTGGGGTATTATGCACACAACCACTGCTGTGGTACTGACAGCTCCTACCATAACCCTAGGTTTAGGTATCCCTGAAGCTCCATGCTCCAATATCTTCCTACCTCTCACCAGTTAGGAAAGACATGGTGGATCTTCAGTAGATCTGAGGTTTCAACTCCTCAGACATCTGTCCTTTCTTTGGGAATACGGGTTTTTTCCCATACCCCTTCTTCCCTCAAGGACTAGGCCAGTTTGTCCAAATCGGTCAGTCTTCCTCTTTTGCTCCTAACTGTGAATAATTCTGTAGCCAAAAGAGTTTTAAGCTTTTTCCATAAAGCTTCCCACTAAAGACCTACCGTTTTTGTACTACCCCAGTTGAATCCTGGGGTCACCTGTCACTTCCAGATTTTGACCTTCACCTTCACTTCAGTGAGGTCACCTTGAAGATTCCTCTACTGGATCCCCAGTAGACTCCATCAGCCTCTCTACTTCCTGCAATCCAGTAGGTGAGGTCCATATTGTGATTGTTCATTTCAATATATTTCATGATAATTATCATACATACAAGGACTCCTTGCCTGTAGTCCTATCTTAGGTTAGCTGTTTTCTACAGCTCCTCTCTTTTTCAACTCCTACCCTCCATCCTCAGGATGCCTAGCCATATGAGGTGTAGCATGTTTCAATCTCCAACATGCTAGGGCTCCAGGCATCTTAGCTTGGGAGTCCCCATATGTGAAGACTCATTCCTGCTTGTTCCTGGAGATAGCACAGTTACTTACCTGTAACAGGTGATCTCTGGGAACAGCAGGAATAAGTCTTCACAACCCACCCACCTCCCCTAGGAGTTGTATCTCTCTATCTATCTTTCCTTTCCTCTCTCTCTCTCTTTGTCTCAGCTATAAAACTCAACTGAGGAGACACAGTTGGAAAGGCGGGAAGGCAGCACGCAGGCGCTGAGGGATGCTCCCAAAAGCTTTCTGATTGGACGCTGGGGAGCGTTCCCACTCAGGCTCTGTCGGTACCGATGTACCCATATGTGAAGACTTATTCCTGCTGTTCCCAGAGATCACCTGTTACAGGTAAGTAACTGTGCTTTCTGGAGTCAAATCTAGAGTTCAACTCCGTCAGGATCTACCTCAGCACTATTGGGGCTTACCATTGCCGTTTGGAGGGGAAGTGCATCTCAACTCGGCTCTTAGAGGTTTGTTTCATGTGAAGCTTGCGCCTCTTGAGACCTCCCTTTAAGCCTTCAGTAGTGGCTTGGGACGTCATTGTTTGCTCCTTTTGAGCTGCTCGTTTCCTGCCCTTTGGGGTTCTTGATCTGGGAGGTCTTGTTCCTGGTGGCAGTTACGCCAGCACACCGGGAAACTGAGCTCTAGTGGCTCATGCATCATACACCAGGTTCCTGTGCACTCATCCTAGATCCCAAAGGGTGGTGTCTGCTTTTCACTTCAATCAGTCAGTAGTTCTGCCAACCTTCTTTCTGAGGCCCCATGCACGTCGAGGGGAAGCGGCACTGCATGTGCTGCACGCAAGTGAGCCTTACCGTTCTACCAAGAGCATACGAAGGCCCACCGATAGTCCATCCAGGCGTGCTCGAAACCTACTTTCAAGCCCCCCAGCATTGACTTGGGACCTCAATGTGGTCCTAGCACAGCTCATGTAAACTTTCTTTTAGCTGCTTGATTCTTGCTCTTTGAATTGTTTGACCTCCATTGGAAGGTCTTGTTTCTTGTTTCAGTTACGTCAGCATGCCGGGGAAGTGAGCTCCAAGCTCTAGTGGCTCATGCGTCGTACACCAGGTTCCATCATAATAGAATGGTCCTGCGCACTCATCCTCGATTCCTCCCAAAAGTGTTATCTGCTTTCCATCTTAATCAGTCTGTCATCCTGCAAACTTTCTTTCCAAGGCCTCATACCCATAGAGGGGAAGTGGCGCTTCACACGCTGGACTGCAAGCGAGCCTTGGCCTTCTATTTAGAACAAGCGAAGGTCCACCGAAGTCCATCCAGTTGTCTCTCTTTGACCCCAGAAAGCTAGGGACTGCCATTTTCCAAACACACTGTTCCAATTGGCTGGCAGACTGCATCTCTTTTACTTATGCTTTGGCTGGCCTGAGCCTTAATGGCCATGCCACGGCTCCCATTGTCAAAGCCATGGCTACATTGGTTGCCAACTTGCACTCGGTTTCCATGGGGATCTTCAGGGCTGCTATATAGTCTTCTGTCCACACCTTCACATCTCACTACTGTGTGCATGGGGATTCTTGAGGCGACAGCAACTTCAGCGAATCTGTAGTCTGGCATTTCTTTGGAGATTAGAATCCAACTCCATCCTCCCAAGGCCTTTTTGTCCATCCAGGCTGCCAAAAAACCAAACAAACAGACCCACAAGGCATAATGATCATGAATGAAACTGTATAGTGAAGAAGCTGAGTCAGCTGAGTTCTCCCTTGGAGACTACCCATGCTGTACATAGCTGATTCTCCAGTTCTTAGTTCACTTTGCCCCTGTTGGGCTTTTTGGTCTCCTCTGTTTTTGGTAGCTTTGAGCTCAGCATTCCCATACGTGAGGTTTTCATTCCTGCTTATCCACGGAAAAAGGTAGTTACTCACCTGTAGCAGGTGTTCTCCATGGACAACAGGAATAAGTCCTCATAACCCTGCCACCTCCCTGACGATTTGTATTCTGCTATAACTTTATCATACTGGAGAAGATGGCGACGTGGCAGGTGGGAAGACAGGTGCAAAGGTGTGGTGGAACCTCCAGAAAACTTCCACTAGAAGCTGGGGAGTGTTCCCATGCGGGGCACTGTCGATGACATCACCCATACATGAGGACTTATTCCTTCTGTCCATGGAGAACACCTGTTACAGGTGAGTAACTACCTTTTCCCCCCAGCTAGCTATGTATGTAAAATTTTGTAGAAAAGTTTGTTATGGTTATGTGAGGAGCTCATTTGCATGTGTAGCAGCTTTTCACAAAAAAGGCTAGTTAACCCACATGTTGGTGCATTAGCCTATAAGGCTGAACTTAGAGATTTAGAAAAACCAAGTCAAATCTTAGGTACCTGCAGAGAGAAATGCAGACAAAAACTATTATCCATCACTGAATCTTATAAGAGAGTAGCAGTTAATGAGATTTTATAAATAAAGGATACATTAAGGAAATCCTAAAATATTGTATGAACAAGCCATAAGTTAAACTGTAAAGAGAGAAGAAATTATCCAGCTGTTTTACATCAAATTTCCAAAAAGGCTCTAATGTATCTTTTATAGGCTGAAATCCCATTAGCAGCTCATACGAGCCATTTAAATACTTGCTGTATATTTGAACATTGAAGGACTGGCAAGCATACTCGCAAATCTTCCAAGAAGGAAAGGTACTATTTTGGGTTATGAAGCTTCTGGAGAAAGAATGATTCAAATGGAAGCTATAGCTCTTGGATTCAAGAAGGAGAATGTATCAGCTGTCAGAAGCTGCAGTCAGCTGGGAAGTTGTTAAACTACATGTATGCTTAATTCTCCAGGAGCAAGCAGGAAGTCAGCCCTCAAATATGGGTGACATCAGTGCTGACAGAGCCTACGCGGAAGCATCTCCCCAGCTTTCAAAAAAAGCCTTTGGGAGATGCCGCCACACATGCGTGGTCCCTTTCTCACCCAAGGGTGCCATCTTGCTCAGTCTGCTTTTTTCCACAGAGCCCAGCAGATGTACATCTGATTCCCCAGAAAAAGTTGATAGTTTCTTTTAAAGTAATTTTCTTTCTGGCCGCGGCCGGTCTCTTTCCCACTCCTGAGTTCGCTTGTCTCAGCACTGCATCCTCGAGACCATGAATTTTTCTTTTAGTGCAATTCGTGCCCTTTTCCTGCTGGTAGTTCCTCAGGTCTTTGACCTCGCCGGGGTCCTTTATCTCCAGGAACAAGCAGGAATATAGTCTTCACATATGGGTATCATCAGCACCGACGGAGCCTGCGCGGGAACGCTCCCCAGCGTCCAATAGGAAAGCTTTTGGGAGCATCCCACAGCGCCTGCGTGCTGCCTTCCCGCTTTTCCAACTGTCCCTCTCCAGTTCTTCATTTTCTGCGGAGCCGACAGGTCACATACCCTGTCACCGCAGAAAAATTTTGTCTTTAATTTTTGTTTTTGTGGTCGCGTCTGCCTTCTTTCGATGCCATACCAGTACCACCAGTTCTTTCTTCTTTCTTTAAAAAAAAAAAAAAAAAATTAAATATATATATAGTTTCTGAGGTGTTTTACTTTAGAAACTATTTCCCTTGGTGCTAGGTGCCATTTTGGGCACTAGGCCCAATTTTTCCTGTAAAAATGGAAAAACCTACTTCAGGTTTTAAGAAATGTTCTAAATGTGGCGGTACTATTTCCATCACCAACACCCATTTATTTTATTTATTTACATTCTCTTATATACCGCGCTATTCTGCATCAGTGCGGTTTACATTGAACAAACTGAAATTACATTGAACAGGGCATTATAACTTGGAGATAACTATTTTACAGTCTTATGATTGGTGTCTCAAATGTTTAGGTCCTGACCACTCTATTTCAGAGTGCCTCTCCTGTGGAATGATGTCAAAAAGGGGCCGGCCGAACCGAGCTGCTAAACTAAGCACCCTTTTTCCCTCAGGCGCGGCGTCTGTTGCATCGACGTCCTCCAAGGCCTCATCTTCCTCCCATGGATCTCAGGTAACTAAACATAAATCTAGCCGGTCCTCAAAGGGTAGATCTCCTAAGTAGCAAGATGCTCCTGGCGCTGCCCTTCAGGAATTTTCACCGGCAAAATTGCCCCGACGGGAGGCTTCGGCTTCCAAAGCACTAACGGGGTACCGGGATGTTCTCGAGGCCTCAACCTCGGCAGAACTACTGGCACCATGCTCTGGGGTTGCGGCTGCTTCTACCGGTACCGACACCCAAGCATCAGCAGCGTCAATAGACCAGAGATTCCTTGCTATCGAACGCAGTCTAGCGTCTCTTCTCACGGCTTTGGTACCATTGAAACCGCTTCAGACACCTCAACCGATACCGGTACCGACACCGGAACCGGTACCGACTGCATTAAGATCGGCGGGTATGCCACCCATACCGAGTCATGTGTCTGTCTCCGGCATCAACAGATCGGTACCGGAACAACCCGATGCCGACTTTGATCGATACCGGTACCGTGCTTTGCATGATCACCGGGATCGGAGGTATTTTGAATCCTCTGATGAATCTGAAGACTCCGAAGACTCTGCCAATACAAGAGTACTTCTCCCCGAGGATTCCTCTTCTCCTCAGCCCAGAATGTCTCCACCAGAGGATATGTCCTTTCAGGACTTTATCCGTGATGTGGCCCGAGGCCTTTCCATCACAGTAGCTCCTGAAAAAGAGCCTAAGGCAAAGGAGTTGGAAAGTCTCCAATAACTTAAGGCTCCCAAAGAGGCAGCTACTCTGCCTATTCATGGGATCTTACATGATTTTATGCTAAGGATGTGGGAAACACCTTTAACCACATCTCCTCATTCTTGAAGACGCGATACCATGTATCGAGTTCTAACTTGTCCTGGCTTTCAAAAATAACTCAATTACCACACCATTCAATGGTGGTGGAATCAGCCATGAGAAGGATGAAAATTGCAAAGAGACATGCATCGAATCCTCCAGGTTGTGAATGTAGGACTTTTGATGCCTTTGAGTGTCGATGCTTCCATGCTCTCAGCTAGGATCAGTTCCTATATCTTGTATCTGGGAATGTTCCTTAAAGAGGTCACAGGAGACTTGGAGCTTTTGAGCCCCTTCCTTCCTGATGAGAAAAGGCAAGACTATCTTACTCTAGTCTAACATGCTCAGGATGTTTCCAAGTTTGTAAATCATGCAGCCTTTGACTGTTTTGAATGCATAAGCAGAACCTCTGCTATTGCCATTGGTGCACATCGGATTGCCTGGCTTCAGGCATCTGACTTGGAAATTTGGGTACAGGATAAATTAGGAAACGTTCCTTGCACAGGAGAAAATCTCTTTGGCAAGAATTGGCAGGAGAAGGCTAATGAGATGCTGACAATATCACTTTGGATAGATTGTCCAAATCTGCAGCCGATCCTGCAAAGAAAAAATCCTCTAAAACCATTTTTCAATAAGAAAAAGAAGTTTTATCCTTCCTATACCCAACAGGGACACTGTCCAGTTCAGACTGCCCAAAGGGACAACAGCAACAACCTAGACAACAAAAGAAGCCAAAAGCTGCAAAACCTGTCAGCTCAGCAGGCTCAGCCTCCTCAGGGGCTTTGACTCCTTCCTGCCCCTGAACGGTCCAGAACCCTCGACCATCCCAGGCAGGTTATGTCATTTTGCCCACAGATGGTACCAAATAACAGCAGAAGATTGGACTCTGTCCATTGTACGAGAGGGGTGCAAGCTTCATTTTCACAGTATGCCCCCTCCTACATTTGTAAAACAGTTCAATTCTCAGACCTCTGTCGACAGTCTCTTAGGTCAAGAAGTCACAATGCACCTTGCTCAAGGAGCAATAGAGTAAGTACCCATTCCCTATCAGGGTACAGGGTTCTACTCCCCCTATTTCCTTATTCCAAAGAAAACAGGAGGACACGGACCCATTTTAGACCTCAGAGAATTGAACAAATATCTGCTCCGAGAGAAATTCAAAATGGTCTCTCTAGGAACTCTGCTGCCATACCTTCAAAGTCCGGATTGGCTTTGTTCTCTAGATCTCAAGGATGCATATACTCATATTCTCATCCATTTAAATCACAGGAGATACCTCCGATTCCTGTTTCAAGGAAAGCACTACCAATACAAGGTTCTTCCCTTTGGCCTGGCTTCTGCGCTAAGAGTGTTCATAAAATGCATGGCTGTGGTAGCAGAATTTCTCCGCACTCGGGGAATATTTGTCTTCCCTTACTTAGACGACTGGCTCATTCGAGCCTCTACAGTGCCAGAAGCCAGCTCTGCTCTGTTTCACACAATGCGAATCCTTCAGTATTTGGGACTGGTCATAAACCTCCCAAAATCCAATCTTGCTCCCACTCAGTCCCTAGAGTTCATAGGAGCTCATCTGGATAACAGACAGACAAGGGCTTTCCTTCTGCAGCCCTGCTGTCTTCGCATAGTACAATTAGCTTCCCAAGCAGTGCTCAAACCTTGTCTCACTGCTCGGGAAATGCTACAATTGCTATGCCACATGGCATCCACCATGCATGTAGTTCCTTATGCTCGCCTCCATATGCTCGCAGCCCAGTGAGCTTTATCCACTTAGTGGACACAGGCCTCAGGCTGCCTGTCGGACAAAATAACAAACTCAAATCGTCTTATTTCGTCCCTCCAATGGTGGCAATCACCCAGAAACCTTCTGGTGGGGTCTCCTTTCCAGCAACCCCTATCCCAAGCCACCCTAACAGATGTATCACAGGTGGGATGGGGAGCCCACCTGCACGATCGCTCTACCCAGGGTACCTGGACTCCACAGGAGGCCTGTCTTCACATCAACCTCCTGGAGCTCAGAGCAATCTTCTTCGTTCTTCGAGTATTTCACGCCCAGCTCAGCTACAAGACAGTCCTAGTTCAAACGGACAGTCAGGTAGCTATGTTCTATGTGAACAAGCAGGGCGGAACAGGCTCTCTGTTGCTATGCAACGAAGCTTTGCGATTATGAGCCCTCGCCAGAGAGCATCAGATTCATCTCCTTGCGATGTATCTTCCAGGCATTCAAAACTCTTGGGCAGACAAACTCAGTCGAGTTCTGTTTCCACACGATTGGTCTCTCCATGCAGACCAGGTTGCCCAAATATTTCAGATTTGGGGAACCCCGAACATAGACCTCTTTGCAAGTCCTCTGAATGCCAAACTTCCCCGGTTCTGTTCCAGAATTCCGGCTCGATGTTGTCAGGCAAGGGACACCTTCCTCCTTCACTGGGGTCAGGACTTCCTATATGCCTTCCCACCCATTCCCCTCATCCCCAAAACCCTATTCAAGCTTCAGAGAGATAGAGGTCATATGATCCTCATAGCTCCACGTTGGCCATGGCAAACGTGATACCCTCTGCTCCTACATTTCTCTCAAGTTCCGCCTCTGGAATTGGGATCCGCTCCAATTCTTCTCTCCCAAGAGGATGGGATGCTCTGGCATCCCAATCCCCAGTCTCTGCATCTCAGGGCCTGGTTGCTGAAAGCCTAGAACTTCAGGATCTTAATCTTTCCCAACATGTAAAGCATATCCTTCATGCTTCTAGTAAACCCTCCAGAAGACGCTCGTATGCCTTTAAGTGGAAAAGGTTTACCATATGGTGCTCGTAGAAGGGTCTTAACCCTTTGCGATACCTCTGGAATCGATACTGGAGTATCTCCTTCATTTGTCAAATGTGGGTCTCAAGACAAATTGTCCATCTTAGTGCTATTGCAGCTTCTTACAAGCCTCTAAGTGGACAGCCTATTTCCTCTCATCCTCTCATAGCGAGATTTATGGGAGGCCTTCTTTTAACAAAGCCTCCCTTTAAGCCACCACCGGTGGCATGGGACTTAAATCTGGTGCTCGGGCAGCTCATGAAACCGCTCTTTGAACCATTAGCCACTACATCTTTGAAATTCCTTTCCTGGAAAGTCATCTTCTTCATTGCAATCACAACAGCACGTCGCATCAGTGAATTGCAAGCGTTAGCGGCTGATCCTCCTTATGCAAGGTTCCACCATGATAAGGTAGTTCTTAGGACTCATCCACACTTTATGCCAAAGGTGGTTTCGCCTTTCCATTTAAACCAAGCGGTTTACCTTCCTGTACTCTTTCCAAGGCCTCATGCCTCCAGTGCAGAAAGGAACCTTCATACCTTGGACTGTAAAAGAGCTTTGGCCTTTTACTTGCAAAGGACACAGCAACATAGAAAATCTTCTCAACTCTTTGTTGCTTTTGATCCTAGTCATTTGGGACTTCCAGTTTCCAAAAGAACTTTATCTAACTGGATTGCTCAGTGCATATCCTTTGCCTATGAGAGTAAGAACCTTCCTTTTGAAGGCCATGTCACAGCTCACAATGTGAGATACATGGCAGCCTCAATGGCTCATCTTCACTCTGTGTCTATCGACAACATCTGTCGAGCAGCTACTTGGGCTTCAGTACATACCTTCACAGCCCACTACTGCTTAAACAAGGATTCCTGCCAGGATGCCTTGTTTGGCCAGGCTGTTCTTCAACACCTTTTTCAGACTTTATCAGCTCCTACCCCACCGTCCCTGGTAGGATGCCAGAGATCCATGGGGGGGAAGTATGGCCCTTTCACTAGGGCTAACAACTTCCTGGGGCCATCTCCCTGGCATCTGCATCTAGGGAGTCCCCATATGTGAAGACTACATTCCTGCTTGTTCCTGGAGATAGCGTAATTACTCACCTGTAACAGGTGATCTCCGGGAACGGTTGTATCTCCCTCTCTCTCTCCCTCTCTCTTTTGTCTCAGCTATAAACTTAACTGGAGAGGTACAGTTGGAAAAGTGGGAAGGCAGCACGCAGGCGCTATGAGATGCTCCCAAAAGCTTTCCTGTTGGATGCTGGGGAGCGTTCCCACGCAGGCTCCGTCGGTGCCGACGATACCCATATGTGGAGACTAAATTTCTGCTGTTCCCGGAGATCACCTGTTACAGGTGAGTAACTACGCTTTCACCCCCAATGGCCAGTGGCTTTAAAAAATGTGATAGGTGTTCCAGTAATTTCTCCGGGAACAAGCAGGAAGTCAGTCCTCACATATGGGTGACGTCGGCACTGATGGAGCCCTCGCGGAAGCATCTGCCAGCATTCAAAGAAAGCCTTTGAGAGCTACTGGGTGCCATCTTGCTCAGTGTCCTTTTTTCCACCGAGCCCTTCAGACATATCTTGTACCTGAGTTTCATACTCTCCTCTGGTTGTGCACCGATACTCTCCCGCCACCCGAGCTTGCTGCCTGGCATCGTCTCGGGTCCGTATATTTTTTTCTCCTTGGTGCCTTTGCGCCTTTTTTCAAACTGCCAGCGCCGCAGGTCTTCGACCTTGCTGGGGTCCTTTTTTCCCCCTTATGGCTACCATTGGCATTAAGAAGTGTGATTGATGTACAAAAATCATGTCCCTCGCCGACCCACATGACTGCTGCCTATGCTGTCTAGGGCCGGACCTTGACCCGCAGCTGCAGTCTCTATAAAAAGATGTCTTCCAAGGCCCTTAAAAGACGTCAGCAGCACGACAAGTTTTTCCCAGAGTCCTCGGTGCCTCTGAAGACCAAGGCCCCATCTGAAGCCTCAGACTCCTCCGGCCCTGGATCGACGCCATGGGTCTTCAGAGAGGGGGGGGTGTGTCTCCCTCAAGGGAATACAAGAAGAAGAAACCCTCGAAGGCGGCATCCCTGAACAGTTCTGGTAGGTTGGGTAAGCCCCGAGCCAGGTCCTACAGTCCATGGCGCTCTTCTGAGGGCTTAGAGTGTGAGCGACCCACCAAGGTCGCCCAGAAGGAATCGCACAAAGATCGGCCTTGGATGCTGGAGCCCATCCTTGTTGAGGATCCCCCCCTTGTTCCTTGGTGCCTGTGCCGACAGCTGCAGAGCCTTCTGGACTGGAAACCAGAATGGCGGCCCTGGATTGCAGCCTGTCTGCCTTCATGGACCCAGCAGCAGGTGTTGCTGCCTGGTACAACCAGTTCCTCTGCTCGGACCACCAGGCACTCGACATAGAGGACGTCCCAGAAGCAGAACCGATCCTCGAGACCATACAGTCTCGAGTTGATCCTTGGCTGAGGTCTAGCTCAGAGTCCCATTCCATGGGACCAGGTTCTTCTCCGGCTAGCACACATGGCACCAGCCACAGGGCCTCCGAGGGACACGGGCAGGGCTCGGGCCCAGAGCCCACAAGCCGCCCTTCCCTTGAGCCTTCGTCTGAGTACTCGGAATGGGAGACAGAGGACGAGGAGTCCTTGGAACCCATCGCCACTGTGATGTTCCCTCACTTACTAACCTCCGTGCTCCAGCATCGGTCTGCGCCTGAGGACATTGCGTTGCTTGACTTTGTGCGGGACATGTCAAAGGCTCCAGCATTTCCAATAGAATCGGAGGAATACCCTCGGATGGAGGAACTAGAAATCCTCCAATATGAGGCCCCACCGAGGGAATTGCTCACTGTGCCCATTCCACCCATCCTGGAACAGCTAATGCTATGTATGTGGGGAAACACTGTCGTCTGTGCCAGTCATGAGCAAGCAGCTGAACTCGATGTATCAGGTCCGCCAAAGCCCTGGCTTCCAGAAGGCACAGCGGCCACATAACTCCATGGTGGTGGAGTTGGCCATGCGTCGGCTGAAGAGCCAGAAAACGCACTCCTCTGTGCCCCTGGGTAAGGAGGCCTACACCTTGGATGTCCTCAGCAGAAAGTGCTACCAGGGCTCGATGCTTCTCGGCCAGATCCAGGCCTACCAGCTGTACATGGGTATGTACAGTACCTGAGACCTGGCGAAGGAGCTCGCCGGGTTTTCAGCTGGTCTTTCTGAGGAAGCACTGCAGCGGTTCAAGAACCTGGCCAAAGCCGTCCGTGAGTGCTCCAAATTTATGGCTTGAACAGCCTATGATGACTTTGAGTTGGCAGCTTAGAGTAGCTGCGGAGGGCATTGGTGCCCAACGCCAGGCTTGGCTACAGTCTTCTGACATTGAGCAGTGGGTTCAGGGCAAACTGATGGATGTCCCATGACTGAAAAGGCTGCCGAGTTGGAGACTGAGTTTGTGACGAGGTCCAGGCTCTCCAGAAAGACCGCTGGCCCTCCCCGATGGAAAGGCTTAAGCAAAAAGTCCTTTTACCCGAGGAAGGGGGCTGCTTAGAAAAATTTACCCACAATTTCAGGCCTCCCCAGCAGGGTCAGCAGGCCAAGGGATGTGGGCAAGGCCCTTGTAAGCAGAAAGCTCCCAAACCCCAGGTGTCTGCTCCGGCCCAGCCTGGGGGGAATTTTTGACTCCTTGGGCATAGCCCCTCCACCCCAAGAAGGACAGCAGTCCACAGGGGGATGTCTGATCGACTATGCCCACAAGTAGCCAACCATTACCACCAATACCTGGACACTTCAGGTGGTCAAGGAGGGCTACCTCCTCCACCTGTTACAGATACCTCCCTCTTTCTTTCCAGGAGAGTCCCCGAGGTCTCCCCTTCACCAGTACCTCCTACTGCAAGAACTTGTAAGCCTTCTGGAGGACAAAGTGGCAGAACCAGTACCCCAACATCTCGGGGGCAAGGGGTTCTACTCCAGGTATTTCTTTGTGCCAAAAAGAACAGAGGGCCTAAGGCCCATTCTCGACCTGTGCAACCTGAACAAGTTCCTGGTGAGGGAGAGGTTCAAGATGCTCTCCCTTAGAACATTGCTGCCTTACTTCCAGCAGGGATATTGGCTATGCTCCTTGGGTCTGAAGGATGCTTATACCCACATTCTCATTCACCCCAACCATAGGCAGTATCTTTGCTTCATGGTGGGGGGAGGCAACTACCAGTACAGGGTACTACCCTTTTCTTGGTGTTTGCCCTCAGGGTCTTCACCAAATGCCTGCACAGTAGTGGCCGCCCACCTCCGTCTCCAAGAGATATTTATCTTCCCTTATCTGGACAACTGGCTTATATAAGGAGGTATGGCATCTGAGGAGCAGCAAGCTACAGCACGCACCTCCCATGTCCTGCAACACCTTGGGTTCGTGATAAACTACCCCAAGTCCCACCGCCTCCCAACACAATGTCTGGAGTTCATAGGGTTAAAGTTGGACATGGTTCAGGCAAAGGCCTCCCTCCCCCTAGATCTGGCCCACCGTCTTAGGGAATTGGCCGCAGATGTGCAACTCTGTCCCTCTGTGTTGGCTCGGCTCCTGTTGCTCCTACTTGGCCATATGGCCTCTACGGTCCATGTTACCCCAGAGGCCCTTCTGCACATGAGGGTTGCCCACTGGTGCCTTCGAGACCAGTGGACACAAGCCACCAGCTGCCTCCAGGACAGTGACCCACCAGTTGGCATAATCTCTGACTTGGTGGCAAAACCCGCAACACCTTTAAGCATTGATGCTCTTCCAAACTCCAAGTCCCTGAAGGGTCCTCACAACGGACGCCTCCCTGCTTGGATGGGGCGCTCTCTGCAAGGAACTTCGCACCCAGGGCAGCAGGTCATAAGCCGAGGGCAACCAGCAGATCAACCTCTTGGAGCTTCGGGCAATATATCTAGCCCTCTGAGCATTTTGCCACCGCCTGAGGCACTAGTTGGTACTGATCCAAATGGACAATCAAGTGGCAATGCTTTACGTGAACAAATGGGGGGGGGGGCACGGGGGTCTCGCACCCTCTGCTGTGGAGCAGTGACACTCTGCTCCTATGCATTTCATCAGGGAATACTCCTGTGGGCTGTGTACTTGCCAGTACAACACACTGGTGGACACGCTGAACAGAGTCCTCCAACCCCATCAATGGCAGCTGGACACCAGTGTGGCTGCCCGGCTCTTCTGACTCTAGGAGACCCCATGGGTGGACCTTTTTGCCAGCCCAGACAATTACCATTTACCCCACTTCTGCTCCCGACAGCCCCATCCATACCAGGTAGTGGAGAGACACGTTCCACATTCTGTGGTCGGAATGCCTCATGTACGCCTGCCCACTCATGCCGTTGATTGCCAAGACCCTTTCAAGGCTCTTTGCGACAAAGCGTCGCTGATCCTGGTGGCTCCACAGTGGCTTAGTCAGCTGTGGTTTCTGCTGCTCCTCCCATTGTCAGTGAAGGCTCTGATCCCCCTGGGGAGTTCCCTGGAGTTCTTGTCTCAGGAGAAGTGCTCTCTCTCCTATACCCCCAACCTGAGGTCCCTATCATTGACAGTGCGGCTGCTGAAAGGGTATCCTTAGCCCCTTTCCACCTCTCGGGAAAAGTGGAAGAGATCCTGCTGGCCTCCCTTAAGACCTCCACCAGGAGAGCTTATGCCTTCAAATGGCGCATGTTCTTGGTGTGGTGCGTGGAGCAGTGGCTAAACCCATTCTCCTGCCCGGTGCAGATGGTACTGCAGTATCTTCTTCATCTCTCACAATCCGTGTTCAAGTCGAGCTCCGTCAGGGTACACCTCAGTGCCCTAGCAGTGGACCACCACCCTATCAAGGGCAAGTTCCTTTCGGTCCAGCCTCTGGCGACCCGCTTCCTGAAGTGACTCCTACTGTCCAAACTCCCCGTCCACCCTCCGATGACAGAGTGGGATCTCAATATAGTGTTGGTGCAGCTC
This sequence comes from Ichthyophis bannanicus, assembly GCA_033557465.1. Classification (NCBI taxonomy): domain Eukaryota; kingdom Metazoa; phylum Chordata; class Amphibia; order Gymnophiona; family Ichthyophiidae; genus Ichthyophis; species Ichthyophis bannanicus. The sequence goes on from CM066033.1 coordinate 300,864,611, forward strand.
ACCTGCCTGCCATTTGAGCCCCTGGCTACCTGCCACCTGAGGTTACCTCTCGTGGAAGGTTGTGTTCCTGGTGGCGCTCACCTCCGCTCACAGGGTCATTGGCTCCAAGTCCTACTGGCAGAGGCGTTGTATACCAAATTCTACAAGAACAGGGTTGTGCTATGCACAAGCCCTAAATTCCTTCTGAAGGTGATATCATCTTTTCATCTCAGCCAGGAGGTGGTGCTACCAACCTTCTTCCCAAGGCCTTACTCCAGCAGGGCAGAGACTGTCCTTCACATTTTGGACTGTAAGAGGGCCCTATCCTTCAACATTCAAATATGCAGCGCCACCACAAAGCTTCTCAGCTTTTTGTTTCCTATGACCCCAGTTGGCTGGGGGAAACAGTGACTAAGTGAACACTGTCCACCTGCGTGACGGACTGCATTGCTCTCGCCTATGAACAGATTGGGTTCAAGCTAGATAGCCGTGTCACGGCACACAGTGTCAGGGCCATGGGGGCCTCTGTGACAAACCTCCTGATGCTGGACATCTACCGGGTGCCACCTGATCTTCTGTCCATACTTTTGCAGCTCATTACTACATTACAACGGGATAGCGCCTTCGGCCAGGCTATGCTCCATAATCTTTTTGGGGTCTAGGCAACTCTGACCCTTCTGTGTTCAGGCCTCCGGAGTGCTTGTTCCATCGGACACCCGGGTTCTACTGCAGTCTGTTTCTGCAGACTCAATTGATGCTGCTCATGGCTCCCATAGAGGAAGACCATGTTTTTTCCTTATCGGCTTTAGATAGCCTGTAGCTAGGGAGTCCCAATTGTGAGGACAGACTTCCTGCTTCTTCCCAGAGAAAGCGTAGTTACTCACTTGTAACAGGTGTTCTCTGAGGATGGCTGGAAATCTGTCCTCACAACCCTCCCTCCTCCCCTTGAAGTTGCTTCTTTACCATCTTTTATTTTTGACATCTCTAGCTATGTCATCTGACTGAGCAAGATGGCACCCTTGGGCGCAGGAAGGGGACCACGCATGTGTGGTGGTATCTCCCAAAGGCTTTCTTTGAAAGCTGGGGGCATGCTTCCACGAGAGCTCCATTGGCACTTGAGTCACCCATATGTGAGGACTGATTCCTGCTGTCCTTGGAGAACACCTGTTACAGGTGAGTAACTATGCTTTTTCTATCACCGACACACACAACTGCTGTCTCCATTGTCTCGGTCCCAACCACAGCCCAGAGACTTGCGGGTCCTGCAAGAGGCTGACCCCCAAAGCAGTCAAAAGCAGGCAGGAGAAGAACAACCAAATGTTCAGGTCAGAAACCCCTTCCAGGGCTTAGTCCGAGACCCTGAGATCGCGCAGTGACTCTGCAGCCACCAGTTGGGGCCGTGAGTCCTCATACCGGGTGTTCCCTACTCAGATCCTGAAAAAGAAGAAAGCCTCGCAGGACTCCTCATGAGACTCGGGGAAGGCAGGTAAGTCCCGCGCCAGATACCTGAGCCCCTGGAGAAGAACCGAGGTGTCAGAGCAGGAGTGGCTGCCAAAACCTCTCCAGAAGGACTCGATGGACCTTGGCAATCGGACCCAGGTCCCTGTGGCCATCCCCACCAGGGACTCTATTTCTCCACAGACGCTGGACCTGATACCTTGGCATCTACGCTAACTGCTGTGACCCCATCCTTGCTGGAGACCAGGATGGAGGCCCTGGAGTGCAGCTTCTTTACCGTCTTGGCCACTCAGCAGGCAGTGTTGTCCAACTTCGCCGGATCATCTGCCAAACTGGGACCTCGACCTCGAGGACTTCCCCCAGTGTTGAGTTGAAACCCCTGAAGCTCCCTCGCCTGTGCCGTTCACTGATGGAGGTCACATTTGTGGCCCTGCTCCCATGGGCCCCCCATCCTCCCCGGCCAGCAGCCATGGCTCTGGCCATGTCGCTGAGGCCTATGTGCCTTTGACCCTGACCCGGGTCCGTTTGATCATCAGGCCCACCTCTGACGACTCTGATTGGGAATCAGAGGATGATACTTCCCTGGACACCCAAAGGTATCAAAATATTTGGCCTGGCGTCAATCCCCCGACCAAGGACAAGACCTTCCTCAACTTCATGCAGGACATGGCCAAAGCTCTGGACTTCACCACCGAGTTGGTAGATGACCCTCTGTCAGAGGCTCTTGAGATCCTCCAATTCAGCTTCCCCCCAAAGGAGTCCCTATCTGTGCCAGTTCTGGCGATCCTCGAGAGACTGCTCCTCTGTATATGAGAGACACTGGCTACAGTACCCACAGTTAGTCGCCGGCTCAACCTCATATATAAGGTCCTCCTGAGCCTGGGCATCTGTAGGAGCCGATTACTACACAACTCCATGGTGATCAAATCAGCCATGTATTGGCTCCAAAGCCAAAAGACACACTCCTCGACACCAGGGAGGCTCAGAGCTTTGCTCTCGGCAGAAAATGCTACCAGAGCTCCATGCTGGGCTGCCGGGTCCAGGCATACCTCCTGTATATGGAAATGTTCCTCCGGGAAACCATGAAGGAGCTAAAGGGCTACTTTGCTGGCCTCTCTGGGGGAACCCCTCCAGAGCTTCCATACACTGCCCAAAACTTCCGTCAATTGCTCGAAGTTTATTACCTGGGCTGCCTACAATGGTTTCGAGGCCATGGCCTGGGTCACTGGTGCCTGTATCTGTGCCAGGAGACAGACTTGGCTCCAATCCTTCAACCTTAAGCAATGGGTACAGGAAAAGCTCCTGGATGTCCCTTGCCTGGGAGAGAACCTCTTTGGCAAGGCCATGGCAGACAAAGTCTGGGGAGGAGCCTAGCAGCAGCAAAGAGCTATAATTTAAAATTTAAAATCAAATAAGAATATAGCTTACCTCAGCAGCACAGGACAGGGTACTGTGTAGCAGCCCTCTTTTAATAAGTGTTAAGGATATAGCGTTATTAGAAAAGGTTCAGAGAAGAGCCACCAAAATGGTAAAGGGGATGGAAGGATACTCCTATGAAAGGCTAAAAAGGTTAGGGCTCTTTAACCTGGAAAAGAGACGGCTCAGGGGAGATATGATAGAAGTCTATAAATTAATGAACGGAGTGGAACGGGTAAACGTAGATCGATTGTTTACGTTATCAGAATATAGAAAGACTAGGGGACATGCAATGAAGCTACAGGGTAAACTATTTAAAACTAATAAAAGAAAATATTTTTTCACTCGACGTGTAATCAAACTCTGGAATTTGTTACCGGAGGATGTAGTAAAGGCTGTTAGTGTAGCTGGGTTTTAAAAAGGTTTGGACAAGTTCCTGGAGGAAAGGTCCATAAACCATTATTAAGAAGGGACCCAGGATATTAATGCTTGACCCAGCACAAGCAGTGCAGAACCTGTGTCTTTTGGGGAAACTGCTAGGTACGTTTGACCTAGGTTGGCCACTGTTGGAAACAGGATACTGGGCTTGATGGACCTTGGTCTGACCCAGTATGGCATATCTTATGTTCTTATGTAAAGCTGTGGAACTAGAGGCCGAATGTATGACAAGGACCTGGCTCTTGAGGAAAACTTCCTCAGGCGTCAAGCACAAGTCCCCCTGCAAGAACCCCTCCCCTAATTCAGGAAGGGCCCGGGATCCCGGAGCTGCCAACAATACTATGCTCTATAGATCTCTCAGCAGGGTCCCCGAGGCCCTAGGCAATGACCTTGAAAGCAAAAAGGCTGCAAGGCTCTGGCTCCGGCTCCAGCCCAGGCTGAGCCTTTGACTTGCTGGGCATAGCCTCTCTCCCTCCAGGAGATCAGCAGTCCACAGGGGGACATCTGACCCACTTTGCCCACTGGTGGTCGACCATCACCGCAGACACCTGGGCACTCTGGGTTGTCAGAGAGGGTTGCCTCCTCCACCTGGACCAGATACCGCCTCCTTTCTTCCTGGGAAAGCCCCCCTTGACTCCCCTGCTCCAGGCTCTGCTACTACAGCAACTCAAAGGTATTCTCAAAGGCATGGCTGTGGAACCGGTGTCCCAACAACAACGGGGCAGGGGGTTCTATTCAAGCTACTTCCTTGTCCCCAAAAGGACAGGAGATCTAAAGCCATTCTAGACCTGAGAGACCTAAACTAGTTCCTGGTGTGGGAGAAGTTCAAGATGCTCTCCATTGGAACCTTGTTGCCATACCTCCAATAGGGAGATTGGCTATGCTTCTTGAACATCCTCATCCACCCCAGGCACAGGCAGTACCCTCAGGTTCATGGTCGGGGGCTAGCACTACTAATACAGGGTGTACTACCCTTCGGGCTCGCCTCCACACTTGGAGCCTTTACAAAGTGCCTGGCAAACGTGGCAGCTTACCTATGCCTCCAAGGAGCCTTCGTCTTCCCCTACCTAGACTGGCTCATCAGAGGGGATGCAGCTGTCGAGGTGCAACAGGCCACATGCTGCACCATCTGTGTCCTGCAATACCTGGGGTTCATGATAAACCACCTCAAGTCCCACCTCACCCCAACACAGAGCTTGGAGTTCATTGAGGCGCACCTGGATACTCTCCAGGTGAAGGCCTTCCTGCCCAGCAACAGGGCTGGGTGGCTCATGGCCCTGGCCGCAAAAGTGCAGGGTCAGCAAGCTCCAGGCTCTGGTGGCAGAGCCACCATATACAAGGTTCTATAAGAACAGGGTCGTGGTTCGCATGCATCCCAAAATTCTGCTGAAGGTGGACTCCTCCTACAACCTCAATCGACTTGATGTGATGCCTATATGTAAATAGTTTCCCCGGTTTTACCCAAGTTTAAGCACCTGTTCTTTGTAAATGCAGAGCAGATTCCGGCACCGTATAAGCTTTCTGTTGTCATGTAAACCGCACTGATGTTGAATAGCGCAGTATAAAAGAGACTGTAAATAAATTAGGAGGTGGTGCTCCCCACCTTCTTCCTACAGCCTCATGCCAGCAATGCAAAGACTACCCTTCATACTCTGGACAGTAAGAGGGCCCTATCCTACCTGCAGCGTACCCAGGGCCACCTTAAAGCCTCCCAGCTCTTCATCTCCTATGATCCCAACCGACTGGGGAAGGTGGGGTGACCAAGCGGACCCTGTCCACCTGGGTCACGGACTGCATTGCCCTCGCCTACGAACAGACTCAGCTCCTGCTGGAGTGCAGAGTCATGGCTCACGTTGTCAGGGCTATGGTGACATTGGATTGCAAACTTGCGCTCTGTCCCGATGACAGACATCTGCCGGGCCGCCACCTGGTCTTCAGGACACACCTTCGCAGTTCAGTACTGCCCAGAGAGGGAGTCCTGATGGGACAGTGCTTTCAGCCAGGCCATAATCCGTAATCCTTTTTGGGGTTTAGGCAACTCCAACCCTCTGACCCTTCTGTGTTCAGGCTACTAGAGTGATGGTTCTCCCTGGACACAGGTTCTTTCAGAGTCTGTCCTTCAGACTTGCCGGCTGTTACTCACAGCTTGACCGTGTTTTTTCTACAGGTTCTCGGTAGCCTGTAGCTAGGGAGTCCCATATGTGAGGACTGACTTCCTGCTTGTTCCTGGAGAAAGCATAGTTACTCACCTGTAACAGGTGTTCTCCAAGGACAGCAGGAATCGGTCCTCACAACCCTCCCTCCTCCTCGTAGAGTTGCCTTAACTACACCAATTTATGCTTTGCTGTCTTAGCTTTGTCATATGACTGAGCAAGATGGCACCCTTGGGCAGGAAAGGGCCCACACATGTGTGGTGACATCTCCCAAAGGCTTTCTTTGAAAACTCAGGAGGTGCTTCCGCATGGGCTCTGTTGGTGCTAATGTCGCCCATATATGAGGACTGATTCCTGCTGTCCCTGGAGAACACCTGTTACAGGTGAGTAACTACACTGTTTCAGTAAAGCCTTTGACACTGTTCTGCTCAGATGACTTAGAGTGCTCTAGGAATGGACTATAAAGTGACTGGATGGGTTAGAAATTGATTGAGTATGAGGCAACAAAGGGTGCAGGTAAATGGAGCTCATTCTGTGGAGAAGGACATTACCAGTGGTGTGCCACAGGGATCTGTCTTCGATTACATTATTTTAAACATTTTTGTAAATGATGTTGCGGAAGGGCGTTGGGTATTTCCAACGATGCTCTTCCTCTCCCCTTCTCCTCATGTTTTTCTGCCACATTGAGGACTCAAGATTCTCCTTGTCTCAATTGTTCTTTTTATTGTTGTGCAATTACAGCTTCCCTCCTTGATGTTTTTTCCCTTCTGTCTTTGTGCTTGCCTTGTCACTTTATCATATGTTTGTTTATTTAATAGGGGTTTTTTAATACCACTTTCTCATTTCAATCAAAATGGTTTATATTGCAATTATGATTTATATATTTATTGATGTTTTACGAACATACATCAAAAAACACATGAACACAGGTAAAATCTCCATAAATACAAGATTAACATTTCCAAAAATATTAACTAACACCAAAGAAACATGGATAATAGCCCACATCAAGGAAGCAAAAAAGAGAAGGAGGAAAATAAAATGCAAAAGAGGAAAACAAGAGGCAATTTAACCTCACGATAAGCTGCAAAACATTTTGTAGAGAGAATTTGCATTTTGTTAATTTTCCGAAAACACATTTGTTATCACCAGATATTTTGTTATCTAATGTTGATGAGATTGTGATTTCTAGGTTGTACTATGTTTCTGATAAGATAGTGCGGATGTCTTGGGAGCAGGAGGGGGGGAGGGTATTCTGGAGAATAATCCAGAGTTTAGTCTCTCTGCCTTTCGCAAGATATTATAAATACTAGAGCTACTTTGGTGGTTTCCTTTTTGAATGATGGTGATAAAGCCTTAATTATGAGAAGTTACTTTAGATATAAAGATGTTACTTTTTGTGAGGGGAAACTTCAGGTCTTCCTGGATGTCTCCAGAGCTACTCAAGTGAGGAGGAAAGCTTTTTCCTGCTTAAATTTCGAGTGCTGGGTTTATCCGGCATCTTTTATTTAAGATTCCCCTGCAAGTGTTTAGTTACACTGCTGGGGGTAAAGTATGTTTTCCTTGATCCCTCTCACTTGGAGAAACTTTTGGTTAGTAAGGAAACGATTGTACCTACGGTTGAGGAGGGTTGAGGGTTTATGGTGATCATGTTTGTTACATGGTCCCATATATTGTAATTTAATATACAATCTACAGGAACAAGCAGGAATGTAGTCTTCACATATGGGTGACATCTGTACCGACAAAGCCCGTGCGAGAGCGCTTCCCATCATCCAATAGGAAAGCTTTTAGGAGCATCCCACTGCGCCTGTGTTGCTGCCTTCCCACCCTTGGAATGCTCCCTCCTCAGTTCTTAGTTTTCCATGGAGCCAGCAGGAAGCAAATCCCATCACCACAGAAAATTCCTTCATTCTTCTTCTTTGTTATTTTTTGTGGTTGCGTCTGCCTTCCTGTCGACGCCGGAACTGATATCTTCGATTCTGTTTGTTTCTTTCTGTAAAAAAAACAAACAAAAAAACTACTTAAATTTCTTCAGGCACATGGATACCATTTTAGGCCTTAGCCCTTCCATCCAGTCTATCAACACGATGGAAAAACCAGCCAGTGGTTTTAAAAAATGTCTAAGTGTGATAGCACTATTTCTGCTACTGATACCCATGACTGGTGTTTTAAATGCCTTGGCCCAGATCACTAGTCATCTGAATGTCCCCCCCCCCTCCTCTGCAAAAAGATAACAGAGAGGCCTACAGAATCGGGCTGCAAAACTCTGCTCCCTCTTTACCTGAGATGCGGTTTCACTCGCTTTGTCGTCAAGAGCATCGTCTTCCACTCATGGATCTCGGGTATCGGAACACAAGTCTTCATCGAAGACAGGCCGTCCTCCCAAGGATAGATCCCTATCTAAGCATAGGAATGTTTTGAAAGTTGCCCTGGAGCTGGATCGACTGGCCAAACAATCCCAGCAGGAGGACCTCCCCTCCAAAACCACTAAGGGGAGGTCCAGGTTGCTCCTGAGGCCTCCACCTCGGGAGAGCTCCTGGTGCCATGCTCTGGGATGGTAGACCATGCTTCCGGTACCAACACCCAGGCATCGGCAGACTCTATGGATCAGCGTATCCTGGCCATTGAGCAGAGTCTAGTGGCTCTTTTAGCAGCATCAGTATCAGGATGTTACCGGCAGTACCACCAGTACCGTCAACAGTGCCGATTCAGTCAGCAGCGGGTTTCATGCTGCTCGACTCACTCCCGCCCATGCCAGCCCTCGAGTCCGTTCGCAGTTCTGAGGTACTGGTACAACAAGTCTCTCGGGCAAATACCGATCTTGATAAGTACTGGAACTTGCAAGAGCAGGAGCATCGCTCACGCCGATACTTTCACTCTATCGATTCCGATTCTTCGGATGATGAATCAATCGGTACCCGAGAAATGCAAAGTCTTCTGGAGGAACCCTCACTGTCGCCGCAGCGATGCATGCCACCTCCCAAAGATATGTCTTTTCTAGAGTTTATCAAGGATATGGTTAGGGGCCTTTCCATTATACCTATATCTGAAAGAGAGCCCAGAGCAAAGGAATTGGAGATCCTCCAATACCAGACAGCTCTTAAGAAGGTGACAACTCTACCTATTCATTGTATACTCCAGGATCTTATGCTCTGGATGTGGGAAACGTCTCTCACCATTTCTCCCCATACTCGGCGACTCGATACCATGTATCAGGTACCGGAAAGTCCTGGTTTCCAGAAAATACAACTTCAACACCACTCAATGTGTTGAATTAAGAGTTCTAAAACACACTCCTCCAATCCCCCAGGTAGGGAATTGAGAACCATTGATGTCTTTGGGTGGCAGTGCTTTCAGCCCACATAAGTTCATACATACTCTACATGGGTATGTTCCTTAAGTAGCTAACTAGGGATCTGGAACCAATAGCTCATCTTCTCCTGGATGATGAGAGAGCAGACTATCTTACATTAGTCAAACATGCCCAGAATGTTTTGAAGTTTGTCAATAGAGCAACTTTTGACTGTTTTGAGTGCAATAGCAGAGCAACATCCATCTGCATAGGTGCACGTAGGATTGCATGGCTTCACGTATCAGACCTTGAACAATGGGTTCAAGACAAGCTGGGTAATATTCCCTGTACAGATGAGAACCTGTTTTGGAACGGTTGTCAAGATAAGGCTTCTCAGTTAGAATCTCAGAACACCACCCTCTATAGGCTTTCCAAAACCCCTGTCAACCCTGCCAAGAAGAAAGAAGCTGCAAAGAAAGCTTTCTATGATAAGAAGAAATTTTACCCTTCTTACCTCCCAGCTTCTCAATACCAACTTCAAGTTATGCAGAAGAGGCAACAGCCTCCCAAGCAACAGAAGAAGCCACAGGCTCCTAAATCTCAACCAGCTGTACAGACCCAATCTGCACCTGGTTTTTGACTTCTTCCTAGAGAACATTGCCACCCTGCCCCGGAGAACCCTCGCCCCATCCACATAGCAGACAGACTTTGCCACTATGCCCACATGTGGCATCTCATCACCTCAGAGCAGTGGACACTAGCCATAGTGTGAGAGGGGTACAGGCTTCATTTACAAAGCATACCCGCCTCCACCCTAGAGTTTCTAGTCTGGGAGAAATTCAAGATGGTCTCACTAGGAACCCTTCTACCTCATCTCCAGAGTCAGGATTGGCTCTGTTCTCTAGATCTAAAAGAAGCATATACTCATATCCTCATTCATCCAGGACACAGGAAGTATCTATGCTTTGTCTTCCAGGGAAATCGCTGTCAATACAGAATCCTTCCCTTCAGACTCACCTCTGCCCCAAGAGTCTTCACAACGTGCATGGCAGTCACAGTCACATATCTAAGGACTTTCTGCTACTGATAGGAGATTTCAATATGCCAGAGGTTGATTGGCACATTTCTGCTGCAGTATCATCTAGAAGTAAGGAGATCCTGGATTCTCTTCAGGGAGAACTATTCAGGCAATTGGTAACAGACCCCACACGTGAAGGGGCCATACTGGACTTGGTGCTTACCAATGCTGAAAGTGTTTCTGATGTTATAGTGGGAGATCGTTTTGCATCCAGTGATCACCAGATGGTGTGGTTCAGTATTAGGACTAGGGCTGTGAGAATCCATTCAAAAGTGAGGGTCTTAGACTTTAGGAAAACTAACTTTGCCAAGATGGGCCAATACCTCAGAGAGTTGTTAGCAGGATGGGAACATCTGGGGATGTAGAAAAACAGTGGGCAAAACTGAAAGGGGATATTTTAAGGGCAACCAACCTTTTTGTTAAAATGATAAATAAAGGTAAAAGGAAAAGGAGACCTCTGGCTTTCAAAAGAAGTAGCTGAAAAGATGAAGAAAAAGAGGGAGGCCTTCATGAAATACAAAAGATCACAGAGAGAGGAAGACAGGCATCTATATTTGGAAAAACTTAGAGAAGGTAGTAAAATAGTCAGGAAAGCAAAGATTCAAAAAGAGGAGGAAATAGCCAATGCAATAAAATGGGGGGATAAGACATATCTCCAGGAACAAGCAGGAATGTAGTCTTCACATATGGGTATCGTCGGTACCGACAGAGCCTGCGCGGGAACGCTCCCCAGCGTCCAATTAGAAAGCTTTTGGGAGCATCCCACAGCGCCTGCGTGCTGCCTTCCCGCCTTTCCCAACTGCCTCTCTCCAGTTCTTCTTTTTCCGTGGAGCCAACAGGTCGTTGTTCCTGTCACCGCAGAAAGGTTTTTCCTTATTCCTTCTTTTTGTGGTTGCGTCTGCCTTCTTGACGCTGTACCGGTACTGCCGGTTCTCTTTTCTTTCTTTCTTTCTTTATTTCGTTAAAAAAAAAAAATTCTAATTTTTTCCCAAACTTTTCTTCCCAGGTGCATGCACCATTGGCCCAAAATTTCCTCCACTATGGAAAAACCCGCTTCGGGTTTCAAAAAGTGCACCAAGCGTGGTGGTACCATCTCCGTCACTGACACCCATGAGAGGTTTCTTAAATGTTTAGATCCTGACCACTCCATCTCCGAGTGTATGGCTTGTGCCATGATGTCCAAGAGGGGTAGACAAAACCAAGCTGCTAAGCTCAGCGCCCTTTTTCCCCAGCTTCTGTGGCATCAACGTCATCCAGGGCTTCGTCTTCCTCCCATGGATCTCAGGTAACTAAACATAAGTCTAGCCGGTCCTCAAAGGGTAGATCTCCTTCCAAGCATCGAGATGCCTCTGGCATTGCCCTTGAGAGTTCTGTACTGGCAAAATTGCCCCGGCGGGAGGCTTCAGCTTCCAAAGCATTATCGGGGCTCCAGGATGTTCTCAAGGCCTCGACCTCGGCAGAACTACTGGTGCCTTGCTCTGGGGTACTGGCTGCTTCCGGTACCGATACCCAGGCATCGGCAGTCTTGATAGACCAGAGGTTCCTGGCTATTGAACGCAGTCTGGCGGCTCTCCTTGCGGCATCAACACCTTCGGAACCATGTCAGACAGTTCAACCGGTACCGACACCGATAGCATCGACATTGGTGTCTGCTTTGCCGGCACCCAGTCATGCGATGCCTTCTGGTGCCGATACACTGGTACTGATTCCCCACAGTACCTACTTGGTCGGTACGGGTATCGGGCTCTTCAAGAGCATCCGGACAGAAGGTACTTCGAATCATCGGAGGACTCCGAGGATTCTGACAGCTCTGCCGGTACCGGGATACTTCTCCCGGAGGAGCCTTCCTCCCCTAAACGTAGGATGTCTCCTCCAGAAGATATCTCCTTTCAGGATTTTATCAAAGGTGGCTTGAGGTCTGTTCATTACTGTGGCTCCTGAAACAGAGCCCAGGGCTAAGGAGTTGGAGATTTTACAATATCCCAAAGCTCCTAAGGAGGCAGCTACTCTGCCTATCCATGAGATCTTACATGATTGCATGTTGAGAATGTGGGAGACACCTCTTACCACCTCTCCTCACTCTCGCAGACTGGATACCATGTATCAAGTCCCTCCTTGTCCTGGTTTCCAGAAAACTCAGCTTTCTCACCACTCTATTGTAGTGGAATCAGCTATGAGAAGGATCAGAAGTGCAAAAAGGCATGCCTCTAATCCTCCAGGACGTGAGTGTAGAACTTTGGATGCCTTTGGACGTCGTACTTTCCAGGCTTCCATGCTTTCTGCCAGGATCAGTTCCTATATTTTATATATGGGAATGTTCCTTAAAGAAGTCACAGGAGACTTGGAGATTTTAAGCCCTCTCCTTCCTGATGACAAGAGGCAGGATTTTCTCACACTGGTTAAACATGCTCAGGATGTTTCTAAGTTTGTCAATCGTGCAGCTTTTGACTGTTTTGAGTGAATAAGCAGAACCTCTGCCATTGCCATAGGTGCAGGTAGAATTGCCTGGCTCCAGGCATACGATTTGGAGGCTCTGGATGCAGGACAAACTGGGCAATATCCCTTGTACAGGTGAGAACCTATTCGGCAAAAATTGGCAAGAAAAAGCCAATGAGTTGGATGCTGACAACTCCACAGCTGATCCTGCAAGAAAGAAATCTTTCAAGAAACCATAATCTCCAGGAACAAGCAGGAATAAGTCCTCACTTATGGGTACGTCGTAACCGACGGAGCCTGCGCGGGAAAGCTCCTCAGCTTCCCAGAAAGGAAGCTTTTGGGGCCTCCCACTGCACATGCGCGCTGCCTTCCCGCCTTCCTGACCAGCTCTCCTCAGTTTCTCTTTTTCCGCGGAGCCAGCAGGTCGTGTTCCTGTCACCGCTGAAGAAATTATTTTAGTTTTTCTTTAGACCGCGTACCTGCCTTCCCCATACCGAAACCGGTACCGCCGGTCTCTCTTTTCTTTTCTTTCTTAAAAAAAAAAAAAAAAAGCTTTTATTTTTTAGCACAACTTGGTGACTTCTGTTAGGCCTCAGGCCTACACAAAATCTCCTCATGGAGAAACCAGCTCCTGGTTTCAAGAAGTGTACCAAGTGTAGTGCTGTTATTTCTGTTACAGACACCCATGACTGGTGTCTTAAATGTTTGGGGCCTGACCACTCCATTCCGGACTGCCCATCCTGCTCCCAGATGTCTAAACGTGGTTTGCAGAACCGGGCCAACAAATTCCATGTGCTGTTTGCTTCAGATAATCCAGCATCACAGTCATCCAGGTCTTCCTCTCCGGATGGATCTCAGGTAACCAAACCTTCTTCGGGCAGGTCCTCAAAGAGCAAATCTCCTTCAAAGCATCGAGAGGCTCTCAATTTTGAATCTGAGGACCATGCCCCAGCCAAACAACCCCGGCGGGAAGCTCTGGCTTCCAAAGAACCATCTATGGGGTTACAGGTTGACATCGATGGCACGGCCTCGACCGATCACCTGTTAGACTGCTCTGGGGTACCGGCCCATGCCGGTACCGACATCCAGGCAGCAGTGGCGTCTATGGGCAATACTGTCCAGACTATGCAGCAGGCCGTTCTGGCTTTCATTAACGCTGCGACGCCCTCGGTACCACATCTAGCGGTTCCGGGTCCGGTTCCGGTACTGTCTTCCATACCGGAACCGAGACCATCGTCTTCCAAATGCAGATCGGTTCCCATACCCGGTACGCCCGATGTCGATACCGATCGGTATGCGTATCGTGCGTTGGAAGCAAATAGAGGATACTCTGATTCTTCTGAGGATTTTGACTCCTCTGATGACTCTGATGAGCTGTCTCTAGTTCTTCCTGAAGAGCCTTCTTCCCCAAAGAGGAGAATGTCTCCACCAGAGGATTTGTCCTTTCAAGACTTCATTATAGAAGTAGCTAAAGGACTTTCTATTACCACATCCTCTGAAAAAGAACCTAGATCAAAGAAATTGGATATTTTAGGATACCCTAAGGTTCCTAAAGAGGCAGTCACCCTGCCTATCCATGAAATCCTTCAAGAACACTTGATGGACTTATGGGAGGCTCCTCTAACGTTGTCTCCTCATTCCCGTAGGTTGGACACCATGTACCGGGTCCCTCCTTCTCCTGGTTTTCAAAAAACTCGGCTGCCTCACCATTCCATTGTGGTGAAGTCTGCGCTGAAAAAGATTAAGAGTACCAAAAGGCACTCTTCTACCCCTCCAGGGCGGGAATGTAAGACCCTAGACTCTTTTGGTAGGAAAATCTTCCAGGCTAGTATGCTTATAGCCAGGATTAATTCATACAGTCTGTATATGGGCATGTTTCTAAGGGAACTTGCCCTAAAGGTACGGCATTTTGCCTCCTTTATCCCTGAGGATAGAAAGGAGGAGTTCATTTCTCTGGTGAAACAGCTTCTAGATGTTTCTAAGTTCTCCAACAGAGCAGCTTTTGATTCCTTTGAGGGTGCCGGTAGAGCTTCGGGCATTGGTATTGCAGCCCAACGACTTGCTTGGCTCCAGGCCTCTGACCTAGAACCCTGGGTCCTGGATGGCTTATGGAATCTGCCCTGTATAGGTGAGAACTTATTTGGTAAAGACTGGCAAATTAAAGCCACTCAAATGGACGCAGAAAATGCTACATTAGATAGACTTTCTAAGTCTACCTCTACTCCTGCCAAGAAAAAGTCTTTCAAGAGGCCTTACTACAAGAAGGCCAGATTTTCCACAAATACTGGCCAACAATCTTCTCAGCCTCGCTTTGCTGCTAAACGTCAGCAACCTAAACAGGCAAGGTCAAAGCCTGCAGCGTCTGCCACTCCTCAGCAGGCTCAACCCCCTCAGGGGTTTTGACTTGCCCCTAGAGAACTTAACATTTCTGGCTCTAGAACAACCAGAGCCCCTCACCATTCCCGGAAGGTTAGCTCACTTTGCTCCCAGATGGGGGCAAATTACATCAGAGCACTGGACCCTCTCTATCATCAGAGAGGGCTACAAACTTCATTTTTCCAACCTTCCTCCACATACCATGGTGAGGCACTTCAATTCTCCCCCATCTCTCCTGGACCTATTGGGTCAGGAAATCTCTTCTCTCCTTGCCCAAGGGGCAATAGAAGAGGTTCCTCTTCTTCAACAAGGGACAGGATTCTACTCCCCTTATTTTCTCATACCAAAGAAGACAGGGGGATTCAGACCTACCCTAGATCTGAGAGAATTGAACAAATTTCTGTACAAGGAGAAATTCAAAATGCTTTCTCTAGGCATTCTCCTTCCATACCTTCAGAGTCAGGATTGGCTTTGTTCTCTAGATCTCAAGGATGCGTACACACATATACTCATCCACCCATCCCACAGAAAATATCTAAGATTTCTGTTTCAGGGAAAACATTTCCAGTACAGAGTACTTCCCTTCAGTCTAGCCTCTGCTCCAAGAGTGTTCACCAAATGCATGGCAGTTGTTGCCGCATTTCTAAGAGGTCTGGGAATTTTTGTATTCCCATATCTGGACGACTGGCTCATCCGAGCTCCATCTCAGTCAGAGGCCCAGATTTCCCTAGACCGCACAAGGCACATTCTGCAGTATCTGGGACTGGTGGTAAACCTTCCCAAGTCTCAACTTATCCCTACTCAGTCTCTGGAATTCATAGGGGCCCAGTTGGACACCACAACTGCAAGGGCCTACCTACCTCAAGTCCGGGGCCAACGTCTGGTGTGCTTGGCCTCCCAAGCTCAGTCCAGCAGTCACTTGACAGCCAGAGAAATGCTGCGACTTCTGGGCCACATGGCCTCCACGGTTCACGTGGTGCCCTACGCTCGTCTTCATATGAGAGCAGCTCAATGGACCTTGGCCACCCAGTGGACTCAAGCATCAGGAGCGCTCTCCGACCAAATCCTCACCTCAAAGCGTCTGTTTTGGTCCCTCCAATGGTGGATGTCCACCAAGAATCGGTTGTTGGGGGCCCCCTTCCAACCTTTGTTGCCCCAAGCAACCCTCACAACAGATGCCTCCCAAACAGGGTGGGGAGCCCATCTTCAACACCTCTCCACTCAGGATGCTTGGTCTCCACAGGAGACCACCCTTCACATCAACCTCCTGGAACTGCGAGCAATCTTCTTTGCCCTCAAAGTCTTCCATACCCTCCTTGTCAACCTGACCATCCTAGTTCAGACAGACAATCAGGTGGCCATGTTCTACGTAAACAAACAAGGAGGGACAGGCTCTCTGTCGCTTTGCAACGAAGCTCTCAGATTATGGGCCTTCGCCAGAGAGCATCAAATTCATCTTCTGGCAGTATATCTTCCAGGGGTTCAAAACTCTCGGGCAGACAGACTCAGTCGAGTTCTGCTTCCACACGAATGGTCCCTACATATGGACCAGATAGGCAGAATCTTTCAGGAATGGGGAACCCTGGACATAGACCTCTTTGCAAGTCCGTGGAATGCCAAACTTCCCCGGTTCTGTTCCAGGACTCCGTGTCAGGGAGCTCAGGCCAACGACGCCTTTCTCCTGCATTGGGGTCAGGAATTCCTATATGCCTTTCCACCCATTCCTTTGATTCCCAAGACTCTGTTCAAACTCCAGAGGGATCACGGATCGATGATCCTCATAGCTCCAAGCTGGCCACGCCAAGTGTGGTTCCCTCTTCTTCTGCATCTCTCCCAGGGACCCTCCCTGGACCTGGGAGCTGCGCCAGACCTTCTGTCTCAGGAGGACGGGACTTTGTGGCACCCAAACCCCAAGTCCCTACATCTCAGAGCTTGGTTACTGAAGGCCTAAGCCTTCATGACTTCAATCTTTCTCAACCAGTGAAAGATATCCTTCATGCCTCTAGGAAACCCTCTACGAGGCGTTCCTATGCTTTCAAATGGAAACGCTTTTCCATTTGGTGTGCTCAACAGGGTCTTGACCCTCTAGCACTTCCTTTGAATTCTCTACTAGACTATCTCCTGCATCTTTCTAATGCAGGCCTTAAGACGAATTCAGTAAGAGTCCATTTGAGTGCTATTGCAGCATCCTTAAAACCTATAAATGGACGACCTGTCTCCTCTCATCCTGTTATTGCAAGATTCATGAGAGGACTGACTCTAACCAAACCTCCCATTCGACCTCCTCCGGTAGCATGGGACTTAAACCTGGTTCTGGGTCAGCTGATGAAGCCACCCTTTGAACCGTTGGTCTCTACTTCCTTGAAATTTCTTTCCTGGAAGGTCCTTTTCCTTATTGCAGTCACTTCGGCTCGCCGCATCAGTGAACTACAGGCCTTAGTGGCTCATCCACCTTATACTAGGTTTCATCATGATAAGGTGGTCCTTAGGACGAATCCCCACTTTATGCCCAAAGTGGTCTCGCCTTTTCATCTTAATCAAGAGGTATATCTACCTGTCTTTTTCCCGGCTCCTCATGCATCCAGTGCAGAGAGGAACCTTCATACTCTAGACTGTAAAAGAGCTCTCGCCTTTTACCTCAAGAGGACTCAACCACATCGAAAGTCTTCCCAACTTTTTGTGGCTTTTGATCCTTCTCATTTGGGACTTCCAGTCTCAAAACGTACACTTTCCAATTGGATTGCTCAGTGTATTTCCTTTGCTTACCAGAGTAAAAACATTTCTCTGGAAGGCCATGTCACAGCTCACAATGTGAGAGCCATGGCCACTTCTATGGCTCATCTTCACTCTGTATCCATAGATCAGATCTGTCGAACAGCCACCTGGGCCTCGGTTCATACCTTCACAGCCCATTACTGTTTGGACAAGGATTCCCGCCGGGATGCCTTGTTTGGTCAGGCTGTCCTCAAACACCTGTTCCATACTTGAACAACTCCTGCCCACCTTCCCTGGATGGATGCCTGAGATCCATACGAAGATGGTGAACCCTTGGGAGGGGATCTCCCAGGCATCTTAGCTAGGGAGTCCCCATAAGTGAGGACTTATTCCTGCTTGTTCCTGGAGATAGCACAGTTACTTACCTGTAACAGGTGATCTCTGGGAACAGCAGGAATTAGTCCTCACAACTCACCCACCTCCCCTAGGAGTTGTATCTTCTATCTATCTTCCTTTCCTCTCTCTATTGTCTCAGCTATAAACTCGAACTGAGGAGAGCTGGTCAGGAAGGCGGGAAGGCAGCGCGCATGTGCAGTGGGAGGCCCCAAAAGCTTCCTTTCTGGGAAGCTGGGGAGCTTTCCCGCACAGGCTCCGTCGGTTCCGACGTACCCATAAGTGAGGACTAATTCCTGCTGTTCCCAGAGATCACCTGTTACAGGTAAGTAACTGTGCTTTTCAGTAAGAAGAAGTTTTATCCCTCCTATACCCAACAGGGGCATCGTTTGGGTCAGTCTGCCCAAAAGGGACAGCAGCAACAACCTAGGCAAAAAAAAACAAAAGCTGCTAAGCCTCAACCGGCTCAGCAGACTCAGCCTCCACAGGGGCTTTGACTCCTATCTAGAGAACTTTGCCTTCCTGGCCCTGAACGGTCCAGAACCCTTCACCATTCCAGGAAGGTTATGTCATTTTGCCCCCAGATGGGGTCAGATAACAGCAGAAAATTGGACTCTGTCCATTGTAAGAGAGGGGTACAAGCTTCATTTCCTCAGCATGCCCCCTCCTACAATGGTAAGACAAGTTCAATTCTCAGACCTCTCTCATCAACCTGTTAGATCAAGAGGTCACTATGCTTCTTGCCCAAGGGGCAATAGATGAAATACCCATTCATCAACAGGGTACAGGGTTTTACTCCCCCTATTTCCTTATCCCATTGAAAACAGGGGGACACAGGCCTATTTTAGACCTCAGAGAATTGAACAAATTCCTGTTCAGAGAGAAATTCAAGATTTCTCTGGGAACTCTGCTGCCATACC
Source organism: Ichthyophis bannanicus (assembly GCA_033557465.1). Classification (NCBI taxonomy): domain Eukaryota; kingdom Metazoa; phylum Chordata; class Amphibia; order Gymnophiona; family Ichthyophiidae; genus Ichthyophis; species Ichthyophis bannanicus. The sequence goes on from CM066033.1 coordinate 300,883,268, forward strand.
TTCAGAGTTAGGATTGGCTTTGTTCTCTAGATCTTAAGGATGCGTACACTCATGTTCTCATCCATCCAACTCACCGAAAGTTGCTTTGGTTCCTTTTTCAAGGAAAGCACTATCAATACAGGGTGCTTCCTTTTGGCCTGGCCTCAGCACCAAGAGTGTTCACGAAATGCATGGCTGTGGTAGCAGCATTTCTCCGCACTCTAGAGATATTCGTCTTCCCCTTCTTAGACGACTGGCTCATTTGAGCCCCATCAGAGTCAGAGGCCAGGACTTCCCTATCCTGCACAATGCGTATCCTTCAGTATTTGGGTCTTGTCATAAACATCCCAAAATCCAGTCTAACTCCCACTCAGTCTCTAGAGTTCATAGGAGCTTTGCTGGATAGCAAAAATGCAAGGGCCTATCTTCCCCAGGCCCGTTGCCTTTGCATGGTGCAGTTAGCTTCTCAAGCAGTGCTAAAACCTCATCTCACTGCCCGAGAAATGTTACAACTACTAGGCCACATGGCATCCACAGTGCATGTGGTACCTTATGCTCGCCTCAATATGAGAGCAGCTCAGTGGACTTTATCCACTCAATAGACCCAGGCATCAGGGTGCTTGTCGGACAAAATAGCAAACACAAATCGCCTTATTTTGTCTCTCCAGTGGTGGCAGTCAACTCAGAACCTGTTGGTGGGGTCCCCGTTTCAACAACCTTTACCCCAGGCAACTCTCACAAGAGATGCTTCACCAATGGGTTGGGGAGCTCATCTGCAAGACCTCTCCACCCAAGGCACTTGGACTCCACAGGAGACTCATCTACATATCAATCTCTTAGAAATCAGAGCAATCTTCCTTGCTCTTCGAGTGTTCCACACCCTGCTCAGCTACAAGACATTCCTCATTCATACGGACAATCAAGTAGCCATGTTCTACATGAACAAGCAGGGGGGAACAGGCTCTCTGTCGCTTTGTGACTATGGGCCCTCGCCAGAGAGCATCAGATTCATCTTCCTGGCATACAAAACTCTTGGGCAGACAGACTCAGTCGAGTTCTGCTTCCACACGAATGGTCTCTAAATGCAGATCAGGTGGCCAAGATTTTTCAAATTTGGGGAACCCCGGACATAGACCTCTTTGCAAGTCCGTCGAAAGCCAAACTTCCCCGGTTCTGTTCCAGAATTCCGGCTCAGGGCTCTCAGGCCAGGGATGCTTTCCTCCTTCACTGGGGTCAAGACTTCCTTTATGCCTTTCCACCCATTCCCCTAATTCCCAAAACCCTGTTCAAGCTTCAGAGAGACAGAGGGCGTATGATTCTCATAGCTCCACATTGGCCTGCTTCTACATCTCTCTCAAGCTCCCTCCCTGGAGTAAGACTCTGCTCCATTTCTCCTAAGTCAGGAGGATGGAATGTTATGGCATCCCAATCTCCAGTCTCTGCATCTCAGGACTTGGTTGCTGAAGGCCTAGATCTTCATGATCTTAACCTCCCTCAGCAAGTAAAGGATTTCCTTTATGCTTCCAGGAAGTCTTCCACAAGACACTCTTATGCTTTTAAGTGGAAGAGGTTTACCATATGGTGTTCGCAGAAGGGTCTTAACCCCCTTGCGATACCTCTGGAATCATTACTGGAGTATCTCCTTCATTTATCCAATGCAGGACTTAAGACTAACTCAGTAAGAGTCCATTTGAGTGCTATTGCAGCTGCTTTCAAGCCTCTAAATGGACAACCTATTTCCTCCCATCCTCTTATAGCAAGATTTATGAGAGGCCTTCTTCTAACTAAGCCTCCCATTAGGCCACCACTGGTGGCATGGGACTTAAACCTGGTTCTTGGTCAGCTCATGAAGCCACCTTTCGAACCCTTAGCTATTACCTCATTGAAATTCCTTTCTTGGAAAGTTATCTTTCTCATTGTAATCACATCAGCACGTCGCATCAGTGAGTTGCAGGCACTAGTGGCTGATCCACCTTATACAAGGCTCCATCATGACAAGGTAGTCCTTAGGACTCATCCACACTTTATGCCAAAGGTGTTCTTGCCTTTTCATCTTAACCAAGCGGTCTACATGACTGTGTTCTTTCCAAGACCTCGTGCATCAAATGCAGAAAGGAATCTTCATACGTTGGACTGTAAAAGAGCTTTAGCCTTTTACTTGCAAAGAACACAGCAACATAGAAAGTCCTCTCAGCTCTTTGTTGCTTTTGATCCTTCTCATTTGGGACTTCCAGTCTCCAAGAGAACACTGTCCAGCTGGATTGCACAGTGTTTTTCCTTTGCCTATCAGAGTAAGAATCTTCCTCTGGAGGGCCATGTCACAGCTCACAATGTGAGAGCCATGGCAGCTTCAATGGCTCATCTGCAGTCTGTGTCTATCGATGACATCTGTCGAGCAGTCACTTGGGCCTCGTTCATAACTTCACAGCTTGTTCAAGGACTCCCGCTGGGATGCCTTGTTTGGTCAGGCTGTTCTCCAACACCTGTTCCATACCTAATCAACTCCTACCCGCCATCCCTGGTTGGATGCCAGAGATCCATGGGGGGAAGTAGAGCCCTTTCACAGGGATCACAGCACGAAAAGGCAAATAATCACGTAGACACCAGACCCAGTACAAACCGTGTTATATGTTGGGAAGACGAGCCGTCATATTAAGACCAGGATTATTGAACATAAAAGCTGTATCAAAAGAGGTCTTACCGACAAACCTCTAGTTTCTCACTGGCAGGCCAACCAGCATGGTATTATGGATTTAAAATTTTTTGTTGTTAAGAAAGTCAAAATCAACTGGAGGGGAGGAGATATTAATAAAACCATGCTAAGGTTTGAACAAAGGTTTATATTTTTATTAAATTCTTTACATCCACATGGTCTTAACCTTGACAGAGGCCTGTCCGTCTTTCTATAATAATTTTCTGTAAGATGAGGAAGATAATATAATAATATATAGTTCTACCAGTTTTGTCTATACCAGTATGGAGTACGGAGGTTCAATATATAGTTGTCATTGTTTTTTAGTTATTTATTTTTGATTTAGTCCATCTTTTTATCTTTGTTTTTAGGCATATTTATTTATTTATTTCGGTGGCTGTGTGTCCATTAGGTATTCAGCATTTTTAGTTAAGTGTCTAATTTAGGTGTAGTAGGTATTATGTAATATTGGTGTTCTTTTTTATAGTACCGATCTTTTAATTAACTCAGCAGTTTGTTAAGAGTACATTTATTTATTTATTCATATTTTAGTTTCATGTCTCCCACGTTGTCCTCGACCTTGTTCATTAAGAGAGATGTTAATTTTAGCTTTACACCGGTGTTCATGTGTTTATGAGATATTTGTTTTTAGCCGAGTGTTTTACTAAGGAAAAGTAGGTATATTTCATTTTTGGTGGTTAGTTTTATAGTACTGATATTTTAGTCAACTTGGCAGCTTGGTATGAGTATATTTATTTATTTATTTATTTGTATTTCAGCTAGATGGCGTTTTTTTTTTTTTTTAATACGAATTTAATAAATTTTGACATCCAGACAATAATCCTGAATGAAATGGATAAATGGAGAACATCAAATACAAAAAAACAAAGAAACAGAAAACCATCACATACTCATTTTTCCCATTATCAGACCCCAAAACCAGGAAATAGGGGAGTACTAGGAAATAATCTAACAATAATGACATAGATATCCTAGCCATTAAATTCACAAATTCAAATAGGCGAATGGGAGACTCACACATCCGCTGTATGAGAAGTCACAACAACCTCAACATCACTCACTTCCTTAGCCTCCAAGAAAGCTAACAGCTGCTTGGGCTCAAAAAATAAATACCTCTTTTGTTTAAAATTAACATAACATTTAACAGGAAATTTAAGTTGGAAGGAAGCTAGATGTCTTTTACGTGGGCCCCGTCCTTCGGTATCAAGAGAGATATTAGCTTTTATTAGACACCTGGGAATGTAGCACCATTGTCCCACACTCCTGATATGAGGGTTGTTTCATTTAGTTATCTTTTCACAGTTCCAATACTTATTTTAGATTTTTAATTGTGTAGGTTATCACATAGTTTCACAATATCAACTGTACATGCTCTTTCTTTCCGGCTGCCGCTTTGTCCCCTTTGGCCTCCTAGTTTACATCTGAAAGTGCCAGATCGGCAGTCTTTGACAATATGACATATTTTTGATATGTGAGTTGCTCCAACTTTAACCACTTTCCAATCCTTATTTTTAATTGCCCCCATTGTGTGTTTATATATTTTTACAGCTTTTCATATATAGCCTGTCCCTGCTGCCTCTGGCTCCGCCCCTTGACATTGCAGTCTATATTTGGAATGCGCCTGTGTCGGTGTTTTTTTTGAAAAGTGTATTCGACAGCTTGAGAGGGTCGTTAAGGACGTGTCAGGTTTGACTTCGGACTTTCATATGTTTTTTAATATAGATTCTGTTTGTAAGACGACTTTCTGGTCCCTTTAGATTACAGAGTGTGCTGACCGCGGTGGTTTGCAAAAATTGCCGGAGACAGCTTAAAGAGGCGCCGCTCTTGGGTCCGTTTCTTTACGATTCCTTTTTACAATTCACTTTCATATTTCATCCTATATCAATGGAGTTTTAAAGCAGGTATGAATACTTAGACAATTCATGAATTTGGTGTTTATTTGGAGAGATTCCTTTTGATAAAACTATTTGCTGTTTTTTAGTTCGCAAAGAGCGCCGATTTTGGCAGTCTGCAGAGTTGACTTACGGCAGTTTCAGACACATTTATTTTGGGTTAGTTTTATAAACTATTTTACATTGCTGTGTTCTTGATTATTTTTAGAACTTATCTTATACCGTTTTTAAGTATGTATAGACTACTTTTGATTTGATTTTAAGGTAAAGTACGTCTGGTCACTTCATTTCCAGGTTCTCCTATATGTCCATTTAAGGTTCAGCATATATGGTATAAAAGTAGAAAAGTTTTTTTCAAGTTCTTTGCCTGTTTGAATAAGAACAGGTCTACTCCCCCTGAGGATTAGTTCACCACACGCTGCTGCTACGTTTCTCTTACCTCATTATGTGTGTATAATTACTTTATGTTTTTGGCTTTTTTCGTTCCAATGATCAATTTATATTTCTCCTTTAGCATCATTGTTAGTGTTTTTCAGTTCGATATTAAATTATTGCCGGTTAACAACTCAGAGGTAAATATTCCCCCTCTAGTGTTGTTTGTCACATTCCATTCCTTTTAACTTTTTTTATTAATGTACATATGAATTTATTTCATAGGTGTTTAACAGTTTGTGAAGTAATCTTATGTATGTATTTATGTGGTTTATTAATTATGTATTTGTTTTTACCAACACTTTTGTGCCCTTTTACATATTTATATAATTATAATATTACACTTACAGTCTTAAAGTGATATTATTTATGGTAGTATTCTTTTATCTTGTATTAGATGTTCTGTTCTTTTATGTGTTTTAATGCTATTTATGTATTATGTAACCTTTTTTTATATATTTATGTTTTTAGTTTCATTTGCCTAATCAAACCCCTGACGAAGTGTGCGAAACACGGCCTGTGTCGGGTGGGCAGTGAAGATAATAAACTCTGGTTCATATAATCAAGGTTTGTACTGGGCCCTTTCACAGGGACACATAACTTCTGGGGTCTCTCCCTGGCATCTAAAGCTAGGGAGTCCCCATATGTGAAGACTACATTCCTGCTTGTTCCTGGAGATAGCATAGTTACTCACCTGTAACAGGTGATCTCCGGGAACAGCATGAATTTAGTCTTCACAACCCACCCACCTCCCCTAGGAGTTGTATCTCTCTATCTCTTTCTCTTTCCCTCTCTCTCTCTTTGTCTCAGCTTTAAACTCAGCTGGAGAGAGGCAGTTGGGAAAGGCGGGAAGGCAGCATGCAGGCGCTGTGGGATGCTCCCAAAAGCTTTCTAATTGGACGCTGGGGAGCGTTCCCGCGCAGGCTCCATTGGTACCGACGATACCCATATGTGAAGACTAAATTCCTGCTGTTCCCGGAGATCACCTAATCTCCAGGAACAAGCAGGAATAAGTCCTCACATATGGGTACGTCGGTACCGACGGAGCCCGTGCGGGAAAGCTCCCCAGCTTCTTAGAATAGAAGCTTTTGGGACCTCCCACTGCACATGCGCACTGCCTTCCCGCCTTCCTGAACAGCTCTCCTCAGTTTCTCTTTTTCCGCGGAGCCAGCAGGTCGTGTTCCTGTCACCGCTGAAGAAATTGTTATTTTATTTGTTTCTTTAGACCGCGTACCTGCCTTCCCATACCGATACCGGTATCGCCGGTCTTTTCTTTCTTTCTTTAAAAAATTATAATTCTTTTTTCTTATTTTTTAGCTTTTTGGTCACTTCAGAGAGGCCTCTCGGCCTACTCAATTTCTCCTCATGGAGAAGCCAGCCCCTGGATTTAAGAAGTGTTCCAAATGTAATGCTGTTATTTCAGTCACAGACACCCATGACTGGTGTCTGAAATGTTTGGGGCCTGACCATTCCATACCGGACTGCCCATCTTGCTCCCACATGTCTAAACGTGGGCTGCAGAACCGGGCCAACAAATTCCATGTGCTGTTTGCTTCAGAGAATACAGCATCACAGTCATCCAGGTCTTCTTCTCCGGATGGATCTCAGGTAACCAAACCTTCTGTGGGTAAGTCCTCAAAGAGCAAATCTCCTTCAAAGCATCGAGAGGCTCTTAGCTTAGAACTTGAGGACCCTGCCCCAGCCAAACAACCCCGGCGGGAAGTCCAACTTCCAAAAACGCCAATTCAGGGGTCTCAGGTTGATATCGATGCTACGGCCTCGACAGATCACCTGTTAGCCTGCTCTGGGGTACCGGGTCACTCCGGTACCGACATCCAGGCAGCTATGGCGTCCATGGGCGATACTGTACAGTCCATGCAGCAAGCCGTCATGGCTTTCATTAAAGCTGCAACGCCATCGGTTCCGCTTTCAGCGGTTCCGGGCCCGATACCGGTATCGTCCGCCATGCCGGTATCGAGGCCGTCCACCTCTAAACGCAAGTCGGTCACGTAGGGGCTTTCGCTCCATACCGGTTCCATACCCGATACGCCCGATATCGATACCGATCGGTACGCGTATCGTGCGTTAGAGGAAAGCACCGATTCCTCTGAGGATTTTCACTCCTCTGATGATTCTGCTGAGTTTTCACTCAACTTACCTGAGGAGCCCTCTTCTCCTAAAAGGAGAATGTCCCCTCCAGAGGATTTGTCCTTCCAGGACTTTGTTTTAGATATGGCTACAGCCCTTTCTATTACCACATCCTCTGAAAAGGAACCCAGATCCAAAAACTGGATATTTTGGGATACTCAAAGGCCCCTAAGGAGGCAGTTACCCTGCCTATCCATGAAATCCTTCAAGAACAACTGATGGATTTCTGGGAAAATCCTTTGACTTTGTCTCCTTATTCCCGTAGGTTGGACACCATGTATAGGGTCCCTCCTTCTCCTGGTTTCCAAAAGACTCAATTGCCCCACCACTCTATTGTGGTGAAGTCTGCAATGAAGAAGATTAGGAGTACCAAAAGGCACTCTTCCACCCCTCCAGGACGGGAATGTAAGACTTTGGACTCTTTTGGTAGGAAAATTTTCCAGGCTAGTATGCTTATAGCCAGGATAATTCCTACAGTCTCTATATGGGCATGTTCCTGGAGGAACTTGCCAAAAAGGTGCGGCATTTTGCCCCCTTTATCCCTGAGGATAAAAAGCAGGGATTCCTTTCCCTAGTGAAACAACTCTTAGAGGTTTCTAAGTTCTCTAATAGGGCAGCATATGATTCCTTTGAGGGAGCCAGTAGGGCTTCGGGCATTGCTATTGCAGCCCGACGTCTTGCTTGGCTCCAGGCCTCTGATCTGGAACCTTGGGTTCTAGATGGCTTACGGAATCTGCCCTGTACAGGTGAGAACTTATTTGGGGAAGAGTGGCAAATCAAAGCCACCCAGATGGATGCTGAAAATGCCACCTTGGAAAGACTTTCAAAGTCCACTTCAATTCCTACTAAGAAAAAGTCTTTTAAAAGGCCTTACTATAAGAAGGCCAGAGTTGCTTCAAATACTGGCCAGCAGTCTTCTCAACCTCGCTATACTGCTAAGCGTCAGCAATCCAAACAAGCACGAGCTAAGCCTGCAGCAGCTACTGTAGCTCAGCAGGCTCCAACCCCTCAGGGGTTTTGACTTGCTCCTAGGGAACTTGCCACTTCTGGTTCTAACACAACCAGAACCTCTCACCATACCCGGAAGGTTGGTTCACTTTGCTCCCAGATGGGAACAAATCACAACAGAACAATGGACCCTCTCTATCATTCGAGAGGGTTACAAACTTCATTTCTCCAGCCTTCCTCCCCATCATATGGTGAGACCATTCAATTCTCCCCCATCTCTCCTAACCCTGTTGGGTCAAGAGGTTTCCTCTCTTCTTGCCCAAGGGGCCATAGAAGAGGTTCCTCTTCCTCAACAAGGGTCCGGTTTCTACTCCCCTTATTTTCTCATTCCAAAGAAGACAGGGGGATTCAGACCAATCCTAGATCTGAGAGAATTGAACAAATTTCTCTTCAAGGAGAAATTCAAAATGCTGTCTCTCGGCATTCTCCTTCCTTACCTCCAGGGTCAGGACTGGCTTTGTTCTCTAGACCTACAGGATGCGTATACACATATACTCATCCATCCATCCCACAGAAAGTATCTTCGCTTTCTGTTTCAGGGAAAACATTTCCAATACAGAGTACTCCCCTTCGGTCTAGCCTCTGCTCCAAGAGTATTCACAAAATGCATGGCAGTCGTAGCCGCATTTCTAAGAGGCATGGGAATCTTTGTCTTCCCATATCTGGACGACTGGCTCATCCGAGCTCCAACTCAGTCACAGGCCCAGATTTCCCTGGACCACACAAGGAGCCTTTTGCAGTATCTGGGACTGGTAGTAAACCTTCCCAAGTCCCAACTCATCCCTACTCAATCTCTAGAATTCATAGGGGCCCAGTTGGACACCATCACTGCAAGGGCCTACCTTCCACATGTTCGAGGCCAGCGCCTCCTGAGTTTGGCCTCCCAAGCTCAGTCCAGCACTCACTTGACAGCCAGGGAAATGCTACGCCTACTGGGTCATATGGCCTCCACAGTGCATGTGGTGCCCTATGCTCGTCTTCATATGAGAGCAGCTCAATGGACCCTGGCCACTCAGTGGACTCAGGCTTCAGGAGCGCTCTCAGACCAAATACAAACCTCCGATCGTCTGTTTTGGTCCCTCCACTGGTGGACTTCCACCAAGAATCTGTTGTTGGGGGCTCCATTTCAACCATTGCTACCCCAAGCAACCCTCACAACAGATGCCTCCCAAACAGGGTGGGGAGCTCATCTGCAAACTCTCTCCACTCAGGGCACTTGGTCTCTACAGGAGACCACCCTTCATATCAATCTTCTGGAACTGCGAGCAATTTACCTTGCCCTCAAGGTCTTCCACTCCCTCCTAGCCAACCTCACTGTCCTAGTTCAGACGGACAATCAGGTGGCCATGTTTTACATAAACAAACAAGGAGGGACGGGCTCTCTGTCGCTTTGCAACGAAGCTCTAAGACTATGGGCCTTCGCCAGAGAGCATCAGATTCACCTGCTAGCAGTGTATCTCCCAGGAGTTCAAAACTCTCGGGCAGACAGGCTCAGTCGAGTTCTGCTGCCACACGAATGGTCCCTACATTTGGACCAAATAAACCGAATCTTTCAGGAATGGGGGACCCCGGACATAGACCTCTTTGCAAGTCCGTGGAATGCCAAACTTCCCCGGTTCTGTTCCAGAACTCCGTGTCAGGGAGCTCAGGCTACGGACGCCTTTCTCCTGAATTGGAATCAGGCATTCCTATATGCCTTTCCACCCATTCCTTTGATTCCCAAGACTCTGTTCAAACTCCAGAGGGATCATGGAACTATGATCCTCATAGCTCCACGCTGGCCACGCCAAGTGTGGTTCCCTCTACTTCTACAGCTCTCCCAGGGATCCTACTTGGATCTGGGAGCTGCGCCAGACCTCCTGTCTCAGGAGGAGGGGACTTTGTGGCACCCAAACCCCAAATCCCTTCACCTCAGTGCTTGGTTACTGAAGGCTTAAGCCTTCAAGACTTTCATCTTTCCCAACCAGTGAAAGATATCCTTTCTGCCTCTAGGAAACCCTCTACCAGGCGTTCCTATGCTTTCAAATGGAAACGTTTTTCCATTTGGTGTGCTCAGCAGGGTCTTGACCCTCTGGCACTTCCTTTGAATTCTCTTCTTGATTATCTCCTGCATCTATCCAATGCAGGCCTCAAGACGAATTCGGTAAGAGTCCATTTAAGTGCTATTGCAGCATCCTTGAAACATATAAATGGACAACCTATCTCCTCTCATCCTCTTGTTGCAAGATTCATGAGAGGCCTGACTCTCACTAAACCTCCCATCAGACCACCCCCGGTCGCATGGGATTTGAATCTAGTGCTCGGTCAACTTATGAAGCCACCTTTTGAGCCAATGTTTTCCACCTCCTTGAAATTTCTTTCCTGGAAGGTCATCTTCCTCATTGCAGTCACTTCGGCTCGCCGCATCAGTGAGCTGCAGGCTTTAGTGGCTAATCCACCTTACACAAGATTTCATCATGATAAGGTGGTCCTTAGGACGAATCCCCACTTTATGCCTAAAGTGGTCTCGCCTTTTCATCTTAATCAAGAGGTATATCTACCTGTCTTTTTTCCAGCTCCTCATGCATCCAATGCAGAGAGGAACCTTCATACTCTGGATTGTAAAAGAGCTCTCGCTTTTTACCTTAATAGGACTCAGCCACATCGAAAGTCTTCTCAACTTTTTGTGGCCCTTGATCCTTCCCATTTGGGACTTCCAGTCTCCAAGCGTACACTTTCCAATTGGATTGCTCAGTGTATTTCTTTTGCTTACCAGAGCAAAAACATTTCTCTGGAAGGCCATGTCACTGCTCACAATGTGAGGGCCATGGCAACTTCTATGGCTCATCTGCACTCTGTTTCCATAGATCAGATCTGTCGAGCCGCTACCTGGGCTTCGGTTCATACCTTCACAGCCCATTACTGTTTGGACAAGGACTCCCGCCGGGATGCCTTGTTTGGCCAGGCTGTCCTCAAGCACCTGTTCCATTCCTAAACAACTCCTGCCCACCTTCCCAGAATGGATGCCTGAGATCCATACGAAGATGGCGAACCTTTACAGGGGATCCCATGCATCTAAGCTAGGGAGTCCCCATATGTGAGGACTTATTCCTGCTTGTTCCTGGAGATAGCACAGTTACTTACCTGTAACAGGTGATCTCTGGGAACAGCAGGAATTAGTCCTCACAACTCACCCACCTCCCCTAGGAGTTGTATCTTTTATCTATCTATCTTCCTGTCCTCTCTCTGTTGACTCAGCTATAAACTCGAAACTGAGGAGAGCTGTTCAGGAAGGCGGGAAGGCAGTGCGCATGTGCAGTGGGAGGTCCCAAAAGCTTCTATTCTAAGAAGCTGGGGAGCTTTCCCGCACGGGCTCCGTCGGTACCGACGTACCCATATGTGAGGACTAATTCCTGCTGTTCCCAGAGATCACCTGTTACAGGTAAGTAACTGTGCTTTACAGTTGAGTAACTATGCTTTTTCAGATATCTTAGTGAGAAGAGGAAGGGCAAAAGTGGTATTGTCAGACTCAGGGGTGAAGGGGAGGAATATGTAGAAGTTGATGAGGATAAAGCGGAATTGCTTAACAAATATTTCTGTTCTGTGTTCACAGATGAAGAACCAGGAACAGGACCTCAAAACACCCACAAACAGGAAAAGAAGCAAGGGGCATCTTGAACAATTTTCAGAAGACTGTGTTCGTGAGAAACTAGCTAAACTTAAAGTAGACAAAGCAATGGGACCGAATGGGATACACCCTAGAATACTGAGGGAACTTGGGGACATTCTAGCAGCTCCACTGACTGACCTTTTCAATGCCTCGTTGGAGTCGGGAGTGATGCCAAAGGACTGGAAAGAGGCTCATGTGGTGACTTTACACAAAAGCAGAAGTAAGGGTGTGGTTGAAAACTACTGTTGTTAAGTGCCGTCGAGTCGGAGTTGACTCATGGCGACCCTCTGGATAGCTATCCTAAACTGTGTTCGGTCTTGATTCAGGCGGCTCATTGTTGACAGACTGGTACCCGTAGCTGCTGTTATTGTCTCGATCCATCTCATTGCTGGCCTTCCTCTTTTGCGTTGACCTTCTATCTTGCCAAGCATGATGTCTTTCTCTAATGATCTCTCTCTTCGCATGATGTGTCCAAAGTATGAAAGGCAAAGTCTTGTCATCTGAGCTTCTAAAGAAAGCTTAGGTTTGATCTCCTCTAGTACCAACTGGTTTGTTCTTCGGGCAGTCCATGGTATACACAGTATTCGCCGCCAGCACCATAATTCAAAGACATCAATTTTCTTCCTGTCTATATTTTTCACTGTCCAGCTTTCACACCCATATGTTGTTGAAAATGCCATGGCTTGAATAAGTCGAATCTTTGTATGGAGAGAGACATCTCTGCTCTTGAGAATCTTATCTAGGTCTTTCATAGCCATTCTGCCAAGAGCAATGCGTCGTCTGATATCTTGACTGCTTGTTGCTTCTTTATTGATAGTTGATCCAAGTAGGTTAAAGTTCATGATTTCAATTTCTTCTCCTTCAACGATGAACCTGTTGATTATGCCAGTTGTCATGATCTTTGTCTTTACATTAAGGTGCAGGCCCATTTTGATACTATGTTCTTTGATTGTGAGAAGCAAATGTTTCAGATCATCTTCACTTTCAGCCAGTAATGTGGTATCATCAGCATAGCTAAGGTTGTTGATGAGTCTTCCACCAATCTTCACACCTTTGTTGTCTTCATATAATCCTGCTTCTCTGATGATTTGTTCTGCATATAAATTAAAGAGGTAGGGGGAAAGTATGCAGCCTTGTCTTACACCTTTGCTTATTTTAAACCATTCTGTTTCTCCTTGTTCCTTTCGAACTGTTGCTTCTTGATCAATGTACAGATTGTGCAAGAGTACGATCAGGTGTTCTGGTATACCCATGCTTCTTAATGTGGCCCAGAGTTTCTCATGGTTTACACAGTCAAAAGCCTTGCTATAGTCGATAAAGCACAAATAGATATCCTTTTGGTATTCTTTAGTCTTTTCAAGGATCCATCTCACATCCGCAATGATGTCTCTCGTTCCTCGCCCTTTCCTGAACCCTGCTTGCACTTCAGGTAGTTCTTGTTCCAGGTATGGTTGTAGTCTCTTTTGAATAATCTTCAGTAGAATCTTGCTGGCATGTGGGATCAGAGCGATTGTGCGATAATTTCCACAGTCAGTTGGATCACATTTCTTTAGTATTGGTATAAACACAGATCTTTTCCAGTCAGTTGGCCATGATGTTGTCTTCCATATTTCTTGGCAGAGCCTTGTGAGTACGGTAACAGCTGCATCAGATTGCTGTAATACTTCTATGGGAATGCTATCAATGCTTGGTGCTTTGTTCTTTGATAAGACTTTCAATGCTGCTTCAACTTCTTCTTTCATCACCAATGGTTCCCGATCATAAGTCCCACAGATGCTCCTTGTGGTCTTGGGCAAGCCACTTAACCCTCCATTGCCCATGTTCCCTGTAAGTATTAGTGTATGTGTCTCATATCCCCGCGTGTTAAATGTATCCCCCAATTGTGTTGTGACCGCTTTGATTGAAGGATAAGGCGGTATACAAAACTGTCTAAATAAAATAAATAAATAAATAAGGTACAGGTTGAAACGGCTGTTGGTCCACTTGATCTTTATCATATAAATACTCTGTATATTCCTTCCACCTTTTCTTGATCTTCTCAGCATCATTCAACATTCCCTCACTTGGTTTGCAGCTTGTTGTGCTTGAGGGCTTGTGTGCATCAGTGATGCTGAGAGCTAAACTCTCAGTAGTTTAACTAGTGGCAGGGTCTCCCAAGAAGGACAGGTCTCAGCTGAGGTGCCAGACCAAGACAAACCACCTATCTGGGCAGCAGCAGAATGGGATAGTGTTGACGGCGGAGGATCACATTTCTGTGACAACGGCAACAACACCAAACTTAAACTGCGCTGAAGAAAGGCCCGGCAATCTACTTCTGTATCTTGCCATGAAAACCCCAATGGTTGAAAACTACAGGCCGGTTAGTTTAGCTTTGGTGGTGAGTAAATTATTGGAAACGGTGCTGAAAGAGAAAATAGTGAGGTTTCTGGAGTCCAGCGGATTACAGGATCCGAGGCAGCATGGGTTCACCAGAGGTAGGTCTTGTCAGACAAATCTGATTGATTTCTTTGACTGGGTGACCAGGGATTTGGACCGAGGGAGAGCCCTTGATGTGGTGTATTTAGATTTCAGTAAAGCCTTTGACACCGTTCCTCACAGGCGACTTATAAACAAGTTGAGCACCCTAGGGATGGACCCTAAAGTTTACTGCTTGGGTTAGAAATTGGTTGAGTGGGAGGCGACAATGGGTACAGGTAAATGGAGCTCACTCTGAGGATAAGGAAGTTACCAGTGGTGTGCCCCAGGGATCTCTCCTTGGTCCGTTTCTTTTTAACATCTTTGTTAGTGATATAGCGGAAGGGCTGTCGGGTAAGGTTTGCCTCTTTGCGGATGATACCAAAATCTGCAATAGAGTAGACACCCAGCAAGGTGTAGATAACATGAGGGATCTAGCTAAGCTTGAAGAATGGTCTAGAATTTGGCAGCTGGGATTTAATGTTAAAAAATGTAAGGTCATGCATTTGGGCTATAGCAATCCAAGGGAGCAATATATTATAGGGGGTGAAGTACTTTTGTCCACTAAAGAAGAGCGGGACCTGGGCATGGTTGTGTCTGATGATGTCTGATGATCTTAAAGTAGCTAAACAGCTAGAAAAGGCAATGGCAAAAGCTAGCAGGATGCTTGGGTGCATAGGGAGAGGAATGGCTAACAGAAAAAAGGTGGTGATAGTGCCTATGTGTAAGTCTTTTGGTGCAACCTCATTTGGAGTATTGTGTGCAAGTCTGGAGTCCGCACCTTCAAAATGATATAAACAGGATGGAGTTGGTGCAGAGGGTGGCTACTAAAATGATTAGTGGTTTTCATTACAAAGTATATGAGGACAGACTTAAGGATCTTAATATGTACACCTTAGAGGAAAGGCGGGATAGAGGTGATATGATTGAGATGTTTAAATACCTCCATGGCATAAATGCACAGGGGGAGATCCTCTTTCGATTGAAAGCAAGTTCTGCTATGAGGGGACATGGGATGAGGGTGCAAGGGAATAGATTCAGGAGTGATATGCGGAAATATTTCTTTATGGAAAGAGTGGTGGATCCATGGAATGGTCTCCCAGTGGAGGTGGTAGAGATGAGGACAGTATCTGAATTCAAAAAAGCTTGGGACAAACAGAGGATCTCTAAAGGAAAAAAGGGGACTGTTGTAGTTGTTGATATGGAAGGACAGACTAGATAGGCCATGTGGTCTTTTTCTGTCATTTTTCTATGTTTCTATATTCATTTTCACTTAATCGACTGACTGATAAGGGCATCCACCTCACAGGAGATTCATGCATCCCTCCTTTGTAGAATGCAGGTACTTCAAGATCTGGGATTTGTGATAAATCTTCCAAAATCCCATCTAGTTCCCACTCAAGCACTAGACTACATAGGAGCTCTTCTAGACACTCAACGGTCAAGGGCATTTCTACCACAGGACCGTTGTACTTGACTAGTACATCTCGCATCTCAAGTGCAGCTCAGGGACCATCTCTCAGCCAGAGAGATGCTACAACTTCTAGGCCATATGACTTCTACAGTACATGTGAAGCCAGGCATCTCTAACCATATGTGAGCAGCTGAATGGACTATTGCATCATAGTGGAAGCAGGTCTCTGGGGCCCTCATGGGCTCGATCCAAGTCCACAGACCTGCTCACCAAGTCCCTTCTATGGTGGTGTACCCCATCAAATCTCCTCGTAGGGTCACCTTTTCAGATGCCTCTACATCAATGCATCCTAATCACAGATGCCTCCAAACTGGGCTGAGGAGCCCACTTAGGGCCTCTCTCCACTCAAGACTACTGGACGCGGAGCAGGAGTTGCAGCTCCAGATAAGTCTACTGGAGCTTCATGCTATCTTCAATGCCCTCAAGGCTTTTCAACAACTATTACAGGGCCACAGAGTTCTCGTCCAAACGGACAATGAGGTAGCCATGTTCTATGTGAACAAGCAGGGAGGAACGGGCTCTTGACCCCTCTGCCAGGAGGCTCTCCAGCTTTGTTTTTTTTCCCATTGGTCATTGGATATATATCCAAGCAGTATATCTGCCGGAACAGGAAAATGCCCTAGCAGACAGATTGTCTCCGGATGGAGAGTCCATTCGTGTGGAAGAAGGCTCATTCTAAATCTCCTTCATCTTTCAGACCTTGGCAACTCCAGAGATAGACCTTTTTGCTATTCTGCAATACACAAAACTTTGTTTCTGTACCAGAACCCTGATGTCCAAATTCCAGCGTATGGATGCTTTTCACTTACAGTAAGTCCTGATGCCAGTGAATGCCTTTCCTCCCATACCCCTGATTCCCAAAACGCTCTTCAAGCTTCAAGCAGACAGGGGCAAAATGATTCTCATAGCCCCGTGCTGGCCACTTCAACTGTGGTTTCCGCTCCTGCTACCTATGTCCCAGATTTGCCCCCTGAGTCTCGGGTCCCGATCTCCTCTCCGAGGAGGAAGGGATGCTACTCCATCCCAGTCCACAGTCTCTCAATCTCATGGCTTGGCTGCTGAAAGTGTAGTTTTAAAAAATCTTAACCTGACTCAGGAAGTAAAAGAGATCCTACTATCCTCCAGGAAACCAGCCACCAGACATTCTTATGAGTTCAAGTGGCATAGGCTTACCACTTGGTGTTCCCAAAAGAAGCTTAATCCCTTCTCAGCTCCTTGGAGGCTCTCCTTCAGTATCTCGTACATCTTTCCTCATCTGGTCTCAAGACAAATTCTGTGAGAGTTCACCTCAGTGCAATTGCTGCTTCTCACCATCCCTTGGATGGACAGCCTATCTCCTCGCAACCGCTTGTAGTGTGTTTCATGAGAGGGCTTCTATTGACCAAGCCTCCCATCAGGCCACCACCGATGGCATGGGATCTTAATGTTGTCTTAGCACAGCTCCTCAACCCACCTTTTGAACCTTTAGCCACAACCCTGCTAAAGTTTCTCTTATGGATAGTTATCTTTTTAATTGTCCTCACTTCGGCTAGACTCATTAGTGAGTTGTCAGGCTTTGGTGGCAGATCCACCTTATACCCGGTTTAACCATGATAAGGCTGTCCTTATGACTCGCCCCCATTTCATGCCAAAGGTGGTGTCTCACGTCCATCTCAATCAATCAGTTTACCTTCCTGTCTTTTTCCCTAGATTACATTCCTCTAGGGCAGAAGCAACTTTGCACACCCTAGACCAGTGATGGCTAACCCTTTTGAGCCCGAGTGCCCAAACTGCCGCACAAAACCAAAGAATTTCCTCAAAGTGCCAGCACGTCAATTAAAGCCCCATTTGCATAAGGTGCTTCATTTGCATAAATATTTGCATAATGTTACCATACACTAACTTTTAGTAAACATGCCTCTTAATGAGTATATGGATAAAGAAAGACTAAAAGGTTTCTACATTACTATAATCCAGTACCAACCGCCAGGCACATTAGGAACTACTACAAACGCTGCCCATTTAGAACCCATAGCAAACCCGCCGTATCCTAACAGCACTACCAGGACTCACAAAGCACCATACTCTACCTATCAAAAGGCAACACTGCAAATATTAAACCAATACATCTCAGAGAACAACAATACATGACCTACTGGGGAAAGAACAAGTGGCAATATCAAATAGGAATTATATAAACAGAATACCTCAGCTCAGTTACACATGCAGAACAGACCATCACCAAACAAGGAATCACAATTTAGAAACAGGAAGACAATAATTAAACTGGGAACCCCAAAAGCCAAACTTGGAATATACAACAACACTGTAGAAATAAAACTATATATTAATTTCCTCTTGTACTAAACAAAGCGCAAAAATTAATGATGCACATTTCCCAGAGCTGACATATTCCAGTTAATAAATTCAAAATAAAGAGATATTTTTCTACCTTTTGTGCATTTTTTTTCAGTTGCAATTGTTCCAGCCACTTTCTTCTGGTTTCTTCGTGTCTTCTGCTAACTCTCCATCTGCTGTCCATTTGTCCTTTCTTCTGTCTTCTTGTTTTTTTTTTTCCATTCTCTCTCTACATCTGCTTTAACATACTAATCTTTCTCCTTTGGCTCTTTCCTCATTCCTATTTCATCTACTCAAAATTTACCCCTCCATCCTCAATCCCCACTTACTCTCCCAATACCCGGCCAATTGTAGATTTTTTATCCCTCCCACACAAAATATTTTTCCCCTCTCTCTCCTTTTACTCTCCCAGCCCCATCCCATTCTAATCCTCCCCCAACACCAGCTCCCTTCTAGTTCCAGCCTCACCCAGCATCCATTCCCTTCTAGTCCCTGCATCAGCCCATTTCCAGTCCTAGCAGCCCCCCAACCCAATACCAGTCCTATCCCCCCCTCATCAACCCACTTCCAGTCCTAACCCCCCATCACCCCATTTTCAGTTTAAGCCCCCCCCCTATAACCCATTACCAGTCCTAACCCCCCACTTCCAGTCAGCCCCCCATAGCCCATTGCCAGTCCTAACCCCCCCATCAGCCCACAGTCCATTACCAGTCCTAACCCCATCAGCCCACCTCAAGTCCTAACCCCTCCCCATCAGCCCATTTCTTGTCCCAGCCCCCCCATAGCCCATTATCAGTCCTAAACCCCCCCATAGCCCATTACCAGTCCTAACCCCATCAGACCACCTCCAGTGTTAACCCCCCATCAGCCCATTTCCAGTCCTAACCCCACCCAACAGCCCATTAGCAGTCCTAACCCCCCCCCTAGCCCATTAGCAGTCCTAACCCCCCCTCTCTAGCCCATTAGCAGTCCTAACCCCCCCCCATAGCCAATTACCAGTCCTAACCCCCCTCACCCCATTTCCAGACAGCCCCCATCAGCCCACAGCCCATTAGCAGTCCTAACCCCCCCCCCTAGCCCATTAGCAGTCCTAACCCCCCCTAGCCCATTAGCAGTCCTAACCCCCCCCCTCCTAGCCCATTAGCAGTCCTAACCCCCCCCAGCCCATTAGCAGTCCTAACCCCCCCCAGCCCATTAGCAGTCCTAACCCCCCCTCCTAGCCCATTAGCAGTCCTAACCCCCCCCCCCTCCTAGCCCATTAGCAGTCCTAACCCCCCCCTAGCCCATTAGCAGTCCTAACCCCCCCAGCCCATTAGCAGTCCTAACCCCCCCCCTAGCCCATTAGCAGTCCTAACCCCCCCCTCTCTAGCCCATTAGCAGTCCTAACCCCCCCCATAGCCCATTACCAGTCCTAACCCCCCATCACCCCATTTCCAGACAGCCCCCATCAGCCCACAGCCCATTAGCAGTCCTAACCCCCCTAGCCCATTAGCAGTCCTAACCCCCCCCCTCCTAGCCCATTAGATGTCCTAACCCCCCCAGCCCATTAGCAGTCCAAACCCCCCCAGCCCATTAGCAGTCCTAACCCCCCCCCTGCCCATTAGCAGTCCTAACCCCCCATCACCCCATTTCCAGACAGCCCCCATCAGCCCACAGCCCATTAGCAGTCCTAGCCCCCCCTAGCCCATTTGCATTCCTAACCCCCCCCCCTCCTTGCCCATTTGCATTCCTAACCCCCCCCAGCCCATTAGCAGTCCTAACCCCCCCCCTAGCCCATTAGCAGTCCTAACCCCCCCTAGCCCATTAGCAGTCCTAACCCCCCCCTCCTAGCCCATTAGCAGTCCTAAACCCCCCAGCCCAGTAGCAGTCCTAACACCCCTCCTAGCCCATTAGCAGTCCTAACCCCCCCCCTCCTAGCCCATTAGCAGTCCTAACCCCCCCAGCCCATTAGCAGTCCTAACCCCCCCCTCTCTAGCCCATTAGCAGTCCTAACCCCCCCCCCCATAGCCCATTAGCAGTCCTAACCCCCCCCCCATAGCCCATTAGCAGTCCTAAACCCCCCCAGCCCATTAGCAGTCCTAACCCCCCCCCCTAGCCCATTAGCAGTCCTAACCCCCCCTCTCTAGCCCATTACCAGTCCTAACCCCCATCACCCCATTTCCAGACAGCCCCCATCAGCCCACAGCCCATTAGCAGTCCTAACACCCCCCTAGCCCATTAGCAGTCCTAACCCCCCCTCCTAGCCCATTAGCAGTCCTAACCCCCCCCAGCCCATTAGCAGTCCAACCCCCCCCCCAGCCCATTAGCAGTCCTAACCCCCCATCACCCCTTTTCCAGACAGCCCCCATCAGCCCACCGCCCATTAGCAGTCCTAACCCCCCCTCGCCCATTAGCAGTCCTCACCCCCCCCTCCTAGCCCATTAGCAGTCCTAACCCCCCCCAGCCCATTAGCAGTCCAAACCCCCCCCAGCCCATTAGCAGTCCTAACCCCCCCCCCTGCCCATTAGCAGTCCTCAGCCCGCATCACCCCCTTTCGCTCCTGCCCCCATCAGCCCACAGCCCATTAGCAGTCCGAACCCCCCCTAGCCCATTAGCAGTCCTAACCCCCCCCCCCTCCTAGCCCATTAGCAGTCCTAACCCCCCCCCCCCTAGCCCATTAGCAGTCCTAACCCCCCCCCCCCTTGCCCATTAGCAGTCCTAACCCCCCCCCCCCCCCGGCAAATTTAAAAACAGAAAAAGCGGGCTCTGGCTGCTGCCGCGAACGCAGCAGCATGCAGTGTCCCGCGGGGCCCCCTCCGCCCGTTAAGCCCCTCTGCAAGGGCTTTCAGATTCGCGAGGGAGACTGCGTCTCCCTCGCGTCTCTGTTAAGCCCGCAGGGGCTAATGGGAAATTTCCCATCAGTCCCTCGCGTCTAAAGGGCTGATGGGAAATTTCCCATTAACCCCTGCGGGCTTAACAGAGACGCGAGGGAGACGCTGTCTCCCGCGCGAATCTGAAAGCCCTTGCAGAGGGGCTTAGCGGGCGGAGGGGGCCCCGCGGGACACTGCATGCTGCCGCGTCCGCGGCAGCAGCCAGAGCCCGCTTTTTCTTTTTTTGCGGACCTTCACGCGTGCCAGCTGCAAGGCCTTCGCGTGCCACAGCTGGCACGCGTGCCATAGGTTCGCCATCGCTGCCCTAGACTGCAAGCGTGTCTTAACATTTTATTTGTTTATTTATTTATTTACATTCTCTTATATACCGCGCTATTCTGCATCAGTGCGGTTTACATTGAACAAACTGAAATTACATTGAACAGGGCATTATAACTTGGAGATAACTATATTACAGGGAACATGGGCTATGGAGGGTTAGGTGGCTTGCCCAAGACCACAAGGAGCACCTGTGGGACTAGAAACCCCAGTCCTTCCGGCCCAAGGTTGCTGTCCTCTAGTGGGATTTGAACCCCCGACCTTCCGGCCTGAAGTACCTTGCCCCAACCACTAGGCCACTCCTCCACTTATCTTCAAAGGAGTAGACAACACCGCAGAGCTTCGCAGTTATTCATTTCCTTTGACCCTAGTCACTTGGGTCTCCCATTTTCTAAGCGTACTCTGTCCAATTGGATAAAAGATTGCATCTCATTTGCTTATGCTAAGGCAGGACTATCCCTTGAAGGGCACATCATTGCTCATAATTTTCATGCCATGGCTGTCTCAATGGCAAACCTACGGTCTGTAGCCATTAATGAAATCTGCAAAGCAGCTACCTGGTCTTCAGTACATACCTTTGCTGCTCATTACTGTCTTTTCAAGGGCTCCCGTCAAGATGCCATGTTTGGTCTGGATGTACTCCAGCACCTCTTTCAGACTTAGGACAGCTCCTAACCTCGGTTCTGGAATTTAACGATACCATACATCCATGGAGGATCCTTGATCTTTTGATGCCTACTCTGAGGCAAATCTACCGATTCTGAGGTAATTTCTCTGGCATCTGGGAGTTAGGGAGTCCCATATGTGAAGACTACATTCCTGCTTGTTTCTGGAGATAGTGTAGTTACTCACCTGTAACAGATGATCTCTGGGAACAGCAGGTATTTAGTCTTCACAACCCACTCTCCTACCTGTGGAGTTGTAGGGTTTCTTTTCTGTTTTTTTTTTTATCTCGGCTACAAACTCAATTGAGGGGGGAGAGTTCCAAGGGCGGGAAGGTAGAGACGCAGCCGCAGTGGGATGCTCCCAAAAGCTTTCCTATTGGACGTTGGGGAGCATTTCCACGCAGGCTCAGTTGGTACCAACGTCACTCATATGTGAAGATTAAATTTCTGCTGTTCCTGGAGATCACCTGTTATACGTGAGTAACTACGCTTTAAACAGGGACATTGATAACTTGGCTTTTTCTCAGGCAATGGAAGGTTAAGTGACTTGCCCAAGGCCACAAGGAGTGCTAGTGGGAATTGAACTCTGTTCTCTTGGTTCCCAAGCCAGGGCTCTAATCATTAGGCCAATCCTCCACTTTGTGTTTTATGATGATCTGGAAAATTGATCTTCATTGTAAACTACCTTGAAGCTTCCTGCAACTGTGTGCGTTATAGCAAATCCTTGCAAATAAATAAGGTTTGCCTTTTTATGAATGATATCAAAATCCTGCAGTATTTGTAGACACCCAGGAAGGTGTAGGGGGTCTAGCGAAGCTTGAAGAATGATCAAGAATCTGGCAGCTGAGATTTAATGCTGAAAAATTCAGGGTCATGCATTTGAGCTTTAAAAATCCCAGGTGAGCGGTACAGTATAGGAGATGAAGTACTTCTGTCTGAAAGAGAGTGGGATCTGGGCGTGATTTGTTTGTGATGATCTTAAGGTAGTAAAAGTAAAGGTAATAGCCAAAGCCAGAAAGATGCTTGGGTGTACAGGGGAGGAATGGCCAGCAGGAAGAGGCTTGTGAGTCTGTAAGTCTTTGTTGAGACCTCATTTGGAGTACTGTGTGCGATTCTGGAGACCACACCTTCAAAAGGATAAAAACAGGGGACAGACAAATATTTCAATAATATGTACTTTGGAAGGAAGGTGGAAGAGGGGAAGATATGATTAAGATGTTCAGATGCTTCCATGGCATAAATGCATAGGAGGAGAACCTCTTTGAATTAAAAGAAAGTTCTGCAATGAGGGGATCATAAGATGAAGATGAAGATGAAAGGGGATAGACTCTGGAGTAATTTTGAGGAACTATTTCTTTATGGAAAAAGTGGTAGATGTGTGACACAGTCTCCCATTGGAGGCAGTAGAGCCGAGATCTGCATCTGAATTCAAGAAGGCATGGGACAAAAACATAGAATCTCTAAGGGACAGAAGGAACTGTAAAGCTTAGTAGATAGTATGGTATGGAAGAGCAGACTGGATAGGCCGTATGGTCTTTATCTGCCACCATTTTTCTCGATGGATCAAAATTACAAGTAAAAAGGGGACGGCAATGGCAGTAGGGGTGTACTACCATCTGCCTGGCCAGAATGAACAGATGGATGTTGAAATGCTAAAAGAAATCATGGAAGTTAACAAAAGCTAGAACACAGTAATAATGGTTGATTTCAATTACCCCGGTGTTGGCTGGATCAGAGTTGCAGCAGGAAATGCTAGGGAGGTGAGGTTTCTAGATGAAATAAATGACTGCTTCTTGGAGTAGCTGGTTCATGAACCGACAAAAGGGAAGCTATTTGGGACCTAGTCTTTAGTGGAACACAGGATCTGGAGCAAAAGATAACTGTGTTAGGGCCACTTGGTAATAGTGATCATAGCATGATCACATTTGTTATAATAAATGAAGTGAGGACAGCAAGAAAATACACAGTACTACCTTTTAACTTTCAAGGGAGATAATGAGGAAAATAGTTAAGAAAAAATTAAGGGGTAGGTTTACTAAACAGCAGTGGCGGCTTCTGTGCAAATTCAATGGGGCTGCGGCTCCGATATCGCATGGAAGCCGCTACCGCTATTTAGTAAACATAACCCTAAAAGGAGCAGCTGCAAAGGTTAAAGGTTTTACATCAAGTATGGGCATTTGTTTAAAAATACTATCTTGGAAGTCCAGACCAGATGTCTTCCATGTTTTAAGAAAGGTGGAAGGAAGGCCAAAAAACTGTCAACATAGTTTAAAGGTGAGGTCAGAGAGGCTGTTGTAGCCAAAAAAAAAAAGCATCTTTCAGGAAATGGAAAAAGGTGCTAAAACATAAGCACTGGCAGGTTAAATTCAAGGCATTAATACGGCAGGCAAAGAGAAAAGTTGAAAAAAAAAAGCTTGCTGTGAAAGCAAAAACACATAATAAAATTTTTTTCAAGTACATTCGTAGCAAAAAACCTGTGAGAGTCAGTTGGACCGTTAGATGATAGAGGGGTAAAACGGGCACTAAGGGAGGACAAGGCCATAGCAGAGAGACTGAATAAATTCTTTACTGAAGATGATGTAGGGTAGTAACCCATGCCTGAAATTATATTTAAAGGTATTTATGATAGGGTATTTAAGGTAAATAATATTTAACTCATGTTTTATTTGTTCATTTTATCTGTTCAATGTTCATTGTATTTTAACCTGTTACTTGTAATGAGTTGTTCTTATGTAAACCGCGTTGACTTTAAAAAGTGCGGTATATAAAACCAACCAAATAAATAAATAAATAAAGGTGACATATTGGAAGAATTGAAAGAAATATTGATAAACCGGGAAGATGTATTGCAACTATTTGTTAAACTGAAGAGTAGCAAATCACCTGAACTGGATGGTATACATCAGAGTTTGAAAGAACTAAAATATGAGATTGCAGACCTAGTAGTAGTATCTGTGAATTATCATTAAAATCAGCTGTAGTACCTGAAAATTGGAGAATGGCCAATTTTTAAAAAGGATTCTGGGGGATCCAGGAAAACTACAGACCGGTGAGGCTGATTGGGCAAAATGGTAGAAACCATTATAAACAACAAAATTTTTGAACATGTAGAGAGTCATGGTTTAATGGGAGAAAGTCAACATGGGTTTTAGTCAAGGGAAGTCTTGTTTTACTAATCTCTTACATTTTTTTGAAAATATGAATAAATAGGTAGATAAAGGTGAGCTGGTTGATAGTGTTTCTGAATTTTTAGAAAGCCTTTGGTGAAATTAAAAAGCCATGGGATAGGTGGCAGTGTACTATTGTGGATCTAGGAACTGGTTAAAAGATAAAAAGCATAGAGTAGGGCTATATGTCCATTTTTCTCAATGGAGAAAGGTGACTAGTAGAGTACCCCAGGAATCTGTGCTGGGGTTGCTGCTTTTTAACATATTCATAAATGATCTGTAAATGGGAATAATGAGGTGAAAATTTTGCAGATAACAAATAATTTTGTGTCAACACAAGAGAATTGTGAAAAATTGCAATAGGTCCTTGATAAATTGAAAGACTGGGCTTCCAAATAGCGGCTGAATTTTTTAAAAAATATTTTATTTATATGATTTCAGTTGGTTACAAACTGAAAACAATTTAACAAGGAAATCGAGAAATATAATACACAATAAGTACAGACAAAAGAGACAAATTGGAATAGCCCACATCATGGGAACCCTAACTTCAACAAACATATTAAGTATAATTCAGGAGAAATGGCTAATATATAGCCACATGAAGGGGGAAAAATAAACTACCTATTAAATCACCTTCTCCTCAGAGTGAGCTCCATTTACCTGTACCCTTTGTCGCCTCCCACTCAACCAATTTCTACCTGACCCCTCCTGAAGAATTTTTTCTAAATGGGAGACATCCACAAATACATAGGTAACATCATGATAAGTGTAATGATAAATTTACAAGGGTTTCAGTTCTCAAACTATCTCCTTCGGAGCTAAGAGGATTGTGATACGTCCGGAAAATATTCAAGCGCTGACCACAAAAAATAGTCTCCTTATTAAACGAAAAAAAAAGCCCTGAGAATACATAATTTAACAAATTCAGATACAAAGGCCAACACAAGTGTGGAGTGCGAAGTGATTAAATCAAGGGAATCTTCTAAAAATGCAGTAATAGTCCCCTCTGTTCAGAATATCACATCTAGCTCACCTTCAGTGAGATTAACCACTTTAGTACGGGGAGATACATAATCATAGTGGTGGGGCAAGGTACTTCAGGCCGTAAGGTTGGGGGTTCAAATCCCACTAGAGGACAGCAACCTTGGACCGGAAGGACTGAGGTTTCTAGTCCCACAGGTGCTCCTTGTGGTCTTGGGTAAGCCACTTAACCCTCCATAGCCCATGTTCCCTGTAAAATAGATCTCCTGGAACAAGCAGGAATGTAGTCTTCACATATGGGTATCGTCGGTACCGATGGAGCCTGCGTGGGAATGCTCCCTAGCGTCCAATAGGAAAGCTTTTGGGAGCATCCCACAGTGCCTGCGAGCTGCCTTCCCGCCTTTCCCAACTGTCCCTCTCCAGTTCTTCGTTTTCCGCGGAGCTGACAGGTCGCACATCCTGTCACCGCAGAAATAATTCCCTTTTATTCTTTTTTGTGGTCGCGTCTGCCTTCCTTCAACGCTACACCGGTACCGCCAGTTCTTCTTTCTTTTAAAAAAAAAAAAAAAAAATCTTTCTTCTGGAGTCTCTTCCAGATATTTTCTCCTCAGGTGTCACGCACCATTTTGGGCACTTGGCCCAACTTTTTCCTTTAAAATGGAAAAACCCGCTTTGGGTTTTAAAAAGTGTTCCAAGTGTGGCGATACCATCTCTGTCACCGACACCCATGAGTGGTGCCTCAAATGTTTAGGTCCTGACCACTCTATTTCGGAGTGTGTTGCCCGTGGGATGATGTCGAAGAGGGGCCGGCAGAACCAAGCTGCTAAACTTAGCACCCTTTTTCCCTCCGATGCAGCCTCTGTGGTATCGACGTCTTCCAGGCCTTTGTCTTCCTCCCATGGATCTCAGGTAACTAAACATAAATCTGTCCGGTCCTCAAAGGGTAGATCTCCCTCTAAGCATCGAGATGGCTCTGGCATTGCCCTTGAGGGACTTTCACCGGCAAAATTGCCCCGGTGGGAGGCTTCGGCTTCCAAAGCACTAACGGGGCTCCAGGATGTTCTCGAGGCCTCAACCTCAGCAGAACTACTGGTGCCATGCTCTGGGGTATCAGCTGCTTCATCCGGTACCGATATCCAAGCATCGGCAGCATCGATAGACCAGAAATTCTTGGCTATTGAACGCAGTCTGGCGGCTCTTCTCACGGCCTCGATGCCCTTGAAACCGCTTCAGACAATTCAACCGGTACCGGCACCGACTCCGGTACTGATATCGACTGCATCGACATCGGCAGGTATTCTGCCGGGACCGAGTCATGCTTATCCATCCGGTATTGATAAGTCGGTACCGGACCCCTCCGATGCCGACTTCGATCAGTACCGGTACCGTGTCTTGCACGATCACCCGGATCGGAGGTACTTTGAATCCTCGGATGAGTCTGAAGACTCTGAAAGCTCTGACGATACCAGAGTACTTCTTCCTGAGGATGATTCTTCTCCTCAGCGTAGGATGTCTCCACCAGAGGATATGTCCTTTCAGGATTTTATCCAAGATGTGGCTCGAGGTCTTTCCATCACAGTGGCTCCTGAAAAAGAGCCTAGGGCAAAGGAATTAGAAATCCTACAATACCCTAAAGCTCCCAAGGAGGCAGCTACCTTGCCTATTCATGAGATCTTGCATGATCTCATGTTAAGGATGTGGGAAACACCTCTAACCACATCTCCTCACTCTCGAAGACTCGACACCATGTATCGAGTTCCTCCTTGTCCTGGGTTTCAGAAGACTCGGCTACCACACCATTCCATGGTGGTGGAATCAGCTATGAGAAGGATCAAGAGTGCAAAAAGGCATGCATCTAATCCTCCAGTACGTGAGTGTAGGACTCTTGACGCCTTTGGACGTCGAACCCTCCAGGCTTCCATGCTTTCTGCTAGGATCAGTTCCTATATATTATATGTTCCTTAAGGTCTAAATCTCCTGTGATCTCCTTATGAGCCCTCTCCTTCCTGATGATAAGAGGCAGGATTACCTTGCCCTTGTCAAACATGCTCAGGATGTTTCCAAGTTTGTCAATCGTACAGCCTTTGACTGCTTTGAGTGCATAAGCAGAACCTCTGCTATTGCTATAGGTGCACGTAGGATTGCCTGGCTCCAGGCATCTGACTTGGAACTTTGGGTACAGGATAAACTGGGAAATATTCCTTGCACAGGAGAGAATCTCTTTGGCAAGAATTGGCAGGAAAAAGCTAATGAGATAGATGCTGACAATATCACCTTGGATAGATTGTCTAAATCTACAGCTGGTCCTGCAGGGAAAAAATCCCACAAGAAACCATTCTTCAGTAAGAAGAAGAAGTTTTATCCCTCCTATACCCAACAGGGGCATCGTTTGGGTCAGTCTGCCCAAAAGGGACAGCAGCAACAACCTAGGCAAAGAAAAACAAAAGCTGCTAAGCCTCAACCGGCACAGCAGACTCAGCCTCCACAGGGGCTTTGACTCCTATCTAGAGAACTTTGCCTTCCTGGCCCTGAACGGTCCAGAACCCTCCACCATTCCAGGAAGGTTATCTCATTTTGCCCCCAGATTGGGGTCATATAACAGCAGAAAATTGGACTCTGTCTATTGTAAGAGAGGGGTACAAGCTTCATTTCCTCAGCATGCCCCCTCCTACAATGGTAAGACAGTTCAATTCTCAGACCTCTCTCAACAACCAGTTAAGTCAGGAGGTCACTGTGCTTCTTGCCCAAGGGGCAATAGAAGAGGTACCCATTCTACAACAGGGTACAGGGTTCTACTCCCCCTATTTCCTTATTCCAAAGAAAACAGGAGGACACAAACCCATTTTAGACCTCAGAGAATTGAACAAATTCCTGTTCAAAGAGAAGTTCAAAATGATATCTCCAGGAACAAGCAGGAATGAGTCCTCACATATGGGTACGTCGGAACCGACGGAGCCTGCGCGTGAAAGCTCCCCAGCTTCCCAGAAAGGAAGCTTTTGGGGCCTCCTACAGCGCATGCGCGCTGCCTTCCCACCTTCCTGACCAACTCTCTTCAGTTCTTCTTTTTCCGCGGAGCCAGCAGGTCGTGTTCCTGTCACCGCTGAAGAAATTGTTATTTTAATTTGTTTCTTTGACCGCGTGTCTGCCTTCCCCGATTCCGGACCGGTACCGCCTGTCCTTTTTTTCGTTTATTTAAAAAAAAAAAAATAATAATAATATATTACTTTTTCCTACACTTGGTGTATTTTTTCTGTGAGGCCTCTAGGCCTTCTCAGGTCTCCCTCATGGAAAAACCAGCATCTGGTTTTAAAAAATGCACTAAGTGTACCGGTACTATTTCAATTACAGACACCCATGAGTGGTGTCTTAAATGTTTGGGGCCTGACCATTCCATTCCGGATTGTCCATCCTGCTCTCTGATGTCCAAAAGGGGCTTACAGAACAGAGCAGCTAAATTTCATATGCTGTTTTCTACCGATACTCCAGCATCAACATCCTCCAGGTCTTCTTCTCCTGATGGATCTCAGGTAACCAAACATTCTTCGGGCAAGTCCTCAAAAGGCAAATCTCCCTCTAAGCAGCGAGAGGCCCTTGCAATTGACCCTGAGGACCCTGCCCCAGCCAAAAAACCCCGGCGGGAAGCTCCGGCTTCCAAAGCTCCTCCTATGGGGTTACAGGTAGACATCGATGGCACGGCCTCGACCGATCTCCTGTTAGACTGCTCTGGGGTACCGGCTAACACCGGTACCGACTTCCAGGCAGTTGTGGCGGCTATGGGTACTACGGTACAATCCATGCAGCAGGCCTTACTGACTTTCATTAATGCTGCACCGCCATCGGTACCGCGACAATCGGTTCCGACTCCGATTCCGGTACCGGTACCCAGAGCATCTACTTCCAGTAGCATGTCGGTTCCGGTCTCCGGTTCCGGAGCTTTCTTCGATACCGCTCCAATACCCGGTATGCCCGATGTCGGTACCGATCGGTACGCGTATCGATCTCTGGAAGCAAATAGACGATACTTTGAATCCTCTGAAGAGTCTGATACCTCAGATGATTCTGCTGACGTCTCTTTCACTCTTCCTGAGGAGCCCTCTTCTCCAAAAAGGAGAATGTCTCCTCCAGAGGATTTGTCCTTTCAAGACTTCATTATTGAAGTAGCTAAAGGACTCTCCATATCTGTATCCTCAGAAAAGGAACCTAGAGCAAAGAAATTAGATATTTTAGGATACTCTAAGGTTCCTAAAGAGGCAGCCACCTTACCCATACATGAAATTCTTCAAGAACACATGATGGATTTGTGGGAGGCTCCTCTTACCCTATCTCCACATTCTCGACGTTTGGACACCATGTATCGGGTTCCTCCTTCTCCTGGTTTTCAAAAAACTCAGCTTCCTCACCACTCTATTGTGGTGAAGTCTGCTATGAAAAAGATAAAGAGTACCAAAAGGCACTCTTCTACCCCTCCAGGAAGAGAATGTAGGACTCTGGATACTTTTGGGAGAAAAATCTTCCAAGTTAGCATGCTTATTGCCAGAATCAATTCATACAGCCTTTATATGGGCATGTTTTTGAAAGAGATTGCATTAAAGATACGTCAATTTCTCCCCTTTATCCCAGAGGATAAACAGGAGGAATTCCTTCTTTTGCTAAAGCACACTCAAGATGTTTCCAAGTTCTCCAACAGAGCAGCCTTTGACTCTTTTGAGGGGGCAAGCAGAGCCTCTGGCATAGCCATAGCTGCTCGCAGACTGGCTTGGCTCCAGGCCTCTGATTTGGAGCCCTGGGTACAAGAAGGCTTGGGCAATCTGCCCTGTACAGGTGAAAATCTCTTTGGCAAAGAGTGGCAAATCAAAGCCACTCAAATGGATGCAGAGAATGCTGCTTTAGATAGACTTTCTAAGTCTACCTCCACCCCTGCCAAGAAAAAACCTTTTAAGAAAACTTTCTATAAAAAGACCAGATTTTCCACAAATACTGGCCAGCAATCTTCCCAAGTTCGCTTTGCTCCTAAGCGTCAGCAAACTAAGCAGGCCAGAACAAAGGCCACAGGGGCTGCTACAATCCAGCAGTCCCAACCTCCTCAGGGTTTTTGACTTGGTTCTAGAGAACTTACCCTTTCTGGCTCTGCAACAGCCAGAACCTCTCACCATTCCAGGAAGGTTGGCTCATTTTGCTCCCAGATGGGAACAAATCACATCAGAACCGTGGACCCTCTCTATCATCGGAGAGGGCTACAAACTACATTTCTCCAGCCTTCCTCCCCATACCATGGTGAGACAATTCAATTCTCCCCCATCTCTCCTGTACCTGTTGGGACAAGAGGTGACCACTCTTCTCGCCCAAAGGGCAATAGAAGAGGTTCCTCTTCCTCAACAAGGGTCAGGTTTCTACTCCCCCTATTTTCTGATTCCCAAGAAAACAGGGGGATACAGACCCATTCTGGATCTCAGAGAATTGAACAAATTCCTCTACAAAGAGAAATTCAAAATGCTTTCTCTAGGTACTCTCCTTCCATACCTACAGAGTCAGGACTGGCTTTGTTCTCTAGATCTCAAGGATGCGTACACACATATACTCATCCATCCATCCCACAGAAAATTCCTACGGTTCATGTTCCAGGGAAAACATTTCCAATACAGAGTACTTCCCTTCGGTCTAGCCTCTGCTCCAAGGGTATTTACCAAATGCATGGCAATAGTAGCTGCATTTCTACGCACTCTGGGGATCTTTGTCTTCCCGTACCTGGACGACTGGCTCATCCGAGCTCCATCTCATTCCGAGACTCAGACTTCCCTGGACCACACCAGACGCATACTGCAGTATCTGGGACTTGTCATCAATCTGCCAAAGTCTCAACTCACCCCTACTCAATCCCTAGAGTTCATCGGGGCTTGGCTAGATACTACCACTGCAAGGGCCTATCTTCCTCAGGCCCGTTGCAACCGTCTAGTGCACTTGGCCTCTCAAATTCAGTCCAGAAGCCACTTGACTGCCAGAGAGATGCTACAACTGCTAAGTCACATGGCATCCACAGTTCATATAGTGCCTTATGCTCGCCTACATATGA
Source organism: Ichthyophis bannanicus (assembly GCA_033557465.1). Taxonomy (NCBI): domain Eukaryota; kingdom Metazoa; phylum Chordata; class Amphibia; order Gymnophiona; family Ichthyophiidae; genus Ichthyophis; species Ichthyophis bannanicus. Next base: position 300,915,428 of record CM066033.1, read on the forward strand.
GAGCAGCTCAATGGACCTTGTCCACACAGTGGACCCAAGCATCAGGAGCTCTCTCAGACCAAATAGCAACCTCAAAATGTCTTTTTTGGTCTCTCCAATGGTGGGTATCCACTCAAAATCTGTTGTTGGGGGCCCCCTTCCAACCTGTGTTACCCCAAACAACTCTCACTACAGATGCCTCCCAAACAGGCTGGGGAGCTCATCTCCAAGACCTCTCCACTCAGGGCCTTTGGTCTCCACAGGAAACCACCCTTCATATCAACCTTTTGGAGCTGCGAGCAATTCTCCTTGCTCTCAAGGTCTTTCATACCCTCCTCATCAACATGACAGTCCTTGTTCATACCGACAATCAAGTAGCCATGTTCTATGTAAACAAACAAGGAGGGACTGGCTCTCTGTCGCTTTGCAACGAAGCTCTAAAACTCTGGGCCTTCGCCAGAGAGCATGGGATACATCTCCTGGCAGTGTACCTCCCAGGGATCCAAAACTCTTGGGCAGACAGACTCAGTCGAGTCCTGCTGCCACATGAATGGTCCCTGCACATGGATCAGGTACTCAGAATCTTTCAAGAATGGGGGACCCCGGACATAGACCTCTTTGCAAGTCCGTGGAATGCCAAACTTCCCCGGTTCTGTTCCAGGATTCCGTGTCAGGAAGCTCAGGCCAAGGATGCCTTCCTCCTTCATTGGGGTCAGGCCTTCCTATATGCCTTTCCACCCATTCCCTTGATTCCCAAGACTCTATTCAAACTTCAGAGGGATCAAGGATCCATGATCCTCATAGCTCCACGCTGGCCACGCCAAGTGTGGTACCCTCTACTTCTGCATCTCTCCCAGACACCCTCCCTGGATCTGGAAGCTGCTCCAGACCTTCTGTCTCAAGAGGAGGGGACTTTGTGGCACCCAAACCCCAAGTCCCTTCACCTCAGAGCTTGGTTACTGAAGGCCTAGACCTTCAAGACTTGAATCTTTCTCAACAGGTGAAGGATGTCCTCCATGCATCGAGGAAACCTTCCACCAGGCGTTCTTATGCTTTTAAATGGAAAAGATTTTCAATTTGGTGTGCTAACAAAGGTCTTAACCCTCTAGCACTACCTTTAACTTCTTTACTTGAATATCTCCTGCATCTTTCCAATGCAGGACTTAAAACCAATTCTGTAAGAGTCCATTTGAGTGCTATTGCAGCATCTCTTCAGCCTATCAATGGACAATCTATTTCCTCTCATCCTCTTATTGCAAGATTCATGAGAGGTCTAACTTTAACTAAACCTCCCATTCGGCCTCCTCCAGTGGCATGGGACTTAAACGTAGTTCTTGGTCAGCTTATGAAGCCGCCCTTTGAACCCTTAGCCACTACCTCCTTAAAATTCCTTTCCTGGAAAGTCATTTTCCTTATTGCAATCACTTCTGCTCGCCGCATCAGTGAACTGCAGGCTTTAGTGGCTAATCCACCTTATACAAGGTTCCATCATGATAAGGTAGTCCTTAGGACAAATCCCCACTTTATGCCTAAAGTGGTCTCACCTTTTCATCTTAATCAAGAGGTATATCTACCTGTCTTTTTTCCAGCTCCTCATGCATCTAGTGCAGAGAGGAACCTACATACGTTAGATTGTAAAAGAGCTCTTGCCTTTTACATCCACAGGACACAGCAACATAGAAAGTCTTCTCAACTTTTTGTTGCTTTTGATCCTTCTCATTTAGGACTTCCAGTCTCAAAAAGAACACTGTCCAATTAGATTGATCAGTGTATTTCTTTTGCTTACCAGAGTAAGAACCTTTCTCTGGAAGGCCATGTCACAGCTCACAATGTGAGAGCCATGGCCACATCTATGGCTCATCTTCATTCTGTATCCATCGATCAGATCTGTCGAGCAGCCACTTGGGCCTCGGTTCATACCTTCACAGCCCATTACTGCTTGGACAAGGACTCCCGCCGAGATGCCTTGTTTGGTCAGGCTGTCCTCAGACACCTGTTCCATTCTTAAACAACTCCTGCCCACCTTCCCTGAGTGGATGCCTGAGATCCATGGGAAGATGAGGAATTCTTGCAGGGGGATCTCCCCGGCATCTTAGCTAGGGAGTCCCCATATGTGAGGACTCATTCCTGCTTGTTCCTGGAGATAGCACAGTTACTTACCTGTAACAGGTGATCTCTGGGAACAGCAGGAATTAGTCCTCACAACCCTCCCACCTCCCCTAGGAGTTGTATCTCTCTCTCTCTCTCTTTCCTTTCCTCTCTCTATTGTCTCAGCTTTAAACTAGAACTGAAGAGAGTTGGTCAGGAAGGCGGGAAGGAAGCGCGCATGCGCTGTAGGAGGCCCCAAAAGCTTCCTTTCTGGGAAGCTGGGGAGCTTTCCCGCGCAGGCTCCGTCAGTTCCGACGTACCCATATGTGAGGACTAATTCCTGCTGTTCCCAGAGATCACCTGTTACAGGTAAGTAACTGTGCTTTCTCTAGGAACTCTGCTGCCATACCTTCAGAGTCAGGATTGGCTTTGTTCTCTAGATCTCAAGGATGCATACACTCATGTTCTCATCCATTCAACTCATCGAAAGTTCCTTCGCTTTCTATTTCAAGGGAAGCACTATCAATACAGGGTTCTTCCTTTTGGCCTGGCCTCGGCACCAAGGGTGTTCACAAAATGCATGGCTGTGGTGGCAGCATTTCTTCGCACCCTAGGAATATTCGTCTTCCCTTACTTAGACAACTGGCTTATTTGAGCCCCTTCAGAGCCAGAGGCCAGGGTTGCTTTCTCTCACACAATGCACATCCTTTAGTATTTGGGACTTATCATAAACTTCCCAAAATCCAACCTTGCTTCCACTCAGTCCCTAGAGTTTATAGGAGCTCTGCTGGATACCAGACAGACAAGGGCCTACCTTCCACAGCCCCGCTGCCTTCACATTGTGCAGTTAGCTTCCCAAGCAGTGCTAAAACCTCACCTTACTGCTTGGGAAATGTTACAATTGCTAGGCCACATGGCATCCACAGTGCATGTGGTTCCTTATGTTCGCCTCCATATGAGGGCAGCCTGGTGAACGTTGTCCACTGAATGGACTCAGGCGTCAGGTTGCCTGTCAGACAAAATAGCAAACTCAGATCACCTTATTTTGTCCCTCCAATGGTGGCAATCACCCCAAAACCTTTTGGTGGGGTCCCCTTTTCAGCATCCTCCACCCCAAGCCACTTTAACAACAGATGCCTCACAGGTGGGTTGGAGAGCCCACCTGCAAGGCCTCTCTACCAAGGGTACCTGGACTCCACAGGAGACCTATCTACATATCAGTCTCCTGGAGCTCAGAGCAATCTTCCTTGCTCTTCGAGTATTCCATACCCAGCTCAGCTACAAGACTGTTCGTTTGAACTAGGACTATCAAGTAGCCATATTCTATGTGAACAAGCAGGGCGGAACAGGTTCTCTGTCGCTCTGCAACGAAGCTTTGCGACTATGGGCCCTTGCTAGAGAGCATCAGATTCATCTCCTTGCGGTGTATCTTCAGACATTCAAAACTCTTGGGCAGACAGACTCAGTCGAGTTCTGCTTCCACATGAATGGTCTCTCCATGCAGACCAGGTGGCCAAAAGTTTCCAAATTTGGGGAACCCTGGACATAGACGTCTTCGCAAGTCCGCTGAATGCCAAACTTCCCCGGTTCTGTTCCAGAATTCCGGCTCAGGGTTGTCAGGCGAGGGATGCTTTCTGCCTCCATTGAGGCCAGGACTTTCTGTATGTCTTTCCACCCATTCCCCTAAGTCCCAAAACCCTGTTCAAGCTTCAGAGAGATGGAGGTCATGTGTTTCTCATAGCTCCACATTGGCCATGGCAAATGTGGTACCCTCTGCTCCTACATCTCTCTCAAGCTCCGCCTCTGGAGTTAGGATCTGCTCCAGATCTCCTTTCTCAGGAGGACGGGATGCTGTGGCATCCCAATCCCCAGTCTCTGCATCTTAGGGCCTGGTTGCTGAAAGCCTAGAACTTCACAGTCTTAACCTTTCTCCGCAGTTAAAGGATATCCTTTATGCTTCCAGGAAGCCTTCCAGAAGACGCTCTTATGCTTTCAAGTGGAAAAGGTTTACCATATGGTGCTCGCAGAAGGGTCTTAACCCTCTTGCGATACCTCTGGAATCATTACTGGAGTATCTCCTTCATTTATCTAATGCAGGGCTTAAGACCAATTCAGTGAGAGTTCATTTGAGTGCTATTGCAGCTTCTTTCAGGCCTCCAAATGGGCAACCTATTTCCTCTCATCCTTTCATAGCGAGATTTATGAGAGGCCTTCTTTTAATTAAGCCTCCTATTAAGCCACCACCGGTGACATGGGACTTAAATTTGGTACTTGGGCAGCTTATGAAACCGCCTTTTGAACCATTAGCCACTACCTCCTTGAAATTCCTATCTCCAGGAACAAGCAGGAATGAGTCTTCACATATGGGTATCGTCGGTACCGACGGAGCCTGCGCGGGAACGCCCCCCAAGCGTCCAGAAAGAAAGCTTTTGGGAGCATCCCACAGCGCCTGTGCGCTGCCTTCCCGCCTTTCCTAACCGCCTCTCTCCAGTTCTTCTTTTCCGCGGAGCCAGCAGGTCGTGCTCCTGTCACCGCTGAAGAAGTTCTTTATTTTTCTTTATTTCTTTGGTCGCGCGTCTGCCTTCTTTGACGTCGGACCAGTACCGCCGGTCTTTTCTTTCTTTCTTCTTTAAAAAAAACAAAAACAAAAACAAAAAAACTACCGTTTCCCACTTTTGTGCATTTTTCCTTTTGGGCCTTAGGCCTACAAGAATTTTCCTCATGGAAAAGCCCGCTTCCGGGTTTAAAAAGTGCACGAAGTGCAGCGGTACTCTTTCTGTCACCGACACCCATGACTGGTGTCTAAAATGTTTGGGTCCTGACCACTCCATCACCGATCATGAGTCCTGCTCCATGATGTCTAAAAGAGGTCGACAGAATCGAGCGACAAAGCTCAGTACCCTGTTTCCCTCTGATGCAGCTTCGGTGGCATCGACGTCTTCCAGGGCTGCTTCTTCCTCTCATGGATCTCAGGTAACCAAACATAAGTCCAGCCGATCCTCGAAGGGTAGATCTCCCTCTTAGTATCGAGATGCCTCCGGGCTTGCTCTCGAGGATCCTGTACCGGCAAAATTACCCCGGCGGGAAGCTCCGGCTTCCAAAGCTTCATCTATAGGATCACAGGTTGACATCGATGGCGTGGCCTCGACCAATCACCTGTTGCCATGTTCTGGGGTACCGGTGGTTTCCACTGGTACCGACATCCAGACATTGGTTGCGTCGATGGATCAGAACATTCTGACCATGCAGCGTGCCATCACGGCATTCATACAAGCTGTGACGCCTCCGGTACTGCAACAAACTCCGTTGTCGGTACCAGTTCTGGCACCGGCACCAATATCGGTTCCGGTGCCGGTACCAATATCGGTTCCGGTGCCGGTACCAATTGCTTCGACAATGGCTTTGGTGTCGACTGCAGTGGTACCCTATCCTGTGATGCTCATCGGTACCGATCACTCCCGATGTCGATACCATTCGGTACGCGTATCGGGCTCTGCAAGAGCATCCAGACAGGCGATACTTCGATTTCTCTGAAGACTCTGATGAATCAGAGGCTTCTGTCGAAGCATCGGTACTCCTTCCTCAGGAGCCCTCTTCTCCAAAAAGAAGAATGTCTCCTCCAGAAGACTTGTCTTTTCAAGACTTCATTAGGGAAGTGACCAGGGGCCTCTCTATTTCAGTGGCCCCTGAACCAGAGCCTAGAGCCAAGAAATTAGATATTTTACAGTATCCTAAGGCTCCTAAAGAGGCAGCTACTTTACCAATTTATGAGATCCTTTATGATCACATGTTGGGCATATGGGAGACACCTCTTACTACTTCCCCTCATTCTCGCAGGTTGGACACCATGTACCGTGTTCCTCCTTTTCCTGGCTTTCATAAGACTCAGCTTCCTCACCACTCTATTGTGGTGGAGTCTGCTATGAAAAAAATAGAGTGCAAAAAGACATTCATCTAATCCTCCAGGAAGAGAATGCAGAACCTTGGATGCTTTTGGCAGGAGAATTTTCCAGGCCAATATGCTTACTGCCAGAATCAACTCCTATAGTCTCTATATGGGGATGTTTCTAAAGGAAGTTACAGATCATCTGCTAACTTTATCTCCTTTTATCTCAGAAGATAAAAGGGAGGAGTTTCTCACCTGGCTTAAACATGCCCAGGATGTTTCCAAATTTTCCAACTGTGCAGCCTTTGACTCTTTTGAGTGTGCCAGCAGAGCCTCGGCTTTTGCCATAGGTGCACGCAGACTTGCTTGGTTACAAGCTTCTGATTTGGAACCCTGGGTCCAGGATGTATTAGGAAATCTTCCTTGTACAGGTGAAAACCTTTTTGGCAAGGATTGGCAAGCAAAGGCCACTCAGATGGATGCTGAAAATTCTGCTTTAGATAGACTTTCAAAGTCTACTTCTGCTCCTGCTAGAAAAAGGTTATTCAAAAAGACTTTCTTTCCCAAAAAAGGGAAATATTATCCTGGTTATGGTCACCAGGCATCTTCTGCTGGTCATTTTGCTGCAAAACGTCAACAACAACCTAAACAAGCCAAGCCTAAGGCTGCAATGACTGCTACGGCCCAACAGCCTCAGCCTCCTCAGAGCCTTTGACTTACAACTAGAGAACTTAGCCTTTCTGGCTCTAGAAGAACCAGAGCCTCTCACCATTCCAGGAAGGTTAGCTCACTTTGCTCCCAGATGGGAACAAATCACAGCAGAGCAATGGACCCTCTCCATCATAAGGGAGGGGTACAAGCTTCATTTCTTAAACCTTCCTCCTCACACCATGGTGAGACAGTTCAATTCTCCAACATCTCTCCTCGACCTTCTGGGTCAGGAGATTGTTACCCTTCTTGCCCAAAGGGCAATAGAAGAAGTACCCCTTCTTCAACAGGGTTCAGGGTTCTATTCCCCCTATTTTCTTATCCCAAAGAAAACAGGGGGCTACAGACCCATATTAGATCTCAGAGAATTGAACAAGTTTCTATGCAAGGAGAAATTCAAGATGATTTCTCTAGGTGCTCTCCTTCCATACCTTCAGAGTCAGGATTGGCTTTGTTCTCTAGATCTCAAGGATGCGTACACCCATGTCCTCATCCATCCAACACACAGAAGGTTCCTTCGGTTCCTTTATCAGGGAAAGCACTACCAATACAGAGTGCTTCCTTTTGGTCTGGCTTCTTCTCCAAGAGTGTTCACAAAATGCATGGCAGTAGTAGCTGCATTTCTACGCACTCTAGGAATATTTGTATTCCCATATCTGGACGACTGGCTCATCCGAGCTCCATCCCAGTCAGAGGCCCAGGCTTCCCTAGCCTGCACAAGGCGTGTTCTTCAGTATCTGGGACTTGTAATAAACATCCCAAAATCACAACTCACCCCTACTCAGTCATTGGAGTTCATAGGGGCCTTGCTGGATACCACAACTGCAAGGGCCTATCTTCCCCTGGCCCGTTGCCTACGCTTGGTGCAGTTAGCCTCTCAAATTCAGTTAAAGTCCCATTTAACTGCTCGAGAGATGTTACAACTGTTAGGCCACATGGCATCCACCGTGCATGTGGTTCCTTACGCTCGCCTTCACATGAGGGCAGCTCAGTGGACTCTGTCCACCCAATGGACCCAGGCATCAGGTTGCCTGTCAGACAAAATAGCAACCTCCAGTCGTCTCTTTTGGTCCCTCCAGTGGTGGAAGTCCACTCAAAATCTGTTGCTGGGGTCCCCTTTCAACAGTTGTTACCCCAAGTAACCCTTACAACAGATGCCTCCCCAAAGGGTTGAGGAGCTCATCTACAAGATCTCTCCACCCAGGGCATCTGGTCTCCACAGGAGACATCTCTACATATCAACCTCTTAGAGCTCAGAGCAATTCTTCTAGCTCTCAGTCTTCCACACCCTGCTCAGCTACAAGACAGTCCTCATCCACACGGACAACCAAGTAGCCATGTTCTACGTGAACAAGCAGGGCGGGACTGGCTCTCTGTCGCTTTGCAACGAAGCTTTGAGATTGTGGGCCTTCGCCAGAGAGCATCAAATTAATCTCATGGCAGTGTATCTTCCAGGGGTTCAAAATTCTTGGGCAGACAGACTCAGTCGAGTTCTGCTTCCACACGAATGGTCCCTCTATGGGGACCAGATAGCCAGGATCTTTCGAATTTGGGGAACCCCGGACATAGACCTGTTTGCAAGTCTGTGGAATGCCAAACTTCCCCGGTTCTGTTCCAGGATTCCGTGTCAGGGAGTTCAGGCCAGGGATGCCTTCCTCCTCCACTTGGGGCAAGACTTCCTCTATGCCTTTACACCCATTCCCCTAATTTCCAAGACACTGTTCAAGCTTCAGAGAGACAAGGGGTCTATGATCCTCATAGCTCCACGTTGGCCACGCCAAGTGTGGTACCCTCTACTTCTTCATCTCTCTCAAGCTCCCTCCCTGGACTTGGGATCTGCTCCAGACCTCCTGTCCCAGGAGGAAGGAACGTTGTGGCACCCAAATCCCCAGTCTCTTCATCTCAGAGCCTGGTTGCTGAAGGCCTAGACCTTCAAGATTTGCATCTTTCTCAGCAGGTGAAGGATATCCTTCATGCTTCCAGAAAGCCTTCCACTAGACGTTCCTATGCTTTTAAATGGAAAAGGTTTCCCATTTGGTGTGCAGAGAAGGGTCTTAACCCTCTTGCAATACCTCTGAATTCTTTACTAGAGTATTTGCTGCATTTATCCCATGCAGGCCTTAAAACGAATTCAGTAAAAGTCCATTTGAGTGCTATTGCAGCATCCCTTAAGCCTCTCAATGGACATCCTATTTCCTCTCATCCTCTTATTGCAAGATTCATGAGAGGCCTTCTTTTAACCAAACCTCCCATTAGACCACCTCCAGTGGCATGGGATTTGAATTTGGTTCTTGGCCAGCTTATGAAGCCACCCTTTGAACCCTTAGCCACTACCTCCTTGAAATAACTTTCCTGGAAGGTTATTTTTCTCATTGCAGTCACCTCAGCTCGCTGTATCAGTGAGCTGCAAGCCTTGGTGGCTAATCCTCCTTATACAAGGTTCCATCATGACAAGGTAGTCCTCAGGACTAATCCACACTTTATGCCTAAAGTGGTCTCGCCTTTTTCATCTGAACCAGGAGGTGCATTTACCTGTCTTTTTTCCAGGACCTTATGCATCAAGTGCAGAGAGGACTCTTCATACCCTGGATTGTAAGAGAGCACTTGCTTTTTACTTACAAAGGACACAGCAACATAGAAAGTCCTCTCAACTATTTGTTGCTTTTGATCCCTCTCATTTAGGACTTCCAGTCTCTAAGAGAACTCTGTCCAATTGGATTGCTCAGTGTATTTCCTTCGCCTACCAGAGTAAGAACCTTTCTCTGGAGGGCCATGTCACAGCTCACAATGTGAGGGCCATGGCAGCCTCTATGGCTCATCTAAACTCTGTGTCCATCGACCAAATCTGTCGAGCGGCCACCTGGGCCTCGGTTCATACCTTTACAGCCCATTACTGCTTGGACAAGGACTCCCGCCGGATGCCTTGTTTGGTCAGGCTGCTCTCAAACACCTGTTCCATACCTAATCAACTCCTACCCCCCATCCCTGGTTGGATGCCTGAGATCCATAGGGGGAGGTAGAGCCCTTCTCAGGGACTCACAACCTTGGAGATCTCCCTGGCATCTCTAGCTAGGGACTCCCCATATGTGAAGACTCATTCCTGCTTGTTCCTGGAGATAGCACAGTTACTTACCTGTAACAGGTGATCTCTGGGAACAGCAGGAATAAGTCTTCACAACCCACCCTCCTCCCCTAGGAGTTGTATCTCTCTATCTATCTTTCCTTTCCTCTCTCTCTCTCTTTGTCTCAGCTTAAAACTCGAACTGGAGAGAGGCGGTTAGGAAAGGCGGGAAGGCAGCGCACAGGCGCTGAGGGATGCTCCCAAAAGCTTGCTTTCTGGATGCTGGGGAGCGTTCCCGCGCAGGCTCCATTGGTACCGACGATACCCATATGTGAAGACTTATTCCTGCTGTTCCCAGAGATCACCTGTTACAGGTAAGTAACTGTGCTTTCCTGGAAGTTCATCTTTCTTATTGCAATCACATCAGCACGTCGCATCAGTGAATTGCAAGCATTGATGGCTGATCCTCCTTATACAAGGTTCCATCATGATAAGGTAGTCCTTAGGACTCATCCACACTTTATGCCAAAGGTGGTGTCACCTTTTCATTTACACCAAGCGGTTTACCTTCCTGTATTCTTCCCAAGGCCTCATGCCTTAAATGCAGAAAGGAATCTTCATACTTTGGATTGTAAAAGGGCTCTGGCCTTTTACTTACAAAGGACACAGCAAGATAGGAAGTCCTCTCAACTTTTTGTTGCTTTTTGATCCTAGTCTTTATCTTTATCTTTATTAGCACATTTAATATACCGCTGTTACCCAAGGCACCAGAGCGGTTTACAATAACAAAATAAGGCTGCTGAAAAAGAAAGGAATGCCAAAAAAAAGAAAAGAAAAGTATGAGATAGGGTAGAATGGAGAAAGAAGATTGCACAGTGTATATCTTTTGCCTATGAGAGTAAAAACCTTCTTCTGGAAGGCCATGTCACAGCTCTCAATGTGAGAGCCATGGCAGCCTCTATGGCTCATCTTCACTTTGTGTCTATTGACGACATCTGCCGAGGAGCTACTTGGGCTTCGGTTCATACCTTCACAGCCCATTACTGCTTAGACAAGGACTCCCGCTGGGATGCCTTGTTTGGGCAGGCTGTTCTTCAACAGCTGTTCCATACTTAATGAACTCCTACCCACCATTCCGATAGGATGCCAGAGATCCATGGAGGAAGTGGAGCCCTTTCACAAGGGCACACAAATTCTGGGGCCTTCTCCCTGGCATCTAAAGCTAGGGAGTCCCCGTATGTGAAGACTACATTTCTGCTTGTTCCAGGAGATAGCATAGTTACTCACCTGTAACAGGTGATCTCCGGGAACAGCAGGAATTTAGTCTTCACAACCCACCCACCTCCCCTAGGAGTTATATTTCTCTTTCTCTCTCTTTCTCTTTCCCTCTCTCTTTTGTCTCAGCTATAAACTCAACTGGAGAGTGACAGTTGGGAAAGGCGGGAAGGCAGCACACAAGCGCTGTGGGATGCTCCCAAAAGCTTTCCTATTGGACGCTGGGGAGCGTTTCAGTGCAGGCACCGTCAGTACCGACGATATCCATATGTGAAGACTAAATTCCTGCTGTTTCTGGTGATCACCTGTTACAGGTGAGTAACTATGCTTTATCTCCAAGTTATAATGCCCTGTTCAGTGTAATTTCAGTTTGTTCAATGTAAACCACCTTGATATCATGAAAGGCAGTATAGAAAAAATGTTAAAAAAATGCTTGCAAGATCTCTATTGGATTCGATATGGCGAAAACCTCCTTGAAATACTTATTTAAAAGAATCCGAGAAGACACCAAATGCGTCTGAGGAAAATTTAAAAAATGTAAATTATGAGGACAAAGTGAATTATCAAGTGCCTCCACTTTAGCGTGTAGGAGTGACAAGTCTTTAATGCTCGTCACACTCACAGCATGCAGGGTTTGCACCTGAGATTCACGTACTATCACAGCCTTATCCAAGGAAAAAAACTTTTCCACTTAGCTGTTTCAGTGACACTACGGCTTCTTGGGAAAAGGTACACAAAGATGTAACAGTGGAACTCATCAATCTTTTTAATAGGTCACCATACTTTATGCAAGGCTATCTCACCCTCAGATACAGCAGCTGAGACACCAACCACTCCATTAGCCTCATTAAGCTGGACAGGTTTAGGAATACTCAATGGGTTGGCAGGGTGGTGAGGACCTCCATCCAGAACTTAGGAAGACCCCTTCGGGTGAGAAGAGCATGGTGGATAAGGGTAGAAGGTGCTTATCCATGTGTCCCACCGACTTTGCTACTAGAAGAGTGGTTCTCCAGGAACAAGCAGGAAGTCTGTTCTCAAATATGGGTGATGCCAACGGAGCCCTCGCGGAAGCATCTCCCCAGCTTCCAAAGAAAGCCTTTGGGAGATGCCACCATGCATGCGTGCTCTCCTTGCCCAAGGGTGCCATCTTGGTCTCCCTTTTTCTGCGAAGCCCTACAGATGTATGTCTTGTCCCCCCCGGAAAAAAGTTGATTTTTTTGTACACTCTTGCACATCTTTCCGGCCTTCACTGGTCCCGTTCCCGCCTTCGAGGCCTGCTGCCCTAGCATTGGGTCTTTCAACTTATTTTATTTTTTGTTAGGTTCCTCCAGCGCTTTTGTGCCTTTTTCAACCACTGGTCACACCGAATGTCTTCAACCTCACTGGGGTCCTTTTTGCCCCAATGGCCACCGGTTTCAAGAATTGTGATTGGTGCTTCAAAAACATGCCACTCACTGACACTCATGGTTGTTACCTTTAGGCACCGACCATGACCTGGAGGAATGCCCTTTGTGCAAAAGAATGTCCACCAAGGACATCCAGAGCTGCTGGCAAAATCAAAAGGATAACTTCTACAGGGTGGACTAGACCCTGGTTTCACAGGTAGCCTCGTGCTCAAAGACCCTGCATGGATCCTCAGAGTCGTGTGAGGCCCCCGCGGTTCCCGAGCAGGCTCGCAGACATTCCGAGCTAGGGTCCCTGGAGCGAGAGTGTAAGAAGAAAAAGAAGACATCGAGGACCTTGCCCTGGGAGATGGACCAGCAGGGGAAATACCATTCCTGGTCCCTCAGCCTCCGATGGGCCTCTGAGGAGTTACAGGGAGCAGCCCCATAAGATATTCAGGACAAAAGTCAAGGCATCCAGCGACGGACCTCTGTCTCCTAAGGGCCATCCTGCCGAGGACCCCCTCTCCTTGACAGCAGACCCGGTAACCCCGGCGTTGTTGTCTCTGACAGCCACCCCTGAGTGGGAAACTTATATGTTGGCACTTGAACGCATCATTTCTGCGTTTCTTGCATCCTAATAGGTATTGAGACCTGGCCCCGCCAGTGCTCACGCAGAGACCTCAGGGACCTTGATACAGAGGACTCCCCGGGCCGCCAAAGTGATTCCTGAGAGCCAGACATCTCGGGTGGATCCTCGGCGAGGGTCTCTATCTCGCTTCCGCTCCTTTTGGAGCATGGTCTTTGCAGGCGAGTGCCTCTGACTCCGGCCATGCCTCGGCCTCGAAACATCAAAGACCGAAGCCAACAATGCCCTGAAGCCGTTGGGCCTAGAGTCTTCCTCTGACTACTCGGCTTGGGAGTCCAACGCCAAGACGTCCCTTTGGATCGGTCCCCGCTGGCGGCTAAGTGCTGATCCCCCACCCGAGGACACCTTGTTCCTTGAGTTTGTCCAGAACATGGCTTGAGCCCTCTCTCTCACTACGGAGTCGGAGGACCTCGTTCGGAGGAACTCTACAGCCTCCAGTACGAGACTCTACTTAAAAAGACCCTGACGATCCTGGTCCCCTCCATTCTTAATAGACTCTTCTGGATGTGAGAGGCCCCGACCTCTGTGACGATTGTCAGCCGACGCCTGGATACCATGTATCACGTCCAGCATGGGCCAGGTTTCCAGAAGACCCAGTCTCCCCACACCTCCATGGTTGTGGAGTCAGCCATGTGTCGACAGAGTCCAAAGATGCACTCTTCGGTGCCTGCCCCCCCCGGCAGGAGTCCTGTGCCCTTGTTGCCCTCAGGCGAAAATGCTACCAGGGCTCGATGCTTGCCTGCCATATCCAGACGTACTAACTTTATATCGGTATGTTTCTCCGAGACCTGTTGAAGGAGCTCGGAGGGTTTGCAGCTGGCCTCAATGGGGATCACCTCCGGCGCTTCCAGACACTTATGAAGTCCGGGAGTGTTCCAAGTACCTTTCCCGGGCTGCCTACAACGGCTTTGAGTCTAGTGTGTGGGTAGCAGCCCATGTGCATTGGGGCCCGATGCCAGTCTTCTCGAGCAGTGGGTGCAGGAGAAGCTCCTTGATGTCCCATACCTTGGGGATCAGCTTTTTGGCAAGCCCATGGAGGACGTCGATATCGAGACAGAGTATGTGACTCGGACTCAACTCTCAAGGAAAACTTCCACTCTTTCCCGGAAGAAGCCTCCAGGAAAGAAGCCCCCTTTCCATAGAAAGGGCCAACCCTTTCAAGGTTATCCTTCATACCCGGCCGCCAAGACCCCTCAGTAGGGCCACTAGGGCAAGGCAAGAGGGTCAGGTCCCACGCAAGCCCCAGACTCCAGCCCCAGCCCAGCCTGGGTCTAATTTTGATACCCCCAGCATAGCCTCTTTCTCTCTGGAGAATCAGCTACCCACAAGGGGAGGGGGAGCATCTGGTCCACTTCGCCCACAGATGGCCTTCCATTCAAAAAGAACAGGTGGACTAAGGCCTATCCTAGACCTGAGACATCTAAACAAATTCCTGGCGCCTTCCAAGGGGCCTTCTTTACTTGGACGACTGGCTTGTAAAAGGAGCACAGCTGCAGAGATGCTACAGGCCACAGGCCGCACCAGCAGGGTCCTGCAACACTTGGGTTTTGTGATAAGTCGCCCAAATTCCCATCTCACCCCAACTCAGCACTTGTAGTTCATGGGGGCCCAGCTGGACACCCTCCAGGCCGCGACTTTCCTCCCCCAAGACAGGGCGAGTCACCTCGTGGGCCTGGAGACAGAGGTGCAGCGCCATTGTGCTGTATCAGCGTGGCCGATGCTTTGACTCCTTGTCTATATGGTCTCCACGGTCCATGTCATCCCCGACATCTGTCTCCACATGCAGGCAGCTCAGTGGTGTCTCTGCTCACAGTGGGCCCAGGCCACGGGCAGGCTGCAGGACGGGTCTGTGTCCCATCAGCTGGCAGAGTCCCTCAGTTGGTGGCAGGTTCCACAAAACGTGTGGAGGGGCATACTCTTCCAACTCTCAAGCTCCCAGAGGGCCCTCACAACAGATGTTTCCCTACTTGGCTGGGGTGCCCATTGCGAGGAATTGCGCACCCAGGGTGTCCGGTTCTTCGAGGAGAGTCAGCAGCAAATCAGCCTGCTGGAGCTCTGGGCCATTTTCTTTGCACTCAAGGCTTTCCAGCACCGCCTGCAACATCAGTCAATGCTTGTTCAAACAGACAGCTAGTTCACAATGTTCTACCTGAACAAGCAGAGGGGCCACAGGCTCCTATCGCCTTTGCCAGGAGACAGTAGCCCTCTGTTTGTACACAACCAGATGGGGGTTGCTCCTCCAGGCGGTGTGCCTTCCGGGCCAGGACAATGCCTTGGTGGACAGACTGAGCAGGGTTCTCCAACTGCACAAGTGGCGCCTGGACCCTGCAGCAGCACAGCGGCTCTTCAGGTTATGGGGCACCCCAAGCCTCGACCTCTTTGCCAGCCCGACAAATGCTCAGCTGCCGTGTTTTTGTGGTCCACATCCGCATCCGGCCCGGGTGGCACCAGATGCCTTCCTCATCTCGTGGTCGGAGGGCCTGTTGTATACCTTCCCTCCCACGCCTCTGATAGCGCAAACCCTCTTCAAGGCCCAGCGAGACAAGGCTTCCCTGATTTTGATGGCCCCGAGATGGCCTAGGTAGCCTTTGTTTCCTTTCCTGATTCATCTAGCGACGGAATCCTCGGTCCCTCTCGGGAGTTTGCTGGGGCTTCTCACTTTGGAGGAGGGCTCAATCCTCCACCCCAACTTGGGTTCCTTGTCCCTCACAGCATTGCTGCTAAATGGGTTGCCCTAGTAATCCTCAACCTTCCCAAGGAGGTGGAGGAGATCCTCCTCGTCTCCTGCAAGAACTCCATGAGGCGGGCCTGTGCTTTCAAGTGGCACTGGTTCTCCTTGTGGTGCACGGAGCAACAGGTGAACCTGTTCTCCTGCCCAATACAGGCAGTAATGCAGTACCTGCTCCACCTTTCTCAGTCTGGCTCAAATCCAACTCCATGAGAGCATACTGCGAACCACCACTCCATATAGGAAAAGCCTCTTTTAGTGCAGCCCTCATCACTCGATTCATGAGGGGCTTACTGCTCTCAAAACCTCCCATCCGGCTGCCCCTGTGCGGAATGGAATCTTAATGTAGTCCTGGTGCATCTTACTAAGCTGCCCTTCGAGCCATTGGATACCTGCCACCTCCGATACCTATCCTGGAAAGTGCCCTTCCTGGTGACATTCACCTTGGCATGCCAAGTCAGTGAGCTACAGGCCCCGGTAGCCGAGCCACCCTATACAAGGTTCTACAAGATCAGGGTTGTGCTCTGTACTCACCCGAAGTTTCTTCCGAAGGTGGTATTGGATTTCCACTTCAGTCAAGAGGTGGTACTCCCTACCTTCTTTCAATGGCATCACACCGACAAGCCGTTGGCCGTCCTCCATGCTTTGGACTGCAAAAGGGCCCTGTCCTTTTATCTACTGTACAGCGCGCTCAGAGCCACCACAGAGCCTCACAGCTTTTTGTCTCATACGACCCCAGTCGTCTGGGGGAGGCTGTCACCAAGTGGACCCTGTCCATCTGGGTGGCAGACTGCATCACTTTCTCCCACAACCCGGCTGGACTGCTGCTGGAGCACTGGGTCTCAGCGCATAATGTCAGAGTTGTGGCAATCTCGGTTGCCAGTCTCTGCTCTGTTCCCATGGCAGACATCTGCCGGGCCGCCACCTGATCTTCGGTCCACACTTTCGCAGCTCACTACTGCCTGGAGAGGGAGTCCCGATGGGACAGTGCCTTTGGCCAGACTGTACTCTGTAATCTGTTCGGGATTTAGGCAACTTCTGCCCTTCGACCCTTATTGTTCAGGCTACCGGAGCCATGGTTCTTCCTGGACACTGGGGTCCTCCATGTCTGTCCTCAGATGCACTTGTGGCTGCTCACGGCTACGCTATGCCTTTTCTACCGGTCCTCGTTAGCCTGGAGCTAGGGAGTCCCATATGTGAGGACTGACTTCCTGCTTGTTCCTGGAGAAAGCGTAGATACTCACCTATAACAGGTGTTCTCCAGGGACAGCAGGAATCGGTCCTCACAACCCTCTCTCCTCCCCTTGGAGTTGCTCTTCATTTTGGCCAGCTTTTCTTATCGGCTCTAACTATGTCATCTGACTGACCAAGATGGCACCCTTGGGCGGGAAGGGGACCATGCATGCATGGTGCATCTCCCAAAGGCTTTCTTTGGAAGCTGGGGAGATGCTTCCGTGAGGGCTCAGTCAGCGTTGGCGTCGACATCACCCAAATGTGAGGACTGATTCCTGCTGTCCTTGGAGAACTCCTGTTACAGGTGAGTAACAATGCTTTGCCTGCACCTTGTTGCTAGCCTTGTTTTTCCTCTTCGCCATTCCTACTTAACATACAAATCACTCAAAAGTAAAACGCAGAGGAAAAACTAAGCTAGGATGCTAGTGGGGCTGAAGGGGCACCAAAGGGGCAGAACCTGCCCCTTCGTCCACGCCCCTTCATCCCACACCCCACGATCATGCCCCGCGGTCCTGGCCTGTAGTTACGAGGAGGAGCTGATAGACTCTTAAGGGCTGATAGGGGTCCTTCTAAGGCTCAAGCTGCCCCTTTGGCGCCTGCCTGATTTTGCAGGACCAGATTTAGTGCACAGCACCAGGGTCCAACACCACAGTAGTCCCAGGGGCCGGTAGAAGGGCCAAAACATCTCCCTCACCAAGAGTGAAGCAGGTTCCCAATGGCTGATGAAATTTAATGTGGTCAAGTGGAAAGTCTTGCACTTGGGGAAGAACGACCTGAACTACAGTTACATGATGCAAGATTCCACTTTAGGAACCACCACTCGGGAAAAGGTTATCTCCAGGAACAAGCAGGAATGTAGTCTTCACATATGGGTATCGTCGGTAGCGACGGAGCCTGCGTGGGAATGCTCCCCAGCATCCAATTAGAAAGCTTTTGGGAGCATCCCAAAGCACCTGCGTGCTGCCTTCCCGCCTTTCCCAACTGCCTCTCTCCAGTTCTTCGTTTTCCGCGGAGCCAGCAGGTCGATTTTCCTGTCACCGCAGAAATTATCCCATTTTTATTCTTTTTGTGGTAGTGTCTACCTTCCCGCGATGCTATATCGATACCACTGCTTCTTCCTTTCTTCAAAAAAACAAAACATTTTTTCCTTTCTTTTTCTGGATTTTCCAGCCTTTTTTCTCTCGGGTGCCACGCGCCATTTTGGGCACTAGGCCCAATTTTTCCTCAACATGGAAAAACCCGCCTTGGGTTTTAAAAAGTGTTCCAAGTGTGGTGGTACCATCTCCGTCACTGACGCTCACGAGTGGTGCCTCAAATGTTTAGGTCCTGACCACTCCATCTCGGAGTGTGTTGCCTGTGGGATAATGTCAAAGAGGGGTTGGCAAAACAGAGCTGCTAAGCTTAGCACCCTTTTTCCCTCCAATGCAGCATCGTCCGGTACCAATACCCAGGCATCGGCAGCGTCAATAGACCAGAGGTTCTTGGCTATTGAACGCAGTCTGGCGGCTCTCCTTGCGGCTTCGGTGCCTGTATCGACACGGTTCCGGCACCGATATCGGTACCGGTACCGATATCGGTACCGGTACCGACAGCATCAGCATCGACGACTGTGTTACCGACACAGAGTCATGCTATTTCCTCCGGTATCGACAGGCCGGTACCGGACCCCTCCGGTACCGACTTCGATCGGTACTGGTATCGTGCTTTGCAAGAGCACCCGGACAGGAGATATTTTGAATCCTCCGATGAGTCTGAGGATTCTGACATCTCTGTCAGTACCGGAGTACTTCTCTCTGAGGAGCCTTCCTTTCCTAAACGTAGGATGTCTCCTCCAGAGGATATATCCTTTCAGGATTTCATCCGGGAGGTGGCTAGAGGTCTTTCCATCACAGTGGCTCCTGAAACAGAGCCCAGAGAAAAGGAGTTGGAGATTTTACAATATCCTAAAGCTCCCAAGGAGGCAGCTACTTTGCCTATTCATGAGATCTTGCATGATCTCATGTTAAGATTGTGGGAGACACCTCTTACCACGTCTCCTCATTCCCATAGGCTGGATACCATGTATTTAGTACCTCCTTGTCCTGGATTTCAGAAAACCCGGTTACCATACCACTCCATAGTGGTGGAGTCAGCTATGAGAAGGATCAAGAGTGCAAAAAGACATGCATCTAATCCTCCAGGACGTGAATGTAGGACTCTTGATGCCTTTTGGGCGTCGAACCTTCCAGGCCTCTATGCTTTCTGCCAGGATTAGTTCCTACATCTTATACATGAGAGTTTATAGGAGCTTTGCTGGTTAGAAGAAAAGCAAGGGCCTATCTTACACAGCCCCGCTGCCTTCGCATTTTGCAGTAGCTTCCCAGGCAGTGTTAAAAACTCATCTCACTGCTCGGGAAATGTTACAATTACTAGGCCACATGGCATCTACCGTGCATGTGGTTCCCTATGCTCGTCTCCATATGAGAGCAGCCCAATGGACTCTATCCACTCAGTGGACTCGGATATCAGGCTGCCTATCAGACAAAATAGCAAACACAAGTCGCCTTATTTTGTCCCTACAATGGTGGCAGTCAACCCAAAACCTGTTGGTGGGGTCCCCTTTCCAGCAGCCCCTACCCCAGGTCACTCTAATAGACGCCTCACAGGTGTGTTGGGGAGCTCACCTGCAAGATCTCTCTTCCCAAGGCACCTGGACCACAGGAGACCCACTTACATATCAATCTCCTAGAACTCAGAGCAATCTTCCTTGCTCTTCGAGTGTTCCACACCCAGTTGAGCTACAAGACAGTCCTAATTCAGATGGACAATGAAGTAGCTATGTTCTATCTGAACAAGCAGGGAGGAACAGGCTCTCTGTCGCTTTGCAACGAAGATTTGCGATTATTGGCCCTCGCCAGAGAGCATCAGATTCATCTCCTTGCGGTGTATCTGCCAGGCATTAAAAACTCTTGGGCAGACAGACTCAGTCGTGTTCTGCTTCCACACGAATGGTCTCTCCATGCAGACCAGTTGGCCAAAAGTTTTCAAATTTGGGGAACTCCGGACATAGACCTCTTTGCAAGTCCTCTGAATGCCAAACTTCCCCGGTTCTGTTCCAGAATTCCGGCTCAGGGTTCTCAGGCCAGGGATGCTTTCCTCCTCCATTGGGGTCAAGACTTCCTATATGCCTTTCCACCCATTCCCCTAATTCCCAAAACCCTATTCAAGCTTCAGAGAGACAGAGGCCATATGATTCTCATAGCTCGACATTGACCACAGCAGGTGTGGTACCCTCTGCTCCTACATCTCTCTCAAGCTCCATCTCTAGAGTTAGGATCTGCTCCAGATCTCCTGTCTCAGGAGGACGGGATGTTGTGGCATCCCAGTCCCCACTCTCTGCATCTCAGGGCCTGGTTGCTGAGAGCCTAGACCTTCATGCTCTTAACCTTTCTCAGCAAGTAAAGGATGTCCTTTATGCTTCCAGGAAACCTTCCACAAGACACTCTTATGCTTTCAAGTGGAAAAGGTTTTCCATATGGTGTTTGCAGAAGGGTCTTGTCCCCCCTTGCAATACCTCTGGAATCATTACTGGAGTGTCTCCTTCATTTATCTTATGCAGGACTTAAGACTAACTCAGTAAGAGTCCATTTAAGTGCTATTTCAGCTTCTTTAAAGCCTTTAAATGGGCAGCCTGTTTCCTCTCATCTTCTCATAGCAAGATTTATGAGAGGCCTTCTTCTAACTAAGCCTCCCATTAGGCCACCGCCTGTGGCATGGGACCTGAGTCTGGTTCTTGGGTATCTCATGAAGCTGCCTTTTGAACCTTTAGCTACTACCTCCTTGAAATTCCTTTCCTGGAAAGTTGTCTTTCTCATTGCAATCACATCAGCACGTCGCATCAGTGAATTGCAATCATTAGTTGCTGATCCTCCTTATACGATTTTCCATCATGATAAGGTAGTCCTTAGGACTCATCTACACTTTATGCCAAAGGTGGTCTCACCTTTTCATTTAAACCAGGCGGTTTACCTGCCTGTATTTTTTCCAAGGCCTCATGCTTCAAATGCAGAAAGGAATCTTCATACTTTGGACTGTAAAAGAGCACTTGCCTTTTACTTAGAAAGGACACAGCAACATAGAAAGTCCTCTCAACTCTTTGTTGCTTTTGATCCTTCTCATTTGGGACTTCCAGTCTCCAAGAGAACATTGTCCAACTGGATTGCACAGTGTATTTCTTTTACCTGTCAGAGTAAGAACCTTTCTCTGGAAGGCCATGTCACAGCTCACAATGTGAGAGCCATGGCAGCCTCAATGGCTCATCTACACTCTGTGTCTATTGACGACATTTGTCGAGCCGCTACTTGGGCCTCGGTTTATACCTTCACAGCCAATTACTGCTTAGACAAGGACTCCCGCCGGGATGCCTTGTTTGGTCAGGCTGTTCTACAACACCTGTTCCATACTTAATCAACACCTACCCACCTTTCCCGGTAGGATGCCAGAGATCTATGGGGGGAAGTGGAGCCCTTTCACAGGGGCACACAACTTCTGGGGTCTCTCCCTGGCATCTGTAGCTAGAGAGTCCCCATATGTGAAGACTACATTCCTGCTTGTTCCTGGAGATAGCATAGTTACTCACCTGTAACAGGTGATCTCCGGAAACAGCAGGAATTTAGTCTTCACAGCCCACCCACCTTCCCTAGGAGTTGTATCTCTTTTCTTTTCTTTCCCTCTCTCTCTCTTTGTCTCAGCTTTAAAACTCATCTGGAGAGAGGCAGTTGGGAAAGGCGGGAAGGCAGCACGCAGGCGCTGTGGGATGCTCCCAAAAGCTTTCTAAAGGGACGCTGGGGAACGTTCCCACGCAGGCTCCATCGGTACCGACGATACCCATATGTGAAGACTAAATTTGTGCTGTTTCCGGAGATCACCTGTTACAGGTGAGTAACTATGCTTAAAGCGTCATTGTGGATAATACATTGAAACCCTCTGTTCAGTGTGCAGTAGTGGCCAAGAAAGCAAATAGAATGCTGGGAATCACAAGGAAAGGAATGGAGAATAAAACCAAGGATATTATAGTGCCTCCATGGTGTGACCATGGATATTATAGTATCGCTCCATGGTGTGACCACACCTTGAATATTTTGTGCAGTTCTGGTTGTCATATCTTAAAAGGATATAGCAGAATTAGAAAAGGTACAGAGAAGATTCACCAAAATGGTAAAGGGGTTGAAAGGATACCCCTGTGAGGAGCGTCTTAAAAGGTTAGGGCTTTTCAACTTTGAAAAAAGACAGCTGAGGGGGAGATATGATAGAGGTCTATAAGTTTAATGAATGGAATGGGTAAATGTAGATTGGTTGTTTACTCCTTCAAAAAGTAGAAAGACTAGGGGGCATGCAATGAAGCTACAATATAGCCCATTTAAGACTAATTAGAGAAAATATTTTTTCACTCGTCGAGTAATCAAACTCTGGAATTCATTAGGAGGATATAGTAAAAACTGTTAGTGTAGCTGGGTTTAAAAAAAGGGTTGGACAAGTTCCTTGAGGAAAAGTTCATAAACTATTATTAAAGAAGTCCCCACTGCTTAGTTCTTGATCAGCCAGATATTTGTGACCTGGATTGGCCACTGTTGGAAACAGGACACTGGATTTGATGGGCCATGGTCTGACCCAGTATGGCATTTCTTGTGTTTTTATGTTAATATCATCCTATGTGTGAAATGATTAAAAAAGAAAATGGTTGACAAAAATTCTAGAAGAATTTGTGATCAACAAGAACTGCATGGACCCTGACAGTATAAAGATTGGTAATCAATTTGTCATGAAAGTAGTTGATAGTTTTGTTTGCCAATGTTCACTTGTTCTAATTGATGCTAAATACTTATTCATAATAGATGAAGTTAAACTGGAAACAGTTCAACTGGGCTATATGCCAAGAGATGACATTGTTGATAAGTTGAACAAACCACTTCAGAGCAATAGGAATCGATGCTGTTTGTGAGGATTTGCACCAGAGAAAGATAACCTTATCAAATGAAATTCCATAATGCTGTAAATGTCTAGCAATATTTGACTAAGGGGGGCTTGTGCCCAGCAGTGCGGGGGGCTTCTTGCATGAGTAGAACCGGTTTTATCCGGTTTCCTTTCGGTGCCTGTGACCCATTTCTATTTGAGTTTTTGTAAACCACCTTGCTGTAATTCGAAAGGTGGTATATGAAATGAAATAAAACATAGAAAAGTCTTCTAGACTTTTCAAACTCTAGTTTGATGTATCACCTTTTTTAAAAGTGCATCAGAGTGATTTACAGCATTACTTAAAAGGGAAGGGGGGGAGAGATGAGACCAAACATAAAGTAAAAGTCTTACTTAAACACAGATAGCATACAAAACAACCTTTTAAAAAGGGCAAAAGTAAGGGAAGATTGTGCAACTGAGTTGCTATTGAGCTCCTAATCATAAGCCAGAGATATTTGTGACAGATTTTCCTTGCTGTCCACGGAGAGCCCAAGTTACAGGTAAGCAGCCTGTTCTCCAGGAACAAGCAGGAAGTCAGTCCTCACATATGGGTGACGTTGGCACTGACAGAGCCCGCGTGGAAGCATCTGCCCAGCTTTCAAAGAAAGCCTTTGGGAGATGCACCACATGCGTCGTCCACTTCCCACCCAAGGGTGCCATCTTGCCTCAGTCTCCTTTTTTCTGCGGAGCCCACTGGATGTTGTCCAGTTGTCCCTGGAAAAAGTCAGATTTTTATTCTTAAGTTTTGTCTGGTTTGTGAACCAGTTCCTTCCTGCACCCGAGACAGCTCTCCTCGGCATCACTCCTCGGGTTTGTCTGTTCATTTTCTCATTTTTTAAGAACATAAGATATGCCATACTGGGTCAGACCAAAGTCCATCAAGCTCAGCATCCTGTTTCCAACAGTGGCCAATCTAGGTTCTAAGTACTTAGCAGTTTCCCCAAAAGACACAGGTTCCACAATGCTTGTATTGGGTCAAGCAGTAATATCCTGGGTCCCTTTTTCGGCCGAAGGTCTCGGACCCCTACCGGATGTTGGGGGCCCCCTTTTTCCAATAGCCTGCAGTGGCTTCAATAAGTGTGACTAGTGTGGCAAAATGTCACTCACCGACCCACACGACTGCTGCCTTGGCCTGTAGTACAATGACTCAGAGTGCCAAATCAAAGGCTTTAAAGAGCCACCATCAGCAGCAGGAAAAGGTTTTCATAAGTCCGACTCCGCGCCAGAGTCTCCCGTGACACCGCGCTGTACGGCCCCCTCAGATACCTTGGTGCCCCATGAAGTCAGAGCCTCTTTGGAGTCCCACAGCCATGGTCCTCCGAGCGGAAATCCTTGGAGGTGGAGGACAAGAAACATTCGAAGACTTTCTTGGAGGACAGATCTGGGAAGAAGGGGAAATCCCACCCCAGGACCTGCAGTCCCAGGCATGAGTTCAAGGAGTTGGGGCAGGAGTGGCCTTACAAGCTGCACCGTAACGAGTCGTCGGCACCCGCCGACCAGCCTCTTGCCTCCAAGTCCAGACTCAACGAGGACTTCCCCTCGACAGTACCGACACCGGGCCTGATGTCTTTGGTGCCCGCGTCGAAGGCTGCAGAGCTAACTGGTATGGAAACCAGAATGGTAGCCCTAAAGAACAGTGTTTTTGCCATAGTGGCCATGCAACAGGCATTCATGTCTGGCTCGTCCGGTTCATCCACCCTGACGATGGGACCCTTGACATTGAGGACATCCCTGGACATCGAGCTGGTCCTTGAGCGTCACCAGCCTAGAGAGAGCCTCTGGCCCTAGACAAGGTCCTGGTCCCATTCCTCGGGACATCGATCCTCCCTGGCCAGCACCCGCGGCTCGGACCAATGATCCTCCAGAGGTCATGGACCGCCGGGAGTGGTCCTCAATGGGTGATCACGTGGTGTCTGACTCGTACTCTGACTTCGAGGCTGAGTGGGAGACTGAGGACGAAGAGTCCCTGGACACAAGAAGACACTGAGACATGCCCTCGGACCCATCTCCCCAGCGACCTGTCACGTTCCTCGATTTTGTGCGGGACATGGCCAATGCTGTCACTATCGAGACCGAGGAATTGGAGATACTAGAATACGAGGCACCCCCGAAGGAAACTATTATGGTCCTGGTGCCCCCGATCCTCAACCACCACCTCCTCTGGATGAGGGGAAATACCGGCATCAGTACCAATTGTTAGTAGGCACTTCAACGCCATGTATTGGGTTCCAAAAGACCCAGCTTCCCCACAACTCCATGGTCGTGAAGTCGGCCATGTGCCAACTTAAAAGCCAAAAAACTCATTTGTCGGTGCCACCATACAAGGAGGCCTGAACCGTCAACACCCTTGGCTGGAAGGTCTTTCAGGGCTCGATGCTAATGTGCTGGATCCAGTCCTACCAGCTCTACATCAGCATGTACCTGAAGGAACTGTCTAAGAAGCTTGGTGGATTCTCAGCAGGCCTCGATGGGGAACCCCCTATAGAGGTTCAAGACCCTTACCTTGGTGGTAAAAGAATGCTTGAAGTGTTTGTCCCCAAGCAGTCTATGATGACTTCGAGTCATCAGCCAGGGTAGCTGTCGCAGGCATCTGGGCACGACACCAGGCATGGCTTCAGTCAACCAACCAGGAACAGTGGGTGCAGGACAAACTGTTTGATGTCCCCTGCATAGGAGAGAACTATGTGGGAAGCCCATGGCGGATAAGGCAGCAGAGATAGAGACTGAGCTCATGATGAGAACCAGGCTCTCAAAGAAGATCTCTGTGCAACCCCGGAAGAAAAAACCCTCCTTCCTGAGGAAGAAAGGGGCTTTAGAGGTACACCACACTTCCAGGACTTCCCAGCCCCTCAATAGGGCCAGCAACAAAAAGGCCAGGGACATGGTCCCAGAAAAAAAAGGCCCCGAAGTCCCAGGTGCCGGCTCCGGCCCAGCCTGGGGGGACATTTTGACTGCCTGGGCATGACCTCCCTACCCCCAAAGGGGTACCCTGCTACCCACAGGGGAGCACCTAGCCCTTTGTTTGCCCACAGGTGGAGAGCCATCACCACTGATACCTGGGTGCTACAAGTGGTCAAGAAGGGATGTCTCCTCTACCTACAGTGGGCGCCACCCTTGTACTTCCCAGGAGAGCCCACCAGGCCTCTCCTTCACCAGACCCTGCTCCTCACCAAGCTAGCATGCTTAATCAATGACAAAGCAGTGGAGCCAGTGCCGAAACATCTCTGGGGCACAGGCTTCTACTCCAGGTATTTCCTTGTCCCCAGAAGGACATGGGGCCTCAGGCCCATCCTGGACCTGCGAGAGCTCAACAGGTTTCTGGTCAGGGAAAAGTTTAAGATGCTTTCCCTTGGGACACTACTGCCATTCCTCCAGCAGGGAGATTGGCTATGCTCCTTAGACCTAAAGGATGCCTACACTCACATCCTAATTCATCCCTGCCACAGAAAATACCTCTGGTTCATGGTAGGGGGACACTAGTACAGGGTACTGCCCTTCGGTCTGGCCTCATCACCAAGGGTCTTCACAGAGTGCCTCGCGGTGCTAACAGCCCACTTCCGGTTCAAAGGGGCCTTTGTCTTCCCTTATTTGGATGACTGACTCATAAAAGGGGATACGGCTGCAGAGGTACAATGCACTACCGGGTGCACTATCAACACCCTGCAGCACCTGGGGCTCATAATAAACTACCCCAAGTCCCACCTCACTCTGGCCCAGCGCTTAGAGTTCATAGGGATGCAACTAGATACCCTTCAAGCAAAAGCCTTCCTCTCTCGGGAGAGTTCAGAACGCCTCAGGGAGTTAGCTTCAGAGGTACACCGATGCCGGACATTACCTTCCCAGCTCCTACTCTACCTGTTGCGACACATGGCCTCAATCGTCCACGTGTCCCCATATGCCCGCCTGCACATGAGGGCAGCCCAGTGGTGCCTCCATTCTCAGTAGACACAAGCCACAGGCAGGCTCAGGGACAGAGTGAAAGTGACCCATCAGCTAGTGGACTCACTCGGATGGTTGCATATTCTTTATCTTTATCTTTATTTTTGTGCTTGCTATACCACACAAGCAAAAGCATCGGGGCGATTTACAATCAATAAAGGCTGCAGGTGAAAAATAAAGAGAGAAAAGAATGCCATTGCATGCATAGGAAAGTGACAGGTGAAGAACAGAAATAAAGAGGGACAAACACCAGTCATATGAGGAAGAGGAGAGGAGGGTGGGAGGGTCTGTGTCGGGGGGAAGGAGGGGAACCTAGGGGTCGGGGGGGGGG
Organism: Ichthyophis bannanicus; assembly: GCA_033557465.1. Lineage (NCBI taxonomy): Eukaryota > Metazoa > Chordata > Amphibia > Gymnophiona > Ichthyophiidae > Ichthyophis > Ichthyophis bannanicus. Next base: position 300,942,681 of record CM066033.1, read on the forward strand.
GGAGAAGGTCAAAAAGCGAGATGGAAGAGATGAGTTGTGAGCATATTCTTGAACCGAGGGAAAGACATTTCAGTATGGAGGGTGTGCGGGATCAAATTCAAGAGGGCGGGGCCAAGGAAGAAGAAAGCAGAGTGGCAGGTGAATTCAAGATGGCCCTGCATGGGGGAGGGGAGGAAGAGGTGATTACCGTGGGGATTGAAGGAGGCTGGGGAGGGCTGAAGATGGATGTGATCTGCTAGGTACTGAGGGATGCCAGTGTGGAGTACATTGTGAGCAATCGTGTGAGTTTTATAGACACACCTGGATTTAATTGGGAACCAGTGAAGATGCATAAGCAAGGGCGTGACGTGATCAGTCAGGGAGGAGTGGGTGAGGAGATGAGCAGTGGTGTTCTGAACCAGTTGTAAGCAGCAGAGCTGATATTGGGGGAGGCCGGCAAGTACGATGTTGCAGTAGTCGAGTTTAGAGATGACAAGTGACAATACAAGAGTAACGAGGGAAGATGGGGAAACAAAGACGGATGGCACGGATTTGGCATAGTGAAAGGAAGGAGCAGCAGATGAGTAAAGAAATATGCTGATCAAAGGAGAGTGAGGAGTCCAGTGTGACCCCAAAGTAACGGAGGATAGGAATAAGACGGATCGAGGTGGCGGAAAGGGTGGGAGACAAGGTGGGCGAGGGGGCATGAAAGGAGAGCCAGAGGGCTGCAGATTTAGAAGATTCAAGTGGAAAAAGTTGGTGTTCAGCCAATCAGTGACACGAAAGAGGCAAGCATTAAGGGTGGTGAGATCGGGAGAGAGAGAGCTGGTGTGATACAAGAGGAGGATGTTGTTGGCGTAATAGTACCCCAAGATCCCAGACTGCTGAATGATGAGGGCAAGTGGTGCGAGAAAAACATTAGAGGAGGGGGGTGAGTACTGAACCCTGGGGGACACCACAGTGAAGGGAGTCACTGGGGAGGTGGCGAGACCAGTCTGAATGGAAAAGGTGGAAGATGAGAGGAAGGAGCGAAACCAACGATGAACTGATCCGTGGATCCCGAGGTCGTGGAGATGAGTGAGAAGTGTATGATGATCAACCAAATCGAAAGTGGCGGACAGGTCTAGAGAGACGGCCAGGGAAAGTTCACAGGGTCCGTGAGATTGATAGACCTTGTTCAGGAGTGCAAGAAGAATTGTTTTGGTACTATGACCGGATCTAAATCCGGATTGGCAGGGGTGGAGGATAGGGTGGTATTGAGATGAACGGAGAATTGTGAAAAGATGAGTTTCTCTCAGATTTTTGAGAGGAAGGCGAGATTAGAAACGGGATGCCAGTTGGCCAAGGTGGAGGGGTCAAGACACTGTTTCTTCAGGATGGGCCGAATGAGAGCATGTTTCCAGGTGGAGGGGAAAAGACTGGAGGAGAAGCTTGAGTTAATCATGTGGAGGATGTATGGTAGCAGTGTAAGGGAGGGTTCTGAGAGCCAGGTGGAGGGAAGAGGGTCGAGTTGTCAGATGCCCTTATGAGAGAAGGTAATGTGAGTTCAGCAGGAGCGATGAGACGAAAGATATGCCAGGAATGGGGGAAGGCCAGGGAGGGGGGGGGGGCGCAGGTGGTGGGTTGGGATGGGGAAAGGGAGGGAGGGGAAGGAAGCACAAAGGGATTGTGGATTTTCCTGGAGGAGGAGGAGGCCAGGTGGGGCTGGGTCTGGGGTAGCAGAGGGGGAGGCGGAGGAAGTAGAGGGCATTGAGAGGGACCGGAGGACATAGTAAAGCTGTCGAGAGGAAATGGAGGAGGAAGAAATCAGTTCTGAGTAATATGACTGTTTAGCTGTATGAATCATAGAATGGTATTGCTGCTGGCAGAGATGAAACGAGGCCAATGAGTCAGGAGTGGGGTACTTGCGCCAGGCCCGCTCGGCGCAGTGAAGATACGTGCACTGTAAATACAGACCTGGGTGGTACCAAGGATGATGAGTGGAGGAGCATGAAGGAGGGGTAGGGCAGAGGGGGGCTAAATGGTCCAGGGTTGCGGAAAGAGTAGAAGTCCAGGTGTCCACTTGTTCATCCACCGGAAGGGCGGTGAAATCAGAGGGAAAAAGCGTCAGCGGGTGGGGGAGGGGGGGCACTGTTGTAATGTGAGAAGGGTAATGTGATGCTTGGATCTTAGAGAAGGAGGTTCATGAATGTTGGATGAAGTCTGCAAAAGGGGAAGAGGGAAGGTGACCTGGAAAGTGTAATAACGAGTGAGGTTATCAAATTTGCAGATGACACAAAACTATTTAAAGTTGTTAAAACCCAAGAGGATTGTGGAAAATTGCAAGAGGATCTTGATAAAATGGAAGACTGGGCATCAAAATGGCAGATGAAATTTAATGTGGACAAGTGCAAAGTTATGCACCTAGGGAAGAACAACCCAAACTATGGTTACACGATGCAAGGTTCCACATTAGGAACCACCACCCAGGAAAAAGATTTAGGCGTCATTGTGGATAACATGTTAAAACCCTCGGCCCAGTGTGCAGCGGCAGCCAAGAGAGCAAATAGAATGCTAGGTATCATAAGGAAAGGAATGGAAAATAAAACAAAAGATATTATAATGCCTCTATACCATTCCATGATGAGACCGCACCTTGAATATTGTGTGCAATTCTGGTCGCCGTATCTTAAAAAGGATATAGCGTTATTAGAAAAGGTTCAGAGAAGAACCACCAAAATGGTAAAGGGGATGGAAGGATACTCCTATGAAGAAAGGCTAAAAAGGTTAGGGCTCTTTAACCTGGAAAAGAGACGGCTGAGGGGAGATATGATAGAAGTCTATAAATTAATGAACGGAGTGGAACGGGTAAACGTAGATCGACTGTTTATGTTATCAGAATATAGGAAGACTAGGAGACATGCAATGAAGCTACAGGGTAAACTATTTAAGACTAATAAAAGAAATTATTTTTTCACTCAACGTGTAATCAAACTCTGGAATTTGTTACCGGAGGATGTAGTAAAGGCTGTTAATGTAGCTGGGTTTAAAAAAGGTTTGGACAAGTTCCTGGAGGAAAGGTTGTAAACGGGGGTGCTGGTCGTGAAAGTCCACAGTCTTGGCAAAGGCAAAAATATTATTATGACTTGCAAAGGAGTGTGGGGGTTGTAGTTCATTCATACCAGAATCAGCCGTTCACAAAATAATGAGTTGTGATGCTCGAGTGTAAGCAAAGAAAAACAGATTTTATTCATGGGGTTAATTCTCCCACACAGATTTACTTGGTAATACAAAAGGACACTTGCTTCAAGTATTGTACTCAGGAAAAACAAAACATGATATAAGGTAACTGAACTTCTTAAGCAATAAATCAATAAAGACCTTGATGGGAAACAGAAAAGATCTTTTTGATGGCTCCTGCTAATGACCTTCTTAGCAGTGCTCCAAAAGGCAAAAACAAACCCAAAAGTAACAAAAAACTGTTCTTTATCAAGGATAACTTTCTTCTATTTATACACACAAAGAAGAAGTTTCCTTCTAGAGCTCACGTGCACTTGTGCCTGGCTCAATTACAAATAATTAGCCAGCTGCAAACCCCTTTGCTGGTTCACTTTCTCTACATGGCTCAATCCTACCCTAAAGCTTTCTTGCAGAGACTTTTCTGGGTAGATAAAAGAACAAGTTACAGTTCCTTTTGGTGGTGGTTGTATTAGTGAGAAACTACTTTAAAACAGCAGCCTAGACAGAGAGCAATCCATGTATTCCAATTGGTCATTTGATATATCTCCTTCTTCCTCAAATATCATGGAATCAATATCATGGTCTGGCTCAGAGGAATTCCTTAATTGATCACTCTCAGGATAATATTTGTTTCCCTGCTGTCTTCCGGGTGAAGAGCTAGGGCATAGATCAAAGTTCATACCTGAGCTCCCCTTGCTTTTAGATTTCCTCTCCAGGTATCCTGGCCAGTGGGTAGTCCAGCTTTTATGTCCAGCCTTCCAATCAAGATCCCTGGACACTGGGTCTCTCTTCACATACCTTCTTGCACCGGTCTTAGGGCCCCTTCCAAATGCAGCCGTCTCCCTCAAAGGTGCCGTCTGGGAATTCCTGGCTCTATAACCCCAATCCTCTGGCTTCCTCCAGTCCAATGGAGTATGCTTGCCTCTGGAATCACTCCTAACACACGTACTGTTGTGGGCTCCTTCTTTAGACTTCCAAGATGTCTTTCTGTTCTTCCTTCCACGTTGCCTCTGCTGTTGTAGTCCTCTCTCTTCTTTCTCCAATGGCTTCTGTTTCTGGATCTGCAGCTTCTGCTTGTTCTCTCTGTTCTGACGGTTCTGTCTCTGTGTAGCATATCTTTTACTTTTAAAGTGCTTAGAGGGATACTCCACCCTAGCACAGCCCAGGTGTGCTGAATCAAGCCCTGCCCTTGGAGATGAGTGATTGGGGATTACCTCATAGCTCTCCTGATTGAACACACGTTTCCCCACTTCAGCCCTCCTAGAGGCTGTTTGTAACCTGGTGCATTCTGGGTTTGGTAGTCTTTTATGAAAACATTCTGTTTTAGTATTTCTACCAGCAAAGACAGGTTGCTTGTTCAGAGCCAATTCATCTCTTGTATAGCTCCCTCCTGAACTATGATAAGCTTCCTTATCACAAGGTCCATAAACCATTATTAAGAAGGGACCCAGGATATCAATGCTTGACCTAGTACAAGCATTGCAGAACCTGTGTCTTTTGGGGAAACTGTGAGGTACGTATGACCTAGATTGGCCACTGTTGGAAACAGGATACTGGGCTTGATGGATCTTGGTCTGACCCAGTATGGCATATCTTATGTTCTTATGAACAGAAGGAAGGCATGATCTGACCAAGGGACTGAGAGAGGTGAAATGCAGGAGGGGACAAAAGGGGCATTGGTCAGTGATAAAGTCCAGGGTGTGTGGCCTATGGTATGCGTGGGACAGGAAACGTGCTGGTGGAGGGCTAGGTCATCAAGAAGGGACAGGAGAGCCCTGTCTCTTTGCTGAGAGTGAGAGTCATAATGAACGTTAAAATCGCTCAGGATCACAAGATGCAGGGACATGAGGGACACCTCAGAGAGGGAAAGCAAGAGGGTATCCCACTTCACTTTCAGGCCGGGATGCACTAGCAAGGACCCAACACCCAGAACGTCCTCATCACGGAAGCCTCTCTAATGGGCTGGGAAGTGCATTACGGGAGCCTACAGATGCTGGTCCCAGAAGGAATCCCGGATTGAAACCAACCTGCTAGAGCTCTGGACAATATACCTAGCTCTCTGAGCCTTCCGCCACCATTTGCAGCACCACTTGGTGTTGATTCAGACCGACAATCAGGTTGCAATGTTCTACGTGAACAAACAGGGGGGAACAGGGTCATACCCTCTCTGCCAGGAGGCGGTAGACCTCTGCTCCTATGCTGCACGCAGAGGAATGCTCCTAAGGGGCGGTGTACCTCCCGAGCCAGGACAGTGCCCTGGTGGACAAATTGAGCAGGGTCCTCCAGCCGCACAAGTGGCTCCCGGATCCAGTGGTAGTCTCATGGCTGGGCATCCCCTCGATGAACCTGTTCGCCAGTCTGGACAAAACACAGTTCCCCTGATTCTGCTCCTGCCAGCCGCACCCTTCCCAGATGGCAGCGGATGCATTCCTCATCCTGTGGACAGAAAGCCTCCTGTATGTCTTTCCGCTGACACCGCTGGTAGCCAAGACACTATTCAAGGTCCAGCACGACAGAGCATCGCTAATGCTCATAGCCCTTCAGTGGCCCAGGCAGCCCTGGTTCCCACTGCTCTTTTCTGTTGGTGGCATTGCCAATTTCTCCTGGGCTGAGCTCCAGGGCTGCTCTTTCCTACACCCCAACCTGGGGTCTCTCTCACTCACGGCTTGGCTGCTGAAAGGGTAGCGTTAGCCCCCTTCAACCTCCCACGGTATATGGAAGAGATTCTTCTGGCCTCAGTAAGGCCTCCACTAGAGGGGCATATGCTTTCAAATGATGCTGGTTCGCGATGTGGTTTGCAGAAAGGTCGGCAAACCTGTTCTCCTGCTCAGTACAAATTGTACTCCAGTACCTGCATCAGCTATCGCAGGTGGGACTGAAGTCCATTTCGGTCAGAGTACACCTGAGCACCATCACAGTGCATCACCATTCCATTGAGGGGGAAAACCCCTCTCTGCTCAGCCTCTTGCTTCCCGATTCCTACGGGGCCCTCATGTTATCCAAACTCTTCATCCATCCTCCAGTGGTGGAGTGGTATCTCAGTGTGGTACTCTTGCAGCTCACTAAGCCTCCGTTTGAGCCTCTGGCTACCTGCCATCTCTGGTGCCTGTCCTGGAAGGTCGCCTTCCTGGTAGCACTCGCATCAGCATGCAGAGTCAGCGGACTCTAGGCTCTGATGGTGGGACCACCTTACACGAGGTTCTACAAGAATAGGGTGGTGCTCTGCACACACCCCAAGTTTCTGCTGAAGATGGTGTCCCCATTCCACCTCAATCAGGAGGTGGTACTCCCCACCTTCTTTCTGAGGCCTCACGTTGGTAGGGTGGAGACCGTTCCCCACAATTTGGATTATAAGAGAGCCCTGTCCTTTTACCTGCAACAGACTCAGGGCCACCGCAAAACACCACAGCTTTTCGTATCCTATGACCCCAGCTGCCTGGCTTTCCCAGTGACTTAGCGAACTCTGTCCACTTGGGTGGCGGACTGCATTAGCCTAGTCTGCGAGTGAGCATGGATTTCACTGGACAAGAGGGTCACGGCACAAATCTGTGCTGCGTCCCTGTGATGGAAATCTGGCGGGGTGCCATCTGGTCTTTGGTCCATACCCTCGCAGCTCAATACTGCCTGGAGAGGGAGTCCCAATGGGACAGCGCCTTCAGTCAGACCATACTCCGTAATCTCTTTGGGGTGTAGGCAACTCCTGCGCTCTAACCCTTCTGTGTTCAGGCTACTGGAGCGCTGGTTCTCTGCTGGACACTTGGGTATTGCGAGAGCCTCTTGGTAGGGACTCAAGTGCTGCTGATCACGGCTCACCCTTTGTAGGCCACCATGGCATTTTTTACAGGTTCTCAGTAACCTGTAGCTGGGGAATCCCTTATGTGAGGACTGACTCTTTGTTCCCAGAGAAAGCAAAGTTACTCACCTGTAATAGGTGTTCTCTGAGGACAGCAAGAATCAATTCTCACAACCCTTCCTCCTCCCCTTGGAGTTGCTTCTTTACTGTATTTTATTTTTGCCATCTTAGCTATGTCATTAGACTGAGGAATCTCCCAAAGGCTTTCTTTTGAAGCTGGGGAGATGCTTCCACACAGGCTCCATTGGCGCTGATGTCACCCATATGTGAGGACTGATTCCTTTTGTCCCCAGTGAACACCTGTTACAAGTGAGTAACTATGTTTTTTGTGCTATCAAGTGACCTAGTAATTTGCTACCTCAAGAATCTCCTAAACTAAAGAAGTGACCTATTTGATCTAGAAAGCTCTTTGGGGAAACTGCTAGGTACTTATGACCTAGATTGGCCACTGTTGGAAACAGGATACTGGGCTTGATGGACCTTGGTCTGACCCAGTATGGCATATCTTATGTTCTTATGTAATAAAGCATTTTTAGTTGGACCAGTAAAGAATGACAAGCGGAAAATAATTCAGCTATTAATTTTAGATAATAGTAGAAATAGTAGAAAAGTTGCTTTCCACTAAAGGAATTATGTATTGAATATAAAAAAATACTCAATCAGGCTCCTTCTGTCTTGCTTAAATCGAACATTCTTTGTGGTGGCAATGACACACTTATGTTAGATATTTAAATGATCTCTGTACTTTTAGCATTTCATTTCTCAGATGGTGTTTTTTTCTTCAATAGTTCTTCTTGCTGTATCATCAGATGGTGTACTTGATGTACATTTAATTGTTTCTGTTTGAATGGTGAGACTGACAATAATGGGTGGAAATGGAAGGTCAAAGGTTGCTAGATTTCCAGTTAGTGCAAACTGATGTCAATGGAGACATCTGCTTAGGATTCTTAAAAAGCTCTTCCTGTATGCTTTAAAAGTATTTGGGACTGCTGGCATCTATATATAATTTTTTTATTTTCAGCAGATATGTAGATTAAATTCTGGGACGGTTATTTGTTTAGTACGTATAAACAGAGTTATTAAAGATTAAAGGAAAGTTGAAGTCCAAATGCTGATTCCTGGAATTATAATGTCCTATGTGCACTTTCCCATTTTCAAAGATGCACAAGGGTAATGGCAAGCTACTGTATTTAGATAACTAGGTCTTACATGCAGAGGCTGCTGGCATTTAATATTGTACTTCCAACTAAAGTAATAGTATCCTCATCAACGTTCACAACAGAGATTTCCACATTTAATGTAGTAGATGTGCATAGAAACTTTCTCAGAGGACAAGCAGAATAACAACCCTAACACCTGAATAATGTCGCAGTTGAAATAACAGTGGTTGTGAAGGCTGCAGAGCTTGCTGACATGTTCGTATACAAAGGAATGTTCCGCATCATTACTTTTACACAATGTTTTCTATTAGAAGTTATGTTCTGCGGTTTTTGATTGTGGTTTCCCCTCAATGTGGCCCGTTCCTTATCGTCCCTCAAGTCTAGTCCCTACCTCTGGGTTTTGCTGCTCCTCCAGCAGCTTGAAGACTGAGAAATGTCATCCTTTTATGATGACCCTGGCATATCCTCCAAGAATCCGCCTCCCTACCCCAGTTACCTCAGTCTTCAAGCAGCTGGAGAAGCAATTAACGAGAGATAGGGTTTTAAAATGGAGAGAGAGGTTTTTTAAGAGGGATAGGTGTTTGGTAGTAAGTGTAGGTTAAAATCAGAACAGGGAAGAGTTTAATTGGGAGGGTTCTGCGCCCCCAAGGGATTGTCGAGGCCGCCTCTCTCCCATTTGGTTTTCTTTCCCTCTTCCCCCCCCCCCCCCCACCTCGGCAAGTTTGGAACGGTGAGGCAGTTCTGCAAGGGAGCGGACTCCGAGCTCTGATCCTGTTCTTTGATGGTGAGGCTCAGGGGCTCCTCGCAGCAGAACATGCAGAGGTTTTGCCTGCCATTCGCTGCAGCGAAGTCCAGGGCAGAGGGTATACGGCAGGAGGGAGTGGCGGTATGTTGGTTTCCCTCTCACTCTGCTGTCCTCCCGACGCGTGCAACACAGCGCGTCGGTTGAGCGCGGAGACGCCATCAAGCCACAAGGCACACTGTTTACCGGACAACAGAGGAGGTAAGCGAGGGCCGCATTGGGGGGCTACAGCTTAAACGGCTTTTTAGGCGCGAGAGCGCTGCGGGCCTAACTGCGTGGCGGCAACGCAGGAAACCGCGGTATTTTTTCAGCATCTACAGAGGCTGCTGTTTTCAGCGGGAAACTTCGTTTTTTTGTGTAAAATTGCATTTTCAGACTTGGAAGGCTTTGGGGAACGGTTCTCATTCCTTTGTTATATAAAAAACAAACAAAAAAAAAGGTGTAGGTTTTTTTCCTGTCAGCAGTTTCTTATTTTGCTTTTTCATGCTCTGTTAAGCCCCAAAACAAAACAAAACAAAACAAAAACCATACCCAGTTCTGTCTCAGGTCGAACAGGCGGGGTACGCGCTCGGGCGAAATGCCTTCAAAGCCACTGTGCTTGGTCTGCGGATCTAGAAGGGGAGTGCTGTCTGACACAGGTGTCTGTAGGGGCTGCGTACAGGAGGCGGCCGTTATGGAGAGCTCCTTAGGAGGAGGAACTGAGGTTCTGCCTGTTTCAGGAGGGCTGCAGGTTACCATTTCTCTGAATTTACCAGTTGGGGAGCTGGTAGCGGGGCCGTCGTCCACGCCTGATCTCCCATCCTCGCAGGCATCCTTGCCAGAGGGTTTCGCGGCAATCTTTTCCCAACAGTTGGTGGCGCTTATGCAGCAGGCGTTTGGGGGACAGCAACTGAAGCGAGCCACAAGTTCCTTAGAGGGGGAACGGGGAGAAAAGAGGCCAGGAACTCCATTGAGCGCAATGGCGACGGGCAGCCTAGCAAAGAGGGCCAGAATGGAGAAGGTGCAGAAGGATCAGTCGGGGTCCTCGGAGGGGGTTCACTCCGACGAGGGGGATCCCGACTTGGAAATGTAAGACGAGTTGGAGGAAGGAGAGATCACGGACAGGGAGGACCAAGCTAGGGTGGTCCGCTTGTTCCAGAGAGATGAGTTGCCCGCTCTTATTTCTGAGACTCTAAAGGCACTTAATATGCCGTCACCCGGCCCAGCAGAGCATTCTACTTTGGAAGATCCTTTGCTGCAGGTGTTTCGGAGAAATCAAAAAGCGTTTCCGGTACATAGTTATACGGGAGATGATTCAAGAAGAGTGGGATATGCCAAAGGCAAATCTCAAGGGGTCCAGGGTTATGGGGCAACTGTACCCGCTCGTGGAACAGGATCGCGAATTGTTCAAGTCTCCAAAGGTGGATGCCGCGGTCTCGGCAGTGACAAAGAAGACTACCATCCCAGTAGAGGGCAGTGCAGCTCTCAAGGATACACAGGACAGGAAGCTGGATACCCTGTTAAAGCAAGTTTTTGAGGTCAATGCTCTGTCCATTCAAGCAGCGATTTGTGGAGCATGGGTGGCAAGAGCCTGCCTGCGCTGGTCACAGCGAATCCAGAGTGATCAACGTTTACGTTTACGTTTATTCAGGCTTTATATACCGCCCAACACTTAGTAGTACCTGGGCGGTTTACAACACAAGTTTAAAAACTGGATCAAGGAGAGGATACTGTCGGAGAAACTTCCAGACTAGAAACGGGAACGGCTTATCTGGCCGACATCCATTACGACCTCATTCGGGGTTTATCGAAGAGCATGGCATCTGTGGTAGCGGCTCGTCATTACCTTTGGCTGCGCAATTGGACAGCGGATGGATCTTCCAAGTCACAGCTGAGTAAGCTTCCGTTCAGAGGGCGGCTACTGTTTGGGGAAGATTTGGGCAAATTGGTTAAGGATCTAGGGGAGTCCAAGGGCGGCAGGCTGCCAGAGGGCAAACAAAGACAGTCGTTCGACTCCCTCGGTCAGGGGTAAGCAAAAAGATTTTTGTCTGTTCCGTTTTCCTAGATTCAATCAGGCTCAGAGGACATTTTCCCATTCAAAATCAGGGGTTTTGTGCCTTTCAGAGTGCAGGAAGGGGTTTTGCGGCCTCTTCCTCTGCCGCAAATCTTCAAAAGTTGCAATGAAGTCAGGGGGACCCGGGAGTTTTACGCTGCCTGGGTCCAGATAACGGCAGACCAGTGGGCGTTGGAGGTCATTCGCAAAGGTTATGCCTTGGAATTTCAGAGGCTGGTAAGAGATTCCTTCATCCAGTCCCATTGCAAGGCGCCGGCCAAGTGCGCTGTGGTGGGGGAAACGGTACAGAGACTTCTAGACCTCAACGCAATTGTACCGGTCCCCACAGACCAGTGCAGATTCGGTCGGTACTCCATCTACTTCGTCGTTCCCAAAAAGGAAGGGACCTTTCAGCCAATTCTGGATCTCAAGAGGGTAAATCGTTGCCTTTGGGTATCCCATTTTCACATGGAAACTTTAAGGTCCGTGATTGTGGCAGTCAGAAAGGGCGAGTTCCTTACGGCCTTAGACCTGTCAGAAGCGTACCTGCATATTCCAATTCGGCAGGAACACCAGAAATTTCTCAGGGTTGCGGTTCCGTTAGGTCATTTTCAGTTCCGGGCTTTGCCGTTCGATCTAGCTATGGCACCACGGACGTTCACCAGGGTGATGGTGGTGATAGCGGCAGCGTTACGGAAGGAGGGTGTTCTCGTTCATCCATACATAGACGATTGGTTAATTCGGGCAAAGTCCAGAGCCGAGAGCAAAGCGGCTACGAACAAGGTGGCGACGTTCTTACAGAGTCTAGGCTGGGTTGTCAATATGGCAAAGAGCAAGTTAGTTCCCTCGCAGCATCTGGAGTATCTTGGAGCTCGCTTCAATACGAAAGCAGGAAGGATCTTTTTGCTGCAACAAAGAGCGAGCGGTCTGCGGCAACTGGTCCGACAATTTCTGAGCAGACCAAACCCCTCGGTGTGGCATTATCTGAAGTTGCTGGGGACCATGGCAGTGACTCTGAAGTTGGTCCCGTGGGCCAGAGTGCACATGAGACCATTGCAGAGGTCCTTGCTTAGGCGGTGGTCTCCACAGAGTGATTCACTGTCACGCGTCCTGCCATGTCCGACGGAAACGAGGCAATCCCTTCAATGGTGATTGATCCCCGGGTCTCTGGAAAAGGGGATGCCCTTGGAGGCACCTGGTTGGATACCTCTGACAACCGACGCCAGCCTGGTAGGCTGGGGAGCTCATTTCCAAGGAAGATTCGCACAGGGTCAGTGGACCGATCAGGAAAGGAGCGGGGCAATAAACAGGTTGGAGTTGAGAGCGGTAACGCTTGCTCTACAAGTTTTTCAACGTCATCTTCACGGTTGAGCAGTCCGAGTGTTTTCCGACAATGTGGCCACAGTGGCCTACATCAATCGGCAAGGTGGCACGGGCAGTGTTCAAATGGAAGCCAAAGCTGAACAGTTGTTTGAGTGGGCCAAAGTACATCTCCTAGCTTTAACGGCGGCGCATGTAGCAGGAGTAGACAATGTGGAAGCTGACTTCTTGAGTCGGGTGAAAGTGGACCCGGGGGAGTGGGTCCTTCATCAGGACGTATTCAGGATGCTAGTGAGGCGTTGGAGAACTCCAGTAATGGATCTTATGGAAATGTTCCAGTCCGCAAAGGTCGATCGTTTTTACAGCAGAAGAAAGGAAAGGATGTCCGAAGGCCTGGATGCTCTCATTCAAGTTTGGCTGGAAGAGCAGCTCCTGTATGTGTTTCTGCCTTGGGTGCTAATCGGGAAGGTGGTACAGTGCATCGAGAGCCACGGGTCAGGTGATCTTGATAGCGCTGGATTGGCCCAGGTGGCCGTGGTATGCGGATTTGGTGAGGCTCTTGGTAGCGAAACCTTGGCGCCTGCTTCGTCGGAAAGATCTCTTGGCTCAGGGGCCCCTGTACATGCCTTACGTGGATCGGTTCTCGCTTACGGCCTGGCTATTGAGAGGGCTAGGCTAGCAAAGAAAGGTTATTCCGCATCAGTGGTTGACACATTGAGGGCAAGGAAGAGGTCTACCTCCTTAGCGTATGTTCGCGTCTGGCGAGTCTTTGAGCAGTGGTGTGTGGACAAGCGGTGGCAGCCATTAAAGGCATCAGTTCCACAAGTATTGGAGTTTTTGCAGGATGGTGTGCAAAAAGGCTTAGCGGCTGCGTCCTTGCAGGTGCAGGTGGCTGCATTGTCCTGTTAAGAGGGAAAATAGCGGGAGCAACATTAGGGGTGAACCCGGATGTCAAGAGATGTTTGAGAGCAGTATCTCTTTTGAGGCCTCCCTGTAGACAGGTAGTACCAAAGTGGAGTCTCCCCTTTATATTGGAAGCGTTAAGGCAGGAGCCGTTTGAGCCTTTGTCGAGAGCATCTTTGAAGGATCTCACCCTCAAGGTGGTGTTCCTGGTGGCCATTTACTCAGCTAGAATTTCAGAGTTGCAGGCTTTGTCATGTAGGAAGCGTTTTCTGTCCTTTTATGAGACGAAGGTGGTATTACGACCAGTGCAATCCTTCTTGCCCAAGGTGGTTTCGCCGTTTCACATGAATCAGGAAGTTTCCTTATCGGTGTTCACGGAGCTGGCAAAGGGGGCCACCACCGGTAAGTTTCATCCTTTAGATCTTCGTAGGGCATTAAAGAAGTATCTTAAGAGGACGGCATGTTTCCGCAGGTCAGATAGGCTATTTGTCCTGTTTAGAGGGCCGAGAAAAGAGCCCGCGTCAAAGGCTTCCATTGCCAGATGGGTTAAAGAAACCGTAGCGTCCGCTTATGTGTTAAAGGGTAAAGCGGTACTGGAAGGTTTAAGAGCTCATTCGACTAGAGTGCAAGCGGCGTCTTGGGCGGAGTGTCAACTAGTACCGCCAGTAGAGATTTGTAAGGCGGCTACCTGGTCGTCGTTGAATTCCTTTGTCAAGCATTACCGTCTTGATGTGCAAGAGAAAAGGGATACGTGTTTTGGATCGGCAGTGCTTCAGGCTGGTCTAGCAGGTCCCGCCCGGTGATTGTTTTACTGCTCTGGTACGGACCCAGAGGTCGGGACTAGACTTGAGGGACGATAAGGAAAGGTAAATTAGACTTACCTGCTAATTGTTGTTCTTGAGTAACTCAAGTCTAGTCCCGTATCCCTCCCGGAGTTTTCTTTCAGTGAACTAGTGCCTGAAGCAGATGAACAGCACAGGTAAGAAGAAAAAGAGTCTAGGCATCGGGCTTAGCATGGGGTCACTATCCTCAGTTTAGGGGGAGTGCAGGCCTGAGTGGTTCTAACAAGAGTCTCGGCGTTCATGTTTGGTTGGGGAATGAAAGTTCAGTTATTTAATCTTGTTGTTATGTTTACTACTTAATTGTTGCTCCGGTGAGTTTGCTTTGTCAGTAGATAACTGGAGCAGGGAGGTGGATCCTTGTCTGATATACCAAGGTCATCAAAAAAAGGATGACGTTTCTCAGTCTTCAAGCTGCTGGAGGAGGAGCAAAACCCAGAAGTCGGGACTAGACTTGAGTTACTCAAGGAACAACAATTAGCAGGTAAGTCTAATTTACCTTTTTTCTTCCTCTTTAAGGTAGATTTTTCCCACATAGCTTCTGTTAAGTGCTGCTGAGTTGATATCGACTCATGGCAGACCTGTGGCTAGTTGTGTTAAACTTTCAGTCAGGCAGCTAATTATTCATAGAGTGGCATCCATATGTGCTGTTATTGTATCTATCACACCGCTAGTCATCTTCTTTTGCGTTGACCTTCAATCTTGCCAAATGTGATAATTTTCTCTACTGATCTTTTCCTTTGCATGATATGTCCAAAGTATGAAAGCTGAAGTCTTGTCCTTTGATTTTCTCTAATACTGATTGATTTGGTTTTCAAGCAATTCAGTGGCATACATAGTAATCTCCAGGAACAAGCAGGAATGTAGTCCTCACATATGGATATCGTCGGCACCGACAGAGCCTGCGCGGGAACGCTCCCCAGCGTCCAGTAGGACCGCTTTTGGGATCATCCCTCAGCACATGCGCGCTGCCTTCCTGCCTTTCCAACTGTCCCTCTTCAGTTCTTCGTTTTCCGCGGAGCCCACAGGATCTAATCCCTGTCACCGCAGAAAATTCCGTCTTTAAATTTCTTTCTTGTGGTCGCGTTTGCCTACCGCACGACGCCTACCGGTACCGCCGGTTCTTTTCTTTATTTTCATACAAAAATTTTTAAAAAAAGGATTTAAACTTACTGTTTCTTTTCAAAAACTTTCCTCTTTGGTGCTAGGCGCCATTTTGGGCATTAGGCCCCATTTTCCTACATCATGGAAAAACCAACTAGTGGTTTTAAAAAAATGTACTAAGTGTGGCAGTACCATTTCCGTCACTGACACCCATGATTGGTGTCTAAAATGTTTAGGACCTGATCATTCTCCATCTGAATGTCTCTCCTGCATGGGGATGACCAAAATAGGAAGACAGAACCGGGCTGCAAAGCTTGGTACCCTCTTTTCTTCAGATGCCAGATCCATTGCACCGACATCGTCAAGGGCCTCTTCTTCCTCCCATGGATCTCGGGTAACTAAACATAAAAGCCGGTCCACAAAGGGCCATTGGCATTGCCCTTGAGGGAACCACACCGGCAAAACAGCCCTGGCGGGAGGCTTCGGCTTCCAAAGCATCGATGGGGCTTCAGGATGTTCTCAAGGCCTCAACCTCGCAAGAACTACCTCTGCCATGCTCAGGGGTTCCGGCCGTTCTTACCGGTACCGACACCCAGGCATCAGCAGCGTCGATAGACCAGAGGTTCCTTGCTATCGACCGATGATATCAATGCTTGACCCAGTACAAGCATTATGGAACTTGTGTCTCTTGGGGAAACTGCTAGGTACATATGACCTAGATTGGCCACTGTTGGAAACAGAGTACTGGGCTTGATGGACCTTGGTCTGACCCAGTATGGCATATCTTATGTTCTTATGATCCCTCTTCTCCCCAACGCAGAATGTCACCTCCAGAGGACGTGTCATTTCAGGATTTCATCCGTGATTTGGCCAAGGGTCTTTCAATCACAATAGCTCCTGAAGACGAACCCAGAGCAAAGGAATTGGAAATTCTCCAATATCCTAAAGCTCCTAAGGAGGCAGCCACTCTGCCTAGCCATGAAATTCTGCATAGCTTGATGCTCAGAATGTGGGAGACACCTCTGACTACTTCTCCTCACTCTAGGAGACTAGATACTATGTATCGAGTTCCGCCATGTCCTGGATTTCAGAAAACTCAGCTGCCACACCATTCAATGGTAGTGGAATCTGCCATGCATAGGATGAAAAGTGCAAAGAGACATGCATCCAATCCTCCAGGTCGTGAATGCAGGACTCTGGATGCTTTTGGATGCAGGACTTTTCAAGCTTCTATGCTTTCAGCTAGGATCAGCTCATATATCCTATATATGGGAATGTTCCTCAAGGAAGTTACTGGAGACTTGGAACTTATGAGCCCATTTCTCCCAGATGATGAGACAAGATTTTCTTGCTCTAGTTAAGCATGCTCAGGATGTCTCCAAGTTTGTCAATCGTGCAGCCTTTGACTGCTTCGATTGCATCAGCAGAACTTCTGCTATTGCCATTGGCGCACGACGGATTGCCTGGCTACAGGCATCAGACTTGGAGACTTGGGTACAGGACAAGTTAAGCAACATAACTTGCACGGGGGAGAATCTCTTCGGCAAGAACTGGCAGGAGAAGGCTAACGAGTTAGATGCTGACAGTTCTACCCTAGATAGATTGTCAAAGTCTACAGCCACTCCAGCCAAAAGGAAGCCTTATAAAAACCCCTCTTTTAGCAAAAAGAGGAAGTTTTATCCTTCCTATACCCAGCAGAGTCAGACTCCAGGTCAGGTTGCCCAAAAGGGACAAACTAGACAGCAAAAGAAACCAAAAGGCCCGAGAGCCCAACCAGCTCTCCAGGTTCAGCCCCCTCAGGGGCTTTGACTTCTTCCTAGAGAGCTTTGCCTTCCTGCCTCTGAGGGGTCCCCAACCCCCCAATATTCCAGGCAGGTTATGCCACTTTGTCAACAGATGGCATCAGATAACAGCAGAAGATTGGACTTTGTCCATTGTAGGAGAGGGGTACAAACTTCATTTTCACAGCATACCCCCTCCTACAGTTCTAAAGCAATTCAATTCACAAACCCCTGCAGACAATCTGCTAATTCACGAGGTCTCCACACTTCTTGCCCAAGGGGCAATAGAGGAAGTACCCATTCTTAACAGGGTGCAGGGTTCTACTCCCCCTATTTTCTTATTCCAAAGAAAACAGGAAGACACAGAGCCATTCTAGACCTCCAGAGAATTGAACAAATATCTGTTTCGAGAGAAATTCAAAATGATTTCTCTAGGAACTCTTTTGCCATACCTTCCAAGCCAGGACTGGCTTTGCTCTCTAGACTTAAAGGATGCATACACTCACATTCTCATCCATCCAGATCACAAGAAATTTTTATGTTTCCTTTTCAGGTGGAAGACATTTCCAGTACAGGGTTCTTCCTTTTGGTCTGGCTTCAGCACCAAGGTTATTCGCGAAATGCATGGCAGTAGTAGCTGCATTCCTACGAACCCTGGGGATTTTCGTCTTCCCCTACTTAGACGAATGGCTCATTCGAACCCCTACAGTTGTAGAGGCCAGCACTGCACTGTCCCATACAATGCGAATCCTCCAATACTTGGGATTGGTAATAAACTTCCCGAAGTCTCAACTAGTTCTTTCTCAATGCCTAGAATTCATAGGAGCCTGTCTGGATACCAGACAGGCAAGGGCTTTCCTTCCGCAAGCCCGGTGTCTTCGCATAATGCAGCTAGCTTCCCAAGCAGCAGGCAAATCCTCCCTTACTGCTCGGGAGCTACTGCAGTTACTGGGACACATGGCATCCACAGTTCATGTAGTCCCATATGCTCACCTCCACATGTGAGCAGCTCAGTGGACCCTCTCCACACAGTGGACACAGGCCACGGGTCATTTGTTGGACAAAATAACAATCTCTCAACTAATTTTGTCCCTCCAATGGTGGCAATCACTAAAAAATCTGACAGTGGGGTCTCCTTTCCATCAACCCCTCTTTCAGGCCACCCTAACAGATGCATCACAGGTGGGTTGGGGAGCACACCCGAATCATCTCGCTACCCAGGGCACCTGGACTCCACAGGAGGTTGGTTTACATATAAACCACCTGGAATTAAGAGCAATTTATTTAGCTCTTTGAGTGTTCCACGCCCAGCTCAGCTGCAAGACAGTCCTAGTCCAGACGGACAATCAGGTAGCCATGTTCTATGTGAACAAGCAGGGCGGAATGGGCTCTCTGTCGTTATGCAACGAAGCTTTATGACTATGGGCCCTCGCCAGAGAGCATCAGATTCACCTTCTAGTGATATATCTTCCAGGCATTCAAAACCTTTGGGCAGACAAACTCAGTCGAGTGCTGCTGCCTCACGCGTGGTCACTCCACCTGGACCAGGTGGCAAGGATATTTCATCTCTGGGGTACTCCAGACATAGACCTCTTTGCAAGTCCACTGAATGCCAAACTTCCCCGGTTCTTTTCCAGAATTCCGGCTCACAACTGTCAGGCAAGGGATGCCTTCCTCCTTCACTGGGGTCAGGACTTCCTTTATGCCTTCCCACCCATTTCCCTTATCCCCAAAACACTCTTCAAGCTTCAGAGACAGGGGTTGCATGATTCTCGTAGCACCACGATGGTCACGCCAAACGTGGTATTCCCTGCTTTTGCATCTCTCTCAAGTGGCACCTCTGGAGTTACGGCATGCTCCAGATCTCCGCTCCCAGGAGTACGGGACGCTATGGCACCCGAATCCCCAGTCCCTGCACCTCACGGCCTGGTTGCTGAAGGCTTAGACCTCCAGGATTTCAACCTGTCTCAGCAGCAATGTTCCCTCTAATTTTCTGTAGGCTGTGTGTGCATAAAATATCAGCTGTGCAGCTTTTGAAGGAAGGTTAAATTTTTGTGCGCCACATAACAACACTCGGAGTTATATACTTTAAAATTTGACTACACGTTAGAATATAGTATGTACACCACGTTGATTACACTAGAAAATATTGTAGAACTTGTGAAAACTGGAAATACACAACAACTTTTCAATTTTAAGACGTCTGTGTTGTTTTCCTATCAGAATCAGAACCGTAATTTTTGTGCGCTTTGTTGTAAAGTATGTGCGCTCGCTCGGTGAGGTGTGTGCGCGCGCACACGCGCACAGCTTAGAGGGAACAGTGCTCAGCAGGTAAAAGATATCCTTCAGGCTTCTAGGAAACTTTCCACAAGAAGATTTTATGCTTTCAAGTGGAAACGTTTTACTATATGGTGCTCCAAGAGGGGATTAAACCCCCTGGTCATACCCTTAGAATCGATACTAGAGTATCTCCTTCTCTTATCGAATTCTGGTTTAAAGACCAATTCGGTAAGAGTCCATCTTAGTGCAATTGCCGCTTCTTATAAGCCCGTGAATGGACAACCAATTTCCTCTCATCCACTCCTATCAAGATTTATGAGAGGCCTTTTATTAACTAAACCTCCCATCAAGCCACCACCAGTGGCATGGGATCTAAATCTAGTTCTTGGGTAGCTCATGAAGCCGCCTTTTGAGCCTTTAGCCACTATGGCCCTTAAGTTTTTGACCTGGAATGTCATCTTCCTAATTGCAATCACCTCTGCCCGTCGCATTAGTGAATTGCAAGCTTTAGTGGCTGATCCTCCTTATACTAGGTTTTATCATGATAAGGTTGTTCTTCAAACTCACCCACACTTTATGCCAAAGGTGGTTTCGCCTTTTCATTTAAATCAGTCAATTTATCTTCCTGTATTTTTTCCAAGGCCTCACGCCTCTAATGCAGAAAGAAACCTTCATACTTTGGATCGTAAAAGGGCCTTAGCCTTTTCCTTCCAAAAACACAGCAACATAGAAAGTCCTCACAACTTTTTATAGCTTTTGACCCTAGTCATTTGGGACTTCCAGTCTCCAAAAGGACTTTATCTAAATGGATTGCCCAATGCATATCCTTTGCTTATGAGAGTAAGGGTCGTCCTCTTCAGGACCATGTCACAGCTGATAATGTGAGAGCCATGGCAGCTTCTATGGCTAATCTCCACTCTGTGTCTATCGATGACATTTGTCGAGCAGCCACCTGGGCTTCGGTACACACCTTCACAGCCCACTACTGCCTGGATAAAGCCTCCCATTGGGATGCCTTCTTTGGCCAAGCTGTTCTTCAAAATCTCTTTCAAACCTAAACCAACTCCTACCCACCAACCCTGGTGGGATTCCAGAGATCCATGGGAGGAAGGATTCCCACCTTCTAGGGTGGCACCTTCCTGGGGCTATCTTCCTGGCATCTTCAGCTAGGGAGTCCCCATATGTGAGGACTACATTCCTGCTTGTTCCTGGAGATAGCGTAGTTACTCACCTGTAACAGGTGATCTCCGGGAACAGCAGGAATTTAGTCCTCACAACCCACCCACCTCCCCTAGGAGTTCTCTCTATCTCTTTGTCTCTTTCCTCTTTCCTCTCTCCCTCTATCCTTTCACTCAGCTACAAACTTAACTGAAGAGGGACAGTTGGAAAGGCGGGAAGGCAGCACGCATGTGCTGAGGGGGATGCTCACAAAAGCGTTCCTATTGGACGCTGGGGAGCGTTCCCACGCAGGCTCCGTCGGTGCTGACAATACCCATATGTGAGGACTAAATTCCTGCTGTTCCCGGAGATCACCTGTTACAGGTGAGTAACTACGCTTTCTTCACCAGTAGCATAATTTGAAGGCATTGATTTAATTCCTTCCTCCTTCAGTGTCCAATTTTCCATCCCTGTGACATTATTGAAAATATAGTGGTTTGGACAAGTCAAATCTATCTCCAGGAACAAGCAGGAATGTAGTCTTCACATATGGGTGACGTCGACACCGATGGAGCCTGCGCGAGAACGCTCCCCAGCGTCCTATAGGAAAGCTTTTGGGAGCATCCCACTGCGCCTTCGTTGCTGCTTTTCCGCCTTTCCAACTCCTCAGTTTTTCGTTTTCCACAAAGCCGACAGGGAGCAATTCCTGTCACCACAGAAGATCTTTTCTTTTTGTGGTGCGTCTCCCTTCCCGTCGACGCCAGCACCGATATCTTTGGTGTTCTTTTCTTCTATGTTCTTGCAAAAAAAAAAAAAAAGTTTTTTTCTTCGAGGCTCTTTGCTCTCTATGTGCTTAGGGGCCATTTTGGGCCTTAGGCCCCTTTGTTCCTCAGAATGGAGAAACCAACTAGTGGTTTCAAAAAGTGTTCCAAATGTAGCAGTACTATTTCTGCTATCGACACCCATGACTGGTGTCTTAAATGTTTGGGACAAGACCATTCACCGTCTGAATGTCTCCTTTGCAGAAAGATAACAGAGGGGCCTGCAGAATAGAGCTGCGAAACTTGTCACTCTCTTTGCCTCGGATGCAATGTTCGTGGCATCGTTGTCGTCCAGGGCTTCATCTTCCTCCCACGGATCTCAGGTAATGAAACCCAGGTCGTCTTCGAAGACTGGTTGGTCCTCAAAGGGTAGATCTCCTAAGCATCGAGATGCTTTAAGCGTTGCCCTAGAGGAGAATACACCGGCCAGAGAGTCCCGGCGGGAGGTCCTTGCCTACAAAGCATTATCGGGGTCCCAAGATGTTCCTGAGGCATCCACCTCTGGAGAGCTCTTGGTGCTGTGTTCTGGGGCCGTGGCCCACTGTTTGGGTATCAATACCCAGGCGTCGGCTAGCTCCATGGATCAACGTATCCTAGCAATTGAGCAGAGTCTTGCGGCATTGCTGGCGGCCTCGATACTGCTAAAGCCTCTGCAATCGGTTCTGCAGCCATCAGTAACGGCACTGGTATCTGCATCGACCTTGTGCCGCTCTCCATGCTGGCCCTGGCGTCGGTCTCTGGCATCGAGGGTCCGGTACCGAGGCATTCTGATGCTGATTTCGATCTGTACCGTCGGGCCGGGTGGGAGCACCCGGCCCATCAATACTTTGAGTTGTCCGATTCAGATTCTTCTGATGAATCAATCGGTACTGGAGAACCTCTTCCGGAGGATCTGGCTCCTTCCCCACAATGCCGGATGTCTCCACCGGAAGACATGTCTTTTCAAGACTTTCTACGGGATGTGGCTCGGGGCCTCTCGATTACGGTGACTTCGAGAAGGAACCGAGAGCTGAAGAACTTGAAATTCTTTAGTATCCGGAAGCCCCTAAGGAGGCCGCAACCTTATCCATTCATCGGATATTGCATGACCTCATGCTTAGAATGTGGGAAACACCTTTAACGGGGTCTCCACATGCAGTGTCCCGGTTTTGAAAAGACGCAGTTACCACACCATTCCATGGTTGTGGAATTGGCAGTGTGTTGAATTAAAAGTGCTAAGACACATTCATCTAATCCCCTGGGCCGTGAGGCGAGAACTCTCAATGACATTGGCCGTCGATGCTTTCAGGCCTCCATGTTGTTGGCCAGAATAAGTTCATAAATACTCTATATGGGTATGTTTCTTCGGGAGGTGACAAAGGATTTGGAACTAATGGCTCCTCTTCTCCCAGATGACAAGAGGGCTGATTTCCTGACACTTGTTAAATATGGCCAGAATGTTTCCACGTTCATGAACAGGGCAACTTTTGATTGTTTCGAGTGTATTAGCAGGACGTCTGCTATTTCCATCAGTGCACGTCTGATTGCTTGGTTACAAACATCTGATTTAGAACAGTGGGTGCAAGATAAGCTGGGGAATCTTCCTTGCACAGGAGAAAACCTCTTTGGCAAGTCAAAGCTTCTCAGCTTGAGTCCGAGAATACAACCCTAAACAAGCTCTCTAGGAGCCCTGCCAACCCAGCTAAGAAAAAGATGGTTAAGAAACCCTTTTTCAACAAGAAGAAATTTTATCTTTCTTACACCCAGGCAGTCCACTGTCCGGTCCATGCTTCCCAGAGGGGACAGCAGCAACCGAAACAGCAGAGGAAGGCTCAGGCCCCCAGAGCTCAACCAGCTCAGCAGACCCAGCCTCCACAAGGTCTTTGACTTCTTGCTAGAGAACTTAGCTATCCTACCCCTGGAAATTCCAGAGCCAGTGAATATCCCAGGCAGACTGTGTTACTTTGCCAAAAGATGGCACCAGATAACATCAGAACATTGGACTCTCTCCATAGTAACAGAGGGGTACAAACTTCACTTCCAAAGCATGCCCCCTCCCTCCACTCCAAGAGAGTTCAGCTCCCGGCCCCCTCTTACCACTCTTCTGTGCCAGGAGATCACCACCCTCCTTGCTCAGGGTACGATAGAGGAAGTGCCGCTTTCCCAACAGGGTCTGGGCTTCTACTCCCCCTACTTACTTATACCAAAGAAAACAGGAGGATACAGGCCCATTCTGGACCTTCGAGAATTAAACAAGTATCTGCTCCGAGAGAAATTCAAAATTATCTCTCTCGGAACACTTTTTCCTTCCATCCAGAGTCAGGATTGGCTATGTTCTCTAGACCTAAAGGATGCATATACACACATCCTTATCCACAAAGAACACAGGAGGTTTCTTCGATTCCTCTTTCAGGGAAGACATTACCAGTACAGGGTTCTACCCTTTGGCCTGGTTTCTGCCCCAAGAGTCTTCACAAAATGTATGGCAGAAGTAGCAGCATTTCTAAGAACTCTAGGGATATTTGTCTTCCCCTACGTAGGTGACTGGCTCATCCGAGCATCTTCAGCTCCAGAGGCCAGCTCTGCTCTCTCCTGTACAATGCAGGTTCTTCAACATTTGGGGTTTGTAATAAATCTTCCAAAATCCCAACTCACCCTTTCCCAAACCTTAGGGGTCTGTTTACTAAACGGCGCACTTGTACGGGGCGCACATGAGCGCTCTAAAAGATGTATTTAAGTGCTCTTAAGCGCCCCGTACGAGTGCGCGGCACATTAACGGGTCCCGCAAGCGTGCGCCGACAACGCGCACATTTGCGGGGCGGTAATGTGCGAAAGAGGCGTGCAAAGGCGAAATGAGGGCGGAGGAAGGCCCCCTAGGGGCGGAGAGACGGGGTCAGTGGGCGGAATGTGGGAGGGGAGAGACTCGCCGCACAGGAGCGTGCCCGAATCTGCAAAGAAATATAACGCCAGTGAAACACTCGCGTTAGAGGTGCTGTGCCGGGAAAAGAAACCGTTTCCGTCAGCAATGTGCAGCACAATAGTGGAAGCCCAAAAACCGTGAGCAGTGTGAACCATGTGCACAGATCAAACTCCGTAATGTCACAGGGCACTAACCACACGGGCGCCGCGCACCTTAGCGCATCTGTCAATCACAGCTTCTGTTCTTCACGACGGAACGCCCACTCCTTATACGGCACACTCACTCTACCGCGACCCGCACTTTACCGGCCTGTTAGTAAACATGCCCCTTAGAGTTTATAGGGGATCTTCTGGACACGAGCAGTCAAGGGCTTTTCTGCCACAGGTATGCTGCGCTCGAATAGTTCAGCTGGCTTCTCAAGCAGCTATGAAAACCTCCCTAACTGCTCGAGAAATGCTTCAGTTGCTCAGTCATATGGCTTCCACTGTACATGTGGTTCCCTATGCTCGTCTACACATGCATGCAGCTCAGTGGACCCTAGCTTCGCAGTGGCATCAGGCATCAGGTCGTCTGGGGGACAAAATCAGGAAATTTGCATGCCTCATTTCGTCCCTCCAATGGTGGCAATCACCAAAAAACCTACTCGCAGGGTCACCTTTTCAGAAGCCACCACATCAGTCCACCCTGATGACGGATGCGTCCAAATTGGGTTGGGGAGCTCATCTGGACAATCTCTCCACCCAGGGTCTTTGGACTCAGCAGGAGGCTCAGCTTCAAATAAAACTGCTAGAACTCAGAGCCATCTTAAATGCTCTGAGTGTTCCAGGACTACCTCCGCTCCAGGACAGTGCTAGTCCAGACGGACAATCAGGTTGCCATGTTCTTTGTGAACAAACAGGGTGGAACAGGTTCTCAGGCGTTGTGCAACGAAGCCCTACACCTATGGTCTTTTGCCATACGCCTTCAGATACACCTACTAGCCGTGTATCTTCCTGGCAAGCAGAATCTTCTGACAGACAAACTCAGCCAGGTACTACTGCCACATGAATGGTCTCACCATTCAGAGCAAATTGCTTGAATCTTTCAAATCTGGGAAACCCCAGATAATAGACCTGTTTGCAAGTCCTCAGAATGTCAAACCTCCCTGCTTCTGTTCCAGAATTCCTGCTCCGAACAGCCAGGCGAAGGATGCTTTCCACCTCCATTGGGGTCAGGACTTCCTATATGCCTACCCACCCATTCCCCTCATTCCTAAGACTGTTCAAGCTTCAGAGAGACAGGGGCCATATGATCCTCATAGCCCCACGCTGACCACGACAGACGTGGTATCCACTGCTTCTGTGTCTCTCT
Organism: Ichthyophis bannanicus; assembly: GCA_033557465.1. Taxonomy (NCBI): domain Eukaryota; kingdom Metazoa; phylum Chordata; class Amphibia; order Gymnophiona; family Ichthyophiidae; genus Ichthyophis; species Ichthyophis bannanicus. The sequence continues at coordinate 300,968,181 of CM066033.1, forward strand.
CAAGCCAAACCTCTGGAGTTGGGATGTGCTCCAGATCTTCTATCCCAGGAGAACGAGACACTTCTGCACCCGAACCCTCAGTCTTTACACCTGATGGCATGGCTGCTGAGAGCTTAGAACTCCAGAATATCAACCTATCTCCAGGAACAAGCAGGAATGAGTCTTCACATATGGGTATGTCGGTACCGACGGAGCCTGCGCGGGAACGCTCCCCAGCGTCCAATCAGAAAGCTTTTGGGAGCATCCCTCAGCGCCTGCGTGCTGCCTTCCCGCCTTTCCAACTGTCTCTCCTCAGTTTTCGTTTTTCCGCGGAGCCGGCAGGACGTCCTCCTGTCACCGCAGAAAATCTTTTTCTTTTTAATCCTTTAATTCTTTGTTTTCTTGTGGTCGCGGCTGTCTCCCCGACTCCACCAGTACCGCCGGTGTGTTTTTCTTTCTTTTTCTTAATTTCAGGGAATTTTTTTCCCTCAGTTTCTGTTTAAACTTTTTGGACCTTTCAGGCCTCTCCATTATGGAACTGCCACCTTCTTTTCCTAAGCAGTGCCTTAACTGTGGCAGTACAGTTTTGTTTTTAGACTCCAAGAACTGGTGTCTAACCTGTTTGGGTCCTGACCATTTTCCTCCGGAGCCATTAGGCTACAATGTTAGGAGAAGAGATTTTCCATTTCGAGTTTCTCTCGATACCGGGTTCCCTTCCAGTGTCAAGGTACCGACCACTTCTTCTTCTCTACAGGATCAGGTAACCCACAAACAGTCTGTTAAGACTAGCCAATCCTTGAGTGGTAGGTCTCATGCACAGCATGATGACTGCTCCGGCCTTGCCCTTAAGGGTGCATTGGCTTTAAAACCCCGGCGGGAGTCTTCGGTCTCCAAAGCCTTTCAGGGGTTTCAGGTTGTTCCTGGAGCTCACCCCTCACAGAACATACCTGAGCCATGCTCGGTGGTGGTATCCGCTTCGAGCAGTACCGATACCCCGGCATCGGCACTGGTGTTGAGCGATCCACTCCTCACCAGGGATCGTCATCTGACTTTCTCGGTACCTTCGGGACCGATCGATACGTCCCAGACTGACTTTCCAGTATTGGCATCACCGCCGATACTACCACCGACGTCGGTACCTTCTAGATATGCATCGATAGACTCGCTTCCTTCGATGCCGAGTCTGGAATCGATTTCTAGTCTGGAAGACTGGGTACCGACACGTCTCGGAACTGACACTTACCGGTTACGGATGCTCGGTACCGAGGGTAACTACCAAAGGCCTTCGGTTACCTCGGTACCGCTTGAGCAGCCTCCGATGACTGCTTCGATGTCGGTATCGCCTTCGATTCCGGCACAGCTACCGGTATCGGTGTCTGTGCCGGTACCTGCGGTAACATCGGGGCCAGCTCCTTCCATGCTTCTTTCACCAGGGTCTGCTCCTTTCTATACCTAGTTTGGAATCGATACCTGGCATGGACGATGCAGTACTGACTGTTTCAGGTCATGACCTCCAGTACCAGCATCCATCCCTTAGGGATCCTTTTCTGCACCAGGCAGCAAGTAGATCCTCCGGTGCCCAGGCTAGTTCTTCAGGTCTAGCCTGTCCAGAATTTTCTCCTGGATAACAGGCCTCCCACTTACACCACTTACACCAAACACCTTAGCACCTTAATACAACCAGAAAATGGTTAGACCCCACGATAGTTCACATTACTACTCTTGACCCGTGCCACCTATATGAATACACGTACAATATCCACTCGAGTTTAAATATGGAATATAGTAAAAGCATATATATAGTATAATGTTGATTGTACATAGTTATCCCTGTTATTCCATGTTATATATTCCCTTGTTCTCTGTAAACTCAATGTTACCTGTATGCATTGCAGTATATTTTGTTCGATGTACACCACGCTGATTTTAATAGCGCGGTATAGAAGAGATGTTAAATAAATAAATAAATAATAAATAAGATATAGCAACATCCCTTGCTATTCCTATCCCTGGCTATGATCCTACACAAGGCTCTCTTTCTTCTGGAGAAAAGGAAAATATAATGCTTCCTTTACATCATTCCTTGCAAGAGCTTCTTCTAAGAATGTGGGAAGCGCCTTTAAGGGTTTCCTCACCTTCTAGAGCAACTGATCTTCTGTATCAGGTGCCCCCCTCTCCAGGGTTTCAAAAGACTCAACTTCCCCATCATTCCATTGTAGTAGAATCGGCAATGAGGAAGGTAAAAAGCAAGAAGAAGCATTCTTCTTACCCGCCAGGTCGTGAATCTAGAACACTAGATGCCTTTGGACGGCAAACCTTCCAAACATCTATGCTGGCAACAAGGATTCTCTCATATATTTTTTATATGAGTCTATCCCTTCAGGAGGTCACAAAGAAATTATCTCTTTTGACTCCTTTTCTATCAGAGCCCAAGGCTGCAGACTATTCCTTACTTCTTAGTCATAGCCAAAATATCTCTTGGTTTCTTTCTCGTGCTTCCCTAGACTCTTTTGAGTCTGTTAGCAGAACCTCTGCTATAGCCATAGGGGCACGACGTAGAGCCTGGCTCCAAGCTTCAGACTTGAACAGATGGGCACAACAAAGACTGGGTAATTCTCCTTGCACTGGAGAAAATATCTTCAATAAGGAGTCTTTACATCAGGTTGCTCAGTGCTCCACTGACTTCCCTGTTTCTGAAGGCGATCCTAAGCCTTCTCCTTCCCCAGTAGGTAGGAAATGCCCTTCCAAACCTTCTTTCCCTTTGGAGAAAGATGTTTTACTCTTCTCCTGCCCATCATTCAGATGTTCCCAAACACAGGAAGCCTCGTCCTGGTCTGAAGAATCCAAACTCTAGCCAGGCTGAATAAACACAGCAACCATGGGGTTCTGCTTAATCTCTTTATAACCTACAGTTATCTTCTTTTCAACAGAGGTTTTTCACTGTTTTTCATTCAAAACTCTACACATGGATTCCTGTTCTCAGGACATCCAGTTGCTCGTACGTATGCTGAGCTGTCAGGATATTCATGTCTATGGGTGTCAGGTTTTTCCTCCTCTTCCTGCCAAGAAGAGAGGTTTAACAACTATCCCATGATAGTTTTTCTGTACCGACATGAATTTTTTCCTTCCACAGACTTAACATATGGTAAGTCACCCTTCAGCTCCTGTTTCTCTACCCTCTTCTCCAGGGTTTCCCCTGTAAGAGTGGTACCATACCACTGGAAGTCTTTCTTAGCCTTTCTAATCTTTCTTTCCATTCCAGTGTGGAGTTTTTTTCTCTTGAGTAAACTCCCTTCTTTTGTCTGGGCAGCTCATCAGACAGAGACAGGATGTTCTCCTCTTGTTCTGTCTGTTCTCTCTGTTTTTACACAGAAAGATTCTCTCTGCTGTCCTATTCAGCAGCTGCCCATGCAGGAGTTCCAGTGATTGGACTACTGGTACTTTTCCACAAGTTCCAGTCTTGTCTTTCACTACTTCTGTCTGGCCTTAGTAGTGCTTCCAAGATAGTGCTTCATCTGTCTTGGATAATCCTTATCACTATCTTCTTTTCTGCCATCTCCAATTCCTGGGATTTGGCAGCATAGTTGAAGTGGCAGCTGTTTTTTTCCAACAGCCAGTTTTATTTCCCAATTCTCCTGCATAATGCTCTCTGCAATCCTACAGAGAAACTTTCCACTATGGGCCCTTGCTAGAGAGCATGGGTTTTTTTCTCTAATGACTATCTTATATGGTTGAAAAAGGCTTCCTCAGTCATTCCCTATGACTGTGAGGGTTCTTTACACCTTTCTATCTCCTTTTAAAATAAAGGACATAAGTCTTCCCTACGTGACAGTCTAAAGAGTTGTCCAATTCCTACAGGGAATATGCGCTCTTTTTCCTTGCAGCTTGTCCTCATGGTATCCTAATCCTTCATGGACAGCACATATTTCACTAAAAAACGCATGATACCCCTTTTTTGTCCCTCAAGTGGGTCAACCTGATATCTCATCCTATGTGTTTTTCTGTCCATTTACCATGCTAGAGTTCTACCGGACTCAGGACTTGCTGTTTACAGACTGCTATTATCCTCTGTTTTTTCACGTAACTATCCTGGTTATTTCACTGGATAGCATTCCTGCACCATCTTAACCAGGGGGAATAGATTCTCTATATATCTTTTCAAGTAGGTTCCACCTTCTTGTTATTGGATGAATCTTTCCTCTTCACATCTCCATGTGAATGTTCTTATAGGCATATCTGTCTGCTTACTTGCAGACATTTATCTTAGACCTATATGTTCATATATGTATATATATCTATCTCCAGGAACAAGCAGGAATGAGTCTTCACCGACGGAGCCTGCACGGGAATGCTCCCCAGCATCCAATCAGAAAGCTTTTGGGAGCATCCCCCGCGCCTGCGCGCTGACTTCCCGCCTTTCCCACTGCCTCTCCTCAGTTATCGTTTTTCCGCAGAGCCAACAGGACGTCGTCCTGTCACCGCAGAAACGTTTTTCTTTAAAATCCTTATTTTCTTGTTTTCTTGTGGTCGCGGCTGTTTTTCCCGCCGATACCGGTACCGCCGGTGCTTTATTCTTTTCTTTTTCAAACTTAGAGAAATATTTTCTCCTCAGTTTCTTGTTTTAACTTTTTGGGGCCTACCAGGCCTTTTCCAACATGGAGCCTTCTTCCCCTAAGAAGTGCCTTCACTGTGGAAACTTAGTTTTCTTTTTAGACTCCAATGCTTGGTGTCTAACCTGTTTGGGTCCTGACCCTTTTTCCCCTGATACCTCAGGCTATATTATTGGGAGAAGCCCTTCCCTTTTTCGAGTTTCCCTCGATGCCGTTTTTCCTCCTGAGGTGAGGACACCGGTTTATTCTTCTCTCCAGGATCAGGTAACCCACAAACAGTCTGTTAAGACTAGCCAATTCTTGAAGGGTAAGTCTCATGCCCAGCATGATGACGGCTCCGGCCTTGCCCTCAAGACCCCATTGGCAATAAAACCCCGGCAGGAGTCTTCGGGCTCCAAAGCATTTACGGGGTTTCAGGTTGTTCCTGGGGCTCACCCCTCACAGAACATACCTGAGCCATGCTCGGGGGTGGTATCTGCTTCGAGCGGTTCCGATCCCCCGGCATTGGCACCGGTGTCGAGTGTTCCACTCTTCACCAGGGATCGTCATCTGGTATCCTCGGTACCTTCGGGACCGATCAATATGACCCAGATTGACTTTCCTGTATCTTCACCATGCTTGGGGTTGGTATCTGCTTCGAGCGGTACCGATACCCCGACATTGGCGCCGGTGTCGAGTGTTCCGCTCTTCACCGGGCATCGTCTTCGGACGTCCTCGGTGCCTTCGGAACCGATCAATGCGACTCCGATTGACTTTCCTGTATTGGCATCGCCGATACCACCACCAACGTCGGTACCTTCTAGACATGCATCGATGGACTCGTTCGCTTCGATGCCGAGTCTAGAATCGATATCCAGTCTCGATGACTTGGTACCGACGCGTTTCGGAACGGATCAATTTTGTTTCCGACTACGCAGTACCGAGGATATTTACCAAGGCTCTCTGGTTACCTCGGCATCGCTTCAGCAGCCCCCGATTACTGCTTCGATGACATTATCGTCTCCGATACCGGTACCGGTATCAATGTCGATTCCTGCAGTTCCATCGGTGCCATCGATCCTTTCTATGCCTAGTTTGGAATCGATACCAGGCACTGACAATGCAGTACTAACTGCCTCAAATCAGAACTGTCAGTATCACTGTCCATCTAGCAGGATTCTTTTTCTGCACCAGTCCAGTATGTCTTCTGGTGCTCAAGCTGCTCCTTCAACCTCAGCTTACCCAGGAATAGTTCCTATTGGAGATCCTTCTTTTCAGAAATTTCTCCTTGACATGGCAACCTTTCTTGCCATTCCTATTCCTGGCTTTACTCTTGACCAAGATCCTGCAGATAAGGAAAATATAATGCTTCCTTTACATCATTCTTTGCAGGATCTTCTTCTGAGGATGTGGGAATCACCCTTAAAGGTTCCTTCGCCTTCTACAGCCATGAATGTTCTATATCAGGTGCCTCCCTCTCTGGGGTTTCAAAAGAACCAACTTCCACATCATTCCATTGTAGTGGAATCAGCAATGAGGAAGGTAAGAAGCAAGAAGAAGCATTCTTCTTATCCGCCAGGTTGTGCATCTAAAGCACTTGATGCCTTTGGACGTCAAACCTTCCAAACTTCTATGCTGGCTTCAAGAATTATTTCATATATTTTTTATATGAGTCTGACACTCCAGGATGTCACAGAGAAATTCTCTTTTGTTCCCTTTTTTGTCAGAACCTAAGGCCACTGACTATTCCTTGCTTCTTAATGATAGCAGGAATATCTCTTGGTTTCTTTCTCGTGCTTCTCTAGACTCTTTTGAGTCTGTTAGCAGATCCTCTGCTATTGCCATTGGAGCATGTCGTACAGCCTGGCTGCAAGCTTCAGACTTGAGCAGATGGGCACAACATACACTGGGTAATTCTCCTTGTACTGGAGAAAATCTCTTCAATAGAGAGGCTTTACATCAGGTTGCTCATTGCTCCACTGACATCCCTGGTTCTGGAAACCATCCTAAGCCTTCTTTTTCCCCAGGACGTAGGAAATGTCCTACCAAACCTTCTTTCCCTAAGAAAAGAAGGTTTCACCCTTCTCCTGCCCATCCTCCAGATGTACCCAAGCAAGGGACATCTCATCCTAGTCTGAAGTCCACAGACTCTAACCAGTCTAATCATAGCCAGGAACCATAGGTTCCTGTATGTTACAATCTACAATTAACTTCTTCTTAGCAGAAGTTTATTCTTCAAACTCTACACTGGTTTTCTCTTTTCAGTATGCTAAACTGTCAGGATATTTTTGTCCATGGGTTACAGAATTCTCCCCTTCTTACTACTATGAAGGGAGATTACAACTATCCCATGATAGTTTCTGTCCCCATATGTACATTCTTTCCTTCAGCTGACTTACCATATGGTAAGTCACCTTCCAACCCCCTCTCTTCCAGGGTTTCCCTTGCTTGGGTTGGTACCATACTGAAACACTTCTCTTTCTTCCAGTGTAGATCTTTTGTTATCCTTCAATGCATGCTCTGGACAACTCATCAGACAGGGACGGGAATATCTCCGCTCCCTTTGTCTGTTTTCTCTCTGTTTTATACAGGAGAATCCCCTCTGCTGTTCTGTTCAGTTGCTGTGTATGCAGGAGTTCCAGTGATTACTTTAATACTCATTGCAAGCTACTTTCAACTATCTTGCATAATACTACTCACCGCAGGTTATCTTCTTCTAGCCATATCCTTTCCTAGGATGTGGCAACATGCCTGACTTCTGTCAGTTTTATCTTATAATTCTCCTGCACAATGCTCTCTGCAATCTTCAGAGAAGCTTTCTACTATGGGCCCTTGCTACAGAGCATTGAACTTTGTCTCTGAGGGTTTTTTTCCCATATAGTAGAAAAAGTTTATATAATCATTCCATGGCGTGAATGTCCAAGGAGTTCCCAATCTTGCAGGAATCTACCCCTTTTTTCCTTACAGCTTGGCATTATGCTTTTCTGCTCCACTTGGACAATGCATACTCTTTTAGTGTACATGATAGCCCTGTGTCCCTTGGCTGGGTCATCCTGGTGTCTTAGTCTGTGTTTTTTTGTCCTTTGGACATGTCAGAGTCCTAAAGTACTCCTGACGTGCTCTTGCCAGACTGCTTTTATCCTCTGTTTTTTCACGCAACCATACTGGTTATTCCACTGAACTACATTCCTGCACCGCAGAAATAGATTCTCTATATATCTTCAGGTGGTTTTTACCCCCTCATTATTAGATGAATCTTTTCCCATCACATTCCCCATGTGAATGTTTTTGTGGGGCTCAGTTGCAGGCATGTATCCTCAGACTTATATTCATGTATGTATATGTCCTATACATACATATTTCTGTAGTCTGTGTGGGCATTGGGAGATGTCCATAGGACGCTATGTATTACCTACTATCTCCCTAACTGTCTGTGCTATAAAGCTTTTACCTTCTTAAGGGGACCAGACAGTCAACTTGCCTATTCTCATACGGCTCAGTAAGTGGGAGCGGTTATACACACAATTACTGCTGTGATGTCAACAGCTTCTATTTTTGTTATAGATCTCCCTGTCTATGAAGTATCAAACTTCAATGTCTTCCTATCTCTTACCAGCTAGGAAAGACAGTGTACATCTTCAGTATTTCTGAGTACATTTCTGTTCTCCTTGGGAATAGGGGCTTTTTTCCATACCCCCTCTTCCCTTCAGGACTGGGCTAATTCTACAGATCGGTCAGTCTTCTTCTTTTAGTTCTCAATGTTAATAACTCTGTACCTAAAAGAGTTTTCAGCTTTTTCCCATAAAGTTTTCCATTGAAGACCTGCCGTTCTTCTCCTACTCCAGTTGACACCTGGGTCACCTGCCCATTCCAGGTTTGGAACTTCATCCTCACTGCTGTGAAGTTACCTTGAGGATTCCGCTACTGCATCTACAGTATACTCCATCACAGTTCTACTTCCTACAATCCAGTAGGTAAGCTCTATATTGTATTAGTTCATTAAATATTTTAATGATACTTGACATACATTCTAAAGACTCTTTTTCTCTGTAGTCTTTAGATTCTCTGTTCCTCTACAGCTCTTCTCTATTCAACTCCTACCCCCCATCCCTCAGGGGATGCTGGGGATCCAAGTTTGGGAAATGCCGTCCTGTTCCAGGGATACGCATTTTATGGGATCTCCCCTGGCACCCACAGCTAGGGAGTCCCCATATGTGAAGACTCATTCCTGCTTGTTCCTGTAGATAGCACAGTTACTTACCTGTAACAGGTGATCTCTGGGAACAGCAGGAATTAGTCTTCACAACCCACCCACCTCCCCTAGGAGTTGTATCTATCTATCTCCTTTCCTCTTTCTCTCCTTCTGTCTCAGCTATGAAACTCAACTGAGGAGAGGCAGTGGGAAAGACGGGAAGTCAGCGCGCAGGCACGAGGGATGCTCCCAAAAGCTTTCTGATTGGATGCTGGGGAGCATTCCCGTGCAGGCTCCGTCGGTACCGACGTACCCATATGTGAAGACTAATTCCTGCTGTTCCCAGAGATCACCTGTTACAGGTAGGTAACTGTGCTATATACACCCCTATAGATACATATGTCTGTCAGCTGCGTGTGCATATGTTATGCCCCTCTAGATCTCACTATAAACATATATATATATATATATCTACACACACACACACACACATATATATATATATATATATATATATATATGTATATGTATGTGTGTGTGTGTGTGTGTGTATCTGTTGAGATGCTTCCTCATAGGCAGATATGTATTTACATACTTATCTTTCTAAGTAGACAGCTGTAGTTTAAATTTCATAGTCACTCAGGGCCTAGCATCAGCAAAGTACTTTTAGTTTCAAATTAAAACACAGAAGAGAGCTTTCTGGTTAAATTTAGAATCCAGCAGAGAGCTTGTAGTTTATATTTCATAATAGGTTAGAGCCTAGTAGCAGCAAAGAGCTATAATTTAAATCAAATCAGAATATAGTTTTCCTCAGCAGCACAGGACAAGGTACTGTGTAGCAGCCCTTTTTTAATAAGTGTTATATCCCTCCCTCCCTCCCCACACCCACCCTCCCCTGGGAAAATCACAGCTTTATAAGTACTTGCACAACTTAAAAGACAGGAGGTGCTCTCAGGTGAAGCTCATTACCCAAATCAGTCATACACCAAGGACCTGAAATTAATTAAGCTTCAGGTGAACAAGGTATATTAACCTTCTTAGGTACAGTTTTAGTGGTATAAATATCCATTGCACCCTTTAGTACATATAGAACTTAAAGATCTAAACACAAACTTAAAACTAAGATGCAGACAGCAGTCCAGCAGCGGGATGTGGGCTTTCCAGTCTTTTGCATTGAGTGTCACATGTATGATTTTCTCCCAGCTGGTGAGAGGTCTTACGTGTGCACTAGGTGCAAGGAGCTCTCTGCTCTCAGGGAACGAGTCCGTTCTCTAGAGGCTAGAGTAGCAGACTTGGAAAACATAAGACAGACAGAGAGGTACATAGACGAGACCTACAGGGATATAGTCCTGAAGTCCCACCTCCAGTCTGGCAGCATCCCTGTTGCCATGGAGGAGAGAGGTCATGTGACAGGAGAGCATCACCCTGGTGTGGCAGGAAGTGATCCTGTAACTAGGACCTGTCCTCCAGGTGATGTAAACCCCTCTCGCACCGAGGAGGTTTCTCCAGGGCCAAGTGCCCATGCGGGAAGGGTTAGGACAGCAGTTATAGTTGGTGATTCGATCATTAGGCATGTAGATAGCTGGGTGGCTGGTGGACGTGAGGATCGCCTGGTAACATGCCTGCCTGGTGCGAAGGTAGCGGACCTCACACGCCACCTAGATAAGGTCTTAGATAGTGCTGGGGAGGAGTCTGCTGTCTTGGTACATGTTGGTACCAATGACATAGGAAAATGTGGTAGGGAGGTTCTGGAAGCTAAATTTAGGCTTTTAGGTAGGAAGTTGAAATCCAGAACTTCCAGGGTAGCGTTCTCCGAAATGCTTCCCGTTCCACGCGCAGGACCCAATAGGCAGGCAGAGCTCCGGAGTCTCAATGCGTGGATGAGACAATGGTGCAGAGATGAGGGGTTCGGATTTGTTAGGAACTGGGGAACATTCTGGGGAAAGGAGGGGCTCTTCCGAAGGGATGGGCTTCACCTTAACCGGGATGGAACCAGGCTGCTGGCATTAACCTTTAAAAAGGAGATAGAGCAGCTTTTAAACTAGATAATAGGGGAAAGCCGACAGTCGCCCAAGAGCGCATGGTTCGGAAGAATGTATCCTTGAAGGATACTACAAAAAGCAGAGAGGTTCCAAAAAAGAGTAAAGTAGCCCAAATGCCCTCGAGTATGGAGCAGACAGAACTTAAAGATCCCAAATTACCCATGTCTACCAATAGCCAAATTAATATGAATAAAATACAGTCTCTAAAATGCTTGTATGCAAATGCTAGAAGTCTACAAAACAAGATGGGAGAGTTAGAATATATAGCACTAAACGAGAGGTTAGATATGATTGGAATATCAGAGACATGGTGGAAGGAGGACAACCAGTGGGACACTGTGATACCTGGGTACAAACTATATCGAAATGATAGAGCTGATCAAATTGGTGGAGGGGTTGCGCTCTATGTTAGAGAGGGCATTGAGTCAGAAAGGATTAAAGTTTTGCAAGAAACAAAATTTGCTGTAGAATCTCTATGGATTGAAATTCCATGTAAAAAGGGGAAGGCGATGGCAGTGGGGGTGTACTATCGTCCGCCTGGCCAGAATGAACAAATGGATGATGAAATGCTCAAAGAAATCAAGGAAGCTAGCAAAAGTTACAGTGCAGTAATAATAATGGGTGATTTCAATTACCCCGGCATCGACTGGGTCAGTGTCACAACAGGACATGCTAGGGAGATAAAGTTCCTAGATGAAATAAATGACTGCTTCTTGGAGCAGCTGGTTCATGAACCGACCAGAGGGGAAGCAATATTAGACCTAGTCCTTAGTGGAACACCAGATGTAGTGCAAGAGATAAGGGTGTTGGGGCCACTTGGCAATAGTGATCATAGCATGATCGCCTTTGATTTAATTAGTGGAGGAGGGATAGTAAGGAAATCCACAGTACTACCCTTTAACTTTCGAAAGGGAGACTATGATAGAATGAGGAAAACAGTTAAGAAAAAACTAAAAGGAGCAGTTGCAAAGGTTAAAGACGTACATCAAGCTTGGGTGTTGTTGAAAAATACTATCTTGGAAGCCCAGACCAGCTGTATTCCACGCTTTAAGAAAAGTGGAAGGAAGTCCAAAAAATTGCCAGCATGGTTTAAAGCTGAGGTCAGAGAGGCTGTTGTTGCCAAAAAAGCATCTTTCAAGAAATGGAAAAAAGAGCCAAATGATGAAACCTGGAAACAGCACAAGCACTGGCAAGTCAAATGCAAGGCATTGATAAGGCAGGCAAAGAGAGAATTTGAGAAGAAGCTTGCTGCGGAAGCAAAAACGCGAAATAAAGACCTTTTCAAGTACATTCGTAGCAAAAAACCCGTGAGAGAGTCAGTTGGTCCATTAGATGATAAAGGGGTTAAAGGAGCACTAAGAGGCGACAAGGCGATAGCGGAGAGACTGAATGAATTCTTTGCTTCGGTCTTTACTGAGGAAGATGTAGGGATGTTACCCACGACTGAAGTGGTATTTAAAGGTGTGGAAGAATTGAAGGAAATATCGATACATCGGGAAGATGTCCTACAACTATTAGATAAACTGAAGAGTAGCAAATCACCTGGGCCGGATGGTATACATCCAAGGGTGTTGAAAGAACTGAAATTTGAGATTGCAGACCTGCTATCAGTAATCTGTGAACTATCATTAAAATCATCTCTAATACCTGAGGATTGGAGGATCGCCAATGTAACACCAATTTTTAAAAAGGGTTCGAGGGGTGATCCGGGAAACTACAGACCGGTGAGCCTGACATCAGTACCGGGAAAAATGGTAGAAACCATCATAAAGAATAAAATTACTCAGCATATAGATAGTCATGACCTAATGGGAGACAGCCAACATGGCTTTAGACAAGGAAGATCTTGTCTTACTAATCTGTTATGTTTTTTTGAAGGAGTGAATAAACAGGTGGACAAAGGTGAGTCGGTTGATATTGTGTATCTGGACTTTCAGAAAGCCTTTGACAAGGTCCCTCATGAGAGACTTTTGGCAAAACTAAAGAGTCATGGGATAGGAGGCAGTGTACTACTGTGGATCAGGAACTGGTTAAAAGATAGAAAGCAGAGGGTAGGGCTAAATGGCCAATTTTCCCAATGGAGAAAGGTGAATAGTGGTGTACCCCAGGGATCTGTGCTGGGTCCGCTGCTTTTTGACATATTCATAAATGACCTGGAAAGTGGAATAACGAGTGAGGTTATCAAATTTGCTGATGACACAAAACTATTTAAAGTTGTTAAAACCCAGGAGGATTGTGGAAAATTGCAAGAGGATCTTGATAAATTGGAAGACTGGGCATCAAAATGGCAGATGAAATTTAATGTGGAGAAGTGCAAGGTTATGCACCTAGGGAAGAACAACCCAAACTATGGTTACACGATGCAAGGTTCCACATTAGGAACCACCACCCAAGAAAAAGATTTAGGCGTCCTTGTGGATACCATGTTAAAACCCTCGGCCCAGTGTGCAGCGGCGGCCAAGAGAGCAAATAGAATGCTAGGTATGATAAGGAAAGGAATGGAAAATAAAACAAAAGATATTATAATGCCTCTATATCGTTCCATGGTGAGACCGCACCTTGAATATTGTGTGCAATTCTGGTCGCCGTATCTTAAAAAGGATATAGCAATTTTAGAAAAGGTTCAGAGAAGAGCCACCAAAATGGTAAAGGGGATGGAAGGCTACTCCTATGAAGAAAGGCTAAAAAGGTTGGGGCTCTTTAACCTGGAAAAGAGACGGCTGAGGGGAGATATGATAGAAGTCTATAAATTAATGAACGGAGTGGAACGGGTAAACGTAGATCGATTGTTTACCTTATCAGAATATAGAAAGACTAGGGGACATGCAATGAAGCTACAGGGTAAACTATTTAAGACTAATAAAAGAAAATATTTTTTCACTCAACGTGTAATCAAACTCTGGAATTTGTTACCGGAGGATGTAGTAAAGGCTGTTAGTGTAGCTGGGTTTAAAAAAGGTTTGGACAAGTTCCTGGAGGAAAGGTCCATAAACCATTATTAAGAAGGGACCCAGGATATCAATGCTTGAACCAATACAAGCATTGTGGAACCTGTGTCCCTTGGGGAAACTGCTAGGTACGTATGACCTAGATTGGCCACTGTTGGAAACAGAATACTGGGCTTGATGGACCTTGGTCTGACCTAGTATGGCATATCTTATGTTCTTATGTTCTTATGTTCTTATAACTTATGCTCATAAAGGTTTTTCCTTCCTATATGTTCCAGACAGTGGGCTTTGCACATGTTCATACTGTTCCTCAGTATGTTTGGGGTATTATGCACACAACCACTACTGTGGTACTGACAGCTCCTACCATAACCCTAGGTTCAGGTATCCCTGAAGCTCCATACTCTAATATCTTCCTACCTCTCTCCAGTTAGGAATGACATGGTGGATCTTCAGTAGATCTGAGGTTTCAACTCCTCAGACATCTGTCCTTTCTTTGGGAATACGGGGTTTTTTCCCATACCCCTTCTTCCCTCAAGGACTAGGCCAGTTTGTCCAAATCGGTCAGTCTTCCTCTTTTGCTCCTAACTGTGAATAACTCTGTAGCCAAAAGAGTTTTCAGTTTTTTCCATAAAGCTTCCCACTAAAGACCTACCGTTTTTGTACTACCCCAGTTGAATCCTGGGTCACCTGTCACTTCCAGATTTTGACCTTCACCTTCACTCCAGTGAGGTCACCTTGAAGATTCCTCTACTGGATCCCCAGTAGACTCCATCAGCCTCTCTACTTCCTGCAATCCAGTAGATGAGGTCCATATTGTGATAGTTCATTTTAATATATTTCATGATGATTATCATACATACAAGGACTCCTTGCCTGTAGTCCTCTCTTAAGTTAGCTGTTTCCTACAGCTCCTCTCTTTTTCAACTCCTACCCTCCATCCTCAGGATGCCTGGCCATATGAGGTGTAGCATGCTTCAATCTCCAACATGCTAGGGCTCCAGGCATCTTAGCTTGGGAGTCCCCATATGTGAAGACGCATTCCTGCTTGTTCCTGGAGATAGCACAGTTACTTAACTGTAACAGGTGATCTCTGGGAACAGCAGGAATAAGTCTTCACAACCCACCCACCTCCCCTAGGAGTTTTATCTCTCTTTCCTTTCCTCGCTCTCTCTCTTTGTCTCAGCTATAAAACTTAACTGAGCAGAGACAGTTGGAAAGGCGGGAAGGCAGCACGCAGGCGCTGAGGGATGCTCCCAAAAGCTTTCTGATTGGATGCTGGGGAGCGTTCCCGCGCAGGCTCCATCTGTACCGATGTACCCATATGTGAAGACTTATTCCTGCTGTTCCCAGAGATCACCTGTTACAGGTTAGTAACTGTGCTTTCTCAACAGGTTAAAGATATCCTTCTGGCCTCCAGGAAACCTTCCACAAGGCGTGCTTATGCTTTTAAATGAAGGTTCTCATTCTGGTGTTCTAAAAGGGAACTTAATCCCTTTTCTGTTCCAGTTGAGGCGTTACTGGAGTATCTCCTCCACCTTTCATCCTGTGGACTTAAAACTAATTCAGTAACAGTCCACCTCGGTGCCATTACTGCTTTTCACATGCCCTTTGATGGACAACCTGTTTCCTCTCAGCCACTTGTAGTGCATTTTATGAGATACTTACTCTTAACTAAGCCTCCCATTAGGCCACCACCCGTGGCATGGGATCTCAATCTTGTCCTTGGCAGCTCATGAAGCTGCCCTTCGAACCCTTAGCCACTACATCCCTGAAGTTTCTTTCTTGAAAAGTCATCTTCCTAATTGCCCTCACTTATGCAAGACACATCACTGAGCTCCAAGCTTTAGTGGCTGACCCTCCTTATACACGCTTTCACCATGATAAGGTAATCCTTAAGACTCATCCCCACTTTATGCCAAAGGTGATTTCGGCTTTTCATTTGAACCAGTCGGTTTACCTGCCTGTTTTCTTTCCTAGGCCTCATGCCTCTGTTGGAAACCGGATACTGGGCTTGATGGACCTTGGTCTGACCCAGTATGGCATATCTTATGTTCTTATGTTCTTAATCTACATACTCTGGATTGCAAGCATGCTTTGGCTTTTTATCTTCAGAGAACTAGGCAGCACAGAAAGGCTTCACAGCTTTTTATTGCCTTTGATTTCAGTCACCTTGGTCTACCAGTTTCTAAGAGAACACTCTCCAGGTGGATTGCACACTGTATCTCTTTTACCTATGAGAGTAAAGGATTTTCTCTTGAAGGTCATGTCACAGCACACAATGTGCGAGCAATGGCTGCCTCTATGGCAAATCTACGCTCGGCAAGCCCATGACTGAGAAAGCTGCAGAACTCGAGTCTGAGTACTTGACCCGGAGAAGGTTGTCGAAGAAGACATCTGCACCTTCTCACAAGAAGAAAGCCTCAGGGAAAAAGCCCTTTTTCCCGAGGAAGGATACATCTTACAGAAACTACCCCACTTACCAGGCCGCCCCAGCTCCCCAACAGGGGCAGCAAAACAGGGACATGGCCCACATAAGCCGAAGACCTCCAAGCCTCCAGCTCCGGCTCCTACTCAGCCGGGAGGGGTTTTTTGACTCCTCTCCCAACAGTGATTTGGCCCTGCACAGGAGGAAGGCTGGCCCACTATGCTCACAGGTGGCCAGCCATTACTACCGACGCCTGGGTTCTGCAAGTAGTCCAGCAGGGCTACTTCTTCCACTTCCACCAGGTGCCCACCTCCTTTTTCCCAGGAGAGCCTCTGAGGCCCCCTCTTCACAGGAACCTCCTCCTGCAGAAGTTGGCAGGTCTGCTAAAGGATCAGGTGGTGGAACCGGTGCCCCACCACCCGCAGAGGCAAGGCTTCTACTCCAGGTATTTCCTCATACCAAAAAGAAAAGGAGGCCTTCGCCCCATCCTAGACTTGCAAAATCAGAACAAGTTCCTGGTTAGGGAAAAGTTCAAGATACTTTCCCTTGGGTTCCTACTGCCTTACCTCCACCAGGGAGACTGGCTATGCTTCTTAGATTTAAAGGATGCGTATACTCACATCCTCATACACCCAGACCACAGACAATACCTCAGGTTTGTGGTCAGAGGAAACCACTTCCAGTACAAGGTGCTTCCCTTTGGCCTAACTACTGCTCCCAGAGTATTTACCAAATGCCTAGAAGTGGTGGTGGCCTTCCTCGGAAGCCAGGGTGTCTTCGTCTTTCCATACCTGGATGACTGGCTCATCAGGGGCCAGTCGGCACAGGAGGCACAACAGGCCACTGCTAGCACAGTCACCCTGCTCCAGCACCTAGGGTTTGTTATAAATCATTTAAAGTCCACTTTACTTCCCACTCAACACTTGGAGTTCATAGGGGCAAGACTGGACACACTTCAGGCATGGACGTACCTACCGCTGGACAGGACAAGGCAGTTGCTGGACTTGGTCCAGCAGGTCCAGCACTGGCCTCAAGTCTCCGCAAGGATTTTCCTCCGCCTCCTGGGCCACATGGCCTCCACGGTGCATGTGACGCCATATGCTCTATTCCACATGCGCACAGCTCAATGGAGCCTCAGAGAGCAGTGGACACAAGCCACTGGCCGCCTCAGAGACAGAGTAGCAGTCTCCAAGTTACTGGTGACAGCCTTGCAATGGTGGCATCAACCCCCCAACTTGCTTCAGGGAGTATCATTTCAACCTTCCTTTCACACCAGAGTACTGACGACAGATGCCTCCTTGCGGGGCTGGGGTGCCCATTGCCAGGGTTCATGCACTCGGGGTCTGTGGTCCTTGCGCGAGGCCACGTTTCAGATCAGTCTTCTAGAGCTTCAAGCCATCCGCCTAGCTCTTCAAGCCTTCTGTCATTTTCTGGCACATCAGTCGGTGCTGATACAGACTGATAATCAGGTGGCAATGTTCTTCGTCAACAAACAGGGGGGCACAGGATCTCGCATCCTATGCCAGGAGACTCTGGACCTCTGCTCTTTTGGAGTGGCACATCACATGTCCCTAAAGGCAGTTTATCTGCCCGGTCAGGAGAACCTCCTGGTCGACAAGTTGAGCAGGATTCTTCAGCCTCACGAATGGCAACTGAACCGGGATGTAGCCCAGCAGATCTTCAGCCGCTGGGGTCTCCCATCCATGGATCTGTTTGCCAGTCTGCAAAACCATCAGTTGCCCTGGTTTTGCTCGAGGCAGCTGCATCCGCTGAGTGTGGCGGCAGATGCTTTCCTGATCTTGTGGGCATAGGGCCTTCTCTATGCATTCTCACCCATGCCCCTAGTGGCACGCACTCTGTTCAAGATTCTTCA
This sequence comes from Ichthyophis bannanicus, assembly GCA_033557465.1. NCBI lineage: Eukaryota > Metazoa > Chordata > Amphibia > Gymnophiona > Ichthyophiidae > Ichthyophis > Ichthyophis bannanicus. Next base: position 300,986,232 of record CM066033.1, read on the forward strand.
GGGCAAGACCTATGTCATCCTGGTGGCCCACAGGAGGCCCAGACAGTCTTGGTTCCCTCTTCTCCTTCAGCTGGCGGTCAAAACTCTGCTCCCACTGGGGGTGCAGCCCAACCTCTTGACCCAGGAACAGGGTTTCTTGCTACACCCCAATCTCAAATCCCTCAACTTAATGGCCTGGCTGCTGAGAGGGTAGTACTTTCTCCTCTACTCCTTCCCAAAGAGGTTGAGGAGGTGTTGCTGGCCTCTAGGAGGCAATCCACTAGAAAATCCTATGCGTTCAGGTGACGTAGGTTTGAAGGGTGATGTACCCAGAATAAGGAGGACCCATTCACTTGTCAAGTACCTCAGGTATTGCAGTACTTGCTCCACCTATCAGAGTTAGGCCTCAAGCCTAACTCTATCAATGTCCACCTGAGTGCGCTATCGGCTCACCACTCTCCAGTTGACGGGCAACCTCTTTCAGCTCACCCTTTGGTATCCCAATTTCTCAGAGGCCTCCTACTCTTGAAGCCTCCGATTCGCCCACCGGCTACAGAGTTGGATTTAAATGTGGTCTTGCAGCGGCTTACTTGCCCACCTTTTGAACCAATGGCCACCTGTCACCTACGTTTCCTTTCCTGGAAAGCACTCTTTCTGGTGGCGCTCACGTTTGCTCGACGGGCGAACGAGCTGCAGGCTTTAGTATCGTATAGGCCGTATACACGGTTTTATAAAAACAGGGTGGTCCTACGTACTCACCCGAAGTTCCTTCCAAAAGTGGTTTCCTCGTTTCACCTCAACCAAGAGGTGGTTCTTCCAACCTTCTTCTCCAGGCCACATACCAGCAGGTGTCATGAAGAAGTCCCTTCTGAGCCTATAAAGATAGGGCAAGATGAGGATTTGCTTTCAGAAACTGACAGGCAGTCTGAGCACATGGCTCTGTGTTTGCAAAGAAGAAGTAAACAGAGTCACGAGCTAGAAAGACACGCCCCTGCAGTGAGTGTTCCCTAGCTCAGGAGGTAATGAGCTTCACCTGTTTCAGGGCAGGGCACAGCTAAGCCCTGAGAGTTACAATGATAAAAACTGGTCATTAGCTTGGACCAGGCAGAAGCAGAGCCAGAGCCCGATGCAGAGCCAGAGGGGGAACTGGATGCAGAAGCAGATGCAGAGCCAGAAAGGAAGCTAGCAAAGGAGCACGCTGACTAGAAGGAGTCAAGGAGGAGTGAGAACCAAGGGAGCCATATTCCTGAGGTCAGAAGGAAGCAACCCAGGACAGGGGGTTGTCTGGCAAAGGCAGGAGAGAGAAGAATCTTCCTGAGAGGCAGGCTTGGCAAAGCTCACACGCTCCTAAGAGAGAGAGAGGCTGGTGGGAGAATACCGGTACGTCTGAGGGGAACGTTAATAGGCTGAAAGGCAAGCAAACACAAGCCGTGTTTGAGAACCAGTCTAACCCTGCAGAGTGGAGAGTTCCTTCCCTTTCAAAGCCAAAAGGTAGGCTTAATAATTCATACAAGTTTGAACCTAGCTATAAAGCAGTTCCCTATAGTTATCAGAAAGTAGCAAACTCCCTGGACAAAAACTACAGCATATATGGTAGTTTACAACCCTGCTCAAGAGAGTGTTACAGAGAGAAACCACGTGAGGTCAGAGAAACCGTTTGTTTCAAAGAGCAGGATAGCAGCTTATTGACACACCCTGCTATTCCTGATGCTGAGGAAACGCAGATAGACTCTGACCATAATGAAATAGTGGATGATCGGATGGACTGTACATTATCTTTGGATGGCCATGTGAATTCCCTATGCTGAACAGTGTCTGAGAGAGACGTTAAAAGCAGCAGAAGAAAAGGGAACATTTTCTTTGCCAATTGAAGCTGTTGTGATTTGTTTTGTATCAAGCACTGCACGTTTAAAGCCTGAAGCTGACAAGGCTAACGTACCTGAGTTCATGTATAATTTCCTCAAGCCAATTGTATGGCATGTTTTGTCCTGAGTTATTCACTTGCATTTAATCCGCTGGGAAGGGGAAAATAAATTCTTGTCATTGCCTGAAACCACTCGACTGCAACTCATCTGTGCTCAAAGGGTAAAGGGACTTACATTCCCAGAAGGCCTTGCAGAGTTAAAAGCAAGCACATGCTCTCTGAGGCAGGAACACCACAGGCAGACCAAGTCTCAGCGCCCTAGGCGTTGGGCTGGCCACCGTGAGGGTAACACAGGGCAGAAGCGGTTCTGCATACCCTGGACTGTAAGAGGGCACTCGTCTTCTACCTGGAGCGTACATGGGGACATCAGAGAGCTTCCTAGCTCTTCGTCTCTTATGACCCTAGTAAACTGGGTCTACCTGTCTCCCAAGCACACATTATCCACCTGGGTGGCAGACTGCATCACCTGGGCATACAGGGCAACTGACCTCCAGCTGCAGTGCCGAATCACGGCCCACTCTGTCAGGGCTAAGGCCGCATCAGTGGCTAACCACCGCTCTGTTCCGTTGGCAGACATCTGCCGGGCCGCAACTTGGTCTTCAAGCCAGACGTTTGCAGCCCACTACTGCCTGGAGAGAGAGTCCCGGCAGGACAGTGTTTTCGGTCAGGCGGTACTCCGTAACCTATTCAAGGTTTAGGCAACTGCTACCCTCCGACCCTTTGGTGTCAGGCTACCGTGGGTTTTGTATTCTCGGAGAAAAATCCTATCACTGCTGCTGCGGCTCTTCTAGAGGGAGCCCTTTTTCAACTATGGGTTCTCGGTAGCCTATAGCTAGGGAGTCCCATATGTGAGGACTGACTTCCTGCTTGTTCCTGGAGAAAGCATAGAGTTACTCACCTGTAACAGGTGTTCTCCAGGGACAGTAGGAATCAGTCCTCATGACCCTCCCTTCTCCCCTGGAGTTGCAGTCCTTTGATTAATTTTTTCTCATTTTTGCCGTCTTTTTAGCTATGTCATCTGACTGAGCAAGATGGCACCCTTGGGCGTGATGCAATCCCATAGGCTTTCTTTGAAAGCTGGGGAATTGCTCCGCACGAGGTCTCTGTCAGTGCCGATGTCACCCATATGTGAGGACTGATTCCTGCTGTCCCTGGAGAACACCTGTTACAGGTGAGTAACTACGCTTATTCACCTGTAACAGGTGATCTCCGGGAACAGCAGGAATTGAGTCTTCACAACCCATACTCCTCCCTTAGGAGTTGTATCTCTCTCTCTCTCTCCTTCTCTCCTTTTATCTCAGCTACAAATCCAACTGAGGAGGGAGAGTTGGAAAGGTGGGAAGGCAGCAGCGCAGGCGCAATGGGATGCTCCCAAAAGCTTTCCTATAGGACGCTGGGGAGCGTTCCCACGCGGGCTCCGTTGGTGCCGATGTCACCCATATGTGAAGATTCAATTCCTGCTGTTCCCAGAGATCACCTGTTACAGTTGAGTAACTACGCTTTATGCGCAGAGAATGCATCTTTGCATTTGACAAACTTATTCAAGTCCTTCATAACCATTCTGGCAAGAGCACTACGTCATTGGATTTCTTTAATGCTTGTCTTTTCATTGATTGATCCAAACAGGTTAAAGTTGTCTACTATTTCTATTTTTTCTCCGTCAAGGAAGAAATTGATTTTGCCAGTTGTCCAGGGTCTTTGTTGTTTTCAGAATAAGATGCAGGCCCATTTTAAGACACTTCCTTGATCTTGATAAACAGATGTTTTAGCTAGTCTTCACTTTCAGACAGTAACATAATACTAGCATAGCAAAAGATGTTTACTGAGTTTCACTAATCTTCATGCTTCCATTATGTTCGTACAGTCCTACTTCTCCAATTTGTTCTGCATATAAACGGAACAGATATGAGGAAAATATGCAGCCTTCTACATGTTTGCCGATTTTAAACCATTCTGTTTCTTTGTCCTGTTTGAACTATTTCTTGATTAACATAAAGGTGGTGTATGAGAACTATCAGGTGTTCTGTTATATCCATGCTGCTCAATGTGACCCAGAATCTTTCATGATTTATGCAATCAAAAGCCTTGCTGTAATCAATGAAACACATGTAGATTTATTGCAGAAGGGCTGTTGGGTAAGGTTTGCCTTGTTGCAGATGGTGCCAAAATCTGCAATAGTGCAGACACCCAAGAAGGAGTAGATAACATGAGAAGGGATCTAGCTAAGATTGAAGAATGGTCTAAAATTTGGCATCTGAGATTTAATGCTAAAAAATGCAGGTCATGCATTTAAGAACATAAGAACATAAGATATGCCATACTGGGTCAGACCAAGGTCCATCAAGCACAGTATTCTGTTTCCAACAGTGGCCAATCTAGGTCATACGTACCTAGCAGTTTCCCCAAGGGACACAGGTTCCACAATGCTTGTATTGGTTCAAGCATTGATATCCTGGGTCCCTTCTTAATAATGGTTTATGGACCTTTCCTCCAGGAACTTGTCTAAACCTTTTTTAAACCCAGCTACACTAACAGCCTTTACTACATCCTCCGGTAACAAATTCCAGAGTTTGATTACACGTTGAGTGAAAAAATATTTTCTTTTATTAGTCTTAAATAGTTTACCCTGTAGCTTCATTGCATGTCCCCTAGTCTTTCTATATTCTGATAAGGTAAACAATCGATCTACGTTTACCCGTTCCACTCCGTTCATTAATTTATAGACTTCTATCATATCTCCCCTCAGCCATCTCTTTTCCAGGTTAAAGAGCCCCAACCTTTTTAGCCTTTCTTCATAGGAGTATCCTTCCATCCCCTTTACCATTTTGGTGGCTCTTCTCTGAACCTTTTCTAAAATCGCTATATCTTTTTTAAGATACGGCGACCAGAATTGCACACAATATTCAAGGTGCGGGTCTCACCATGGAACGATATAGAGGCATTATAATATCTTTTGTTTTATTTTCCATTCCTTTCCTTATCATACCTGCAAAATCCAAGGGAGTAGTATAGTGTAGGATGTGAAGTACTTCTGTCCGCAAAAAAAGAGCAGGACTCTGGCGTGATTGTGTCTGATGATCTTAAAGTAGTTAAACAGGTAGAAAAGGTGATGGCGAAATCTAGAAGGATGCTTGGGTGCATAGGGGGAGGAATGGCCAGTAGGAAGGAGGTGATAGTGCTTCTGTGTAAGTCTTTGGTCTGACCTCATTTGGAGTATTGTGTGCAATTCTGGAGGCCACACCTTCAAAAGAATTTAAACAGGTTGGAGTTAGTGCAGAGGGTGCCTACTAACTAGTGGTCTTTGTTTTATAAAGCATATGAGGACAGACTTAAGGATCTTAATATTGTTTATTATTGTTTAGAGGAAAGGCGGCATAGAGGAGATATGATAAGAGACGTTTAAATACCTCTGTGGCATAAATGCACAGGAGAAGAGTGCCTTTCGATTGAAAGCAAGCTCTGCTACGAGGGGACATAGGATGAGGGTGAAGGGGGATAGACTTGGGAGTAATATGCAGAAATATTTCTTTATGGAAAGAGTGGTAGATGAGTGGAATAGTCTCCCAGTGGAGGTGGTAGAGATGAGGACAGTATCTGAATTCAGAAAAGCATGGGACAAACACAGAAGATCTCTAAAGGAAAAAATGGGACTATTGTAGTAGTTGATATAGAAGGGCAGACTAGATAGGCCATGTGATCTTGTTCTGCTGTCATGGTTCTATGTTTCTAGATATCCTTTTGGTGGTATTTTGTCTTTTCAAGGTTCCATCTCAAATCCATGATGATTCTTGTTCGTCGCCTTTTTCTGAATCCTACTTGAACTTTGGACAGTTTTATTTCAAGGTATGATTATAGTGCGGTATATAAATGTTAAATAGTCTCTGATGAATGATCTTGAGTAGAACCTTGCTGGCAGGTGGGATGAGAGTAATTGTGCGATAATTTCCACAGTCACTTGGATCACGATTCTTCAGTATTGGTATTTCTAGTCAGTCAAATATGTCTTCCTGATTTCCTGGCAGAGCCGTTTAAGTATTGTAATAGCTGCATCTGGTTGCTGTAATACATCACTGGGAATGCCATCAATGGCCCAGTACTTCAACTTCTTTTTTTTCATCACCAATAGTCCCTGATTGTAAGGTACAGGTTGAAATGGCTGTTGTTCCACTTGGTCTTTATGGTATAATGACTCTGTATATTCTTTCTACCTTCTCTTCTTCTCAGCATCATCTGACACACAACCTTGAGTGTTTTTTTAGCATTTCAATTTGATGTTAGGATTTTCTCTTTAACTCTTGTAGCATTAGGAAAACCGATCTTGTTCTTCCTCTAATAGTTTCTGTTTCTATTTCCTTGCATGCGCCATTCTAATACGTCTGTCTTGCTGCACACGGGAAATTACTTTTCCATATTGTCCTGCTAAACTAGTGGGTTGTGTCCCCACCCGCCACCAACAGATATGGAGACAAGAAACTTCCATAGGCTTCTTTATGACATCATCATGCCATATCAGCCAGAATCACCAAAGGCAGCTTTCAGTAATTCTCTGTTTCCAGTAGATGGTGGATGCATGTTTTCAGCTCTGGGAGGCTACACTAGGGTCACCCTTAAAACTGGTGCTCTTTTCGGATGCCATAAGAGGAGGGAAATTGGTTTAGCACCCTGCCTTTATCTTGCTAAGGACACGTTGCACAACTTGAAGAGCCTAGTCCCTCCTCCTTCCCCCTTCCCCCTTCCCCCTGCTCTTCCGTGAAGATTAGAAGAAGGCCCTTCAGAGGCAGGTAACTGTCTGGCGTCAGGGAAATAGCACTGAGCTCGTCATTGTTTTTTACCTGTCTAGGGCTCCCTGGGGGTGAGTACCAAAGACTAATCCTGTTTATCTTGTCTGTAGAGGCTCCCAAATTTGTCCATTATTGGGATGCCAAGTTGGTTTTGGGGTCTCACGGGATGTCCTTTGGTTTGGTGCCAGTGTTTTTCCATCTTGCCTAACTGCCTGTGTGTGGTGTTTGTGCTTCCCGTGCTCTGCCATGTCTTTCCATGCCTTCCCTGGTGCGTGCCTAGTGGCTTGTGGTATCTTTATGTGGCTCCTCTGCATACAGCTGTCCACGTAGTATCTGTGTGCATTGGTGGTCCGTGTGGCACTAATGCTGGCCCTGTCTGCACAGTAAACACATGTAGCGTGATGAGCCAACTTAGCATGCCTTCTGACTGTATTACCCGACTGCTGGTAAGTGAAGTGCTTATACAGTCTTTGAAATTGCATTGCCTCTGCGGAAAGCAGAAAGTCTCATTGCTGGATTCTAGTATCTGCTCAGCTTGCATGGAGGCTTTGGAAACACCGTTAGAAGGTCCATTTGCAACAGATCAAAGTAGGTGCTCTGGCTTTACCTTCACTGCCATCAGCTGCTGATGTTGCTCTGAAGAAGGATGATCACCAAGTCTGCTGTTTCAGTGCTCTCGCCTCTGGATGATCCTCTTCTGAGGTTGTCGTCTGTTGCCACTTCCTCTTCAGATTGAGGGGGCCATCTGGGCAGTGGGGATATTCTAGGTTCTGGATTGTGCTCCCTGGAGTTCTTCTCTTTTCTACAGTAAGCTTGGTCTTTCTGGCATGGTAACGCAGATCCTGGAGCTTCCGGGTCCTTTCTGTTTCTTTCTGCCTGCTTAAAGGAGGGCAGCGGGCAGTCGAAGTCCAGCTCGGTCCCTATCTTCTAAGCACTCTCGACAGTGATTGGAATCTGGAGATTTGGATCACATGTCTTTTGGCCAAGACCAGGAGTTTAGTGCCGATTCATTGGACACTGATTCTGACTGTGAGGACGAGTTGTCCTCCCACTCTGAAGATCACAACGAGTTTGATGATGTTCACCTGCTCAGGAAGGATGAATTGGTGGCCCTGATTGCTCAGGTGTCTTTCACTCTGAATTTGGTGGATCCTCCAGTGGCTGAACAAGGGCTGCAGATTTGACCCTCTCTTGCAGGGGGTTTGGAAGTCCAAGACTGCTTATCTTTTCCAGAGGTTATCAAGAGCATGATCTGCTGAGAGTAGGATTTGCCAGACTACCCAGTGAAGGGATTGAAAGTTTTCAGAAGGCTTTATCTCCAGGAACAAGCAGGAATAAGTCCTCACATATGGGTACGTCGGAACCGATGGAGCCTGCGCGGGAAAGCTCCCCAGCTTCCCAGAAGGAAGCTTTTGGGGACTCCCACTGCACATGCGCGCTGCCTTCCCGCCTTCCTGACCAGCTCTCCTCAGTTTCTCTTTTTCCGCGGAGCCAGCAGGTCGTGTTCCTGTCACCGCTGAAGAAATTATTGTTTTAGTTTGTTTCTTTAGACCGCGTACCTGCCTTCCCCATACCGAAACCGGTACCGCCGGTCTCTCTTTTCTTTTCTTAAAAAAAAAAAAATTCTTTATCTTTGCACAACTTGGTGACTTCGGTTAGGCCTCAGGCCTACACAAATTCTCCTCATGGAGAAACCAGCCCCTCGTTTTAAGAAGTGTACCAAGTGTAGTGCTGTCATTTCTGTTACAGACACCCATGAATGGTGTCTTAAATGTTTGGGACCTGACCACTCCATTCCGGACTGCCCATCCTGCTCCCAGATGTCTAAACGTGGTTGGCAGAACCGGGCCAACAAATTCCATGTGCTGTTTGCTTCAGATAATCCAGCATCACAGTCATCCAGGTCTTCCTCTCCGGATGGATCTCAGGTAACCAAACCTTCTTCGGGCAGGTCCTCAAAGAGCAAATCTCCTTCAAAGCATCGAGAGGCTCTCACTTTTGAATCTGAGGATCCTGCCCCAGCCAAACAACCCCGGCGGGAAGCTCTGACTTCCAAAGCACCATCTATGGGGTTACAGGTTGACATCGATGGCACGGCCTCGACTGATCACCTGTTAGACTGCTCTGGGGTACCGGCCCATACCGGTACCGACATCCAGGCAGCAGTGGCGTCTATGAGCAATACTGTTCAGACCATGCAGCAGGCCATGCTGGCTTTTATTAAAGCTGCGACGCCCTCGGTACCGCTTCAGCGGTACCGTGTCCGGTTCCGGTATCGTCTCCCATACCGGAACCGAGACCATCGACTTCCAAACGCAGATCGGTTCCACATGCCGGATCCGGGTTTTCACCCGATACCGATCCCATACCCGGTACGCCCGATGTCGATACCGATCGGTATGCGTATCGTGCGTTGGAAGCAAATAGAGAATACTCTGATTCTTCTGAGGATTTTGACTCCTCTGAGGACTCTGATGAGCTGTCTCTAGCTCTTCATGAAGACCCTTCCTCCCCAAAGAGGAGAATGTCTCCACCAGAGGATTTGTCCTTTCAAGACTTCATTATAGAGCTAGCTAAAGGACTTTCTATTACCACATCCTCTGAAAAAGAACCTAGGTCAAAGAAATTGGATATTTTAGGATACCCTAAGGTTCCTAAAGAGGCAGTCACCCTTCCTATCCATGAAATCCTTCAAGAACACTTGATGAACTTATGGGAGGCTCCTCTAACGTTGTCTCCTTACTCTCGTAGGTTGAACACCATGTACTGGGTCCCTCCTTCTCCTGGATTTCAAAAGACTCAGCTGCCTCACCATTCCATTGTGGTGAAGTCTGCACTGAAAAAGATTAAGAGCACCAAAAGGCACTCTTCTACCCCTCCAGGGCGAGAATGTAAGACCCTAGACTCTTTTGGCAGGAAAATTTTCCAGGCTAGTATGCTTATAGCCAGGATTAATTCTTACAGTCTGTATATGGGCATGTTTCTCAGGGAACTTGCCCTAAAGGTGCGGCATTTTGCCTCCTTTATCCCTGAGGATAGAAAGGAGGAGTTCATTTCTCTGGTGAAACAGCTTCTAGATGTTTCTAAGTTCTCCAACAGAGCAGCTTTTGATTCCTTTGAGGGTGCCGGTAGAGCTTCGGGCATTGCTATTGCAGCCCGACGACTTGCTTGGCTCCAGGCCTCTGACCTAGAACCCTGGGTCCTGGATGGCTTACGGAATCTGCCCTGTACAGGTGAGAACTTATTTGGTAAGGACTGGCAAATTAAAGCCACTCAAATGGACGCAGAAAATGCTACATTAGATAGACTTTCTAAGTCTACCTCTACTCCTGCCAAGAAAAAGTCTTTCAAGAGGCCTTACTACAAGAAGGCCAGATTTTCCACAAATACTGGCCAACAATCTTCTCAGCCTCGCTTTGCTGCTAAACGTCAGCAACCTAAACAGGCAAGGTCAAAGCCTGCAGCGTCTGCCACTCCTCAGCAGGCTCAACCCCCTCAGGGGTTTTGACTTGCCCCTAGAGAACTTAACCTTTCTGGCTCTAGAACAACCAGAGCCCCTCACCATTCCCGGACGGTTAGCTCACTTTGCTCCCAGATGGGGGCAAATTACATCAGAGCACTGGACCCTCTCTATCATCAGAGAGGGCTACAAACTTCATTTTTCCAACCTTCCTCCATATACCATGGTGAGGTACTTCAATTCTCCTGGGCCTGTTGGATCAGGAAGTCTCTTCTCTCCTTGCCCAAGGGGCAATAGAAGAGGTTCCTCTTCTTCAACAAGGGACAGGATTCTACTCCCCTTATTTTCTCATAACAAAGAAGACAGGGGGATTCAGACCTATCCTAGATCTGAGAGAATTGAACAAATTTCTGTACAAGGAGAAATTCAAAATGCTTTCTCTAGGCATTCTCCTTCCATACCTTCAGAGTCAGGATTGGCTTTGTTCTCTAGATCTCAAGGATGCGTACACACATATACTCATCCACCCATCCCACAGAAAATATCTAAGATTTCTGTTTCAGGGAAAACATTTCCAGTACAGAGTACTTCCCTTCGGTCTAGCCTCTGCTCCAAGAGTGTTCACCAAATGCATGGCAGTTGTTGCCGCATTTCTAAGAGGTCTGGGAATTTTTGTATTCCCATATCTGGACGACTGGCTCATCCGAGCTCCATCTCAGTCAGAGGCCCAGATTTCCCTGGACCGCACAAGGCACATTCTGCAGTATCTGGGACTGGTGATAAACCTTCCCAAGTCTCAACTTACCCCTACTCAGTCTCTGGAATTCATAGGGGCCCAGTTGGACACCACCACTGCAAGGGCCTACCTACCTCAAGTCCGGGGCCAACGTCTGGTGTGCTTGGCCTCCCAAGCTCAGTCCAGCAGTCACTTGACAGCCAGAGAAATGCTGCGACTTCTGGGCCACATGGCCTCCACGGTACACGTGGTGCCCTACGCTCGTCTTCATATGAGAGCAGCTCAATGGACCTTGGCCACCCAGTGGACTCAGGCATCAGGAGCGCTCTCCGACCAAATACTCACCTCAAAGCGTCTGTTTTGGTCCCTCCAATGGTGGATGTCCACCAAGAATCTGTTGTTGGGGGCCCCCTTCCAACCTTTGTTGCCCCAAACAACCCTCACAACAGATGCCTCCCAAACAGGGTGGGGAGCCCATCTTCAACACCTCTCCACTCAGGATGCTTGGTCTCCACAAGAGACCACCCTTCACATCAACCTCCTGGAACTGCGAGCAATCTACTTTGCCCTCAAAGTCTTCCATACCCTCCTAGTCAACCTGACCGTCCTAGTCCATACAGACAATCAGGTGGCCATGTTCTACATAAACAAACAAGGAGGGACAGGCTCTCTGTCGCTTTGCAACGAAGCTCTCAGATTATGGGCCTTCGCCAGAGAGCATCAAATTCATCTTCTGGCAGTGTATCTTCCAGGGGTTCAAATCTCTTGGGCAGACAGACTCAGTCGAGTTCTGCTTCCACACGAATGGTCCCTACATATGGACCAGATAAGCAGAATCTTTCAGGAATGGGGAACCCCGGACATAGACCTCTTTGCAAGTCCGTGGAATGCCAAACTTCCCCGATTCTGTTCCAGGACTCCGTGTCAGGGAGCTCAGGCCAACGACGCCTTTCTCCTACATTGGGGTCAGGAATTCCTATATGACTTTCCACCCATTCCTTTGATTCCCAAGACTCTGTTCAAACTCTAGAGGGATCACGGATCGATGGTCCTCATAGCTCCACGCTGGCCACGCCAAGTGTGGTTCCCTCTACTTCTGCATCTCTCCCAGGGACCCTCCCTGGACCTGGGAGCTGCGCCAGACCTTCTCTCTCAGGAGGAAGGGACTTTGTGGCACCCAAACCCCAAGTCCCTACACCTCAGAGCTTGGTTACTGAAGGCCTAAGCCTTCATGACTTCAATCTTTCTCAACCAGTGAAAGATATCCTTCATGCCTCTAGGAAACCCTCCACGAGGCGTTCCTATGCTTTCAAATGGAAACGCTTTTCCATTTGGTGTGCTCAACAGGGTCTTGACCCTCTAGCACTTCCTTTGAATTCTCTACCAGACTATCTCCTGCATCTTTCTAATGCAGGCCTTAAGACAAATTCAGTAAGAGTCCATTTGAGTGCTATTGCAGCATCCTTAAAACCTATAAATGGACAACCTGTCTCCTCTCATCCGCTTGTTGCAAGGTTCATGAGAGGCCTGACTCTAACTAAGCCTCCCATCCGACCTCCTCCGGTAGCATGGGACTTGAACCTAGTTCTGGGTCAGCTTATGAAGCCACCTTTTGAACCGTTGGTTTCTACCTCCTTGAAATTTCTTTCCTGGAATGTCCTTTTCCTTATTGCAGTCACTTCGGCTCGCCATATCAGTGAACTACAGGCCTTAGTGGCTCATCCACCTTATACCAGGTTTCATAATGATAAGGTGGTCCTTAGGACGAATCCCCACTTTATGCCCAAAGTGGTCTCGCCTTTTCATCTTAATCAAGAGGTATATCTACCTGTTTTTTTTCCAGCTCCTCATGCATCCAGTGCAGAGAGGAACCTTCATACTTTAGATTGTAAAAGAGCTCTTGCCTTTTACCTCAACAGGACTCAGCCACATCGAAAGTCTTCCCAGCTTTTCGTGGCTTTTGATCCTTCTCATTTGGGACTTCCAGTCTCCAAACGTACACTTTCCAATTGGATTGCTCAGTGTATTTCCTTTGCTTACCAGAGTAAAAATATTTCTCTGGAAGGCCATGTCACAGCTCACAATGTGAGAGCCATGGCCACTTCTATGGCTCATCTTCACTCTGTATCCATAGATCAGATCTGTCGAGCCGCCACATGGGCCTCGGTTCATACCTTCACAGCCCATTACTGTTTGGACAAGGACTCCCGCCGGGATGCCTTGTTTGGTCAGGCTGTCCTCAAACACCTGTTCCATACTTGAACAACTCCTGCCCACCTTCCCAGGATGGATGCCTGAGATCCATACGAAGATGGCGAACCCTTGGAAGGGGATCTCCCAGGCATCTTAGCTAGGGAGTCCCCATATGTGAGGACTTATTCTTGCTTGTTCCTGGAGATAGCACAGTTACTTACCTGTAACAGGTGATCTCTGGGAACAGCAGGAATTAGTCCTCACAACCCACCCACCTCCCCTAGGAGTTGTATCTTCTATCTATCTTCCTTTCCTCTCTCTATTGTCTCAGCTATAAACTCGAACTGAGGAGAGCTGGTCAGGAAGGCGGGAAGGCAGCGTGCATGTGCAGTGGGAGGCCCCAAAAGCTTCCTTCTGGGAAGCTGGGGAGCTTTCCCGCGCAGGCTCCGTCGGTACCGACGTACCCATAAGTGAGGACTAATCCCTGCTGTTCCCAGAGATCACCTGTTACAGGTAAGTAACTGTGCTTTCCCCTACCAGCAGTTTGGTGAAGACAAAGAACCAATTAAAAGCCCAGGTTTCAATGACATCACTCCTGTTCCTCTATTCATCTTAGCCATCTGAGGTCTCTTCAGTATTTCTTGTCTTCAGCAGATTGTGGATGGATTTTCTCCTTCCTGCAGAAAATCTGAATATTGAGAGGAAAAGATTGAATAAATGCTCATGAACGACCACCTTGAGGGTGACTCTCTCACTTGAACATGACATGGGAGGCTCCACTAGACTGCAGTCTTTTTGGTAGCCATAGGAGGAAGGAAAATTGGTTCAGCTTCATGCACTTATCATGATTAGAACCTGTTGAGAGCCAGGATTTGGAAGGGTCTGGAAGAGAGTACAGCAGCCTCCCACAACCTCAGCACCCCTCCCTCCTCCTCTGTTTCCCCTATTCTCTCCTGAAGATTGAAGAAGGCTCTCAAAGGGATCTGCTTCCCAGCCACCTTAAACACAGTGCTGCAAAGACAGTAGAGCTGACAGTAGGGGAGTAGAGCTGAGCCCTGCACAGATTCTCTGCCTGGGGCTCTCAGGGGGTGAGTACCAAGGCTTGAACTCATCATTGTCCTTGTTGGGGGCTCCCAATTCAGTCTTCCTGGGATGCAGTTTAGAGTAGACTGCGGTTGACAGTTGGTGTGCTGTGGGGGTTTCCTAAGGTTTTCTGCACACATTAATAGTGTTTTCTCGTATTGTGCACCTGATTATCATGTGGTCTGTATGTGCATTCCACCCAAGTGGCTCCAGTCCACATTCTTAGCCTAGCACATGTAATGCGCATTGCAGTAAAACCAGAGTTAATGCATGCGCAGTTGTGATACTTGCCTTAACTGTCTTATTCCAGGAAACGTTGTTTGACCAGTGGCAAGCGAGGTGCCTCATTTCCAGAATATGGACTATGCTCTTCTTGCATGGCAGCTTCTGAGTCATCCCTGGAGAACCTGCTCCCACCTCTCTCTGCCAGATGATGCAGTTAATCCGGCCTTGCTTGCCTCAGGGCAGGAGGAGACATATGATGCTATGGGTATGGATATCGAGCTGGCTAGAGAGTCTGGCAACCTTGCTGTGAGCCGCTCCTTGTCCACTTGTGAGTTTGTGATGGCTGTGCACCATGGTGTTGGGGGTCATTTCTGAGAGGAGAGGTTCTGGACTCCAGATTTTCCTCCCAGGAATTCTTTTCTTTCTTGCTACAGGCCTCTGCGTGCCCCTGGGTGCAGCCTTGTGTGGGATAGGCTGAGAGTGGAAGCCCTGTTCAATTTGCATTTGGCTAAGTGTCCCTGGTGAGGAGCCCTTTCTAGAGATGGGCATCAGCTCAGAGCTGTTAGAGATTTTGACTATAACTTGTATTCTGATGGCTCTGACATAGATGAAAAAGTACTCTCTCCTTTAGAAGATTGGGAAGAGGCTGGAGTGATCCGCCTATTCTCCAGGACCAAGCAGGAAGTCAGTCCTCACATATGGGTGACGTCGGCACTGACGGAGCCCTCGCGGAGCAATTTCCCCAGCTTTCAAAGAAAGCCTTTGGGACCACCGGGACGTCGACGTCCAAGTCGACCCCGGAGACCGAGCCGATCCTCGAGTCCATGCGAGCTCAAGTCGATCCTCGGTCACGGTCTCCCTCGGCCTCCCGTTCGGGACCGAGGTCGTCGACGCTTTCCTCGGCGTCGGGGCGGAGGGCATTGGTGCCCGCCCGACCGGAGCCGCTCGATTCCTCCTCCGAGGAGTCAGCCTGGGAGACGGAGGACGAAGAGTCACCCAGTACTTTTCGGACTCGGTGTGTCCCATCGGACTCGCCCGAGTCCGAACCTCGGAGACGGTCCCCCAGGAGGACACCCGGTTCTCGGACTTCGTGCGGGATATGGCCAAGGCCTTGGCATTCCCCACGGATCCCGAGGAGGAGCCCCGAGCCGAAGAGCTCGATGCCCTCCAGTATGACTTTCCCCCGAAGGAGGCCTTTACTGTACCGGTTCCTCCGATGCTGGAGCGACTTCTCTTCCGCATGTGGGAGAGCCCGGTGTCGGCGCCGGTGTTAAGCAAGCGGGTCCATTCCATTTATCGAGTCCGCAAGAGCCCCGGGTTCCAAAAGGCACAACTACCGCACCATTCCATGGTGGTGGAATCGGCCATGCATCGACTCAAGAGTCAGAACCTGGATGCCCTCGGTAGGAAGTGCTTCCAGGGCTCTATGCTTGCTTGTCGAGTCCAGACCTACCAGCTCTACATGGGCATGTATCTCCGAGACCTGGCAAAAGAAATTTGCAGCCTACGATGGCTTTGAAGCATCAGCTCGAGTAGCCGGAGCCAGCATCGGTGCCCGCCAACAGGCTTGGCTTCAGTCATCCGTCCTCGAGCCATGGGTACAGGACAAGTTGGTCGATGTCCCCTGCAGAGGTGAAAACCTCTTTGGCAAGCCCATGGCTGAAAAGGCTGCAGAACTCGAGACCGAGACTCTGACCAGGACTCGGCTGTCCAGAAAAACCTCTGCCCCTTCTCAGAAGAAGAAGGGCTTGGGGAAAAAGCCCTTTTACCCGAGGAAGGCGGCTGCCTATAAACACTGCCCCTATTATCAGGCCTCAGCAGCTCCCCAACAGGGTCAGCAGGCCAAGGGACGGGGTAATGGGTCCCGTAGGCAGCAGGCCCCCAAGCCCACAACACCGGCCCCTGCTCAGCAGGGTGGGGGTTTTGACTTCGTCAGCATAGCCTCTTCCCCTCCGCTGGTTTCTCTCAGCACAGGAGGCCGGCTGGTCCACTTTGCCCTCAGGTGGTCCACCATCACATCAGATACCTGGGTGCTCCATATAGTTCAAAAAGGCTATCTTCTACACTTTCACCAGGTACCTCCCTCCTACTTTCCAGGGGAGCCTCCAAGACTCCCTCTGCACAGGGACTTACTCCTTCAGGAGTTAGCAAGTCTTCTTCAGGAACAGGCTGTGGAACCAGTGCCCCACCACCTCAGAGGTCACGGCTTTTATTCCAGGTACTTTCTGATTCCAAAAGGGAACTGGAGGCCTCAGACCCATTCTGGACTTGCGAAACCTCAACAAGTTCCTGGCAAGGGAAAAGTTCAAGATGCTTACCCTTGGAATCCTGCTGCCCTACCTCCAGCAGGGAGACTGGCTATGCTCCTTAGATCTAAAGGATGCCTATACTCACATCCTTATTCATCCAGACCACAGACAATATCTCAGGTTTGTTGTGGGAGGAAATCATTACCAGTACAGAGTACTGCCCTTTGGCCTATCCTCAGCACCCAGGGTGTTCACCAAGTGCCTAGCAGTGGTGGCGGCCTATCTAAGACTTCAAGGCCTTTTTGTGTTTCCATACCTGGACGACTGGCTGATCAGAGCCCAGTTTTCCCAAGAGGCCACTCTGGCCACTCATCGCACTGTGAGTCTACTCCAGCACTTGGGATTTGTCATAAACTTCGCAAAGTCCACTTTGCTCCCCTCTCAAAATCTTGAATTCATAGGCGCCAGGTTGGACACACTGGCGCGGGCCTTCCTGCCTCTAGACAGGGCCAACAGGCTCATGGATCTCGCCAGCCACTTTCACAGCAATTGCCTGGTCTCTGCCAGGCAATTTCTGAGACTGCTCGGCCATATGGCTTCCACGGTCCATGTGACCCCCAATGCCCGCCTGAACATGCGACCTGCTCAGTGGTGCCTTCGCACTCAATGGCATCAGGCCACGGGGAGACTGGCAGACTCAGTACAGGTGTCCGACCTACTGGTCTCTTCTCTGCGGTGGTGGCTTCATCTGCCAAACCTGGTGCTGGGAGTGGATTTTCAATCTCCTCCGCCTTCTCAGGTGCGGACCACCGATGCTTCTCTCCTGGGGTGGGGAGCACATTGCCAAGGGACATGCACTCAAGGCCTCTGGACTCCTTGGGAGTCTGCTTAGCAGATAAACTTCTTGGAGCTCAGAGCCATTCGCCTAGCTCTGAGAGCCTTCTCCCACCTCACTTCTCACCAGTCTGTGCTGGTCCAGACGGACAATCAAGTTGCAATGTTCTACGTGAACAAACAAGGCGGCACAGGCTCCTTCCTTCTCTGTCAGGAGGCACGAAAACTGTGCTCTTGGGCCGTCCTTCACGGCATCCTCCTCAAAGCGGTCTATCTCCCAGGTCAAGAAAATTACCTGGCAGACAAGCTGAGCAGAATCCTCCAACCACACGAGTGGAGATTGGACCCGTTGGTGGTTCAACAGATCTTTCTCAGGTGGGGTCTCCCCACCATGGATCTATTTGCCAGTCCTCTGAACCGGCAACTTCCCAGATTCTGCTCTCGACAACCGCATCCTCTCAGGGTAGCAGCAGATGCTTTTCTGATTCCATGGTCCACAGGCCTCTTGTATGCCTTTCCTCCCATGCCACTGGTGTCTTGGACGCTCTTCAAGGTTCTCAGAGACAAAGCCTTGATGATCCTGGTGGCTCCCCGGTGGCCGAGGCAACCGTGGTTCCCGCTTCTGATATAGCTGGCGGTGGACACTCCTCTTCCTCTGGGGTTTCAACCCGATCTCCTGTCACAGGATCAGGGGACTCTCCTACACCCCAACCTCCTGTCCCTTCATCTGATGGCCTGGCTGCTGAAAGGGTAGTCCTTGCTCCCCTCCTGCTCCCTCGGGAGGTGGAGGAGGTCGTTTTGGCCTCCAGGCGGCCCTCCACCCAGACGTCCTACGCTCTTAAGTGGCGTCGGTTCTCCGTGTGGTGTGCTCAGCAGTCTGAAGATCCCTTCTCTTGCTTAGTGGCAGTGGTCTTGCAATATTTGCTTTACCTCTCCAATCTGGGCCTTAAGTCCAACTCTGTCAGGGTCCACCTAAGTGCTCTCTCTGCGCATCACGCACAGGTGGATGGCAGGCCTCTTTCCAACCACCCTTTGGTGGCTCGTTTTCTCCGAGGCCTCCTTCTGCTTAAGCCTCCTTTGCGTCCACCAGCCCCTTAGTGGGATCTGAATGTGGTCTTACAGCGGATTACTTGTCCGCCCTTTGAGCCTATGGCTACCTGCCCTCTTCGTTTTCTTTCCTGAAAAACCTTGTTTTTGGTAGCCCTTACCTCTGCTAGACGCGTTAGTGAGCTGCAGGCCCTAGTATCTGATCCCCCTTACACTAGGTTCTACAGGAATAGGGTAGTCTTATGGACTCACCCTAAGTTTCTTCCAAAAGTGGTTTCTCCTTTTCATCTCAACCAGGAGGTGGTTCTTCCGACCTTCTTTCCCAGGCCGCACACCAGCCGGGCTGAAATGGTCCTGCATACCCTGGACTGTAGGAGGGCCTTGTCCTTCTACCTTGACCGTACGCGGGAGCATAGAAGGGCTGTTCAGCTCTTCGTTTCTTTTGACCCCAATAAATTGGGGCTACCTGTCTCCAAGTGTACGTTGTCCTTGTGGGTCGCTGACTGTATCGCCTGGGCTTATGGGGCAGCCGGCCTCTCGTTGGAGGGTCGAGTCACGGCTCATCGTGTCAGGGCGAAGGCTGCGTCAGTGGCTCATCTCCGCTCTGTTCTGTTGGCAGACATCTGCCGGGCCGCTACTTGGTCTTCAAGCCAGACTTTTGTGGCCCATTACTGCCTGGAGAAGGAGTCCCGCAGGGACAGTGCTTTCGGTCAGGCAGTCCTCCATAATCTCTTCGAGGTTTAGGCAACTCCTACCCTCAGGCCCTGGTGTTGGGCTGCCGGTCGGGGGCGTTTTCAGAGAAGATTCCTTCCTTCTGTGCTACTGAGCTAGAGGGAGCTCATTTTTCCGCTTGAGGTCTCCGGTAGCCTTAAGCTAGGGAGTCCCATTTGTGAGGACTGACTTCCTGCTTGGTCCTGGAGAAAGAGTAGTTACTCACCTGTAACAGGTGTTCTCCAGGAGCAGCAGGAATCAGTCCTCACAACCTTTCCTCCTTCCCTTGGAGTTGCAGTCCTATCATTTCGTTTTTGCTAATTTTTTTGCTGTCTTTTAGCTATGTCATCAGACTGAGCAAGATGGCACCCTTGGGCGGGAAGGGGACCGCGCATGCGCGCTGCAATTCCCAAAGGCTTTCTTTGAAAGCTGGGGAAATTGCTCCGCGAGGGCTCCGTCGGCGCCGACGTCACCCATATGTGAGGACTGATTCCTGCTGCTCCTGGAGAACACCTGTTACAGGTGAGTAACTACTCTTTTCGGAAGGAGTTGGTGGTGTTGATTGCCTGGGTCTCATCCGCCTTGAACTTGGCGGATGCTTCCAGCACAGAGCAGGAGCCAAAAGTGCACCCGCTTCTTCAAGGGGTGCAGAAATCCACTGCTGTCTTCCTTTTGCTAGATGTGATAAAAGATATGGTCTGGTTGGAGTGAAACTCTCCCAACTCTCCACCTAAGGGGTTAAGGGTGTGTAAGAAAATCTATGCTCTCCAGAGAAAGAGTGTTGAGTGATTTGGTATTCCTAAGGTGGATGCACAGGTCACAGCAGTTTCCAGATGGGCATCATTCCTATGGAAGGCAGATCGGCCTTAAAGGATTTTCTGGACCGTAAGATGGATTTGTTGAAAAGTCATTTTGCCCTAGCAGCTACTGTTCTGCAGTTGGTGGTATGTGCCAGCCTGACATTTCAAGCCTTGCTCCAGTAGATTCGGTCTTTTCTACCTGATGATACGTACCCCTCTTTTGGAGTCTGTTATGGTCTTCTTCTTTTCTGATGCCATGTATGATCTAGTATGTTTGGCGTCTGGGGATGGTGCCCTGATGACCATGTCACGGCACTGGACAGAGGACTCCTCTTCGAAAGCCCGGTTGGCCAAACTGGATTTTTGGATCCAATTTGGACAAGCTGGTGAAGGACCTGGGTGAGATGAAATCTTACCATCTTCCATAAGATAGGTCCAGGAGGCCTGTGAAGTGGTCTGGTGCTCCTTTGTCGTCAGCCTCCACCTGTCCGCTGTGGGTGTGCTGGCCGGATCTCCAGGGCTTTCATTGTTAAAGACCTGGAAAACCTTTCTTCCCCTCTGTTTCTGGGCTTCGAGTTTGTTTTCAGTCCTTTCGTGGAGCGCCTGGACCTAGGGTCTGGGTCCTCTCCAGAGGAGGACTCTTCCAGGCTGCACAGTGAAGATTTGGGTGTCCATTCCCTAGTTCCTCCGGTTGGAGATAGACATAGCCTGTTCTTTCAGGAATGGGTCTGGGTTACCATAAATCGCTGTGTGCTAGACACCATTTAGTTTGGCTATGTCCTAGAATGCAAAGAGGCGATTCCGGATGCCTTCGTCATCTCACCTTGTGGGTCTGTGATGAAAACTGCTGCTGTGTGGACCACCTTGGAAAAGCTGCTGCGCTTAAAGGTGGGTGTGACATCCCCCTGGACAAGCGGGGGAAGGGCAGATACTCAATCTGTTTTGTGATGCCCAAAAAGGACTGTTTGTTCGGGCTGATTCTGAACCACAAGGGGGTCAACGAGCAGTTGTGCGTCTTGCTGCACTTTCAGATGGAAACCTTGCACTTCAAGATTCAGGCATTGAGCTGAGGGGAGTTCTTGGCTTCTTTGAATCTGGCCGAGGCGTATTTTCATGTCCCGATCCAGGCGGATCAGCAAAGGTATCTGCGTTTTTGCTGTGCCTGGCTCTTACTATCAGTTCGCTTCCCTCTGTTTTGTGTTATCCACTGCCCCAAGGATGTTCTCCAAGGTCATGGTGGTGGCACAATTGCCTCATCTGGAACGGTTCCCTTCCAGAAGTGTCTCGGATGACATCCTGAGTGGTATCCTTTTTGGAAAGCTTCGACTGGGTGATCAGTCCTGGAAAGAGCCAGCTGTTGTCTTCTCAGTCCCTGGAGTTTCTGGGAGCATGTTTTGATGCTCAAGTGGGCAGTTAATATATTTTCTGAGTTTCTTTTGTTTTTCCAGTCTTGCTTACTGCGTGGGAAGTTTCATACCGGCTTCTCTGAGCTGCACCAGATGATATACTGAGCGATAACATCACTGAAGACTGCTCGTCTGACTCTACCTGCTGACAAGGGAGCGTAACCCACTCGTCTGAACTGGTCTAGCAGGATTCAAGGACAGTAAATTATCAGGAATGTAAAATGTATTATTGTTAAGCTCATTCTTTTTAGCATTTTTCTAGCATTTCTTTTCTCTAAAATTAGAAGTTATTTTTGTTCATCCATAAAACATGGGGGCCTTAGTAT
The DNA here is from genome assembly GCA_033557465.1 of Ichthyophis bannanicus. NCBI lineage: Eukaryota > Metazoa > Chordata > Amphibia > Gymnophiona > Ichthyophiidae > Ichthyophis > Ichthyophis bannanicus. The sequence goes on from CM066033.1 coordinate 301,007,986, forward strand.
ACCCAATTATTTTGTAAATGTCAAGGATGGTGAATAACATGAGAATCATTCCAATGTGCTATTATGTATCTACAAACACAAGAAAATTGGGTGTATCCATTTATATATGTATGTATGTAATGTAAACTGGCAATTAAGTGAAAGTGATAGAATGTAGAAAATTGCAGAATTTTTAACAATTGCAACTTCTTTTGTGTTTCAGGATCAATTTTAAAGAAGCTTTTGCACACTGGAAATTCTGTTAAGGTATTTGTTTTGTGTAGAAGCATTTAAGTACATGTATTTATAATATCTTATTACATTAGCAAGAAATACTGGTATAGAGTATATGGGTTTGATACATCGCCCAACAGCCACAACTCAAATGTTTACTTTTCCACAGAATTCCCACCGGCCCCTCTTCTCAATCTCTCTTTCCCCCCCCCCCCCCCCCCCAGCATGGCTGATTAAAGAGTCTTCTCTGTGAGTTGCCACCCTGATGCATTTAAGAACAAGGTAATCACAACTCATGACTAGTCTTGGGATGGAGTGCAAGTCTATCCCATCTGTAAAAGCCATTATGAGTACAGTATCTTGCCACAGTTCTTACCACCTCTTTGAAACAAAGGTGCAGGAAAGCCTTTTGATAATTCATGTCCATGCTGGCTTAACACATTACTTGCTGTGTGCCCCTTTATGCAATTATAGCCCTTGATAGTAACATCTTGCTTGCTCTCGGCTTTTTCCTAGCACTGCTGCAGTAATTACTAATAATCTCATTATCTGGTATTTTTTGTATGTTGCTGATAAAGATATCTAGGCACACATTGGGCAACTATACCCTATGCGAATCTGTACATCCCTGGGCAACTGTTTACCCTTAGCTGATATGTTCTGGACTAGCTTCAGTGATATATACATGAATTTATGCCTTCATTGTTCAGTGTTGTTTTTTTAGGTCTTTTAATGGTATGATTAAAAGAACTAAAACTCTGTCTCCTCCTTCACTCCGGCGTCCATCAGCTCTCCCTGAAGGGGATCGAGCACGCCGGAGCAACGCGGCATCGCTGGAAGTGAGAGCTGCCCAATCGGGGCAGCCCGGGTCTTTTAAAAGGCAGTGCCATCGGGCGCTTCATCCTCTCTGCCTCCTCCTTCACTCCAGCGTCCATCAGCTCTCCCTGAAGGGGATTGAGCACGCCGGAGCAACACTGCATCGCTGGAAGTGAGAGCTGCCCAGTTGGGGCAGCCCGGGCCTTTTAAAAGGCAGCGCCATTGGGCGCACTCGCGCCTGGCGGGCCTCGCCAGAGGGCCCTTTGGCTCGGCCCTTAGGCTAAGGCCAACCCACGAGGCATACAGCACCAACAGGACCAGATGGAACAGAAGCAAATTCTCGAGGATCACCCTCAAGAAGCAGTAAACGCAACAGTGATCTGAACGATGGACTTTATCAGTTAACTCTCCTCCCTCTGCTACATGCTGCAAGTATAGCCACGGCTGTCTGTTGCAATTACTAATATTTTACTACTAGTATCACCAGTAGTTTGCTACTAGTAATGCCAGTATTTTGCTACTAGTAATGCCAGTATTCTGCTGCTACTGTTGCCAATACTTTGCTGCTATTGTTACAGTATTACTGCTGCTGCTGTCTGTTGCAAGTTACTACCTCTACACCACTTAACATAGCACACCACACATCTTTCAGTGAGAAGGCCCTACCAGCCTACACATCCCACCAAAGAAATCCTGTCTCTAGATAGCCTCTACCTGACATCCACTTTACATCTACTCAGTAACTACATTCATCAGAGCTGATAGCGAGAATGTCCCCCTTAAACATCACCATAGTTGCTCTGTTTCTCCTTTCTGGATGGATCAGTAATGCTACAGCCTTATCTTTCAATCAGTGCAACATACCATTTCTTCAGAACCATAGGAGGAGATGGTCAAATGCTACCTTCCACAAGCCAGAGGGACCGCCCCGCACACTCCATTCCCACTTACTACACATCACATTACAACATAGCAAGAAATCAAAACAAGAGGAAAACTCTCATACCCAAAGTCTAAGATGCACTCTCATAAACGCCTGATCAATACGCAAAAAATGGCCAGTGATCTCAGAATTGATATCGCTCCATGACCTGGACATTCTCTTGATTACAGAAACATGGCTCTCTAATGATAACGTCTTAATTAACCAACTCTTACCTTCCAATTTCACGATACACACATGTCATAGGAACAACAAAGGAGGAGGAGTACTAGCCCTCACCAAATCAGACCTCCATTTCCACCTGATAAACGCCGACAGCACAAAGAATCTTGAGTTAATTACGATATCCAACAAGCACTACTCTCTGAACCTCATATATCGAGCCCCATCACCAGACTCGGATGTCCTCTCCTCAATAATCGACGTGGCATCTAACTCAGAGCCCATGCACACCAAGCTGGGAGATTTCAACTTACCTTCCCTACAAGAGGTTCAGGCTTCAGCCTTCCTAGAGGCTCTCAGAGACCTAGGATATACTCAACTAGTAAATGAACCTACCCATGAAAAAGGTGGCCTATTAGACCTGATATTCGCTCCACAGACATCTCTCAAACCAAATGACATCACTGGTCTGTCCATAATCGCAGTTCCCTGGTCTGACCACAAGCTGATTGTCTTCCAAATACCCGTACCCAGAAACGACCTGAACAAAGTCAGAAGGCTGAGTAACACTGCCAAAGCACCACCACGAAGGTTTCAAGCCTTCGATAGGGACGTGATTCTGAGTAAAACACGCCCACTCCTTGCTGCAACAATACTCAATCCTGACGATATGGTTTCCGAATGGAACAAAAGCTTCAATACTATTTATTTATTTAGCTGTATTTATATCCCGCTTTTCACCGGGTCAAAGCGGTCAATTGGGAGATACATTTAACACGAGGGGATATGACACACATACGCTAATACTTACAGGGAACATGGGCAATGGAGGGTTAAGTGGCTTGCCCAAGACCACAAGGAGTGCCTATAGGACTAGAAATCCCAGTCCCTCCGGCCTGAGATTGCTGTCCCCAGGTGGGACTTGAACCCCCGGTCCTCCGGCCTGAAGTACCTTGTCCTAACCACTAGGCCACTCCTCCCACTATTGCCCTACGTCCACCATCCAACAAGCCTCCAAGGACACGGACCTCCGCAGTTTGGTACACCACAGTGCTTCGATCATCACTCACCCTACTAAGGAAGTTGGAAAGACGCTGGCGTAGATCTCACTCCGCAGAAGACCTAGAGTTATATAACTCTCATCTTGCACATCACCGTGAAGCAGTAACTGAGAATCTAAGGCGCTTTCACACAGACACCTTGAAACGATCACTGAACAAGCCCCATGACCTTTTCAGCCTCGTAAAGAACTTAATGAAGGAACCGATACCTGAACAATCAAAAGAAATCCATCCTCAAGATTTTGCTGATTATCTGCAGTCAAAGATATGCCAGACCAACAAATCTCCTGTACCCTCCGTGGCACCTGTACAAAGCAATATAATGCCCCTGACCACTTTCGCCACGCCATCAAAGAAGCACATTGAAAACACTATTGCTACAATCAACTCCACCACCGCCCAGACCGACCCCTGCCCTGCTTTCTGGATAAAGGAGCTAAGGTCTGAGCTTAGCCCTTAAATAGCCAGGCTCATGGATCGATCATTCACAACAGGTGTGTTTCCTCAATCCCTAAAACACACTTCCATTAGACCACTGCTAAAAAAACAGCAAGCTCGACACCCAGAAAGTGGACTCATACAGACCGATATCGAGCATACCACTTCTGGCCAAAATAATAGAAAAAGAAGTACAAAGACAAATTCAAGAACATGTTATTTTTATTTTTATTTATTTATTATTTATTAACAATTCTTATATACCGCACTATTAGACATCAGCGTGGTTTACATTAAACAGAAAACATCCGACAGTTTACATATGTCTGGTCATTACATTTAACAGGAGGTATAACTTGGCGAAATAGGGGAAACTAAATACAATGGTGGTTTATCTATTAAGGGATATCATGGTTAACTATATACAAGGTGTTACCAACAGTATATGGAACTGTTTGTTATCTACAGAGTAAAGTTGACAATGTTGACAATGTCTCATCGCTGGACCCCTGCCAACATGGTTTTAGCGAACAGCATGGTGTGGAAATGCTCCTCACCACCCTCCTCAATAATATAACTACAGGAATCGATAACATCCCCCAGGGTTTTGTCCTCATTTTCCTTGACATAGCAGCTGTTTTTGATTCAGTATGTCACGAGCTACTAATGGAGCGCCTCAGAGAGAAGGGTATTGGTGAAACAGCGATAGACTGGTGCAAATCATACCTCTCGAACAGATGGCAGCACATACGCTCAGGGGCCTCAACATCTAAACCATTCCATCAGAAGCAAGGAGTTCCACAAGGATCCTCCCTCTCCGCCCTGATGTTTAACATATACATGCAGCCTATCTGTAACCTCATTCGGTCTTTCACCATAAACTGCTTGATACATGCGGTTGACGTACTACTGTACATGCCCTTCTCGACAGAAAATCCAGACCTCTCACCACTTAGACTGCTTTGATGCAGTGTCCAACTGGCTCCAATCCCAGAATCTTAGAATTCAGCACAAGAAAACCGAGGTTCTATTCATCACGAGGAATCCAAATTTCAACACACCACCCCATATAAAAGTCAAGGAAGCTGAACTACAAACTAAATCCTCGATCCGATACCTTGGAATCACCTTGGACCAATGCCTGGACATGAAGGTACACATAAGCAACGTAGTCAGAGCGATATACCACAAGATCCGTACCCTCAGGCACCTCCGTTTCCTACTAGAACCAGACGACTTCCGGACAATCTATCAGGCGCTAATCACACCCCATTTTGACTATGCCAATTCAGTCCTGCATGGTCTCCCTCAATCTACTCTAAACCCTCTACAGCTCGCGGTGAATGCCACAGCGAGAGTTCTAATGGGAGCGTCAAGGAAAGACCACATCACACCCATCCTGAAACACCTTCACTGGCTCCCTATACAGGCCAGACTCACATTCAAAATTCTGCTGCTTACTTTCAAATCCATCAACGGGCTAGCCTCCGCATCAGTGGCAGAGCTTATCCAAATCACGTCTGCCAACAGGTCCAGAAGATCGGCAGTGATCAACACATTAGTAGTCCCAAAAGAAATAACCCAGTGTACCCAGGCAACTTTAAACAGAGCTTTCAAACTATGTGCACCGAGATGCTGGAATTCTCTGCCACCCAGCATACGTGCAGTCCCTGACCTGGTCCAGTTTAGGAAGGCAGTAAAACACTATCTATTCCTCTTATACTACCAGGTAGACGAAGATCCAATAGTCCCACCCACAGTCTAGTCCGCACAACCAAATCTGGCCCTATAAGACACTCATGAGCATAGCTAATGTGATACTAATTCTATGAAATCTGTTGTAAATAGTTACCCCAAGTTATCCCAGTTTTATATCCTGTTTTTTGTAAGCACAGTTCATTATATGCAACGTGTATGTTTTATGTTTCATGTAAACCGCACTGATGTTGAATAGTGCGGTATAAAAGAAAATCTAAATAAATAAATAAATAAATGATGTGATCTTTCCCTCTACCAAAGTTTCTGGATGATGATAAAGGTCAAATAATGCCTGCTGCTTTGAACATCCCGAAGCCAAAAAAAACTATAAAGGGCAACGGTTCTGCACACAATCAAATAAACACACACTACAGCAGAGCCAAAAGGTAATAGTCACTTTTCTCACACTACTTACAATAAACTCACAAAACTATATATATGTACACTTAAAAAATTGTTACCTCCCACCTTCCATAATATTTTTTAGTATAAGCTAACATTCTATAGGCAATACAGGGCTATCTCCAGGAACAAACAGGAATAAGTCCTCACATATGGGTACGTCGGTACCGACGGAGCCCGCGCGGGAAAGCTCCCCAGCTTCTCAGAAGGGAAGCTTTTGGGACCTCCCACTGCGCATGCGCGCTGCCTTCCCGCCTTCCTGACCAACTCTCCTCAGTTCTTCTTTTTCCGCGGAGCCAGCAGGTCGTGTTCCTGTCACCGCTGAAGAAGTTGTTATTTTAATTTGTTTCTTTGGCCGCGTGTCTGCCTTCCCCGATTCCGGACCGGTACCGCCGGTCTTTTTTCTTTATTCCTTTAAAAAAATATATATATATCTTATTTTTCCCCACTTGGTGTGTTTGTTCTGTGAGGCCTCTAGGCCTTCACAGAATTCTCCCTCATGGAGAAACAAGCCTCTGGTTTTAAAAAATGCACCAAGTGTAGCGGTACTATATCAGTCACAGACACCCATGAATGGTGTCTTAAATGTTTGGGGCCTGACCACTCCATTCCGGATTGCCCATCCTGTTCTTTGATGTCTAAACGTGGCTTACAAAACCGGGCAGCCAAGTTTCACATGCTGTCTTCTACAGATACTCCAGCATCGACATCTTCCAGGTCTTCCCCTCCTGATGGATCTCAGGTAACCAAACATTCCTCTGGCAGGTCCTCAAAGGGCAAATCTCCCTCCAAGTATCGAGATGCTCCCGGGCTTGACCCTGAGGACCCTGCCCCAGCCAAACAACCCCGGCGGGAAGCTCCGGCTTCCAAAGCTCCTCCTATGGGGTTACAGGTTGACATCGATGGCACGGCCTCGACCGATCACCTGTTAGACTGCTCTGGAGTACTGGCTCAATCTTCCGGTACCGACATCCAGACAGTCGTGGCGTCTATGGATCATACAGTTCAATCCATGCAGCAGGCCATTATGGCTTTTATTAGAGCTGCGACGCCCTCGGTACCGCAGCCAGCGGTACCGACTCCGGTTCCGGTACCACAACCGATACCGGTACCCAGGGCATCCACATCGACCAGGATACCGATTCCGGTTCCCGGTTCCGGGGTTTTCTCCGATACCGTTCCGGTTTCGGGTACCCCCGATGTCGATACCGGTCGATACGCTTATCGATCCCTGGAAGCAAACAGATGATACTTCGAGTCTTCTGATGATTCTGATTCATCAGATGACTCTGCTGAAGTATCCCTAACTCTACCTGAAGAGCCCTCTTCTCCAAAGAGGAGAATGTCTCCTCCAGAGGATTTGTCCTTTCAAGACTTCATCATTGAAGTAGCTAAAGGTCTCTCTATTTCAGTAACCTCTGAAAAAGAACCTAGAGCAAAAAAATTAGATATTTTAGGATACTCTAAGGTTCCCAAAGAGGCAGTCACCTTGCCCATTCATGAAATTCTTCAAGAACACATGATGGACTTATGGGAGACTCCTCTCACCCTATCTCCACATTTTCGTCGTTTGGACACCATGTATCGTGTCCCTCCTTCTCCTGGTTTTCAAAAAACTCAGCTCCCTCACCACTCTATTGTGGTGCAGTCAGCTATGAAAAGGGTAAAGAGTACCAAAAGACACTCTTCTACTCCAGGGAGAGAATGTAGGACTTTGGATGCTTTTGGTAGAAAAATCTTCCAAGCAAGTATGCTTATTGCCAGAATCAATTCATACAGCCTCTATATGGGCATGTTTCTGAAGGAGATTGCATTGAAAATACGCCATTTTTTCCCCTTTATCCCAGAGGATAGAAAGGAGGAGTTCCTTCTTTTGCTAAAGCATACCCAAGATATTTCAAAGTTCTCCAACAGAGCAGCCTTTGACTCCTTTGAGGGTGCTAGCAGAGCCTCATTTATTGCCATAGCGGCTCGCAGAATTGCTTGGCTCCAGGCCTCTGACCTAGAACCCTGGGTCCAGGATGGGTTGGGAAATCTGCCCTGTACAGGTGAGAATCTGTTTGGTAAGGAGTGGCAAATCAAAGCCACCCAAATGGATGCAGAAAATGCTGCTTTAGATAGACTTTCTAAGTCTACCTCTGCCCCTGTCAAGAAAAAATCTTTCAAGAAGCCTTTCTATAAGAAGGCCAGATTTGCTACAAATACTGGCCAACAATCTTCTGCAGCTCGCTTTGCTCCTAAGCGTCAGCAGCCTAAACAGGCCAGGGCAAAACCTGCAGGGGATGCTACAGCCCAGCAGTCCCAACCCCCTCAGGGTTTTTGACTTAATTCTAGAGAACTTAACCTTTCTGGCTCTAAAACATCCAGAGCCTCTCACCATTCCAGGAAGGTTAACTCATTTTGCTCCCAGATGGGAGCAAATCACATCAGAACAATGGACCCTCTCTATCATCAGAGAGGGCTACAAACTACATTTCTCCAGCCTTCCTCCCCATACCATGGTGAGATGTTTCAATTCTCCCCCATCTCTCCTGAACCTGTTAGGTCAGGAGGTGACCACCCTTCTCGCCCAAAGGGCAATAGAAGAGGTTCCTCTTCTTCAACAGGGTTCAGGGTTTTACTCCCCTTATTTTCTCATTCCCAAGAAAACAGGAGGGTACAGACCTATTCTAGATCTCAGAGAATTGAACAAATTCCTATGCAAGGAGAAATTCAAGATGCTTTCTCTAGGTACTCTCCTTCCATACCTACAGAGTCAGGATTGGCTTTGTTCTCTAGATATCAAGGATGCGTACACACATATACTCATCCATCCATCCCACAGAAAATTCCTACGGTTTCTGTTCCAGGGAAAACATTTCCAATACAGAGTACTTCCCTTCGGTCTAGCCTCTGCTCCAAGGGTATTTACCAAATGCATTGCAATAGTAGCTGCATTTCTACGAGCCCTGGGAATTTTTGTCTTCCCATACCTGGACGACTGGCTCATCCGAGCTCCATCTCAGTCCGAGGCTCAGACTTCCCTGGATCGCACCAGACGCATTCTGCAGTATCTGGGACTTGTGATCAATCTGCCAAAGTCTCAACTCACCCCTACTCAGTCCCTGGAATTCATAGGGGCCTGGTTGGATACCACCACTGCAAGGGCCTATCTTCCTCAGGCCCGTAGCCAACGTCTAGTGCACTTAGCCTCCCAGACTCAGTCCAGAAGCCACTTAACTGCCAGGGAGATGCTACAACTATTAGGCCACATGGCCTCCACAGTACATGTGGTGCCCTATGCTCGCCTACATATGAGAGCAGCTCAATGGACTTTGTCCACCCAGTGGACTCAAGCATCAGGAGCTCTCTCAGACCAAATAGCAAACTCCAAACGTCTCTTTTGGTCTCTCCAATGGTGGATGTCCACTCAAAATCTGTTGTTGGGGGCCCCCTTTCAACCATTGTTGCCCCAAGCAACCCTCACAACAGATGCCTCCCAAACAGGTTGGGGAGCTCATCTTCAAGATCTCTCCACTCAGGGCACTTGGTCTCCACAGGAGACCACCCTTCATATCAACCACTTGGAACTTCGAGCAATCTTTCTAGCTCTCAGAGTTTTTCATACCCTCCTCAGCAACATGACGGTCCTTATTCATACGGACAATCAAGTAGCCATGTTTTACATAAACAAACAAGGAGGGACTGGCTCTCTGTCGCTTTGCAACGAAGCTCTAAGATTATGGGCCTTCGCCAGAGAGCATCAAATCCATCTCCTGGCAGTATATCTTCCAGGAATCCAAAACTCTTGGGCAGACAGACTCAGTTGAGTTCTGCTTCCACACGAATGGTCCCTACACATGGATCAGGTACTCAGAATCTTCCAGAAATGGGGGACCCCGGACATAGACCTCTTTGCAAGTCCGTGGAATGCCAAACTTCCCCAGTTCTGTTCCAGGATTCCGTGTCAGGGAGTTCAGGCCAAGGATGCCTTCCTCTTTCATTGGGGTCAGGGCTTCCTATATGCCTTTCCACCCATTCCTTTGATTCCCAAGACTCTGTTCAAACTTCAAAGGGATCAAGGGTCCATGATCCTCATAGCTCCACGCTGGCCACGCCAAGTGTGGTACCCTCTACTTCTGCATCTCTCCCAAGCCCCCTCCCTGGACTTGGGAGCAGCTCCAGACCTTCTGTCTCAGGAGGAGGGGACTTTGTGGCACCCAAACCCCAAGTCCCTTCACCTCAGAGCTTGGTTACTGAAGGCCTAGACCTTCAACACTTCAATCTTTCGCAGCAAGTGAAGGATATCCTCCATGCCTCTAGGAAACCTTCCACTAGGCGTTCTTACGCTTTTAAATGGAAAAGATTTTCCATTTGGTGTGCTCAAAAGGGTCTTAACCCTCTAGCACTTCCTTTGAATTCTCTTTTGGAATATCTCCTGCATCTCTCCAATGCAGGACTCAAAACGAATTCAGTAAGAGTCCATTTGAGTGCTATTGCAGCATCCCTTAAGCCCATCAATGGACAACCTGTTTCCTCTCATCCTCTTATTGCAAGATTCATGAGAGGCCTAACCTTAACTAAACCTCCCATTCGACCTCCTCCGGTGGCATGGGACTTAAACTTGGTTCTTGGTCAGCTTATGAAGCCACCCTTTGAACCCTTAGCCACTACTTCCTTGAAATTTCTTTCTTGGAAGGTTATTTTTCTTATTGCAGTCACCTCAGCTCGCCGTATCAGTGAACTGCAAGCTCTAGTGGCTAATCCACCTTATACAAGGTTCCATCATGATAAGGTGGTCCTTAGGACCAATCCCCACTTTATGCCTAAAGTGGTCTCCCCTTTTCATCTTAATCAAGAGGTATATTTACCTGTCTTTTTTCCAGCTCCTCATGCATCCAGTGCAGAGAGGACCCTTCATACTCTAGATTGTAAAAGAGCTCTTGCCTTTTACCTCCACAGGACACAGCAACATCGAAAGTCTTCTCAGCTTTTTGTTGCTTTTGATCCTTCTCATTTAGGACTTCCAGTCTCTAAAAGAACACTCTCCAATTGGATTGCTCAGTGTATCTCTTTTGCTTACCAGAGTAAGAACCTTTCTCTGGAGACCCATGTCACCGCTCACAATGTGAGGGCCATGGCCACCTCTGTGGCTCATCTAAACTCTGTCTCCATTGACCAGATCTGTCGAGCAGCCACCTGGGCCTCGGTTCATACCTTTACAGCCCATTACTCTTTGGACAAGGACTCCCGCTGGGATGCCTTGTTTGGTCAGGCTGTCCTCAGACACCTGTTCCATTCTTGAACAACTCCAGCCCACCTTCCCTGAATGGATGCCTGAGATCCATAGGAAGATGAGGAACCTTTCAGGGTCTCATACCCTTGAGGGGCTCTCCCGGGCATCTTAGCTAGGGAGTCCCCATATGTGAGGACTTATTCCTGCTTGTTCCTGGAGATAGCACAGTTACTTACCTGTAACAGGTGATCTCTGGGAACAGCAGGAATTAGTCCTCACAACCCACCCACCTCCCCTAGGAGTTGTATCTCTCTCTCTCTCTTTCCTTTCCTCTCTCTATTATCTCAGCTTTAAACTCGAACTGAGGAGAGTTGGTCAGGAAGGCGGGAAGGCAGCGCGCATGCGCAGTGGGAGGCCCCAAAAGCTTTCCTTCTGGGAAGCTGGGGAGCTTTCCCGCGCGGGCTCCGTCGGTACCGACGTACCCATATGTGAGGACTAATTCCTGCTGTTCCCAGAGATCACCTGTTACAGGTAAGTAACTGTGCTTTATCAGTGCATCAAACACTCGATAAAGCCCAGAACACCTTCAGTGTGTGATATCATATACCTCAGACCTTCAAAAATAAGGCAACACCACTATGGGATAAACTCAAGAGTTCCACAAAAATATATAACTGGTGAAATAGTCCTACACATCAATCACTAAATGAGTGCTATATAATAAATTCAGCTGAATGCACTAAGGTCCATATACTCAAATTCAAAAATGCAGTCTAAAGGGCACAGTTCAAAGAGTGGAAAAATACTTAGCTCATAAGCTTCACCTAACTGCTTTATATGGTGGTGTCCCAAAATCTTGCAGTCAGTCGCAGTACACCGCTGTTCAAACATGCCCGACACCTCCCACTACTGGTGCCATAGTATTTCAGCAGATACTCTACCTGCCACAGGGGCTGTAAGCACAACATCAAGGCAGAGAAAGGTGTAATTTACTTCAAATCTTCCATACATTCTAGTAGCACGCCAACCTCCTGACACCCGAATGCGATTTTTAAAGACCCACAGATCCACTGATGTCAGTGTAACCCAAATGACGCTTTAAAAGAGGAATAGCCACTATTCACAGAAATATGTGATGGTATTGTATATTATATTTATATTTGTTTAAAAAGTGACCAGTTAATCTCCTTATTCTCCAGGAATAAGTAGGAACTCAGCCCTCACTTATTGGTGATGTTGGCGCTGATGGAGCCCGCACGGAGCAATTCCCCAGCTTTCAAAGAAAGCCTTTGGGATTGCTGCCACGCATGCGTGATCCTCTTCCCACCCAAAGGTGCCATCTTACTCAATCTCCCTTTTTCTGCAGAGCCCTTCGGAGGCATGTCCTCGTCCCTCGGAAAAAGTGTTTCGTTTTCGGCTCCTGGACCTTGGTATTTTCCGGTTGCACCAGTCCTCTTCCGTCCTCCCCTGCTCGCTCTCTTTTTCCATCGAGCGAGGGGATATCCTCCTTCAAAGATTTTTCCCTGTTGCGGGCTTCGTGCCCTTTTTTCTCCCAACCGCTGGCTGCAGAGGTTTTCGACCTAGCGGGAGTCCTTTTTGCTCCTATGGCCACCAGTTTTTTAAAAAATGCGATAGATGCTCCAAGAACATGTCGCTCACAGACACCCATGACTGTTGTCTTCGGTGTCTTGGGGCCGACCATGACCCGGAGCTCTGCTCTCTTTGCAAGAAAATATCCTCCAAGACCCTGCTCAGCCTTAAGCAGAAGTCTGATGAGATTTTCCGGAAGGTGGCTCTGGAATCCTCGGCAGTACCCTCGGTCGTCCCTCCGCTGGTGGGATCCCCTACTTTGGTTCTGTGTTCTCTGCGGCACTCCGACCAGGGGTCCCCTGAAGTGGAGTGGCATAAGAAGACGATGACCTCAAAGTCTCTGTTGGGGGCTCAGGATAAGCGCGGGTGTTCCTGTGCTCGGTCGCTCAGTCCCCCGCGGCGTTCCCAAGAGTCGGGCAAGGAGCGGCCTCAAAAGGTACCTCGTACAGATACAGAGGCCTCTGGCGATGACGCCTGGTCTCCTGAGGGTCATCCCGGTGAGGACCCCTCTCCTCCTCCACACCAGACCCAGTAACCATGATGTCGGTGTCGCAGGGCCCCACGCCCACGTGAGAGTCCTGAATGCTGGCACTAGAGCGCAGTGTTTCTGCCGCCTTAGCTGTCCAGCAGGCGCTCATGCCCAGCACGACTGACCCATGCCTTGAGACCAAGGTTCCCTCGAGAGGGACACCAAAATCCGCCCTGGAAACCCCCAAGAGCCATGGGTCTCATGTGGGTCCTCGGCGTCTGTCTCGCTTGCCTTCCCGGTCTTCGGGAGTGCGATCTTCGAAGGCCTCTGTCTCCAAGCAGACCTCGGCCTCTGGACGAGGCGACCTGCCTGAGTCGGACTCCTCCTCAGACCTCTCGGGCTGGGAGTTGGATGGGGACACTTCCCCGGAGACCCGTATTCATAGGGACCTCCCTTCGGACCCGTCCCCACTCGCCTATCAGAGGCGTTCGCCGCTCGAGGACACATCGTTCCTGGCGTTCGTACGGGATATGGTAGGGCCCTCAGCCTGTCTACGCAGACTGAAAAGGAGCCGCGAGCTGAGGAGCTCGATATTCTACAGTATGTATGAGTTCCCACCTCGGGAGTCTCTTACTGTCCCTGTTCCCCCCCATATTGTCAAGGCTGCTTCTCCGCATGTGGAAGACACCTGCTTCAGTCCCCATTGTGAGCAAGCGCCTCAATGCCATGTATAGAGTGCAGCGTGGCCCGGGGTTCCGGAAGACCCAGCTCCCGCACACCTCCATGGTTGTGGAGTCAGCGATGAGGAAGCAAAAAAGCCAGAAGTCTCACTCTTCGGTCCCCCCAGGGAGGGAGTAGAGAGCTCTCGATGCCCTGGGGTGTAAGGCCTATCAGGGTTCCATGCTGTCTTGCTGTATCCAGGCATACTAACTCTATATGGGCATGTTCCTGCGTGACCTTGCCAAGGAGCTTGCTGGTTTCACCGTGGGCCTCGGGGGTGAACCCCTCCTAAGGTTCCAAACCCACCTGAAATCCATCGCGTCGTGTTTGAAGTTCCTCTCCCATGCTGCATATGACGGGTTTAAATCCTCTGCCCGGGTGGCGGCCGCCAGCATCGGGGCCTGACGCAAGGCATGGCTCCAGTCTTTGGACATGGAGCAGTGGGTCCAAGAGAAGCTCCTGGACGTCCCTTGCCTTGGCGAGCAACTGTTCGGTAAACCTATGGAGGATAAGGCCCCTGAGATAGAAATGGAGTTTGTGACTCTAACTCGTCTCTCGCGCAAAACCTCTTCCCTCCCTAGGAAGAAACAGCAGCCCAAGAAGCTGTTCTTCCAAAGGAAGGGGCTCCCTTACCGGGGTTACCTGCCTTTCCTGCCCACATCTGCACTGGCTCCCAGCATGCAGAGGAAGGGAGGTGCACATGGCCACCGTAAGCTGAAAGGGCCTAAAGCCCAACCACTGGCGCTGCTCCAGCCTACACAGGGGTTTTGATGCCATCTGCATAGCCTCTCTCCCCCCGGAAGCTCTTCTGCCAGTGGGGGGATACCTGTCCCTGTTCGCCCCGGAATGGGCGTCGATTACCTGGGTCCTCCGGGTAATCCGGGACAGATACCGTCTCCACCTGGATAGGTGCCCTCCTCCCTTCTCGCCAGCAGAGCCTGCCCAGCTCCTCGCGCACCAGAACTTCTTGCAGCTGAATCTGTCCAACCTCCTTGCCCAACAGGCGGTCGAGAAGGTACCGCGGTACCTTTGAGGTCAGGGGTTCTGCTTCCGCTACTTTCTTGTCCTGAAAAAGATGGGGGGCCTGTGCCCCATCCTCGACCTCAGAAAGTTCCTGGTGCGGGAGAAATTAAAAATGCTATCGCTTGTCATCCTGCTACCCTTCCTTCAGCAGGGCGATTGGCTGTGCTCCTTGGACCTCAAGGACGCTTATGCCCACATCCTAGTTCACCCCCAGCACAGGCAATACCTGCACTTCAGGGTGCAGGGGGAACACTACCAATACAGAGTGCTTCCCTTCGGGCTCGCGTCCGCACTGTGGTTTTCACAAAGTGCCTCTCTGTGGCCGCCGCCTCCCTCAGGCAGCAGGGCCTACCCGACTGGCTCATCATGGGGCCCTCGATCAGCGAAGCCCGCCTGGTGGCGTCGTGCATGATCCTTCTCCTGGAGCACCTCTGCTTCCTGGTCAACTACTCCCAAGTCCTACCTCGAACTGGTGCAGACCCTGGAGTTCATCGGCACATGCCTCGACACAGTGTGGGTGACCGCCTTCCTTCCCACGGACTGAGCGGACAGCCTTCGTGCCATGGCCATGGCGTCCGAAGTCCAAAACAAGACTTGGGTTACAGCGCAGGCCATGCTGCATCTTCTCGGGCACATGACCTCCACTGTCCATGTGTTCCCCCATGCCCGCATGCACATGCGGACAGCCAGTGGTACCTCAGGGCACAATGGAGCCAGGCTTTTGGCCACCTCAGAGACCCTATCCGGGTCTCCCACAGTCTCCACAACTCCCTGAGTTGGTGGCGGAACCCCCGAAGTCTCCTTCTGGGAATGCCCTTCCAGATCCCGCAGCACGAACTCGTCCTAATGACGGATGCTTCCCTGCTGGGGTGGGGAGCCCACTGTGGCACATTGTGCACCCAGGGGCAGTGGTCGTCTGAGGAGTCTCAGCAGCAGATCAACCTGCTTGAGCTTCGGGCAGTCCGATGGGCCCTGAAGTCCTTCGAGGGCTTTCTGAGGGGGAAGTTGGTGCTCGTACAGACTGGCAACAGGGTAGCCACATTTTACATGAACAAGGAGTGGGGAACAGGATCACGCCTCCTCTGCTGAGGGGTGATCCTCCTTTGCGTCTCGCCGGGGGTCACCCTGCGAGCGGTCTACCTCCCAGGCAAGGAGATTGTCCTCGCAGACAAACTCAGCAGGATCCTCCGCCCACACGAGTGGTGCTTGGATCCGGAGGTCACCGGCGTCTTGTTCCATCGGTGGGGGACCCCATCCATGGACCTGTTTGCCAGTCTGGGGAACGCGCAGCTTCCCCACTTCTACGGCTCGGTTCCGCACCTGAGCAGGGTGGTCCCGGATGCGTTGCTCTTGCGCTGGACCTCCAATCTTCTTTACGCTTATCTCCAACTCCTCTCATTTTGAGGACCCTCCACAAGGCTCAAAGGGATCGAGCTTCGGTGATCCTCGTGACCCCCTCATGGCCTTGACAGCCTTGGTTCCTGCTTCTGCTCCGGCTCACGTCCGAGCCTGCAGTCCCCCTGGGCTGCGCCTGGACCTGTTGGCACAAGAGGAGGGTCGGGTGTTCCACTTGAACCTGGCCTCGCTGTCCCTTGAAGCCTGGCGGCTGAACGGGGTTGCCTTAGCTCCACTGCGTCTCCCAGAGGATGTCAAGGAGATCCTCCTCGTGTCGAGGAAAGACTCAACGAGATGGGCATACGCCTTTAAGTGGAGATGTTTCTCGAGCTGGTGCTCTGAGCTCCAGATCAACCCATTCTCATGCTCTACCCACTGGATCCTCCAGGACCACCTCCACCTCTCGAAAGGCAGGGCTGAAATCCAATTTGGTCAGGGTACACCTGAGCGCCATTTCGGCAAACCACCTCCCCGTCGAGGGAAAACCCCTATCGGGGGCAGCCCATGGTCTCCTACTGACCTTCTTCCCACCGCATGCCGACCAGGCATCGGCGGTGTTGCATACACTCGACTGCAAGAGGGCTCTTGCCTTCTACCTGCAGTGTGCCCAGGGTCATCTCAAGTCCGATCGGCTCTTTGTCCCCTATGACCCCAATCGCCTGGGGCAGGCAGTCACCAAGCATACCATCTCCGCCTGGGTGGCAGACTGCATCGCCTTCGCCCAAGCAAAGGTGGGCGCCTCGCTGGGCTGGCGGGTCACCACGCATAGCGTCCAAGCCAAGGTGGATTCAGTGGCTTCGCTGCGCTCAGTGCCTCTAACGGACATCTGCCGGGCTGCGATCTGGTCTTCAGCGAGCACTTTCGCTGTCCACTATTGCCTGGAGAGGGAGTCCCTCCAGGACAGCGCCTTCGACCAGGCTGTACTCCATAATCAATTCAGGGTATAAGCAACGCCTGCCCTCCAACCCTTCTTTGATGGCTACCGAGAGCTTCGCCCTGGGGACCCGACGACTCTGGCTCCTCCTGGCATCGACTTCTGCTCATGGCCTCACGGAGGCATTTTTGGGTTACAGGCTCGGTAGCCTGTAGCTGGGGAGTCCCAAGAGTGAGGACTGACTTCCTGCTTGTTCCTGGAGAAAGCGTAGTTACTCATCTGTAACAGGTGTTCTCCAGGGACAGCAGGAATCTGTCCTCACTATCCTCCCATCTCCCCTGAAGAGTTGCTATTTTTGTCCTTCCCTTGCCATCTGCTTAGTAGTGCTCTAGCTAGGGAACCTGACTGAGAAAGATGGCACCTTTGGGCGGGAAAAGGACCACGCAAACGTGGCAACAATCCCAAAGGTACCTCGTATTCTTTGAAAGCTGGGAATTGCTCCGCGCAGGCTCCGTTGGTGCCGACGTCACCCATATGTTAGGAGTGATTTCTGCTGTCCCTGGAGAACACCTGTTACTGGTGAGTAACTACTTTTTCAGGCCACCAGAAGTGACTGTATCAAGTTTAAAAAATCCAGCACTGCTCACTCCGTGGTAACATATTATCCAGATCACCACCACGGATATCTTATGCCACTGTACAAGTCACTGGTGAGGCCTCACTTGGAATACTGTGTTCAGTTTTGGAGACCATATCTTGCAAAGGATGTAAAAAGACTGGAAACTGTTCAGAGGGAGGCGACCAAAATGATTTGGAGCCTGCGTCAGAAGCCTTATGAGAAGAGACTTGAAGACCTAAACATGTACACTTTGGAGGAGAGGAGGGACAGGGGAGATATGATTCAGACCTTTTTAAATACTTAAAGGGAAATAATGAACAAACAAACCTCTTCCAAAGATGGGGAAGCTATAAAACTAGAGTGCATAACAGGAAGCTGCAAGGCGGTAAATTGAAAAGCAATGTCAGGAAATACTTTTTCACTGAAAGGGTGGTGGATGCTTGGAATGCCTTCCCGATGGAAGTGGTGGGGGCAAACACGGTGACGGAATTCAAAATGGCATGGGACAGACACAGTGAATCCCTTTACAGCAACAGGATAAAATCAAAATAAACTGAACCATCTAATTTCTCAACAAATAGGGGTTTCCTACATGGAGTGGTGGGTTCACCCCTAAACAAAGATATTGGGAGGGGTGGCCTGCATGGAGCGACAGGTGCACCTACTCTTGCCATCGTACTGGGCAGACTAGATGGACCATACAGGTCTTTATCTGCCGTCATTTACTATGTTACTATCTGCTGGAGCACATGGAAATGAAAATCCTCAAAAATGTGAGCATGCTCAATACTATGAGAAACGAAAAGAGCAGACAAATCACCATTCTTGATATGGCTTCTGTTTCAATCATTCATATGCTAAGCTTATGCTTCTATTTCCCCACATTGACTAATGGGCAGGGATACCAAATGGCATACACAACACCTCTAGTAGTGTTGCTTTATTTTTGAAGGTGTGGTGTACATGATGCAACATTTGAAGGCATTCTGGGGTCCATCGAGTGCTGCACCTATCAAGCCCTGTATTGCCTATAGAAGGTTGGTTGATACCCCCACCTTCCATAATAATTCTTAGTAATGATTTTTTAAGTGAATGAATATAAATAAATATATATTTTTTTTCTCTTCTTTTTTTGTGAATTTATGTAAGCAGTGTGAGAAAGGTGGCTATTAACTTTTGACTTTGAACATCCTAGCAATTAAGACCCAGTCTGGTTGTATCTTTTGGGATGAATGCCACATCATGTGTTGATGCTATGCCTTTTCCACAATTAAAGGATCATTGCCGAAGGGGAGCTTGTGACCTGCAGCAGTTATGGCATTAATTGGTCTCATTGCAATCTGGATGGTCCCATCCAAGGGAATAATATTCTTCTGTTAACCAGGCCCAGGTGCTAGCCTAATTTTGTGTGCTCGGTAGACAGTACCTTTGTGAAAAGAATGAGGGTCCCTGTTTAGTTCTGGCATTCATCTTTTAACACCCTTGTAAACTAGAGATGAGAAAGGTGGAAGACCATTTTTTTTAGCAAAATGAGAGGGCTTCTCTCTGGCTGCTGTGCCACTTATTTGCTAGGTTTCTCAATTGAATATGTTGCAGAAAGTGTAACAGTAGTCTCACTGTATGCAAATTGTACAAACTTAGATTGTAAGCCCTCTGGGGAAAGGGAAATACCTACATACCTGATTCTAACTCAGTTTGAACTACCATTGGAAAGGCATGAACTAAATACTAATAAATAAATAAATATTGTTATACTGCCTTACAGTAGATGAATATCGCTCATCATGAGACCTAAAGTACTTTATCCATCAGATAACTAAGAAAATGTCTCACTTCAGTGTCCTGAAAAATGCAAACCTGAAAAGAATGGGCTGTGCTTCATGTGGTGCTTGAAACCAACTCTGGCAACACACTATTTAGATTTCTCCTTTTTTGAATTTTCTTTCCGGTCATTGACCTAAAATGCAGAATTCTTCCATTTTTCACCTTCATTTTTAGTGATGCCTTCATCCCCCCCCCCCCTACCCAATCAGCATTTTTCAACTCATTTGTGCTTTAGTAGCTAGGCACAATTGTATAGATTGATCTCCAGGAACAAGCAGGAATGAGTCTTCACATATGGGTACGTCGGTACCGACGGAGCCTACACTGGAATGCTCCCCAGCATCCAATCATAAAGCTTTTGGGAGCATCCCTCGCGCCTGCGCGCTGACTTCCTGCCTTTCCCACTGCCTCTCCTCAGTTTTCGTTTTTCCGCGGAGCCGACAGGACGTCCTCCTGTCACCGCAGAAACCTTTTTCTTTAAAATTCTTATTTCCTTGTTTTCTTGTGGTCGCGGCTGTCTTTCCCGCCGATACCGGTACCGCCGGTGCTTTATTCTTTTCTTTTCCAAAAATTAGAGAGATTTTTTCTCCTCAGTTTTTGTCTTAACTTTTTGGACCTACCAGGCCTCTCCAACATGGAGCCTTCTTCCCCTAAGAAGTGCCTTCACTGTGGGAACATAGTTTTCTTTTTAGACTCCAATGCTTGGTGTCTAACCTGTCTGGGTCCTGACCCTTTTTCCCCTGATCCATCAGGCTGTATTATTGGGAGAAGACCTTCCCTTTTTCGAGTTTCCCTCGATGCCGTTTTTCCTCGTGAGGTGAGGAAACCGGTTTATTCTTCTCTCCAGGATCAGGTAACCCACAAACAGTCTGTTAAGACTAGCCAATTCTTGAAGGGTAAGTCTCATGCCAAGCATGATGACGGCTCCAGCCTTGCCCTCAAGACCCCATTGGCAATAAAACCCCGGCGGGAGTCTTCGGGCTCCAAAGCATTTACGGGGTTTCAGTTTGTTCCTGGGGCTCACCCCTCACAGAACATACCTGAGCCATGCTCGGGGGTGGTATCCGCTTCGAGCGGTACTGATACCACGGCATCGGCACCGGTGTTGAGTGTTCTACTCTTCACCAGGGATCGTCATCTGGTGTCCTCGGTACATTCGTGGCCAATCGATACGACCCAGATTGGCTTTCCTGTATCTCCGCCATGTTCGGGGTCGGTACCGGCTTCGAGCGGTACCGATACCCCGGCATCGGCATTGGTGTCGAGTGTTCCACTCTTCACCTGGGATCGTCATCTGGTATCCTCGGTACCTTCGGGGCCGATCGGTACGACCCAGATTCCTGTATCTTCGCCATGCTCGGGGTTGGTATCGACTTCGAGGGGTACCGATACCCCGACATCGGCGCCAGTGTCGAGTGTTCCACTCTTCACCAGGAATCGTCATCAGACGTCCTCGGTACCTTCGGAACCGATCGATACGACTCCGATTGATTTTCCTGTATCGGCATCGCCGATACCACCACTGACGTCGGTACCTTCTAGACATGCATCGATAGACTCGCTCCCTTCGACGCCGAGTCTAGAATCGATATCCAGTCTAGATGACTTGGTACCGACGCGTTTCGGAACCGACCCATATCGTTTCCGACTACGCAGTACCGAGGATATTTACCAAGGCTCTCTGGCTACCTCGGTACCGCTTCAGCAGCCCCCGATTACTGCTTCGATGACATTACCGTCTCCGATACCGGTATCGGTATCGATGTCGATTCCTGCAGTTCCATCGATCCTTTCTATGCCTAGCTTGGAAGCGATACCGGGCACTGACGATGCAGTACTAACTGCTTCGAATCAGAACTGTCAGTATCACTGTCCATCTAGCAGGATTCTTTTTCTGCACCAGTCCAGTATGTCTTCTGGTGCTCAAGCTGCTTCTTCAACCTCAGCTTACCCAGGAATAGTTCCCATTGGAGATCCTTCTTTTCAGAAATTTCTCCTTGACATGGCAACCTTTCTTGCCATTCCTATTCCTGGCTCTACTCTTAACCAAGATCCTGCAGAAAAGGAAAATATAATGCTTCCTTTACATCATTCTTTGCAGGATCTTCTGAGGATGTGGGAATCACCTTTAAAGGTTCCTTCGCCTTCTACAGCCACTAATGTTCTGTATCAGGTGCCTCCCTCTCCGGGGTTTCAAAAAAACCAACTTCCACATCATTCCATTGTAGTGGAATCAGCAGTGAGGAAGGTAAGAAGCAAGAAGAAGCATTCTTCTTATCCACCAGGTCGTGCATCTAAAGCACTTGATACCTTTGGACGTCAAACCTTCCAAACTTCTATGCTGGCTTCAAGAATTATCTCATATATTTTTTATATGAGTCTGACACTTCAGGAGGTCACAGAGAAATTATCTCTTTTGTCCCCTTTTTTGTCAGAGCCTAAGGCCACTGACTATTCCTTGCTTCTTAATCATAGCAGGAATATCTCTTGGTTTCTTTCTCGTGCGTCTCTAGATTCTTTTGAGTCTGTTAGCAGATCCTCTGCTATTGCCATTGGAGCACATCGTAAAACCTGGCTGCAAGCTTCAGACTTGAGCAGATGGGCACAACATACACTGGGTAATTCTCCTTGTACTGGAGAAAATCTCTTCAATAGAGAGGCTTTACGTCAGGTTGCTCATTGCTCCATTGACTTCCCTGGTTCTGGAAACCATCCTAAGCCTTCTTTTTCCCCGGGACGTAGGAAATGTCCTACCAAACCTTCTTTCCCTAAGAAAAGAAGGTTTCACCCTTCTCCTGCCCATCCTCCAGATGTACCCAAGCAAGGGACATCTCATCCTAGTCTGAAATCTCCAGACTCTAACCAGTCTAATCATAATCAGCAACCATAGGTTCCTGTATGTTGCAATCTACAGTTAGCTTCTTCTTAGCAGAAGTTTATTCTTCAAACTCTACACTGTTTTTTTCTTTTTCAGTATGCTAAGCTGTTAGGATACTTTTGTCCATGGGTTACAGAATTCTCCCCTTCTTACTACTACGAAGGGAGGTTACAACTATCCCATAGTTTCTGTCCCCACATGGACATCTTTTCCTTCAGCTGATTTACCATATGGTAAGTCACCTTCCAACCCCCTCTCTTCCAGGGTTTCCCCTGCTTGAGTTGGTACCATACTGAAACACTTCTCTTTCTTTCCAGTGTAGATTTTTTGTTATCCTTCAATGCATGCTCTGAACAACTCATCAGACAGGGACGGGAATATCTCCGCTCCCTTTGTCTGTTTTCTCTCTGTTTTTATACAGGAGAATCCCCTCTGCTGTTTTGTTCAGTTGCTGTGCATGCAGGAGTTCCAGTGATTACCTTAGTGCTCATTGCAAGCTACTTTCAACTATCTTGCATAATACTACTCACTGCAGGTTATCTTCTTTTAGCCATATCCTTTCCTAGGATGTGGCAACACACCTGACTTCAGTCAGTTTTATCTCATAATTCTCCTGCACAATGCTCTCTGCAATCTTCAGAGAAGCTTTCTACTATGGGCCCTTGCTACAGAGCATTGAACTTTGTCTCTGAGGGTTTTTCCATATAGTAGAAAAAGCTTATATAATCATTCCATGGCTATATGGGTTCTTTATATCCTCTTGTCTCCTGTTGTGATAAAGAAGACAAGCTTTTTCTGCGTGAATGTCCAAGGAGTTCCCGATCTTGCAGGAATCTATCCCTTTTTTCCTTACAGCTTGGCATTATGCTTTTCTGCTCCACTTGGACAATGCATACTCTTTTAGTATACATGATGCCCCTGTGTCCCTTGGCTGGGTCATCCTGGTATCTTAGTCTATGTGTTTTTTTGTCCTTTGGACATGTCAGAGTCCTAAAGTACTCCTGATGTGCTCTTGCCAGACTGCTATTATCCTCTGTTTTTTCACGCAACCATACTGGTTATTTCACTGAACTACATTCCTGCACCGCAGAAATAGATTCTCTATATATCTTCAGGTGGTTTTCACCCCCTTATTATTAGATGAATCTTTTCCCATCACATTCCCCATGTGAATGTTTTTGTGGGGCTCAGTTGCAGGCATCTATCCTCAGACTTACATTCATGTATGTATATGTCCTATACATACATATTTCTGTAAGCTGTGTGGGCATAAGTCATGCCTATATATATATCTATATCTATATATATAGATATATGTAGATAGATATAGATAGATATAGATATATATATATAGATATATATATATAGATATCTCACATATCTAGACATATATATATATATATATACACATATATATATACACATATATATGTACATATATATCTATATACCCATTGGGAGATGTCCATAGGACGCTATGTATTACCTACTATCTCCCTGTCTGTGCTATAAAGCTTTTACCTTCTTAAGGGGTCCAGACAGTCCACTTGCCTATTCTCATATGGCTCAGTAAGTGGGAGCGGTTATACACACAATTACTGCTGTGATGTCAACAGCTTCAATTTTTGTTATAGATCTCCCTGTCTATGAAGTATCAAACTTCAATGTCTTCCTATCTCTTACCAGCTAGGAAAGACAGTGTACATCTTCAGTATTTCTGAGTACACTTCTGTTCTCCTTGGGAACAGGGGCTTTTTTCCATACCCCCTCTTCCCTTCAGGACTGGGCTAATTCTCCAGATCGGTCAGTCTTCTTCTTTTAGTCCTCAATGTTAATAACTCTGTACCTAAAAGAGTTTTCAGCTTTTTCCCATAAAGCTTTCCATTGAAGACCTGCTGTTCTTTTCCTACCCCAGTTGACACCTGGGTCACCTGCCCATTCCAGGTTTAGAACTTCATCCTCACTGCTGTGAAGTTACCTTGAGGATTCCGCTACTGCATCTACAGTACACTCCATCACAGTTCTACTTCCTACAATCCAGTAGGTAAGCTCTATATTGTACTAGTTCATTAAATATTTTAATGATACTTGACATACATTCTAAAGACTCATTTTTTTCTGTAGTCTTTAGATTCGCTGTTCCTCTACAGCTCTTCTCTATTCAACTCCTACCTCCCATCCCTCAGGGGATGCCGGGGATCCAGGTTTGGGAAATGCCGTCCTGTTCCAGGGATACACATTTTATGGGATCTCCCCTGGCACCCACAGCTAGGGAGTCCCCATATGTGAAGACTCATTCCTGCTTGTTCCTGGAGATAGCACAGTTACTTACCTGTAACAGGTGATCTCTGGGAACAGCAGGAATTAGTCTTCACAACCCACCCACCCTAGGAGTTGTATCTCTCTATCCCCTTTCCTCTTTCTCTCCTTCTGTCTCAGCTATGAAACTCAACTGAGGAGAGGCAGTGGGAAAGGCGGGAAGTCAGCGCGCAGGCGCGAGGGATGCTCCCAAAAGCTTTCTGATTGGATGCTGGGGAGCATTCCCGTTTAGGCTCCGTCGGTACCGACGTACCCATATGTGAAGACTAATTCCTGCTGTTCCCAGAGATCACCTGTTACAGGTAAGTAACTGTGCTTTACTTGCTTGTTTAGATTATTTAAATGTTTATGGGTACCATATGGTTTTTATTTCACTTGTTTGAAACTGCTGTACCACTGTATATACTACTTTTTTAAGTCAATTGTTGAAAAACACATTGAGAAAGCAAGAGGAATCCATAAGACCAGATCTCCAGGAACAAGCAGGAATGTAGTCTTCACATATGGGTATCGTCGGTACCAACGGAGCCTGCACAGGAACGCTCCCCAGCATCCAATTAGAAAGCTTTTGGGAGCATCCCACTGTGCCTGCGTGCTGCCTTCCCGCCTATCCCAACTGCCTCTCTCCAGTAATTCATTTTCCGCGGAGCCAACAGGTCATTGTTCCTGTCGCTGCAGAAACCTTTTCCTATTCTCCTTTTTTGTGGTCGCGTCTGCCTTCCTCGACGCTATACCGGTACCGCTGGTTCTTTCTTTCTAAAACCAAACAAAAAAAAAATATTTTTTTTCCAAACTTTTCTTCCCCAGGTGCACACGCCTTAGGCCCAAAATATTCCTTTACCATGGAAAACCCCACTTCGGGTTTCAAGAAGTGCACCAAGTGTGGCGGTACCATCTCCATCACCGATACCCATGAGTGGTGTCTTAAATGTTTAGGTCCTGACCACTCCATTTCAGATTGTATGGCCTGTGCCATGATGTCCAAGAGGGGTCGACAAAACCGATCTGCTAAGCTCAGCACCCTTTTTCCCTCCGATGCAGCCTCTGTGGCATCGACGTCTTCCAGGGCTTCGTCTTCCTCACATGGATTTCAGGTAACTAAACATAAGTCTGGCCGGTCCTCAAAGGGTAGATCTCCTTCCGAGCATCGAGATGCCTCTGGCGTTGCCCTTGAGGGTTCTGTACTGGCAAAATTGCCCCGGCAGGAGGTCTCGGCTTCCAAAGCATTATCGGGGCTCCAGGATGTTCTCGACCTCGGCAGAACTACTGATGCCATGCTCTGGGGTACTGGCTGCTTTCTCTGGTACCGATACCCAGGCATCGGCAGCGTTGATAGACCAGAGGTTCCTGGCTATTGAATGCAGTCTGGCGGCTCTCCTTGCGGCATCGGCACCCTCAGAACCGCGTCAGACAGTTCAACCAGTACCGGCACCGACTCCGGCACCGGTATCAGTACCGGTACTGACAGCATCGACATCGGTATCTGCATTGCCGGCACCCAGTCAAGCTATGCCTTCCGGTACCGATACACCAGATCTAGTGCAAGAGATAAGGTTGTTGGGGCCGCTTGGCAATAGTGATCATAGCATGATCGCCTTTGATTTCATTAGTGGAGGAGGGATAGTAAGGAAATCCACAGTACTACCTTTTAACTTTCGAAAGGGAGACTATGATAAAATGAGGAAAATAGTTAAGAAAAAACTAAAAGGAGCAGTTGCAAAGGTTAAAGACGTACATCAGGCTTGGCTGTTGTTGAAAAATACTATCTTGGAAGCCCAGACCAGCTGTATTCCACGCTTTAAGAAAAGTGGAAGGAAGTCCAAAAAACTGCCAGCATGGTTTAAAGGTGAGGTCAGAGAGGCTGTTGTTGCCAAAAAGCATCTTTCAGGAAATGGAAAAAAAGAGCCAAACGACGAAACCTGGAAACAGCACAAGCACTGGCAAGTCAAATGCAAGGCATTGATAAGGCAGGCAAAGGGAGAGTTTGAGAAGAAGCTTGCTGCGGAAGCAAAAACGCGAAGTAAAGACCTTTTCAAGTACATTCATAGCAAAAATCCTGTGAGAGAGTCACTTGGTCCATTAGATGATAAAGGGGTTAAAGGAGCACTAAGAGGCGACAAGGCGATAGCGGAGAGACTGAATGAATTCTTTGCTTCAGTCTTTACTGAGGAAGATGTAGGGATGTTACCCATGACTGAAGTGGTATTTAAAGGTGCGGAAGAATTGAAGGAAATATCGATACATCGGGAAGATGTATTACAACTATTAGATAAACTGAAGAGTAGCAAATCACCTGGGCCGGATGGTATACATCCACGGGTGTTGAAAGAACTGAAATATGAGATTGCAGACCTGCTATTAGTAATCTGTGAACTATCATTAAAATCATCTCTAATACCTGAAGATTGGAGGATCGCTAATGTAACACCAATTTTTAAAAAGGGTTCGAGGGGTATTCCGGGAAATTACAGACCGGTGAGCCTGTCATCAGTACCAGGAAAAATGGTAGAAACCATCATAAAGAATAAAATTACTCAGCATGTAGATAGTCATGACCTAATGGGAGACAGCCAACATGGCTTTAGACAAGGAAGATCTTGTCTTACTAATCTGTTATGTTTTTTTGAAGGAGTGAATAATCAGGTGGACAAAGGTGAGTCAGTTGATATTGTGTATTTGGACTTTCAGAAAACCTTTGACAAAGTCCCTCATGAGACTTTTGGCAAAACTAAAAAGTCATGGGATAGGAGGCAGTGTACTATTGTGGATCAGGAACTGGTTAAAAGAGAGAAAGCAGAGGGTAGGACTAAATCGCCAATTTTCCCAATGGAGAAAAGTGAATAGTGGTGTACCCCAGGGATCTGTGCTGGGTCCGCTGCTTTTTGACATATTCATAAATGACCTGGAAAGTGGAATAACGAGTGAGGTTATCAAATTTGCAGATGACACAAAACTATTTAAAGTTGTTAAAACTCAAGAGGATTGTGGAAAATTGCAAGAGGATCTTGATAAATTGGAAGACTGGGCATCAAAATGGCAGATGAAATTTAATGTGGACAAGTGCAAGGTTATGCACCTAGGGAAGAACAACCCAAACTATGGTTACACGATGCAAGGTTCCACATTAGGAACCACCACCCAGGAAAAAGATTTAGGCGTCATTGTGGATACCATGTTAAAACCCTCGGCTCAGTGTGCAGCAGCGGCCAAGAGAGCAAATAGAATGCTAGGTATGATAAGGAAAGGAATGGAAAATAAAACAAAAGATATTATAATGCCTCTATATCGTTCCATGCTGAGACCGCACCTTGAATATTGTGTGCAATTCTGGTCGCCGTATCTTAAAAAGGATATAGCGATTTTAGAAAAGGTTCAGAGAAGAGCCACCAAAATGGTAAAGGGGATGGAAGGATACTCCTATGAAGAAAGGCTAAAAAGGTTAGGGCTCTTTAACCTGGAAAAGAGACGGCTGAGGGGAGATATGATAGAAGTCTATAAATTGATGAATGGAGTGGAACGGGTAAACGTAGATCGATTGTTTACCTTATCAGAATATAGAAAGACTAGGGGACATGCAATGAAGCTACAGGGTAAACTATTTAAGACTAATAAAATATTTTTTCACTCAACGTGTAATCAAACTCTGGAATTTGTTACCGGAGGATGTAGTAAAGGCTGTTAGTGTAGCTGGGTTTAAAAAAGGTTTGGACAAGTTCCTGGAGGAAAAGTCCATAAACCATTATTAAGAAGGGACCCAGGATATCAATGCTTGAACCAATACAAGCATTGTGGAACCTGTGTCCCTTGGGGAAACTGCTAGGTACATAAGACCTAGATTGGCCACTGTTGGAAACAGAATCCTGGGCTTGATGGACCTTGGTCTGACCCTGTATGGCATATCTTATGTTCTTATGATTCCCCCCTGGCACCGACTTCGGTTGTTGCGGTTATTGTGTTCTACAAGAGCATCCGGATAGAAGGTATTTTGAATCCTCGGAGGAATCTGAGGATTCTGACAGCTCCGTCGGTACTGGAGTACTTCTCACGGAAGAGCCTTCCTCTCCTAAACGCAGGATGTTCCCTCCAGAAGATATCTCCTTTCAGGACTTTATCAGGGAGGTGGCTCGAGGTCTATCCATTACTGTGGCTCCTGAAACAGAGCCCAGGGCAAAGGAGTTGGAGATTCTGCAATATCCCAAGGCTCCTAAGGAGGCAGCTACTTTGCCTATCCATGAGATCTTACATGATCTCATGTTGAGAATGTGGGAAACACCTCTTACCAGCTCTCCTCACTCTCGTAGACTGGATATACCATGTATCGAGTCCCTCCGTATCCTGGCTTCCAGAAAACTCAGCTTCCTCACCACTCTATTGCAGTGGAATTAGCTATGAGAAGGATCAGAAGTGCAAAAAGGCATGCCTCTAATCCTCCAGGACGTGAGTGTTGAACTTTGTATGCCTTTGGACGTCGTACTTTCCAGACTTTCCATGCTTTCTGCCAGGATCATTTCCTATATTTTATATATGGGAATGTTCCTTAAGGAAGTCTCAGGAGATTTAGAGGTTTTGAGCCCTCTTCTTCCTGATAAGAGACAGGATTTTCTCACACTGGTTAAACATGCCCAGGATGTTTCTAAGTTTGTCAATCGTGCAGCTTTTGACTGTTTTGAGTGCATAAGCAGAACCTCTGCCATTGCCATAGGTGCACATAGAATTGCCTGGCTCCAGGCATCCAATTTGGAGCTCTGGATGCAGGACAAACTGGGCAATATCCCTTGTACAGGTGAGAATCTATTCGGCAAAAATTGGCAAGAGAAAGCCAATGAATTGGATGCTGACAACTCCACTTTGGATAGATTATCCAAAGCCACAGCTGATCATGCAAGGAAGAAATCTTTCAAGAAACCATTCTTCTCCAAAAAGAATTGGTTTTATCCCTCTTGTTCCCAGCAGGGACGTTCTGCAGGTTAACCTGCCCGAAAAAGTCAGCAACCACCTAAACAAAGGAAAGTAAAGACTGCTAAGCCTCAACCGTCTCAGCCTCCACAAGGCCTTTGACTTCCATCTAGAGAGCTTAGCCTTTCTGGCTCTCAATGGACCAGAGCCGTCCACCATTCCAGGAAGGTTGTGTCACTTTGCCCCCAGATGGGGGCAGATAACAGCAGAACATTGGACTCTCTCCATTATAAAAGAGGGGTACAAGCTTCACTTTCTGTGCATGCTCCCTCCCACAATGGTAAGACAGTTTAATTCTCAGACCTGTCTCATCAACCTGTTAGATCAAGAGGTCACTATGCTTTTTGCCCAATGGGCAATAGAAGAGGTACCCATTCCTCATCAGGCTACAGGGTTTTACTCCCCCTCTTTCCTTATCCCAAAGAAAACAGGGGGACACAGACCTATTTTAGACCTCAGAGAATTGAACAAATTCCTGTTCAAAGAGAAGTTCAAAATGATTTCTCTGGGAACTCTGCTGCCATACCTTCAGAGTCAGGATTGGCTTTGTTCTCTAGATCTCAAGGATGTGTACACTCATGTTCTCATCCATCCAACTCACAGAAAGTTCCTTCGGTTCCTTTTTCAAGGAAAGCACTAGCAATACAGGGTTCTTCCTTTTGACCTGGCCTCAGCACCAAGGGTGTTTACGAAATGCATGGCTGTGGTAGCAGCATTTCTCCGCACTCTAGGAATATTCGTCTTCCCCTACTTAGACGACTGGCTCATTCGAGCCCCATCAGAGTCAGAGGCCAGGATTTCTCTGGCTTGCACAATGCGTATCCTTCAGTATTTGGGTCTTGTCATAAACATCCCAAAATCCAGGCTAACTCCCACTCAGTCTCTAGAGTTCATAGGAGCTTTGCTGGATACGAGGAAAGCAACGGACTATCTCCCCCAGACCCTATGCCTTCGCATGGTGCAGTTAGCTTCTCAAACAGTGCTAAAGCCTCGTCTCACAGCTCGAGAAATGTTACAACTACTAGGTCACATGGCATCTACCGTGCATGTGGTTCCTTATGCTCGCCTCCACATGAGAGCAGCCCAGTGGACTTTATCCACTCAATGGACCCAGTTATCAGGGTGCCTGTCAGACAAAATAGCATACACAAATCACGTTATTTTGTCTCTCAATTGTGTCAGTCCACTCAAAACCTGTTGGTGGGATCCCCATTTCAACAACTGTTAACCCATGCAACTCTCACAACAGATGCTTCACCAATGGGTTGGGGAGCTCATCTGCAAGACCTCTCCACCCAAGGCATTTGGACTCCACAGGAGACTCATCTACACATCAGTCTCTTAGAGCTCAGAGCAATCTTCCTTGCACTTTGAGTGTTCCACACCCTGCTCAGCTACAAGACAGTCCTCATTCATACGGACAATCAAGTCGCCATGTTCTACATGAACAAGCAGGGAGGAACAGGCTCTCTGTCACTTTACAACGAAGCTTTGCGACTATGGGCTCTCGCCAGAGAGCATCAGATTCATCTCCTGGCAGTGTATCTTCCAGGGATACAAAACTCTTGGGCAGACAGACTCAGTCGAGTTCTGCTTCCACACAAATGGTCTCTACATGCAGACCAGGTGGCCAACATTTTTCAAATTTGGAGAACCCCGGACATAGACCTCTTTGCAAGTCCATTGAATGCCAAACTTCCCCGGTTCTGTTCCAGAATTTCGGCTCAGGGCTCTCAGGCCAGGGATGCTTTTCTCCTTCATTGGGGTCAAGATTTCCTTTATGCCTTTCCACCCATTCCCCTAATTCCTAAAACCCTGTTCAAGCTTCAGAGAGATAGAGCCCGTATGATTCTCATAGCTCCACGTTGGCCATGGCAAGTGTGGTACCCTCTGCTTCTACATCTCTCTCAAGCTCCCTCTCTGGAGTTAGGGTCTGCTCCAGATCCCCTATCTCAAGAGGACGGAATGTTATGGCATCCCAATCCCCAGTCTCTGCATCTCAGGGCTTGGTTGTTGAAGGCCAAGATCTTCATGATCTTAACCTTTCTCAGCAAGTAAAGGATATCCTTTATGCTTCCAGGAAACCTTCCACAAAACGCTCTTATGCTTTCAAGTGGAAAAGGTTTATCATATGGTGCTCGCAGAAGGGTCTTAGCCCACTTGCGATACCTCTGGCATCATTACTGTATTATCTCCTTCATTTATCCAATGCAGGACTTAAGACTAACTTAGTAAGAGTCCATTTGAGTGCTATTGCAGCTTCTTTCAAGCCTCTAAATGGACAGCCTATTTCCTCCCATCCTCTTATAGCGAGATTTATGAGGGGCCTTCTAACTAAGCCTCCCATTAGGCCACCACCGGTGGCATGGGACTTAAACCTGGTTCTTGGTCAGCTCATGAAGCCACCTTTCGAACCCTTAGCTACTACCTCATTGAAATTCCTTTCTTGGAAGGTTATCTTTCTCATTGCAGTCACATCAGCACGTCGCATCAGTGAGTTGCAGACACTGGTGGCTGATCCACCTTATACAAGGCTCCATCCTGACAAGGTAGTCCTTAGGACTCATCCACACTTTATACCAAAGGTGGTCTCGCCTTTTCATCTAAACCAAGCGGTCTACCTGCTTGTGTTTTTTCGAAGGCCTCGTGCATCAAATGCAGAAAGGAATCTTCAAACTTTGGACTGTAAAAGAGCTTTAGCCTTTTACTTACAAAGAACACAACAACTTAAAAAGTCCTCTCAACTCTTTGTTGCTTTTGATCCTTCTCATTTGGGACTTCCAGTCTCCAAGAGAACACTGTCCAGCTGGATTGCTCAGTGTATTTTGTTTGCCTATCAGAGTAAGAATCTTTCTCTGGAGGGCCATGTCACAGCTCACAATGTGAGAGCCATGGCAGCCTCAGTGGCTCATCTGCACTCTGTGTCTATCGATGATAGCTGTCGAGCAGCCACTTGGGCCTCGGTTCATACCTTCACAGCCCATTACTGCTTGGACAAGGACTCCAGCCGGGATGCCTTGTTTGGTCAGGCTATTCTCAAACACCTGTTCCATACCTAATCAACTCCTTCCCACCATCCCTGGTTGGATCCCAGAGATCCATGGGGTGAAGTGGAGCCCTTTCACAGGGACACATAACTTCTGAGGTCTCTCTCTGGCTTCTAAAGCTAGGGAGTCCCCCATATGTGATGACTACATTCTTGCTTGTTCCTGAAGATAGCATAGTTACTCACCTGTAACAGGTGATCTCCGGGAACCGCAGGAATTTAGTCTTCACAACCCACCCACCTCCCCTAGGAGTTGTATCTCTCTATTTATCTCTTTCTTTTTCCCTCTCTCTCTCTTTGTCTCAGCTTTAAACTCAGCTGGAAAGAGGTAGTTGGGAAAGGCGGGAAGGCAGCATGCAGACGCTGTGGGATGCTCCCAAAAGCTTTCTAATTGGACGCTGGGGAGCGTTCCCGCGCAGGCTCCGTCGGTACCGACGATAACCACATAGGCATTATTCCCACTTTGGAATTTTATAAAGTCATTAACGCTGATATGTGGCAGTTTACACCCTTTAATGGCTCCTTATAAAATATCAACCAGTGTAAAAGTACGTGCCTTGACATAAAAGTGCATAAATAGTTGGGGGCGTAGCCTGGGTGGAGTTTGTAAATATGCTTGTTGATTATAAAATGCATTAATTTATGCACATACTTGCATACTTTATACACGTTCATTTAAACTTGCTGTAGAGCAGGTGTAAATGTCCCCACTTGAATTTAAGGTGCGATCTCTGCCACTTACAGTAGGACTTTATAAAGGCAAGT
The DNA here is from genome assembly GCA_033557465.1 of Ichthyophis bannanicus. Classification (NCBI taxonomy): domain Eukaryota; kingdom Metazoa; phylum Chordata; class Amphibia; order Gymnophiona; family Ichthyophiidae; genus Ichthyophis; species Ichthyophis bannanicus. The sequence goes on from CM066033.1 coordinate 301,041,472, forward strand.
AAATGCATACTTGCTTTTTTAAAATAGGTTGCCTACTTTATAACAGGGCACCTAGATTAAAATTACCCTCTGTCTCTGGGTAAAATGTTTTATATCAGAGTGCTGAATGAGAGAGTTTTCCATACTGTAAGAATGCAAAGCCATCACGTGGAAGTCATAAACTTACTGTACATTTTTTAAAGATGTATTATATTTTTTACATTTTCAACATCTTTGTTGCATTTCCTTGTTTGCATAATGATCTTTATGGTTTTTCTTTGGTCAATTACAGATAAGATGTGAAGGAATGCGGCTCTTTCTTCTTTGGCTCCAAGCACTTCAGACGAACTGTGGGGAAGAGCAAATATTGATGTTTGCCTGTCTTGTGCCTGGTTTTCCAGCAGTTTTGTCAGCAAAAGGCCCCTGTACACTGGATACCCTCATCAGCTCCCCTCCTAATATGCCTGATGGTTGGTAACCTATATAATCCCATGATAATCAGTGAGGGCTTTGACGTGGCTCTGCATAGGTGACTTACAAATAAGCTGAATGCCAGTATAGATCTTAAAATGAATGACTGGGTTAGAAACTGGTTGCATAAGAGGCAACAAAGGATAGTAGTAAATGCCGTTCATCCCAAAGAAAGAGCTTTTGCTGGTGGTGTGAGCAGGGATCTATCCTTAATCTGGTTCTTTTCAATGTTGTCATACGTGATATAAGGTAGTGCTGTCAGATTTGCTTTTTTGTAGATGATGCTAAAATTTGCATCTGGGTAGATACCGTGGAAGGTGCAGAAAACATGAAGCGGGATCTAGCAGAGCTTGAGTATTAGTCTAGGCTTAGCTAAGATTTAATGTTTAAAATGCAGGGTCAAGCATTTTGGTTCTCAAAAGCCCAATGGAGAGAAATACAGTAATAAGCAGTGAAGTTCTGTGTACAAAACAAGAGTTCTCCATGGACAAGCAGGAACAGTCTTCACTTATGGGTGATGTCATTTGAAGGAGCCCCCACGAGGGAGCATTCCCTGCTCCTCCTTAGAAGCCTTTGGAAGCTCACTTCATATGTGCATGTATTCCCACCTGCTGCCAGGGCACCATCTTATCCTCCGTATCACAAGCTGAGGAGAATTCAACTTCTAAGGGAGGTGAATGGGTTATGAGGATTTCTCCTGTTGTCCATGGAGAATACCTGCTACTGGTGAGAAGCTGCTTTTTCTCCGTGGACAAGCAGAAAAAAGTCCTCACTTATGGGACTCACTAGCTTACAGGCTACCGTGAACAAAAAGAGAAAATACAGTGCCCAAGTGGGGCAGCAGAACAACTGTTTTTGTTGCCAACAGGTCTTTTATGTAATCTTTCTTTTTTTTTTTTTTTTTTTTGAAAGGTAGCTGAAAGGAACCGAAAGAAATGGTTCTTGGGGTACGGAGTTGGATTGTACTCTCCGAACAGATTTCTAAGTACTGAAGGTCTAGGCAGTAGTGAGATGTGAAGGTGTGGACAAAAGTCCACGCTGCAACTTTGCAAACCTTTTCCATGGAATCTGAGCGCAAGTGGGCCATTAATGCAGCCGCTTAGGCCTGTCTGGGCATAAGTGAAAGAGATGAAGTGTACAAGCCAAATTGACAAGGTGCATTTGGAAACGACAATCCCAAGTTTGTTGGGGTCAAAAGAAACAAAACGTTGCATGGACTTAGTATGGGCTTTCCATTCCTGGTAGAAAGCTAAGGTTTGCTTGCAGTCCAACATGTGTAGCGCAGCTTCCTCTTTGTGAGACTGGGGTTTTGGGAAGAATGTTGGTAGGATGACAGACTGGTTATAATGAAACTAGAGCCAGCTTGTCCACTAGGCAGTCGCCTAAGGCAGCAGACCCAAGTAGGTAGCATCAGGCTCCCTTTCTCTCCCCAGCAAAGCAGCAGTTCATTGCCACCAGGCCTGCTATGCTGCCCCCTTCCCGGCATCCATCTTCTCACCTGGGGAGGAGGAGGGGCGGCACAGCGATGCCTCTGCTGTGTCGGGCTTTAAAGTGCTCATGCTAGTGCTCTCATGGCCTGCCACTCCTGCCCTCCTCTGATGCAACTTCCTATTGGAGGGGGCAGGAGTAGCCAGAAGATGCGTCGAAGGGGGGGGGGGGGGCAGGAACAGCAGGCCATGAGCGTGCTAGTGTAGGCACTTTAAAGCCTAATGCAGCGGAGGCATTGCTGTGCTGCCCCCTCCCCCAGGAGAGAAGATGGATGCTGGGAGGGGTGCGGCATGGCAGGCTAAGTAATACCGCAATCTTTGGGGGGCAGCATGGAGGGTCTGCCTAGGGTGGCAGAAACTCTCAGGTTGGCCCTGGATGAAATGCTGTAACCACCTTCAGAAGAAACTTGGGATGCTCCACTCTGTTGTGGTAAGTTTTTGTGTAAGGTGGATATGAACCACTAGGGCCTGAAGCTCGCTCATGCTATGTGCTGAAGTGACTGCCACCAGAAACAGTACCTTCCAGGTCAAAAACTTCAGAGCGCAGGCATTGAGCAGCTCGAAAGGAGCTTAGATCAGCTGCTTGAGAACCACATTGAGGTCCCAAGACACACTGTGTGGCTTCTAGGTTGGTTTTAGAAGAAATAAGCTCTGCATGAAGTGAAGAACTAAGATTTGTACAGAGATGGGTTTACTCTCTATGCCATGGTGATAAGTTTCAACTGCACAGAGATGTACCCTAATGGAGTTGGACTAAGTCCAGACTCGGAGAGGTGCAGAAGGTATTCAAGCAGTGTTTGTGTGGGACAGGCAAAAGAATCTGTGGAGCATTCCTCACACCAAACAGCAAACCACCTCCATTTAAATGAACAGGATTTTCTCCTTGAGGCCTTCCTGGAAGCAAAAGGACATTGGTGACACCAGCAGATAACGTTAGCGTCAACATCCAAGCCCTGAGGACCAGGGGCTTGATGTTGGGATATAACATTGCTCCATTCTCCTGTGATATCAGATGGTGCTTGACCAAGTCTCATTGATTCCTGAATGGAAAGTTTGAGAAGTAGAGGGAACCATGGCTATCTGGGCCAGTAAGGAGTGATTAGAATCATGGTACCTCCATCTGTATTACGTTTCAGGAGGGTCTTAGCAGTAAGGGGGATTGGAGGATATGCGTACAGAAGAATTTACTCCCCCCCTCCAAATTGAGGATAAAAGCATCCAAGGCCAGTTTGCTTTGTGGACTCACCTAGCCATTCTGAGGAGTTGTGAAAATATCTATCGAGGGGTACCCCACTCCCGAAAGATGTGTTGTGCTACATCTCCTATTCAGGATTCATTCATGAGGTCAAAGGATTCTGCTTGGTCTGTCAGCCAGAATGTTCTGATCACCAGTAGGTAAATGGCTCGCAGTTTCATCCTGTGAGAGATGGCAGTTTTCACAACCTGACCATTTCCCAACAGGAGGTAAGATCCCCTTTCCTTCCTGCTTGTTGATGTAAAAACATAATGACTTGATTGTCTCTTCAAATCAGTACAATTTAGTTGAACAACTGATATTTGGAAGTCCTTAGAGCATTTACTATTGCTCTTATTTACAAGAAAGTCTTCATCACATAAACTTCTTGAAGGCCCCAAGCTCCTTGAGTGTGGAAACCATTGAGGAGAGCGTCCCAGCCCAATTTGGATGCATCTGTCAGTAATTTTTTTGTGGAGTAGGAATTTGGAAGAGAAGAACTTTTGCTAAATTGACATGACTTTTCCACCAGCATAGCGACCAAATTAGTGGAGTGGTCACTGAGAGAATGTCTGAGGTTTACGGTGGCTTGTGACCACTGGGTACTTAGGGTCCATTGAGCTTGTCTTATATTGAGATGTGCCAAGGGTGTTACATGTATTGTCAAGGCTATGTGGCCTAGTAATGTTAACATGGCACAAGCTGATATCTGCTTATTTGACTTATTTGAGTCTTCCATACTATCACTGTTAGCCTGGATAGTCTGTCATGTGGAAGAAAAGCTCTTGCCTGAGTCATGTTGAGCAGAGTTCAGATGAATTCCAGTTGATGGATGGGAGAGAGGTGGTGGTTGGTAAAATTCTCCAGGACCAAGCAGGAAGTCAGTCCTCACATATGGGTGACGTCGGCGCCGACGGAGCCCTCGCGGAGCAATTTTCCCCAGCTTTCAAAGAAAGCCTTTGGGAATTGCAGCGCGCATGCGCGGTCCCCTTCCCGCCCAAAGGTGCCATCATGGCCAGTCTTCTTTTTTCCGCGGAGCCCTACAGATGTTGTCTAATAGTCACCGCCGAAAAGTTGATTTTTTCCTTATTATTTTCAGTAATTCTTCGGTTCGACGCCGGTCCTTTTTCCGCCCGGCCTCGCGACGCCGGTTGCGAGGCCTCCTCTTCTTTTTCGGTTTTTTCTGTCCTTCGCGACATCTTCGCGCCTTTTTTCATTTTTCCCTGGCGGCCCGTTCGTTCGACCTCGCAGGGGCCCTTTTTCCCCTGATGGCCGCCAGTGGCTTTAAAAAGTGTGTTAAGTGTAAGAAACTTATGTCTCTTACCGACACACATGATTGCTGCCTCCGTTGCCTGGGCCCCGATCATGAAGAAATGATCTGTGGGCCCTGTAGCAAAATGTCCGCGAAGTCTTTGCGGAGTCGGCAGCATCAGCGGGAGAGAATCTTCTCTGACCCCAGCCGTACCCGGACCTCGTCAGAAGCTTCGGTGTCCAGAGAATCTGGCTCTGAGCACCGCCGGAGTTCTTCTGAGCGGGGGTCCCCTAACCGGGAACATCAGCGGAAGAAGAAATCCGCGAGGGCAGCGTCGGTGGACGCTCCTGGTTCCTCGAGGGCCAGGTCGCATAGCCCCGACAGCCGTCCCGGGTCTTTGGAGCTGGAGCGGCCGTCCAAACAGCCTCGTCTGGAACTGGACTCCTCTGCTCATGTAAGTGCTGTTGTCTTCGTTGACTCGACTCCGAGTGGTCCGACGTCGGGCCCGACGCCGTCGGGGCCCGAGTCGGGGGCTGCTGGGTCTCCTGAGTTCGGACTCAGGTTGACGGCCTTGGAGCGCAGCTTGACTGCCTTCATGGACCAGCAGCAGGCATTGATCGCTGGCCTCGCTGGCGCGTCTGCCCTGACCGCCGGGACGTCGACGTCTAAGTCGACCCTGGAGACCGAGCCGATCCTCGAGTCCATGCGGGCTCGAGTCGATCCTCGGTCGAGGTCACCTTCGGCCTCCCGTTCGGGGCCGAGGTCGTCGACGCCGACTCCCTTGGCGTCGGGGCGGACGGCGTCTGTGCCCGCCCGACCGGAGCCGCTCGACTCCTCCTCCGAGGAGTCGGCCTGGGAATCCGAGGTGGATGAGTCACCTGGTTCTTTCCGGACTCGGTGTGTCCCTTCTGACTCCCCCGAGTCCGAGCCTCGGAGACAGTCCCCCCCGGAGGATGCCCGGTTCTCGGGACTTCGTAAGGGATATGGCCAAGGCCTTGGCCTTCCCTGCGGATCCCGAGGAGGAGCCTCGAGCCGAGGAGCTTGATGCCCTCCAGTATGACTCTCCTGCGAAGGAGCACTTTACTGTACCGGTTCCTCCGATGCTGGAACGACTTCTCTTCCGCATGTGGGAGAGCCCGGCGTCGTCGCCGGTATTAAGCAAGCGGGTCGATGCCATATATCGAGTCTGCAAGAGCCCTGGCTTCCAGAAAGCACAGCTGCCGCACCATTCCATGGTGGTGGAATCGGCCATGCATCAGCTCAAGAGCCAGAAGATGCACTCCTCGGTGCCTCCCGGCAGGGAAGCCCGCAGCCTGGATGGCATCGGTAAGAAGTGTTTTCAGGGCTCTATGCTTGCTTGTCGGGTCCAGACTTACCAGCTCTACATGGGCATGTATCTCCGGGACCTGGCTAAAGAACTAGCCGGATTCTCTGCTGGTCTCTCCGAGGAACCTTTGCGGAGGTTCCTGGCCCTGTCCACTGGTGTTCGTGAGTGCTCCAAGTTCATTTCTCAAGCAGCCTATGATGGCTTCGAGGCATTGGCTCGAGTGGCCGCAGCCGGCATCGGAGCCCGCCGCCAGGCTTGGCTCCAGTCATCCGACCTCGAGCCCTGGGTGCAGGACAAGTTGGTCGATGTCCCCTGCAGAGGTGATAACCTCTTTGGTAAACCTATGGACGAGAAGGCTGCCCAGCTCGAGACAGAGACTCTCACCTGGACTCGGCTCTCCAGGAAAACCTCTGCCCCTTCCCAAAAGAAAAAGGGCTCGGGGAAGAAGCCCTTTTACCCGAGGAAGGCGGCTGCCTATAAACACTACCCCCATTATCAGGCCTCCGCAGCTCCCCATCAGGGTCAGCAGGCCAAGGGACGGGGTAACGGATCCCGTAGGCAACAAGCCCCCAAGCCTGCGCCACCGGCCCCTGCTCCGCAGGGTGGGGGTTTTTGACTCGTTCAGCATAGCCTCTCCCCCTCCGCTGGTTTCTCTCAGCACGGAAGGCCGGCTGGTCCACTTTGCCCACAGGTGGCCCAACATCACGTCAGACGCCTGGGTGCTCCACATAGTCCGAGAGGACTATCTTCTGCACTTCCACCAGGTACCTCCCCCCTACTTTCCAGGGGAGCCTCTGCGAACCCCTCTCCACCGGGACTTACTCCTTCAGGAGTTGGCAAGTCTTATTCGGGAATAGGCAGTGGAGCCGGTACCCCACCACCTGCGGGGTCACGGTTTTTATTCCCGGTACTTCCTGGTACCAAAGCGGACTGGAGGCCTCAGACCCATCCTAGACTTGCGGAACCTCAACAAGTTCCTGGAGAGGGAAAAGTTCAAGATGCTTACCCTTGGAATCCTGCTGCCCTACCTCCAGCAGGGAGATTGGCTATGCTCCTTGGATCTAAAGGATGCCTATACTCACATCCTCATCCACCCCAGCCACCGACAATACCTAAGGTTTGTGGTGGCGGGCAATCATTACCAATACAGAGTACTGCCCTTTGGCCTATCCTCCGCACCACGAGTCTTCACAAAATGTCTCGCAGTGGTAGCGGCTTATCTCCAGCTTCAAGGCCTCTTCGTCTTTCCGTACCTGGACGACTGGCTCATCAGGGCCCCGTCCGCCACGGAGGCCACTCACGCCACGCAGCGTACTGTGTCTCTGCTCCAGTACTTGGGCTTTGTCATAAACTTCGAAAAGTCCACTCTGCTCCCCTCTCAGGACCTCGAGTTCATCGGCGCCAGGTTGGACACGCTTCAGGCGCGGGCTTTTCTGCCGCTCGACAGGGCTCAACGGCTCATGGCTCTCGCCAGCCGTTTTCACAGCCATCCCCGGGTCTCGGCCCGGCTCTTCCTGAAGCTGCTCGGCCATATGGCGTCCACGGTCCATGTGACCCCCAATGCCCGCCTGAACATGCGGCCGGCTCAGTGGTGCCTTCGCTCTCAATGGCGTCAGGCCTCGGGGAGACTGGCGGACTCGGTACGCATCTCCAGCCCGCTAGTCTCTTCTCTGCGATGGTGGCTTCACCTACCCAACCTAGTGCTCTGAATGCTTTTCCAGTCTCCTCCGCCGGTTCAGGTTCTGACGACCGACGCTTCTCTCTTGGGTTGGGGAGCACATTGCCAGGGGTCATGTACTCAGGGTCTCTGGACCCCGTGGGAATCTGCCCAGCAGATCAACTTCCTGGAGCTCAGGGCCATTCGCCTGGCTCTAAGGGCCTTCTCCCACCTCACGTCTCACCAGTCTGTGCTGGTCCAGACGGACAATCAAGTTGCTATGTTCTACGTGAACAAGCAGGGGGGCACGGGCTCCTTCCTTCTCTGCCGGGAAGCGCAAAAGCTCTGCGCTTGGGCCGTCGGCCGGGGAATCCTCCTCAAAGCTGTCTATCTCCCAGGTCAAGAAAATAACCTGGCAGACAAATTGAGCAGAATACTCCAACCGCACGAGTGGCGATTGGACCCGTTGGTGGTTCAACGGATCTTCCTGCGGTGGGGCCTCCCCACACTGGATCTCTTTGCCAGTCCTCTGAACAGGCAACTTCCTCGATTCTGCTCTCGGGAACCGCATCCCCTCCAAGTGGCGGCGGATGCTTTTCTGCTCTCATGGTCCATGGGCCTTCTGTATGCCTTTCCTCCCATGCCGCTGGTGTCTCGAACTCTTTTCAAGGTTCTCCAGGACAAGGCCTCCGTGATCCTGATCGCTCCCCGGTGGCCCCGGCAACCGTGGTTCCCGCTTCTGATGCAGCTGGCGGTGGATACCCTGTTGCCTCTGGGGTTTCAACCCGACCTCCTGACCCAGGATCAGGGGTCTCTCCTACACCCCAACATCAGATCTCTCCATCTGATGGCCTGGCTGCTGAAAGGGTAGTCCTTGCTCCCCTCCTGTTGCCTCCGGAGGTGGAGGAAGTCGTGCTGGCTTCCAGGCGACCCTCTACCCGGAAATCCTACGCCTTTAAATGGCGTCGCTTTTCCAACTGGTGTGCTCAACGGTCTCAAGATCCCTTCTCCTGCCCGGTGTCGGTGGTCTTGCAGTACTTGCTTTCCCTCTCCAATCTTGGGCTCAAGTCCAACTCGGTCAAGGTTCACCTCAGTGCTATTTCAGCACATCATGTGCCAGTGGAAGGCAGGCCTCTTTCCGGCCACCCCCTCGTGGCTCGGTTCTCCTGGGGCCTCCTTCTTCTCAAACCACCATTGCGCCCCCCAGCCCCTGACTGGGACCTGAACGTGGTTTTACAGCGGATCACCTGCCCGCCTTTTGAACCCATGGCTACCTGTCCTCTCCGTTTTCTTTCTTGGAAAACCTTATTTCTGGTAGCCCTCACTTCCGCTAGACGCGTTAGTGAGCTGCAGGCCCTGGTGTCTGATCCTCCCTACACTCGGTTCTACAAGAATAGGGTAGTCCTGCGGACTCACCCTAAGTTTCTTCCAAACGTGGTCTCCCCTTTTCACATCAATCAGGAGGTGGTGCTTCCGACCTTCTTTCCCAGGCCACACTCCAGCCGAGCTGAGCGGGTCTTGCATACCCTGGACTGTAGAAGGGCGCTGAACTTCTACCTTGATCGTACGCGGGAGCACCGTAAGACGGTTCAGCTCTTCCTGTCTTACGACCCTAATAAATTGGGGCTCCCTGTCTCCAAGCGCACTCTGTCCATCTGGGTAGCTGACTGTATCGCTTGGACTTATGCGGCGGCAGGCCTCTCGTTGGAGAGTCGAGTCACCGCTCATCGGGTTCGGGCGAAGGCTGCGTCAGTGGCTTACCTCCGCTCTGTTCCATTGGCAGACATCTGCCGGGCCGCTACTTGGTCTTCGAGCCAGACTTTCGCGGCCCATTACTGCCTCGAGAGGGAGTCCCGCAGGGACAGTGCTTTCGGACAGGCAGTCCTCCGTAATCTCTTCGAGGTTTAGGCAACTCCTACCCTCCATCCCGGATGTTGGGCTACCGGTTGGAGATTAATCAGAGAAGATTCCTTCCTTCTGTGCTGCTGAGCTAGAGGGAGCTCATTTTTGTGCTTAGGGTCTCCGGTAGCCTTAAGCTGGGGAGTCCCATATGTGAGGACTGACTTCCTGCTTGGTCCTGGAGAAAGCGTAGTTACTCACCTGTAACAGGTGTTCTCCAGGAGCAGCAGGAATCAGTCCTCACAACCCTCCCTCCTCCCCTTGGAGTTGCAGTCCTATGATTTAGTTTTTGCAAATTTTTTTGCTGTCTTTTTGCTATGTCATCAGACTGGCCAAGATGGCACCTTTGGGCGGGAAGGGGACCGGGCATGCGCGCTGCAATTCCCAAAGGCTTTCTTTGAAAGCTGGGGAAAATTGCTCCACGAGGGCTCCGTCGGCGCCGACGTCACCCATATGTGAGGACTGATTCCTGCTGCTCCTGGAGAACACCTGTTACAGGTGAGTAACTACGCTTTGTCTACAACCCCTACTAGTTCCTGAATGATGACGCGTGCTGATTACAAAAGTCCCTCCAGAGTGTCGCTCTTGAGCAGCCGATCATCCAAGTAGGGGAAAAGGTGCACTTCTAGTCTGCGCAGGAATGCAACTATCACAGCTAGGCATTTGGAAAAGAATCCAACTTCATTTCTCATAGGCCCATTTTTCTTTTATTTCCAGGCTGCCTTTAAAAAAAAAAAAAAAAAAAAAAGAAAGAAAAGAGGAAAATATCAAAAAGCTAATTGTAACCAAAAATAATTGACTGCCAGTTGCATGTTGATCATTTTCCCCTTTTTGTGTTGAAGACAGCCTGTAGCTAAGGAGTCTCATGTTGTAAGGACTAGCTATTCTGTTTGTCCTCAGGAAAAAAAAGCTAATTAACTGTAGCAGGTGTTCTCTTGTATTGGTAGGGTACAAGTCCTCGCATACCCTCCTATCTCTTCCCCTAGGAGTTATAGTCTACTCTCAGCTATATTAGACTGAGGTAGTCCTTCATGGCAGCGACAGGTTGGAAGTGGTGCGCATGTGTGGTGAAGCAGTTCAGAAAGTTCCAGACTGATCTGAGCCTGAATAAAATTTCCATGCTGGTCTCCGCTGATGGTGATGCACATTTTGCAAAGACTTGTATCCTACTATTCAGAGGACCCCTGCTGTAGATGAGGAGGTTGATTAAACCATTTGATGTCACTAGCAAGATTTCAAAGGATGGAATTTACAATTTAATCATAGGGCACTACCATCCCATGCCTGTAGTGGGCCCCTATCATGTCCTCCCATTTACTGCTTTTCTGATGAACTCCCCTCCCCCCAGAATCTCATTCACTCTCTGTGGCAAGGATGGATTGCCTCAGAGATAAGATTCAAGACCAAGGAATGGTATTCATAGGGTGATGTCTGAGGTATAAATCTAGAGAGATTTAAGTGTCAAAAGGCTTCACAAATAGAAGAAACAGAAAATGCTATATCTTTTTTTTTTTTAATGTTTAAAAAAAAAATAAAAAAATTCAGAGTTGGCATATATCAGGATCTGTTTAGTCTGTCAGCCTTTTCTGAGTTTTTCTTATGCCTTGCTGGTCAGGGGGATGGCATTTACAAGGCGCTTCTTGTATAACCAGACATAAAGCAAAAAAAAAAAAAAAAAGCGGAATCTCTGATAGCTATTATTACAGCTTCCTTGCCTCCTAACATAAGGGTCTCTGATTTGAGGCCAGCCTCATATAAGAAAGGGGGGGAGAGAAAAGAAAGCAGGTGCATATAGGATAGGACTGAGAGTCATATCCACACTGCTCTGCTTGGCACAAGGGGCCAAGCAAGGGAGTTTTCAAAGCTTCTGGAGTTGGATGTCACAAGGTAGCCATGGTTTGCAGAGGAGGGACCAAACTGCTTATACCGTCTTTCTTTCCAAGATGTGCGTAGCATCAGGCGTACTGCCTGTTGTTGGACTGGTATTTTGTGTGGTTTTAAAGGGTGTATCAGTATACTTTGTCCTCATGGGATTTGGTGCCAATCCCAGGGGATTTGTGCTTTTTCATGCAGTGAAAGGTATTATCTCCAGGAACAAGCAGGAATGTAGTCTTCACATATGGGTATCGTCGGTACCAACAGAACCTGTGCGGGAATGCTCCCCAGCGTCCAATAGGAAAGCTTTTAGGAGCATCTCACAGCGCCTGTGAGCTGCCTTCCCGCCTTTCCAACTGTCCCTCTCCAGTTCTTCGTTTTCCGTGGAGCCAACTGGTCGCACATCCTGTCACTGCAGAAAATTTCCTTTCTATTCTTCTTTTTTGTGGTCACGTCTGCCTTCCCTCGACGTTATACCGGTTCCGCCGGTGGTTCTTTTCTTTTCTTCTAGAAAAAAACCAGCAACTTTGTTTCTGGAGTCTTTCTCCAGTAATTTTCTTCTCGGGTGCCACGCGCCATTTTGGGCACTAGGCCCAGTTTTTTCCTCAAAATGGAAAAACCCGCTTCAGGTTTTAAAAAGTGTTCTAAATGTGGCGGTACCATCTCCATCACCGACACCCATGAGTTGGTGCCTCAAATGTTTAGGTCCTGACCACTCTATTTCAGAGTGTGTTGCCTGTGGGAAGAGTCCGTTTGAGTGCTATTGCAGCTTCTTTCAAGCCTCTGAATGGACAACCTATTTCCTCCCATCCTCTTATAGCGAGATTTATGAGGGGCCGCCTTCTAACTAAGCCTCCCATTAGGCCACCACCAGTGGCATGGGACTTAAACCTGGTTCTTGGTCAGCTCATGAAGCCACCTTTCGAACCCTTAGCTACTACCTCATTGAAATTCCTTTCTTGGTAGGTTATCTTTCTCATTGCAAGCACATCAGCACGTCGCATCAGTGAATTGCAAGCGTTGGTGGCTGATCCTCCTTATACAAGGTTCCATCATGATAAGGTAGTCCTTAGGACTCATCCACACTTTATGCCAAAGGTGGTTTCGCCCTTTCATTTAAACCAAGCGGTTTACCTTCCTGTATTTTTTCCAAGGCCTCACACCTCAAATGTAGAAAGGAACCTTCATACTTTGGACTGTAAAAGAGCTTTGGCCTTTTACTTGCAAAGTTCACAGCAACATAGAAAATCCTCCCAACTCTTTGGGATTTCCAGTCTCCAAAAGGACACTGTCCAACTGGATTGCAGTGTATATCTTTTGCCTATGAGAGTAAGAACCTTCCTCTTGAAGTCCATGTCACAGCTCAGAATGTGAGAGCCATGGCAGCCTCAATGGCTCATCTTCACTCTGTGTCTATGGATGACATCTGTCGAGCAGCTACTTGGGCTTCGGTACATACCTTCACAGCCCATTACTGCTTAGACAAGGACTCCCGCCAGGATGCCTTGTTTTGTCAGGCTGTTCCACACTTAATCAACTCCTACCCACCATCCCTGGTAGGATGCCAGAGATCCATGGGGGGAAGTGGAGCCCTTTCAGAAGGGCACACAACTTTCTGGGGCCATCTCCCTGGCATCTGCAGCTAGGGAGTCCCCATATGTGAAGACTGCATTCCTGCTTGTTCCTGGAGATAGCATAGTTACTCACCTGTAACAGGTGATCTCCGGGAACAGCAGGAATTTAGTCTTCATAACCTGCCCACCTCACCTAGGAGTTGTATCTCTCTATCTCTCTTTCCCTCTCTCTCTTGTCTCAGCTATAAACTCAACTGGAGAGGGACAGTTGGGAAAGACGGGAAGGCAGCACGCAGGCGCTGTGGGATGCTCCCAAAAGCTTTCCTATTGGACGCTGGGGAGCGTTCCCATGCAGGCTCCGTCGGTACCGACGATACCCATATGTGAAGACTAAATTCCTGCTGTTCCCGGAGATCTCCTGTTATAGGTGAGTAACTATGCTTTCCCTACTGTGGGACCATTAGGTCCACAGGGTGTGTACCACGTTTATTGGGTTTCTATAGCACAGTACTGGTTTATATGGATTATTCCACTGGGTTTTTTCCTGAGTCTCATAGGAGTTTCTGGGACAGACACCAGAGGAAGAATTTTTGCCTTTTAGTGTCTTTGCAGCAATCCTGGCTCTCTGTCCTGCTGGTTGATGGTAATCTCTAGGTGTGGGGGGGGGGGGGTGGGGGGGTTGCCTTTCCTCCTAAGGGTGCTGAGAGTGTAGGTCTCTCTGGGATCCCTTGTATTGGACATCTGTGTTGTCTGGTGTTTCTGAGGGGCCAATCAAGGACAGTATATGGGGAGATTGGCCTTGGTCCTTCACACTACCTGTTCTGGACTAGCCCCGCGTGGGCAGTGCTCATTCTGGGTTTGGTGCCTGTTAAGGGACAGCATGTGCTCTTTGTCCATTCACTATACAGGTGACATCTGTCTCTCTCTCTTAGGATTCCATGGGGAGTAGCAGGTACGCTTTGCTTCCACTGCTTTGCGAATGGCTATCGGGATAGCAGGTACGTGGGACTTTCACTGCCTTGCGGGCGGCAGTTGCTGAGTGTTTAGGTAGAAGTAGTCTGCTACATATTTTGTTTGTATGGATATTGGCTTTTAAGCAGTTGAGGTCCATATTTTCTGGCTTGGCATGGGACCAGCTATGTTCAAGTGTCTGAGCTGTTACCGTTTCCTGCCCGGGTTTGCAGGTGTCTGTAGAGCCTTCTCCAATCCGGGGGTCTTGTTGGATTTCAGCTATTTTGGTCTAGGGTAGTCATTTTATTTCATGGTATTCATATCAATAGTATGATGAGTTGTTCCTCATAGCCAGTCTCTAATTCTCAGCCAGGTCTTCGCTCTTTAGATGCTGTGTGTCTCTCTCTCTCTCTCTCCCTCCCTCCAACGGGGAGCCCCCTTAGATCTTGTTTTGGTAGGGGGGATTGGTCTGATGATTGGTCCTTCTTGGAGGTTCTTCTTGATAGCCAAGATTCTAGGAGCGCGCAGTGATAGTTTCTTGGCAGGACTTGTTTCGGGCTTTGATGGACTTATGGGTAGGCATCGAGGTGGGTAATGGTACACTCGTCAGACCTGTCTCTACTCTTATATGTAGGCTTGTTCCTGGCTGGGTTTGACAAAGTGTTAGCCCGTTTAGTGGGGGTCTTCCTTGTGTGTCTATGTAGTAGTCACGAGGTCTCGCTGTCTCTGTCGTGAGGTCAAAGTGTTGTGGTCTCATGGACTTTGGCTGGCAGTTCTGGTGTGGTGGTGTTCAGGTAACTTCGGGGGCGTTAGTGCGTCCCAACTTCTTTATATTTGCTTAAGTGACTAAGGGATTCAAAAATACCTTGGGGCTCATATTTTCATATGATCAAAAAAAAAAAAAGAAAGAAAAACAGAATGCAAGTTATCAGTAGTATATGATTGGTTGGGTGGCTCTGCCATGTACACTTAGGTTCGGAGGGCTTAAGTGCTCGCTCTCTCTCTCTCGGGTGGCTGCTACAAGTCTCATGCCCTCTCTAACACAGGTCCTTGGAGTATGATTTTGCGGGTATCATTTTCCCTGCTATGTCCTCGGTTAGTGGATTTAAGTAGTGTGACAGTTTAGGGCACACCATGTCCCACACAGATTCACATGACTGCTGCCTGCGGTGCCTCTGAGCCAACCATGATGCCTCTGCTCGCTCTATCTTCAGATGATGAGTAAGGGCTGTCGGAACTGTGAAAGGCAGCAGGAGACGCTGTTTGGCCGTAAGACCTCTTTGGCTCTGGCTTTGAACACGGAATCAATGCCCTTGGGGGCTTCACGGAGGCCTTTGTACTCTCCTGGCGGTCATACCTACTCAGAGCCCTGAGGTCACGGGGCATCAGGTCGGGGATCGTCTTCAGAGCGCTGTCCCCGGAAGGATCGGACTTTGCCCCTGGCGGCATTGAAGGCTGATGCCGGAACTGGGGGCAAGACCCTCAGCCACTCGCATTGCAGCTTTCAGTGTGATGCCAAAGCTGATGACTGAGAGCGAGTCTCGAAGTTTCCCCAGCAGGAGGAGACTCCATCAGCATAGAGAGATCAACACCTGTCCTCTGAGGCTGTTGTCATAGAGGAATCCCCCTCGATGGAGCTGGCATTGGGACAGATTCCCTCAGTACCCATGACGGCTGCGGAGCCTTCTGGCCTGGTGGTCAGGATGGTGGCCTTAGAACGCAGCCTTGTTGCCTTCCTGGTCCAGCAGCTGGGCGCAGTGCCTGGTTCCTCCGGGTCATCAGGCTTGGTGACTGGTCCCTCCACTGCGAGGGTGTCACCTGAGGAGATCAGCCAGTGCTCAAGGGGTATTGCCTTTGGGTTGATTCATGGCATCTGTCTCTGTTCCACTCGAGGCGTCTGGTTTCATCCATGAATGCCTCCGGATCAGAGCGCCGGGGCTCCTTGACCCTGTTGATGCCCCTGGCTGGGTGTGCTCACGAGGTCTATTGGATTCTCGAGGTCTCCACCGATTCCAAATCAGAATGGGAGACCGATGGTGAGTCCCCAGACACCCAGTGACACTGGGATGTCCCCTTGGACCCGTCTCCATCTCAGGAGCTCTGGAGGTCCCGCCAGAGGACCCCTCTTTCCTGGACTTCATCCGGGATATGGTGAAGGCTCTGGCCTTCACCAGGAGTCAGAGGAAGAGCCTCAGGCAGGGGATCTTGAGATCCTGCAGTATGATGCCCCTTCCAAGGGGGATCTCACGGTAACTGTTACCCCCCTATCTTGGAACACTTGTTCAGGATGCAGGAATCACCTATTACGGTGCCCATTGTGAGCAAGTGGCTCGATTCCATGTATCGAGTCGGTAAGGGCCCTGGGTTCTAACAGATACAGCTACCACACAATTCAGTCGGCCATGCATAGGATCAAGAGCCAAAAGACGCACTCCTCCGTGCCTCCTGGCAGGGAAGGTCTGCACCACGGATGGTTTTGGTGAAAAGTGTTACTAGGATTCAGTGCTCGTGGCCTGTATCCAGGTTACCAGTTGTACATAGGCATTTACCTCAGAGACCTGGCCAAGGAATTGGCCGGGTTCTTGTCTGGTTTGTCTGAGGAACCTCTTCAGCAGGTGTCCACATTCAAGGAGTACTCCAAATATGTTACTCGAGCGGCCAATGACAGCTTCAAGTCCATGGCTAGAGTGGCTACAGTGAGAAATGGTGCCCACTGCCTGGCGTGGCTACAGTCCTTGGACCTGAAGCAGTGGGTTCAGGACAAGTTAGTCGATGTCCCGTTCGGGGGGGGGTGAGAGAATCTTTTCGGCAAACCCATGACTGACAAGTGAGTCAGAGTATATGCCCAGAACCAGGTTCTCCCAGAAAACCGCAGACCCTTTCCAGTGGAAGACTTCATGGAAAAAGCCCTTTACCTGAAGAAGAGGAAGGCTTACGGAACTTACCGCTAGTTTCTCCAAGACCAAGCAGGAAGTCAGTCCTCACATATGGGTGTCATTGGCGCCGATGAAGCCCCAGCGGAACATTTCCCCAGCTTTCTAAGAAAGCCTTTGGGAATGCAGGCACGCATGCGCGGTTCCCTTCCCGCCTAAAGGTGCCATCTTACCTCAGTCTCTTTTTTTTTCCGTGAAGCCCACCGGACGTGTGTCCAGTTTTCCCTGTTAAAACTAGATTTTTTTCAGCGATTTTTGCTTTTTTTCTACCGGTTCGATGCCGGTTCCCCTCCCACCGGGTTCGGTACACCGGTATCGAGCCAGATTTTCTTTTTTGGTTTTTGCCCTTCGTGGCTGGCGTTCGCTCCCTTTTTTCTCCTTTTCCCTGGAAGGCCGGTCCTTTGACCTCGCGGGGACTCTTTTTTTTTTTCCCCGATGGCTTCCAGTGGTTTTAAGAAGTGTGATCGGTGTAAGAAACTGATGTCTCTCACCGACACACACGACTGCTGCCTTCGGTGCCTCGGCCCCGACCACGATCCTAAGTCGTGCGGGGCCTGTGGAAAAATGTCTTCCAAGGTACTTCGAAGTCGCTAGCAGCAAAAGGAAAGGCTTTTTTCGGACTCAGCCTCCGGCCGGGCCAGGAGCTCGTCTGAGGCCTCGACATCTCGGGATTCCGATCCCGAGCGCCGTCGAAGCTCCTCGGACAGGGGGTCCCCCGACTGGGAACGCAAGAGGAAGAAACGGCTCGCGAGGGTGTCGTCGGAGGAGGTCCCTGGCTCCTCGAGGGCCAGGTCTAAGACCCCTGACCGTCGCCCCGGGCCCGTGGAACCGGAGAAGCCTGCCAAAGTTTCTCGTGTGGAGCCGGAGTCTGCTGGACACGTAAGTCCCGTAGTCCTCGTGGACTCTTCTCCCAGGGAGCCGACGTCCCGGGGCCCGAGTTGGTGGCTGCTGCGTCTCCCAAGCTGAGTCTCAGGATGACAGCCTTGGAGAGCAGAATGTCTGCCTTCATGGAGCAGCAGCGGGCACTGATGGCCAGCCTGTCTAGCGCATCTGCCCCGACCACCGGGACATCGACGTCTAAGTCGACCCTGGAGACCGAGCCGATACTAGAGTCCATCGTGGCTCGGAGTTGACCTCGGTCGCGGTTTCCCTCGACCTCCTATTCGGGACCAAGGGCGTCGATGCCGGTGCTCCCGGCATCGGGACGGGTGCCCCAGGGCCCCGCGGGGTCGGACCCCGACTCTTCCTCGGATGAGTCGGCTTGGGAAACGGAGGACGAGGAGTCTCCCGATACCTTTAAGACTCGGTGCGTCCCTTCGGACTCACCGCAGTCTGAGCCCCAGAGTAGGTCTCCTCCGGAGGATACCCGGTTCTCGGAGTTCGTCTGGGATATGGCCACTGCCTTGGCTATCCCGGCGGATCCAGAGGAAGAGCCTCGAGCTGAAGAGCTCGAGACGCTACAGTATGACTCTCTTCCGAAGGAGGCCTTTACTGTTCCGGTTCCTCCGATGCTGGAACGGCTCCTCTTCCGTATGTGGGAGGCACCGGCCTCGGCGCCGGTTCTTAGCAAGCGAGTCGATTCCATCTATCGACTTCGTAAGAGTCCTGGTTTTCAAAAAGCACAGCTGCCACACCATTCCATGGTTGTGGAATCGGCCATGCATCGTCTGAAAAGTCAGAAGATGCACTCCGCGGTGCCTCCTGGCAGGGAAGCCCGAAACCTCGATGGCGTCGGTAGAAAGTGTCTTCAGGGCTCGATGCTTGCTTGCCGTGTCCAGTCTTACCAGCTGTACATGGGCATGTACTTGCGGGATCTGGCCAAGGAGTTGGCCGGATTCTCTGCTGGTCTCTCTGAGGAGCCTTTTCAGAGATTTAAGTCCTTGTCCTCGGGGATTCGGGACTGCTCGAAGTTCATGTCCCGAGCCGCCTACGATGGCTTCGAGGCTTCGGCCCGAGTAGCGGCCGCCGGCATCGCGGCTCGACGCCAGGCATGGCTGCAGTCATCGGACCTCGAGCCATGGGTTCAGGACAAGTTGGTCGATGTCCCTTGCCGAGGTGAAAACCTTTTTGGCAAGCCCATGACCGAGAAGGCCGCTCAGCTCGAGACCGAGCACCTCACCAGGACAAGGCTGTCGAGGAAGACATCTGCCCCTTCTCATAAAAAGAAAGGTTCGGGTAAGAAGGCCTTTTACCCGAGGAAGGGCACTGCCTACAAACAGTACCCTCAATATCAGGCTGCCCAACCTGCCCCACAGGGTCAGCAAGCCAAGGGCCAGGGTAATGGGCCCCGTAGGCAGAGGACCCCCAAGCCTCAGGCCCCTGCTACCACTCAGCAGTGTGGGGGTTTTTGACTCCTTGAGCATAGCCTCTCCTCCACTGCTTCCCCAACCCTGCACAGGAGGTCGTCTCGCCCTCTTTGCCCACCAGTGTCCCCTTATCACCGGGGACAGTTGGGTGCTAGAGATAGTCCACAAGGGCTATGCACTCCATTTTCACCAACTGCCACCCCCCTACTTTCCAGGAGAACCTCCAAGGCCTCCCCTGCACACAGACCTTCTCTGTCAAGAGCTTCAGAGTCTGCTGGTGGACAAGGCGGTGGAGCCTGTGCCTCCCCACTTACAGGGTCACGGGTTCTACTCCAGGTATTTCCTGGTGCCCAAACGGACCGGTGGCCTTCGACCCATTCTGGACCTCAGGAACCTCAACAAGTTCCTGGTGAAAGAAAAGTTCAAGATGCTTACTCTTGGAACACTTCTGCCCTACCTGCAGCAGGGAGATTGGCTATGCTCCTTAGATCTAAAGGATGCGTACACTCACATCCTCATTCATCCAGACCACAGAAAGTACCTAAGGTTCATCGTGGGAGGAAACCATTATCAGTACAGAGTACTGCCTTTCGGCCTCTCTTCCGCCCCCAGATTTTTCACAAAGTGCCTAGCAGTGGTGACCGCCTACCTGAGAAATCAGGGCATCTTTGTCTTCCCCTACCTGGGCGACTGGCTCATCAGGGGTCAGACAAGCCTAGAGGCCAATCACGCCACCCTCAGGACGATTTTTCTATTACAACGCCTGGGGTTTGTCATAAACTTTGCAAAGTCCACTTTGCTCCCTTCACAGAACTTGGAGTTCATAGGGGCAAGGTTGGACTCTCTCCTAGCAAAGGCATTCTTGCTAGAAGACAGAGCCCAAAGGTTGATGGCCTTGACAGGTCAGTTTCTCAGCAGGCCCCTGGTCTCCGCCAGGCTCTGCCTGAGACTACTGGGCCACATGGCTTCGACAGTACATGTGACCCCCAATGCCAGGCTCCATATGAGGCCTGCTCAGTGGTGCCTTTGAACTCAGTGGTCAGCCTCAGAGACGAGATAAGTGTGTCCAAACCATTTTTGCACTCCCTCAACTGGTGGCTGCACCCACCCAATCTACTGATGGGAGTGCCTTTTCAGATATCAGCTCATACAGTAGTGCTGACTACAGATGCCTCCCTGCTGGGCTGGGGTGCTCATTGTCTGGGCAAGTGCACCCAGGGCCTCTGGTCTCCCTGGGAAACTGCACAGCAGATCAATCTCCTCGAACTCAGAGCTATTCGGTTAGCACTCAAAGCCTTCACACCTGCCCTGGCTCACCAGTCTGTCCTGATTCAGACAACCAGGTTGCCATGTTTTATGTGAACAAACAGGGCGGAACTGGATCCAGGATTCTCTGTCGAGAGGCTCAGGACCTTTGTTCTTTTGCCCTCAAACACCACATGCTTCTCAAGGCGGTGTACCTCCCAGGACAGGACAACTATCTGGCGGACAGATTGAGCAGAATACTGCAGCCCCACGAGTGGCAGCTGCATCCTTCAGTGGTTCAGAAGATCTTCCTGAAATGGGGTCTTCCCTTGATGGATCTTTTTGCCAGCCCCATAAACAAGCAACTGCCAACGTTCTGCTCCAGGCAACCGCATCCTCTGAGAATAGCAGCAGATGCTTTTCTGATTTCCTGGTCTCAGGGCCTCCTGTATGCGTTTCCTCCCACGCCTTTGGTGGCCCGAACTCTGTTCAAGATTCTTCAGGACAAGGCCTCGGTCTTGCTGGTGGCTCCCAGATGGTCGAGACAGCCTTGGTTTCCACTTCTACTTCAACTGGCGGTGGATCCCCCTCTGCCTCTGGGGTTGCAACCTGACCTTCTCTCACAGGAGCAGGGTTCCCTTCTGCATCCCAATCTCAAGTCTCTCAATTTGATGGCCTGGAGGCTGCAAGGGTAGTCTTGGCTCCCTGGGGCCTCCCTCAGGAAGTTGAGGAGGTTGTCCTAGCCTCTAGGAAACAGTCCACTAGGAAATCCTATGCTCTTAAATGGAGAAGGTTTTCTGTGTGGTGTCAGATCCGTACAGAGGATCCTTTCTCCTGTACTGTGCCAGTAGTCCTTCAGTACTTACTGCACTTGTCAAACCAGGGTCTTAAATCCAATTCTGTTCGGGTCCACCTCTCAGCTCTAGCACCTCACCACTCCTTGGTAGAGGGGCAATCTCTCTCTGGTCACCTCTTGGTGTCCCGCTTTCTCAGGGGCTTGCTTTTGCTCAAGCCTCCTATCCGTCGTCCTGCCCCTGAGTGGGAGCTGAATGTGGTCTTGCAGCAACTGACTCGCCCACTTTTTGAGCCGATGGCTACTTGTCCTCTACGCTTCCTCTCCTTGAAGACACTCTTCCCGATAGCCCTTACCCTCAGCTAGGAGAGTGAGTGAGCTTCAAGCTCTGGTCTGTGACAGGCCTTACACCAGGATTTACAGGAACAGGGTAGTCCTCTGGACTCATCCAAAGTTCCTCCCTAAGGTTGTCTCCTCTTTCCACCTCAATCAGGAAGTGGTTCTTCCAACATTCTTCCCTAGGCCTCATGCTAGCCAGGCTGAAGCAGTCCTGCATACCCTGGACTGTAGGAGGGCCTTATCCTTCAATCTTGACCGTACGCAAGGACATAAAAGAGCTACTCAGCTCTTCGTCTCTTTTGACCCCAATAAGTTGGGGTTAGCTGTGTCCAAGCGTACCTTGTCCATCTGGGTGGCTGACTGTATCACCTGGGCTTATAGGGCGGCTGACCTTCCTTTGCAGGGTAGGGTCACGGCCCATCGTGTTAGGGCGATGGCTGCCTCAGTGGCTCATCTCCGCTCTGTGCCCTTGGTAGACATCTGCAGGGCTGCAACTTGGTCTTCAAGCCAGACTTTTGCAGCCCGTTACTGCCTGGAGAGAGAGTCCCATAGGGACAGTGCTTTTGGCCAGGCAGTACACCGGAATCTCTTTGAGGTTTAGGCAACTCCTGCACTCCTGTCCTCTGTTGGGCTACCGGTGGAGGTTAAGTCCTTGAAAAGCCTTTCTTTGCAGCTGGGACTAGAGGGAGTCCTATTGTTCAGCTTGGGTTCCTCAGTAGCCCAGAGCTAGGGAGTCACCCATATGTGAGGACTGACTTCCTGCTTGGTCCTGGAGAAAGAGTAGTTACTCACCTGTAGCAGGTGTTCTCCAGGAGCAGCAGGAATCAGTCAACCCTCCCTCCTCCCCTTGGAGTTGCAGTTGTACATAGTTTGTATTTTTCATTTTTTGTGTGCTGTTCTTAGCTATGTCATTTGACTGAGATAAGATGGCACCTTTAGGCGGGAAGGGAACCTCGCATGCGTGCCTGCATTCCCAAAGGCTTTCTTAGAAAGCTGGGGAAATGCTCCGCTGCGGCTTCATCGGCGCCGATGACACCCATATGTGAGGACTGATTTCTGCTGCTCCTGGAGAACACCTGTTACAGGTGAGTAACTACTCTATCTGGCCTACCCAGCTCCCCAACAAGGTTAGCAGGCCAATGGCCAGGGGCAACGTGCTCATAAGCTTAAGACCCCCAAACTCCAGCCCATGTTGCAGCTGCGACCTGGAGGGGCTTTTGCCTCCATGAGCATGGCCTCTCTTCCTCTGCAGGGTCGGGGGCTGCAGCATACAGGGGGGCATCTGACATTCTTCGCCAACTGGTGGAACACCATAACCACCCTCCAGGTGGTGAGAGATGGTTATCTCCTTCATTTTGAGCAGATACCCCCTCTGTTCTTTCCCGAAGAACTTCCCATGATTCTTCACCGAGACCTTCTGCAGCAGGAGCTTGAAGTCTTCCTTACAGCCAAAGCGGTTGAATGTCCTGTCACCTCAAAGGGATGAGGGGTTCTACTCCTACTTCCTGGTTCCCAAAAAGACAGGTGACTTTTGGCCCATTCTGGAAATCTGGGATCTCAGCTGGTTCCTGGTGAAAGAGAAGTTCAAGATGCTCTCCTTTGGAACATTGCTACCCTACCTCCAGCGGGGAGATTGGCTATGCTACTTGGGTCTAAAAGATGCTTATACCCAACATCCTGATCCATCCTTGCCATCGGCAGTACCTCCGCTTCGTCATTGGAGGCCAACATTACCAGTACAGGATCCTACCCTTTGGACTGACTTCTGTCCCATGAGTGTTCACAAAGTGCCTGGCGGTGGTCGCCGCCTACCTCTGGCTGCAGGGGTGTTTGTCTTCTCTTACCTGGATGACTGGGTCATCAAGGGTGGCTCCGCTGACTAGGTCCATCAGGTAGCACGTCTCATCATTCTCATTCTCAAGCACTTGGGCTTAGTCATCAATTACCCCAAATCTTATCTGCCATCAACGCAGCATCTGGAATTCATAGGACCCTCCTGGACACTGTCCAGGCAAGAGCCTTCCTTCCTCTGGACAGGGCTTGGTGCCTAGCAGCCCTCGCCTCGGAGGTGCAGGGTCGTTCCGCCTCAGCCCACCTCCTGTTGCGCCTCCTGGGACACATGGCCTCAATGGTGCACGTTACACCCAACGCTTGCCTCCAAATGTTTCAGGCCCAGTGGACTCTGCACTTAGTGGACTCAGGCAATGGGCCATCTGCAGGATTGAATCTGTGTGACGGCTCCTCTCTCTGAATCCCTCGGCTGGTGGCAGCAGTCGCTGTACCTCATGGTGGGGATGCTCTTTCATGCCCCGGCGCCTCCTCACCACAGATGCCACCAAACTAGGCTGGGGGCCCACTGCAGGGGCCTGTAGTCCCA
This sequence comes from Ichthyophis bannanicus, assembly GCA_033557465.1. Classification (NCBI taxonomy): domain Eukaryota; kingdom Metazoa; phylum Chordata; class Amphibia; order Gymnophiona; family Ichthyophiidae; genus Ichthyophis; species Ichthyophis bannanicus. Next base: position 301,065,171 of record CM066033.1, read on the forward strand.
AGGCATCTGGTTGGGTGAGAGTCTCCACCAAATCTACTTTGTCGAGCTTCGGGCAATTGCAAACACCTTGCAGGTGTTAAGACACAACTTGGAGAAGCAGGTTGTTCTGGTCCAGACAGACAACCAATTGGCGATTATTTTATGTCAACAAGCTGGAAAGCTGTTCGCCTCTGCCCCTTTCATTTAATTTAATTTCATTTATTTAAGATTTGATATACCGCATAATGTGGGTACTGCAAAATGGTTCACAATAGAATACAATAAAAACTGAAGCAGGACAATGAAAAGAATGCCAGTATGTATAGGACAGATGGAAAAATGAGACGTGACAAGGCAGGGCTGCAGGAGGGTGGCTGGTAGGAAACATAAGGAAGTCAACTGAGGGAGTCCAGTGGAAGGTCAAAAACTGCTGAAAAGGTGGGTTTTAAGTTGGGCTTTGAACTTTGAAAAAGAAGACTCAAACCGGAGATGTGGAGATTATTCCAAAGGGAGGGTCCAAGGAAATAAAATGCTGAATGGCAAGTAGATTGAAGATGGGCCAGAGAGGGAGAGGGTTGGAAAAAACAATTCATGTGGCGTCCACGGAGAGAGCATTGCGGGGCAAGCGGAATAAGGGAGGATGCTAAGTAATCCGAGGAACCAGTGTGAAGTGTTTATGGACCTGGATGAGAATCTTGCAATGAAGATGGGATGGTACAGGAAGCCATTGTAAATGGATGAGGAGTGGGGCGATGTGATCAAATCTGGATGCGTGAAAAATTAATCTGGCCGCAGTGTGCTGAATAAGTTGAAGGCACTTTAAAGAGTATTGAGGGATTCCAACAAGTGCTGCATTACAATAGTCAAGTCTAGATAGAATGAGAGATAATAAGAGTGGTTAAGGCAGGAATGGTTAGAAGGGAACTGACTGCTCTGATACGACGAAGAAAGAAAAATGAGCGTTGGATGATTTAGGTGATGTGATCATGGAAAGAGAGTGAAGAATCCAACGTTGACCACAAGGTAGTGAAAAGAGGACGTGAGACGAATAGGGGACCCATCGAGAATAGGGGAAACAGAAGGAGGGGTAGGTAGGACTAGTGAGCCTGGTTGCAGTAGTTTTCGAAGAACTGAGGGTGATTGGTAGACAATCAGGCCACAACATGAGTGAGGCATGTATTAAGGGGGAGAGATCAGGCAGTGATGGGTCTGTGTGAAATAGAAGAATGTCGTCTGCATAAAAGTATGTTGAAATGTCAAGCTGTTGGATCATAAAAGCTATGGGCGAAAGACAAATATTGAAAACAGGTGCTAGTATGGAGCCCTGAGGAACACTACACAAAAGAGAGTGAGAGGAGGGAACAGGCATGCCCTTGATGACTGGAAAGGAATGCTGTGATGGAAAAGTGAACCATTGAAGAACTATCCCATGAGACCCAAGGTCATACAATCGAGAGAGGAGAAGATTGTGATTGACAAGGTCAAATGCTGAAGATAGATCAAGTGAAACAGCGATTGTGACATCCCCATGGTCCAATGAATGGTGAACTTCATTAAGAAGAGAGAGAAGAATAGTATCAGTGGAATGACCAGTACGAAATCCAGACTGACGGGGGTGCAAAGCCTTGAAGAGTTCAAGTTGGGTGGCTTGTTGTTGAGACGAGCTTCTCAAGCAGTTTAGAGAGGAATGATAGGTTTGAGACTGGATGGTAATTAGTCGGGACAAACTTGTCTAAGGAACACTTTTTAAGATGGGGGAGAATATAGGCCTCATTCCTTGTATGGGGAAAGACTCCAATAGCAAGGCTGCTATTAATTAAAAAGAGGATAATTGGTTTGAGTGCCAGGGAGTTATCAGAAAGCCAGGATGGTGGGAGGAGGTCCAAATTGCAAGTAGTCTTTTGAGAAGTGGAAAGGGCAGTGGACAAGGAGGTAGGGGAAATGGGGGTTGAAAGTGCTCCAGATATGTTTCAATGTAGGTGTTGGAGGCATGCAAGAGAATGTAGGGTCGGAGACTGGAGGGGGAGGAGCTAGGGGAAAATTCTGTTGTAAACTAGAGATCTTGGTGGAAAAGAAGATGGCTACTTGAGTGGCAGTAGGAGAATCATCTACATTGCAGGGTTGAGATGGAGACTCTGATAAAGAGGAGAAGATGGAGAAAAGCTGACGAGGTTGTGAAGAGGAATTGGCTATGAGATTAGAGTAGTATTCCCTCTTAGCGGCCACAATTGTATGATGATAGAAATGATGACAGTCCCGGAAAGGGAGTGCACTGGGAGATCGGGGCAGTCTCCAGCAGTACTGTGCTCTATGGATACTGGGATGAAACCAGGGCTGGCTAGGCCTTCATTTAGATTGAAATGCCCAAACCAGTGCAATGTGATCCTGCTTATCTATGGGCATCAGATGGAAGGAGGAGGGAAAAATAGTATCTGCAGATGGGAAAGCTAAAATGGTGTCCGGATTTAGTTTGCGAGATAACCTCAGAGGGGGGCAGTGGATAGTGGATGTACTGGGTGAGATAGGAGGGAAGGAGGAGAGAAAAGAGAATGAGAAAATGGTCAGTCCAGGGAAGAGATAATGACAATAAGAGCTTTGAGGGTGGATTGAGTTGAAATGATGAGATCCAGCATATGACTAGCAGAAAGAGTAGGAAAGGAGATGTGTTGAGTGAGTTGAAAATCATTAAGATGGGCCAAGAACAGCTTATCACTTAGCTTAAGAGGACAGTCTACATGGCAATTGAAGTCACCGAGAATATAAAGATTGAGGAAGGTTGTGGTGATATCCGATATAATAAGAAGCAGGGAATCCCAGAGGGAGGTGGATAGGGAGGTGGAAGCATAAAGCAAAAGAAGGTGAGTCGCTGGTTGTGTTGGTAGGCCAAGGAGGATGGCCTCTGGGAAAGAAAGGGCGTGGGAGTGAAGTACTGCTATGCAGAGGGAGGAACAATAGATAACAGCCACCCCGCCACCAGTGTGAGTGGTCCTGGGTGCAGAAAAGTAGGAGAAGCCATCTGGGAAACAGTGGTATAGCATATGTTGCATGCCTGTGGGAGAGGTTCACTCCATCCTGAGGTTAGTCTTCATCCTTGAGGCAGGCAGGCAGTAGGCAATACTGCAGAAAACAAACTCCCAGAGACAGCTTGTTACAGTTTACAAGCAGTATATCAGATGTCTGGGTGTGCAGAAGAAGTGTGTAGAAGTTCCAGAAAAAGTGCAGAAGCTGTGTGTCTCCAGTTTATAATTCTTTGTCCTGACCCCCTCGTTATTGGCACGGTGATTGGATGGTCTCAGATACTGTATGTCATCTTAAGCGAATACTGTAACAGTGGTCAGTTGGTCCTTCTCTGAACAAAGGCCCATGGTGCAGGAAAGATGCTGGTATGTAGGAGAATACATTATTGCAAATCTAGGCACAGTGGCGCAGTCTCTGGATGAGCGCGAGTTCTCTAGCATGTAGTCATAAACAATAGCTCAGCTGTATGATACATAACCTTGCAGAATTGCTTGATTTGCAGGTTTCAAGCTGCATTATAGCAGAAAAAGAATCCATGTTTGGTTCAGAACAGGCCCCATCTTAAAACAGGAAGCCATGCTGTTTGCTTCAGACATTAGTTTCTGAACAGGCACAAGCCATACAGGATCAGGGCATCTTTTCATGTAAGTAATCCATATCAGGTATTAGCTGTATGCAACATTAAACATCCAGAGTGGGATGCCAGGTAAAAAGAGATGCAGGATTGCTTGCCACGCCAAAGGGCCCTTGGGCACACCTAAAGGTCCTGTAGAGAGCGAGAGCAGGATGCTCCTCCGGGCAGTGTATCTTCCTGGTGAGGAAGATCTAGCGGACCGCCTCAGCTGGGTTCTTCAATTACACGAATGGTGACTGGACCCACAGGTATCCAGCCGCATCTTTCAGATGTGGGACTCTCCGATGGATCTCTCTGCCAGTCCCAGCAGTTACCACGCTTCTGCTCCAGGATGCCGGCCCCCTCCCTATGGCGCCGATGCTTTCCTCATCTAGTGGTCGGAGGGCTGCCTCTATGCATACCCTCCGACCCCTCTGATTTCCAAGACCCTTTTCAAGGTTCATCTCAACTGGGCCACCGTAATCCTCATTGTTCCCACCTGGCTGCAGCAGCCATGGTTTCTCCTACTGCTCTGCCTCTCCCGAGCGTGCCCAGTTCCCCTGGGCTGCTCTCCAGACTTGATCTCGCAGGAGGGTGGAACTTTCCTGCACCCCAACCTCAGAGCCCTTGTCCTGATGGCATGGCTGCTTGAAAGGGTGACGTGGGACATGGAGGATGTCTTGCTAGCGTCCCGCAAGGGTTCTCCATCTGCTATACTGAGAAGGGGTTCAACCCTTTCTCCTGCTTCGTGCCAGCAGTGTTGTAGTATTTGCTACACCTCTTCAATGATGGCCTGAAGTCTCTCCCTCAGGGTACACCTGTGTGCTGACTTCACACCATCATCTCATTGATGGGCAGCCTCTGTCCGCCCATCCTCTCGTGGCCCGCTTCATGAGAGGTCTCTTGCTCACCCAGCCTCCCATAACGTCTGCCAGCGGTGGTGTGGGATCTGAAAGTGGTTCTTGGGAAGCTCATGGCTCCGCCCTTCGAACCGCTTGCTTCTTGCCACCTCATGTACCTTTCCTGGAAAGTGATCTTCCTTGTAGTGCTCATGTCAGTGAGCTGCAGTCATTGCTGGCTCATGTCCCCTATACCAGGTTTCAGAAGAACAGGGTGGTCTTCCGTACTCGCCCCACATTTCTCCCTAAGGTGGTTACCACCTTTCATCTCAACCAGGAGATGGTTCCTTCCCACCTTCTTTCCTCAGCCTCATGCGAGCAGGGCGGGGGCCACGCTTCAAACCTTGGATTGCAAGAGGGCAATAGCGTTCTACCTAGAGCAGATCAAGGTCTGTTGCTGCTCCTTGCAGCTCTTCGGCTTCTACAACCCGAACCAGCTTGTCGTTGCAGTCTCTAAGCGCACCCTATCTACCTGGGTGGCGGATTGCATTTCCTTTGCCTATGAACAGGCTGGTCTCTCTCTCGAGCGCCATATTACAGCCCATAATGTGCAGGCTATGGCAGCCTTTGTGGTGAACCTGCGATCCGTCTCCATGCTGGAGATCTGCAGGGCCGCCACCTGATCTTCTATTCATACCTCTGCAGCTCATTACTGCTTGGAGGGGGACTCCCAGCGTGACAGTGCCTTTTGCCAGGCTGTACTCTGTCATCTGTTTGGGGCATAATGCAACTCCTACCCTTCAGCCCTTCTGTGTGTCCAGGCTACTGGAGACTTGATTCCCTGATCAAAGCTGTTGTCATCCCTGAGGTCTTGTGGCCACAGTGCTCTCTGCTGTCATTCACAGTTCGTTTTTTCAGTCACCCGTGGCTTTTTACAGGGTTTTTTTTTTTTTTTTTGTAGCCTGTAGCTGGGGAGTCCCATATATGAGGACTGACTTCCTACTTGTTCCTGGAGAAAGCGTAGTTACTCACCTGTAACAGGTGTTCTCCGGGGACAACAGGAATCTGTCTTCACAACCCTCCCTCTTCCCTATGCAGTTGTTTTCTTTTTTTATGCTTGATTAAGCTGTTTATCATACTAAGGTAAGATGGCACCCTTGGACGGAAAAGTGACTTCGTATGCGTGGTGAAACTCCCAAAGGCGTTCTTTGAAAGCTGGAGAGTGATTACTGTGCGGGCTCCATTGGAGCCAATCACCAATATGTGAGGACTGAATCCTGCTTTTCCCGGAGAACACCGGTTACAGGTGAATAACTATGCTGTCATTGCTCTTCAAGATTCGTTTATAGTATCCCCATGCTTGGGTTGCCTGTAGAGTTGTTTCTCTTTGAAGATGAGGGCGAAATTTTTCTGCTTTTGTCTTAGTAAGGCAAATTAACATGATTTACACTAACTGATGATATACTTGGGAGAGGTGTGTGTAATTTCTGGTATAGGAAATCTTGTTTTCAGTGTTCATCCGACCATAGTTCAATAACCTGGTTGCTCAGTGAGCTGTTCAGGTTCTAGCTGGGGGTTCATACCTTTTTGCGTTTTCCACTGGCTGCTTCTCCCACTGATTTTTATGGCGTTCAGTATCGTCGTTGGTTGGAGAGTGTGTCTGTAGGTATTTGGTGCAGAGTCTCCTCGAGTCCTATAGTATTCTTTTTGTGCAGTCTTGACTTTCCTTGGCGGTGGAGTCTGTCAATACTGTCTATTTTCTATTCCGACTGTGTGTCGCTGTTTGCACTTGCGCAGCATTTTGGATACTTGCTGGCCTCTTAAGGGCTCTACATTTGGTCAGGACTCTTTTTGAAAGTCTTGTTTTAGTGAGGGAGCCTCTAGCAGGTTTACTAGGTGAGCTGGTGTTTGTGGTGTGGATTTTCTCCTCCTTTTGATGGGTGTTCCGGTAGCTGGCATTTGCATCTGCGGTCCTTTATCTGTGAACACTGATTCGAGGCCAGAGGTTCTCTGTTTTATGCTTACGTGAGCATAGTTTGGCTCGGTGCGCGATTCCTTTTGGTTCTACGGCCAGGCTTTTCTGTTCTGTTCCTTTTTCCCTCCCAGTGGAGGAGTGCTGTTTTGTTACATCCCATGTGACTGGACTGGACTAGAAGGACAACGAGGAAGGAGAAATTAGATCTTACCTGATAATTGTCTTTTCTAGAGTCCCTCCAATCCAGTCCAGGACCTGCCCGGAGTGTATATACGAGGGGGTACCCAAAAAAAACAGGAATTATTTTTTAAAAGCTATTTATTTCAAATTCTTTACAAAACAACCTTATCCCCTTCAAAATACTCTCCATTACAACTGATACATTTGTCCCACCGGTGCTTCCACTGTTCGAAACATTTTTTGTAGTCATCTTTAGAAACGGCTGACAGCTCCTCCCTCCTTTTCTTCTTCTTCATTGTTGTCAAATCGGTGTCCTTTCATGCCCCTTTTCATGCGTGGAAATAAGAAAAAGTCGCACGGAGCCAGGTCAGGCGAGTAAGGTGCGTGGGGCAGCGGAACCATGCCATTTTTAGCCAAACGCTGTCTAACAGAGATGGCTGTGTGTGCAGGTGCGTTGTCGTGGTGGAAGAACCAGTCTCCTGTCTGCCACAAATCGGGTCTTTTTTGACGAACACTGTTGCGCAATCTTCTTAAAACTTCCAAATAAAAGGTTTGATTGACGGTCTGACCTGGGGGAACACACTCTGAATGAACTACCCCCTTGGCATCAAAAAAGCAAATCAGCATTGTTTTGATGTTTGATTTGACTTGACATTTTTTTGGACGGGGTGACAATGACGTCTTCCATTGGCTTGACTGTTGCTTTGTTTCTGGGTCGTAACCATAGCACCATGACTCATCACCTGTAATGACCTTTGACAGAAAATCTGGATCAGTTTCAAGCTGTTGTTTCAAAACACGACATGTTTCAACTCGATGTTCCTTTTGATTGTCAGTCAGAACCCGAGGAACAAACTTGGCAGCAACCCTTTTCATTCCCAAATCTTCCGTTAAAATTTGCTGAACCGAGCTCCAAGATAACCCACTAATCTCTGACAGTTGATCAATTGTCTGTCGACGGTCTGTGAGCACAAGCTCTCTAATTTTTTCAATATTTTCGTCGATTCGGGCAGTTGATGGATGCCCAGAACGAGGTTTGTCATCAATCGACATGTCGCCATTTTTAAACCGAGCAAACCACTGGTACACTTGACTTTTTCCCATAGCGTCATCTTGATAAGCTGTTTTCAACATTAAAACAGTTTCAGCAGCATTTTTACCGAGTAGAAAACAAAATTTCACAGCTGCACGTTGTTCATTTAAACCTGTCATCATAAAAAAACGAAACAAGAACAAAACAGCGCTAGCAAAAACAATCACTGCAGATGAACAGAACAAGCCAGGTCGACAACACAGGTGGCACTGAACTGACAATGAGTTGCACTACACACGCCTAGCGGCAGAGGTGCGTACTACACAAGCTCCGCCTATGGCAATGTTGTTCCTGTTTTTTTTGGGTACCCCCTCGTATATTTCTCTAACGTCTGATTTAGTTCCTGGCCTTCAGAGTCACTAAGTATTCTCCAGGACCAAGCAGGAAGTCAGCCCTCACATATGGGTGACATCGATGTTGATGGAGCCCCCATGAGGAGCATTTCCCCAGCTTTCTAAGAAAGCCTTTGGGAATACACCCACGCATGCGCGGTCCCCTTCCCGCCCAAAGGTGCCATCTTCCTCAGTCTTTCTTTTTCCATGGAGCCCAATGGATGCCTGTCCTTGTCACCCGGAAAAGTTGGATTTTTTCTGTGATTCTCACGCCTCTTTTTGTCCGGTTCGACGCCGGTTCCCCTTTCCGCCTGGGTTCGGTATGCCGGTATCGACCCGATCTCTGTTTTTAGGTTTTTTGCCCTTCGTGGCACGCGTTCGTGTTCTTTTTTCTCTTCCCTGGAGGGCCGGTCCTTTGACCTCGCAGGGGCCCTTTTTTCCCTGATAGCCTCCAGTGGTTTTAAAAAGTGTGATCGTTGTAAGAAACTCATGTCTCTTACCGACACACACGACTACTGCCTGTGTTGCCTCGGGCCTGACCATGATCCCAAGGTCTGTGTCCCAGGTGGCAAAATGTCCACCAAGGCACTCAGGAGCCGGCAGCATCAGAAGGAGAGGATTTTCTCGGACTCGGCCTCCGGATGAGCCCGGACCTCGTCAGAAGCCTCGACGGCTCGGGAGTCGGATCCCGAGCTTTGTCGGAGTTCCTCTGAAAGGGGGTCCCCCAGTCAGGAGCATAAGAGGAAGAGAAAGCTCGTGAGGGTGGCGTCAGAGGAAGCTTCTGGTTCCTCGAAGGCCAGATCTTGGACACCTCACAGCCGCCCCGGGCCCTTGGAGCTGGAGAAGCCAACTAAGGTATCCCGTGTAGAGCCAGAGTCTGTCGAGCACGTAAGTCCTGTTGTCCTAGGGAGCCAACGTCGGGCCCGGCGCCGCCGGGGCCCAGGTCGGTGGCTGCTGAGTCTCCTGAGCTTGGACTCAGGCTGACAGCCTTGGAGTGCAGATTGTCTGCCTTCATGGATCAGCAGCGGGTGCTGATGGCTAGCCTGACTGGTGCATCTGCCCCGACCACCGGGATGTTGACGTCTAAGTCGACCCCGGAGACAGAGCCGGTTCTCGAAGCCATGAAGACCCGAGTCCGGTCTCGGTCACTTTCTCCCTCGACCTCCCGTTTGGGACCGAGGGCGTTGACGCCGATGGCCCCGGCGTCGGGGCGGGTGTTGCCAGAACCCGCGTGGCCAGAGCCCCTCAACTCTTCTTCGGATGAGTCTGCATGGGAGACAGAGGACGAGGAGTCCCCCGATACATTTGGGACTTGGTGTGTCCCTTCAGACTCGCCGCAGTCTGAGCCCCGGAGTAGGTCCCCTCCGGAGGATACCCGGTTCTCGGAGTTCGTTAAGGACATGGCTAAGGCCTTGAATGTTCCTGGGGACCCCGTGGAGGAGCCGAAGAGCTCGATGCCCTCCAGTATGACTCTCCCCCGAGGGAGGAAGGAGGCCTTTACTGTGCCAGTTCCTCCGATGCTGGAACGGCTTCTCTTCTGAATGTGGGAGGCACTGGCCTCGGTGCCGGTTTTGAGCAAGCGGCTCGATTCCATGTATCGAGTCCAGAAGAGCCCTGGGTTTCAGAAGGTGCAGCTGCCGCACCATTCTATGGTTGTGGAATCGGCCATGCATCGTCTGAAGAGCCAGAAGATGCACTCTGGGGGGCCCCCCCCCCCCCCCCGGCAGGGAGGCCCGAAGCCTAGATGCCATCGGCAGAAAGTGCTTCCAGGGCTTCATGCTTGCTTGCCGTGTCCAAGCCTACCAGCTGTGCATGGGCATGTACTTGCGGGACCTGGCTAAAGAGGTAGCCGGGTTCTCGGCTGGTCTCTCCGGGGAACCTTTGCAGAGGTTCCAATCCTTGTCCTCGGGGGTCTGGGAATGTTCCAAATTCATCTCCCGGGCGGCCTACGATGGCTTCGAGGCTTCGGCCCGCATAGCGGCAGCCGGCATCGCTGCTCGACGCCAGGCATGGCTACAGTCATCAGACCTCGAGCCATGGGTGCAGGACAAGTTGGTCGATGTCCCATGCCGGGGTGAAAACCTCTTCAGCAAGCCCATGGCTGAAAAGGCTGCTGAGCTTGAGACTGAGACTCTGACGAGGACGAGATTGTCCAGGAAAACTTCTGCCCCTTCTCATAAGAAGAAGGGCTCGGAGAAAAAGGCCTTTTACCCGAGGAAGGCGCCTGCCTACAAACCTTTCCCTCATTATCAGGCCTCCCCAGCAGGGTCAGCAGGCCAAGGGGCAGGGACATGGGCCCTGTAGGCAGAAAGCCCCCAAGCCTCCAGCTCCTGCTCCTCCTCAGCAGGGAGGGGCTTTTGACTCCCTCTGCATAGCCTCTACACCCCTGCTGGCCCACCTCAGCATGGGGGGGTCGCTTGGTCCTCTTTGCCCACCAGTGGCCACCCATCACAAGGGATGCTTGGGTACTGAGCATAGTCCAAAAGGGCTATCTGCTCCATTTCAATCAGGTACCCCCTACCTACTCCCAGGGGAGCCTCCAAGGCCTCCTCTGCATCGGGAACTCCTTCTCCAGGAACTGCTAGGTCTGCTTCAAGACAGGGCGGTAGAGCCTGTACCTCCACACTTGTGGGGACAGGGCTTCTACTCCCGGTACTTTCTTGTGCCAAAACGGACTGGAGGTCTCTGGCCCATTCTGGACCTGAGAAATCTCAACAAGTTCTTGGAAAAAGAGAAGTTCAAGATGCTAACTCTTGGAACACTACTGCCCTACCTCCAGCAGGGAGATTGGCTATGCTCCTTAGATCTAAAGGATGCGTACACTCACATCCTCATTCATCCAGACCACAGAAAGTACCTCAGGATCGTGGTGGCAGGGAGCCATTTTCAGTAAAGGGTACTGCCCTTTGGCCTAACCTCCGCTCCACGAATTTTCACAAAGTGCCTAGCTATGGTAGTGGCCTACTTGAGAAACCAGGGTATTTTTGTCTTCCCCTACCTGGACGACTGGCTCATCAGAGGTCAGACTCTCCAGGAGGCAAGGCAAGCCACCCTCCGTACTGTCTCTCTTCTTCAGCGACTGGGGTTTGTCATAAACTTCACAAAGTCCACTTTGTCCCCTCGCAGAACCTGGGGTTCATAGGGGCAAGGTTGGACTCCCTGCAAGCGAAGGCTTACTTGCCAGAGGACAGGGCGGAAAGGCTGATGAGCTTGGCCAGCCGGTTCATAAGCAACCCACTGGTTTCCGCCAGGCTTTGCCTTCGGCTCCTAGGCCACATGGCATCGACAGTGCATGTGACCCCCAATGCTCGCCTGAATATGCGGCCTGCACAGTGGTGTCTCAGAACTCAGTGGAGGCAGGCCACAGGAAACCTCAGAGACAAAGTAAGGGTGTCCAAACCCTTCCTGAACTCCCTACAGTGGTGGCTAAACTCCCCCAACCTGCTACAGGGGATTCCTTTTCAGGTACCTGTTCCCACAGTGGTACTCACAACCGATGCCTCCTTGCAGGGCTGGGGTGCACATTGCCTGGACAAGTGCACACAGGGCCTGTGGTCCCCATGGGAGGCCACTCAGCAGATCAACCTGCTAGAACTCAGAGCAATACGTTTAGCCCTCAAGGCCTTTGCCCATACCCTGGCCCACCAGGCTGTCTTGGTGCAGACAGACAACCAAGTGGCAATGTTTTATATCAACAAGCAGGGGGGCACAGGGTCAAGGCTCCTGTGTCGAGAGACACAGGCCCTCTGCTCCTTAGCATTTCAACACAATATGCTGCTCAGGGCTGTCCATCTTCCTGGCCAGGAAAACTTTCTAGCAGACAGATTGAGCAGGGTCCTACAACCTCATGAGTGGCAACTGCACCCTTTAGTGGTCCAGACCATTTTTCTGAGATGGGGACTTCCGTCTATCGACCTCTTTGCCAGTCCCCTGAACCGGCAGCTGCCCCAGTTCTGCTCCAGGCATCCGCATCCCAAAAGATTGGCGGCGGATGCCTTCCTGATCTCATGGTCCCAGGGCCTACTGTATGCATTCCCTCCCACGCCCCTGGTGGCTCGAGCCTTGTTCAAGATTCTAAGGGACAGGGCCTTGGTCATCCTGGTGGCCCCCAAATGGCCAAAGCAACCCTGGTTCCCCCTCCTGTTACAGCTGGCGGTGGACACCCCTCTTCCTCTGGGGTTGCAACCCGATCTTCTTTCTCAAGATCAGGGATCCCTTCTGCACCCCAATCTCAAAGCTCTCAATTTGATGGCCTGGAGGCTGCAAGGGTAGTGCTGGCTCCCTGGGGCTTGCATCAGGAAGTCGAGGAGGTTGTCTTAGCTTCAAGGAAGCATTCCACCCGAAAGACCTATGCCCTGAAATGGAGGCGGTTCTCCCTGTGGTGTGATCAGCGCCAGGAGAACCCCATATCCTGTCCTGTGCCAGTGGTGCTTCAGTACCTGCTGCACTTGTCTAATCAGGGTCTTAAGTCCAATTTGGTTAGGGTACACCTCTCTGCTCTGGCAGCCCACCACTCAATGGTGGAGGGGCACTCTTTGTCGGTTCACCCCCTGGTGGCCAGGTTCCTTAGAGGCTTGCTCTTGCTAAAGCCTCCTCTCCGTCCACCTGCCCCTGAGTGGGAGTTGAATGTGGTTTTGCAACAGCTTACTCACCCACCCTTTGAGCCGATGGCTACGTGCCCTTTTTGCTTCCTTTCTTGGAAGACTCTTCCTAGTGGCACTGACTTCGGCCAGGCGAGTGAGTGAATTGCAGGCCCTGGTCTGTGACAGACCGTACACCCGTTCCTATAAGAACAGGGTGGTCCTTAGGACTCATCCTAAGTTCCTCCCGAAGGTGGTCTCCTCCTTATACCTCAACCAGGAGGTGGTTCTTCCAACATTCTTCCCTAGGCCCCATGCAAGCAGGGCTGAAGTCCTCCACACCCTGGACTGTAGAAGGGCCTTGTCTTTCTACCTAGAGCGTACTAAGGGTCATAGAAGGGCTGCTCAGCTCTTCGTCTCCTTTGACCCAAACAACTTGGGGGTTCCTGTCTCCAAGCGTACCTTGTCCTTATGGGTGGCGGACTGTATCCCCTGGGCTTACAGGGCAGCAGACCTTCCCTTGCGGGGTCGAGTTACAGCCCACCGTGTCCGGGCCATGGCTGCATCAGGAGCTCATCTCTGCTCTGTACCGTTGGCAGACATCTGTAGGGTTGCAACTTGGTCCTCAAGCCAGACTTTTGCAGCCCATTACTGCCTGGAGAGGGAGTCCCGTAGGGACAGTGCTTTTGGTCAGGCAGTACTCCGGAATCTCTTTGAGGTTTAGGCAACTCCTACCCTCCTGCCCTCTTGTTGGGCTAATGAGGGGTTCTGGTCTCAGTGAAATTCTTTCCTTCATGCTACGGCTTCACAGAGGGAGTTTCTTTTTCAGCCTGGGTTCCTGGTAGCCCAGAGCTAGGGAGTCACCCATATGTGAGAACTGACTTCCTGCTTGGACCTGGAGAAAGAGTAGGTACTCACCTGTAACCCTCCCTCCTCCCCTGGGAGTTGCAGTTGTACATAGTTCATTTTGTTTTTGTGCTGTCTTTTAGCTATGTCATCTGACTGAGCAAGATGGCACCTTTGGGCGGGAAGGGGACTGCACTTGCGTGGGTGTATTCCCAAAGGCTTTCTTAGAAAGCTGGGGAAATGCTCCGCATGGGGGCTCCATCGACGTCGATGTCACCCATATGTGAGGACTGATTCCTGCTGCTCCTGGAGAACACCTGTTACAGGTGAGTAACTACTCTTTCTGGCGCAGTACATCCAAGTGATCCTTTAGTGTTACCAGTCCATTCATTTTAGGCTTCCGCTGGATCCCAGTAAGGGTCTGGAGCAGGACAGTAGGCTTGCCCTCTTGTAAACTTTGGTTGGGTCTCCTGTTCTATAGCTCTCTCGAGTAGGAGAGACTCATTGGTGACTATGTTGGGATGTGTTTGATCTGGATTGGATGCTTAATAATTTTTAGTTGCTGAATCTGCTTTATCAGAATACTGGCTGGAGTGAGCATGCACAGGACCTCTTATACTGTGACGTCAAAAGTTTAAGTCAGTAATTCTCAGTCTCCTTCTGGCATTAACCCATGCATCCTGACTTGACTGGAGGGACTCAAGGAAAGAATGTAAGATCTAATTTTTCCTTCCTTAGTTTGCAGCAGTCCCCCTTTCCCTTCATCTTTCCCATTTCTACCCCTTCTGAGCACCCTGTTCCCATTCCCCATGATACTCACTGGCTACCTTCAAATTCAGCCCAGTGCCTTTTGCAGAGTTTATTTCCTCCTCCTCCACCTCACGCAGAATTTACATTTGTACAGGACAGGATCTTTCTTATGGCTCATCTCCTCCTTTCCTGTGACTAAAGCTGCTTGCAGTGCTCCCACTCCAATGCCTTTCCATTGGCTGGATCCTACCCACAGTCTCTTCTGCTAGTGGACAGGCAGGGCAGGCTCACTGACACGGGGGTGGGGGGGGGGGGAGGATTGGCAGTTTGGATAGAGGGTATTTAAACTCTAAAAATTGTTCAGACATGTTAGCAATACTTCTAACTTCTGGACATTAATGCAGAAATCTGTAGAATCCAGTCAGTTGTCATTCTTATCCTCCTCTGACAGCACCCCCTTTAAACATTTGGGGCCTAGACATATCCTAGTTTGCCAATACTTTAATCTGGCCCTACTCATGACAAGAGATATCTCAGTTGGTAGTACACAGAAACAATAAGAAAACTGGAGGATTGTCAGTAGGTTTCACAATAAAACTAACAACAAAGAAAATGAAATAAACATGTGAATCACTAAAAGGTAGCCCTTCAGGTGTAAGGAATTATTTCCAATCCACGTGAGTTTGTATATGTGTGGGCTCTGTTTGTGACAGGGAGAGCAGAACACAGGCAAAACAGTTTGAAAGAACCAATTTATTTACTGCAATGTTTAATTTTATTGGTTTCTATGTTCCCATAGAACTGCATTGGGTCATTTTTTGGGGGAATCCTGTCTCTTTAGAAAATCCCATTCAATCTGGCTAATTTTTGATCTTAATGTGTCTTTTCGCTTTTTTTGTCCCCATGCCAAATTTAAGAACATAAGAACATAAGATATGCCATACTGGGTCAGACCAAGGTCCATCAGGCCCAGTATCCTGTTTCCAACAGTGGCCAATCTAGATCATACGTACCTAGCAGTTTCTCCAGAAGACACAGGTTCCACAATGCTTGTACTGGGTCAAGCATTGATATCCTGGGTCCCTTCTTAATAATGGTTTATGGACTTTTCTTCCAGTAACTTGAACAAACCTTTTTTTAAACCCAGCTACACTAACAGCCTTTACTACATCCTCCGGTAACAAATTCCAGAGTTTGATTACACGTTGAGTGAAAAAATATTTTCTTTTATTAGTCTTAAATAGTTTACCCTGTAGCTTCATTGCGTGTCCCCTAGTCTTTCTATATTCTGATAACGTAAACAATAGATCTATGTTTACCCGTTCCACTCCGTTCATTAATTTATAGACCTCTATCATATCTCCCCTCAGCCGTCTCTTTTCCAGGTTAAAGAGCCCTAACCTTTTTAGCCTTTCTTCATAGGAGTATCCTTCCATCCCCTTTACCATTTTGGTGGCTCTTCTCTGAACCTTTTCTAATAACGCTATATCCTTTTTAAGATACGGCGACCAGAATTGCACACAATATTCAAGGTGCGGTCTCACCATGGAACGATATAGAGGCATTATAATATCTTTTGTTTTATTTTCCATTCCTTTCCTTATGATACCTAGCATTCTATTTGCTCTCTTGGCCGCCGCTGCCCACTGGGCCGAGGGTTTTAACATGTTATCCACAATGACGCCTAAATCTTTTTTCCTGGGTGGTGGTTCCTAATGTGGAACCTTGCATCGTGTAACCATAGTTTGGGTTGTTCTTCCCTAGGTGCATAACTTTGCACTTGTCCACATTAAATTTCATCTGCCATTTTGATGCCTAGTCTTCCAATTGATCAAGATCCTCTTGCAATTTTCTACAATCCTCTTGGGTTTTAACACCTTTAAATAGTTTTGTGTCATCTGCAAATTTGATAACCTCACTTGTTATTCCCCTTTCCAGGTCATTTATGAATATGTCAAAAAGCAGCGGACCCAGCACAGATCCCTGGGGTACACCACTATTCACCTTTCTCCATTGGGAAAATTGGCCATTTAGCCCTACCCTCTGCTTTCTATCTTTTTTTTTTTATTGAAAGGCAGCCATTAAATACAAAAGAACATAAGTCAGAAGCATAATACAATATCAACAGGTAACAAAGCCAAAGTCACTAACATGGAACTTAAGGCAAGCCAACGAAACGCCTTCTTTTTTGATTTTTATGTTATACTTATTTTACTCTTCCCCCTTCCCCTTTCCCCCAACCCCCGCCCCACCCAACAGCAGATCCCAAAGAAAACCCCCACCCCAAGATAAAGTTTCAACCCCCCCACCCTCCAGCACCCCCCACCCCCCAAGCCTCCCTATCCTATCTCCCCCTCCCCCCCCACAAACCTCCATACCTGCCCCTAAAAAAAAAAAAAAAAAAGGGGAAAGGAGATCACGCCAGCCATTCTGCGCACAGAAAGCAAAAGGCGGTACCACCAACAAGCATCTCACAACATAGTATGTGACCCTCTAATTTCCAAAGCATGCCATGGACGCAAGCAATCAGGCGCCATAACGATGGACAAAGGGCTCCCACACCTGCTCAAAGCGCGTCAAATGCATCCTACCGGCAGCCACCCCACGTTCCATGGTATACGTGTCCCACATCCGTTCCAACCAGACAGAGAAAGACGGTGTGAGGGCCTGCTTCCAAGCAGAAGCTAGAGACAAGCGAGCCGCATTCAAACCATGGCGAAGCAAGGCCAACTGGGGGCTACGTGCCCCAGGCACAGCAACCCCAAAGAGAAAGATACCCGGGTCCCATGGAATGTTCAGCCCAATAAGTTGCTGTAGACGAGCTTGAATCCCCTTCCAGAAGGCTTGGGCGCGAGGGCAAGACCACCAGATATGCGCCAGAGTACCCGTCTGCCCACATTTCTGCCAACACAGATCCGAAACCCCCGGATACACGCGAGCAATTCGCACCGGCGTCATGTACCATCTATATAATAATTTATAGTTCGTTTCTCGGACATTAATCGCCACCGAGCTCTTCCACATCCGACCCTCCACCTGTTCCCACTGTTGCTCAGAATAAAGGAGATTCAAATCAGAATTCCAAATATCTCGATGCTTAACAAATCTCGGTTGCTGCACCTGTAGCTGGGCATACAAGGCTGCTATGAAACCTTTTGTGGTAGTGCACCCCTCACAAAAACGTTCCAAATCCGTCAACTCTCGGGCCACATGAAGCCGAACGGTTCTATTCTGAACCCAATGGGCCACTTGCGTATATTGAAAGAGCTGACTATCGGGAAGATCAAATTCCTCCTAAAGCATTCTAAACATTTGTAACTTACCCTCATCGAACATTTGTCCTACACGGCTAAGGCCCCTATGACCCCACGTCCGAAAAGCCGGGTCAGCCATCCCTGGGGGAAACAAGGCATTATCCACTATAGGCGCCAAAGGGGTCAGGTCCATCCCGTGAGGCTGAAAGAATTGGTCCCAGCAGCGGAGGGTATGAAGGATATAGGGATTACTTAGACGCATACCACTTCGGAGTTTGGGACCAAGCCACAGCCGGTCCCCCAATCCCGCTCCCCCCGCAAGAGACATTTCCAGCTGCACCCAATGTTTGGAGCTATCCGCGATCATCCATTCCACCCCGGCGCGGCACTGCGCGGCCGCATAGTACCAGTGAAGATTAGGGGCCCCCATACCCCCAGAATGCGAACGGGTGTAGAGAAGTTGGCACGCTAATCGCGGTCGATGGTACTGCCATATAAACTTCATAAGCAGGGTTTGCCATGCGACCAATATTCCTCGGGCCAACGATATAGGGAGAACCTGAAAGAGGTACAGAAAACGGGGAACAACCACCATCTTGACCACCGCAATACGCCCAAATCAAGACAATATTAATCTATTCCAGGTCTCCAAATCTCGCCGAACCTGCCGAAGTAACGGCTCATAGTTGGCTTTAAAGAGGGCCGTCCGGTCCACTGTCAGATTCACACCGAGGTAGCGCAGAGCACCCGACACCCACCGGAAGGGGTAGGCAGCGCGGAGTTCCGCACAAACTGCTTCTGAAACCCCAACATTAAGAACTTCAGATTTAGTGTAATTGATTTTGAATCCAGACACCTGGGAAAAGGTGTCAAAAAGCTGCATAGCGGCAGAGAGAGACGTCATGGGTTTCACCAGAGATAATATGAGGTCATCCGCAAAGAACGCAATCCGGTACTCCTCGGAGCCCACGCGAATGCCCCGTATGCCCATATGTTCACGTAAGCTTTGCACCAAGGGCTCCATCACCAGTGCGAACAACAGCGGCGACAGAGGACATCCTTGGCGAGTACCCCTTTCCAGTGAGAAAGTTTGTGATTGACCCCCATTAGCCCGAACACAGGCCTTAGGATTTTGATATAAGCTATGAACCCAGCGTATGAAATTAGGACCAAAGCCCAGCATTTCCAACATACACCAGAGATATCCCCAACTGACACGGTCAAAGGCTTTTTCGGCATCTACCCCCACCACTAAAGTCGGCTGCAAGTCTTGCTGCGCCATGCAAATAACCTGCAGCATTCGTCGGATATTATCGGCCGCCTGGCGGTCCGGCACAAACCCAACCTGGTCAGGATGTACCAAGGTTGGGAGAACCCGGTTCAATCGCGCAGTCAACACAGAAGCAAGTATTTTAACATACGTATTTAATAGGGAGATGGGGCGATATGAGGCCGCTTCCTGCAGGGGCTTACCGGGCTTAGGGAGCATGACTATCAAAGCCTCATGCTGAGATGGAGGCAAAGGTGCCCCCCCCAAAATCTCATTAAAGAGTACTACCAGCGTCGGCGCTAATTGCACACGGAATTTTTTTATAGTATTCCGCGAGAAAGCCATCATTACCCGGTGCTCCCCCGGTTTTCAGCCACCGGATTGCGAGCTCCACCTCCTCCACTGTAAGCTCAGAGTCCAAATGATCCCATTCGGAGTCAGTCAACTGGAGTAAAGTGATCGTTCGCAAGAAGCCCTGCACACGCGCCCTATCAAAAGGATCAGCTTTATATAACTGTTCCAAATACGAAGCAAAGACATCACGTATCTCTCGAGATATCACCTTCTTCTGCCCCTCAGAATCGTAAAGTTCACGAACCACCCTCACAGATTGCTGCTGCCGGAGACGTAGAGCTAAATAACGGCCAGTCTTGTTCCTCTGCTCATAAAAAGTTTGTCGCAATTTCCTACGTTTATTATCTAACTCTTTGTAAACATGCATCCAGGTTAGCCCGGACAACCCTCCATTGACGCAAGACCCGCTTCGATCCAGTCCGGGCATGCTCTAAGCGCAGCCGGGAGGAGTCTCCCACTAGTTGACAATATTCCCGTCTCCAGGCCCTCCGCGTGCGAGCCGCTTCTGCCATAAGCTGGCCCCGAGCCGTGGCCTTGAAAGCGTCCAAAACCATGGGGAGCGGGACTTCCCCAGAATCGTTTAACTCAAAAAAATCAGTTATGAAACGGGCATGTTCTTGCACAGCGCCCTGCCGCCGAAGAAAACGCACATCAAGTCTCCAAAGCCATTGGTGATCACTGTATACGTCCGCCGGAAGGGTGAGCCAGCAGGGAGCATGATCCGACCAGGTCAGAGCCCCATGACCCGCCTCCACTCTCCCATCCATCAGGCGTTGGTCCAGCAAGAAATAATCTATGCGGGTATGCACCTGGTGGACGGGGGAATAATATGTGTAGCTTCTCTCCCCCTCGTGGGTATCCCTCCATACAGTGCGTAACCCCAAATCCAACAGAAAGTTCTGCAAGGCCTTTCCGGGCCCACTCACCACCCTCCCAGTACTACCCGTGGAATCCAAATGGGGAACCAGATGGGCGTTACAATCCCCACCGAGTATAATGGGGCCTTTTGCGAAGTCAGCCAGCAAGGCCTGCACCCGCAGAAAAAAGGATCCCTGTCCTTCATTTGGTGCATAAATGTTGGCTAAAGTCAATATATGACCCTCCAAGCGTATATTCACAAAAAGCCACCTTCCCAGGGTATCTCTTTTAACCTCCTCCACCCGGAGAGCTAAGCTCTGATTAAATAAAAAAGCCACCCCACTTTTCTTCCGCCCATTCACGTCCGATGCTACCCACACCTCAGTATAAGGGTTACGCTTTAACCACCCCTGTTTACTAGCGCGGAGATGTGTCTCCTGTAAAAAGACAATGTCCCCTTTCAGGGTCCGCAGTTCAGCAAGGAGCGCTTTCGAGGGGAATTAAGACCCTTAACATTCAGAGAAATCAAGCGCAACATTGATATTCAACCACCATGCCTCCCCCACCTTTTGCTTCCCCCCTGGCCCACAACATGCAATCCCCACAACTCTGGTAAAAGATATGTTGCTAACTGGGACATAAATCCACCTCCCTGAGACATCCAGTCTGTCTGTAGAGCTTCAACTCCCCTACCTTCATGCTCCTCCTCCTGAAAAAAAAATACTATAACCCCCCACCCTCAAAATCCCACCCTCTCCTAACTGTGTAGACCTCCCATCCCATCCCACCCCCTCCCCGTCAGTACCACCCGCCTGTTAAGGTAAAAACAGGGCACGGTAAACTGACCCCAAACTAAACTCCGTCCGGGCCCCCACATAGCCTGACTATAAGCAGAACATGTAACATCGTTTCCCCATTACGCAACTCATCAATAAAGAATCAGTCCACTAATGCCCCGTTTACGAAAAATCAGCACATCCCCTCCCCCATCCCTCTGCGGGATTGGGCATATACCCAGGTCCCTGTCAGACCCAGAGCCGTTAGCTCAACAAAGGCAGGTATGGAGAACAGCACAACTCACAAAACTAGCCAATCAGCCTTGAGTCCTGAGAGCAGAGAACCCCTCATCAGAGTTCCTTGGTCAGAAAAGAAAACAGTCCCGCTCCAGGGAAAGTCAAGCAGGTTTTCCCACCCGAGTCCACTTCGAATGTTGAGGCTTAGGGGTCGGGAGTTGAGGCAGTGCGTTATCTTCAACCAGACCCGCCTGGCGCAGAGCTCTCCAGGTCTCGGTATGGTCTTTCGCTGAGATCTTTTTGTTACCCAAGAGAAAGTTCATCCGGAACGGAAAAGACCAGGAATAGCAAATCCCTTTATTGTTCAGGACCGCTGTTATTGGTTTCATCTCCCTCCGACGGGCCAAGGTGAACGCCGAGAGGTCCTGATATACAGTTACTGTTGCGTCTTGAAATCGGATCACTTTTTTCTCCCGGCCCCTGCGTATGAGAAGTTCGGCGTCTGTATAGCGCAGGAAACGCGCAATGACATCCCGGGGTTGGTTATTAGGAGGCTTTCCCAAAGCACGGTGCACTCGTTCAATTTCCATTCCAGACTCATGGGCAGCCAATTCCTCCGCCGGGAGTAATTCAGCTATCAAATTTTTGAGCACCACCGGCAGGTCTTCACCGCCCCCCACAGCTTCCGGGATTCCCCGAAAACGCACATTATTGCGACAGGAGCGGTTTTCAATGTCATCAATTTTATAAGTCAACTCCATTGCCTGCGCGCGTTGTCTATCGAGAGCACATTGTAAATCCACCAGGGCTCCATCATGGTCTTCAACTTTTGTCTCGACCGCCTCCACGTGCGTACCCAGGTCTTTTATGTCACCCTTGAGTTCCGCAATGGAGCTCAGCACCTCCTCGCGCATGGAGCGAAATTTGCCTGCCAGATCCTCAAAGCCCCTACGAAGTTCTCGCTGAAGTAGGGTGTGCGAGGACAGCACAGTGGGCTCCAAGTCCTGTTCACTCACACTCATCATCAGAACCTTCCGAGATGTATGTTCTGGTTGGGCTAGTCGGAGCGCCACTCTTGCCCTGCAGCCGTTGGGACTCTCGCTTCCCTTCCCGGACCTCGGGGTTTCTGGCCTTTGCAGCCATGGGGCAGGTTGACAGATTAGCAGACCAATGTTAAGCAGAGAGCAGCTACACAAAAGCCGGCAGATGCTATGAGCAGGGTGAAAGTGCTAAGCGATCCCACTCTTGGTCAGCAGGGGGAGCTCCCGCTTCACACAAGGCAGCAGAGTCCACAGCTTGCAGATAGGGCCTAGGCACGATACAAGCAATGAGGCAGTGGCCAGGCAAGAGATGGCAAAGAAAGTTTACAGCCAATATAAATGTCCCACAAGCAAGCTGGCAAGTTAAAGGAGGTGCCGGTCCAGGATCAAGTACTTGGCTGAAGAGGGAAGCCCAGAATGCAGTGTCCAAATCCGGGGTTTTAGCATCTCGTGGGGGAGGCAGCTGATTGGCTGGAGAGCGTCCACGTGATCGAGCTGACCTGCTAATTGGAACGCAAGAACCCTATGCGTTCCAAGACCACGCGGTTATGGCTGCCGCTGTTTTCGATCCCCACACCGGGCACCTGCCAAACTCCTCCGTGCAGGGCCCCAGGCACTCTCACCTCCTCTGCACTGAAACAGCACGATCTCGGGGGGGGGGGGGGGAACTCCAGCCCGCAGGTCAGCAGCAGCAGCGGAGCACCAAGCCTCTCTCCTCTGCAGTTCCCAGCCACGGGTCACCCACTCGGGCTCCAGGTAACGCCGCTCCAGGATGCAGTGGCAAAAGTTAGCAATGCTCCAAATCGCGGTGGGCAAAGAGTCCTGCACTCAGGGTCCCGCGTGTAGAAGGATAGTCGGAGCAGCAGCGGCAGCTAGGAGCAGAGCGGCAAGGCCAGCTGTAGCAAAGATCAGCACCCGGGTTTAGACCGTGCCGCAGAAAGAAAGCCTTTGGGAATACTGCACGCATGCGCGGTCCCCTTCCCGCCTAAAGGTGCCATCTTGCTCAGTCTTTCTTTTTCCGTGGAGCCCACCGGACGTCTGTCCGTGTCACCCGGAAAAGTTGACGTTTTTTTCTTGCGATTTCATCGTACTTTTTCTCCGGTTCAACGCCCGTTCCCCTCCCTGCCGGGTTTGGTACACTGGTATCGAGCCCGTCTTCTTTTTTTCGGTTTTTGCCCTTCGTGGCTGGCGTTCGCGCCCTTTTTGTCTTTTCCCTGGAAGGCCGGTCCTTTGACCTCGCGGGGTCCCTTTTTTCCCCGATGGCTTCCAGTGGTTTCAAACAGTGTGATCGGTGCAAGAAACTGATGTTTCTCACCGACACACACGACTGCTGCCTTCGATGCCTCGGACCGGATCATGATCCTAAGGTCTGTGTCCTGTGTGGCAAAATGTCCACCAAGGCACTACGAAGCTGCCAGCATCAGAAAGAACGGGTTTTTTCTGACTCTGCCTCCGGCCGGGCCCGGACCTCGTCCGAGGCCTCGACGTCTTGGGAGTCTGATCCCGAGCATCGCTGGGGTTCCTCGGACAGGGGGTCCCCCGATCGGGAACATAAGAGGAAGAAACTGCTCGTGAGGGCGGCGTCGGAGGAGGTCCCTGGTTCCTCGAGGGCCAGGTCTCGGACCCCTGACCGCCGTCCCATGCCCTTGGAGCAGGAGAAGCCGTCCAAGATACCTCGTGTGGAGATGGAGCCCTCCGCACACGTAAGTCCTGTTGTCCTCGTGGACTCTCCTCCTAGTGAGCTGACGTCGGGCCCGGCGCCGCTGGGGCCCGAGTCCAGTGGCTGCTGAGTCTCCTAACTTGGACTCAGGCTGACAGCCTTGGAGTGCAGATTGTCTTCCTTCATGGATCAGCAGCGGGTACTGATGGCCAGCCTCGCTGGTGCATCTGCCCACACCACCGGGACATCGACGTCTAAGTCGACCCCGGAGACCGAGCCGATACTCGAGACCATGAAGGTTCGAGGTCGTCCTCGGTCACGATCACCCTCGACCTCCCACTTGGAACCGAGGGTGTCGACGCCGGTGCCTTCGGCGTCGGGGCCCGCGCGGTCGGAGCCCCCCAACTCCTCTTCGGATGAGTCCGCGTGGGAGACGGAGGACGAGGAGTCCCCCGATATTTTTCGGACTCGGTGCGTCCCTTCGGACTCACTGTAGTCCGAGCCCCGGAGTAGGTCCCCTCCAGAGGACACCAGGCTCTCGGAGTTCGTCAGGGACATGGCCAAGTCTTTGGCGATTCCCGCGGACCCCGAGGAGGAGCCTCGAGCCGAAGAGCTCGAGGCCCTCCAGTATGACTCTCCTCCGAAGGAGTCCTTTACTGTGCCTGTTCCTCCGATGCTGGAACGGCTCCTCTTCCGGATGTGGGAGGCACCGGCCTCGGCGCCGGTTTTGAGCAAGCGGGTCGATTCCATCTATCGACTCCGTAAGAGCCCTGGTTTCTAGAAGGCGCAGCTGCCGCACCATTCCATGGTGGTGGAATCGGCCATGCATCGTCTGAAAAGCCAGAAGATGCACTGTGCGGTGCCTCCCAGCAGGGATTCCTGGAACCTGGATGCTTTCGGCAGAAAGTGCTTCCAGGGCTCGATGCTTGCTTGCCGTGTCCAGTCTTACCAGCTGTACATGGGCATATACCTCCGAGACCTGGCAAAGGAACTTGCCGGGTTCTCTGCTGGCCTCTCCGGGGAACCTTTGCAGAAGTTCAAGACCTTTGTCCTTGGGAATCCGGGAATGCTCAAAGTTCATGTCCCGAGCGGCCTACGATGGCTTCGAGGCTTCGGCCGTGTAGCGGCACCTGGCATTGGGGCCTGACGCCAGGCATAGTTGCAGTCATCGGACCTTGAGCCCTGGGTGCAGGACAAGTTGGTTGATGTCCCTTGCCGAGGTGAGAACCTTTTTGGCAAGCCCATTGCCGAGAAGGCGGCTGAGCTCGAAACAGTGCACCTGACTAGGACAAGGCTGTCCAGAAAAATTTCTTCCCCTTCTCAGAGGAAGAAGGGCTCGGGTAAGAAGTCCTTTTACCCGAGGAAGGCAGCTGCCTACAAACCTTTCCCTCAGTACCAGGCCTCCCCAGCAGGGTCAGCAGGCCAAGGGGCAGGGACATGGGCCCCGTAGGCAGAAGACCCCCAAGCCTCCGGCACCTGCTCCCACTCAGCAGGGAGGGGTTTTTGACTCCCACAGCATAGCCTTTCCACCTCTGCTGTCCCATCTCTGCACAGGAGGTCGTCTAGTCCTGTTTGCCCACAGGTGGCCACCCATTACAGGAGATGCTTGGGTGTTGAGCATAGTCCACAAGGGCTATATGCTCCATTTCCAGCAGTTGCCTCCAAACTACTTCCCAGGAGAGCCTCCACAACCTCCTCTACACACAGACTTCCTCCTTCAGGAACTTCGAGGTCTGCTTTTAGACCAGGCGGTGGAGCCGGTAGCTCCCCACCTGCAAGGTCACGGGTTCTACTCCAGGTACTTCCTCGTACCAAAGAGAACCGGGGGCCTCAGGCCTATTCTCGACCTCAGGAATCTCAACAAGTTCTTGGAGAAAGAAAGGTTCAAGATGCTTATTCTTGGAACACTTCTGCCCTACCTCCAGCAGGGAGATTGGCTATGCTCCTTAGATCTAAAGGATGCGTACACTCACATCCTCATTCATCCAGACCACAGAAAGTACCTCAGGTTCATTGTGGGAGGAAACCATTACCAGTACAGAGTATTGCCCTTTGGCCTGATCTCCGCCCCAAGTGTCCTTACAAAGTGCCTGGCGGTGGTGGCGGCCTACTTAAGGAATCAGGGTGTGTTTGTCTTCCCCTACCTGGACGACTGGCTCATCAGGGATCAGACTTCCCAGGAGGCCCGGCAAGCCACCCTCAGAACTGTGTCTTTCCTTCAACATCTAGGGTTTGTCATAAACTTCGCAAAGTCCACTTTGCTCCCCTCCCAGAACCTAGAGTTCATAGGGGCAAGGTTGGACTCCCTGCAAGCAAAGGCTTATTTGCCCAGAGACCGGGCTCAAAGACTCATAGACTTGGCAAACCAGCTTCTGAGCATGCCACAGGTCTCCGCCAGACTCTAAAGCTCCTGGGCCACATGACATCGACAGTGCATGTGACCCCCAATGCCCGCCTCCACATGAGGCCTGCACAATGGTGTCTTCGAACTCAATGGAACCAGGCCACAGGAAGCCTCACAGACAAAGTGCGGGTGTCCAAACCATTTCTGGACTCCCTACAGTGGTGGCTACACCCCCCCCCCCATCTTATTACAGGGGGTACTTTTTCAGGTGCCTGTTTCCACAGTGGTGTTGACCACCGATGCCTCCTTTCAGGGCTCGGGTGCACATTGCTTGGACAGGTGCACCCAGGGCCTGTGGTCTCCATGGGAGGCCACACAGCAAATCAACCTTCTGGAACTCCGGGCTATTCGCTTAGCCCTCAAAACCTTCTCTCACACCTTGGCTCACCAGTCTGTTCTGGTACAGACGGACAATCAAGTGGCCATGTTCTATGTGAACAAACAGGGAGGCATGAGGTCCAGACTTCTGTGTCGAGAGGCACAGGCCCTTTGCTCTTTTGCTCTCAAACACAACATGTTTCTCAAGGCTGTTTATCTCCCTGGCCAGGAAATCTTCCTGGCAGACAGATTGAGCAGGATTCTGCAACCCCACAAGTGGCAACTACACCCCTTGGTGGTTCAGAAAATTTTCCTGAGATGGGGACTTCCATCCATAGATCTCTTTGCCAGTCCCCTGAACCGGCAGCTGCCCAGGTTCTGTTCCAGGCAACTGGATCCCGTGAGGTTAGCAGCGGATGCCTTCCTGATTTCTTGGTCCCAGGGCCTCCTGTATGCGTTTCCTCCCACGCCTCTGGTGGCCCGAACCTTGTTCAAGATTCTAAGGGACAGGGCCTCGGTGCTTCTGATAGCTCCCCGGTGGCCGAGGCAGCCCTGGTTTCCACTTCTGCTTCAGCTAGCGGTGGAAACACCACTACCTCTGGGGTTGCAACGCGATCTTCTCTCTCAGGATCAGGGTTCCCTTCTGCACCCCAATCTCAAATCTCTCAATTTGATGGCCTGGAGGCTGCAAGGGTAGTGTTGGCTCCCTGGGGCCTACCCCGGGAAGTGGAAGAGGTGGTCTTGGCCTCTAGAAAGCAATCCACCAGGAAAACCTATGCCCTGAAGTGGAGAAGGTTCTCCGTGTGGTGTCAGCAGCGCAAGGAGGGTCCTTTCGCCTGCACTGTACCAGTAGTGCTTCAGTATCTACTGCACTTGTCCAATCAAGGCCTTAAGTCCAATTCGGTTCGGGTCCACCTCTGTGCTCTAGCAGCTCACCACTCACTGGTAGAAGGACACTCTTTCGGTTCACCCCTTGGTGTCCAGGTTTCTCAGAGGCTTGCTCTTGCTCAAGCCTCCTCTCCGTCCACCGGCCCCTGAGTGGGAGCTGAATGTGGTCTTGCAACAACTGACTCGCCCATCGTTTGAGCCGATGGCTACATGTCCTCTCCGCTTCCTTTCTTGGAAGGCTCTATTCCTTGTGGCCTTGACCTCGGCCAGGCGAGTGAGTGAGCTTCAAGCCCTGGTCTGTGACAGGCCTTACATTCGTTTTTATAGGAACAGGGTAGTCCTTAGGACTCATCCTAAGTTCCTCCCAAAGGTTGTCTCCTCTTTCCACCTCTACCAGGAGGTGGTTCTTCCAATGTTCTTCCCTAGGCCCCATGCCAGCCGGGCTGAGACAGTCCTGCATACCCTGGACTGTAGAAGGGTCTTATCCTTCTACCTTGAACGTACGCAGGGGCATAGGAGGGCTACTCAGCTCTTCGTATCTTTTGACCCTAATAACTTGGGGTTACCTGTCTCCAAGCGTACCTTGTCCAACTGACTATCACCTGGCTTACAGGGCAGCTGATCTTCCCTTTCAGGGTCGAGTCACGACCCACCGTGTCAGGGCAATGGCTGCCTCAGTAGCTCATCTCCGCTCTGTACCGTTGGCAGACATCTGCAGGGCTGCTACTTGGTCCTCAAGACAGACCTTTGCGGCCCATTACTGCCTGGAGAGGGAGTCCCGTAGGGACAGTGCTTTCGGTCAGGCAGTGCTCCGGAATCTCTTTGAGGTTTAAGCAACTCCTACCCTGCAGCCCTCTGGTTGGGCTACCGGTGGGGGTATGTTTCAGTGAAATCCTTTCTCTGATGCTGCGGCTAGAGGGAGCTCATTTTTCAGCTCTGGGTCCACGGTAGACTGAAGCTGGGGAGTCCCATGATTGAGGACTGACTTTCTGCTTGGTCCTGGAGAAAGAGTAGTTACTCACCTGTAACAGGTGTTCTCCAGGAGCAGCAGGAATCAGTCCTCACAACCCTCCCTCCTCCCCTGGGAGTTGCAGTTGTACATAGTTCATTTTTACATTTTTTGTGTGCTGTCTTTTAGCTATGTCATTGGACTGAGCAAGATGGCACCTTTAGGCGGGAAGGGGACCGCGCATGCGTGCAGTATTCCCAAAGGCTTTCTTAGAAAGCTGGGGAAATGCTCCGCACGGGGGCTCCATCAACGTCGATGTCACCCATGAGTGAGGACTGATTCCTGCTGCTCCTGGAGAACACCTGTTACAGGTGAGTAACTACTCTTTCCTTCAATTCTTCCGCACCTTTAAATACCACTTCAGTCATGGGTAACATCCCTACATCTTCTTCAGTAAAGACCGAAGCAAAGAATTCATTCAATCTCTCCGCTATCGCCTTGTCGCCTCTTAGTGCCCCTTTAACCCCTCTATCATCGAATGGACCAACTGACTCTCTAACAGGTTGTTTGCTACTAATGTACTTGAAAAAGTCTTTATTTTGCGTTTTTGCTTCCGCTTGAGTTCTTATTTATAATACTCCCCAAAACCTTGGGTTGGAAAGAATATTAAAACTGACAGCCATGGAAATTCCCTAGAGGCTCTATTGGTTACCACCTCTTCAAGCTTTACCCTAATGGCCCTGTCTCGGACATTCCTGCTACCTTCTTCAGACTCCATTCCTTCCCTGCACTCTCATATCTCATTTCTCCACCTAACCTGATTCAGTGCCTTCTATTATTTCCCTTTCCCTCAGACTATCCTCCTGTTTTTCCTTCTGGCCTCTGCAGCTCTGCATCAGTTTCCTACCTTGTGGCACTCGTGTTCTGTCCCAGCGCTACCCTCACTCCTCTGGAGCCTAAGCCTATCACCTTGGTTCTGTGGTCCTAAGCTCTTCGGCTGTTTGATTCCTCCTTTTTACACATACTGTGGAATGCCAGCTTTCAGGTATTTCCCCCTCAGTCCGGGCCACCAGACATCTGTCTGCCTCTTGACTGCTTGGGTCAAGAACATTGTCAAGAGCAGACTTCTAGCCCACAGCTGGGGAAGTCCTGCAGCACACTCTGCCCTTCGATGTCTCTGATTGAAGTGTCTGTGGTGCTGATCAGTATGGTGGTAAACCACATAAAAAAAACCCAGGGCAACAGAACACCACCAGCCCAATAACATCAAAAAAAGAAAGTGTCAGGTTCCATATAGAGAAGAAAAACGTTCTTAATTGCAGAAGTCGGACCTTAGATCCCCTGGCAAAAGCAAAAAACATTTTAATCAGTATTTGCAGTAAAACAATTGAAGCCGCTCAACATTCTAAAGCCATTATTTATCAGTCGTTACTTAGCTGAAGGCTCGGTGCAGCACAATCCAAGTAGAAGTGGTCAGCGACACAGTCCTGCGTTTCGGGTCACAGAATTTAAGGACCCTGCTTCAGGTTCTTCCTTTTCACCACAGAAAAAGACGCACCATACCCCAGAGAGCACACCAAAGAAGTTACTTAAACCCAGCGTCTGACATCACCGACCGATCACATGTTTACTACTTAGCCAGTCGGGGGCAGAGAGCAAGATTTGCAAACACCTCCCAGATGGCTAAAAACAAAATTACAGCAAACTATGCCAGTCCATCTCCAGATTCAAACCTTTTGGTGCGACAGTGTCCAATGTAAAGATCCAACGCTGTTCAACATACTGCAGTTGAGAGAGTCTGTTTCCTCCATTAATAAAAAGGGGGTACCCAATCATTAACCCTCCATGAAAATTGAACAAATGAATGATCAAATTGTAGAGCATGTTGCACAATCGGAGCTGAAAGTACCTTTTTGTGAATCCGCGAAGCGTGTTCAGCTAAACGTTCCTTAAAGGGTCGATATGTCTGACCCATGTATTTAAGACCACAAAGGCAAAGTAATAAATATACCACAAATGTTGAATCACAAGTGGTATTGTATTTAAATGACCAGACCTTCTGAGTAGTGGGATCAGTCCATGTGTCCCCAACCAGAGAACCTGAGCAGTAGGAGCATCGCCCACATGGGGAATGCCCAGCCTGTTCAATGGTACTCCAGGTCCTTGGGCAGCATGAACTAGCCAATCCCATAGGTTCTTCCCTCTGGTATAAGCTAAACATAAACATCGCTGAAAACACCCATGAAGATAGAGAACATGCCAATGTTTATGGAGGATAGACTGCACAGTCTGAATCCTGTTATTAAAAGGCAAGACCCCCACTATCATGTCTTCCTGAGAGTAGATTGTAAGCTCTGATGAGCATGACTCCGACGGGCAGGGACTGTCTCTTGTATTCTGGATGCCTCTTGTTGGTTAGCTATACAGCGCTGTGTGTGTGGCGCTCTATAAGTGATAAATAATAGTAGTAGTAGTAGTAGTAGAAGATGAATCCTCCATAGAATAAACCGACGGGGTTAACAACCATTCCCTGTGGTTATATAGAGCTCGTCTATAGGCTCTATTAACCACAGTCTTAGGGTATCCCCAGGCGTATAAACGATAACACAATTCTTGTGCATGAAGCTTGAAATCTTGATGAGAGGAACAAATGCGTCGGAGTCTTAAAAATTGACCATATGGAAGTCCACATTTCAATGATGGGGGATCAAAACTACTATACTTGAGGAGAGTATTGTGCTGTACTGCTTTTCTAAACAATGAGGTAGACAAAAAAGGTTGGAATACCTAACTAATATATCCAGAAATTCAATCCTATGTGCATCAAATTTCAATGTAAATTTTATGTTGTCATACATCTGATTCATTGACTGTACAAACTGCTGTAAGGACGAAACATTGCCTTTCCATAAAATAAAAATATCATCCAAAAATCTCTTCCACAACAAAATTTCTGAAAACCATGGGGAAGAGTAAACAAAACGTTGCTCAAAATCAGCAATAAACAAAGTAGCAACTGAGGGGGCCACTGTTGCTCCCATGCAAAATAGCAATTCCAAAAACCTGTAAATAAAAAGAATCTGCATAGAAAAAATAATTTCTTTCAAGCACTAAACATAACAAAGTCAAAACAAAATGCTGAGGTAAATGTGCAGGTAACCGGAAAGATAGCCCCGAAATGACCTTAAATGCTTCTGCCTATGAAATGTTGGAATATAAGGCAACCACATCCAAGGTTGCCATTAAAAGAGAGGACGGAGGCAACACAACAGGCTGTAAAATAGTCAAAAAATGAGATGTATCCCGAATAAAAGAAGGGACTTGACTAGCAAAAGGTTGCTAAAATAAGTCACAAAACTTATATAATGGTTCCAGCACAGAGCCACACTTAGAAACAATAGAGCGCCCCGGGGGATGGTCCAAAGATTTATGAATATTTGGTACTGTATATATCAGGGGAACTCTAGGATGATCTTATATCAAAACCCAGCATTCTCATCGTGTAAGCTACCCCACATCTTGTGCCTGAAAACATAGGGTAGTAATTTCAGACAATAAAGATTTAGTAGGGTCACTGTCCAAAATTCGATAATAGTGACTATCAGAAAGATGATTCATGATATCAAGATCATAATCATGTAGAGTTTGTACAACTATCGCTCCTCCTTTATCAGCAGTATGGATGACCAGATCCTTATCCTCAGCCATCTGACATAACACTTGTTTATGTACAGATGATAAATTATAAGTAGTTTTGAAAGGGACCTGTTCCATTTTTTTCAAATCTGCCAAAACAAGACGCTGAAAAGTAGAGATGATAGGATCCACTGGACCTGGTGGCAACCAACCTGAAGACTTTAATATCAAAGAATCATCCCGTGTACTCTTTTCAGAAAAGAACAAGCAGACTTGAAGTTTACTAAAAAGCGTATACAAAGCTAAACGTACAGTAAAAGGATCATACAATACTGATCAGTATGGTGGGGCATGTTAGCAGGAGTGGTGCACTAACTTCTGACACAAAGGGAATACTTCCATGATGCTTTGTGGATGGGCTCTTGTGTGCATTTACCACCACCTCTTGATCTTGCAACTGGAGTCCTGGTGATCTGTGTTTTAAGGGAAATAGGCATGGTAGAGTTTGCATACTCACCATACTGACAGACAACTGCATCCAGCAGTAAGCACATTATATACGTAGGTTCTCCTACCTGCCGATATACAACCTGTTTACATGCAACCTTTTGGGAATTCTCTTAAAAGAGCAGTACATATTTCATTCTTAAAAACATCTAGAAATCTGTTTGATATTGTTTTGTCGTTTGGCCTTATTGCTAGGTCTGTTTTCACTTTGTGTGCTGTAATGTATTCAATCATCTGATAGCCAGACTGTCAATATGAACAAAAAGCAAACTTTGAAATACCTATCTGCAAATTCTAGAAGTCTAAAAAATAAAATGGAAGAGTTAGAATATATAGCACTGAATGAAAGATTAGATATAATTGGCATCTCGGAGACCTAGTGGAAGGAGGATAACCAATAAGACACTGATATCAGGCTACAAACTATATCGCAGTGATAGGGTAGATCACATAGGTGGGGTAGTGGCATTATATGTTAAAGAGGGCTTGGAATCCAACAGGAGGATAAGGTTTTGCAGGAAACAAAATTCACCGTAGAATCACTGTGAATAGAAATTCCATGTAAAAAGGGGAAGGAAATGGCAGTGGAGGTGCTCTGCTGTTCGCCTGGACAGAATGAACAGATACATGATGAAATGCTAGCAGAAATAAGGGAAGCTAGCAAAACTCACAACACAGCAATAATGGGAGATCTCAGTTACCCCGGTATTGACTGGGTCAATGTTACATCAGGCCATGCTAGGGAGATAGTTTCTAGATGAAATAAATGACTGCTTCATGGAGCAGCTGGCTCAGGAACTGACAAAAGTGGAAGCTATTTTAGACTTAGTGGAATACGGGATCTAGTGTGGTAGCGATCCTAATGTGATCACATTTGATTTAATAAACGGAAGGAGGGAACAAAGAAATAGACTGTACTACCATTTAACTTTCAAAAAGAATTCTATGATAAAATGAGGAAAATGGTGAAGAAAAAACTAAATGGAGCAACTCAAAGGTAAAGAGTTTATATTAGGTATGGGTGTTGTTTAAAAATTCTATCATGGAAGCCCAGACTAGATGTATATTCCATTCTTTAAGAAAGGTGGAAGGAAGGCCAAATGACAGCCAGCATGCCTTAAAGGTGACGTCAGAGAGGATCTTATAGCTAAGAGAAAATCTCTCAGAAAATGGCAAGAGAGCCAAAACAGGTAACAACAATTCTGGAGACTGCACCTTCAAAAGGCTATAAAGAGGATGGATTCGGTACAGAGGGTGGCTAATAAAATGGTTAGTGGTCTTCATTATAAAGTATATGAAGACAGATTTAAGGATCTTAATATGTATACCTTAGAGGAAAGGCGGGATAGAGGTGATATGATTGAGACGTTTAAATACCTCCGTGGCATAAATGCACAGGGGAGAGCCTCTTTCGATTGAAAGCAAGTTCTGCTATGAGGGGACATGAGATGAGGGTGAAAGGGGATAGATTCAGGAGTGATATGCAGAAATATTTCTTTACGGAAAGAGTGGTGGATCCGTGGAATAGTCTCCCAGTGGAGGTGGTAAAGATGAGGACAGTATCTGAATTCAAAAAAGCATGGGACAAACACAGAGGATCTCTAAAGGAAAAAAGGGGACTGTTGTAGTTGTTGATATGGAAGGACAGACTAGATAGGATATGTGGTCTTTTTCTGTCGTCATTTTTCTATGTTTCTAAGTACTGGCAAGTTAAATGCAAGGCATTGATGAGGCAGGCAAAGAGAATTTGAAAAGATGCTTGCTGTTGAAGCAAAAGTGCATAATATTTTTTTGGAAGTACATTCATAGCAAAACACCTGTGAAAGAGCCAGTGGGACCATTAAATGATAGTGGGGTAAAAGGGGCACTAAGAGAAGACAAGGCAATAGCAGAGAGACTGAATGAATTCTTTGCTTCAGTCTTGGCTGAAGAGGATATAGGAAAATTACTTGTGCCAGAAATGATATTTAAAGATGATGTATCAGAGGAATTGAAACAAATCTCGATAAATTGGGAAGATATAATACAGTTATTTGATAAATTAAAGAGCAACAAATTGCCTGGACTGGATGACATATGTCCCAGGGTGCTGAAAGAACTGAAATATGAGATTGCAGACCTATTTTTAGTAGTCTGAGCTATCATTAAAATCATCTGTAGTATCCAAAGATTGGAGAGTGACCAATGTAATGCTAATTTTTTAAAAAAGGGTTCCGGGGGTGATCTGGGAAACTACAGACTGGTGAGACAGACATTTGTACCAGGCAAAATGATAGAAACCATTATAAAGAACAAAAATACTGAACATGTAAATAGTCTTGGCTTAATGGCAGGAAGCCAACATGGATTTAGTGAAGGAAAGTCTTATCTCGCTTATCTCTCACATTTTTTTAGAGGTGTGAATAAACAGGTAATGGTGAGACAGTTGATAGAGTGTAGCTGGATTTTCAGAAAGCCTTTGACAAGGTCTCTTATGAGAGACTCTTGGTGAAATTGAAAAGTCATGGGATAGGAGGCAGTGTACTATTGTGGATCAAAACTGTTTAAAAGGTAGAAAGCAGAGAACAGGTCTTAATGGCCAATTTTCTCAGTGGAGAAAGGTGAAAAGGGATCTGTGCTGGGCCTGCTGCTTTTTAACATATTCATAAATGATCTGAAGTTGGGATTAACGAGTGAGGTGATCAAATTTGTAGATGACACAAAATTATTCAAAGTTGTTAAAACAAGAGGATTGTGAAAAATTGCAAGAGGACCTTGACAAATAGTAAGACTGAACATCCAAATGGCAGATGAAATTTAATGTGGATAGGTGCAGAATTATGCACTTAGGGAAGAACAAGCCAAACTACAGTTAGATGATGCAAGGTTCCACTTTAGGAACCACTACCCAGGAAAACGATTTAGGCGTCATTGTGGACAGTACGTTGAAACCCTCTGCCTAGTGGGTAGCGGCAGCCAAGAAAGCAAATAGAATGCTAGGAATCATAATGAAAGGAATGGAGAATAAAACAAAGGATGATATAATGCCTCTTTATCGTTCCATGGTACGAATGCACCTTGAATATCATGTGCAGTTTTGGTCGCCATATCTTAAGGATATAGCAGAACTAGAAAAGGTACAGAGAAGAGCCACCAAAATGGTAAAGGAGATAGGCGGATACCCCTATGAGGAAAGGCTTTAAAAGGTTAGTGCTCTTCAACTTGGCAAAAAGATGGCTGAGAGGAGATATGATAGAGGTCCATAAAATATTGAATGGAATTGGAACGGGTAAACGTAGATTTGGTTGTTTACTCCTTCAAAAAGTAGAAAAACTAGGGGGACACACAATGAAGCTACAAGATAGCTCATTTAAGACTAATAGAAGAAAATATTTTTCACTCAATGTATAATCAAACTCTAGAATTCGTTACTGGAGGATGTGGTAAAATCTGTTCTTGTAGCAGGATTTAAAAAACGTTTGGACAAGTTTCTAGAAGAAAAGTCCATAACCATTATTAAAGAGGACTAGGGAAATCCATTGCTTACCCCGGGGATAAGCATTGTGGAATTTGTTTCCTTTTTTGGGAAGCTGAAATGTACTTGTGACCTGGATTGGCTGCTTTTGGAAACAGGATACTGGGCTTGATGGACCCTTGGTCTGACTCAGTATGGCATCTCTTATGTTCTTAAAATGAGTTAAGCGGATCTTAATTATAGCAATTTTGCCTGTTTATTCCATATATTCTCTGTTTTATTCATGGTATAGTAATAGTTCCTTTATTGGATTTCAAAAATTAGAAGAGGTACTGTGATGTGCTTAGATGAATAATGATTAGGATGTGTAAGCAGTTTTCACAGAAAATCAGAGCTAAACATGGGAGAGGATTGCTGATTTTGTTCAACCTTCTAGTGGTATTTTTAAAATGGTTTTTTTTTTGCTAGTACTCTATTAAAGTGCAGTATTATTCACTGCAAAATTTGTTTTTTTATAGTTTAAGGGATCAGGTAGTAAAATTATTTTGTTGGGCTCATTTTACAAAGCATATTAAAGAAAACACAATTTGAAAATAAATTTTGTGGGATCTTAGTACATTCTGGGTAGTACTATTAAACTTCTTTTGTTCATAATGGATCCAACAAATACATTTTGTTTGCTTTAAGAAACCTTTCCATATCGTCCTGCTAGACCAGTCCAGACAAGTGGTTGTATTCCCGTACCAGCAGATTGGTGAAGACAAGGAACCAATGAAAAGCCCATATTTCAATAACATCACTTCCATGCCTCTATCCGGCTCAGCATCAGAGGTCCCTTTAGTTTCTCCATGACCAAGGAGGAAGAAGTCTTCACGTATGGGTGATATCCTCCGACGGAGCCGCACACGTGAATGCTCCCCAGCTTCCAATCAGAAGCTTTTGGGAGCCTCTATTGCGCCTGCCTTCTTGCATGCTCTAGCGCCATCTTTCCCTAAGTTCATTTTTTTTGCGGAGCCCCACAGACATGTTGCTAGTGCTACCAGGAAAAGTTTTTTTTGTGAGCCTTTTGGGATTTCTTTTTTCTCATTTTTCTGCCAGTATTTTCCACCTGTTGTTGGCGCCGGTTTCCACTGGCACCGGCCATTGCTTGTTTTTTCCCCTCTCTATTCCATCATTTTTTCTGCCTAGGTGGTTTTCGCCATTTTCCCCGGACTTTTCTTTGCTGGTTGGTATTGAGCAGTTTGATCTTGTGGCGGCCGTTTTTATGGGCATGCCAAACTGGTTGCTTGCTTCAAAAAGTGACAAGCTGTGCACATACCATTTCCGTGACTGATCATCACAATTGATATATTCAGTGCCTCTGCCCTGACCATGAGCCCTCCACTTGCAATCTGTGCCTACAGATGACCAAGAAGTGCCTCAAGGGCCGGGAGAAACAGTGCGAGTTCCTCTTTCGGATGTCTGACTCAGCATCCTCCTTACTGGCACAGACATCGGCATTGATGCCTTCGAGAGGCTCTGCTGAGACATCACGCAGTGCCAATGCTCACTCGGAGCCAAGGGGCTGTGGCAGCATGGATTGGAGGCTCTCCATTGATGATCCATCAGAGCCATGGAAGGACTCGTCTGCCCTGTCTGCATCAAAGGGAGCAGCTGGAGACCATGCTAAACACAGACATCGACACTAGAACCCCTCTCAGTGCAGTGTCAAAGACTATGACTGGGAGCGGCTTGCTAAGGTGTCCCTGGTGGAGGAGTTTACTCCTAGGGCAGTGAAGGGCCACTGGCACTCTTCCAATGACCTTACCATCGTGGAGTCACTGGAACAAGCGGCTGAGTCATTGTACCAGCCTCAACGCCCTCAAACTGCAGTGCTGACTGAGCACCTTCGGCCGTCGAGGCACACATGGCGGCTCTCCTGGCTGCATGAGCCCTGGTGACCCTGCTGCCCATGGTGGTGTCGCTGCAGCCATGCAGCCAATCCTTGAGACCCATGCCCTTCCCGCCGAGCAGGGGGCGTCAGGTCAGTGGTCAGAATCCACCCTGGGCCCAACTGTGATATCCTCTCCATTGTCTCTGGCTCCGGTGCCCCTGTGCCTGGGTGCTCAGGGGAGGATAGTCACCAGTACCATCCGGTGCCTGGCATCTCTGCTGGAGCGGAGTCTATGCCAGGAGGAGACCAGGAGATACTTTGACTTTCTTTCTGAGTCGGACTCCGATGAATGGGAGACAAAGGAGGAGCCAGTTACCAAGAGAGAGTCCCTGGACATTCCCTCAGAGTTATCCCACTGTATGAGAGGAGGAAGTCTCCTCCGGAGGATTTGTCTTTCTAGGACGTTTTCCAGGATATAGCGAAGGTGATCCCCCTTCTTCCTGGAGGTGGAGGATGAGCTGAGGGCAGAGGAACTGGAGATCCTTCAGTATCCCTCTGCTCCGAAATAGGCTGTCACACTGCTGGTGTACTGCAGACTGCAACGACTCCCGCTCCAGATGTTGGAGACCCCCATTTTGGTGCCGGCCATCAGCCGCTGACTCTTCTCGATGTACCAGGCTTCCAGGTTTTAGAAGCCGCAACTACCGCACCACTCCCTGGTAGTGGAATCAGCCATGAGGCAAGTCAAGAGTTCCAAGACCCACTCATCAGTGCCCCCTAGCAGGGTGCAGGGGGCCCTCGATGGCTTTGGGGGAGACGCTGCATCCAGGGCTCTATGGTGGTAGCCTGCATCCTGTCTTACCGGCTTTACATGGGGATGTTCTTAAAGGATATCATAGGGGACCTCGGTGAGTTTGGCTTCCTCATCTCGGCTGAATGCTTGGAGGCCTGTGCCCTGGTGTGCCATGGAAAGAACATTTCTCCAGGACCAAGCAGGAAGGTCAGTCCTCACATATGGGTGACATTGACGTCGATGGAGCCCCCTGCGGAGCATTTCCCCGCTTTCTAAGAAAGCCTTTGGGAATACAGGCAAGCATGAGCGGTCCCCTTCCCGCCTAAAGGTGCCATCTTACCTCAGTCTCTTTTTTTCCGAGAAGCCCACCGGACGTGTGTCCTGTTCTCCCGGATAAAAGTGATTTTTTCTTCAGCGATTTTTCGCTATTTTTCTCCGGTTCGATACCGGTTCTCCTCCCGCCGGGTTCGGTACACTGGTATCGAGCCCGTTTATTTTCTTTTTTGGTTTTTGCCCTTCGTAGCTGGCGTTCGCGCCTCTTTTTTCATTTTTCCCTGAAAGGCCGGTCTTTTGACCTCGCAGGGGCTCTCTTTTCCCCGATGGCTTCCAGTGGTTTCAAAAAGTGTGATCGGTGTAAGAAACTTATGTCTCTCACCGACACACGACTGCTGCCTTCGGTGCCTCGGCCCTGACCACGACCCCCAGTCATGTGTGCCATGTGGGAAGATGTCTTCCAAGGCACTCAGAAGTCGACAGCATCAGAAGGAAAGGTTTTTCTCGGACTCAGCCTCCGGCCAGTCCCGGACCTCGTCTGAGGCCTCGACATCTCGGGATTCCGATCCCGAGCGCCGTCGAAGCTCCTCGGACAGGGGATCTGCCGACCGGGAATGCAAGAGGAAGAAGCGGCTCATGAGGATGGCGCCTGAGGAGGTCCCTGGTCCCTCGAGGGCCAGGTCTAAGACCCCCGACCGCCGTCCTGGGCCCGTGGACCAAGAGAAGCCTGCCAAAGTTCCTCACGTGGAGCCGGAGTCTGCTGGACACGTAAGCCCCGTAGTCCTCGTGGACTCTCCTCCCAGAGAGCCGACGTCAGGCCCGGCGCCGCCGGGGCCCGAGTCGGTGGCTGCTGCGTCTCCCGAGCTGAGTCTCAGGATGACAGCCTTGGAGAGCAGATTGTCTGCCTTCATGGAGCAGCAGCGGGCACTGATGGCCAGCCTGTCTGGTGCATCTGCCCCGACCACCGGGACGTCGACTTCGAAGTCAACCCCGGAGACCGAGCCGATACTCGAGACCCTCGTGGCTCAAAGTCGTCCTCGGTCGAGGTCTCCCTCGACCTCCCGTTCGGGACCAAGGGTGTCAACGCCGGTGCCCCCGGCGTCGGGGTGGGTGCCTTGGGGCCCCGCGGGGTCGGACCCTGACTCCTCCTCGGACGAGTCCGCCTGGTAGACGGAGGACAAGGAGTCTCCCGATACTTTTAAGACTCGGTGCATCCCGTCGGACTCACCGCAGTCTGAGCCCCGGAGTAGATCCCCTCCGGAGGACACTAGGTTCTTGGAGTTCGTCCGGGATATGGCTGCTGCCTTGGCTATCCCTGCCGATCCCGAGGAAGAGCCTCGAGCCGAGGAGCCCGATGCTATACAGTACGACTCTCCTCCGAAGGAGGCCTTTACTGTCCCGGTTCCTCCAATGCTGGAATGGCTCCTCTTCCGGATGTGGGAGGCATCGGCCTCGGTGCCGGTTCTGAGCAAGCGAGTCGATTCCATCTATCGACTCCGCAAAAGCCCTGGTTTCCAGAATGCACAGCTACCACACCATTCCATGGTTGTGGAATCGGCCATGCACCGTCTGAAGAGCCAGAAGATGCACTCTGCGGTGCCCCCCGGCAGGGAGGCCCGCAACCTCGATGGCGTCGGTAGGAAGTGCTTCCAGGGGTTTATGCTTGCTTACCGTGTCCAGTCTTACCAGCTGTACATGGGCATGTACATGCGAGACCTTGCCAAGGAATTGGCTGGATTCTCTGCTGGTCTCTCCGGGGAACCCTTGCAGAGATTTAAGACCTTGTCCTCGGGGATTCTGGAATGCTCAAAGTTCATTTCCCGCGCCACCTACGATGGCTTCGAGGCTTCGGCCCGAGTTGCGGCTGCCGGCATCGCGGCTCGACGCCAGGCGTGGCTGCAGTCATCGGACCTCGAGCCATGGGTTCAGGACAAGTTGGTCGATGTCCCCTGCCGAGGTGAGAACCTTTTTGGCAAACCCGTGACCGAGAAGGCCGCTCAGCTCGAGACCGAGCACCTTACCCGGACAAGGCTGTCTAGGAAGACCTCTGCCCCTTCACATAAAAAGAAGGGCTCGGGTAAAAAGTCCTTTTACCCGAGGAAGGGCACTGCCTACAAACAGTACCCTCAGTATCCGGCTGCCCAAGCTGCCCCCCAGGGTCAGCAAGCCAAGGGCAAGGGTAATGGGCCCCGTAGGCAGAGGACCCCCAAGCCTTCTGCCCCTGCTTCCACTAAGCAGGGTGGGGGTTTTTGATTCCTTGAGCATAGCCACTCCGTCCCTGCTTTCCCAGCCCTGCACAGGCGGTCGCCTTGTACTCTTTGCCCACCAGTGGCCTCTCATTACCACCGACAGTTGGGTGCTGGACATAGTCCAAAAGGGCTATGCCCTGCATTTTCATCAACTGCCGCCTCCTTACTTCCCAGGGGAGCCCTTGAGGCCTCCCCTGCACACAGACCTTCTCCTTCAAGAGCTCCAAGGTGTGTTGGTGGACAGGGCGGTGGAGCCTGTGCCTCCCCACTTGCAAGGTCACGGATTCTACTCCAGGTATTTCCTGGTACCCAAAAGGACCGGTGGCCTTCGACCCATTCTGGACCTCAGGAACCTCAACAAGTTCCTAGAGAAAGAAAAGTTCAAGATGCTTACTCTTGGAACACTTCTGCCCTACCTCCAGCACGGAGATTGGCTATGCTCCTTAGATCTAAAGGATGCCTATACTCACATCCTTATTCATCCAGACCACAGACAATATCTCAGGTTTGTTGTGGGAGGAAATCATTACCAGTACAGAGTACTGCCCTTTGGCCTATCCTCCGCCCCCAGGTTGTTCACCAAATGCCTAGCAGTAGTGGCGGCCTATCTAAGACTTCAAGGCCTTTTTGTGTTTCCATACCTGGACGACTGGCTCATCAGGGCCCAATCTTCCCAGGAGGCCACTCAGGCCACTCATCGCACTGTGACTCTGCTCCAGCACTTGGGCTTTGTCATAAACTTCGCAAAGTCTACTTTGCTCCCCTCTCAAAATCTCGAATTCATCGGCGCAAGGTTGAGCACACTTCAGGCGCGGTCCTTCCTGCCTCTAGACAGAGCACCCAGGCTCATGGATCTCGCCAGCCACTTTCACAGCAATTCCCTGGTCTCTGCCAGGCAATTTCTGAGACTGCTCGGCCATTTGGCTTCCACCGTCCATGTGACCCCCAATGCCCACCTGAACATGCGACCTGCTCAGTGGTGCCTTCGCACCCAATGGCATCAGGCCACGGGGGGAGCCTGGCGGACTCAGTACAGGTATCCGACCTGCTGGTCTCTTCTCTGCGGTGGTGGCTTCATCTGCCAAACCTGGTGCTGGGAGTGGATTTTCAATCTCCTCCGCCTTCTCAGGTGCTAACAACCAATGCTTCTCTCCTGGGTTGGGGAGCACATTGCCAAGGGACATGTACTCAAGGCCTCTGGACTCCTTGGGAGTCTGCTCAGCAGATAAACTTCCTGGAGCTCAGAGCCATCCGCCTAGCTCTGAGAGCCTTCTCCCACCTCACTTCTCACCAGTCTGTGCTGGTCCAGACGGACAATCAAGTTGCAATGTTCTACGTGAACAAAGAAGGCGGAACAGGCTCCTTCCTTCTCTGTCAGGAGGCACAAAAACTGTGCTCTTGGGCCGTCCACCACGGCATCCTCCTCAAAGCTGTCTTTCTCCCAGGTCAGGAAAATTACCTGGCAGACAAGCTAAGCAGGATCCTCCAACCACACGAGTGGAGATTGGATCCATTGGTGGTTCAGCAGATCTTTCTCAAGTGGGGCCTCCCCACCATGGATCTGTTTGCCAGTCCTCTGAACCGGCAACTTCCCAGATTCTGCTCTCGACAACCGCATCCTCTCCGAGTAGCGGCGGATGCTTTTCTGATTCCATGGTCCACAGGCCTCTTGTATGCCTTTGCTCCCATGCCGCTGGTGTCTCACACACTCTTCAAAGTTCTCAGAGACAAAGCCTCGATGATCCTAGTGGCTCCCCGGTGGCCGAGACAACCTTGGTTCCCGCTTCTAATGCAGCTGGCGGTGGACACTCCTCTTCCTCTGGGTTTCAACCCGATCTCCTGACACAGGATCAGGGGTCTCTCCTACACCCCAACCTCCGGTCCCTTCATCTGATGGCCTGGCTGCTGAAAGGGTAGTCCTTGCTCCCCTCCAGCTGCCTCGGGAGGTGGAAGAGGTTGTCTTGGCCTCGAGGAGGCCTTCCACCCGGATGTCCTACGCTCTTAAGTGGCGTCGGTTCTCCATTTGGTGTGCTCAGCAGTCTGAGAATCCCTTCTCCTGCTTGGTGGCAGTGGTCTTACAATACTTGCTTTACCTCTCCAATCTGGGCCTTAAGTCCAACTCTGTCAGAGTCCACCTCGGTGCTCTCTCTGTGCATCACACACAGGTGGATGGCAGGCCTCTTTCCAACCACCCTTTGGTGGCTCGTTTTTTCCGAGGCCTCCTTCTCCTTAAGCCTCTTTTGCGGCCTCCAGCCCTTGAATGGGATCTGAATGTGGTCTTGCAGCGGATTAGCTGTCCGCCTTTTGAGCCTATGGCTACCTGCCTTCTTCGTTTTCTTTCCTGAAAAACTTTGTTTTTGGTAGCCCTTACTTCTGCTAGGCGCGTTAGTGAACTGCAGGCCCTAGTGTCTGATCCCCCTTACACTAGGTTCTACAGGAATAGAGTAGTCTTGCGGACTCACCCTAAGTTTCTTCCAAAGGTGGTTTCTCCGTTTCATATCAACCAGGAGGTAGTTCTCCCCACCTTCTTTCCCAGGCCCCACTCCAGCCGAGCTGAGATGGTCCTGCATACCCTGGACTGAAGGAGGGCCTTATCCTTCTACCTTGACCGTACGTGAGAGCATAGGAGAGCTGTTCAGCTCTTCGTTTCTTTTGACCCCAATAGGTTGGGGCTCCCTGTCTCCAAGCGTACTTTGTCCATATGGGTTGCTGACTGTATCGCTTGGGCTTATGGGGCAGCCGGCCTCTCGTTGGAGGTTCGAGTCACGGCTCATCGTGTTAGGGCGAAGGCTGCGTCAGTGGCTCATCTCCACTCTGTTCCTTTGGCAGACATCTGCCGGGCTGCTACTTGGTCTTCAAGCCAGACTTTTGCGGCCCATTACTGCCTGGAGAGGGAGTCCCGCAGGGACAGTGCTTTCGGACAGGCAGTCCTCCATAATCTCTTTGAGGTTTAGGCAACTCCTACCCTCCGGCCCTGGTGTTGGGCTACCAGTCGGGGGCGTTTTCAGAGAAGATTCCTTCCTTCTGTGCTACTGAGCTAGAGGGAGCTCATTTTTCAGCTTGAGGTCTCCGGTAGCCTTAAGCTAGGGAGTCCCATATGTGAGGACTGACTTCCTGCTTGGTCCTGGAGAAAGAGTAGTTACTCACCTGTAACAGGTGTTCTCCAGGAGCAGCAGGAATCAGTCCTCACACCCCTCCCTCCTCCCCTTGGAGTTGCAGTCCTATCATTTCGTTTTGCTAATTTTTTTGCTGCTGTCTTTTAGCTATGTCATCAGACTGAGCAAGATGGCACCCTTGGGCGGGAAGGGGACTGCGCATGCGCGCTGCAATTCCCAAAGGCTTTCTTTGAAAGCTGGGGAAATTGCTCCGCGAGGGCTCCGTCGGCGCCGACGTCACCCATATGTGAGGACTGATTCCTGCTGCTCC
This sequence comes from Ichthyophis bannanicus, assembly GCA_033557465.1. Taxonomy (NCBI): domain Eukaryota; kingdom Metazoa; phylum Chordata; class Amphibia; order Gymnophiona; family Ichthyophiidae; genus Ichthyophis; species Ichthyophis bannanicus. Next base: position 301,109,595 of record CM066033.1, read on the forward strand.
TGGAGAACACCTGTTACAGGTGAGTAACTACTCTGACTCATCCAAATTTCCTCTCCAAGGTTGTCGTCTCTTTCTACCTCAACCAGGAGGTGGTTCTTCCAACATTCTTCCCTAGGCCTCATTCTAGCCAGGCTGAAGCAGTCCTGCATACCCTGGACTGTAGGAGGGCCTTATCCTTCTATCTTGACCGTACGCAGGGACATGGAAGGGCTACTCAGCTCTTCGTCTCCTTTGACCCCAATAAGTTGGGGTTGGCTGTATCCAAGCGTACCTTGTCCATCTGGGCGGCTGACCTTCCTTTGCCGGGTAGGGTCACGGCCCATCGTGTCAGCGCAATGGCTGCCTCAGTGGCTCATCTCCGCTCTGTGCCCTTGGTAGACATCTGCAGGGCTGCAACTTGGTCTTCAAGCCAGACTTTTGCGGCCCATTACTGTCTGGAGAGGGAGTCCCGTAGGGACAGTGCTTTTGGCCAAGCAGTACTCCGGAATCTCTTTGAGGTTTAGGCAACTCCTGCCCTCTGTTTGGCTACCGGTGGAGGTTGTGTCCTTGAAAAGCCTTTCTTTGATGCTGTGACTAGAGGGAGTTCTCTTGTTCAGCCTGGGTTCCTGGTAGCCCAGAGCTAGGGAGTCACCCATATGTGAGGACAGACTTCCTACTTGGTCCTGGAGAAAGAATAGTTACTCACCTGTAACAGGTGTTCTCCAGGAGCAGCAGCAATCAGTCCTGACAACCCTCCCTCCTCCCATTTGGAGTTGCAGTTGTACATAGTTTGTTTTACATTTTTGTGTGCTGTTCTTAGCTATGTCATTTGACTGAGGTAAGATGGCACCTTTAGGCGGGAAGGGAACCGCGCATGCGTGCCAGCATTCCCAAAGGCTTTCATGGAAAGCTGGGGAAATGCTCCGCTGGGACTTCATCGGCGCCGATGACACCCATATGTGAGGACTGATTCCTGCTGCTCCTGGAGAACACCTGTTACAGGTGAGTAACTACTCTTTTTTTCTTTATTTCTTTTCTGTCGCGTCTGCCTTCTTCGACGCTGTACCGGTACCGCCGGTCTTTGTTCTTTTCTTCTTGTTAAAAAAAAACAAAGCAAAAACCTTTTTTCCGTTCTTTTTCTTCAGGTGCACTTCAGTTTTGGGCCTTAGGCCCAAAACATTTTTCCTTAAATATGGATAAGCCTGCCTCAGGTTTTAAAAAGTGCACAAAATGTGGCGGTACTATTTCCGTCACCGACACCCATGACTGGTGTCTAAAATGTTTAGGTCCTGACCATTCCATAACAGATTGTGTCCTGTTCCATGATGTCTAAAAGAGGTCGGCAGAACCGAGCTGCCAAGCTCAGTACCCTGTTTCCCTCTGATGCGGCTTCGGTGGCATCGACGTCTTCCAGTGCTGCTTCTTCCTCACATGGATCTCAGGTAACTAAACATAAATCCAGCCGGTCCTCGAAGGGTAGATCTCCTTCTAAGCATCGAGATGCCTCTGGCCTTGCCCTCGGATTCTGCACCGGCAAAATTACCCCGGCGGGAGGCTTCGGCCTCTAAAGCATCATCATCGGGGTTCCAGTATGATGTCGATGGCATGGCCTCGACAGATCTCCTGTGCCATGCTCTGGGGTACCGGTGGCTTCCACCAGTACCGACTTCCAGGCATTGGCGGCGTCGATGGATCAGAGGATTCTGTCCATCGAATGCAGTCTGGCGGCTTTCCTTGTGGCATCGACTCCCGTGGTACCGCAACAGACTACTCCGCCGGTACGGGCTCTAGCATCGCCATTGGCACCGATCCCGGTACTGGTGGCATCGACATCGGCATCGGTGTCCGCTATGCCGGTACTCTGTCCTCTGAAGCCCTCCGGTACCGATACCCCGGTACCGGTTTTTCCCGATCCCGATCCTGATCCTGGTCGGTACGGGTATCAGGCTTTGCAAGAGCATCCGGACAGACGATACTTTGATTCCTCTGAGGACTCTGAGGATTCTGAAGAGTCGGTCGATGCAGTGATGCTTCTTCCACAGGAGGAGTCCTCTCCTAAACGAAGGATGTCTCCTCCAGAGGATATGTCTTTTCAATACTTTATCAGAGAGCTGGCTTGGGGTCTCTCTATTACAGTGGCACCTGAATCAGAGCCCAGAGCCAAGGAGTTAGATATTTTACAATATCCTAAAACTCCTAAAGAGGCAGCTACCTTACCTATTTATGAGATTCTGTATGATTTCATGTTGAGGATGTGGGAAGCACCTCTAACCACCTCTCCTCATTCTCGCAGGTTGGATACCATGTATCGTGTCCCTCCTTTTCCTGGTTTCCATAAAACTCAACTTCCTCACCACTCTATTGTGGTTGAGTCTGCAATGAGAAAGATTAGAAGTGCCAAAAGACATGCCTCTAATCCTCCAGGACGTGAATGTAGAACCCTGGATGCTTTTGGAAGAAGAGTCTTCCAATCTTCCATGCTTGCAGTGACAATTAATTCCTATAGTCTTTACGTGGGAATATTCTTAAAAGAAGTCACTGACCATTTGCAGACTTTAAGTCCTTTTATGTCTGAAGATAAAAGGCAGGAATTTCTCACTGGGCTCATACATGCCCATGATATCTCCAAATTCTCCAACCGTGCAGCTTTCGACTCCTTTGAATGCGTAAGCAGAGCCTCAGCTATTGCCATACGTGCACGTAGGATTGCTTGGCTTCAAGCATCTGATTTGGAGATCTGGGTTCAAGATGAATTGGGAAATATCCCTTGTACAGGTGAGAACCTGTTTGGTAAGGATTGGCAAGCAAAAGCCAATCAGATGGATGTTGAAAATTCTGCTTTGGATAGACTATCCAAATCTACAGCTGCTCCTTCTAAGAAAAGGTTGTTCAAGAAAACACCTTTTTCTAAAAAGGGAAGATTCTATCCTGCTTATGGTCAGCGGGCATCTTCTGCAGCTCAGTTCCCTTCCAAACGTCAGCAATCCTCCAAACAGAGCAAAGCAAAGGCTGCAAGGCCTGCTCCAGCCCAGCAATCTCAGCCCCCTCAGGGCCTTTGACTTTCTGCTAGAGAACTTAGCCTTCCTGGCTCTAGAAGGACCAGAGCCGTCCAACATTCCAGGAAGGTTATGTCACTTTCCTCCCAGGTGGGGGCAAATTACAGCAGAGCATTGGACACTCTCCATCATAAGAGAGGGGTACAAGCTTCATTTTTCAAGCTTGCCCCCTCTCACAAGAGTGCACCAGTTCAATTCTCCAACCTCCCTCCTCAGCCTGTTGGAGCAGGAGGTTGCCACTCTTCTTGCCCAGGGGGCCATAGAGGAAGTGCCTTTTCAATAACAGGGCACAGAGTTCTACTCCCCCTATTTTCTTATTCCAAAGAAAACAGGGGGCTTCAGACCCATCTTAGATCTCAGAGAGTTGAACAGATTCCTAGTCAAAGAAAAATTCAAGATGGTTTCTCTAGGAACTCTGCTGCTATACCTTCAGAGTCAGGATTGGCTTTGTTCTCTAGATCTCAAGGATGCGTACACTCATGTTCTCATCCATCCATCTCACCGAAGGTTCCTTCGGTTCCTTTTTCAGGAAAAGCACTATCAATACAAAGTGCTCCCTTTTGGTCTGGCCTCTGTACCAAGGGTGTTCACGAAATGCATGGCAGTGGTTGCTGCTTTTCTGCGCACCCTGGGAATATTAGTCTTCCCTTAGCTGGACGACTGGCTCATTTGAGCTCCCACTCAATCAGAGGCCAAGACTTCTCTCACCTGCACAATGCGTATCCTTCAGTATTTAGGGCTGGTAATAAACATCCCAAAATCCAATTTAGTCCCTACTCAGTCCCTGAAATTCATAGGGGCGTTGCTGGATACCACAAGGGCAAGGGCCTATCTTCCCCAGGCCCGTTGCCTTCGCTTGGTGCAGTTAGCTTCTCAAGCAGAGTTGAAACCCCTACTAACTGCTTGAGAGATGTTAGTTACTAGGCCACATGGCATCCACCGTACATGTGGTACCATATGCTCGCCTTCACATGAGAGCAGCTCAGTGGACTTTATCCACCCAATGGACCCAGGCAGTAGGCTGTCTGTCAGACAAAATAGCAAACACAAGTCGTCTCATTTTGTCCCTCCAGTGGTGGAAGTCCCCTCAAAACTTGTTGCTGGGGTCCCCCTTTCAACAGCCTCTACCCCAAGCAACTCTTACAACAGATGCTTCTCCAGTGGGCTGGGGAGCTCATCTTCAGGACCTCTCCACTCAGGGCATCTGGTCCCCACAGGAGACTTGTCTACATATCAATCTCTTGGAACTCAGAGCAATCTTCCTTGCTCTGCGAGTTTTCCACACCCTGCTCAGCCACAAGACAGTCCTTATCCACACGGACAATCAGGTAGCCATGTTTTATGTAAACAAGCAGGGAGGGACTGGCTCTCTGTCGCTTTGCAACGAAGCTTTGCGACTGTGGGCCCTTGCCAGAGAGCATCACATTAATCTTCTGGCAGTTTATCTTCCAGGTATTCAAAACTCTTGGGCGGACAGACTCAGTCAAGTTCTGTTTCCACACGAGTGGTCCCTACATATGGACCAGGTATCCAAGATTTTTCGAATTTGAGGGACCCTGGACATAGACCTCTTTGCAAGTCCGTGGAATGCCAAACTTCCCCGGTTCTGTTCTAGAACTCCGGCTCAGGGGGTTCAGGCAAGGGATGCTTTCCTCCTTCACTGGGGTCAAGACTTCCTGTATGCCTTTCCACCCATTCCCCTAATTCCCATTCCCCTAATTCCCAAAACCCTGTTCAAGCTTCAGAGAGACAGAGGCCACATGATTCTCATAGCTCCACATTGGCCACGGCAAGTGTGGTACCCTCTGCTTCTACATCTCTCTCAAGCTCCCTCCCTAGAGTTAGGGTCTGCTCCAGACCTCCTCTCTCAAGAGGACAGAAGGTTATGGCATCCCAATCCCCAGTTTCTGCATCTCAGGGCTTGGTTGCTGAAGGCCTAGATCTTCATCTTTCTCAACAGGTGAAAGATGTTCTTTATGCTTCCAGAAAACCTTCCACTAGACGTTCGTACGCTTTCAAGTAGAGGAGGTTTACCATCTGGTGTTCTGAGAAGGGTCTTAACCCCCGTGCCATACCGCTGGAATCATTGCTGGAGTATCTCCTTCATCTGTCTAATGCAGGCCTTAAGACAAATTCAGTAGTGCTATTGCAACTTCCCTTAGGCCTCTAAATGGACAACCTATTTCCTCTCATCCTCTTGTAGCAAGATTCATGAGAGGCCTCCTTTTAACAAAGCCTCCCATTAGACCACCCCCGGTGGCATGGAACTTAAATTTGGTTCTTGGTCAGCTTATGAAGCCACCTTTCGAACCTTTAGCTACCACCTCCTTGAAATACCTTTCTTGGAAAGTTATCTTTCTCATTGCAATCACATCTGCACGCCGCATCAGTGAATTGCAAGCACTAGTAGCTAATCCACCTTATACAAGGTTCCATCATGACAAGGTGGTCCTTAGGACTCATCCACACTTTATGCCTAAAGTGGTCTCACCTTTTCATCTCAACCAGGAGGTCTACCTACCTGTCTTTTTTCCAGGACCTCATGCATGAAGTGGAGAGAGGAATCTTCATACCCTGGACTGTAAAAGAGCTTTGGCCTTTTACTTACAAAGGACACAGCAACATACAAAGTCTTCCCAACTCTTTGTTGCCTTTGATCCTTCTCATTTGGGACAACCATTCTCCAAGAGAACACTTTCTAACTGGATTGCCCAGTGTATTTCTTTCGCTTATCAGAGCAAGAACCTTTCTCTGGAGGGCCGTGTCACAGCTCACAATGTGAGAGCCATGGCAGCCTCAATGGCTCATCTGAACTCTGTATCTATCGATGACATCTGTCGAGCAGCTACTTGGGCCTCGGTTCATACCGTCACAGCCCATTACTTCTTGGACAAGGACTCCCGCCGGAATGCCTTGTTTGGTCAGGCTGTTCTTAAATACCTGTTCCATACTTAATCAACTCCTACCCACCATCCCTCATGGGATGCCAGAGATCCAGGTGGGGAAGTGCAGCCCTGTTCCCGGGACAACCAACTTATGCGCTCTCTCCCTGGCATCTAAAGCTAGGGAGTCCCCATATGTGAAGGCTCATTCCTGCTTGTTCCTGGAGATAGCACAGTTACTTACCTATAACAGGTGATCTCTGGGAACAGCAGGAATAAGTTTTCACAACCCACCCACCTCCCCTAGGAGTTGTCTGTCTGTCTCTCTCTCTCTCTCTCTCTCTCTTTGTCTCAGCTCTAAAACTTACATGAGGAGAGACAGTTGGGAAAGGCAGGAAGGCAGCATGCAGGCGCTGTGGGATGCTCCCAAAAGCTTTCTGATTGGACGCTGGGGAGCGTTGCCATGCAGGCTCCGTCGGTACCGACGTACCCATATGTGAAGACTTATTCCTGCTGTTCCCAGAGATCACCTGTTACAGGTAAGTAACTGTGCTTTCTGGCCTCTAGTCATGGGCCGGGTGATTTGAGTGTTTTCAGGCAATGCTACGGTGATGACATGTCAATCAACAGGGCAGCACAAGAAGTGCCGGAGTGGCTCTGGAGATGGATCTCCTCTTTGCATGGGCAGAGAAGAACCTCCTAGCCTTGTTGCTTAGCGCATTGCCAGAGTGGACAATGTGGAAGCGGACTTCCTCAGCTGGCACTCCTGAAATCCTGGTGAATGAAAGTTGCGTCAAGAAGCATTTCAGTTGATTCTGCACCACTAAGGTCGCCCTGAAATGGATCTGATGGTGATCTGCTCCAATGCCAAAGTGTGCTGCTTCTTCAGTTGTTGCATGGAGCTAGGGTCTGAGGGCATCAATGCCCTGACCCCAGTCAAGGACTGCTGTACGTGTTTCTTTCAGGGCCTCTGCTGGGGCATGTGATTTGATGTATAGAGTGCCACCTTGGTGAGATCATTCTGTTGGTGCTGGATTGGCTATGGAGGTTATGGTTTGGAGACTTGATGTGGATCCTTCAAGCGCCTCCTTTGTGGCTTCCTCTATCTCGGTGGCTACTGCGGCAGGTAAGATTCTCCTAAAGGACCCAGCTCCCTTCTCGTTTACAACATGGCTCTTGATAGAGAATATTCCTTAGCGCTAATAGTCTCCTAGCAGTAATATCTATTATACTTTGTTCCCGGAGGAGGTCTACCAAGCTAGCATATATATGGGTATGGTGCCTCTTCGAGCGCTGGTGTGATACTTGGCTCCTGAGACGATCAAGGTGTCCTCCCTTTTGGTGTTTCTGCATGATGGCCTAGACAAGGGTCTTGCACTTAGCTTCCTGAAAGTTCAGGTGGCAGCTTTGGCCTGTTTCCATGGTGCGGTCACGGGCAAGTCCTTGGCCTTGCAATCTGATATCTCCTGTTTTTCTCCAAGGAGTTTGACGCCCGCATTCTCCCCCTCCCCCTTCAGTCTGTGATCCATTCTTGGGATCTCTCTCTGGTGCTCAGGGCCCTGATGGTGGCTCCTTTTGAGCCATTGACGTGCACTATCTTGATAGATTTTATGCTCAAGACGGTCTTGGTTGCAATTTGTTCCGCAAAGCAGATCTTTGAGCTGCAGCCTCTGTCTTTTCAAGATGCTTTTCTGTCCTTTTCAACCGAGGCAGTTTCCATTTGTTCTGTGCTTTCCTTCTTACCTGAAGTGCTGTCTGCCTTTCGCATGAACCAGGTGGTTTATCTGCCCCCCTCCTCTGAGGAGCAGGGGAAGGATAAGGATCCATACCTTATGGATGTCTGGAGGGTGCTTCTTTGGTACTTGGAGGTTACAAATTCCTTTTGTAAGTCAGACCATCTTTTTGTGCTGTTTGCTGGCCTGTGCAAGGGTGAGGTAGCGGCCAATTCAAACTTTGGGCGCTGGATTAAGGCGGCTATTGCCTCAGCGTATCTGCTAAGAAACCGGTTTGCGCGGCCATTGAGCAGAAGTTTCCTTGAGGGTAGAATGGAGCTCAGTGGCCTCTGTAGATATTTGGCAACATTATTTATTTATTTATTTAGCTGTGTTTATATACCACTTTTCACTCGGTCAAAGCGGTTTACAATAAACAGGGGGGATACATTGAACAGGATTGTTTGCAAATACATGGGGGAACGGAGTATACCATCACAGGGGGGGGGGGGGTAGGTAAACATATTTACATTCTTGCAAGATGTCTCCAGTCACGGTTACATTTCTGGTTCTCTCTACAGTCATATTCTTAGGTCATATTTTTTACAGTTCTGGTTTTCTCTTTTGTCTTAGCTCTCCTTGGAGAACTTCACTGGGTGCTGTTCTGTGTTGACCCTAGACATCTTTCCACTTTTGTCAAGCATTGCAGCTTAAATGTCCATCTGCGCGCGGACATGGCCTTCGTCTCCAAGTTTTTTTTGAACTGCTGTGTCTTCTTCCTGCCCAGTGGAGGTGTAGCTTTGGTACGTCTCACTGAAGCCTGCTAGACCAGTCCAGGACCCACCCTTGGAACTGTATTTGGTCTGTTATTCTGCAGTGGTACCTTGATCTGCTGGGATTTTCTGCTTGGCTCTGCAGGCTCTTTCCTTCTGACAGCCTTCTGATCAGTTTCTTATATGCATAGTTTTCTACATGGTTTCTCAACTGTTTGATTTATTATTGTTACCCACATTGAGGTTGTGAGAGATTTGCTGTGCTTTCCCATATGCTTTGAGATGAATACTGAGATGCCATCTGGTGGCTCAGGCTGATAGAGGCATGGGAGTGATGTCATTGAAATCCTGGCATTTCATTGGCTTCTGTCTCCATAAATCTGCTGGTAGGGGAACACAACTCACTTGTCTGGACTGGTCTAGTAGGACTCAAGGAAAGGACATTATCTGGTAAGTAAAATATCACCTTACTTCAGTTTGCAAACTTAGATGGTAAGCCCTTTGGAGACAGGAAAATACCTACTGTATACCAGAATGTAATGTGCCTTAAATTATTCCTGGAAAGATGAGTTGCACTAGTCAATGGTGATGCTTCAGTGCCAGGAGAGCATCAACTCACCTTGACACTGATTCATTAACATAGGCCCAGAAGTAAGGGATCTGCCCGCTTGCATCACTCCCCCACCAGATAATTGTTCTTTGGGTCTGAGTCTGGATTTGAGCAGTGATGACATATTGCACCCAGAATGTACATCAGAGCATTGTTATCCTTTTCCATGAGTGCACAGACCCAATAATGTTAAGGTTGAGTCATCTTGGATCCTTTTCCTAAGTGGTCATGCAAGGAGGATAACATTTTCTCCATGAGTATGGTGTAAGGGTTCATTCTGTTAATTTCCCATGCAAATAGGAAAGAACTTAGATCACAGTCACTTGTCAGTAAAACTCTTTTATTTGGTGCAAGCAAAAAGCTGTAAGCACAGACACACAAGTGTCTGTCTGAGGGATCTGAGTGCAGGCAACGTTCCCTACCTCCAAGACGGTGAGAGGGAAGGCTGCCCCCGATGCTCTGCTGTTGCCCCCTTTTTATGCCTCTATGTCACAAAGTTCCAGAAAGTTCTGCATATTCTTGCAAATCTCTTTCCCTGGGACCCACCCTCATTATCATATTAACGGCTTTATTCTTATCTCTTACTTTGCAAATGCTGAGTCTTCTGACCGCACCCTACTTCCTTTGTTCCATTGCTCATCTGTTGCTTCTGGCACTGTTTGTAATCTTCAGGGTTTATGAGCACTTTGTATCGCCAGCTTTGCTTGGCCTGTTTAACTTGTTCAGGCTTGTTTTAACTTGTTCAGGCCTGACCTGTCTTTTCTTACCTGGGTCCATTTTCTGTGCACTTCTGCTCAGGGTATGGTTCCCTCTGGCTTTACTCTTGTGCTGTGCTCTGAGTACTCATTCTCTCAGCCCACATGCTTTTCTTCCATGCCATCATAATGTATTACAGCCTCAGGCAAGGGTGCAGCCATACTAGACATACCTATCTGCCAATCATCCCCTCATTCTCCACTTTTTCATCTTTTCTTTTTCTTATATATAGGGCAAAGGTAGAAAACCATTTGAGCTATTGGCCATGGATAACGACCATTTGAGACTGAGAGGGTTCATCAAGGGGCAACTTCTCATACTGTTTCCTGGAGACAATATACATAGTCTTAGTAGGTTGCATCATAAACCGCTTACAGCAACCAAGTAAGATGGAAAAAATACAGCATGCAATAATACCAAAAGCAGCAATACTTAACAAAGTAACGAAGAAGGCTTTCAGACCGCCTCCAAGTCCAGAGAATCTTTATCTTTATCTTTATTCATATTTGATAAACCGCTATTGTAAGAACATTAAACGGTGTACAATAAAAAGGATGGATTTAACACTGCAAACCAAGAAAAGGAACGCCAATAATAAACAGGAAAGGAGGAGGCAAGAACAGAACAGTAATACCACACTAATACCAAATCATAGACAGAAATAGTCCAGCCATGTAACATAGACAAGCAAAACAAGGGACAGACAGGAGACAACCTGAAGAACAAAACAAAAAGACAAAAAACAGGATGATCAGGGAGGGGCCTCAGGGGGAAGGTCATAGGCTTTCTGCAATAGATGGGTCTTAAGTAACGACTTAAACTGGGGGTAGGAGGGTTCTAGCCAGAGGGGAGTTGGTAACATGTTCCAGAGGGGAGGGGTCCAAGAAAGAAAAAAGCAGAATGGCGAGTCTGTTCTAAGTGGGCCTGAGATGGTGAGGGAAGTGATAAGCGGTTGGCATGGATTGAGCGGAGTTGGCGGTAAGGGGAATGCAGAGAAATGCAGTTTGCTAAGTAGAGAGGATTTCCGGTATGGATGGCTCGATGAATCAGAATGAGAAATTTATAATGGAAGCGAAAGCGAAGGGGCAACCAATGTAACCGGATGAGAATGGGAGTAATATGATCAAATCGACTGGAGAAAGTAACTAGGCGTGCTGCTGTATTTTGAATCCGCTGTAGTCTTTGGAGCTGATACTTAGGGAGGTTAGCCAGAAAAACATTACAATAGTCCAACCTACTGACAACTAGTGCAAGGACGAGGGTAACCAGTGAGCTAGGAGGTAGCACTGACCGAACGGCTCGAATTTGCCGTAGGGCAGTAAAGGAGTGGCGAGAGAGTGATGTGATATGTTCCTGAAAGGAGAGAGACGGATCCAAAAGAACGCCCAGATAACGGAAGGAAGACGTTAAAGGGATAGCAGTTGGGCTGATGGAGGGAACCAGGGTGGGGCATGTACCACTTAGTGACACCCACATTGCTGAGGACTTAGCAGGATTAAGGTGGAGAAAATTTTCAGACAGCCAGGAAGCAACGTGAGTAAGGCAGAGACTAAGCTGGGAGATATCAGGAGATAGTGGTGACGTGTGGAAAAGGAGGACAATGTCGTCCGCGTAGATGTACGATGACACGGGATATTGCTGCATAATTAACGGTAGTGAAGAGAGGAAGATGTTAAATAGTAAGGGGGAAAGGACAGAACCCTGTGGAACACCACAAGTGAGGGGAAGAACAGTGGAGGACTGCCCGTTGACATGAACAGAAAGGGAACGGGTGGAGAGGAAAGAGCGAAACCAGTGCCAGACAGTACCTCAGAGACCTATGTCCGATAACCGTGACAGAAGAGTACGATGGTCAGTGAGGTCAAAGGCTGCTGACAGGTCAAGGGACACCAGGAGGGTAACATCACCACGGTCGTGGGCGACATGCAATTCGTTCAACAAAGCAAGGACAGTTTCAGTACTATGGCCGCTTCGAAAGCCTGCTTGGCGCGGGTGAAGTGAATGCGTGGCTTCAACATGTGAGTTCAGCTGATCAAATGCACAGCGTTCGAGGAGTTTGGCAATGAATGGAAGGTTTGACACGGGGCGCCAGTGTGAGAGGACAGAAGGATCTAAGGAAGCAACATCTCCCCAAATGTTATCAAGGTCAAGGCCTCCCTTAAAGTCACTTATATCTAACTCGGATAAATGTCTTATCTTTGCCTTAGCATCCAACACAAAAGTTGTGTGATTAGCGATCACCGTACAGCAATTGGTTTCATTAATAAAAGTACAAGCTCCACCTTCAGCAGCTAGAAGCAAACCTAGAGCACGCCTATTTTGCAAAGTCATTTGGGTGTTTTGTTCTAAAGATTATGTGCAGGAGAAAGAGAAACCACAGCAATAACTAAGATCTGGGGAACAGGTGAAACAAGCAATTGGGCACATGATGTTCAGCAGAAAAAAATCTGTAATACTAGAATTAGTTACTTTCTCCAAGGAAACAATAATAAAAGGATAACAATACATAAGACAAAAAATATCATTCACAAAAGCCCCCAATCAGTCCAATAGTCCTCTTCCTATTTTCAGAGAATTTGGTCCTGCTTCTCAGCAGTTCTTCAGGACTTCATAGTGTGCTTCACCTTTCTCTGAAGTTTAAGTTTGGTTTCTCCCAAAAGTGGAACCTCTCATTCTCATAGGCGGATATCTTGGCCCCCTTTTTCAATGTGACGCATGGATCCAGGTAGGGATTCCTTCACACATTTCTGCGTTGTGTAGTTAGGAATTCTTGGGATGGTCTGTTCCATCTGGATTCTGACCAATTCCCTCTGCTGGAATCTCTGGATTGCAGTTGGTGACATGGCTCCAGGCCTCATACAGAAGAGCAGCACCAATATTAAATGAAAAGACTAAATATTCTAGATTAGATTTCACGATGAGATAAACTTGATTTCATCCATATTTACTAAGATCATATCTATAGTCTACCAGTAACTATCTCATATGGTGTCAACCTTGTCTCGCAGTTTGATAAACTCCTTTGCTGGTAGAAAATATTCCATTATGCCCTTGACTGATCTTTACATGTTTACAGATCAGACAAGTTGCTTAGATGAATTCCTAAATTGAAGATTCTGGAGACGGCATAGTTGAATAAAGTGCTCATCATTTTTTTTGTTTACATATTCATTAGGCAGATACGTCCTTTTAAATTACCTTCATCAGTTTAATGTCCATCAGGGTCCTTCCTCTTAATATCCCACTTCATCCCTCACAACACTTTTTTTCACAACACTTTTTCATCACTTGCATCATTCCACCAACTACATATATAGGTCCATTTAATGTTTTTTATACCATACTAATGTATCCTTATTTGGCAAGGCTGCTAAAACAATTGTTAAAAACTTAGTATTGGTGTAAACAAATGGTAGGCAGAAAATATAAATTTAGATTCTTCTCAATAAGCATAACAGTATGAGTAAACAGTGTCCCTTTCCCACTAACTTAATTGGTGTAGTTCTAAATGGACATATGTGCTCATTCTAAATAGCAACTGTCTAAACAATATAGGTAACGCCTATGGTGTTACTGTCCTGTTCATCAGTCATCAGTATAGAGCTTAACAATGCAAAGTAATTACCTTGAATATTACAGTTCGGGAAACAGGCATTCAAATGACATGAAACTGATACTTTTTCATGAAAAGGTTGGTGGATATCTGGAATGTGAACACTCCCCTTTTTATATTTTTAACCAAAATGTACTTTTCTCATTTAAATTAAAACCTTATACATAATACCTGAGACTGGTATCAAACTGATCTGAAAACAATGAAGTTACTTTAAAGTAAATTACTCAGGGTTACAGCCAAACTTGATATCTTCAACACAGACAGCAAATTAAAACCCTATACACCTTTGCTAATAGTAGTTTGACCAGTCCTTCTCCAGCCTTTGTTTGCTCCCAGCCTTCAGGTGACATACACATAGTACACAATCAAGACGCTGGTCAGACATCTGAGAATGCTCAAGGGAGACACCCCCCATGGTTTTAGAAGCTCAAAACTTCTACAGTTATAATTGATGAATTCTTATCCTGTCTACATTGGCTAGGTAAATGTTTCTATATTGGCTAAGAGAATTGTTTTGAAGGCTTGAGGAATTGTTCTCTTGTTCTCTTTAATGGATCTCCATTTGCTAGGAGAAGAACTCCTCCCTGGTCTTTCAGTATCCCTTAGACTAGATGCGTAAGCAGTTTCTCACCAGACTGCTTTGGTCTCTGGGCTAGCAAGCTGGCACAGCATGATTTCTCAGTTGATTTCTCATATGCAGTCAAAAACAAAGAATATATATATACCAGAGATAAAATTCAAGCACGATTACCTTCTTATTCACTCAGGATTTAAATAATTTTCAAGTTGCAATCTGGTAACTACTGGTTCAGGATGCCCCATTGTTCTGTCAGGGCTCTTAACCTTTACTTTGAAGGTCAAAGGAAAACAGAAGCTATCTTTTTGTTTGTTTCGTTCAGCTTTAGTAAAGAACATTAATCAATTCAGCTCCGGGGACCATAAAATCTACTGGAGTAGCCAGTAATGAAAGAAAAACAGTATTTACTGTAGACTAAAACATTTAAACACAAGACAAAGCAAAGCTTACAAGTGCTTTATGCCTAGGCATCTATTAGTCTTTTAAGTATAGCAGCCTATCTGATCAGAATAAGGAGTTTCTCTGAACACTGAACTAGACCCTCCCCCCAGGGTAGTTCTGAAAAGCAATTAACAGCAGTAAAACAAGTAATAAAGTCTTCGCTTCTTCATAATCTTATAAGGATTTTCCATAACAATTAATAAGATCACTCCTCCCAGATTAGTTTAAAAGAGACTAGGAGAAATATCAGCATTTTTTTTTCTGCAGACATTGTTACTCATACACTATCATAGTAGACTAGTTGAAAATTACAACTATCACAAAGGAAAAATAAAACATTATGCATATATTTACCATATTGTTTTAATTACTTAATTCACTTGTTTGAATGTAGTTGTATCATTCACTTTCTTCCTTTAAGTAAACAAACTTGCTTGACTTAACTTGACAAACAATTCAATTTTGTTTTGTTTTGTTTTTCCAGTTAAGTTACTAAATTCTATCCTTCCTTTAAACACTTAATTTTTCTTAACCTTTGTCACATCACACAAATCCACACAATTTATCAAATGTCTAAATACATCAAAGCATGGAAGATCTTCCCATTCATTCACAGCAATTATAACTAAAAATACATTACACATAGAATGGAATCAGGTCCCTAATTTTTGCTAAAATGAGCGGGTCGAATGATCCTCCCGCTGGCCAGGCGAGAGAAGGATTCTTTTTCGCCTATTTTTCCCACTTCTTAGAACAATCTTTTATGGACATTTCCAAAAGGGGGTTTTGTTTAACAAGGTAATCTATTGGACTCAGGCCGGGCTCGGCCACTGTCTTACTTTCCTCCCCCTCTTTGGACTTTATCTTGAACATTTTCCTTTCCCCA
The DNA here is from genome assembly GCA_033557465.1 of Ichthyophis bannanicus. NCBI lineage: Eukaryota > Metazoa > Chordata > Amphibia > Gymnophiona > Ichthyophiidae > Ichthyophis > Ichthyophis bannanicus. The sequence continues at coordinate 301,124,883 of CM066033.1, forward strand.
ATACGCAGTTCTATCTAACTAATAACAGATGAACAAGACGTATTATCCTCTATTCACCCACATGAATGTATATACAAAGATATACTTTCCTTTATTTACAGGAAAGTCAAAGATATACTTTCCTTTATCTACAGGAAAGTCTCCCTATTCTCTCTCGTATTTACAGAATATAGTCTCCAACCTCTTTATTTACAGAGGAACGAGGTAGAGAAATATTTCTCTGAGACTTATACACACAGTCCTCCTTTTGCTTCGTCTGTCTCCGGCCATTCCCCTCGCGGGAGTACGGAACCGCGGATCGAGACTCCACACTCGCTTCGTACGCAATTGTACGTCTCAGTCATACACAATCAGTCTCAGATATAAGGCAGTCTAATGCCGTTTCACTCCCTTTTCCCAGAAATCTCCCCTAAATACACATATAATACATGGTACCAATATTTATACACAAATAAAGATATCTTTACTCACCCAACTTCTAGAGGAGTCTTCTGTCTACGATGTTCAGACAGGCAACGCTATACTCACCAATGGAGTCTTCATACGGTATCCAATCTCTCGTTCCTCTTAGAACGGTATCCTCATCTCCTATATTAGGAGGTATCCCTCGTTCCCTTTTGGAACGGTATTCTCAACTCCTGTATCTGTGTGACAAGAGGTATCCTCATCTCTGATATAAAGCCAAAATAAGAGGAATCCCTGGGCAATTTAGAAAATTTAGGAGTTTCAAATACTCGGGTCCCTGTTCGGGCGCCAATTGTAAGGGTTCATTCTGTTAATTTCCCATGCAAATAGGAAAGAACTCAGATCACAGTCACTTGTCAGCAAAACTCTTATATTTGGTACAAGCAAAAAGCTGTAAGCACAGACACACAAGTGTCTGTCTGAGGGATCTGAGTGCAGGCAACGTTCCCTACCTCCAAGACAGTGAGAGGGAAGACTGTTCTGCATATTCTTGCAAATCTCGTTCCTCAGGACCCACCCTCATTATCATATTAACGGCTTTATTCTTATCTTTTACTTTGCAAATGCTGAGTCTTCTGACCGCACCCTACTTCCTTTGTTCCATTGCTCATCTGTTGCTTCCGGCACTGTTTGTAATCTTCAGGGCTTATGAGCACTTTGTATCACCAGCTTTGCTTGGCCTTTTTAACTTGTTCAGGCTTGTTTTAACTTGTTCAGGCCTGACCTGTCTTTTCTTACCTGGGTCCATTCTCTGTGCACTTCTGCTCAGGGTATGGTTCCCTCTGGCTTTACTCTTGTGCTGGGCTCTGGGTACTCATTCTCTCAGCCCACATGCTTTTCTTCCGTGCCATCATAATGTATTACAGCCTCAGGCAAGGGTGCAGCCATACTAGACATACCTATCTGCCAATCATCCCCTCAATGGCTACCCTGAAAATGTCCTTCAAGATTTCATTGAGCATCCATTAGTACTGCAATCCAGGAGGATCTGTCCTTGCATACTGTGCCCAGATTGATGTTGAACAGAAATTTCTGAAAGAGAATTGGAAAGGAGGATCTCTGAGGCCTTCTTTTGGCACCTGCATAAGATTCTCTTTCTTGACCTAAATATTTTGATACTAGCTACAAAGCCTTCAAAGCTGGTCCTTGAAATCTTTTCCCAGGCACAAAGCTGTTTGGTTCAGGAGATGTTTTTTTTCAGTGCTGAGATTCTGCCTCTGCATTATCTGCGACTAATCTGAGACAGTTTCACAGAGGAAAGTTTCACTAAATCGTTCAGCAGTGCTTTGTCCTGCTGGCCAAGAAGTAATCTTGAAGGACTATAGAGACCATGGTTGAATGGCTAATGCCTAGTCAGACTTCAGATGTACTCCTCTGGCTCAGGCTCAGGCTCTCAGCAGTACTAAGACTCTGCTGTTGATGAGAAGAAACAGATACGAAGAGCATTTGTTAAAAAGACTAGAAGAAATGGACATTGTTCAGACCACATTGACATGGTTTGGATCTTTTTTAAAGGGTATAACTCAACAAATACGTTGGGATAATTCCCTGGCTAAATATAGTTTGGTGAAATAGGGAGTTGCAGAAGGTTCCAGTTTATCTATACTGTAGAATTCATTATGTATGTGAAACCTTTGGCAAAATCGATTGTCTGGCATACTTTATGTATGTAGATGACTTACAGAATTTTTTGTATGTTTTCTCAAAATAGAGATAAAGTAGTGACCAAGCTTAATAAAGTGTTAGGTGAAATAGTCAAATGGTTACAGAACAATAAGTTGAAACTTAATCACTCTAAGACTGAATTGTTATGGTTGCATTGGCCACACACTACTTTAGATTGCCCACAAGTCAGATTGATGGATGTTATTTTGAAACAGGTTGAGAAGTTAACTGTTCTCTGTGAACAAGCAAGAATTAGTCCTCACGTATGTGTGAATTCCCAGACTGAGCCTCACGTGGCTTCTATTAGAAGCTTTTGGGAGGCTCCACTGTGCCAGTGCGCCTCCTTCCTGCCTGTTGCCGCAGTGCCATCTTGAATCCGTCTTTCATTTTCTACAGAGCCCTATGGACACATTCCAGTCATTCTCCCCTTGGTAGACTTCTCTTTCTCCCCTGGGGGGGGGGGGGGGGTATGCTTTGGTTTTTTGGACGTAGTTGCCTGCTGTCGTGGTTCTCTTACCTTTTTTTTTCTCCCTCGATCGTTAGTTTTATTCTTTGCCACAGCACCTCTACCTGTCCAAGGCTTTACCCTCCAACATTGAGTCATTTGACATCACTATGGCTGTTTTCCCAAATGACATGTCCCACAAAACTACCAGTGGGTTCAAAAATTGTTCCCAGTGTGCTAGGACCATATCTGCCATGGATACACACAGCTGATGGCTACAGTGCTTGGGTCCCAATCAGCCCTCTTTTTGTAATTTGTATTTACAGAAGACAAAAAAAGGACTCAAAGATCAGGAGTAGCAGCGCAAATCACTTTTTGGCGCTCAGAAGTTCATTCCATTTCCCTTGACTACATTGGTCTGTATAGTTTCCAAGGCTTCATTGGACGCTGGCAGTGCATCAGCATTGAGGAGCTCTGGGGCTCATTTGAAGCGAAGCACTCGTAGTGCCCCAGAGCATCAGCCATCAATCAATCTCCACCCGAAGATGAGGAAGGATTCGTCCTCCCCATCTTAGACGTTGAGGGGTGATCACATTGAATGAAGGCTCTGATGGATCGGCATCTGAACCCATTGAAGCATGGTATTGAGAGTGTTGGAGGTTCACATGAGCGCCCCTTGAAAGTGCTCTGAAGAGAGAGAGAACTCATCCTCCAGGATATCAGAGGGGTACAGACAGCAGAGACCTAGCCACAGATACCCCTGTTCAGAAACCAGCTACATCAGTCAAAGATATTCAGGCCCCGTAGCCTATGGAATCGGCAACTATGGAGAAGCGCCTTGTGCAAGCGCTTGAACGCATCGTAGCACTGTTGGCGGTGCAGCATGCTGGGGCCTTGATTTAGGCTGCATCAAAATCGGCCACCATACAGCTGATCCTGGAGATGTATGCTCTGCCTGCAGGAGAGGCCTCAACATTGGGGCATCGAAGAGCCCAAACTCTGATGCCTGCTCAGCCGAAGTCTAGACGGGTATTGGTGCATCAACACTCTCAACGGAGCTCCTGATCCCCCTCTGAGTAAGAGAGATCTAGGCAGAGACTCAGAAGCACTTTGTATTCCTCTCTGAGTCTGACTCAGAAGGCTGGGTCACCAACATGAAATCAGAGGACTTTGTCAGAGGGCAGGTCCCCTAAGTCCCTGTCGGATCCTTCTCCATCTCATGAGTGGCGTAAGTCCCTTCCTGAGGACATAACCTTATTGGAATTTGTATAGGACATGGCCAAGGCCATGCCATTTTCTTTGAAAACTGAGGATGAGCCCAGGGCAGAAAAGTTGGAGATACTACAGTACTCCTCTGCCCCTAAGGAGGTGGTGACAGTGCCCGTACACGCATCCTGCAGAGAGTACAGATGAGAATGTGGGAAAACTCCCTCACTGTACCTCCGGTTAGAAGACTTGACTTCATGTACAGAGTTCAGAAAGCTCCTGGATTCAAAAAGCTTCAGCTTCCACACTATTTCTTGGTGGTTGAATCCACTCTAAAGAGAATCAAAAGTACCAAGACTCATCCTCGCCACCCCCAAGTAGGGAGGATCAAACATTGGACTCTAGGGAGAAGACATTTTCAGAGTTCCATGCTGCTTGTAGCCCATGTGATCTCTTACCATCTCTACATGGACAAGTTCTTGAAGCACATTATGTGTGCGACCTGACTGATCTGGCCCATGGTCGTCTCCAAAGAAATTGGATAGTATCGTTCCCTAGTGGCCCATGCTCAAAGTTCATGGTCCAAGCATCCTACAACACCTTTGAAAATGCTTCAAGAAATGCTGCCATAGGTATTGGCTTCTGGAGATTTGTCAGATCTGTAACAATCAGTGCAGAACAAGCTGGAAGACATTCCATACCATGGGGAGAATTTCTTTGGCATGCAAGTCAGAGAAGGCTGGCTATTTTGAGAAGCAGCATGTCACTCTCACTAGACTTTGAAGACGCACACCTGAGCAGACTTCTTACCATAGGAGGTATCATGGTGGGAGCTAGAAAAAGACCTACTACTCACATAGGCATAGGTACTTCCTTGGGCCCCAGACCTCCCAACCCAAACAGGCTCCTTGCCAACAGCAGCATAGAGAGAAGCCTCAGAAAGCCCAGTCATCTCCTCAACCAAAACCTGGGATGGGGTTTTGATTGGTTCCTTCGGAGCATAGCCACTCTTCCGATGACCGCAGTAGGAAACCATATGGTCGGGGGCAGTCTCACTCTCTTTGCACAAAGGTGGCCCATCATAATCTCGGACTCATAGGTCCTACAGATCATCCAAAGCAGTTACAAACTACACTTATTGGAATTGCACCACAGTGCCCCCTGAGGGTGCATCTTCTTGACCCTCTGCATCAGGAACTGCTTCAGATAGAAATCACCACCCTCTTGTCAGATCTCTCTCTGCCTCTCTCTGCTTTGGGAAGAGCAGTGCCCTCACAGTGCTCTGCTAGAGAGGTGGATATTTAACTCCTGTGACGACTTTGCTGTGAGTTCTAGCTGTCTGTTTATTTGTTGTCTTTATTGGTGTGCTACTTCACCTCCCTGTTCCCTTTAATTTTGCACTTCAGCTTTCTCAGCTGTATAACTTACCCTGCCTCTCTCAACTAACTGGCCTTTGTGTGGTATCCAGGTTAACTGTTACTTTAAATTAAATATCTCTCCCTGCTCTGTCCCCAGAACGTGCTGCGTTTTAAACTTTTTTTCCTGCTCTAGCTTACCCGAGGGACTAACCCCTCCCCCCCTGCTTGAGGGTACAGGACAGGTTACCTTGTAACAGCCCTCTTTTAATAGGTCTTATTTTCCTCCCTCCCTCCCCAACACCCACCTGCCCCTGGGGTAATTGTAGCTTTATAGGTACTTACACGTCTTAGAGGAAAGGGGCCACTCTCATGTGCAGCTCTTTATCCAAATCAGTCATACATTAAGGACCTGAGATTAATTAAGCTTCAGGTGAACAAGATGTAGTAGAGGTATTAGATACACTTTTATTAGTATAAGCATCTACACCAACCCTTAGTAAGTACAGAATTTAAAGACCTAAACACAAGCTTTAAACTAAGATGCAGACAATAGTCCAGCAGCGAGATGGGGGCTTTCCAGTCTTTTGCATTGAGTGTCACATGTATGATTTTCTCCCAGTTGGTGAGAGAGCTTACATATGCACTAAGTGCAAGGAGCTCTTTGCTCTCTGGGAACAAGTCCGTTTTCTAGAGGCTAGAGTAGCAGACCTGGAAGACATTAGAAAGACAGAGAAGTACATGGACGAGACATACAGGGATATAGTCCTGAAGTCCCACCTCCAGTCTGGCAGCATCCCTGTTGCCATGGAGGAGAGAGGTCACATGACAGGAGAGCATCACCCTGGTGTGGCAGGACGTGATCCTGTAACTAGGACCTGTCTTCCAGGTGATGTAAAACCCTCTCACACTGAGGACGTTTCTCCAGGGCCATGTGCCCATGAGGGAATGGTTAGGACAGCTGTTAGAGTTGGTGATTTAATCATTAGGCATGTAGATAGCAGGGTGGCTGGTGGATGTGAGGATCGCCTGGTAACATGCCTGCCTGGTGCGAAGGTAGAGGACCTCACGCACCGCCTAAATAAGATCTTAGATAGTGCTGGGGAGGTGTCTGCTGTCTTGGTACATGTCGGTACCAGTGACATAGGAAAATATGGTAGGGAGGTTCTGGAGGCTAAATTTAAGCTTTTAGGTAGGAAGTTGAAATCCAGAACTTCCAGGGTAGCGTTCTCCGAAATGCTTACGTTCCACATGCAGGACCCAAAAGGCAGGCAGAGCTCCGGAGTCTCAATGCGTGGATGAGACGATGGTGCAAGGATGAGGATTTTGGATTTGTTAGGAACAGGGGAACATTCTGGGGAAAAAGAGGGGCTCTTCCGAAGGGATAGGCTTCACCTTAACCAGGATGGAACCAGACTGCTGGCATTAACCTTTAAAAAGGAGATAGAGAAGCTTTTAAACTAGAAAATAGGAGAAAGCTGACAGTCGCCCAAGAGCGCATGGTTCAGAAGAAGGTATCCTTGAAGGATACTACCAAAAGCAGTGAGGTTCCAAAAAAGAGTAAAGTAGCCCAAATGCCCTTGAGTATGGTGCAGACAGAGCGTAAAGATTCCAAATTACCCATGCCTACCAATAGCCAGATTAATATTAATAAAATACAGTCTCTAAAATGCTTGTATGCAAATGCTAGAAGTCTAAACAATAAGATGGGAGAGTTAGAATATATAGCACTAAATGAGAGGTTAGATATGATTGCAATCTCAGAGACATGGTGGAAGGAGGATAACCATCCACTGTGATACCTGGATACAAACTATATCGTAATGATAGAACTGATCAAATTGGTGGAGGGATTGCGCTCTGTTAGAGAGGGCATTGAGTCAGAAAGGATTAAAGTTTTGCAGGAAACAAAATTTGCTGTAGAATCTCTATGGATTGAAATTCCATGTATGAAGGCGAAGGTGATGGCAGTGGGGGGGTGTACTATCGACCGCCTGTCCAGAATGAACAAATGGATGATGAAATGCTCAAAGAAATCAAGGAAGCTAACAAAAGTCACAGCACAGTAATAATAATGGGTGGTTTCAATTACCCCGGTATCGACTGTGTCAGTGTCACGGCAGGACATGCTAGGGAGATAAAGTTTCTAGATGAAATAAATGACTGCTTCTTAGAGCAGCTGGTTCATGAACTGACCAGAGGGGAAGCCATACTGGACCTAGTCCTTAGTGGAACACCAGATCTGGTGCAAGAAATAAGGGTGTTGGGACCACTTGGCAATAGTGATCATAGCATGATCATGTTTGATTTAATTAGTGGAGGAGGGATAGTAAAGAAATCCACAGTACTACCTTTTAACTTTCGAAAGGGAGACTATGATAAAATGAGGAATATAGTTAAGAAAAAACTAAAAGGAGCGGTTGCAAAGGTTAAAGACTTACATCAAGCTTGGGTGTTATTTAAAAATTCTATCGGAAGCCCAGACCAGCTGTATTCCACGCATTAAGAAAAGTGGAAGAAAGTCCAAAAAACTGCCAGCATGGTTTAAAGGTGAGGTCAGAGAGGCTGTTGCTGCCAAACAAGCATATTTCAGGAAGTGGAAAAAAGAGCTAAACGACGAAAACTGGAAACAGCACAAGCACTGGCAAGTTAAATGCAAAGCATTGATAAGGCAGGCAAAGCGAGAATTTGAGAAGGAAGTTGCTATGGAAGCAAAAACATGAAATAAAGACTTTTTCAAGTACATTCGTAGCAAAAGGCCTGTGAGTCAGTTGGACCATTAGATGACAGAGGCGTAAAAAGGCAGTAAGAGGAGACAAGGCTATAGCGGAGAGACTGAATTCTTTGCTTCGGTCTTTACTGAGGAAGATGTAGGAATGTTACCGAAGACTGAAGTGGGATTTAAAGGTGATACTGCAGAGGAATTGAGAGAAATATCGCTACACCGGGAAGATGTATTACAACTATTTGATAAACTGAATAGTAACAAATCACCTGGACCGGATGGTATACATCCAAGAGTGGTGAAAGAACTGAAATATGAGATTGCAGACCTGTTATTAGTAATCTGTGAACTATCATTAAAATCATCTGTAATACCTGAAGATTGGAGGATCGCTAATGTAACACCAATTTTTAAAAAGAGTTCCAGGGGTGATCCGGGAAACTACAGACCGGTGAGCCTGACGTCAGTACCGGGGCAAATGGTAGAAACCATCATAAAGAACAAAATTACACAGCATGTAGATAGTCATGGCCTAATGGGAGACAGCCAACATGGCTTTAGACAAGGAAGATCTTTTCTTACTAATCTGATATGTTTTTTTGAAGGTGTGAATAAACAGGTAGACAAAGGTGAGTCGGTTGATAGTGTATCTGGACTTTCAGAAAGCCTTTGACATGGTCCCTCATCAGAGACTTTTCGCAAAACTAAAGAGTCATGGGATAGGAGGCAGTGTACTATTGTGGATCTGGAACTGGTTAAAAGATAGAAAGCAGATGGTAGGGCTAAATGGCCAATTTTCCCAATGGAAAAAGGTGAATAGTGGAGTACCCCGGGGATCTTTAATGGGTCCGCTACTTTTTGACATATTCATAAATGACCTGGAATAGGGAATAACTAGTGAGGTTATCAAATTTGCAGACGACACAAAACTGTTTAAAGTTGTTAAAACCCAAGAGGATTGTGGAAAACTGCAGGAGGATCTGAATAAATTGGAAGACTGGGTATCCAAATGGCAGATGAAATTTAATGTGGACAAGTGCAAAGTTATGCACCTAGGGAAGAACAACCCACACTATGGTTACACAATGCAAGGTTCCACATTGGCAACCACCACCCAGGAAAAAGATTTAGGAGTCATCGTGGATAACATGTTAAAACCCTCCGCCCAGTGTGCAGCGGCGGCCAAGAAAGCAAATAGAATGCTAGGTATCATAAGGAAAGGATTGGAAAATAAAACAAAGGATATTATAATGCCTCTGTATCGTTCCATGGTACGACCGCACTTTGAATATTGTGTGCAATTCTGGTCGCCGTATCTTAAAAAGGATATAGCGTTATTAGAAAAGGTTACAGAGAAGAGCCACCAAAATGGTAAAGGGGATGGAAGGCTACTCCTTTGAACAGAGGCTACAAAGGTTAGGGCTCTTCAACCTGGAAAAGAGACGGCTGAGGGGAGATATGATAGAAGTCTATAAATTAATGAATGGAGTGGAACGGGTAAACGTAGATCGATTGTTTACACTGTCAGAATATAGAAAGACTAGGGAACATGTAATGAAGCTACAGGGTAAACTATTTAAGACAAATAAGAGAAAATAATTTTTCACTCAACGTGTAATCAAACTCTGGAATTTGTTACCGGAGAATGTCATAAGGGCTGTTAGTGTAGCTGGGTTTAAAAAAGGTTTGGACAAGTTCCTGGAGGAAAGGTCCATAAACCATTATTAAGAAGGGACCCAGGATATCAATGCTTGACCCAATACAAGCATTGTGGAACCTGTGTCTCTTGGGGATACTGCTAGGTATGTATGACCTAGATTGGCCACTGTTGGAAACAGGATACTGGGCTTGATGGACCTTGGTCTGACACAGTATGGCATATCTTATCATCTTATGTTCTCCATCGAGCTCATGCCATCAGAGCAAAGAGGTCGGAGATTTTATTTCAAGTACTTCCTGATCCCCCAAGAAAATTGGGGGATACCGTCCCATCCTAGACCTAAGAGACCTGAATATGTATCTGGTAAGAGAAAAGTTCAGAATGATTTCTCTAGGCACCCTACTTCCTTACCTTCAAAAAGAAGATTGGCTATGCTCACTGGATCTGAAGGATGCGTATACCACATACCAATATATCCTGCTCACAGGAAGTATCACCGGTTTTTCCTGGGGGAACAACACTTTCATTACCAAATATTGCTGTTTAGTCTGGCCTCAGCACCTCATGTCTTCACAAAATGCCTTGTGGTAGTAGCTACTTACTTCCAGATGTTGGGAGTGTTTGTCTCCCCCCTATCTGGATGATTGGCTGATCTAGAGTACCTTTCCAGAAGGGGTTCAGGAATCGACACGAAGAACCATTGGGGTGCTGGAACTACTAGGGTCCATTACAAATTACCCAAAGTCCCACCTTCAACCCACCCAGTAATTGGAATTCATTGGAGCCCTGCTCGACACGACTCTGGCGAGAACTTTTCTTCTGCACAACTGTCTGCACAGGCTGACAGCACTGGTACACAAGACTCAACTGAGTCAGCAGGTTAGAGCTTGCAAGATGTTGACCATACTAGGCCACATGATCTCTACAGTGCAGGTCACAACCTTGGCATGCCTCCAAATGAGGCTGGCTCAGTGGACCCAGGCCATGGGTCGACTCAGGGATTGTCTGTATGTCACCGCCCCTCTCGTTCAGTCATTGCACTGGTGGGCAGTCCACCACAATCTGCTCAAATGTCTTCCTTTTCAAATTGCTCCACCCCAAAGAGACCTGATGACAGACACGTCCAAGCTGGGATGGGGAGCTCAGCTAGATGGGTTGCACACCCAGGGCAATTGCTCCATCCCAGAGAGTCTCCATCAGATCAACTCTTGGAATAAAGAGCATTGGCACACGCTCTGAAGGCTTTCCAAGATCAACTAGCCAACCAAATTGTTCTGATTCAGACAATCAGGTCACCATGTTCTCATCAACAAGCAGGGAGGAACAGGTTTATACTTCCTGTCTTGGGAAGCAATCAGATTGTGGATGTTCTCTGTCATGCATGGGATGGAATTGAGAGCTAGGTACCTGCCAGGCGAGCAAAACACTCTGGCAGACAGACTGAGTCAAGTCCTCCAGCCGCATGAGTGGACGCTGGTCAGGGAAGTGGTGTCTTGTATCTTTCGAGAATGGGGCACCCCTTCGATAAATCTGTTTGCCACCCCGCAGAATGCCCAAGTGGATCATTTGTGTTTCAGAGTAAGATCATAGAGCAGACTAGTATTGGATTCTTTCATCGTGCATTGGGGGGGGGGGGGGGTGGAGGGGGCTTCTGTATGCTTATATTCCAATACCTCGCATTGGGGGGGGGGGAGGGGGCTTCTGTATGCTTATCTTCCAATACCTCTCATTGTGAAGATCCTCATGAAGCTCAAAACAGATGGTGGCACAATGATTCTCATTGCTCCCTGCTGAACCAGACAGTCTTGGTTTCCCTTCCTGCTGCAACTTTCCAGTCCATGCACTAGATCTGATATCTCAGGAGGGCAGGACGATGGTCTTTGGCCCTCACGGCATGTAGGTTGAGAGGCTAATGTCTTATCTCAATTTGCTTGACGGCCTTCAGGAGGGCTTCGAGAAAGTCTTATTCTTGCAAATAGAAGAGGTTTGCTGTCTGATGTGAGGGCCAGGCCCTAGATTCTTTCCTCTGTTATACACAAAAACTGCTTGAATATGTTTTACACCTCTCTGAGTCCAAGCTCTGTTAGGGTCCACTTCTGTGCGATTGGAGTGTACCATCGAGATGTGGACGGCAAGGCCAACTCCGTACGGCTTTTAGTTCACTTTATGCAGGCTTTGCTTCTCTTGAAGCCTCCTGCAGTCTTGGGACCTCAGTGTAGTTCTTGTGCAGCTCATGAAAGCTCCCTTTGAGCTGCTGGGTTCCTGTCCTCTGAAGTTCTTGGCCTGGACTGTATTGTTTCTGGTGGCAGTCACTTCAGCATGCAGAATGAGTGAGCTTCAGGCCCTGTGGTTCATCCACCTTATGCCAAATTCCACCATAATTGTGGTTCTTCACACTCATCCTAAATTCCTTCCGAAAGTAGTATTGGATTTCTGCCTTAATCAGTCAGTTGTTCCAACATTTTCCCAAAACCTCATACGCACAGAGAGGAAACTGTGTTACACATGTTGGACTGCAAGTAAGCCTTAGCTTTCTACTTGGAGTGGACAAAAGTCCATAGAAAGTCCATCCAGCTTTTTGTTTGTTTTGACACTAATAAGCTAGGGGCTGCCTTTTCCAAATGCTGTCTTTCAATTTGTCTGGCAGACTGCATCTCTTTTGCTTAAGCCTAGGCAGGCCCGAGCCTTCATGATCATGTCACAGCTCACACTGTCAGAGCTATGGCTGTGTTGGTGGTTAGCTTATGCTCGGTCTCCATGGAAGAGATCTGCAGGACTGCAACATAGCCTTCAGTCCACACATTCACGGAGTTTCCCGATGCAACAGTGGAGAAGTAATCAGGATTCAAAGGTTATTTACCTAGAACAGCTTTTATGTTGGTTTATTGAATTATAGACTGATACCCATCCTGACCCCTGATGCAAGCAAGTTTGCTGAAACTCAGCTGAGTCAGGTCTTTCAATAAATTCTCCATTGTTTTGAACATACATCGGTATTTGGCCATTGTCTACCTCCATTTCCTTCTGTTTTTGATCTGTCCTACCAGCTATACCAGATCGTGCACATGAGGAATACCATATGTGGCACAGAAGAGTACAAGAGCTTTCTCCCTACAGAGAAAATGAGGGATTCCATTTCTTAATGTGATGAGGAAAGTAATTCTGAACGTACATGGTCATATTTTTGATGCAGCATTAAGACTTCTGGCATCCGAAGGCTCTCATGGCTCTGGACATCAGACTTAGAAATCAGCATGCAGAAACAGTTTGTCGCCATGCTGTGTAATGGAGAGAATCGATTTGGATGCACAGTGACTCCTTGAAAACCCTTTCCAGGCCCAGTTCTAACCTGGCTGCGTCTTCCAGGAGATTTCAGAGCAGAAGGCACAGAGGGGTCTACTACTGCTACTACTCACAGGCATAGATATTCCTTTCTACCCCACTCTTCCCAAACTAAACAGGCCTCTTGTGCCCATCCAAGGCAACAGAGGGCTCCCTAGGCCCAACTATCTCCCCAGCCAAAACCTGGGGCAGGATTTTGACTGGCTTCTTTTAAACATAGCTGATCAACCTTTGCCTCAAGTGGGCACACTTCCATTAGCAGGGAAGCTCACCCACTTTGCAGATCAGTGACACTTAATCACCTTCAATAGTTGGGTGCTCAAAAAAAATCCACCATGGGTACAGATTACATCAGGCCTTAATAAATTTGTTTGCATTGAGGTGCCAGTCGAAAATCTTAGGAACTGGTGGTTGCGATCTCCTTGGCCCTCTCCCCCGATTGCCTCCATCCTCCACTGACATTCCTCCAATTGCAAACTCATACATGAATTTGAAGAGAGATGATAAAGTGTGTCGTCTTCTGGTAGCAGGGACTGTACGAGGCACCTTTAGATAGAAATATGCAGAATATGTGCTTGTGTGGTGCAGTGGTGGTTTCCCTGTCTGTGCATGGGATGTGGCGGTGGGTGCATTTGTATGGGTGAGGTGCAGGGCTGTGGTGCATCTGTGCATGTGCTGCAGAGCTGGGAAGCCTCTGTGTGTGGTATGAAGGTGAAGCACCTGTGTGTGTATGTGTGTGTGTGTGCACTCGCCTGTGGTGTGGAGGTGGGGTGCCTGTTTGCCTCTTTCGTATGGGGATGGGGTGCTTATGTGGGTAGAGGAATGCACCTTTTGGAAAATATACACATTGTGCCCTTTTGTTCCTGTATTCATCCTTTTAACATTCAACACCTTGCACTCTTCCTTCAACATTCCAATCCCTCCCCATATTCTCTTCCACTTCCAGACTCTCTCCCCTTCTCCCTCCCCCCTAGCCCCCCTGTCCTTCATTGCACCCATCTTCCCGTTTTGTTTTTAAAATTTTGCTCCCCCCCCTCCCTCCCCTAATTCCCCCCCCCCCCCCCGTCTAAATCTTTTCTTTTTCAGCAGGCCCAGGATCTGTCTGTCCCTCTGTGTGCGAGCAGCCTACAGCCTTCCAGGCTTTCCCCTCCTGTTCTACCCATAGGGATTGATCTCCCATGGACAAACAAGAAGGGGCTTTTGCTGGGATTGCAACTTTGTCCTCTTCTGCCTGCAGGTTACTCGTATGCTGATCTTCTAGAGCCCATTGTAGTACTTATGGTGCTGCTTTTCTCTGGTTAGGCTCCTTGTATGAATTCTGGTCATGGCTGACTTTTGTAGGGTTTTGTATTACTTCATAATATGCCTGATGCCGGAGAGGGTTTATGTTGCTGTTACTGAGATGAAACCAGTATCGAGCATAGTGTTTTTGTTTTGTTTTTTTGTATGATGAGTTGTTTGAAGAAATGCCCATGTTCAGCTCTGGCACCCATTGTTGAATATGAGAGACTTCTGTGGATCTGTGGATGCAGGATATATGTTTACGATTTAACACCATGATGGTCCAGTGTGCAAGGTCAGGGGGGGTTAGTATTTTTATATTAAATTATATAGCTGAGGACTTTAATTGCTACAGTTTTGCTGAGTGTAACCAGTAGTTGTAAAGTTTTCATTTTTTTTATGTAGCTTGGGAATGTCAGTTTTAATCTTTGTTCCTGGGCAGTGTCCTAAATGAGGGGATCCTTCCTCTCTTCTCGCTCCCTAACCAGAGCTCTGAGGGGGCCCTCCCTTTTGCGTGCCTGGAGAGGAAGGATGTCATCTCTCACCTCAGGCAACAGATTGCCTTAAGCCCACTACTGGTTGGGGAGAGGGTACTCCTGAATGCTCACCTAGAATGTCATATACTCTTGGTTTGGGCCTGGCATTAGAATGTAACTCTATCCCTCTTAAGGTCCGTTTTTTAAAATTCAAGGTTATGTTTGTTGAAAAACAGAAAAAACATACAGCATTAGCTTGTTGCTAACAGAAGCCTTTTAGTTTTCTTATTTTGTTTGAAAGCAGCCTGTAGTTAGGGGTTCCTATGTGCGAGGGCTGCTTGTTTTCAGAGACAACAGGATTGTTACCTGTAACAGTTTTATTCTGAGGACAGCAGGGATATAAAGCTTCACAAAATTCTCCCACTTCTCCAAAATATAATTACACATTGGATTGAAGAGGGAAGGGGACACCACAGATTTCTTTATGTGTGATGTTCAGCTTAAGTAGAGCATGTCAAAAAGCTCTGGAAATCTTAGCAGTCCTTGTTGAAGACTTTTAATCCTAATATCCTCAGAAAAATACTGATCTCCAGGAACAAGCAGGAATGCAGTCTTCACAGATGGTATCGTTAGTACTGACGGAGCCCACGCAGGAATGCTCCCCAGCATCCAATAGAAAAGCTTTTGGGAGCACTCCACTGCGCCTGCGCAGCGGCCTTCCCACCTTTTTCACAGCTCTCTTCAGCTCTGTTTTCCACGGAGTCAGCAGGAAGCCTTTCCTGTCACCGCCGAAAATATTTTTTAATTTTTTTTTATTTCTGTGCTCTGCCTTCCCGTCGATGCCGGTACCCTTCCCATATACCAGCTCTAGTCATTTTTTTTTTTTTTACTTTTACATTTGCTATCTTTTTCTTCAGGCGGTTCCACCGCCGTTTTAGACCTCAGGCCTAGATTTATTTGTTTGTCCATGGACAAACATATCGGCGGCTTCAAAAAATGTTCCAAGTTTTCCGGCACTATGTCAGTCACTAATTTCCATGATTGGTGTCTTAAATATTTGAGCCCAGAATATAAGCTGGACAGTTGTCCTTTGTGCAAGCATATGACCAACCGAGGCCTACAGGCCAGGCCGTATGACTCACTGTTTGCTCTGGATTAGATTTCGGTAGCCTCAGCATTGTCGCAATATGGGGCATAGATCGCAATATGGGGCATTGACCTCCAGAGAGTTACTGGTACTGTGCTCTGGGATGGTGGCACTCAGCCCTGTATTGCGATCTACCCAAGCATTGGTGGCATTCATCGATCACTGCTTCTTGGCTACCGAAAGGTCTTTGGAGAAGCTCCTGGCCACTGCGGTACTGCAGGTATCGACAGTCCCAGTGACTCAGGCTCTACCATGCCAGTGCCTGTTGGTCTGATGCCAGCTCTGGAGCTGGTCACATTGGGACCACTCCTGCCAATTCCATTGCTTGAGATGGTTTCGACAGGACCCCTCCCTCCAATTCCTCCATTGGAATCAGTATCTGTGCTACCCCTTCCTCCGATTCCTCCCCTGGAACTGGTAGGTACTGTCTGATCGCAACCGGTTCCCAGTTCCAATGCGATATGCTGTGAGCATCGACATCGGCTAGGGACCATCGATACATCCATTTCCTTTTGGAGTCAAAATCGTTTTCTTCTGATTCCGATGATACATTGAAGGACTCCAGGATCATCAGAGATATTCCATCTGATACTTCTCCGCCTCATACATGGCGTCGGTCCCCACCAGAGGATATGTCCTTTCAGGACTTCATCAGAGATATGGTGACGGGCCTTCAAATCACTGCTTCATTTGAAACAGAACCGAGGGCTGAGGAATTGGAAATTCTCCAATACTCCTTGACACTCAAGGAGACAGCAACATTACCAGTGCATTGAATCCTACAGAATCTAATGCTGCATATGTGGGAGGCCCTGCTAACAGTTCCACCTATAAGTAAATGACTAGATACCAGGTATCGATTTCCTCCATGCCCAGGGTTTGAAAAACCTCAACTTCCATACCGTTCCATGGTGGTGGAATCGTCAGTGAGACTCGGTGAGTTCTGAGACTCGGTGAGTTCTGAAACTCATTCGTCGGTACTTCCTGGCAAGGATGCCATGGCTCTTGATGTCTTTGGATGCCGCTGCTTCCAAGCTTGTATGTTGCCTCTAGGATTACATCCTATACTCTTTATATGGGCATGTACCTTAAAGATGTCTCCTGGGATCTAGTAAACTTTGCACCTGTCCTCTCAGATAATGAACATGATTCATACTTGACAATAGTCAAGTAAGCGCAAAATACCTCAAAATTCCTTGCTAGGGCTGCCTTTGATACCTTTGAGTCTACCAGCATAGCAGCTGCAGTTTGCATAGGTTCTCGTAGGATGGCCTGGCTTCCAAGCATCAGATCTGGAGCAGTGGGATCAAGATAAGTTAGCCAACATTCCTTGCTCTGGTAAAAACCTTTTTGGTAAAGGTTGGAGAGAAAAAGCAGGGGAACTTGAGGTAGATGATCTTATCCTCAAGTGCCTCTCCAGGAAGACTTCAGACCCCTCTAGGAAGAAAACCACTTCTAAGAAGTCTTTCTGTTCTAGAAAGAAGAGATATTATCCTTCTTACCACCCATCTACTGCTTATCAGCTTCAGCAACAACAGCAGTGGCCTCAGGGTCCTTGTCAGCCCAAAAAGGCCAAGACTTCTAAACCCCAATCAGCTGCTACACACAGCAAGCACCTGGTTTTTGACTCCTTCCTAGAGAGCATAGCTATTCAACCTCTGCAGGGTCCTCAGCCCCTACACATATCAGGCAGTCTTTGTGTACGCCCACAGGTGGCATCTCATCACATCAGAGAACTGTACTCTCAGCATAGTCACAAAGGGTTATCTGCTTTACTTCCAGAGCTTACCCCCAACCACTTCTCCAGGGGCTTACCCTGCAAATCCTTTGCAGGCAAGTCTCTTTTCTTCAGAGGTGGCCACCCTGTTAACTCGGGGGGGGGGGGGGGGGGTAAATCAAGAGTCTCTCCCACCTAAGAAGGCAGGGGTTTTTACTCTCCTTACTTTCTAATCCTGAAGAAAACGTGAGGGTACAGGCCCATTCTAGATCTCAGAGGTCTCAACAAGTTTCTCATTCGAGAAAAGCTCAAAATGATTTCCCTCGGTACTCTTCTACACTATCTCCAGAAGGGCGACTGGCTATGTTCTCTAGATTTCAAGGCTGCTTACACGCATTTGCTGATCCACCCTCACAATAGAAAAAATATCTGTGTTTCAGGGTTCAGCAAGTCCACTACCAGTATTTGAGTGCTACCCTTTGGCCTAGCCTCTGTTCCCAGAGTCTTCACAAAGTGCATGTCGGTCGTTGCTGCATACTTGTGCACGCTTAAGATCTCGATCTTCCGCTACTTTAGATGACTGGTTAATAAGGGGAGAATCCTTTGAAGAGGTAAAACTATCTCTTCATCGCACTATCACAGTGCTGCAAAGTCTAGGACTCATTCTAAACTTTCCAAAGTCACATCTTGTTTCCAGGACAACAGCTGAAATTCATCGGAGCACTTTTAAACACTTGTCAGGGCCCAGCATTCCTTCCGAAGGATCATTCTATGTGCTTCATCGAGCTGATCCTCACGATACAAGGCTAAAGCATCGTGACGGCTCGAGACAGACATACTACACCTTCTGGAACACATGGCTTCCACTGTACGTCATCCCATATTCTCGTTTTAATATGAGACAAGCCCAATGGACACTTTAGTCCCAATGATCTCAGGCAACGGGCTGGCTCTCAGCCAAGATTTGTGTAACCTCTCCTCTAGTCAACTCCCTTGGCTGGTGGTGTTCCCCCCCCTCCCCCCCAAATCACTTAGGAGGGTCACCTTTTCAGATGCCTCCAACCCAGTGCATCCTAACCATGAATGCTTCCAAGCTAGGTTGGGGAGGGCATCTGAACAACCTCACCACGCAAAGGCTGTGGATAGACCATGAATCCCAGATGCAGATCAATCTCCTAGAGCTTTGTGCTCTCATAAATGACCTTTGGGTTTTTCAACCCCACTTATCAGGCAAATATGTCTTCGTCCAGAAGAACAACCAGGTAGCCATGTTCTACGTGAACAAGCAAGGCGGAACTGGTTCCTCTCTTTTGTCAGGAAACCCTCTGCCTTTTGTCCTTTGCAATTGCACACTGCATTCACCTTCGAATGGTGTATCTCCCGGGCCATCTTAGTGTCCTGGCGGACATACTGAGCCGCATTCTACATCCACACGGGTGGACTCTGAATCATTAGACTGTCTCTTGGATCTTCCAGATGTAGGGGACCCCCAGAATAGATTTGTTTGCCACTCTGGAGAACACACGTCTAGCGCTTTTTTGCCTGACTGAGGGAAGAGGAAACTCTAGGGCAACAGATGCCTTTCTCCTCATTTGGGGACAGGGCTTGCTCTATGCATTCTCACCAAACCCCTCTGATTCCCAAGACTCTATTCAAACTACAGGCCGACAAGGTCTCCATGATCTTGGTGGCCCCTTACTGGCCTCATCAGCTGTGATTTCCTCTGCTACTTCATCTAGTGCAGACTCCACCCTTCAATTTGTGTCATGCTCCTGACCACCTTTTCCAGGATCAGGGACTACGCCTCCATCCCAATCCATGAGCCCTCCGTCTCACAGCATGGCTCCCAAAAGCATGACCTTTGATGGCCTTGATCTTCTGCAACCAGTCAAGGACATTCCTCTTGCCTCCCGCAAGCCTTCTACCAGGCAATCTTATGCTTTCAAATAGCAACGGTTCACCTTTTGATGCAGCCTGGAACAGGTAAACCCATCTGATTGCCCAGTTCAAATTCTTCTACAATATTTTCTCCACTTGTCCTCCACAGGGCTTAAGACTGACTCTGGCTGCAATAGCACTTAGATGAACTTGGACAATCACAGGCCTCAGGATAAACTTTCTATTTCCTCGCACCCCCTGGTGCAGTGATTCATGTGGGATCTTCTGCTTTCCAAGCCACCGATCAGACCACCGGCAGTGCTTTGGGACCTCATTGTGGTCCCAGCTTAACTTCTCAAAGCTCTGTTTAAGCATCTGGCTACCTCGCCTCTGAAATTCTTATCATGGAAGGTCATCTTCCTCATTGCCTTCACTTCAGCTTGTCGCATCAGTGTGCTACAAGCTTTAGTGGCAGATCCTCCATATACTCTATTCCACCATAACAAAGTGGTTCTTCGGACCCATCCACATTTCCTTCCGAAAGTAGTCTCCACCTTTCATCTCAACCAGTCAGTGATGCTACAGGTTTTATTTTCCCTGACCGCATGCCTCCAGAGCAGAGGCAGTATTGCATTCCCTGGACTGCAAGCATGCTCTTGCATTCTACTTACATAGGACTAGGGATTTTAGAAAATCTTCTCAGTTATGTTTTTTTTTTTACCCCAGCCACTTGGGTCTTCCAGTGTCAAAGCACACCCTATCCAGCTGGACTTTTAACTGCATTTCGCTGGCTTATGATCAGGCTAGCCTCTCTCTCGAGAGTGACGTTACTGCTCCCATTGTGAGGGCCATGACGACATCAGTCGCCAACCTCCGTTCTGTCTCTATACAGGAGATCTGCCAGGTAGCCACCTGGTCCTCTGTTCACACCTTTGCTACTCACCACTGCCTGGACAAGGACTCCCGTTGGGATGCTGTCTTTGGCCAGGCTATACTTCAGCATCTATTTGAGACTTAACCTCAACTCCTACTAATTCTAATTCTGGCACCTGTCTCCCTCCTTCCATGCTCTCGGCTACTGCACTCGAATCCGCTGAAGCTATCTTGTGTACATACTGTCTTGGCGCCATTCTTCCGCCTCATGGACATACTCAGTCTGGTGCTTGGGAGCTAGTGAGTCCCATCTGTGAAGACTGAATTCCTGCTTGTTCCTGGAGATAGCGTAGTTACTTACCTGTAACAGGTGATCTCTGGGAACAACAGGAATCAGTCTTCACACCCCACCCTCCTTCCTAGAGGTTGTTGGGTACAATTTTTTCCTCTCTCAGCTACAAACACAACTGAAGAGAGAGCTGTGAGGAAGGTGGGAAGGCAGCTGCGCAGGCGCAGTGGAGTGTTCCCAAAAGCTCTCCTATTGGATGCTGGGGAGCGTTCCCACGCGGGCTTGGTCTGTACCGGTGATACCATCTATGAAGATTGATTCCTGCTGTTACCGGATATCACCTGTTACAGGTGAGTAATTACGCTTTATAGGTAAGCAGCTTTGTTTTATTGTGTTCTCTGTAGACAAGCACGAAGTAAGCCCTTACAAATGGCTGACGTCACCGACGGAGCCCCACATGAGAATGCTCCCCAGCTTCTACCAGAAGCTTTTGGGAGGCCCCACCACACATTCGCACTTGCCTTTCTGCCTGCCATGGTGCTATCTTCTCCAGTCTTCTTTTTCCACAGAGCCCCTAGGATGTGTTTCTGGAACATCAGGAAAATGTTTTGCATCTTAATCCCTTTGGGGTGCCTTTTTTTCTGTCCAGTTTCACTGCCTTTCCTTGGTAGCGCCGGCCCCAGTGCAGTCACTTTCGTTTTTTGAGTTTTTGTCCCTCTTTCTTCATTTTTCCTTTTCCTGTGGCTGGCACTTTCAAACCGTTTGACCTTGCCACGGCCGTGTTCCTGGACATGTCCCAGAAGCAGGTTTAAGAAGTGCACCAAATGTGCCCAGACCATCTCGATCACAGACCGGCACAACTGGTGTCTTCAATGCCTGGGCCCTGATCACCAGCCTGTCTCTTGTAACCTGTGCTTGAAGATGACAAGAGGGGGCCTGAAGGGTTGGGCGAAGCAGTGGGAGTCCCTTTTTGGGCTGAAAGATTCTGCATCTTCAGCCCTGATGTCCTTGGGCACTGCAGAGACACTGGAATTGAGAGGGGCCTGAGCTAACTTGGAACCAAGGTGGTGTGCCATGGAATGGATGATCTCCGTCGACCTTCATTCGGAATCGATTTTGCCGATCCCATTGACATCTATGGGGGCTTCCGAGCATTGGCCCAAAGTCCACCAACATTGGAGCCCTTCCCGAAGTGACATGGAGAGCGATGGTTGGGAGCGGCTTGCTAAGGTACTTCAACGAGAGGACTCATCAGTCAAGATACCGGGGGGTGCCGGGGATCCCCCGATGCCCCCACCATTGTGGATTCCCCTGCAGGGGTGCCATAGCTGGTGGCTGAAGTTGTAATTCCGGCCCCAGTGTCTTCAGAGATGGCAGTTTTGGTGGAACGTCTTCAGGCCCTTGAAGCCCACATGGCGGTGGTGTTGGCTATGCAACAGGATGGCTCCTTAGTGCCTAGGGCCTTGCCACCGCAGGCAGTGCAGCCGATCTTTGAGAGCCATCTGCTGCCCGCTGATGCAGGCGTATCAGACCAGCGATTGGAATAGATGCTGGTTCTTATACTTGACAGAGAGATCACTGTATCTGGGTCTGCCCTGGGGAGGCATTGGAAGCACTTGATGCACCATCGGTCTCAGGGGCGCTCTTTCTCTGTACAAAGCTGGAGTCTGTGCTGGGAAGAGGCCTGATGCTACTTCGACTTCCTCTTGTAGTTGGAGTCTGAATAGGAGACTGAGGCATCAGAGGTGTCTGGGAGAAGATCTCCTGAGCCCCCTTCGGACCCCTCTCCTCCCCACGATCAGTGAAAGTCTCTACCAGAGGAGGACATGTCCTTTCAGGACTTCATGCAGGATATAGCCAAGGCCATGCCCTTCTCCCTGGAGTCAGAGAATGAGCCCAGGGCGGAGGAGCTGGAGATCCTCCAATATCCTTTGGACCCCAGGGAGGCTGTGATGGTGCCAGTGCACCAGATCGTGTGGAGGCTGCAAATGAGGATGTGGGAAAATCCCCTCTGTGCCAGCAGTCAGCAGATTGCTGGACTCGATCTACCGGGTCCAGAAGGCCCCAGGTTTTGAGAAGCCTCCGCTCCCACATCATTCCCTGGTGGTGGAGTCAGCCATGAAAAGGATCAAGACCAGCAAGGTGCACTCCTTGTTACCCCCAGGTAGGGAGGTGTGAGAGCATTGGACTCCTTTGGCTGGTGGTGCTTCCCGAGCATCATGCTGGTGGGCTGGGTCCTTTCCTACCAGTTGTACATGGGCATGTTTCTCAAGGACATCATACTGGATTTGACAGAGTATGGCCTGCTCCTCCCCCCAGAGCACCTGGACTGCTTCCACGCCCTGGTGGGCCACAGTAATGAGTGTTCCAAATTTATGGGCTGGTCGACTTATGCCTTCAAGTCCACCTGCAGGGCTGTGGTAGTGGACATTGGTGCCCACCAGCTCATCTGGCTTCAATCCTTGGACCTGGAGCAGTGGGTCCAGGACAAGCTGGCCCATATGCCTTGCCAGGGTGAGAATCTCTTTGGGAAGCAGTTAGAGGCTAAGGCTGGTGAGATCAGGATGCAGCACATCACCCTCTCCAAGCTTTTAAGAAGTACCAGGGCAAGAGGACTTTCTACCAGTGGAAGCGCCGGTACCTCCTGAACCTGCAGAGCTCTCAGCTGAGGCTGCTGGCTCCGCGGCAGCAGTGCCGGGAAAAGCCACAGAAAGCCCAACTGGTCCCGCAGCTCAAGCCTGGGCGGGGTTTTTACTGGTTCCTCTAGAGCTTGGCCAATCTGCCAGTCTCCGCAGGGACAACCCACTGGTGGAGGGGAGGGGGTCAGCTCATCCGATTTGCCCACAGATGGCCTTTCATCACCTCAGATGAGTGGGTGCTGCAGATAATTGGAAATGGCTACATGCTGCTCTTTGCTGAGCTACTGCCCCTTTCCCCCTGATGGAGTTCCCGCTGGACCCTCTGCTGCAGGGAGAGGACTCCGTCCTGCTCACAGACCTTGCCATTGAGCTGGTGCTTCTGCTCAGGTCAGTCAGGGGTTCTACTCCAGGTACTAATGGTCCCCAAGAAAACAGGGGGGGGGGGGGTTCCGGCTCATCCTGGACCTTCGAGACCTCAACACCTGCCTGGTGCAAGAAAAGATCAAGATGGTCTCGCTGGGGACCATGCTCCCGTACCTCCTAAAGAAAGATTTAGGGAGCATTGCCAATCACAGGGATGCCTATATGCACATACCAATCCACCCCGCACACAGAAAGTACCTCGGGTTCGTTCTGGTGGACCTGCACTTCTAGTACCAGGTTCTTCCCTTTGGACTGCCATTAGTGCCCCAAGTCTTCACGAAGTGTCTTGCAGTGGTAGCCGCTTACCTGCGGACTCTGGGAGTGTTTGTCTTCCCCTACTTAGACGACTGGCTCATAAAGAGCTCCACCCTGGATGGGGTTCAGTGGTCAGCTCAGCTGACCATCAGGTGCTTGAGCAGTTGGGGTTCATGGTCAACTACCCCAAGTCCCACCTCCAGCCCTCTTTGACACCACTGTGACATGGGCCTTTCTCTGGGTCGCCTACAAAGACTTGACAGCCTTGGTCCGCGATACCCAGCAGAGATGTCAGGTGACAGCCTGAGGGATACTGAAAGTGCTTGGCCATATGGCCTTGACATGCATGTCACTCCCCTGGTTCATCTGTCTATGAGACAAGCTCGGTGGACTCTTGAGTATGCAATGGACGCAGACCACGGACTGCCTTTGGGACTGGGTGGCAGTTAGTGGGCCTCTTGTATAGTCCCACTAACTGCACTGGTGGCTGGAACCGTAGAACTTGCTCAGAGGTCTCCCATTCCAGATGATGTCTCCCAAGTGGACACTGACAACGGAGGCATCCAAGTGGGGCTGGGGAGCACATTTGGATGGACTGTGCACACAGGGCCTGTGGTCCGAGCAAGAGAGCCTGCACCAAATTAATTTCTTGGAACTCCAGGCCATAGAAAATGCCCTCTGGGCATTCCAGGTTAATTTGGCCAATCAATCTGTGTTGATCCAGACATACAATCAGGCGGCAGTGTTATTACATCAAAAAGCAGGGTGGCACTGGGTCATACCTCCTGTGCTAGGAGGCGATCCACTTGTGGAAGTTTGCCATTGTTCACGGGATGGAGCTGAGAGCAATTTTTCTGCCTGGGGACCTCAACTCCCTGATGGACTAGCTGAGCCGCGTCTTTCAGCCACGAGTGGACCCTCAACAAGGCAGTTGTGGGACAGATCTTTTGGGAGTGGGCTACCTCCATGATCTCTTCGCCACCCCACACAACACCCAGGTGGATCGGTTCTGCTTCTGGGTCATGTCCTATTGGATGCCTTCCTCATTCACTGAGGAGTGGGCCTGATGTATGCCTACCCTCCCATTCTGCTGTTGACAAAGACCATGCTGCAGCTGCAGGCCGACAGGGGCATAATGATTCTCATCACCTCATATTGGCCCTGGCAACCGTTGTTCCTCCTGCTGTTCCAGCTCTCTTGGAGGGAGCCTTTGCTGTTGGACTCTGCCCCAGATCTCATATCTCAGGAAAACGGGACCTTGCTGCATCCTAATGTCGGTCCTTGTCCCTCATGGCATGGATGTTGAGCAGGTAGTACTCTGAGCTCAGCCTACTCAAGAATGTTACGGAGGTCTTTTTGGCATCCTATAAGACTTCTATGCAAAGGTCTTATGCATTCTAGTGACAGAGGTTCTCCTCCTCATGCACAGACCAGACTCTGGATCTCTTCTGTGCTGTGGACAGGTTGCTACAGTACCTTCTTCATCTCTTGGACTCTGGTCTCAAGTTCAGTTTGGTCAGAGTCCCCCTGAGTGTGCTTGGGGCTTACCATCATGGTGTGGAGAGGAAGCCCAGCTCCTGGTGACTCAACACGCAAGGAGTATTCATCTCTAAACCTCTGATTGAGCCCCTGCCGGAGGCTTGGGACCTTTAATGTGGTTTTGGCACAGCTCTTGTCAGTTCGCTTCCTCTGTCAGTTCGTTGTCCTCTGTTCCTGACCTAGAAGATCTTTTTCCTTTTGGTGGTCACTTCAGCACGCTATGTCAGTGAGCTCCGGGCACTGGTGGCTCATCTGCTGTACACCAGGTTCCACCACAAAGGGTGGTCTTGCGCACGCATCTGTGTTTTCTGCCAAAGATGGTATCTGCTTTTCACCTCAATCAGTCAGTCGTACTGCTGACTTTCTTCCCCAAGCCTCACACCAATAGGGGGGAGGTTGCGCTGCGTATGTTGGACTGCAAACGTGCCCTGAAATTCTACCTTGCGTGAACAAAAGCCCACCATACATCCACCCAGCTATTTGTCTCTTTTGATCGTAGCAAGCTGGGAGCTGCAGTCTCCAAATGCACTCTGTTGATTTGGCTAGCAGACTGCATTTCTTTCACTTATGCCCAGGCAGGACTGAGTCTTGATGGGTCATGTCATGGCTCACAATCAGTAGCCAGCTTGTGCTTGGTTTCTATGGAGGAGATCTGCAGGGCTGCGATGGGTCTTCTGTCCACACATTCACAGCTCATTACTGTCTGGATTGGGATTCCCGATGTGACAGCATCTTCAGCCAAACCATGCTCAGGCTTTTCTTAGGGAATCAGGTTCCAACTCCTTCCCACCAGCCCTTCTCTCCGTACAGGCTACCAAAAAGTATGTTCTTCAGTGATGCTGTGCGCTGAAGATGCTGAATCAATCAAGTCCCTCTGAGGGACTTTTGATGCAGTTTCTCTTGTTCTCTGGTTCCGTTGCCCTTGTTGGGTTTCTGGTCTCCTCGTTTTTTTGTAGCCTGTAGCTTGGAAGTTCGGTATTTGAGAACTTATTTCCTGCTTGTCCACGGAGAAAGCTTAGTTAATCACCTGTAGCAGGTGTTCTCTGTGGACAGCAGAAATAAGTCCTCTCAACTCTTCTACCTCCCCGAGGAGTTGTTTTTCTGGCTACAGCTTTGATATTCTACTGAAGAAGATGGTGCCGTGGCAGATGGGAAGGCAGGTACACATTCACGGTGGAGCCTCCCAAAATCTTCTAGTAGAAACTGGGAAGTGTTCCAGCACGGGGCTCTGTTGGTGACATCACCCATATTTGAGGACTTATTCCTGCTGTCCATGAAGAACCCCTGCTACAGATGAGTAACTACATTTTATTTTAATCGTGTAATCTGTTTTTTACATTTCTAGCAAAGATTTATCCTGAGGAAATAACACCGCTTCTGCCAGCTGTATCAGCTGAAAAGGTTATGGAGGATCAAAACTGCTTTTTCTTTCAAATAATATTGAAGTATATGGTAATTCAGGTGAGCAAATAATGTGAAGATACATCTCTCTTAAGAGTAATATTGGCAGAAGAGGGGTATGATTCGCATTGTATAATGTAGTCAGATAGTACTCCCAGCATGGCTTCCTTCATAGTTCTGTGATTTATTTTATTTGTGCAAGAGACTCTTAAGTCACTCTTCAGTTCAGTTCAGCTTTGCCAGAAAATTGGTATCCTAGCGTTTCCTTCCTTATAGTTTTGAAAGAGTTATTGGATGACCAGGATTCTGCCGTGAGGTTTGGGTTTCAGGTAAACTTGCTCACAGTGGACCATACATGGACATTAAGAAGAGAGGCGATGTGGACCTTGGGCAGAAATTAAAACTTTTGGTTGCATCCAGAATTTAAAATGTAGTGGGAGGAGTAGTTTAGTGGTTAGAACTACAGGCTGAGAACTAAGGAAGTCAGGGACTCCTTGTAACCTTGGGCTTATCCACTTCACACTTCAAATTAAGGGCCTCGGTTATTAATCTGCTTGCAAGTTGTGCGCTTGATGAATAAGTCACATGGAGAATAATTGGGCTTGTGTTAATGTACACTAACACAGATTAGTAAATGAGGCTATTAGATTGTAAACACTCTGCCTATAGGGAAATACCTACTGTACCTGAATGCAACTTGCCTTGAGCTACCAGTGGAAAAGGTGTGAGAAAAATGCAATAAATAAAATATTTATGGGGCCATTATCTTAATCATTAGTGCACACAATCTGCCACAGGGCCTATAGGAATAAAATGGGTGCTGTGGCAGATAGCGTGGACTGTTGATGAATGACCCCCTTAGTGAATTTTTTCAAACCTTTTTACCCTCTAATTTGAAAAAGAAAAAGGGACAATCAGACAATCAAACTGAGTGATTGCCCTATCTTGGCCATATTGGACATACTGTGATTGTCCTGCTAGTCTTGCAAATGCAGCTCAAATGCCCCCCTTCCCCAAGGCACATTATGACTATCTTGCCATTCTTACTGCTCCAAAGCCTATCGTGAACACAGCTCGCTTGCTCCATCCAGTCTCCACACCCCCACACCCCCCCCAAGATAGCATCTTCAGCTGAGGATTTCAACATTTTTCACTAGGAACACCTACTTCTGGCACACACCAAATACAGTACTTTCCTGAGGGCACTTCGCCATGCTCAATTTGCAGCTTTACTTCTGTTCCTCTCACCTAATGGGGACTGTTTGTCTTCAGTAAAACTTTTATTAATTGTCTGGCCAATTGTCCATATCAGTCATCTATGGTCTGGTGAGTATTTGCATCACAGGGTAAGCCATCTCTGGGTTTTTTTGCCCTATTGACTTGTCCAGAACAATCCCTGTGCCACATTCTGATTATTCATTATTCATTTGGAGTGGAGGCATGGCCTAGTGGCTGGGGCAAGGTACTTCAGGCCGGAAGGTCGGGGGTTCAAATCCCACTAGAGGACAGCAACCTTGGGCCGGAAGGACTGGGGTTTCTAGTCCCACAGGTGCTCCTTGTGGTCTTGGGCGAGCCACTTAATCCTCCATAGCCCATGTTCCCTGTAAAATAGTTATCTCCAAGTTATAATGCTCTGTTCAATGTAATTTCAGTTTGTTCAATGTAAACCACACTGATGCAGAATAGCGCGGTATATAAGAGAATGTAAATAAATAAATAAATAAATTATGTCCAACACTTGACCTGATATGTAATAAATCCACCTTTGTACTTATTGCCTGTTCACTCATTTGACATTTTATGCTAAACCGAGACCTAGTTGTCTGATGGGGATCAATGCAATATGTGCCTTCAAGTCAGTGCTGACTCCTGGAGACCCAGCAGCTTCCTG
Organism: Ichthyophis bannanicus; assembly: GCA_033557465.1. Classification (NCBI taxonomy): domain Eukaryota; kingdom Metazoa; phylum Chordata; class Amphibia; order Gymnophiona; family Ichthyophiidae; genus Ichthyophis; species Ichthyophis bannanicus. Next base: position 301,153,555 of record CM066033.1, read on the forward strand.
GGTTTTCTTGGCAGTGTGACTAGAAGTAGATTGCCAGGGCTTTCTTCTGAGGCAATGGAGGGTTAAGTGACTCACCCGAGGCCACAAGGAGTGCTAGTGGAAATCAAATCCTGGTCTCTTGGTTACCAAGCCAGTGCTCTAACCTCTAGGCAGCTACTCCACTCCTGATGGGGATGGTGTCTGTCTAAACCAAGTCTTTACTCATGGTTATAGCTTTTTTCATGTTAACAGGGTTTCTCCATGGACAAGCAGGATAAGTGCACACTTCTGGGTAACATCACTGACTGAGCCTGCATGGGAACTCTTTCGGGTCCTATTCTAGAAACTTTTAGAAAGCTCAGCTGCGCATGTGTGCCTCTTCCTGTCTGCTGCTGTCGTGTCCGAGGAGCTCAACATTATTTTTTCTGTGGAGCCCGACTGACATCTTTCGCTGACAGGATCTTTTCCATGTTCAAACAAGTGTTTTCTCTTTTATTCGGTAATTCATGTACGGTATATTTTTTCAATCTACCATTGCTATACGTCTCCCTTAGTATTCTCTAGCCATTTTCAGTCATTTAAATCTTCGTTTATTTTTCCTGCGGTATTCAATAGGCCTCAGACATGCCTGGTTGCGGTTCTACTTTTCTTTTTAATTATCAAAATTAAGCCAATTTATTTCACTTTGGCTATCTTTTTGTCCTAGATATGGGGATGTTAATAAGATTGAGAAGATTTGACGATAAGAATATGGACAAATGAAAAAAATATATATAATTTGAGAAAATAGACCATACACTTGGGGATGGATTAAGTAATAGTTAATAAATGGACTGTTTTTGATTATACAGCAAAAAGGATCCTATCTGGGAACTTGGTATGTTTGATGAGTGTGGCTACCAAGTGGAAAATAAGTGTCCAACAAAAATTAATTTTTATAAGAAGTATGTTCCATATCGTCCTGCTAGACCAGTCCAGACAAGTGGGTTGTATTCCCCTACCAGCAGATTGCTGGAGACAAAGAACCAATGAAAAGCCCAGGTTTAAGTGGCATCACTCCCATGTCTCTATTTGCCTCAGCCACCAGAGGGTCCTTTGAGTATTTTTTTGTCTCCAGCAGATGGTGGATGGATTTCCTACTCTGAAGAAAATCAGAAGATTGAGAGGAAACAGTTGACTAAATGCTCGTGAATGACCACCTTGAGAAAGAAAGGTGACTCTCACTTAAGTACGACTTGGAGGCTCCTGTAGCCTGTGTCTTTTCGATAGCCATAGGAGGAGGGAAAATTTGTTCAGCTGCACGCTCTTACTCTGGATAAGAACCTGTTGAGCAGTCAGAAAATTGGAAGGATCTGAAAGGATGGAAGAATTCATCAGCTTCATACAACCTCAGCACCCCCTCCTTCCTCATGTATTCCCCCTGCTTTCTCCTGAAGATTGCAGAAGGTTCTCTAAGGGATCTGCCTGCCAACCACCTTAAACGCATTGCTGCACAGCCGGCCAGTAACACCTTTTCAGGGGAGTAGAGCTAAGCCCAGCACGGATCCTCTACCCAGGGCTCTCAGGGGAGTGAGTACCAAAACTTGACCTCATCATGGTGGGGCTCCCAATTTCATCTGCCAGAGATTTATTTACTTATTTAACTGCATTTATATCCTGCTTTTCACCGGGTCAAAGCGGTTTAACATAAAAGGGGGGGGGGCAGTAATCAAGTTGACCGAGAGAGGGGGGGCAGTCACCAGGGGGATAACATAGTTGATCTTCACAGAAAGTAACAGTACTAGACAGTTGACGTTTTTACAGAAGTCTCTTAAATGGTTGCTGCCTGCTCGCTACCTGCACGTAGGTCAGAGGGTTCGGGTGGACAGTTATTGAGAGATGTCGGTTTCAGTTCCAAGATATTCATGAAACAGGATGGTTTTTAGCTGTTTCCGGAATGCGGAGAGGCCTTTGGTGCTTCGGATCTGGTTCGGGAAGGAGTTCCAGAGGGAGAGGGTGTATACAGTTTGAATGTTCTGTTGCATGTTTGCTGGTTGAACTTAGTTCGTTCCTGGGGAATAGTGAGAGTGTTGGTGGTCTGACGGGTTGGTCTGTTGAGAGTTGGGTGAGGTAGTAGGGTCTGCAGTTGTGTGGTCTGGGTTTGATGGAGGGCTTTGTGGATAAGAAGGAGGGATTTGTATTTAATCCTTTCTTCGAGGGGCAGGATGTGAAGTTCTCTCAGGACTGGGGTGATGTGATTGTGTTTTTTTGCCTTCTGGATGATTCTTGCAGTGGTGTTTAAGGCAGTTCGTAGTGGGTTGGTGTGGGTGGCTGGTAGTCCGTGATAAATTGCATTGCAGTAGTCCAGGTGGGGGAGCGTCATGACCTGCATGACTGTTCTGAAGTCCTGTGGATCGATGAGTGGTCTGAGCCGTTGTACTGTCCTTGCTTTGTGGAATATTGTTCTGGCCGTCTTTTTGATCTGTTTGAATGTAAGTGCTTGATCAATGATGATTCCCAGGTATCTTATGTGGGGTTGGACTTGTATTTTGGTGGTTCCCAAGGTGAGGTGTGGCGGTGGGGTGAAGTTTGGGTCCTTGGTCACAACGAGGCCTTCTGTTTTTTTTAATGTTGATGGAGAGGTTGTTCTCTTGTAGCCAGTTGGAGACATTAATAAAGCAGTCTGGTAGGTGATTGTTTGTTGAGTTTGTGGTTTTGATGGGTCCGTAAAGCATTATGTCGTCTGCATAGATGTTGTAGTTGATGTTGTGAGCGCGTATTACTGAGCAGAGTATTTCCTTTTTCGTGAGTTGATTCATGTATGATCTGAGTCAGGTCCATTGCTTCCATAGCGCTGATGAGGGCTTCGGCATGTTTCTCTTGCAGTGAGGGGAGGTTGAAGTCGCCGAGGATTAGCTGTTCTTTTGTGGTGATGGTACTTTCTGAAACGTATTTTAGTATGTCTGATAGATCAGTACGTGCAGTGGGTGCTCGGTAGATTAGGCATATGGAGAGGTGTTTGTTGGTGAGAGTGAGTACGTCCACTTTGTTGGTTGTTTCTGATGCGTGGTTTCTGAGGTGGAGGTCGGATTTTGCTGTGATGACTACTCCTCCTCCTCTGGCGTGGGCTCGGGAGCAGTTGTGCATACTGTATCCGTTAGGTGTGTGTTGGTTCATGAGTACTGTGTTGGAGTCTGTGAGCCAGGTTTCTGTTATGCAGAGAATGTTGATTTTTTGAGATATGATCAGGTCTTGGAGCATGGGGAGTTTGTTTCTGACTGAGCGATGATGAGGGTGATTGAGAGAGAGTGGGTGTTTGTGTGGTTGGAGGTGTGGGTTAGTGTGGGGGGTGTGTGAGCGCTGCCCCATGTGTGGGGGGGGGGTGGAGTTGGTGATGTTTGTAGGTTGGGTAGGGGTGGTGTTTGGAGTGAGGTGCTTAGGGTGTGGGTTGGTGATGATGTGATAATAGGCCAAGTTGATTGGGAATGGTGTTAGGAAGTATGTTGGAGCCAGCAAGGGTGGCATGGTTGTAGGAGTACCTTGAGATCCTGGAGCAGAGGTGGTGGAGATAGGGTCCGCTGCTGGAGAGGTGATGAAGTCTGCTTTAGGGCTTGTCTTGGGGTTTGCTCTGGTGGTAAGGAGTCCGCGGTGACTGCTTTGGTATTTGGAACGTTGTTAGTTTTCTTTTGGTGTTCTTATTTCTGTGCCCCGCCTAAGGGCTCTCTGGCGAGGCCCGCCAGGTGTGGGCGCACCCGATGGGGACGCTGCTTTTATCTGCCTCTCACTGCCCTGATTGGGCAGGAGCTTCTGAGTGGGATGGTTTCTGGGAGCTTCTGAGTGGGATGGTTTCCCGCTCAGGCGCTCTACCCCGATCGGGGGAGCTGTATGGAACGAGAGGCCGCTGGGGTGGTGATCGAGCATGTGATGTAGTCCATCAACACAGTATAGTCTCTTGTTGATCTATCTCTGTTGCAGGGAAAGGGATCCTAAGTGAAAAATTCAGGCAGTATGTGGAGAGGCAGTTAAACTAGGGAAAGGTTGTTATGGATGAAGAAGGAGAAGTTCATGATGTCACTCCCAGCAAAAGCATAACATTGGAAACAGCCACACTTTTAAACCACACATCAGTGGCAAGTGGGAAGAGGCATGTAGAACAAAATCAATGCAAAATACAGACAAGCCAGTCAACAAATGCTGGAAAGCAATGAGCACAAATGCTCGAAGCCTAGCCAACAGAGTTCCTGACCTGGAAACCCTAATGATGGAAATGTACTTGGACATTGGGGCCATTAAAGAAATATGGTTTAATGAGCCACATGAATGGGATATAGCCATAGCTGGTTATAATTTATTTAGAAGAGAGAAAGCAGAAAAGGAGGTGGGAGTGGCATATGTCAAAAGCAATATTAAAGCTGCTGAAATGCTGGGGATGTGGGGAAAAGAAGCACTGTGGATTGTGTTGGAAAGAGTTGATGGCACTATCATCCATGCTGGTGTAGTCTACAGGCCTGCAACTCAAACCGAAGAAATAGATAGAGACTTGATTATTGATATTGCAAAGGTAGCCATGAAAGGGGAAGTGATCATATTGGGTGACTTTAATCTTCCTGATATGGATTGAAATATTACTTCTGCAAATCTAGAAAGAAGTAAAAAAAAATTTGTGGGTGCCTTCCAAGATGCATTGCTTAGACACATGGTGATGGACCCAACCAGGGAAAGTTTGATGCTGGATTTAATACTTGCCAACAGAGAAAGTGTGTCGAATGTCCGGGTGGGTTCCTATGTGAGCAGCAGCGTTCATCAATGGAGTGGTTTGAGATAAAAGCCACAAAAACACTGACTTCAGGAAGATGGCCAAGCAGACCATATAAAGCATTGCTGTCAAACTACTATATAATGTCAGTCAATCACACTTCTTCTGCTCGAACATTGGCTACCAGTTTTCTTTCGGATCAAATTCAAAGTTATATTACTTACATATTGTGCCATCTACTCTGGTTTACCTGCCTGTCTTTACTCATATCCCTTATTGCTCAATACGTACCCTCCGATCTGCTAATGAGAACGTTTTATTTATTCTGACAAAGAAGGTACTACATCTAGAGACCTATCATTCTATCTCTTTCATGTTCCAGGCCCTTTTTTTTATGAAACTCACTACCCCCACTGATCTTTGTTTAGAATCATCCTATACAAAATTCAAAACAGGACTAAAAACTTGGCTTTTCAGCCAAGCCTTTAAGGAGAATGACACCTCCCAACTTTGTTTCCAACTCTATTGTATCTACAGTACAAGTTAAGTTGTTTTCCTGTTGAAGCTGTTGTGCTACTTCTTCCCCTCCGTTATGTTTTTCCTTTTTTTGCATTTGGCATTCTCTGTCCGGCATATCATTGTGTGTTTGTCCTTTGTTTGGTTTCTTATATGTTTCAGCTATTGGATTACTATTACTGTAGACCATGCTTGTGCCATTTGCAGTATATAAATCTTACAAATAAATAAATACATTTTTTTTGCTGCCTTAATTTTATTTATTTATTTATTTGTCCTAGATTTGTATAGCGCTACTTCCAGCGATCAGCAGCGGTATCTCCAGGAACAAGCAGGAATGAGTCTTCACATATGGGTATCGTCGGTACCGATGGAGCCTGTGCGGGAATGCTCCCCAGCGTCCAAAAGGAAAGCTTTTGGGAGCATCCCACAGCGCCTGCGCGCTGCCTTCCCGCCTTTCCCAACCGCCTCTCTCCAGTTCTTCTTTTCCGCAGAGCCAGCAGGTCGTGTTTCCTGTCACCGCTGAAGAATTTCTTATTTTCTTTTATTTTTCTTTAGTCGCGTGTCTGCCTTCTCGACTCCGGACCGGTACCACCGGTCTTTTTTCTTTCTTTCAAAAGAAAAAACAAAACAAAAAACTACTCTTTTCTTACTTCACTGCATTTTTTCTTCTGAGGCCTTAGGCCTACAGATATATTTTTCCTCATGGAAAAACCCGCCTACGGGTTTAAAAAGTGCACACAGTGCAGTGGCACTATTTCTGTCACTGACACCCATGACTGGTGTCTAAAATGTTTAGGTCCTGACCACTCCATTGCGGATTGTGAGTCCTGTTCCATGATGTCTAAAAGAGGGTTACAAAATCGGGCAGCCAAGCTCAGTACCCTGTTTCCCTCCGATGCAGCTTCTGTGGCATCAACGTCTTCCAGGGCTGCTTCTTCATCCCATGGAACCAGGTAACCAAACTTAAATCCGGCCGGTCCTCAAAGAGTACATCTCCCTCTAAGTATCGAGATGCCCCCGGGCTTACTCTTGAGGAATCCACGCCGGCAAAATTACCCCGGCGGGAGGCTCAGGCTTCCAAAGCTTTATCTATGGGGTCACAGGTTGACATCGATGGCTCGGCCTCGACCGATCACCTGTTACAATGTTCTGGGGTACCGGCGGTTTCCACCGGTACCGACATCCAGACATTGGTGGCGTCGATGGATCAGAATATTCTGACCATGCAACGTGCCATCACAGCATTCATACAAGCTGCGACGCCTACGGTACCGCAACAAACCCCGTTGTCCGATACCGGTACCGCTTGCATCGACATCAGCATCGACAGCAGCGGTACGCTATCCAGTGATGCCCATCAGTACCGACCCGGTACCGATTACTCCCGATGTCGATACCCCCAGGTACGCGTATCGGGCTCTCCGAGAGCATCCAGACAGTCGATACTTCGATTCCTCTGAAGACTCTGATGCATCAGAGGCCTCTATTGAAGCATCGGGGATCCTTCCTCAGGAACCCTCTTCTCCAAAAAGGAGAATGTCTCCTCCTGAAGACTTGTCTTTTCAGGACTTCATCAGGGAGGTGGCCATAGGCCTGTCCATCTCAGTGGCCTCTGAAACTGAACCTAGAGCCAAAAAATTAGATATCCTTCAATATCCTAAGGCTCCTAAAGAGGCAGACACCTTACCAGTCCATGAGATTCTTTATGATCACATGTTAGGCATATGGGAGACTCCTCTTTCCACCTCCCCTCATTCTCGAAGGTTGGACACCATGTATCGTGTTCCTCCTTGTCCTGGTTTTCATAAGACTCAGCTTCCTCACCACTCCATTGTGGTAGAGTCTGCTATGAAAAAAATCAAGAGTACAAAAAGGCACTCCTCTGCTCCTCCAGGAAGAGAATGCAGAACCTTAGATGCCTTTGGCAGGAAGATCTTCCAGGCCAGTATGCTTGTGGCCAGAATCAACTCCTATAGTCTCTATATGGGGATGTTTCTGAAAGAGGTTACAGATCATCTGCAAACCTTATCTCCTTATATGCCAGAAGATAAGAGAGAAGAATATATCACCTGGCTTAAACATGCACAGGATGTATCCAAGTTTCCAACCATGCAGCCTTTGACTCTTTTGAGGGTGCCAGTAGAGCCTCGGCTATTGCCATAGGTGCACACAGAGTTGCTTGGTTGCAAGCCTCTGATTTGGAATCCTGGGTACTGGATGGTCTAGGTAACCTTCCCTGTACAGGTGAAAACCTGTTTGGCAAAGATTGGCAAGCAAAGGCCAACCAGATGGATGCTGAAAACTCTGCTTTAGATAGACTTTCAAAGTCTACTACTGCTCCTTTTAAAAAGAGGTTGTTCAAAAAAGGATCTTTCCCCAAAAAAGGGAAATTTTCTTCTGGTTAGGGTTAGGCCTCTTCTCAAGGTCGTTTTGCTACAAAGAGACAGCAACAACCAAAACAGACCAAGCCTCAGGCTGCGAGGACTGCTACGGCCCAACAGCCTCAGCCTCCTCGGGGTCTTTGACTTTCCACTAGGGAACTTAGCCTTTCTGGCTCTAGAACATCCAGAGCCTCTCACCATCCCAGGAAGGTTAGCTCACTTTGCTCCCAGATGGGAACAAATCACAGCAGAGCAATGGACCCTCTCCATCATACGGGATGGGTACAAGCTTCATTTCTTAAACCTTCCCCTCACACCATGGTGAAACAGTTCAACTCTCCAACATCTCTCCTCAACCTTCGGGTCAAGAGATTGCTACCCTTCTTGCCCAAGGGGCAATAGAAGAAGTACCTCTTCTTCAACAGGGCTCAGGGTTCTACTCCCCTTATTTTCTCATCCCAAAGAAAATGGGGGGCTACAGACCCATATTAGATCTCAGAGAGTTGAACAAGTTTCTATGCAAGGAGAAATTCAAGATGACTTCTCTCGGAACTCTCCTTCCATACCTCCAGAGTCAGGACTGGCTTTGTTCTCTAGATCTCAAGGATGCGTACACCCATGTCCTCATCCATCCAACACACAGAAGGTTCCTTCGGTTCCTTTACCAAGGAAAGCACTACCAATACAAAGTGCTTCTTTTCGGTCTGGCCTCTGCTCCAAGAATGTTCACAAAATGCATGGCAGTAGTAGCTGCATTTCTGCGCACTCTAGGGATATTCGTATTCCCATATCTGGACGACTGGCTCATCCGAGCTCCATCCCAGTCAGAGGCCCAGGCTTCCCTGGCCTGCACAAAGCATGTTCTTCAGTATCTGGGACTGGTAATCAACATTCCAAAATCCCATCTTACCCCTACTCAGTCTCTAGAGTTCATAGGGGCCTTACTGGATACCATAACTGCAAGGGCCTATCTTCCCCAGGCCCGTTGCCTACGCTTGGTGCAGTTAGCCTCCCAGATTCAGTTAAAATCCCATTTAACTGCTCGAGAGATGTTGCAACTCTTAGGCCACATGGCATCCACGGTGCATGTGGTTCCTTACGCTCGCCTTCACATGAGGGCAGCTCAATGGACCCTATCCACCCCATGGACCCAGGCATCAGGCTGCCTGTCAGACAAAATAGCAACCTCCAGTCGCCTCTTTTGGTCCCTCCACTGGTGGAAGTCCACTCAAAATCTGTTCCTGGGGTCCCCCTTTCAACAGGTATTACCCCAAGCAACCCTTACAACAGATGCCTCTCCAAAGGGTTGGGGAGCTCATCTACAAGATCTCTCGACCCAAGGCATCTGGTCTCCACAGGAGACATCTCTACATATCAACCTCTTAGAGCTCAGAGCAATCTTTCTGGCTCTCAGAGTCTTCCACACCCTGCTCAGCTACAAGACAGTCCTCATCCACACGGACAACCAGGTAGCCATGTTCTACGTGAACAAGCAGGGAGGGACTGGCTCTCTGTCGCTTTGCAACTTAGCTCTGAGATTGTGGGCCTTCGCCAGAGAGCATCAAATCCATCTCATGGCAGTGTATCTTCCAGGGGTTCAAAACTCTTGGGCAGACAGACTCAGTCGAGTTCTGCTTCCACACGAATGGTCCCTCCATGGGGACCAGATAGCCAGGATTTTTCGGATTTGGGGTACCCCAGACATAGACCTGTTTGCAAGTCTGTGGAATGCCAAACTTCCCCGGTTTTGTTCCAGGATTCCATGTCAGGAAGTTCAGGCCAGGGATGCCTTCCTCCTTCATTGGGGGCAAGACTTCCTCTATGCCTTTCCACCTATTCCCCTCATCCCCAAGACTCTGTTCAAGCTTCAGAGAGATAAGGGGTCTATGATCCTCATAGCTCCACGTTGGCCACGCCAAGTGTGGTACCCTCTACTTCTGCATCTCTCTCAAGCTCCCTCCCTGGACCTGGGGTCTGCTCCAGATCTCCTCTCCCAGGAGGAGGGAACCTTGTGGCACCCAAATCCTCACTCTCTTCATCTCAGGGCCTGGTTGCTGAAGGCCTAGACCTTCAGGATTTGCACCTTTCTCAGCAAGTGAAGGATATCCTTCATGCTTCCAGAAAGCCTTCCACCAGACGTTTCTATGCTTTTAAATGGAAAAGGTTTTCCATTTGGTGTGCAGAGAAGCGTTTCAACCCTCTTGCAATACCTTTGAATTCTTTACTAGACTATTTGCTGCAATTATCCCATGCAGGCCTTAAAACAAATTCAATCAGAGTTCATTTGAGTGCTATTGCAGCATCCCTTAAGCCTCTCAATGGACAACCTATTTCCTCATCCTCTTATAGCAAGATTCATGAGAGGCCTTCTTTTGACTAAACCTCCCATTAGACCACCTCCAGTGGCATGGGACTTGAATCTGGTTCTTGGCCAGCTTATGAAGCCACCCTTTGAACCCTTAGCCACTACCTCCTTGGAATTCCTTTCCTGGAAAGTTATTTTTCTCATTGCAGTCACCTCAGCTCGCCGTATCAGTGAGTTGCAAGCTTTAGTGGCTAATCCTCCTTATACAAGGTTCCATCATGACAAGGTAGTCCTTAGAACTAATCCACACTTTATGCCTAAAGTGGTCTCACCTTTTCATCTGAACCAGGAGGTGTATTTACCTGTCTTTTTTCCAGGACCTCATGCATCAAGTGCAGAGAGGAATCTTCATACCCTGGATTGTAAAAGAGCACTTGCTTTCTACTTACAAAGGACACAGCAACATAGAAAGTCCTCTCAACTTTTTGTTGCTTTTGATCCTTCTCATTTAGGACTTCCAGTCTCTAAGAGAACTCTGTCCAATTGGATTGCTCAGTGTATTTCCTTCGCCTACCAGAGTAAGAACCTTTCTCTGGAAGGCCATGTCACAGCTCACAATGTGAGGGCCATGGCAACCTCTATGGCTCATCTAAACTCTGTGTCCATCGACCAAATCTGTCGATCGGCCACCTGGGCATCGGTTCATACCTTCACAGCCCATTACTGCTTGGACAAGGACTCCCGCTGGGATGCCTTGTTTGGTCAGGCTGTTCTTAAACACCTGTTCCATACCTAATCAACTCCTACCCTCCATCCCTGACTGGATGCCTGAGATTCATGAGTAGAGGTGGAGCCCTTCCCAGGGACTCACAATCTGGGTGATCTCCCAGGCATCTCTACCTGGGGAGTCCCCATATGTGAAGACTCATTCCTGCTTGTTCCTGGAGATAGCACAGTTACTTACCTGTAACAGGTGATCTCTGGGAACAACAGGAATAAGTCTTCACAACCCACCCACCTCCCCTAGGAGTTGTATCTCTCTATCTATCTTTCCTTTCCTCTCTCTCTCTTTGTCTCAGCTTTAAAACTCGAATTGGTGAGAGGCGGTTGGGAAAGGCGGGAAGGCAGCGCGCAGGGGCTCTGGGATGCTCCCAAAAGCTTTCCTTTTGGACGTTGGGGAGCGTTCCCGCGCAGGCTCCGTTGGTACCGACGATACCCATATGTGAAGACTTATTCCTGCTGTTCCCAGAGATCACCTGTTACAGGTAAGTAACTGTGCTTTACTTGCGTAGCAAGGGTGTCTGAACAGTACAATTTAAGTATACAATCTGATTTCCGGGAGTAGCACACATCAACACAATGATATACAATGATATACAATACAATGATATACAATGATATACAATGATGTACAATAAGTACAAGTTGCTGGTCCGCGGCATTTCTAAAGGCAGTAATAAGCATTTCTTGTTTCTTGCAAGAAACAAGAAATGTTTATGCTTACCTTTTAGAAATGCAGCACTCTGGCAACTTGTAAGGCAGCGCAGCCATGGAAGTAAAGGAAAAATGCTCAGGTTGCTTTGTATATTGCCTACAAAGAGGCGAGGCAGGCTTCGGGCGCTCTTAAATGTTTTGTGCCCTGACTCATTGCTTCACTAGCTAGCATATTAAGCTTGCCCTAATTAGCAGAAATAGTCCAATCCTTTGACTTTACTTCTTTTATATATGCTGATAAGATACATTTAATAGTGGCATTTGATCCTAGCAGCTCTTAGGCAATACCAGCTCTTTTTCCAATAAGCTTTACTGAAAAGCTTGCTGGATAGCAGTTCAAAGCTGTTTATTTAGCTGTGCTTTTATACCGCTTTTCATCTGGTCAAAGCAGTTCACAAAAAACTCAGTTACAATAAAACATGTGAAAAACATTAACTGTGTACAAATAACTATTTACAATGGTTTGTATTTGTTGTGATGCTTGGGTTAGTGAGGGTGCTTTTTCTAGTAACAGTACCTTAAATGGCTTCCCACAACCAACAGAGATAAGTGGCAGCATTATTACACTTAAGGACTCTACTAATGTTCTAGAAATAATCTTTGATGCTCAACTTTCCTTTGAAGCCCATATATCTAATGTTAAGAAATTGTTCTTGATCAATTTGTCTGAGCCTATCCTAGATAATACTGCACTGCATTTATTTATTTATTTATTTAACAATTCTTTTATACCGCGCTATTATAATCAGTGCGGTGTACATAGAACAAGAACATACTACAATGCATACAGGTAACATTGAGTTTTACATTGAACAGGGAAATTCAACAATAGGACAACCGGGGGAAATATGTACAGATTAACTTAATGGTATATACAGTAATATCAAACTCGATTGGATGTTACAATGTGGTTCACTAATAAGACTAGAGAGAAAGGTTGACCTGCTAGCCCTTTTCAGGTTGTATTGAGGTGGTAGTTTTGTTAGTGACTAGGTTGACTTCTGGGTAGCATTTTGTGAACAGGTGGTATTTCAATGCTTTTCTGAATAGGATTAGGTTTTTGATAGCACGGATTTCGTGAGGTAGTGCATTCCAGTTTAGAGGAGCAAATAAGGAGAAGGCCCTGTTGGAGGTGGCCTTAGTACACTTCGTTATTATCTTCGGGACAATTAAGGTGTTCATTGATGTGGTTCTCCTTTTTCTGTTTTCCAGGGTGCCATGGATAAGCTTGCTGATTGGTGTAGGGGGGTAGTTATTTAGTGCCTTGAAAGTAAGGACTAAAGACTTATACTGGATTCTGGCATGTAATGGTAACCAATGCAGTTCTTTCATGATGGGTGTTATATGGTCAGATCTTGATGAGCCGGAGAGGACTCTGGCGGCTGTATTCATGGCTAGGCGGAGCGGGTTTAACGTTGATTGAGGGAGGCCATGTAGGATGATGTTGGCAAAATCCAGGTGTGGGAGGACTAATGCTTGGAAGGTTGTTCGGAAGTCTGTGGGATCTAGTAGGGAGCGGAGGTGATGTAGCGATTTGATCTTATAATATACGTTTTTGTGACGTTCTTGACATGAGTTGTCATATCCAAGTGCTGATCCAATGTGATGCCGAGGTAACGGATGGTAGCTTTTGATTTCAACTCTATGTTGTTGACGAGTAGTGATGGAGGCGGTATGAACTTACGGTTCCTTGTGACAAAAAGAACGTCGGTTTTTCTGTGGTTTATCCGAAGGTTTTGTGATAGCAACCATTCAGCTACAGCTTCAAAACATTTGATTATTGGGGAGAATACTGGATGTTCATACTGGGGATGTTCATATTGGGGAGAATACTGGATGCATACATTGGCTTATGCTCTAATTTTCATTCCACTTGGATAACTGTAATGCCTTTTTTTGAGGTCTTAATTTATCTCTGTTAAAGCGCCTCCATATAAACCAGAATACCACAGCTAAACTCATTAAAGGTGCAAAGAAGTGGGCAAAGATCTGCACTGGCTTCCATTAAGTTATAGAATTCTGTTCATGATCTTGTTCATAAAGTATTATGTTCCTTATCGTTCCTCCAGTTTAGTCCTCAACCTCTGGGTTGTGCACCTCCTCCTGCAGCTTGGAGACTGGGCATGTCAAAGTCGTGACTTCACTGGATATAGCCTGCTGGTATCTCCCATCAGCCCCCAGTGTGTCCAGTCTCCATGCAGCAGGAGGACGTAGTGAGCCTAGCTTCTGGGCTCACGTGGGGGGAACAGATAAGGAGCATTTAGTGTGATAAATTCTATTTTGATTTTCCTTTGATTTTTACTTTTAATTTTACTTTTAATTCAGTTACCTTTGGTTAATTGGCAATCAGGGATTAGTTCCCTTTAGTTATTAGGAACAAATTTCCTTATATTTACAGTAATTTTAAATTTGAGCCTAGCTCTTTAAATTAGTAGCAGCTCTCGCCTTCCCTCCTTGTCAGTTATTTTCACTTGCTGCAGGTATTCGCCGGTGCGGATCTCTCTCCCTGGACGGTACGGGAGAGAGCTCAGGGACCCGTACAGCCACACTGAAGCTGTGCGAGACGGAGCCTCTCCGTTGCTGCGGGATTTTAATTTTACTCTGTGGAACCGGCTGAGCGGTCCTTGCTGCGGCTGACAGGCGCATCAGCGCGGCTTGAGGATCGGATGAATTCAAGGCGGTAGGAGCAGGCTGCGTGGCTTTTGGCCCTGCAGGTAAGGCCTTTGGGCTCTGTCAGTCTGCTGAGGCCTCCTTTTTGCAGCAGCTGTTCTTGGCGCCAAAATTCATTGGCGAGGGGGTGGCCATTTTCTCTCTAGGTATTTGGACCGCATGGCGAGAGTTGCAGGGAGCTACCTGTGTGAGGAAGACGACAGGCAGAATAGCTAGATTTTGGCCCTAGTGTTTCTTTCTTTTGTTTGTAGGTTTTTTGAGGCTCGGGGGGTTCCTCAGCCTTAAGGGGGCTGTTGTCAGCCCTCTTTATTTGTAAGTTTATTCTTAGTTTTATAGGACAGCAGTTTTGGCATTGATCTCTGATACCACATGTTCTTTCCCTCCTAATCATGTCTGAGGAGCATCTGTTAAGTCCCGGGATATTAGGCAAATTGCCAGCTTTTAGGTTCAAGAGCAGAGCCCTAACTTGTAGTTGGAAGGAGGGACAGGCTGGAAGTGTGCCTTTGTGTATTCTATAGTGAAAGTTGCCCAAATGCCTGTGGTTTCATAGGGACAGGTTTAGGAAACCTTAGGATTTAACAGTTAACTGTCAACCAAGAAGTGCCTGTGCTATGGTCTATGGCCACCAGAGGGCAGCTGGCACACTCAGTAGTGCCTTTCTGTGACCGTGTGTTTGCAGCCATATCAGATTGATCATTCTCTGCAAGTCAGGGAAGAAATAACCACAGGGCCACCTCATGGGCTCTCAAGGTTTAGTGACTAAACAAGCAACTGTAATGTTCTGCAAATCAAGATTATATGACCAAGATTTAAAGCTCTTAACTTCTGTATCGTTTGTCAGGGCTCTGGTGCCCTGAAGACCACCGGATGGCAGCGCTGCTCATGAATCACATATAGTATTCAGTGCCCTCATCCCTGGGGGGTGGTGGTAAAATACAAAATCGTATTACTCATCAGGTTCACACAGGCAGCAACCTCTAAGTCCTCCATTAGCAAGGTTGTCGGTGTATCCCACTGCTATTTCTCTGACTGCAGGAAGGCCGGGGGGGGGGGGGTTCCTGTGTGTTTCATAGCTCCACTTAGCATGCCTTTCCTAGGAAATTCTCATCTATTTCTAGAGCAGGATTTCATTTCATTTCATTTCTCTGGTTATGGTTAATGCACAGCGTTAAGGGGCTGTGTTCGAAGGCTTGGGTCCCACGGACTTTGGTGGGATTTCAAAAAGAAAAAAGAAACTCTCTTTAGTGAGAGATAGCCTTGTTCATTTTTAGCTAACACTGTTGATTTATTCGGTGGCCTTTTGCGTCCTGAACCCCAAGGTCGGGACACTGTTTGCTTCCAGGGGTTCAACTCTCTATTTCACTCTTCAGCTCCCTGGCAGACGCAGCAGGCTGGCAGGGGGTGCACAACGCGTCCTGCAACGCTGAATCCCTCAGGATAAGGGGGGAAAGAAAG
Source organism: Ichthyophis bannanicus (assembly GCA_033557465.1). Lineage (NCBI taxonomy): Eukaryota > Metazoa > Chordata > Amphibia > Gymnophiona > Ichthyophiidae > Ichthyophis > Ichthyophis bannanicus. The sequence continues at coordinate 301,169,093 of CM066033.1, forward strand.
CTGGGTGCAGCGGGGTCTGGTAGCTTCTTGCAAAGCTATAGGAGCAGTTTGGGAAATTTTAGCTGATCTGCTTTGATTTCATTGGAGTTGGCAGAAACTTGGTTTTTGGAGTCCTATACTTTAAAAGAGAAAAAAAAAGGCATAGCTATGTTGATTTACAAGAATCTCTTTCCGCTATCCATAGAAGGTCCTATAAAGTGTTAAAGTCAGTTATATGGCAGGGTAATATTTTGGCTTAGCTGCTGTGATATAGCGCTATAATCCGCTGTAAACATATTCAAGTCAAAAGGAATTATGGTGATAACTCTCTTGGACAGTTGTAACAGGTGCTTGGGTGAGCGCCATGGCCAGTCCACAGATGTGGAATGCTCTGCCATAAGCATTGTGTCATGAGAGGGGTTTTATAGTTGTGTGGTTTCTTAATGGAAAATATTCCCGTTTAGTTTGACTTTGCCCAAATTATAAGATTTTACGATAGATCTGTAATGTCTTAATTTTGGCTATATGTAATTTAATTTTACATATGGAAAAGGCAGCTCAGCGGAGAGAGGTTTCAAAATAGAACTCTGGCCTTTGAAGCTATCTATGCTCCCATTCCATTTATCAGAGGTTCTCCAGTACAGAGAGTATCTGCTAGTGCTCAGCGAATGCCTTAATGGGGGCCAGAAGCACGCAGCCAGGCTAGTTCTCTAGCAGCAATAGCAGCAGCTCAGATTCTAGTAGGCATACATCATATATGCTGGCTTACAAGATGGCTTCCACACTGATCGGCATCAGCCAAGATGGCTGCCGGTTTAGACTGTGAATGTGGAGGCAGCCTGGATGAGGGACCTTGCGTTCTCTGGAAAATGCCCTGCATACACTGAATCATTTAAATTCGATCAGCTACTGGCAGGACACAATGCACTCTTTTTTGCTTCAGTGGTCTAAAAGTGGAGTCTGTACCAGGTGGTATAATGGGAACTTGTCTGCAGTTTCTCGGCTTCTTCATTGCTGACTCAATTGCCACTGCGGAATGAGAAAGCTGTATTTCCTAACACCAGGTGCTAGTTGAACTTAAAATATAAAGTCCATCTTTGTGCAGTCAGACGGAATGGGGCGTTACTCTAGCAGGAAGGCCGTGGATTAGTATGCCTGTGATTGGGAATTCTTTCTACGTCATATTGTTGGCACGGAAAGAGCTTCTCCTAACATATGCTGAAGGAATTTTTGGTTAAGAGATGTCTTTGTGAAAAAAAAAAAAAAGTATTCAGCTGTCCTGAATTCGCCTGTTCTTGATTGACATTTTGAGGCTAAGCAGGGGCAGGCCTGGGTACTATGTGGGTGGGTGCACACCTTGCACTACCAGGGGGTGTGGACTCACTGGATGGAAGAGAGCCCTAGCAATCTTCTTTAGCGCAAGATAGGAAAGTAGATGGCTCACTGAAGCGATCGTTGGGGGCAATGCTCTGTCCTTACAAGCTCCCATTTGTAGAGCCTGGGGGGCGAGAGCAGGCTTCAGGTGGTCACAGTGTTTACGGCAGTCTACTCACCTGGAACAGGAAAGGATCAGGGAGTTGAATCGACTAGAGCCTGATTTGCTTTATGTGGCAAATGTGCATTATGGTTTAATTCGAGCGCTAGCTAATATTCTCCAGGACCAAGCAGGAAGTCAGTCCTCACATATGGGTGACGTCGGCGCCGACGGAGCCCTCGCGGAGCAATTTTCCCCAGCTTTCACAGAAAGCCTTTGGGAATTGCAGCGCGCATGCGCGGTCGCCTTCCCGCCCAAGGGTGCCATCTTAGCCAGTCTTCTTTTTTCCGCGGAGCCCTACAGACGTACCCGTCGTGTCCCCGCTAAAAAAGTTGATTTTCGTGAGTTTTACTCGTTTTTCAATTCGGTTCGACGCCGGTCGTTTTCCTGCCCGGACTCGCGACGCCGTTGCGAGTCCTTCCCTTATTTTCGGTTTTTCAGATTTTTGGTCAGTTTCGTTTTCGGTTTTTCACTGGCAGCCCGGTCCTTTGACCTTGCAGGGGCCCTTTTTCCCCCGATGGCTGCCAGTGGTTTCAAGCGGTGTGGTCAGTGTGACAGAAATATGTCACTCACTGACACACACGATAATTGCCTCCGCTGCCTGGGCCCGGATCATGAAGAAATGATCTGTGGAGCCTGTGGCAAAATGTCCTCCAAAGCGTTGAGGAGTCGGCGGCATCAGCGGGATAGAATCTTCGCTGACCCCAGCCGTACCCGGACCTCGTCGGAGGCCTCGGCATCCAGAGGCTCCAGCTCTGAACATCGCCGAAGCTCCTCCGACAGGGGTTCTCCCTCCGGAGACCATCGACGGAAGACAAAACCCGAGAGGGCGGCGTCGGTGGACGCTCCTGGCTCCGCGAGGGCCAGGTCGCATAGCCCCGACAGCCGTCCCGGGTCTTTGGAGAAGGAGCACCTCCCGAAGCGACCTCGCCTGGAGTCGGAGTTGCCTGCTCGGGTAAGTCCTGTGGTCCTTCTGGACTTGCCTCCGAGAGGTCCGACGTCGGGCCCGACGCCGTCGGGGCCCGAGTCGGGGACTGCTGGGTCACCTGAGGTCGGACTCAGGTTGACGGCCTTGGAGAGCAGACTATCTGCCTTCATGGACCAGCAGCGGGCACTGATCGCTAGCCTCGCTGGCGCCGCTGCCCCGACCGCCGGGACGTCGACGTCTAAGTCGACCCCGGAGACCGAGCCGATCCTCGAGTCCATGCGAACTCGAGTCGATCCTCGGTCGAGGTCACCCTCGGCCTCCCGTTCGGGACCGAGGTCGTCGCCGCCGACTCCCTTGGCGTCGGGGCGGCCGACGCCTCCGCCTGCCCGAGCCGACCCCACTGATTCCTCCTCGGAGTCGGTCTGGGAGTCTGAAGAGGAGGAGTCACCTGATTCCTTTCGGACTCGGTGTGTCCCCTCGGACTCACCTGAGTCCGAACCTCGGAAACAGTCCCCTCCGGAGGATGCCCGGTTCTCGGACTTCGTCAGGGATATGGCCAAGGCTTTGGCCTTCCCGGCGGATCCCGAGGAGGAGCCTCGAGCCGAAGAGCTCGACGCCCTTCAGTACGACTCTCCCGCCCGGGAGCACTTTACTGTACCGGTGCCTCCCATGCTGGAACGACTACTCTTCCGCATGTGGGAGACTCCGGCCTCGTCGCCGGTATTAAGCAAGCGGGTCGATTCCATCTATCGAGTCCGCAAGAGTCCTGGCTTCCAAAAAGCACAGCTGCCACACCATTCCATGGTAGTGGAATCGGCCATGCATAGGCTTAAGAGCCAAAAGATGCACTCCTCGGTGCCTCCTGGCAGGGAGGCCCGTAACCTGGATGGCCTTGGTAAGAAGTGTTTCCAGGGCTCTATGCTTGCTTGTCGTGTCCAGACTTACCAGCTATACATGGGCATGTATCTCCGAGACCTGGCTAAAGAGCTAGCCGGATTCTCTGCTGGACTGTCCGGGGAACCTTTGCGGAGGTTCCTAGCCTTAACATCTGGTATTCGGGAATGCTCCAAATTCATGTCCCGAGCAGCCTATGATGGCTTTGAAGCATCGGCTCGTGTGGCCGCAGCCGGCATCGGTGCCCGCCGACAGGCTTGGCTTCAGTCGTCTGACCTTGAGCCTTGGGTGCAGGACAAGTTGGTCGATGTCCCCTGCAGAGGTGAGAACCTCTTTGGCAAGCCCATGGCTGAAAAGGCTGCACAAATCGAGACGGAGACTCTCACCAGGACCAGGCTTTCTAGGAAGACCTCCGCCCCTTCCCAGAAAAAGAAGGGCTCGGGAAAATAGTCCTTTTACCCGAGAAAGGCGGCTGCCTACAAACACTACCCCCAGTATCAGGCCCCTCCAGCTCCCCAACAGGGTCAGCAGGCCAAGGGACGGGGTAACGGGTCCCGTAGGCAGCAAGCCCCCAAGCCTGCACCACCAGCCCCTGCTCAGCAGGGTGGGGGTTTTTGACTTCCTCAGCATAGCCTCTCCCCCTCAGCTGGTTCCTCCCAGCACCGGAGGCCGGCTGGTTCACTTCGCCCACAGGTGGTCCAACGTCACTTCAGATGCCTGGGTGCTTCAAGTCGTGCGAGAAGGATATCTTCTCCACTTCCATCAGGTCCCTCCCTCTTATTTTCCCGGGGAACCTCCGCGACTCCCTCTGCACAGGGACTTACTCCTTCAGGAGTTAGCAAGTCTTCTTCAGGACCAGGCTGTGGAACCGGTGCCCCACCACCTGAGAGGTCAAGGCTTTTATTCCAGGTATTTCTTAATACCAAAAAGGACAGGAGGCCTAAGACCCATCCTGGACTTGCGCAACCTCAACAAGTTCCTTGTGAGGGAAAAGTTCAAGATGCTTACCCTTGGAATCCTTCTGCCCTACCTCCAGCAGGGAGATTGGCTATGCTCCTTGGATCTAAAGGATGCCTACACGCACATCCTCATCCACCCAAGCCACCGCCAATACCTAAGGTTTGTGGTGGCCGGAAATCACTACCAGTACAGAGTACTGCCCTTTGGCCTATCCTCCGCACCGCGAGTCTTCACAAAATGTCTCGCGGTGGTGGCGGCCTATCTCAGGCTCCACGGCCTCTATGTCTTTCCGTACCTCGACGACTGGCTCATCAGAGCGTCGTCCCCCCCGGCAGTCACCTATGCCACACACCGCACGGTGACTCTTCTGCAGTACTTGGGCTTTGTCATAAACTTCGCAAAGTCCACTTTGCTCCCCTCACAGGATCTCGAGTTCATCGGCGCAAGACTGCACATTCCTCAGGCTCGAGCTTTCCTGCCTCTCGACAGGGCTCAACGGCTCATGGACCTAGCCGGCCGTTTTCGCAGCCAGTCCCTGGTCTCCGCCAGGCGCTTCCTGAGACTACTCGGCCATATGGCTTCCACCGTCCATGTGACCCCCAATGCTCGCCTGAATATGCGGCCGGCTCAATGGTGCCTTCGCAAGCAGTGGCAACAAGCCACCGGCGGGCTAGCCGACTTAGTGCGCCTCTCCAGACCGCTGGCCTCTTCCCTACAGTGGTGGCTTCATCGGCCGAACCTGGTGCTCGGAATGCCTTTTCAGTCGCCTCAGCCGACTCAAGTGCTGACGACCGATGCTTCCCTCCTGGGCTGGGGAGCTCATTGCCAGGGGGCGTGTACTCAAGGTCTCTGGACCGCGTGGGAATCTGCTCAACAGATCAACTTCCTGGAGCTCAGAGCTATTCGTCTGGCGCTCAAGGCTTTCTCCCACCTGACTTCTCACCAGTCCGTCCTTGTCCAGACGGACAATCAAGTTGCCATGTTCTACGTGAACAAGCAGGGCGGCACGGGCTCCTTCCTTCTCTGCCAAGAAGCTCAGAAGCTTTGCTCGTGGGCCGTCCGTCACGGCATTCTTCTCAAAGCAGTTTATCTCCCAGGCCAGGAGAATTGCCTGGCCGACAAACTCAGCAGGATACTCCAGCCGCACGAGTGGCGTCTGGATCCCTTGGTAGTCCAGAAACTCTTTCTGAAGTGGGGCCTCCCCACGATGGATCTCTTTGCCAGTCCTCTCAACCGGCAACTTCCTCGCTTCTGCTCGCGTCAGCCACATCCCCTTCGGGTAGCGGCAGATGCATTTCTGCTCTCATGGTCGGAAAACCTTCTCTATGCTTTTCCTCCCATCCCGCTAATCTCCCGAACTCTGTTCAAGGTTCTCCGGGACAAAGCGTCCATGATCCTGGTGGCTCCTCGCTGGCCCAGACAGCCTTGGTTTTCACTCCTGTTGCAATTAGCGGTAGAGGATCCGTTCCCGCTGGGGTCTCAACCGGATCTCCTAACACAGGATCAGGGGTCTCTGCTCCACCCCAACCTCCGATCGCTCAACCTAATGGCCTGGCGGCTGAAAGGGTAGTCCTTGCTCCCCTTCTCCTGCCGGCAGAGCTGGAGGAGGTCGTCCTAGCTTCTCGGCGACCTTCTACCCGCAAATGCTACGCCCTAAAATGGCGTCGCTTTTCCGTTTGGTGTGTACAGCAGTCTCAGGATCCCTTCTCCTGCCCGGTGTCGGTGATCTTGCAGTACCTGCTCTACCTCTCTAATCTGGGACTTAAGTCCAACTCCGTCAAAGTCCACCTCAGTGCTCTTTCAGCACACCATGTGCCGGTGGACGGCAGACCTCTTTCCAGCGACCCTCTTGTAGCACGGTTTCTCCGAGGTCTCCTTCTACTAAAACCACCTCTGCGCCCGCCAGCACCTGACTGGGATCTGAATGTGGTTTTACAGCGGATCACCTGTCCGCCTTTTGAACCGATGGCTACCTGTTCTCTGCGTTTTCTTTCATGGAAAACCTTATTCCTGATAGCCCTCACTTCCGCTAGACGCGTAAGTGAATTGCAGGCCCTCGTGTCTGATCCTCCATTCACTCGGTTCTACAAAAATAGGGTAGTCCTACGGACTCACCCAAAATTTCTTCCAAATGTTGTCTCCCCTTTTCACATCAATCAGGAGGTGGTACTTCCAACCTTCTTTCCCAGGCCTCACTCCAGCCGAGCTGAACGAGTCCTGCATACCCTGGACTGTAGAAGGGCATTGAACTTCTACCTTGACCGTACGCGGGAGCACCGTAAAGCTGCTCAGCTTTTTGTGTCTTTTGACCCCAATAAATTGGGGCTCCCGGTCTCCAAGCGTACCCTGTCCATCTGGGTTGCTGACTGTATCGCTTGGGCTTATGGGGCAGCCGGACTCTCCTTAGAAAGTCGAGTCACGGCTCATTGTGTTCGGGCGAAGGCTACGTCAGTGGCTTACCTCCGCTCTGTTCCGCTGGCAGACATCTGCCGGGCCGCTACTTGGTCTTCGAGCCAGACTTTTGTGGTCCATTACTGTCTCGAGAGGGAGTCCCGCAGGGACAGTGCTTTCGGACAGGCAGTCCTCCGAAATCTCTTCGAGGTTTGAGCAACTCCTACCCTCCATCCCGGATGGGGGCTACCGGTGGGTAATAATTCAGCGAAGATTCCTTCCTTCTGTACTGCCGAGCTAGAGGGAGCTCATTTTTGTGCTTGGGGTCTCCGGTAGCCTTAAGCTTGGGAGTCCCATATGTGAGGACTGACTTCCTGCTTGGTCCTGGAGAAAGCGTAGTTACTCACCTGTAACAGGTGTTCTCCAGGAGCAGCAGGAATCAGTCCTCACAACCCTCCCTCCTCCCCGTGGAGTTGCAATCATCTGCTTAAGTTTTTTTGCAAATTTTTATGCTGTCTTTTAGCTATGTCATCAGACTGGCTAAGATGGCACCCTTGGGCAGGAAGGCGACCGCGCATGCGCGCTGCAATTCCCAAAGGCTTTCTGTGAAAGCTGGGGAAAATTGCTCCGCGAGGGCTCCGTCGGCGCCGACATCACCCATATGTGAGGACTGATTCCTGCTGCTCCTGGAGAACACCTGTTACAGGTGAGTAACTACGCTTTATTGGCTTCCTTGGGGTTCTCCCGGAGGTCTCTCTGGTGGAGGAATGGGGCGGCTGATGGTTCGTCCAAGTCGAGGCTCAGTAAGCTCCCAGTTAAGTCTTTGTCTTGTCCTTTTCCCGTGGGCTCTCATAGGGCAAGTAGTTAGCGTATCGAGGCTTTTGTGGAAAGGTACTCTTGGTAGTGCCCGGTTGGACGAGACGGCCGTACTAGGCTGATCTCATTTGCTTACTTGACGGGCATTTCCTAGAAGTTGCCGGTAGCGGACGTTCTGCTGTGGCTAGGTCCGCGGCGAATGTCTCGGGTGGATCGGTGCCCGTCTACAGTTTGGCCTTTGAATGGGCGGGTCTGAAGAAGAAGGGTTATTCTGCGGCAGTCTTCGCCACCATGTTGAGAGCAAGGAGGCAGGCTGCGTCTGGTACATAGGTCCGTGCTTAGCGCCTTTTTGAAGACTGCTGTTAACAGCGGCAAGTCCGGGCAACAAAGGTGTCTGTATCCTTGGTCTGAGTTCTCTGCAGGACAGTGTCTGAAGGAACTAGCGGCCAGTTCCTTAGAGGGTCCAGCTGGCGACTGTTTCCGGCTGTAGAGGTTCTGTGGAGGGAATAGTGCTAGGTGTTCGGATCGATGTATGGTGTTTCCTTAAGTTGGGACCCGACTGCGCTCCTCTAGGAGAGTTCGGGTGCCACCGTGGGATCCCGATTGGGCCTTAGAGGCATTAACTAAAGAGCCCTTTGATTCTTTACTCCAGGCGTCTGTAAAGGATTTGCTGTTATAGACAGTGGCTTTGATAGCTCTTTGTTCGGCGCGATGAGTTTCGGAGTTTCTGGCGTTGTCATGTAATGAGCCGTTTTCACCCTTTCTGGATAGAGGCTGGTGTTTGCGACCATTCCCGTTGTCCTTCCAAAAGATGGTATCTGATTTTTCTCCTGAGCCTATTGGTTTCTCTTCCAGTTCTCTGTTTTTCTGGAAGGGGAGGTTTTTATTCGTAGCTTACGCCGATAGGAAACATAAAATGCAGGGTGCGGCGTTCGTTTCTTTGTTTTTGTGTGTTGGTTGGAGGTCCCCGCGAAGGGGAAGCAGCAGCGAAGGCAGCCATTTCGCACTGGGTTAAGGCGGTGGTTGCCTCAGCATTCTGGTGGCGAGGTTGTACAATTCCGGGGGGCTTTCTGACTCTTTCTGCCAGGGCGCAAGCAGCTTCATGGGTGGATCATTCTGTCATTCCACCAGGGGGGATTGGTAGAGCAGCTTCCAGGTCGTCTCTTCATTCCCTCAGTAACCACTGCTGCCTAAATGTTCTGGCAGTAAAGGATGCTTGTTCCGGGTCGACGGTGTGGTGAGTTGGCTGGATAGGTTCCTCCCAATGATTACTGCTCTGTTACATCCCAGAGGTGGAGGACTAAACTGGAGGAACGATAAGGAAATAGAAATTACACTTACCTGGTAATTGTCGTTCCTTGAGTGACGACAGTTTAGTCCTCATTCCCGCCCAGGGGTGTGATTTCTTCAAGAGTTTATTTTCAGGCGGAGTGGAGCATCAATCTCAAGGAGTAGACAGATTCTAGATCGCAGTGAGTATCCCTCTCTGTTGTTTGTTCCTTCTCTTATTTAAATGAGGGGATGGTATAGGAAACGTGTTTGCATAGGGGGGACGTGAATGTAAAGTTAAAAAAGAAAAAAGAAAATATAAGACTGATAAGGTTAAAAAGGTTCCTCAAGTTAAGGAATGGAGAGTTTATTTATTTATTTATTTATTTAACAGTTTTTATATACCGTCTTTCCACAATTCAAGACGGTTTACATGGAACATAACTGACAGTATTGTACAACTGTTTACATAGAACAAGGTAACAGGCTACATAGGTAACATAAGAACTAGAGTTATTTAAAGCTATGGTATAGTTACTTATTTGTTGTTCCTTTTGAGTTTGCTTTGTCAATAGTACACTGGGGGCTGATGGGAGATACTAGCAGGCTATATCCAGTGATGTCACGACTTTGACATGTCCAGTCTCCAAGCTGCAGGAGGAGGTGCACAACCCAGAGGTGGAGGACTAAACTGTTGTCACTCAAGGAATGACAATTACTAGGTAAGTGTAATTTCTATTTCTTCAATTCAGCCTTCTCTCATGCCTTCATAATTTTCTCATCCTTAACATGCTGATATGTGCACTTCACTGCTTACTGCAAAATCTACTGGTGGTTTTGTCATACAGAATGATATGTTACAAATTAACCAGATATAAATATTAGGGTGATTGTGCCTACTCTCTGGAATTCATTGCCCTTAGATATCTGGTTGGAACTTTCCTTTAAAAGATTTAAAGTTGCTCTTAAAACCTACTGTTTTAAGGTTTTTGCCACATACTTCCTTTTTCCCTTCATAATTGCAGCTAGTGATGTGGCTGAAGGACCTGCTGGATTGACCAGTCACATTAGACTTATTTTTAAGCTCTCTTTTGCTATCTTTGCTGTTTGGATAACATTCCATCATTTCACAGCCTTAAAATGTTTTGATAACATTGTATAGCAAATATGAATAAATGTTGAAAGTGATCTTGAACACTTCAAAACAAAATAACTGTTCAGAATGATTTATGCAATAAAAATATAGGAATAGAATATCAGCAAGCATACCAGGCTCCACAACCTTCTAATACACCACAAAGTGCTCCCATGATGACAAGTCTGTCCTTTATAATCCCCACTGGTTTTTGCTTGTTTGGCTTGGTATACCATGGATTATAATATATCTCTGTGGTTTCCAATAAAATAAGAGTATTAGTAAGGAAAGTAATACAATTTACTGAACACTGAAAGTAAAAGAAAAGGAAGAAAGATAACAAAAAATCTATAGTAAAATTTATATTTGTGAAAGTAGCTTTGTCATTGAGGTTTTGCATTTTGTTCTTATATTTGAAGGCTTCCAGTTTAGAATGGAGGAATAAGGAGAACCAAGACACTGGTTTTAAGTTCGTTTTTTCCCTATTTAGAAAATATTACCTTCCTCATATATTCCCATCCTTTACAAAATTAACCAACCTATACAAGCCTGTGCTGGGTAAGTAATGTTTTTTATAATATTTTTCTTGGAACAGGCCAAGCTTAAAAGTAGAGATATAAAAGGAAGGGAATGAAATATTGAAGGATTAAACGGGACAGAAGTATAGAAATTTTTGTGCATATACATTAAGAACTGCTCTTAATTATTAAAATACTCTGTATTTTTTCTAGTTTCTTAAAATCGGTAGTATAGTTTCAGAAGACTACTACAGTTCTGAATATTCTTAACAGATGTGTGTTTACCAGGGGTAGGTAGTAGAACAGTAGTCTGGTCATTACTTTACTTTTACCATTGCCGCCAACAGGACTTCATCTCCTTCTTTCTCCCTCAACTTTTTCCATTTTTTTCTCATTTCTCTCTTCTCCCTTTATTGACATCTCTTCTTATCCCTCCTATAGTTTTTATTGCATCTTCAGCTCTTTCACTTACCTCCCAACTTCATTTTCCTCCCTACTTTCCTTCAGTTTTGCTCACTCATATCTCCTTAGCTACCGCCACCTATTCCTCCATCTCTATATCATCCTTCATCCATATGCCTTTTCCATTCTTACCCTTTGCTTTTACCTACTTTGTTTTTGTTCCCAGGCATCTGCGCCATTGTCCTCTTTCCCCTTATGCAGCAGCTGCCCACTGCTTCTCTCAGACAGTATAGTTGCAGGAAATTATGATACTACTAAACACTTCAGAACCTGATCTGGGTGACCTGGGACGTCACCCTCAGGTCTATCTCACAACTACCTGATACGAATAAAAAGACCAGGTGCCGAGCACATGTAGCATGGTACTCAAATGAATTAAGGGCATCACTCCTCCATCTTCGCAGGCTTGAGAGACGTTGGCGCCGATCCCGATCTACTGAAGCTTATACGGTATATTGCTCACACCTAAAAAAGCATCGCCAAGAAATAGCAGAGAGAAGAAAACAGTTCCATACAAATCTTCTAAAACGATCACTAAACAAACACCATGATTTGTTCAACATAGTAAAAACATTGGCACGGGACCCAACCCCTCAACAAACACACACAATACAACCTCAGGACTACGCTAATTACCTAAAATAAAAAATGATGCAAACAGTCAAATACCCTTGCCCTTCTGGTCCCTCCCCCACACCCAACCCGTCACAACTGTCTCCACTGACCAAATTCAACACCATATCACCCAAGGAGATTGAAAACCCCATTGCCTTCATCAATGCTACCACTGCACCAAATGACCCCTGTCCAGCATCCTGGATAAGAGAACTTCGCCGCGAATTAAGCCACTTCCTAAATAAAATCCTAGAACAATCATTTGCAACGGGAACCTTTCCTCAAAGTCTAAAACATACCTCCATTAGGCCACTATTGAAGAATAACAAAATGGATCCACTAAAAGTCTAATCATACAGACCAATATCCAGCATCCCACTACTAGCCAAAATAATTGAAAAGGTGGTCCAACGTCAAATCCAGCAACATATAGACACTGAAGCACCGCTTGACCCGTCCCAACATGGCTTCAGGGAAGCACATAGAAACATAGAAACATGATGACAGAAAAAGACCACAAGGCCCATCTAGTCTGTCCTTCCATAACAACAACTACAACAGTCCACTTTTTACCTTTAGAGATCCTCTGTGTTGGTCCCATGCTTTTTTGAATTCAGTTACTGTCCTCATCTCTACCACCTCCACTGGGAGAGACTATTCCACGGATCCACTACTCTTTCCGTAAAGAAATATTTCCGCATATCACTCCTGAATCTATCTCCCTTCACCCTCATCCCATGTCCCCTCGTCGCAGAACTTGCTTTCAATTGAAAGAGGCTCTCTCCCTGAACATTTATGCCACGGAGGTATTTAAACATCTCAATCATATCACCTCTATCCCGCCTTTCCTCTAAGGTGTACATATTAAGATCCTTAAATCTGTCCTCATATGCTTTATAATGAAGACTACTAATCATCTTAGTAGCAACCCTCTGCACCGACTCCATCCTGTTCACATCCTTTTGAAGGTGCGGTCTCCAGAATTGCACACCATACTCCAAATGAGGTCGCACCAAAGACTTATACAGAGGCATTATCACCTCCTTTTTTCTGCTAGCCATTCCTCTCCGTATGCACCCAAGCATCCTTCTAGCTTTTGCCGTCGCCTTTTCTACCTGTTTAGCTACTTTAAGATCATCGGACACAACTATGCCTAGGTCCCGCTCTTCTTTAGTGGACAAAAGTACTTCACCTCCTATGCTGTATTGCTCCCTTGGATTGCTGCAGCCAAAATGCATGACCTTACATTTTTTAACATTAAATCCCAGCTGCCAAATTCTAGACCATTCTTCAAGCTTAGCATGGCGTGGAGACTCTCCTGATCTCCCTCTTCAACACTCTAATCACAGGAATAGATAACATCCGACAAGGCTTCATCCTTATATTCATGGATATCTCGGCTGCATTTGATTCTGTAAGTCATCAAATACTTATCGATCGTCTCAAGGAAAAAGGAATCCATGACTCCGCACTGAGCTGGTGTAAATCATACCTGTCCAACCGATGGCAACAAGTGAGGACCGGCAACACAACATCAGACCCATTCCTACAAGAACAGGGTGTGCCTCAAGGCTCCTCGCTTTCTGCATTAATGTTCAACATCTACATGCAACCTATCTGTGACCTAGTTCATTCTTTTCATGTTGCCTGCTTAGCTTATGCAGACGATATTCTCCTATATATACCTTTTGCAATCAACCAACCTGACTTTACCCCACTGACGACCTGTTTCGAAGCAATTGAAGAGTGGCTCCTCACACAGAACTTACGAATCAATCATAGCAAGACTGATGTACTGTTCATCACAAGGAACCAGGACTTCACACCCCCAGCCACATTAAAGATAAAGGACACAGAACTAATGGTTATACCCACTATTCAATACCTAGGCATCATCCTAGACCAACGACTAGACACATAAAATACAACAAAATTGTTATATCACAAAATACGTGCACTCCGGCATTTACGACCACTACTTGAACCCACGGATTTCAGAACCATCTACCAAGCCTTGGTGATGCCACACCTCGATTTTTCAAATGCAGTCCTACATGGACTCCCACAAGCAACGCTAAACCCTCTCCAACTGGCGCGACCTTCAAAGCCCTGAACAATCAATCACCCAAAGCCATCACTGAACTATTACGCACTTCACCCACCAATAGAATCAGAAGATCCGCAGCAATAAACACCCTAATTGTCCCGAAAGAAATAGCAAGATAAACAAAGGCAACATCTAAAAGAGCCTTCAGCCTTTATCCCCCAAAAGCCTGGAACGCCCTCCCACCAGACTTGAGAGCTATCACCAGCTTAACCCAATTCAGAAAAAGGCTCAAGCACTACCTATTCACAAGTTACTTTCCGGTGTAGATTCCATAGGGAAATATACACACCATGCATATAACCAGAGATTTTCGACTATGTGAATAACTGTAGATAGTTACCCCTGTTCTTCCAAGTTTCAAATCCTCTTAAATGTAAAATACACTACAGTTACCCTGTATGTTGTATATGTTTGTTCAATGTAAACCGCACTGATGGTAAAAGCGCGGTATATAAGAAATGTTAAATAAATATAGAGGTATTTTTATAGTCTATGACCTATTTTCAGGTATGTTTCATTCTTCTCCAGGACCAAGCAGGAAGTCAGTCCTCACATATGGGTGACGTCGGTGCCGAAGGAGCCCTTGTGCGGAGCATTTCCCCAGCTTTCAAAGAAAGTTTTTGGGAATGCAGTGCGCATGCGCGGTCCCCTTCCCGCCCAAGGGTGCCATCTTGCTCAATCTTCTATTTTCCGCGAAGCCCGACAGACGTGTGTCTTGTTCACCCGGTCAAAAGTCGATTTTTCTTTGAGGATTCGTGGTTTTTTTACCGGTTCGATGCCGGTTCCCCTCCCCACCAGGGCACAGTACACTGGTATCGAGCCCGGACCTGTTTTTCGTTTTTTGTCCTTTGAGACTAGCGTTCGCGCTCTTTTTCTTTTTCACTGGCAGCCCAGTCTTTTGACCTTGCAGGGGCCCTTTTTCCCCCGATGGCTGCCAGCGGGTTCAAAAAGTGTGATCGGTGTAAGAAGCTGATGTCTCTCACCGACACACATGACTGCTGCCTCCGGTGCCTCGGGCCCGATCATGACCCGATGATCTGTGGCCCGTGTGGCAAGATGTCCTCTAAGGCGCTGAGGAGCCGTCAGCATCAACAAGAAAGGATCTTCTCTGAATCCGCGTCCGGCCGAGCCCGGACTTCGTCAGAGGCCTCGACGTCTCGGGAGTCCGACCCCGAACATCGTCGGGGTTCCTCTGAACAGGGGTCTCCCTCGCGGGAGCACAAAAGGAAGAAGAAACCCGCGAGGGCGGCATCGGTGGAAGCTCTTGGAGGGCCAGGTTGCATAGCCCCGACCGCCGTCCCGGGTCCTTGGTGCCGGAGAGGCCTGCCAAATTGCCTCGTGTGGAGCCGGAGTCCCCGAGTCACGTGAATACTGTTGTCCTCGTGGACTCTCCTCCGGGGGAGCCGACGTCGGGCCTGACACCATCGGGGCCCGAGTCGGGGGCTGCTGCGTCTCCTGAACTCGGACTCAGGTTGACGGCCTTGGAGAGCAGTTTGGCTGCCTTCATGGAACAGCAGCAGGTGCCGATCGCTGGTCTCACCGGTGCATCTGCCACGACCACCGGGACCTCGACATCCAAGTCGACCCCGGAGTCCGAGCCGATCCTCGAGTCAATGAAGTCTCGAGTCGATCCTCGGCCAAGGTCTCCCTCGGCCTCCCGTATGTGGCCGAGGTCGTCGACGCCGGTACCCTCAGCGTCAGGGTGGATGGCATCGGTGCCCGCCTGACCGGAGCCGCTCGATGACTCCTCGGAGGGGTAGGGGTGGGAGACTGAGGACGAGGAGTCCCCAGACACTTTCCGGACCCGGTGCGTCCCATCGGACGCACCGGAGTCTGAGCCTTGGAGAAGGTCCCCCCCCCCCCCCCAGAGGATACCCGGTTCTCGGACTTCGTGAGGGATATGACTAAGGCCTTGGCCTTCCCCACAGATCCCGAGGAGGAGCCTCGAGCCAAGGAGCTCGAGGTCCTCCAGTATGACTTTCCACCTAAGGAGGCCTTTACTGTTCCGGTTCCTCTGATGCTGGAATGGCTCCTCTTCCGCATGTGGGAGGCACCGGCCTCGGCGCTGGTTCTCAGCAAACAGGTTGATTCCATTTATCGAGTCCGTAAGAGTCCTGGGTTCCAGAAGTCACAGCTACCGCACCACTCCATGGTTGTGAAATCGGCCATGCATCATCTGAAGAGTCAGAAGATGCACTCCTCGGTGCCCCTCGGCAGGGAGGCCCGGAACCTGGATGCCATCGGTAGAAAGTGCTTCCAGGGCTCTATGCTGGCTTGCTGTGTCCAGACTTACCAGCTGTACATGAGCATGTACCTTTGAGACCTGGCAAAGGAGATTGCTGGGTTCTCTGCTGGCCTCTCCGAGGAACCTTTGCAGAGGTTCAGGGCTTTGTCATCGGGTATTCGAGAGTGCTCGAAGTTTATATCTCGAGCAGCCTATGAGGGCTTTGAGGCTTCGGCCCGAGTAGCATCGGCCGGCATCGGTGCACGCCGTCAGGCCTGGCTACAGTCATCTGACCTCGAGCCATGGGTCCAGGACAAGTTGGTCGATGTCCCTTGCCGGGGTGAGAACCTCTTCGGCAAACCCATGGCTGAAAAGGCTGCAGAAATCAAGAATGAGACTCTCACCTGGACAAGGCTGTCCAGGAAGACTTCTGCCCCTTCTCAGAAGAAGAAGAGCTTGGGGGAAAAGCCCTTTTACCCGAGGAAGGCCTCTGCCTACAAATCCTACCCTCACTTCCAGGCCTCTACAGCTCCCCAACAGGGTCAGCAGGCCAAGGGGCAGGGACATGGGCCCCGTAGGCAGAAAACCCCCAAGCTGCCAACTCCGGCTCCTGCACAGCAGGGAGCGGGGTTTTGACTCCCACTGCATAGCCTCTCCCTCACTGCTGGCTCCACTCAGCACAGGAGGCCGGCTGACACTGTACGCACACAGATGGTCAGCTTTAACAAGAGATACCTGGGTGTTGAGCATAGTCCAGAAGGGCTATTTGCTCCACTTCAACCAGTTACCTCCCTCCTATTTCCCAGGGGAGCCTCCACGACTCCATCTGCACAGGAACCTTCTCCTTCAGGAGTTAGCAAGTCTTCTACAGGAGCAGGCGGTGGAACCGGTGCCTCACCACCTGAGAGGCCAAGGTTTCTACTCCAGGTACTTTCTAGTACCAAAAAGGACAGGAGGCCTCAGGCCCATCCTAGACTTGCAAAATCTCAACAAGTTCCTGGAGAGGGAAAAGGTCAAGATGCTTACCCTTGGAATACTGCTGCCCTACCTCCAGCAGGGAGATTGGCTATGCTCCTTAGACCTAAAGGATGCTTATACTCACATCCTCATTCATCCAGACCACAGACAATATCTCAGATTTGTAGTGGGAGGAAAGCATTTTCAGTACAGAGTACTTCTATTTGGCCTAACCTCCGCGCCCAAGGTTTTTACCAAATGCCTGGCGGTGGTGGCAGCCTATCTCAGAAACCAGGGCATCTTAGTCTTTCCCTACCTGGACGATTGGCTCATCAGGGGTCAGTCTCCACAGGAGGCCAGACAGGCCACTTTTCGCACTGTCTCTCTTCTCCAGCACCTGGGCTTTGTCATAAACTTCGCAAAGTCCACTTTGCTCCCCTCACAAGACGTAGAATTCATAGGGGCAAGGTTGGATACCTTGCAAGCAATGGCTTATTTGCCCGAGAACAGGGCTCACAGACTGATGGCTCTGGTCCAGCAGTTTCGCAGGGGATCTCTGGTCTCTGCCAGACATTTCCTAAGGCTCTTGGGCCACATGGCATCCATGGTCCATGTAACTCCAGATGCTCGCCTGCATATGTGGCCTGCTCAATGGTGCCTCAGAGCTCAGTAGATACAGGCCACAGGAGACCTAAGAGACAGAGTAAGAGTGTTCACACTACTAGCAGCCTCCCTGCAGTGGTGGCTGCATCTCCTGAACCTGCCCAAAGGGGTGCCATTCCAGGCACCACCACACACACGGGTTCTGACCACAGATGCTTCTCTAAAGTTGGGGTGCACATTGCCAAGGGGCATGCACTCGGTGTCTCTGGTCCCCTTGGGAGACAGCACAGCAAATCAATCTGTTGGAATTGCGAGCTATTCGGTTAGCTCTACAAACTTTCTCTCATGTCCTCTCTCGCCAGTCTGTCTTGTTTCAGACGGACAACCAAGTGGCAATGTTCTATGTGAACAAGCAAGGAGGCACAAGCTCCAGGCTTCTTTGTCAGGAAGCCCAGGCCCTGTGTGCCTTTGCAGTCCAACGCGAAATGTTTCTCAAGGCCATTTATCTATCTTGCCAAGAGAATTACCTGGTGGACAGGTTGAGCAGGATTCTACAGCCTCACGAATGACATTTGAATCCCCTGGTGGCCCAGCAGATCTTCCTAAAATGGGGTCTTCCAACCATAGATCTTTTTGCCAGTCCACTGAACCGTCAACTGCCCAGGTTCTGTTCCAGACAACTGCATCTTCTGCGAATAGCAGCAGATGCCTTCCTAATCTCTTGGTCTACGGGTCTGCTGTATGCATTTCCTCCAATGCCTCTAGTGACCAACACCCTATTCAGGGTTCTTCGAGACAGGGCCTCGGTGATCCTGGTAGCCCCCAGATGGCCGAGGCAACCATGGTTTCCACTCCTCCTGAAATTGGCGGTGGACACTCCACTCTCTCTGGGGATGCAACCCGATCTCCTGTCTCAGGATCAGGGCTCTCTCCTGCACCCCAACCTCCAGTCCCTCCATTTGATGGCCTGGCTGCTGAAAGGGTATTTCTATCCCCCTTACTTCTACCTAAGGAGTTGGAGGAGGTGGTTTTGGCCTCTAGGAGACAATCCACCCGGAAATCTTATGCCCTCAAGTGGCGTAGGTTCTCCACCTGGTGTGCTCAGCGCCAAGAGGATCCGTTTTCATGCCTCGTACCAGTGGTGCTGCAGTATCTGCTTCACCTATCGGACCTGGGCCTTAAATCCAACTCTGTTCGGGTCCACCTCAGTGCTCTGTCAGAGCACCACTCGCCGGTGGAGGGCCAGTCTCTGTCGTTCCACCCCTTAGTGGCCCGCTTCCTCAAAGGCCTGCTTTTGCTCAAGCCTCCGATTCGTCCACCAGCCCCTGAGTGGGATTTGAATGTGGTCTTGCAACAACTTACTCGCCCACCGTTTGAGCTGATGGCCACCTGTCATTTACACATCCTTTCCTGGAAGGCGTTGTTGGTGGCTCTTATCTCGGCCTGGCGTGTGAGTGAACTACAAGCTCTGGTTTCTGATAGACCATACACACGGTTCTATAAGAACAGGGTGGTCTTACGGACTCATCCTAAGTTCCTTCCAAAGGTTGTCTCCTCCTTCCACCTCAATCAGGAGGTGGTTCTTCCGACCTTCTTTCCCAGGCCGCATGCCAGCCGGGCTGAAATGGTCTTGCATACCCTGGACTGTAGGAGGGCGTTGTCTTTCTACCTTGACTGTATGCAGGGGCATCGAAGGGCTGTCCAGCTCTTCGTCTCTTTTGACCCTAATAGGCTGGGGTTACCTGTCTCAAGGCGTACCCTGTCCATTTGGGTAGCAGACTGTATCGCCTGGGCATACAGAGCAGCCGGCCTCTCCTTGCAGGATCGAGTCACGGCCCATCGTGTCAGGGCGAACGCTGCGTCAGTAGCTCATCTCCGCTCTGTTCCGTTGGCAGACATCTGCCGGGCCGCTACTTGGTCCTCAAGCCAGATTTTTGCGGCCCATTACTGCCTCGAGAGGGAGTCCCGCAGGGACAGTGCTTTCGGACAGGCGGTACTCCGTAATCTCTTTGAGGTATAGGCAACTCCTACCCTCCAGCCCTTGTATTGGGCTACCGTTCGGGGGCGTTCTCAGAGAAGATTCTTATCTCGCATGCTTAGGCTCTAGAGGGAGCTTATTTTTCAGCTATGGGTTCTCGGTAGCCTGTAGCTGGGGAGTCCCATAGGTGAGGACTGACTTCCTGCTTGGTCCTGGAGAAAGTGTAGTTACTCACCTGTAACAGGTGTTCTCCAGGAGCAGCAGGAATCAGTCCTCACAACCCTCCCTCCTCCCCTTGGAGTTGCAGTCCTATATTTCATTTTGTTTTTGCTGTCTTTTAGCTATGTCATCAGACTGAGCAAGATGGCACCCTTGGGCGGGAAGGGATGCGCGCTGCATTCCCAAAGGCTTTCTTTGAAAGCTGGGGAAATGCTCCGTACGAGGGCTCCGTCGGCGCCGACGTCACCCATATGTGAAGACTGATTCCTGCTGCTCCTGGAGAACAGCTGTTACAGGTGAGTAACTACGCTTTCTGGTGGCAACTTTTGGGAAAGGCTGATCTGTTTGTTGGTTTGGTTTGTCTTGGCTGTCCACCATTTGCATTGCTTTTCATATGTTCAAACAAACCTATGTATAAAGCAGATCAGAAGCTGGGAGGAAGCAGGGTTAGCAGCAGGAAGAAAGTTGGTGCCATGGGAATCCAAACTGATACAAGCAGTTCCATATGATCCTGCTAGGCCAGTCCAGACCAAGTGAATCCCCTATGAGCATATTGGTGGAGAGAGAGACCAATGAAAAACCCAGATTTCAATGACCTCACCCCCATGTCTATTTGCCTCAGCTTCCAGAGGTCCCTTCAGTATTTCTTTGTCTCCAGCAAATTGTGGAAGGATTTTCTCCTCTCTGAAAATTGAGAGGAAAAGAGATTGATTAAACAATTGTGAACAACCACCTCAAGCCCTAAAGGGATGATTCACTTGAGCATGACTTGGGAAGCTCCACTAGAGTGCGTTCTTTTTGGTAGCCATAGGAGGAGGAAAAATTGGTTCAGCTAAATGCCCTTATCATAAGAGCCTGTTGAGCAGCCACTAAATTGGAAGGATTTGGAAGAATCTGGAAGAGTACTACAGCCTCACACAACTTCGGCATCCTCTCCCTCCTCCTCCTCCTTCCCCCCCCCCCCCCCCCCGCTCTCTCCCGAAAATTGTAAAAGGCTCTCGGAGGGATCTGCCTGCCAGCCACCTTTCACACAGTGCTGCTGAAAAATAAACCCAGCCAGTGAGACAGTTTCAAAACAATCTGAGCTGAGCCCGGCACGGAGCCTATGCCCAGGGCTCTCGGGAGGGGGGGGGGGGGTGAATACCAAGGCTTGACCTTGTCATTGTCCTTGTTGGGGGCTCCTGGTTCTGTTTCTGTTGGCCACAATTCAGGGTGGACTGCTAGCAACCCTTGGCACTGGATGGGGGTTTTCTGCCGTTTTCTGCATGCATTAGTAATGTTTTTGCCTACTGTGAGCCTGCAGATTCTGCCCAAGTGGCTCCAACACGCGCTCCTTTAACGTGTGTTCTGTAGAAGTGCAATTAACGCACGCTTGTGGGCTAACACAGCCTTAACGTGCGCTCTGATATTACTTACCCTAACTCTCTCTGTCTTCTAGGAAAAGTTGTTTGACCTATGGCAAGCAAGGAGCCTCATCCTTGGATTCTGGACTTTGCCTTTCCTGCATGGCAGCTTTTGAGTCACCCTTGGAGGGCATGTTTTCCCCCTCTCAGGCGGGAGACACAGTCTGCCCCTTCCTGCCTCAGAGCAGGAGGTGTGTAGGATGGTGCTAAAGGTAAGGATGCTCAGCCGGCTGTAGGCTCCGGCGACCATACTGTGAGCTGCTTACATTCTTTAGGGGGTCTGTGGCGATTATGTCCCCTGGTGATGGCGAGCCTTTCCCAAGAGGATAGCTTCTGGAATCTGGATTATCTTCCCAGGAGTTCTTTTCCTTTTTGCAAAATGCTTGGTCCTTCTAGCTTGGAAATTCAGACCCTGTGACCTCTGTGTGCCCCTGGATGCAGTCTTGTACCGGGCAGGCTAGAAGCAGAAGCCCCCCTTGATTACCTATGGCTAAGTGTCTGCACTACATGGCACCCCCTGGGGATGAGGAACCTTTGGGAGCTGTCCAAGATGTTGACTATGCCTTGGACCCAGATGAATCGGTATCGTGCTCTGATGTGGAGGAGGACCTCCTGTCACCTTCAGAATACTATGATGAGGCTGGCGTAATCCGCTGGCTATTCTACAGCTGGGGGTATGCACCAACTTGACTTCTTGAGCCCTGCTTCTGTGGATTTAGTCTTTTCTGCCGATGATACTACTTCTCCCTTGGAGTCTGCTACAGCTTTCTTTTCTGATGCCATGTATGATCTGGCATGCCTTGTGGCCAGGGTTCCCTGACTACTGTGTGATGGCATTGCATTTGGCTGTCATTGGGCGGCGGACACATCCTCCAAAGCCTGGTTGGTTCTACTGGCCTTTAATGAGAGGCTCCTGTTTGGAACAGATTTGGAGAAACTGGTAAAGGATCTAGATGAGACATAATCTTATTGCCTCCAGGAAAACAGGTCCAGGGGGCCCCTGAAATGGGTGAGTGCTCCTTTCTTGTCAGCCTCTGCCTAACCAAGAAGGGTGTGGTGGCTGGATTCCCAGGAATCTCAGAACTATCGCCACTACTGACCTGGAAAGCCTTTCTTCCCCTCTGCTTTAAGGGCCAACAGCTTGTTTTCGGTACTTTCGTGGAGCACATGGACCCAGGGACGCGGCCCCCTCTAGAGGAGGACCCTCCCGGGCCACGCAGTGGTTTGGGGGCTCATTTCTTGGTATCTCCAGTGGGCAGCAGGCTTCACCTTTTCTTTAAGGAATGGGCCCAGGTTACCAAGGATCACTGGGTAATAAACACCATTCAATTTGGCTATATCCTAGAATGCAAAGAGCTGATTCCTGATGCCTTCATTATCTCCCTCTGTGGGTCTGCAATCAAAAATTTTGCTGTGCGGACCACTTTGGACAAGCTGCTTCACCCGAAGGCAGCACTTGCCTGTCTCCCCCCCCCCCCCCCCCGGGCAAGCAGGGCAAGGGCAGATACTTCCATCTACTTTGTAGTGCCGAAGAAGGATAGTTCCTTCTGACCCATCTTGGACCTCAAAGGAGTCAACAAGTACTTGCGCATCTTGCACTTTTGGATGGAAACCTTGCGCTCCATGATTAAAGTATTTTACTGAGGAGAGTTCTTGGCTTCTCTGGATCTGACTGAAGCATATTTTCATATCCCGATCTGGGCAGATCATCAGAAGTTTGTGTTTTGCTGTGCTTGGCTGTCACTATTGGTTCACTGCCCTTCCTTTCAGGCTCTCCACCACCCCAAAGACTTTCTCCAAAGTCATGGTGGTGGTAACTATGGTGCCAAGGGATCTGGGTCCACCCCTATCTGAACGACTGGCTCATCCAAGCCCGTTCTCTTTCAGAAGCAGCTCAGGTGATGTCCCAAGTGGTATCCTCCTTGGAAAGCCCTCGACTGGATGATTAATTAGGAAAAGAGCCAGCTTTTGCCTTCCCAATCTTTGGAGTTTCTTGGCGCTCATTTCAATACTCAAGTGGGCAGAGTTTTCCTGCCAGAGGACAAAGTCAAGACTGTTGAATTGCCTGGCGATGTTCTATGCACAGCTGGTCCCCAGAGTCAGGGATTATCTTCAGCTCCTCGGATTGATGGCAGCGTCCATAGAGATGGTCCTGTGGGCGTGTACCTGCATGCAGTCGCACCAATGGTCCTTGTTGACTCTGTGGTTCCCAAGTTCTCAGGGGTTCGAGCACAGGCTCCCGCTCCCATTGATGGTGAAGTCTAGCCTGCAGTGGTGGCGGTGACTGCTCTGTTATCTGAGGAAGAGCGTTACGCTGGATGACTTCTCCTGGATCCTATTGATGACGAATGTCATTGTCTCGGGCTGGAGAACCCATTGTTGAGACCATACAGACGCTGTCTACAAGTCACCGCTGAAAAGTTGATTTTCTTTCTTTATTTTAGTATTTTCTTCGGTTCGACGCCGGTCCTTTTTCCGTCCGGCCTCGCGACGCCGGTTGCGAGGCCTCCCCTTCTTTTCGGGTTTTTCTGTCCTTCGTGACAAATTCGCGCTTTTTTCACTTTTCCCTGGCGGCACGAACGTTTGACCTCGCAGGGGCCCTTTTTCCCCCGATGGCCGCCAGTGGTTTTAAAAAGTGTATTCAGTGTAAGAAACTCATGTCTCTTACTGACGCACATGATTGCTGCCTCCGTTGCCTGGGCCCAGATCATGAAGAAATGATCTGTGGAGCCTGTAGCAAGATGTCCGCGAAATCTTTGCGGAGTCGGCAGCATCAGCGGGAGAGAATCTTCTCTGACCCCAGCCGTACCCGGACCTCGTCAGAAGCTTCGGTGTCCAGGGAATCTGGCTCTGAACACCGTCGGAGCTCCTCTGAGAGGGGGTCTCCTACCCGAGAACATCATCGGAGGAAGAAACCCGCGAGGACGGCGTCGGTGGATGCTCCTGGCTCCGCGAGGGCCAGGTCGCATAGCCCCGATAGCCGTCCCGGGTCTTTGGAGCTGGAGCGGCCGTCCAAACAGCCTCGTCTGGAGATGGACTCGTCTGCTCACGTAAGTCCTGTTGTCCTCGTGGACTCGCCTCCGAGGGGTCCGACGTCGGGCCCGACGCCGTCGGGGCCCGAGTCGGGGGCTGCTGGGTCTCCTGAGTTCGGACTCAGGTTGACGGCCTTGGAGAGCAGCCTGGCTGCCTTCATGGACCAGCAGTGGGCATTGATCGCTGGCCTCGCTGGCGCTTCTGCCCTGACCGCCGGGACGTCGACGTCTAAGTCGACCCCGGAGACCGAGCCGATCCTCGAGTCCATGCGGGCTCGAGTCGATCCTCGGTCGAGGTCCCCCTCGGCTTCCCATTCGGGGCCGAGGTCGTCGACGCCGACTCCCTCGGCGTCGGGGCGGACGGCGTCTGTGCCCGCCCGGCCGGAGCCGCTCGACTCCTTCTCCGAGGAGTCCGCCTGGGAATCCGAGGTGGAAGAGTCACCTGATTCTTTTCGGACTCGGTGTATCCCTTCGGACTCCCCCGAGTCCGAACCTCGGAGACAGTCCCCTCCGGAGGATGCCCGGTTCTCGGACTTCGTGAGGGATATGGCCAAGGCCTTGGCCTTCCCTGCGGATCCCGAGGAGGAGCCTCGAGCTGAAGAGCTCAGTGCCCTCCAGTATGACTCTCCTGCAAAGGAACATTTTACTGTACTGGTTCCTCCGATGCTGGAACGACTTCTCTTCCGCATGTGGGAGAGCCCGGTGTCGTCGCCGGTATTAAGCAAGCGCGTCGATGCCATATATCGAGTCCGCAAGAGCCCTGGCTTCCAAAAAGCACAGCTGCCGCACCATTCCATGGTGGTGGAATCGGCCATGCATCGGCTCAAGAGCCAGAAGATGCACTCCTCGGTGCCTCCCGGCAGGGAAGCCCGCAGCCTGGATGGCCTCGGTAAGAAGTGTTTCCAGGGCTCTATGCTTGCTTGTCGGGTCCAGACTTACCAGCTCTACATGGGCATGTATCTCAGGGACCTGGCTAAAGAAATAGCCGGATTCTCTGCTGGTCTCTCCGAGGACCCTTTGCGGAGGTTCCAGGCCTTGTCCACTGGTATTCGAGAGTGCTCAAAGTTTATCTCTCGAGCAGCCTATGATGGCTTTGAGGCATCGGCTCGAGTAGCCGCAGCCGGCATCGGTGCCCGCCGACAGGCTTGGCTTCAGTCATCCGACCTCGAGCCCTGGGTGCAGGACAAGTTGGTGGATGTCCCCTGCAGAGGTGAAAACCTCTTTGGCAAACCTATGGATGAGAAGGCTGCACAACTCGAGACAGAGACTCTCACCAGGACTCGGCTCTCCAGGAAAACCTCTGCCCCTTCCCAGAAGAAGAAGGGCTCGGGGAAAAAGCCCTTTTACCCGAGGAAGGCGGCTGCCTATAAACACTACCCTCATTATCAGGCCTCGGCAGCTCCCCAACAGGGTCAGCAGGCCAAGGGACGGGGTAACGGGTCCCGTAGGCAGCAAGCCCCCAAGCCTGCGCCACCGGCCCCTGCTCCGCAGGGTGGGGGTTTTTGACTCTTTCAGCATAGCATCTCCCCCTCCGCTGGTTTCTTTCAGCACGGGAGACCGGCTAGTCCACTTTGCCCACAGGTGGTCCAACATCACGTCCGATACCTGGGTGCTCCACATAGTCCGAGAGGGCTATCTTCTACACTTCCACCAGGTACCTCCCCCCTACTTTCCAGGGGAGCCTCTGCGACCCCCTCTTCACCGGGACTTACTCCTTCAAGAGTTGGCAAGTCTTCTTCAGGAACGGGCGGTGGAACCGGTGCCCCACCACCTGAGAGGTCAAGGCTTTTATTCCAGGTACTTCCTGATACCAAAGCGAACTGGAGGCCTCAGACCCATCCTGGACTTGCGGAACCTCAACAAGTTCCTGGAAAGGGAAAAGTTCAAGATGCTTACCCTTGGAATCCTGCTGCCCTACCTCCGGCAGGGAGATTGGCTATGCTCCTTGGATCTAAAGGATGCCTACACTCACATCCTCATCCACCCAAGCCACCGACAATACCTAAGGTTTGTGGTGGCAGGCAATCATTACCAGTACAGAGTACTGCCCTTTGGCCTATCCTCCGCACCACGAGTCTTCACAAAATGTCTCGCAGTGGTAGCGGCTTATCTCCGGCTTCAAGGCCTCTTTGTCTTCCCTTACCTAGACGACTGGCTCATCAGAGCACCGTCCTCCACGGAGGCCACTCACGCCACGCACCGTACTGTGACTCTGCTCCAGTACTTGGGCTTTGTCATAAACTTCGAAAAGTCCACTTTGCTCCCCTCTCAGGATCTCGAGTTCATCGGCGCCAGATTAAACACGCTTCAGGCACGAGCCTTTCTGCCGCTTGACAGGGCACAACGGCTCATGGCTCTCGCCAGCCGCTTTCGCAGCCATTCCCGGGTCTCGGCCAGGCACTTTCTGAGACTGCTCGGCCATATGGCTTCCACGGTCCATGTGACCCCCAATGCCCGCCTGAATATGCGGCCTGCTCAGTGGTGCCTTCGCTCACAATGGCGTCAGGCCTCGGGGAGACTAGCGGACTCAGTACGAATCTCCAGCCCGCTGGTCTCTTCTCTACGGTGGTGGCTTCATCTGCCCAACCTAGTGCTCGGAATGCCTTTTCAGTCTCCTCTGCCTGTTCAGGTACTGACGACCGATGCTTCTCTCCTGGGTTGGGGAGCACATTGCCAAGGGACATGTACTCAGGGTCTCTGGACATCTGCCCAGCAGATCAACTTCCTGGAGCTCAGAGCGATCCGCCTGGCTCTACGGGCCTTCTCCCACCTTACCACTCACCAGTCCGTCCTCGTCCAGACGGACAATCAAGTGGCCATGTTCTACGTGAACAAACAGGGGGGCACGGGCTCCTTCCTTCTCTGTCGGGAAGCACAAAAGCTCTGCGCTTGGGCCGTCAGCCGAGGAATCCTCCTCAAAGCTGTCTATCTCCCAGGTCAAGAAAATTGCCTGGCAGATAAACTGAGCAGAATCCTCCAACCACACGAGTGGAGATTGGACCCGTTGGTGGTTCAAAGGATTTTTCTCCAGTGGGGCCTCCCCACGCTGGATCTCTTTGCCAGTCCTCTGAACAGGCAACTTCCTCGGTTCTGCTCTCGGGAACCGCATCCCCTCCGAGTAGCGGCGGATGCTTTTCTGCTCTCATGGTCCACGGGCCTTCTGTATGCCTTTCCTCCCATGCTGCTGGTGTCTCGAACACTTTTCAAGGTTCTCCAAGACAAGGCTTCGGTGATCCTGATAGCTCCCCGGTGGCCCAGGCAACCGTGGTTCCTGCTACTGATGCAACTGGCGGTAGATACTCCGTTGCCTCTGGGTTTTCAACCCGATCTCCGGACCCAGGATCAGGGGTCTCTCCTACACCCCAACCTCAGATCTCTTCATCTGATGACCTGGCTGCTGAAAGGGTAGTCCTTGCTCCCCTCCTGCTGCCTCCGGAGGTGGAAGAGGTCGTGCTAGCTTCCAGGCGACCCTCTACCCGGATATCCTACGCCCTTAAATGGCGTCGCTTCTCCACCTGGTGTACTCAACAGTCTCAGGATCCCTTCTCCTGCTCGGTGTCGGTGGTCTTGCAGTACTTGCTTTCCCTCTCCAATCTTGGACTAAAGTCCAACTCGGTCAAAGTTCACCTCAGTGCTATTGCTGCACATCATGTGCCGGTGGAAGGCAGGCCTCTTTCCGGCCACCCTCTCGTGGCACGGTTCTCCCGAGGTCTCCTTCTCCTTAAACCACCTTTGTGCCCCCCAGCCCCTGACTGGGACCTGAACGTGGTTTTACAGCGGATCACCTGTCCGCCTTTTGAACCCATGGCTACCTGTCCTCTCCGTTTTCTTTCTTGGAAAACCTTATTCCTGGTAGCCCTCACTTCCGCTAGACGCGTTTGTGAACTGCAGGCCCTAGTGTCTGATCCCCCTTACACTAGGTTCTACAAGAATAGGGTAGTCCTGCGGACTCACCCTAAGTTTCTTCCAAAAGTGGTCTCCCCTTTTCACATCAATCAGGAGGTGGTGCTTCCGACCTTCTTTCCCAGGCCACACTCCAGCCGAGCTGAAATGGTCTTGCATACCCTGGACTGTCAGAGGGCGTTAACCTTCTACCTTGATCGTACGCGAGAGCACCGTAAGACTGTTCAGCTCTTCCTGTCTTACGACCCTAATAAATTGGGGCTCCCTGTCTCCAAGCGTACTCTGTCCATCTGGGTAGCTGACTGTATCACTTGGACTTATGGGGCGGCAGGCCTCTCGTTGGAAAGTCGAGTCACGGCTCATCGGGTTAGGGCGAAGGCTGCGTCAGTGGCTTACCTCCGCTCTGTTCCCTTGGCAGACATCTGCCGGGCCGCCACTTGGTCTTCGAGCCAGACTTTTGCAACCCATTACTGCCTCGAGAGGGAGTCCCGCAGGGACAGTGCTTTCGGACAGGCAGTCGACGTCACCCATATGTGAGGACTGATTCCTGCTGCTCCTGGAGAACACCTGTTACAGGTGAGTAACTACGCTTTTCCGTCAATGCCATGGTAGTTTCTTACGTGATTTGGCAGGGTGACACAAGAAGCACCAGAGTGGCCTGGGAGATGGCTTTCTTGTTTGCCTGGGTGGAGAAGAACCTCCTAGCCTTGTCTCAACACATTACAGGAGTCGACAATGTGGAAGCTAACTTCCTTAGCCAGCACTCCCTGAATCCTGGCGCGTGGAAGTTGAGTCAAGATGCCTTTCAGTTGATTGTGCACCATTGGAGTCTCCCTGAGATGGATCTGATGGCGACCTGCTCCAATGCCAAAGTGTGCCATCTCTAAAGTCACCACATGTAGATGGGGTCCGAGGGCATTGATACCCTGACCCAGCCTTGGCCCAATCAGCAGCTGCTATACATATTTCCTCCATGGCCCTTGGTGGGGCGTGTGATTCAGTGTATAGAGTGCCACCTGGACAGGATTGTCCTGATGCGAATTGGCTGCGGAGACCATGGTTCGGAGACCTGATGTGGTTCCTTCAAGCATCTCCCCTTCGGCTGCCTCTGCTTGGGGGCTGTTGCGGCAGGGGCCAATTGTCCTAGAGGACCTGGCTCACATCTTGCTTTACAGCATGGCTCTTGAAAGAAGACTGCTAGTGCGTAAGGGCTACTCTCCAGCTGTAATCTCTACTATACTTGGTGCTCGGAGGAGGTCTACCAAGCTAGCATATGTACGGATATGGTTCCTCTTTGAGCACTGGTGTGGCATTCTGCACTTGGCTTCTGAGGCAGTCAAGGTATCATCCTTGTTGGCCTTTCTTTAAGATAGCCTAGAGAAAGGTCTATCTCTTAGTTCCCTGAAGGTTCAGGTGGCAGCTTTGGCCTGTTTCTATGGTCCGATAGCAGGCAAGTCCTTGGCCTTGCACCTGGGCCACTCACGTTTTCTCTAAGGGATTGATGTCTGCGTCCTCCCCTTCAATCAGTGATTCCTTCCTGGAATTTACCTCTGGTGCTCAGGGTCCCGATGGTGGCCCCTTTTGAGCCATTGAAGAGTGCTACCTTGAAGGATTTGATGCTTAAGACTGTCTTCTTGGTTGCAGTTTGTTCTGCAAGGCCAATCTTTGAGCTGCAGACTCTCTCTTGTCAAGATCCTTATCTGTCCTTTTCAACTGAGGCTCTTTCCATTTGGCCTGTGCCTTCGTTCTTGCCGAAAGTGCTGCCTTCCTTTCATGTGAACCAGGTTGTTTGCCTGCCCTCCTTCTCTAAGGAGCAGTGCAAGGGGAAGGATTAGTATCTCCGCCTTGTGGATGTCTGGACGGTGCTGCTTGAAGGTTACAAATTCCTTTCATAAGTCTGACCATCTGTTTGTGCTGTTTGCTAGCCCATGCAAGGGTGAGGTGGCAGTCACGTCTACATTGGGGCCCTGAGTTTAAGGAGGCTATTGCTTCCGCATATCTGTTACGGAACTTGCTGGTTCTGGAAGGTTTACGTGCCCATTCTACCTGAGCACAAGTGTCTTCGTCTGCGGATTTGTTAGGCAGTCACATGGGTATCCCTTTCCACTTTTTCCAATCATTACCACTTTTTTCTCCAGGACCAAGCAGGAAGTCAGTCCTCACTTATGGGTGACGTCGGCGCCGACGGAGCCCTCGCGGAGCAATTTTCCCCAGCTTTCAAAGAAAGCCTTTGGGAATTGCAGCGCGCATGCGCGGTCGTCTTCCCGCCCGAGGGTGCCATCTTAGCCAGTCTTCTTTTTTCCGCGGAGCCCTACAGACGTCCCCGTCTTGTCCCCGCGAAAAAGTTGATTTTCTTCTTTGTTTTATCCTTTTTTCTTTCGGTTCGACGCCGATCGTTTTCCCGCCCGGACTCGCGACGCCGGTCTCGAGTCCGCTTACTTTTTTCGGTTTTTCTGACTTAGTCAGCTTTCGTTTTCGGTTTCCCTGGCAGCCCGGTCCTTTGACCTCGCAGGGGCCCTTTTTCCCCCGATGGCTGCCAGTGGGTTTAAGCGGTGTGGTCGGTGTGACCGAAATATGTCACTAACCGACACACACGACTTTTGCCTCCGCTGCCTGGGCCCGGATCATGAGGAACTGATCTGTGGGCCCTGCAGCAAACTGTCCTCAAAGGCGTTGAGGAGTCGGCGGCATCAGCGTGAGAGAATCTTCGCTGACCCCAGCCGTACCCGGACCTCGTCGGAGGCCTCCGCGTCGAAAGGCTCCAGCTCGGACCGTCGCCGGAGCTCCTCCGACCGGGGTTCTCCCTCCGGGGACCATCGTCGGAAGGAAAAACCCACGAGGGCGGCGTCGGTGGACGCTCCTGGTTCCGCGAGGGCCAGGTCGCATAGCCCCGACAGCCGCCCCGGGTCCTTGGAGAAGGAACACATCCCGAAGCGACCTCGCCTGGAGTCGGAGATGCCTGCCCGGGTAAGTCCTGTGGTCCTTCTGGACTCGCCTCCGCGACAGCCGACGTCGGGCCCGACGCCGTCGGGGCCCGAGTCGGGGGCTGCTGGGTCACCTGAGCTCGGACTCAGGTTGACGGCCTTGGAGAGCAGACTGTCTGCCTTCATGGACCAGCAGCGGGCACTGCTCGCTGGCCTCGCTGGCGCCGCTGCCCCGACCGCCGGGACGTCGACGTCCAAGTCGACCCCGGAGACCGAGCCGATCCTCGAGTCCATGAGAACTCGAGTCGATCCTCGGTCGAGGTCACCCTCGGCCTCCCGTTCGGGACCGAGGTC
Organism: Ichthyophis bannanicus; assembly: GCA_033557465.1. Taxonomy (NCBI): domain Eukaryota; kingdom Metazoa; phylum Chordata; class Amphibia; order Gymnophiona; family Ichthyophiidae; genus Ichthyophis; species Ichthyophis bannanicus. The sequence goes on from CM066033.1 coordinate 301,200,298, forward strand.
GCCGACGCCGACTCCCTCGACGTCGGGGCGGCTGGCGCCGCACCCTGCCCGGGCCGACCCCACCGAGTCCTCGTCGGAGTCGGTCTGGGAGTCTGAGGAGGAAGAGTCACCTGATTCTTTCCGGACTCGGTGTGTCCCATCGGACTCACCGGGGTCCGAGCCTCGGAAGCAGTCCCCCCCGGAGGATGCCCGGTTCTCGGACTTCGTTAGGGATATGGCCAAGGCTTTGGCCTTCCCTGCGGATCCCGAGGAGGAGCCTCGAGCCGAAGAGCTCGACGCCCTCCAGTATGACTCTCCCGCGAGGGAGCACTTTACTGTGCCGGTTCCTCCTATGCTGGAACGACTACTCTTCCGCATGTGGGAGAGTCCGGCCTCCTCGCCGGTCCTGAGCAAGCGGGTCGATTCTATCTATCGGGTCCGCAAGAGCCCTGGCTTTCAGAAGGCACAGCTGCCACACCATTCCATGGTAGTGGAATCGGCCATGCATCGTCTTAAGAGCCAGAAGATGCACTCCTCGGTGCCTCCTGGAAGGGAGGCCCGTAACCTGGATGGCCTTGGCAAGAAGTGCTTCCAGGGCTCTATGCTCGCATGTCGTGTCCAGACTTACCAGCTCTACATGGGCATGTATCTCCGGGATCTGGCTAAAGAGCTAGCCGGATTCTCCGCTGGTCTCTCCGAGGAGCCCTTGCGGAGGTTCCTAGCCTTGTCCATGGGCATTCGGGAATGCTCAAAGTTCATGTCCCGAGCAGCCTATGATGGCTTTGAGGCCTCGGCTAGAGTGGCCGCAGCCGGCATCGGTGCCCGCCGACAGGCTTGGCTTCAGTCGTCAGACCTTGAGCCCTGGGTACAGGACAAGTTGGTCGATGTCCCCTGCCGAGGCGAAAACCTCTTTGGCAAGCCCATGGCGGAAAAGGCTGCACAAATTGAGACTGAGACTCTCACCAGGACCAGGCTTTCTAGGAAGACCTCCGCCCCTTCCCAGAAAAAGAAGGGCTCGGGAAAAAAGTCCTTTTACCCGAGGAAGGCGGCTGCCTACAAACAGTACCCCCATTATCAGGCCCCTGCAGCTCCCCAACAGGGCCAGCAGGCCAAGGGACGGGGTAACGGGTCCCGTAGGCAGCAAGCCCCCAAGCCTGCACCACCAGCCCCTGCTCAGCAGGGTGGGGGTTTTTGACTCGCTCAGCATAGCCTCTCCCCACCCTCTGGTTCCTCCAAGCACCGGAGGCCGGCTGGTTCACTTCGCCAACAGGTGGTCCAGCATCACCGCAGATGCCTGGGTACTTCAGGTCGTGCGAGAAGGCTACCTTCTCCACTTCCATCAGGTCCCTCCCTCCTATTTTCCGGGAGAGCCTTCGCGCCCCCCTCTGCACAGGGAGTTGCTCCTTCAGGAGTTAGCAGGTCTTGTGCAGGAACAGGCGGTGGAACCGGTGCCCCACCACCTGAGAGGTCAAGGCTTTTATTCAAGGTATTTTCTGATACCAAAGAGAACAGGGGGCCTCAGACCCATCCTGGACTTGCGCAACCTCAACAAGTTCCTTGTGCGGGAGAAGTTCAAAATGCTTACCCTTGGAATCCTTCTGCCCTACCTCCAGCAGGGAGATTGGCTATGCTCCTTGGATCTAAAGGATGCCTACACGCACATCCTCATCCACCCAAGCCACCGCCAATACCTAAGGTTTGTGGTGGCAGGAAATCATTACCAGTACAGAGTACTGCCCTTTGGCCTATCCTCCGCACCGCGAGTCTTCACAAAATGTCTCGCGGTCGTGGCGGCCCATCTCCGGCTTCACGGCCTCTATGTCTTTCCGTACCTCGACGACTGGCTCATCAGAGCAGCGTCCGCTCAGGAGGTCACCAACGCCACGTGCCGCACGGTGACTCTGCTGCAGCACTTGGGCTTTGTTATAAACTTCGCAAAGTCCACTTTGCTCCCCTCACAGGATCTCGAGTTCATCGGCGCAAGGCTGCACACTCCTCGGGCACGAGCGTACCTACCGCTCGACAGGGCTCAACGGCTCATGGACCTAGCCGACCGCATTCGCAGCCAGCCCCTGGTCTCCGCCAGGCGCTTCCTGAGACTGCTCGGCCATATGGCTTCCACCGTCCATGTGACCCCCAATGCCCGCCTGAATATGCGGTCTGCTCAATGGTGTCTCCGCCAGCAGTGGCGACAAGCCACAGGCGGCCTGGCAGACCTAGTGCGCGTCTCCGAGCCGCTGCTCTCGTCTCTCCGGTGGTGGCTCCGGCAGCCGAACCTGAGCCGACCCGGGTGCTGACCACCGATGCATCCCTCCTGGGCTGGGGAGCACATTGCCAAGAGGCACGTACTCAGGGCCTCTGGACCACGTGGGAGTCTGCTCAGCAGATCAACTTCCTGGAGCTCAGGGCGATCCGCCTAGCTCTCAAGGCCTTCTCCCACCTGACTTCCCACCAATCCGTCCTTGTCCAGACGGACAATCAAGTTGCCATGTTCTACGTGAACAAGCAGGGGGGCACGGGCTCCTTCCTCCTCTGCCGGGAGGCACTGAAGCTCTGCTCTTGGGCCGTCAGTCACGGCATTCTCCTCAAGGCGGTTTATCTCCCGGGCCAAGAAAATTGCCTTGCAGACAAACTCAGCAGGGTCCTCCAGCCGCACGAGTGGCGTCTGGATCCCTTGGTAGTTCAGAAGCTCTTCCTCAAGTGGGGTCTCCCCACGGTAGATCTCTTTGCCAGTCCTCTCAACCGGCAACTTCCTCGCTTCTGCTCTCGTCAGCCGCACCCCCTTCGGGTTGCGGCGGACGCCTTTCTGATCTCATGGTCGGGGAGCCTTCTGTATGCTTTCCCTCCCATCCCGCTAGTCTCTCGGACTCTTTTCAAGGTTCTCCGAGACAAAGCCTTCATGATCCTGGTGGCCCCTCGCTGGCCCAGACAGCCGTGGTTTCCGCTCCTGCTGCAACTGGCGGTGGAGGATCCCATCCCTCTGGGGGTACAACCGGATCTCCTCACTCAGGATCAGGGGTCCCTCCTGCACCCCAACCTCATGTCTCTCAACCTCATGGCCTGGCTGCTGAGAGGGTAGTCCTTGCTCCCCTTCTCCTGCCGGCGGAGGTGGAGGTGGTCGTCTTGGCTTCGCGACGGCCTTCTACCCGCAAATGCTACGCCCTTAAATGGCGTCGCTTTGCAGTCTGGTGTACCCAACAGTCTCAGGATCCCTTCTCCTGCCCGGTGTCGGTGATCTTGCAGTACTTGCTGCACCTCTCTAATCTGGGACTTAAGTCCAACTCCGTCAAAGTTCACCTCAGTGCTCTTTCAGCACATCATGTGCCGGTGGACGGCAGACCTCTCTCCAATGACCCTCTCGTAGCGAGGTTTCTCCGAGGTCTCCTTCTACTTAAACCACCTCTGCGCCCGCCAGCGCCTGACTGGGACCTGAATGTGGTGTTGCAGCGGATCACCTGTCCGCCTTTTGAACCTATGGCTACCTGTTCTCTCCGTTTTCTGTCTTGGAAAACACTGTTCTTGATAGCCCTCACTTCCGCTAGACGCGTAAGTGAATTGCAGGCCCTCGTGTCTGATCCCCCTTACACTAGGTTCTACAAGAATAGGGTGGTCCTACGGACTCATCCGAAATTTCTGCCTAAAGTGGTCTCCCCTTTTCACATCAATCAGGAGGTGGTACTTCCAACCTTCTTTCCCAGACCACACTCCAGCCGAGCTGAGACGGTCCTCCATACCCTGGACTGTAGAAGGGCTCTGAACTTCTACCTTGACCGTACGCGGGAGCACCGTAAAGCTGCTCAGCTTTTTGTGTCTTTTGACCCCAATAGATTGGGGCTCCCGGTCTCCAAGCGTACTCTGTCCATCTGGGTTGCGGACTGTATCTCTTGGGCTTATGGGGCAGCCGGACTCTCCTTAGAAAGTCGAGTCACGGCTCATTGTGTTCGGGCAAAGGCCACGTCAGTGGCTTACCTCCGCTCTGTTCCGCTGGCAGACATCTGCCGGGCCGCTACTTGGTCTTCGAGCCAGACTTTTGTGGTCCATTACTGTCTCGAGAGGGAGTCCCGTAGGGACAGTGCTTTCGGACAGGCAGTCCTCCGTAATCTCTTTGAGGTCTGAGCAACTCCTACCCTCCATCCCGGATGTGGGCTACCGGTGGGTGATATTTCAGCGAAGATTCTATCCTTCTGTGCTGCTGAGCTAGAGGGAGCTCATTTTTGTGCTTAGGGTCTCCGGTAGCCTTGAGCTTGGGAGTCCCATAAGTGAGGACTGACTTCCTGCTTGGTCCTGGAGAAAGCGTAGTTACTCACCTGTAACAGGTGTTCTCCAGGAGCAGCAGGAATCAGTCCTCACTACCCTCCCTCCTCCCCTTGGAGTTGCAATCGTCTGCTTATGTTCTTTTTGCAAATTTTTTATGCTGTCTTTTTTAGCTATGTCATCTGACTGGCTAAGATGGCACCCTCGGGCGGGAAGACGACCGCGCATGCGCGCTGCAATTCCCAAAGGCTTTCTTTGAAAGCTGGGGAAAATTGCTCCGCGAGGGCTCCGTCGGCGCCGACGTCACCCATAAGTGAGGACTGATTCCTGCTGCTCCTGGAGAACACCTGTTACAGGTGAGTAACTACGCTATCTCCATGCTTATGGAGTAGCAATCATTAAAACTCATTTCAGTTGTTTTCCAAAAATTCTTAGGAAGGCTTTCTTATCTTAGGTTTGACTCACATTACTTTGATTATTGTCAGCATTATTATCTGATTTACATATATATCTCAGCTCACAGAGGAAGGAAATCAGGACATGGGTGGACGCGGCCTTCGGCTCAAGAGTTCTGCGAGCTGTGGTATCTTCCCGCTTAGTGGAGTTGTAGCTTTGGTACATTCCACTTGTTTGGACTGGTCTAGTGGGATGATATGGAAGGTGACATTTTATTTACCAGATAATGTCCTTCCTTTGAGGCCTGATAGACCAGTCCAGGGCCCGCCCCTGAAACCGTATTGCTCTGTTCTTCTGTTGTGGTTCCCTTCGATCTGCCATGATTTTATACTTGACTCTACAGGCTCATTTTCTACTGATAGCCTTTTGTTCTACCTTCCCATACATAGTTCGCTACTGTTGAATACTTGTTGTTGCCCACATTGAGGTTGTGTGAGGCTTGCTATGTATCTCCCATATACTTTGGGATATATTTTGGGATGAATACTGAAGGGACTTCTGGTGGCTGAGCTGGATAGAGGCATGGGAGTGATGTAATTGAAACCTGGGCTTTTCATTGGTCTTTGTCTTCCACCAGTCTACTGATAGAGCAACACAACCCACTTGTCTGGACTGGTCTAGCAGGACTCAAGAAAAGGACATTATGTGGCAAGTAAAATGTCACCATCATGTTGCAGCAATGGCAAAGGAAATGAGCAGTGTTTTGTGAGGTTCCAAGCCCCACAATATGAGAAGGCAAGGCCCTGCCATGTCAGAGGTGAAATCAGCAGTGAGTAGTATTTGGCAGTGACCAACTGCCCTCCATAGATACTTCAGTAGTTCAGAGGTTTGCACCCAAATTCACTTCATGACACCGGTCACAACTTTAAATTCTTCAGCAGCATCTCTTTCGCTGCAGGTTGCGCTATGCACATCTTGAACAGAATTTCAGTGACTGTCCACCCAGACTTCATGGCTGCATATACATCTTTCAGTAGTCTTACTGGAATCACTGATTTTTGTTTCTATTCATCTTTCAGTAGCTTTGCAAACTTCTTTTCATTCACAGTAGTCATTGTCTTTGGCCCGTAGGATTCAGTGCATGCAATATATATTATTTGCAGAACCAAAACTCACCACTACAAAACCCCTCAGATTCTACACAGTGCAAACAAGCACAACTACTTCTATCTAATGGCATCCCCTCATGCCCCGGAGAATTACTTGTTAGTTGATAATTTACCCTGTTAAGTTCTCCAAGAAATAAATCCTGATCTATGAACATAAGATATGCCATACTGGGTCAGACCAAGGTCCATCAAGCCCAGTATCCTGTTTTCAACAGTGGCCAATCTAGGTCACAAGTACCTAGCAGTTTACCCAAAAGACATTGGTTACACAATGCTTGTATTGGGGCAAGCAGTGGATATTCTGGGTCCACATTAATAATGGTTTATGTGGCTAACCTTTTTTAAACCTGGCTACACTAACAGCTTTTACTACATCCTCCGGTAGCAAATTCCAGAGTTTGATTACACATTGAGTGAAAAAAATATTTTCTCTTATTTGTCTTAAATAGGTTACCCTGTAAATTCATTGCATGTCCCCTAGTCTTTCTATATATCCAGGAACAAGCAAGAATGTAGTCTTCACATATGGGTGTTGTCGGTACCGATGGAGTCTGCACGGGAACGCTCCCCAGCGTCCAATTAGAAAGCTTTTGGGAGCATCCCACAGCGCCTGGGTGCTGCCTTCCCGTCATTCCCAACTGCCTCTCTCCAGTTTTTCATTTTCTGCGGAGCCAGCAGGTTGTCGTTCCTGTCACCGCAGAAAATTTTTCCTATTCTCCTTTTTTGTGGTCGCGTCTGCCTTCCCTCGACGCTATACTGGTACCGCCGGTACTTTCTTTCTTTCTTTAAAAAAAATAAATAAATTTTTTTTTCCAAACCTTTCCTCTTCTGGTGCACGCGCCATTTTGGGCCTTAGGCCCAAAATTTCCTTTACTATGGAAAAACCCGCTTCGGGTTTCAAGAGGTGCACCAAGTGTGGCGGTGCCATCTCCGTCACCGACACCCATGAGTGGTGCCTTAAATGTTTAGGTCCTTACCACTCCATTTCGGAGTGTATGGCCTGTGCCATGATGTCCAAGAGGGGTCGACAAAACTGAGCTGCTAAGCTCAGCACCCTTTTTCCCTCCGATGCAGCCTCTGTGGCATCGACGTCTTCCAGGGCTTCGTCTTCCTCCCATGGATCTCAGGTACCTAAACATATGTCTGGCCAGTCCTGAAAGGGTAGATCTCCTTCCAAGCATCGAGATGCCTCTGGCGTTGCCCTTGAGGGTTCTGTACCGGCAAAATTGCCCTGGCGGGAGGCTTCAGCTTCCAAAGCATTATCGGGGCTCCAGGATGTTCTCGAGGCCTCAACCTCGGCAGGACTACTGGTGCCATGCTCTGGGGTACCGGCTGATTTCTCTGGTACTGATACCCAGGCATCGGCAGCATTAATAGACCAGAGGTTCCTGGCTATTGAACGCAGTCTGGCGGCTCTCTTTGCGGCATCGACACCCTCGGAACCGCGTCAGATAGTCCAACCGGTACTGGCACAGACTCCGGCACCGGTACCGACAGCATTGGCATCGATATCGGTGTCTGAATTGCCGGCACCCAGTCATGCTATGCCTTCCGGTACCGATACACCGGTACCGATTCCCCCCAGCACTGACTTCGGTCGGTACGGGTATCGTGCTCTACAAGAGCACCCGGACAAAAGATACTTTGAATCCTCGGAGGAGTCTGAGGATTCTGACAGCTCCGTCGGTACCAGAGTACGTCTCCCAGAGGAGCCTTCCTCTCCTAAACGTAGGATGTCTCCTCTAGAAGATATCTCCTTTCAGGATTTTATCAAGGAGGTGGCTCAAGGTCTTTCTATTACTGTGGCTCCTGAAGCAGAGCCCAGGGCAAAGGAGTTGGAGATAATACAGTATCCCAAGACTCCTAATGATCTTATGTTAAGAATGTGGGAAACACCTCTTACCACCTCTCCTCACTCTCGTAGACTGGATACCATGTATCGAGTACCTCCGTGTCCTGGCTTCCAGAAGACTCAGCTTCCTCACCACTCTATTGTAGTGGAATCAGCTATGGGAAGGATCAGAAGTGCAAAAAGGCATGCCTCTAATCCTCCAAGACGTGAGTGTCGAACTTTGGATACCTTTGGACATCATACTTTCCAGGCTTCCATGCTTTCTGCCAGGATCAGTTCCTATATTTTATATATGGGAATGTTCCTTAAGGAAGTCACAGGAGATTTAGAGATTTTGAGCCCTCTTCTTCCTGATAAGAGGCAGGATTTTCTCACACTGGTTAAACATGCCCAGGATGTTTCTAAGTTTGTCAATTGTGCAGCTTTTGACTGTTTTGAGTGCATAAGCAGAACCTCTGCCATTGCCATAGGTGCACGTAGAATTGCCTGGCTCCAGGCATCCGATTTGGAGCTCTGGGTGCAGGACAAACTGGACAATATCCCTTGTACAGGTGAGAATCTATTAGGCAAAAATTGGCAAGAGAAGGCCAATGAGTTGGATGCTGACAATTCCACTTTGGATAGATTATCCAAAGCCACAGCTGATCCTGCAAGGAAGAAATCTTTCAAGAAACCATTCTTCTCCAAAAATAAGAGGTTTTATCCCCCTAATTCTCAGCAGGGACGTTCTGCAGGTCAGCCTGCCCGAAAGAGTCAGCAACCACCTAAACAACGGAAAGCAAAGACTGCTAAGTCTCAACCGTCTCAGCAGTCTCAGCCTCCACAAGGCCTTTGACTTCCATCTAGAGAACTTAGCCTTCCTGGCCCTCAACGGACCAGAACCTTCCACCATTCCAGAAAGGTTGTGTCACTTTGCCCCCAGATGGGGGCAGATAACAGCAGAACACTGGACTCTCTCAATTATAAAAGAGGGGTACAAGCTTCACTTTCTGTGCATGCCCCCTCCCACAATGGTAAGACAGTTCAATTCTCAGACCTGTCTCATCAACCTGTTAGATCAAGAGGTCACTATGCTTCTTGCCCAAGGGCAATAGAAGAGGTACCCATTCCTCAACAGGGTACAGGGTTTTACTCCCCCTATTTCCTTATCCCAAAAAAAACAGGGTGACACAGACCTATTTTAGACCTCAGAGAATTGAACAAATTCCTGTTTAAAGAGAAATTCAAGATGATTTCTCTGGGAACGCTGCTGCCATACCTTCAGAGTTAGGATTGGCTTTGTTCTCTAGATCTCAAAGATGTGTACACTCATGTGCTCATCCATCCAACTCACAGAAAGTTCCTTCAGTTCCTTTTTCAAGGAAAGCACTACCAATACAGGGTGCTTCCTTTTGGCCTAGCCTCAGCACCAAGGGTGTTTACGAAATGCATGGCTGTGGTAGCAGCATATCTCAAGGAACAAGCAGGAATCTAGTCATCACATATGGGTATCGTCGGTACCGACGGAGCCTGCGCGGGAACGCTCCCCAGCGTCCAATTAGAACGCTTTTGGGAGAATCCCACAGCGCCTTCGTGCTGCCTTCCCACCTTTCCCAACTGCCTTTCTCCAGTTCTTCTTTTTCCGCGGAGCCAGCAGGTCATGTTCCTGTCACCGCAGAAGAATTTCTTTATTTCTTTTTGTGGTCGCGTCTGACGCCTTCGACGCTCTACCGGTACCGCAGGTCTTTCTTTTCCTATTTCTAAAAAAATATATATATATATATATTCTTTTTCTATTTTCCTCAGGTGCACCTGCCTTTTTGGGCCTTAGGCCCAAAAACGTCCTTAACATGGAAATACCTGCCTCAGGTTTTAAAAAATGCACCAAGTGTGGCGGTACCATTTCTGTCACCGACACCCATGAATGGTTTTTAAAATGTGTAGGTCCTGATCACTCCATCACGGATTGTGTGTCCTGTGCCATGATGTCTAAAAGAGGTCGGCAGAACCGAGCTGCCAAGCTCAGTACCCTGTTTCCCTCTGATGCAGCTTCAGTGGCATCGACATCTTCCAGGGCTGCTTCATCCTCCCGTGGATCTCAGGTAACTAAACATAAATCCAGCCGGTCCTCGAAGGGTAGATCTCCTCCTAAGCATCGAGATGCCTCTGGCGTTGCCCTCGAGGATTCTGCACCGGCAAAATTACCCCGGCGTGAGGCTTCGGCTTCCAAAGCCTTATCGGGGTTCCAGGATGTTCTAGATGGCTCGGCCTCAACAGATCTCCTGATGCCATGCTCTGGGGTACCGGTGGCCTCCACCGGTACCGGCTTTCAGGCATTGGCGGCATCCATGGACCAGAGAATTCTGAGCATGGAATGCAGTCTGGCGGCTTTCCTTGCGGCATCGACGCCCTTGGTACCGCGTCAGACAACTCCACCGGTACCGGCACTAGCACCGGCATCGGTATCGGTATCGGCACCGGTACCAATAGGATCGGCATCGGTGTCTGCTATGCCGATACTCTGTCCTACGATGCCCTCCGGTACTGATTCTCTGGTACCGGTTATTTCCGGTACCGACATTGATCGGTACGGGTATCGGGCTCTGCAGGAGCATCCAGACAGACGATACTTTGAATCCTCAGAAGAATCTGAGGATTCTGAAAGTTCTGTCGATGCAGAGATACTTCTTCCAGGGGAGGAGTCCTCCCCTAAATGCAGGATGTCTCCTCCAGAGGACATGTCTTTCCAAGACTTTATCAGAGAGGTGGCTCGGGACCTGTCCATCACTGTGGCCCCTGAAACAGACCCAAGGGCCAAGGAGTTGGAAATTTTACAGTATCCCAAAACTCCTAAGGAGGCAGCTACCTTACCCATTCATGAGATTCTATATGATCTCATATTGAGGATGTGGGAAACACCTCTTACCACCTCTCCTCATTCTCGTAGGTTAGATACCATGTATCGTGTCCCTCCTTGTCCTGGGTTCCATAAAATTCAGCTTCCTCACCACTCTTGTGGTGGAGTCGGCTATGAGAAGGAATAGAAGTGCAAAAAGACATGCCTCTAATCCTCCAGGACGTGAATGCAGAACCCTGGTTGCTTTTGGCCGTAGAGTCTTTCAAGCTTCCATGCTTGCTGCAAGAATCAGTTCCTATAGTCTCTACATGGGAATGTTCCTAAAGGAGGTCACAGATAATTTACAGACTAAGTCCTTTCATTTCTGAGGAGAAAAGACAGGATTTTCTCACTTGGGTCAAACATGCCCAAGATGTCTTTAAATTCTCCAACCTTGCAGCCTTTGACTGCTTTGAATGTATAAGCAGAACCTCGGCTATTGCCATAGGTGCACGTAGAATTGCTTGGCTCCAAGCATCTGATTTAGAGCTCTGGGTACAAGATAAATTGGGAAATATCCCTTGTACTGGTGAGAACCTGTTTGGGAAAAATTGGCAGGAAAAAGCCAATGAAATGGATGCTGAAAATTCCACCTTGGATAGACTATCCAAGTCCACTGCTGATCCTGTTAGAAAGAAGTTGTTCAAGAAAACACCTTTTTCTAAAAAGAAAAGATTTTATCCTGCTTATACTCAGCAGGCTTATTCTGCAGGTCAGTTTTCAACTAAACGTCAGCAACCACCCAAACAGAATAAAGCAAAGGCTGCTAGGCCTCCACCGGCTCAGCAGCCTCAGCCTCCTCAGGGCCTTTGACTTTCAGCTAGAGAACTTAGCCTTTCTGGTTCTGGAAGGACCAGAACCGTCCACCATTCCAGGAAGGTTATGTCATTTTGCCCCCAGATGGGGGCAAATAACAGCAGAGCATTGGACACGCTCCATCATAAAGGAGGGGTACAAACTTCATTTTTCAAGCATGCCCCCTCACACAATAGTGAAGCAGTTCAATTCTCCGACACCTCTCATCAACCTCTTAGGTCAGGAGGTTGCCATTCTTCTTGCCCAAGGGGCGATAGAAGAAGTGCCTCTTCATCAACAGGGCATTGGGTTCTATTCCCCTTATTTTCTTATCCCAAAGAAAACAGGGGGATACAGACCTTTATTAGATCTCAAATTCCTTGTCAAGGAGAAATTCAAGATGATTTCTCTCTGTGCTCTGCTTCCATACCTTCAGAGTCAGGATTGGCTTTGTTCTCTAGATCTCAAGGATGCGTACACCCATGTACTCATCCATCCAACCCACAGAAAGTTCCTTTGGTTCCTTTTTCAAGGAAAGCACTACCAATACAGGGTGCTTCCTTTTGGGCTGGCCTCTGCTCCAAGGGTGTTAACGAAATGCATGGCTGTGGAAGCAGCATTTCTCCATACTCTGGGGATATTCATCTTCCCTTACTTGGACGACTGGCTCATTCGAGCTCCAACACAGTCAGAGGCCAAGACTTCTCTATCCTGCACAATGCGTATCCTTCAGTATTTAGGGCTGGTAATAAACATCCCAAAATCCAGTCTGACTCCCACTCAATCTTTGGAGTTCATAGGAGCTCTGCTGGATACCACAAGAGCAAGGGCCTATCTCACCCAGGCCCGTTGCCTTCGCTTAGTGCAGTTAGCTTCTCAAGCAGCGCTAAAGCCTCACCTAACTGCTCGAGAAATGTTCAGTTGCTGGGCCACATGCCATCCACCGTGCAAGTGATTCCATATGCTCGCCTCCAGATGAGGGCAGCTCAGTGGACTTTATCCACCCAATGGACCCAGGCATCAGGGTGCCTGTCAGACAAAAAAGCAAACACAAGTCGCCTCATTTTGTCCCTCCAATGGTGGAGGTCCACTCAAAATCTGTTGCTGGGGTGCCCCTTCCAACAACCCTTACCCCAAGCAACTCTCACAACAGATGCTTCTCCAAAGGGTTGGGGAGCTCATCTGCAAGACTTCTCCACTCAGGGCACCTGTTCTCCACAAGAGAGTTGTCTACATATCAATCTCTTGGAACTCAGGGCAATTTTCCTGGCTCTTCGAGTGTTCCACTCCCTGCTCAGCTACAAGACAGTCCTCATTCACACGGATAATCAGGTAGCCATGTTCTATGTGAGCAAGCAGGGGGGAACGGGCTCTGTCGCTTTGCAACGAAGCTTTGCGACTATGGGCCCTCGCCAGAGAGCATCAGATTCATCTGCTGGCAGTATATCTTCCAGGCATTCAAAACTCTTGGGTGGACAGACTCAGTCGAGTTCTCCTTCCACATGAGTGGTCTCTGCATGCAGACCAGGTGGCCAGGATATTCCAACTTTGCGGAACCCCGGACATAGACCTCTTTGCAAGTCCGTGGAATGCCAAACTTCCCCGGTTCTGTTCCAGAATTCCGGCCCAACTGCTCCAGATCTCCTATCTCAGGAGAACGGGATGTTATGGCATCCTAATCCCCAGTCGCTGCATCTCAGGGCTTGGTTGCTGAAGGCCTAGATCTCCAAGATCTTCCTCTTTCTCAGCAAGTGAAAGATGTTCCTTGTTCTTCCAGAAAACCTTCCACTAGACGTTCTTATGCTTTCAAGTGGAAAAGGTTTACTATTTGGTGTTCAGAAAAGGGTCTTAACCCCCTTGCTATACCTCTGAAATCTTTACTGGAGTATCTCCTCCATTTGTTTAATGCAGGCCTTAAGACAAATTCAGTAAGAGTCCATTTGAGTGCTATTGCAGCTTCTCTTAAACCTCTAAATGGACAACCTATTTCCTCTCATCCTCTTATAGCAAGATTCATGAGAGGCCTCCTTCTAACTAAGCCTCCCATTAGACCACCTCCGGTGGCATGGAACTTGAACCTGGTTCTTGGGCAGCTGATGAAGCCACCTTTCTAACCCTTAGTTACCACCTCCTTGAAATTCCTTTCTTGGAAGGTTATCTTTCTCATTGCAATCACATCAGCACGCTGCATTAGTGAATTGCAAGCACTAGTAGCTAATCCACCTTATGCAAGGTTCCATCATTACGAGGTAGTCCTTAGGACTCATCCACACTTTATGCCTAAGGTGGTCTCGCCTTTTCATCTCAACCAAGAGGTCTACCTACCTGTCTCTTTTCTAGGACCTCATGCATCAAATGCAGAGAGGAATCTTCATACCTTGGACTGTAAAAGAGCTCTAGCTTTTTACTTACAAATGTCCTTTGGACTTCCACCATTGGAGGGACAAAATGAGGCGACTTGTGTTTGCTTTTTTGTCTGACAGGCACCCTGATGCCTGGGTCCATTGGATGGATAAAGTCCACTGAGCTGCCCTCATCTGGAGGCGAGCATATGGAATCACTTGCACGGTGGATGGCATGTGGCCCAGCAACTGCAACATTTCTCGAGCAGTTAGGTGAGGCTTTAGCGCAGCAACATAGAAAGTCCTCTCAACTCTTTGTTGCTTTTGATCCTTCTCATTTGGGACTTCCAGTCTCCAAGAGAACACTATCTAACTGGATTGTTCAGTATATTTCTTTCGTCTATCAGAGTAAGAACCTTTCTCTGGAGGGCCATGTCACAGCTCACAATGTGAGAGCCATGGCAGCCTCAGTGGCTCATCTGAACTCTGTCTATTGACGACATCTGTCGAGCAGCCACTTGGGTCTCCGTTCATACCTTCACAGCCCATTACTGCTTGGACAAGGACTCCCGCCGGGATGCCTTGTTTGGTCAGGCTGTTCTCAAACACCTGTTCCATACCTAATCAACTCCTAACCACCATCCCTGGTAGGATGCCAGAGATCCATGGGGGGAAGTGGAGCCCTTCTCAGGGACACACAACTTCTGGGGTCTCTCCCTGGCAACTAAAGCTAGGGAGTCCCCATATGTGATGACTAGATTCCTGCTTGTTCCTGGAGATAGCATAGTTACTCACCTGTAACAGGTGATCTCCGGAAACAGCAGGAATTTAGTCCTCACAACCCACCCACCTCTCCTAGGAGTTGTATCTCTCTATCTCTCTCTTTTCCTTTCCCTCGCTCTCTCTTTTTGTCTCAGCTCTAAAACTCAACTGGAGAGAGGCAGTTGGGAAAGGCGGGAAGGCAGCACACAGGCGCTGTGGGATGCTCCCAAAAGCGTTCTAATTGGACGCTGGGGAGCGTTCCCGAGCAGGCTCCGTCGGTACCAATGATACCCATATGTGAGGACTAAATTTCTGTTGTTCCCGGAGATCACCTGTTACGGGTGAGTGACTGCTTTCTTTGCACTTTAGGAATATTCGTCTTCCCCTACTTAGATGACTGGCTCATTCGAGCCCCATCAGAGTCAGAGGCCAGGATTTGTCTATCTTGCACAATGCGTATCCTTCAGTATTTGGGTCTGGTCATAAACATCCCAAAATCCAGCCTAACTCCCACTCAGTCTCTAGAGTTCATAGGAGCTTTGCTGGATACCAGAAAAGCAAGTGCCTATCTTCCCCAGACCCGTTGCCTTTGCATGGTGCAGTTAGCTTCTCAAGCAATGCTAAAGCCTCTTCTCACTGCTCGAGAAATGTTACAACTACTGGGCCACATGGCATCTACCGTGTATGTGGTTCCTTATGCTTACCTCCATATGAGGTCAGCCCAGTGGACTTTATCCACTCAATGGACCCAAGCATCAGGGTGCCTGTCAGACAAAATAGCAAACACAAATTGCCTTATTTTGTCCCTCCAATGGTGGCAGTCCACTCAAAACCTGTTGGTGGGGTCCCCATTTCAACAACCTTTACCCCAGGCAACTCTCACAACAGATGCTTCACCAATGGGTTGTGGAGCTCATCTGCAGGACCTCTCCACCCAAGGCACTTGGACTCCACAGGAGACTCACCTACACATCAATCTCTTAGAGCTCAGAGCAATCTTCCTTGCTCTTCGAGTGTTCCACACCCTGCTCAGCTACAAGACAGTCCTCATTCATACGGATAATACAAACTCCCTCCCAATATCAGAGCAATTAAAGACATCAAACAATTCAAAAAAGCCCTTAAACCCCACCTTTTCATCGCACACTTCAAACACCTAAACACCCTTCCCCTCCCCCATCCTTTTAACCTCATACCTACCCTAACTAACTGTATAGATTTTATTTATCTCCAACATGTATTTTCTAGAAATATAAATGATTTCCCTGTTTACTTCCATTTTAATTTTCCTGTTACTTGTAATAGGTTTGTTATATCTGACCAATTGTTGTATTGTTTCAATGTAAACCGCACTGATGACAAATAGCGCAGTATATAAGAAAATTAAATAAATAAATAAATAAAATAATTAAGTAGCCATGTTCTACGTGAACAAGCAGGGAGGAACAGGCTCTCTGTCACTTTGCAACGAAGCTTTGTGACTATGGGCCCTCGCCAGAGAGCATCAGATTCATCTCCTGGCAGTGTGTCTTCCAGGTATCCAAAACTCTTGGGCAGACAGACTCAGTCGAGTTCTGCTTCCACACGAATGGTGTCTACATGCAGACCAGGTGGCCAAGATTTTTGAAATTTGTGGAACCCCGGACATAGACCTCTTTGCAAGTCGGTTGAATGCCAAACTTCCCCGGTTCTGTTCCAGAATTCCATCTCAGGGCTCTCAAGCCAGGGATGCTTTCCTCCTTCATTGGGGTCAAAACTTCCTTTATGCCTTTCCACCCATTCCCCTAATTCCCAAAACGCTGTTCAAGCTTCAGAGAGACAGAGGCTGTAAATTCTCATAGCTGCACATTGGCCACGGTAAGTGTGGTACCCTTTGCTTCTACATCTCTCTCAAGCTCCCTCTCTGGAGTTAGGGTCTGCTCTAGATCTCCTGTCTTAGGAGGACGGAATGTTATGGCATCCCTATCCCCCAGTCTCTGCATCTCAGGGCTTGGTTGCTGAAGGCCTAGATCTTCATGATCTTAACCTTTCTCAGCAAGTAAAGGATATCCTTTATGCTTCCAGAAAACCTTCCACAAGACGCTCTTATGTTTTCAAGTCGAAAAGGTTTACCATATGGTGCTTGCAGAAGTGTCTTAGCCCCCTTGCGATACCTCTGGAATCATTACTGGAGTATCTCCTTCATTTATCCAATGCAGGACTTAAGACTAACTCAGTAAGAGTCGAGTGCTATTGCAGCTTCTTTCAAGCCTTTAAATGGACAACCGATTTCCTCCCATCCTCTTATAGCGAGATTTATGAGGGGCCGCCTTCTAACTAAGCCTCCCATTAGGTCACCACCAGTGGCATGGAACTTAAACCTGGTTCTTGGCCAGCTCATGAAGCCACCTTTCGAACCCTTAGCTACTACCTCATTGAAATTTCTTTCCTGGAAAGTAATCTTTCTCATTGCAATCACATCAGCACGTCGCATCAGTGAGTTGCAGGCACTAGTGGCTGATCCTCCTTATACAGGGTTCCATCATGACAAGGTAGTCCTTAGGACTCATCCACACTTTATGCCAAAGGTGGTCTCGCCTTTTCATCTTAATCAAGCAGTCTGCCTGACTGTGTTCTTTCCAAAACCTCATGCAACAAATGCAGAAAGGAATCTTCATACTTTGGACTGTAAAAGACCTTTAGCCTTTTACTTGCAAAGAACACAGCAACATAGAAAGTGCTCTCAACTCTTTGTTGCTTTTGATACTTCTCATTTGGGACTTCCAGTCTCCAAGAGAACACTGTCCAGCTGGATTGCACAGTGTATTTCCTTTGCCTATCAGAGTAAGAATCTTCCTCTGGAGGGCCATGTCACAGCTCACAATGTGAGAGCCATGGCAGCTTCAATGGCTCATCTGCACTCTGTGTCAATCGACGATATCTGTCGAGCAGCCATTTGGGCCTCGGTTTATATCTTCACAGCCCATTACTGCTTGGACAAGGACTCCCGCCGGGATGCCTTGTTTGGTCAGGCTGTTCTCCAACACCTGTTCCATACCTAATCAACTCCTACCCACCATCCCTGGTAGGATGCCGGAGATCCATGGGGGAAGTGGAGCCCTTTCACAGGGATACACAACTTCTGGGGTTCTCTCCCTGGAATCTAAAGCTAGGGAGTCCCCATATGTGAAGACTACATTCCTACTTGTTCCTTGAGATAGCATAGTTACTCACCTGTAACAGGTGATCTCCGGGAACAGCAGGAATTTAGTCTTCATAACCCACCCACCTCCCCCAGGAGTTGTATCTCTCTATCTCTTTCTCTTTCCTTCTCTCTCTCTCTTTGTCTCAGCTTTAAACTCAGCTGGAGAGAGGCAGTTGGGAAAGGCAGGAAGGCAGCACGCAGGTGCTGTGGGATGCTCCCTAAAGCTTTCTAATTGGATGCTGGGGAACGTTCCCGCGCAGACTCCGTCGGTACCGATGATACCCATATGTGAAGACTAAATTCCTGCTGTTCCCGGAGATCACCTGTTACAGGTGAGTAGCTATGCTATATTGATGGGGTAAACAATTGATCCACATTTACTCGTTCCACTCCATTCATTAATTTATAGACCTCTGTCATATCTCCCCTCAGCCGTCTCTTTTCCAGGTTGAAGAGCCCTAACCTCTTTAGCCTCCCTTCATAGGGGTATCCTTCCATCCCCTTTACCATTTTGGTGGCTCTTCTCTGTACCTTTTCTAATAACACTATATCCTTTTTAAGATACAGTGACCAGAACTGCACGCAATATTCAAGGTGCAGTCGCACCATGGAACGATACAGTGGAATTATAATATCCTTTGTTTTATTATCCATTCCTTTCCTTATGATACCTAGCATTCTGTTTGCTTTCTTGGCCACCGCTGCACACTGGGCGGAGGGTTTTAACATGTTATTCACGATGATGCCTAAATCTTTTTCCTGGGTGGTGGTTTCTAATGTGGAACCTTGCATCCTGTAACCATAGTTTGGGTTGTTCTTCCCTAGGTGCATAACTTTGCACTTGTCCACATTAAATTTCATCTGCCATTTGGATGCCTAGTCTTCCAATTTATCAAGATCCTCTTGCAATTTTCCACAATCCTCATGGGTTTTAATAACTTTCAATAGTTTTGTGTCATCTGCAAATTTGATAACCTCACTCATTATTCCCATTTGCAGGTCATTTATGAATATGTTAAAAAGTAGCCGACCCAGCAGATATCCCTGGGGTACTCCACTATTCACCTTTCTCCATTGGGAAAATTGGCCATTTAGCCCTACCCACTGTTTTCTATAATTTTACCAGTTCCTGATTCACAATAGTACACTGCCTCTTTTCCGATGACTTTTTAATTTTGCCAAAAGTCTCTCATGAGAGACCTTCTTAAAGGCTTTCTCTACACTACTGTGAATTTGCTTACTGTCCTTCCATCATGAAATCAAACATGATCATGCTATGATCAC
The DNA here is from genome assembly GCA_033557465.1 of Ichthyophis bannanicus. NCBI lineage: Eukaryota > Metazoa > Chordata > Amphibia > Gymnophiona > Ichthyophiidae > Ichthyophis > Ichthyophis bannanicus. The sequence goes on from CM066033.1 coordinate 301,219,190, forward strand.
TATTGCCAAGTGGTCCCAACACCGTTCTCTTGCACCAGATCTTGTGTTCCACTAAGGACTGCGTCGAAAATGGCTTCCCCTCTGGTTAGTTCATGAACCAACTGCTCCAAGAAGCAGTCATTTATTTAATCTAGAAATTTTATCTCCCTAGTATGTCCTGCAATGACACTGACCCAGTCGATACTGGGGTAATTGAAATCACCCAGTTACCCATTATTATTACTGTGTTGTAACATTTGTTAGCTTCCCTAATTTCTTTGAGCATTTCATCATCCATTTGTTCATTCTCATCAGGCAGTCGATGCTACACCCCCACCGCCATTGCCGCCTTCTTCCCCTTTTAACATGGAATTTCAATCCATAGAGATTGTACAGTGAATTTTGTTTCTTGCAAAACTTTAATCTTTTGTGGCTCAATGCCCTATCTAACATAGAGCGCAACCCCTCCACCAATTTTATCTTCTCGATCATTGTGATATAATTTGTACCCAGGTATCACAGTGTCCCACCTATTGTCCTCCTTCTACTATGTCTCTGAGATACCAATCATATCTAACATCTCATTTAGTGCTATATATATTCTATCTCTCCCTTCTTAATTTTAGACTTCTAGCATTTGCATACAAGCATTTTAGAGACTGTATTTGGCTATCGGCAGGCAGGAGTAATTTGGAATCTTTAAGCTCTGTCTGCTCTATACTCAAGGGCATTTGAGCTATTTTTATCTTTATTGGAATCTCTCTACTGATATGCCCTAGCTTCAGTCTTTTGCTAGTATCCTTCAAGGATACATTGTTCCAAACCATCCGCTCTTGGGCGTTTGTCGACTTTCCCCTATTATTTAGTTTAAAAGCTGCTCTATCTCCTTTCTAATGCTAGCAGCCTGATTCCGTTCTGGTTAAGGATGGAGCCTGTCCCTTCGGAAGAGCCCCACCTTGCCCCAGAATGTTCTTCAGTTCCTAATCCAAAACCCTCATCCTTGCACCATTTTCTCATGCACACATTCAGACTCACTCCGGAGCTCTGGCTGCCTTTTGGGTCCTGCGCGTGAAACGAGAAGCATTTTGGAGAATGCTACCCTGGAAGTTCTGGATTTCAACTTCCTACCTAGGTTTAGCCTCCAGAACCTGCCTACCACACTTTCCTATGTCATTGTTACTGACATGTACCAAGACAGCAGACTCCTCCCCAGCACTATCTAAGACCTTGTCTAGGTGTTGCGTGAGGTCTGCTACCTTCGCACCAGGCAATCATGTTACGAGGCGATCCTCTTCTCCACCAGTTGCCCAGCTATCTACATGCCTATTGATCGAATCACCAACTATAACGGCTGTCCTAATCCTTCCCTTGTGGGCACTTGGCCCTGGAGAAATCTTCTCGGTGCGAGAGGGTTTTACATCACCTGGAGGACAGGTCCTAGCAGTGGATCACTTTCTGTCACACCAGAGTGATGCTTTCCTGTCATGTGACCTCTCTCCTCCATGGCAACAGAGGATGCTGCCAGACTGGAGGTGGGACTTCAGTACTATATCTTGTCTCGTCTATGTACCTCTCTGTCTTCCTTATGTCCTCCAAATCTGCTACTCTAGCCTCCAGAGATCGGACTCGTTCCCTGAGAGCAAAGAACTCCTTGCACCTATTGCACATGTAAGACCCCTCACCAACTGGGAGAAAATCATATATGTGACACTCAATGGAAAAGACTGGAAAACCCCCATCTTGCTGCTGGACTGCTGTCTGCATCTTAGTTTTAAAGTTGTGTTTAGGTATTTAAGTTCTTTACTTTCTAAGGGTTGCTAGAGATTCTTATACTAATAAAACTATAGCTAATACGTTTAATGTAAGTTGTTCACCTGAAGCTTAATTAATCTCAGGTCCTTAATGTATGCCTGATGAGGATAAACAGCTGCCCCTGAGTGTGAATATGGCACCTCCTTTCCTAAATCTAGCTTCTACCCCCGCAGCACAAGCAAATATCTTCCATGAAGCTATGGAGCAACTGGGATACGAACAAATCATACATGACGCCACTCACATCAAAGGCAATACACTAGACATGGTGTTTCTACCCACTAAGCATCCCAAGCTATTGAAATCTAAACCGCGAATAACGCAAGTACCATGGTCAGACCATCATCAAATTGAATTCTCCTTACTTCTCCCCAACGTACCTGACCGGTCGCAACCCGAGCAAACAACACACCAACGAAGATGCTTCCAAAAATTCAAGAAAGAAGCTCTGCTAGAATCCGTAGCTGCGCACATACGCTCGGATCTCTCGGACCTCGAGTATCTGACAAACCTCTGGAATGTAGGAATCGAGGCTACCTCAAAACCCACCTGGAGTCACCCAAGGAACCCAGCCAAAAGCAAGTCAGAACCATGGTACACCTCAAGCCTACGAGGTCTGAAGAGGGATCTGAGAAAGCAAGAAAAAAAATGGAGGAAACTCAAAACCGAAGAGCAGAGGAAGGAATACCTCGGCCTCATAGCAACATATAAGAATGTAGTCAACCAGGCAAAAAAGACACACCATACAAACACACTCAATAAGGCCCTCAATAGGCCTAGGGAGCTTTTCGCACTCGTCAAATCTCTCACCAAGGCTCCACATGACTGCAATCCCAGCGGAACCATAACTGCCCAATGGCTAGCAGATCATTATGCCAGCAAGCTTAATCCCACAGCGCCTGCCCTCCTCACTCCAAAGCTAGATGCAGTGAACTCCCTACAAAAAATTAACACCCCGGGAGGACAAGACCAGGGCAAAAAATGGTCCACCTTCCAGAGTGTGGAAGTCCAGCAAATAAAAAACATCATTACCAACTTAAACACCACAACCTCCCCTCTTGACCCCTGTCCAACCGCCTGGATCAAGGCAACCAAGCAAGAAATGGCACAACACATCTCTCACATAGTGAACCTTTCACTACTGCAAGGTCTCATGCCATCACTTCTTAAAAAGTCATTCATACGACCCATTCTGAAAAACAAAGCACTCAATAAGGACGACCCAACCTCCTACCGCCCAAAATCAAGTATATCCTTCCTCGCCAAGATTATTGAAAAGGCAGTTCAGCAGCAGCTGCAGGACCACATTGACGACGCAAACGCCCTTGATGTCCATCAATACGGGTTTCGTCAACATCACGGTGTAGAACCTCTCCTGCTAGCCCTAATGGACAAGCTACTCAAAGGTCTAGAAAACAAGTGCAAGATGTATATGCTTATATTCATAGATATATCAGCTGCCTTTGACTCCGTGCATCACCCCACACTTCTGGAGCGACTCGCGTCCATAGGCATTTCAGGTACCCCGCTAAAATGGTTCTCCTCCTACATAACCAACAGAATGCAGCAGGTCCAATTCAACAATGACAAGGCAGCCCCCTTCCCACAAACTCAAGGCATTCCGCAAGGCTCTGCCCTCTCCTCCCTCCTATTCAACTTATACCTACAACCTGTATGCAAGATTTTCCAGGAACATGAGATAACTACCATATATACGCAGATGACCTAATGTTATATATACAACTCGACGTAAATAACCCAAACCTCAACAAACTTGAAAAATGCCTACTTGAGCTACAAACCTGGCTGCAACGAAATAACATGTCCATAAATCACAAAAAAACAGAAGCAATGTGTATCTCCAGGAAACCGGCTTCAAGCCCCCAGCAACGGTCACCATGAACAATAACATTTACAACATCAAGACTGAGATAAAATATCTAGGAGTGATGCTTGACAACAACCTATATATGGACAAACACCTTCGAAATACCAATCGGGCCATCTTCCACAAATTAAGAGTCTTGCAGCCCTTACGTAACATCCTCGATCATGCCGACTTCAGGTCAGTCGCACAAGCACTCATCATTCCACATCTGGACTATTGCAGTGCCATACTGCAAGGCTTGCCAAAGAAAACTATAAATATTCTGCAATTGGCACAAAATGTTGCTGCCAGAATCATTATGCAAAAAGGCCTCTCTGAGCACATTACACCTGTACTAATTGAGCTACATTGGCTCCCCATTGCGGCCCGCATTCAATACAAAATGTTAGTCACTACATTCAAACTCATTCATAACTTAGCACCCTCACACCTCAACAGCCTAATCTCCAATCTACCCAACAACAGGAGTAGAAGAACAGTAAACCTCAATACCCTCTGTCCCCCAAAGTGCATCAGAAATGTTAATGCATGTACAAGTAAAAGAGCATTCTCACTTATAGCTCCACTACTCTGGAACCGGCTGCCATGCGAACTACGTGCAAACTGTGACTTGAAAGACTTCAGAAAAAAACTTAAGACGCACCTCTTCCAATCGCATTACAATGTAACCTAGACACTGTACCCCACTACCACTGTATCCCACCACCAATTGTCTACCATGCGTGGGAAAGCTACTGTACCCCATGTAACCTCACAACAAGAAATGCATTCAGTTTGTGTAAATATGTACATAATATATCCTGTGTGAAGTGTTTCCAATCGATCAACTGTAATCTGTAACCCTATGTTTGCTGTGTACTATCTACGATCGCTAACAGAGATCATGGAATTCCGAAAAAAATTAAAAACGTATCTATTCACAAAACACTATAATTCCATGGAAAACCTTGCAGTCAACTTAGACAAAGGCTAAACAAGTATATGATTTTAAAGTACAAACCTCTCACACTTAAATTGACAACACACATAGCTTAAACGAACTGACAACCCAATCTCTTATGCCCTAAACTTCCACATGTATATAGTTTATCTGTTGTGTACTGTCTTACTTTATAGACACTACATTGTTAGTTAATTGTTTTGCACACTGTTCCAGTTTAATTATACTGTTTAGATGACTAGACTTAGCCTTGTTTAATTTAAGATGTTCTATGTAAAATTTAAGATGTTCTATGTAAAACAAACCTTGTTTTGTTAACCTGTTAATTGTACACCGCATCTGATCTCTGGAAGATGCGGTATATAAATGAGTGTTAAATAAAAATAATAAATACTATCTCTCTCTCCCAATCACAATGTATATCCTTCTAATTCCTGGCCGGTACAGCCACCCTTACCATGTATAGCAACCGCTGCTGATCGCTGGAAGCAGCGGGATACAAATGTACACTAAATAAAATAAATAAATAAAATAAATAAATTTAAGAGATGTAAGCACCTGTAAAGCTACGATTATCCCAGGGATGGGTGAGTGTCAGGGAGGGAGGGAAAGAAGACTTGTTGAAAACTGGCTGCTACCCAGTACCCTGTCCTGTGCTTCTAAGATAATCTGTGACCAATTTCCTTGGTGATTCACACAGTCCTTGCTTGGATTGAGGGAGTCTTGTGTTCTAACTTTAACCAGAAAGCCCTCTGCTGTGTTTTAAATTAGACTGAAAGCTCTTTGCTGTTACTAGGCCCTGACTGAGTATTACATTTAAACTAAAAGCTCTCTGCTGGGATTTAAACTTAAACTGAAAGCTACCTGTTGAGTTTTTTATTGAACTGAAAGCTATTTGCTGATACTAGGCCTTGGCTGATTTAACAAATACACTAGATTAATCAGTTTTAATCTAAAGAATTCCTTTATCACCAAGATTTAGAAAAATTCCCAGAAGTAAATACTTAGAATTGCATATCTTTCTCCAGAAGTAGCAATCCCTTTTTGTAGTCCTTCATTGTAATATGTTGAAGGTAAACCGCTCTGATTGTGAAATAGAGCAGTATATACAAATCGGTTAAATATAGAATTGTTGAAAAGAATTCTTATCTAATGCTGATTAATTACAATGCATCTACTGCTAGCACTAAATTATTCCAAATTATTTGACTATATTTAGACCAAGCTAGTTTATAGCATACTTCTGTTTTACATCTGTATTCTTTATTTTCTTATCTACCAAATGTTAGGCTACATGCTAATAGTCACACACACCTTTTTGAGGTGCACAACTGGACAAGATATAGTTAATCTTATTACTTACGGCGTAACAATCATTAAAACTAATTTCTATAGTTTACCAAGAATTCTTAGGAAGACTCTCTTATCTTAGGTTTGACTCGCATAACTTTGATCATTGTCAGCATTATTGTCTGATTTACATAGACATCTCAGCTCACAATGGAAGGAAATCAGTACAGAAAACAAAAGCAGATATGTAAGCATCATTACATAGCCATTACCAAAAATTGTTTTGAACAAAAGGTAATGCATTCATAATAACAAAACTTTTAAAAATATAGGATTTAAACCAATTAAAAATTCAGTTGTTATTGCTTAATACTTGTTTGTTACAGTGTTTCAGCACAAAACAGCATAGTAGTAAAGGATCAATTAATCTCTTGCACGAGGTAAATTTATTTGTCTTGAATCTGCCTTAATCAGTGATACTAATTTATTTAAACACACAACACGAGAATTTAAGATTACTCCTCCAGTAGACTTTTGCAGGTAGTTTAAAAATGAGACAGCCACTCTATAATTTCTTATACTTTCATGGATATAATATGTACCAGGATTTTCAGTTAATCTACTAATATAAAAAGAAAAGTTAACATACATTTACCACCTTGGTTTAATTACCATCTCCAGGAACAAGCAGGAATGTAGTCTTCACATATGGGTATCGTCGGTACCGACAGAGCCTGCATGGGAATGCTCCCCAGCGTCCAATTAGAAAGCTTTTGGGAGCATCCCACAGCACCTGCGTGCTGCCTTCCCGCCTTTCCCAACTGCCTCTCTCCAGTTCTTCGTTTTCCGTGGAGCCAGCAGGTCGTTGTTCCTGTCACCGCAGAAAATTCTTCCTTATTACTTTCTTTTTTTGTGGTCGCATCTGCCTTCCTCGATGCCGTTTTTTCTTTCTTTATTTCTGTTCTTTAAAAAAAAAAAAATATATATATATACTTAGTATTTTTTCCCATTTTTCCCAGGTGCACACGCCATTTTGGGCCTTAGGCCCAAATCTTTTTCCTACAATGGTGAAACCTGCTTCAGGTTTCAAAAAGTGCACCAAGTGTGGCGGTACCATCTCCGTCACTGACACCCATGAATGGTATCTGAAATGTTTAGGTCCTGACCACTCCATCACGGATTGTATGTCCTGTGCCATGATGTCTAAAAGAGGACGGCAGAACCGAGCTGCCACGCTCAGTACCCTGTTTCCCTCTGATGCAGCTTCGGTGGCATCGACGTCTTCCAGGGCTTCCTCTTCCTCCCGTGGATCTCAGGTAACTAAACATAAGTCCAGCCAGTCCTCAAAGGGTAGATCTCCATCCAAGCACCGAGATTCCTCTGGCGTTGCCCTTGAGGATTCTGCACTGGCAAAATGGCCCCGGCGGGAGGCTTCGGCTTCCAAAGTATTATCGGGGCTCCAGGATGTTCTCGAGGCCTCGACCTCGGCAGAACTACTGGTGCCATGCTCTGGGGTACCGGCTGTCTTCTCCGGTACCAACATCCAGGCATCGGCAGCGTCGATAGACCAGAGGTTCCTGGCTATTGAACGCAGTCTGGTGGCTCTCCTTGCGGCATCGACACCCTCGGAACCGCATCAGACAGTTCAGCCAGTACCGGCACCGACTCCGGCACCGGTACCGGTACCGATAGCATTGACATCGGTGTCCGCATTGCCGGCACCCAGTCACCCGATGCCCTCCGATACCGATACACTGGTACCGATTTCCCCCGGTACCGACTTCGGTTGGTACGGGTATCGGGCTCTACAAGAGCATCCAGACAGAAGGTACTTCGAGTCCTCAGAGGAATCTGAGGATTCCGACAGTTCTGTCGATACCGGAGCACTTCTTCCAGAGGAGCCCTCCTCCCCTAAATGCAGGGTGTCTCTTCCAGAGGATATCTCCTTCCAGGATTTCATCAGGGAGGTGGCTCGGGGTCTCTCCATTACTGTGGCTCCTGAAACAGAGCCCAGAGCAAAGGAGCTGTAAATTTTACAATATCCCAAAGCTCCTAAGGAGGCAGCTACTTTGCCCATCAATGAGATCTTGCATGATTGCATGCTCACAATGTGGGAGACCCCTCTTACCACCTCTCCTTATTCTCGTAGACTTGACACTATGTATCGAGTCCCTCCTTGTCCTGGTTTCCAAAAATCTCAGCTCCCTCACCACTCTATTTTAGTGGAGTCAGCTATGAGAAGGATCAGGAGTGCAAAGAGGCATGCCTCTAATCCCCCAGGACGTGAGTGCAGAACTTTGGATACTTTTGGACATCGTACCTTCCAAGCTTCCATGCTTTCTGCCAGGATCAGTTCATATATTTTATATATGGGAATGTTCCTGAAGGAAATCACAGGAGATTTAGAGGTTCTGAGTCGTCTTCTTCCTGAGGATAGGAGACAGGATTTTCTCACATTGGTCAAACATGCCCAGGATGTTTCCAAATTTGTCAACCGTGCAGCTTTTGACTGTTTTGAGTGCATAAGCAGAACCTCTGCCATTGCCATAGGTGCACGTAGAATTGCCTGGCTCCAGGCATCTGATTTGGAGCTCTGGGTACAAGACAAATTGGGCAATATTCCTTGTACTGGTGAGAACCTGTTTGGCAAAGATTGGCAGGAAAAGGCCAATGAGTTGGATGCTGACAACTCCACCTTGGACAGATTATCCAAGGGCACAGCTGATCCTGCAAGAAAGAAATCTTACAAAAAACCATTCTTTTCCAAAAGAAAAGGTTTAATCCTGCTTATTCCCAGCAGGGAGGAGTGGCCTAGTGGTTGGGGCAAGGTACTACAGGCCGGAAGGTCGGTGGTTCAAATCCCACTAGAGGACAGCAACCTTGGGCCGGAAGGACTGGGGTTTCTAGTCCTGCAGGTGCTCCTTGTGGTCTTGGGCAAGCCACTTAACCCTCCATTGCCCATGTTCCCTGTAAGTATTAGTGTATGTGTCTCATATCCCCTCGTGTTAAATGTATCCCCCAACCGCTTTTACCCGGTGAAAAGCGGGATATAAATGCAGCTAAATAAATAAATAAAATAAATAAACCTGTCCGGAAGGGTCAGCAACCATCCAAGCAAAGACTGCTAAGCCTCAACTGCCTCAGCAGTCTCAGCCTCCACAAGGCCTTTGACTTGCATCTAGAGAACTTAGCCTTCCTGCTCTAAATGGACCAGAGCCTTCCACCATTCCAGGAAGGTTATGTCACTATCTCCAGGAACAAGCAGGAATGAGTCTTCACATATGGGTACGTCGGTACCGACTGAGCCTGCACGGGAATGCTCCCCAGCATCCAATCAGAAAGCTTTTGGGAGCATCCCTCGCGCCTGCGCGCTGACTTCCCGCCCTTTCCACTTCTTCTCCTCAGTTTTCGTTTTTCCGCGGAGCCGGCAGGACATCCTCCTGTCACCGCAGAAACTATTTTCTTTAAATACTTCATTTCTTGTTTTCTTGTGGTCGCGGCTGTTTTTCCCGCCGACACCGGTACCGCCGGTGGTTTTTTCTTTTTTTTTTTCTTAAACTCAGAGAGATTTTTCCCTCTGTTCTGTCTTAACTTTTTGGGCCTACAAGGCCTCTCCATCATGGAGCCTTCTTCTCCTAAGAAGTGCCTTCACTGTGGAAACAGTTTTCTTTCAATCTCTGGTGTCTAACCTGTTTGGGTCCTGACCCTTTTTCCCCTGAACTATCAGGCTGCAATGCTGAGAGAAGACCTTCCCTCTTTCGAGTTTCCCTCGATACCGTTTTCCCTCCTGCAGTGAGGGCACCGGGTTTTTCTTCTCTACAGGATCAGGTAACCCACAAACAGTCTGTTAAGACTTGCCAATCCTTGAGTGGTAGGTCTCATGCCATGCATGATGACGGCTCCGGCCTTGCCCTCAAGACCCCATTGGCATTAAAACCCCGGCGGGAGTCTTCGGGCTCCAAAGCATTTCAGGGGTTTCAGGTTGTTCCTGGGGCTCACCCCTCACAGAACATACCTGAGCCATGCTTGGGGGTGGTATCCGCTTCGAGCGGTACCGATACACCGGCACCGGCACCGGTGTCGAGTGTTCCACTCTTCACCAGGGATCGTCATCTGGCGTCCTCGGTACCTTCGGGACCAATCGATACGTTCCAGATTGACTTTCCTGTTTCTAAGCCATGTTCGGTGGTGGTACCCGCTTCGAGCGGTACCGATACCCTGGCATCGGCACCGGTGTTGAGTGTTCCACTCTTCACCAGGGATCGTCATCTGGCGTCCTCGGTACCTTCGGGACCGATCAATACGACCCAGAGTGACTTCCCTGTATCAGCATCGCCGGTACCATCACCGACGTCGGTGCACTCTAGACATGCATCGATAGACTCGCTCCCTTCGATGCCGAGTCTGGAATCGATATCTAGTCTAGATGACTGGGTACCGATGCGCCTTGGAACTGACCCTTGTCGTTTCCGGATACGCAGTACCGAGGATACTCACCAAGACTCTCTGGTTACCTCGGTACCGCTTGAGCAGCTTCCGATGACGGGCTCGATGCCATTACCGGTATCGGTATCGATGTAGATTCCTGCAGTTACATCGGTGCCATCGATCCTTTCCATGCCTAGTTTGGAATCGATACCTGGCATAGACGATGCAGTACTAACTGCCTCAAATCGTGACTGCCTGTATCATTATCCATCTAGTAAGGTTCTTTTTCTGCACCAGACCAGTACATCCTCTGGTGCTCAGGTTGCATCTTCAACCTTAGCCTTTCCAAGGATGGTTCCCATTGGAGATCCTTCTTTTCAGAAGTTTCTCTTTGACATGGCAACCTTTCTTGCTATTCCTATCCCTGGCTGTAATCTTAACCAAGGCTCTCCTGCAGAAAAGGGAAATATAATGCTTCCTTTACATCATTCTTTGATGGATGATCTTCTGAGAATATGGGAATCACCTTTAAGGGTTCCCTCACCTTCTACAGCAACTAATGTTCTGTATCAGGTGCCCCCCTCTCCAGGGTTTCAAAAGAATCAACTTCCCCATCATTCCATTGTAGTGGAATCAGCAATGAGGAAGGTAAAAAGCAAGAAGAAGCATTCTTCTTATCCGCCAGGTCGTGCTTCTAGAGCACTTGATGCCTTTGGATGTCAAACCTTCCAAACATCTATGCTGGAATCAAGAATTATTTCTTATATATTTTATATGAGTCTAACACTCCAGGAGGTCACAGAGAAATTATCTCTTTTGACTCCTTTTTTGTCAGAGCCTAAGGCTGCTGACTATTCCTTGCTTCTTAATCATAGCCGGAATATCTCTTGGTTTCTTTCTTGTGCTTCTCTAGTCTCTTTTGAGTCTGTTAGCAGATCCTCTGCTATTGCCATTGGAGCACGTCGTAGAGCCTGGCTCCAAGCTTCTGACTTGAATAGATGGGCACAACATACACTGGGTGATTCTCCTTGTACTGGAGAAAATCTCTTCAATAAGGAGGCTTTACGTCAGGTTGCTCATTGCTCCACTGACTTCCCTGGTTCTGGAGACCATTCTAAGCCTTCTTCCCCAGGAGGTAGGAAATGTCCTACCAAGCCTTCTTTCCCTAAGAAAAGAAGGTTTCACTCTTCTCCTGCCCATCATCCAGAGGTGCCCAAGCAAGGGACACCTCGTCCTAGTCTGAAGTTTCCAAAATTCTAGCCAGTCTCAACATACCCAGCAACCATAGGTTCTGAAGGTTACAATCTACAGTTAACCTCTTCTTAATAGAAGTTTGTTCATTGTTTTTTCTTAAAGCTCTACACTGGGGTTTTCCTTTTTCAGTATGCTAAGCTATCAGGATATTCTTGTCCATGGGTTACAGAATTCTCCTCTTCTTACTACCAAGAAGGAGGTTACAACTATCTCATGATAGTTTCTGTCCCAACATGAACATTTTTTCCTTCAGCTGACTCGCCATATGGGTAAGTCACCCTCCCCCTCTCATCCAGGGTTTCCCCTGACTGAGTGGTACCATACTGAAAAGCTTCTCTAGCTTTCATTCCAGTGTAGACTTTTTATTTCCTTGAATACATTCTCAAGATAATTCATCAGGCAGGGACAGGAATATCTCCTCTCCCTTTGTCTGTTTCTCTTTGTTTTGCACAGTAAGATTCTCTCTGCTGTCTTTTTCAGCTGCTGTGCATGCAGGAGTTCCAGTGATTGAACTACTGGTACTTTTCCACAAGTTCCAGTCTATCTTCCACAATTTTTGTCTAGCCTCAGTAGTGATTCCAAGCTAGTCCTCATCTATCTTGGATAATCCTACTCACTTTAGGCTTCTCACATTATCTTCTTTCTAGCCATCTCCTTTTCCTAGGATGTGGCAACACACCTGACTTCAGTCAGTTTTATCTCATAATTCTCCTGCACAATGCTCTCTGCAATCTTCAGAGAAGCTTTCTACTATGGGCCCTTGCTACAGAGCATTGATCTTTGTCTCTGAGGGCTATTCTATATAGTAGAAAAAAGCTTATAAATCATTCTCATGACTGTGAGGGTTCTCCACACCCTCTTGTCTCCTGTTATAATTCAGAATATAAGCTTTTTCTGCGTGAATATCCAAGGCTATTAGTAACGCATGATACTCCTATGTCCCTCCAGTGGGTCCTCCTGGTATCTCCTCTATGCGTTTCTACCCATCTACCAGGTCAGAGTTCTAAAGGACTCTAGACTTGCTCTTTACAGACTGATATTATCCTCTGTTTTTCACGCAACCATCCTGGTTATTTTACTGGATTGCATTCCTGCATCCTCTTAACCCACGGAAATAGATTCTCTATATATCTGTCAAGTGGGTTTCACCCTCTTGTTGGATGAATCTTTCCCCTTCACATTCCCCATGTGAATGTTCTTATGGGGCTTGGTGTATCTTCAGACTTATTGTCATGTATGTAAATATCTCTATATATGCCTCTACATACATATGTCTGTAAGCTGTGTGTGCATAATTATGCACCCATATGTATATATATATCCACCTATATATATATATGTTGATACATATTCTGCATATCTAGATATACATATATACATAGGTATATATATATCTCCCTATATATATATATATATATATATATGTATCTGTTGGGAGACTTTTATAGATCGATATGTATTACATACTATCTCCTCACTGTCTATGCTATAGCAATTTGTACCTTTCTCAGAGGTTACAGACAGTGGGCTCCCTTTTTCATACTGTTCCTTAGTATGTGGGGACTGTTATCACCACAGTAGTGGTTGTGAGCATAACAGCTTCCGCTTTGCTCTGTGTCTCCCTATTCTTGAAGACTCAAGCTTCAATATTTATTTATTTTTATTTTATTTTAGCTGTATTTATATCCCGCTTTTCACCGGGTCAAAGCAGTCAATTGGGAGATACATTTAACACGAGGGGATATGACACACATATGCTAATACTTACAGGGAACATGGGCAATGGAGGGTTAAGTGGCTTGCCCAAGACCACAAGGAGTGCCTATAGGACTAGAAATCCCAGTCCCTCCGGCCTGAGATTGCTGTCCCCAGGTGGGACTTGAACCCCCGGCCCTCCGGCCTGAAGTACCTTGTCTTAACCACTAGGCCACTCCTCCCCCTCAATATCTTTCCTATCTCTCATCAGCTAGGAAAGATAGTGTACATCTTCATTGTTTTGAGTACACATTGTTCTCCTTGGGAATTTGGGCTTTTTTCCATACCCCTTCTTCCCTCCAAGACTGGGCTAGTTGTCCAAATCGGTCAGTCGTCGTCTTTTAGTCCTCAATATTTTGACTCTGTACCTAAAAGAGTTTTCAGCTTTTTCTCATAAAGCTTTCCATTGAAGACCTGCCGTTCTAATCCTACCCCAGTTGACACCTGGATCACCTGCTAGTTCCAGGTCTGGACCTTCACCCTCACTGCTGTGAGGTCATCTTGAGGATTCTGCTACTGCATATCCAGTAGACTCCATCACGCTTTCTGCTTCCTACAATCCAGTAGGTAAGCTCCATATTATAACTGTTCATTAAATAATTTTAATGGTACTTATCATACATGCCATGGACTCCTCTCCTGTAGTCCTTGGGTTTGCTGTTTTCCTTACAGCTCTTCTATTCTCAACTCCTACCCTCCATTCCCTCATGGGATGCCGGAGATTCCTGTGTGGGAAATGCACTCCTGATCCAGGAACATGCATTTTATGGGATCTCCCCCTGGCATCTCTAGCTAGGGAGTCCCCATATGTGAAGACTCATTCCTGCTTGTTCCTGGAGATAGCACAGTTACTTACCTGTAACAGGTGATCTCTGGGAACAGCAGGAATAAGTCTTCACAACCCACCCACCTCCCCTAGGAGTTGTATCTAGCTATCTATCTTCCTTTCCTCTTTCTCTCCTTTGTCTCAGCTATGAAACTCAACTGAGGAGGAGAAGTGGAAAGGGTGGGAAGTCAACGCGCAGGCGCGAGGGATGCTCCCAAAAGCTTTCTGATTGGATGCTGGGGAGCATTCCTGTGTAGCCTCCGTCGGTACCGACGTACCCATATGTGAAGACTTATTCCTGCTGTTCCAAGAGATCACCTGTTACAGGTAAGTAACTGTGCTTTCTCCAGGACCAAGCAGGAAGTCAGTCCTCACATATGGGTGTCATCGGCGCCGATGAAGCCCCAGCGGAGCATTTCCCCAGCTTTCCATGAAAGCCTTTGGGAATGCAGGCACGCATGCGCGGTTCCCTTCCCGCCTAAAGGTGCCATTTTACCTCAGTCTCTTTTTTTTCCGTGAAGCCCACCGGACGTGTGTCCTGTCCTCCCGGTTAAAGGTAGATTTTTTTCGGTGATTATCGCTATTTTTTCTTCCGGTTTGACGCCGGTTCCCCTCCCGCCGGGCTCGGTACACCGGTATCAAGCCCGATTCTTCTTTTTTGGTTTTTGCCCTTCGTGGTTGGCGTTTGCGCCCTTTTTTCACCTTTTCCTTGGAAGGTCGGTCTTTTGACCTCGCGGGGACTCTTTTTTTTTTTTTCCCCCGATGGCTTCCAGTGGTTTTAAAAAGTGTAATCGGTGTAAAAAATTAATGTCTCTCACCGACACACACGACTGCTGCCTTCGGTGCCTCAGCCCGGATCACGACCCTAAGTCGTGCAGGCCCTGTGTGAAGATGTCTTCTAAGGCGGTGCAGGCCCTGTGTGAAGATGTCTTCCAAGGCACTCCGAAGTCGACAGCAACAAAAAGAAAGGCTTTTCTCGGACTCGTCCTCCGGCCGGGCCCGGACCTCGTCTGAGGCCTCAACATCTCGGGAATCCGATCCCGAGCGCCGTCTAAGCTCCTCGGACAGGGGGTCCCCCGACCGGGAGCACAAGAGGAATCAGAATATAGAAAGACTAGGGGACATGCAATGAAGCTACAGGGTAAACTATTTAAGACTTATAAAAGAAAATATTTTTTCACTCAACGTGTAATCAAACTCTGGAATTTGTTACCGGAGGATGTAGTAAAGGCTGTTAGTGTAGCTGGGTTTAAAAAAGGTTTGGACAAGTTCCTGGAGGAAAGGTCCATAAACCATTATTAAGAAGTGACCGAAGATATCAATGCTTGACCCAGTACAAGCATTGTGGAACTTGTGTCTCTTGGGGAAACTGCTAGGTACATATGACCTAGATTGGCCACTGTTGGAAACAGAATACTGGGCTTGATGGACCTTGGTCTGACCCAGTATGGCATATCTTATGTTATGTTCTTATGTAAGTGGCTCGCGAGGGCGTCGTCGGAGGAGGTCCCTGGCTCCTCGAGGGCCAACCGTCGCCCCGGGCCCGTGGAACACGAGAAGCCTGCAAAAGTTCCTCGCGTGGAGCTGGAGTCTGCTGGACACGTAAGCCCCGTAGTCCTTGAGGACTCTCCTCCCAGGGAGCTGACGTCGGGCCCGGCGCCGCCGGGGCCCGAGTCTGTGGCTGCTGCATCTCCCGAACTGAGTCTCAGGATGACAGCCTTGGAGAGCAGACTGTCTGCCTTCATGGAGCAGCAGCAGGCACTGATGGCCAGCCTGTCTGGCGCATCTGCCCCGACCACCGGGACATCGACTTCGAAGTCGACCCCGGAGACCGAGCCGAGACTCGAGTCCATCGTGTCTCGGAGTCGACCTCGGTCGCGGTCTCCCTCGACCTCCCGTTCGGGACCGAGGGTGTCTATGCCGGTGCCTTCGGCGTCGGGGCAGGTGCTCCAGAGCCCCGCGGGGTCGGACCCTGACTCCTCCTCGGACGAGTCAGCTTGGGAGACGGAAGACGAGGAGTCTCCTGATACCTTCAAGACTCTGTGCGTCCCGTCGGACTCACCGCATTCTGAGCCCCGGAGTAGAACCCCCCCCGGAGGATACTCGGTTCTCGCAGTTCGTCCGGGATATGGCCACCGCCTTGGCTATTCCGGCGGATCCCGAGGAGGAGCCTCGAGCTGAAGAGCTTGAGGCTCTACAGTATGACTCTTCTCCAAAGGAGGCCTTTACTGTCCTGGTTCCTCCGATGCTGGAACGGCTCCTCTTCCGTATGTGGGAGGCAGTGGCCTCGGCTCCGGTTCTCAGCAAGCGAGTCGACTCGATCTATCGACTCAGAAAGAGCCCTGGCTTTCAAAAGGCACAGCTACCACACCATTCTATGGTTGTGGAATCGGCCATGCATCGTCTGAAGAGCCAGAAGATGCACTCCGCGGTGCCCCCTGGCAGGGCGGCCCGAAACCTCGATGGCGTTGGTAGAAAGTGCTTCCAGGGCTCGATGCTTGCTTGCCGTGTCCAGTCGTACCAGCTGTACATGGGCATGTATTTGCGGGATCTTGCCAAGGAGTTGGCCGGGTTCTCTGCTGGACTCTCCAGGGAACCCTTGCAGAGATTTAAGTCCTTGTCCTCGGGGATTCGGGACTGCTCGAAGTTCATGTCCCGCGCCGCCTACGATGGCTTCGAGGCTTCGGCTTGAGTTGCGGCAGCCGGCATCACGGCTCGACGCCAGGCATGGCTGCAGTCATCGGACCTCGAGCCATGGATTCAGGACAAGTTGGTCGATGTCCCTTGTCAAGGTGAGAACCTTTTTGGCAAGCCCATGACCGAGAAGGCCGCTCAGCTCGAAACTGAGCACCTCACACGGACAAGGCTGTCTAGGAAGACCTCTGCCCCTTCTCATAAAAAGAAGGGCTCGGGTAAAAAGCCCTTTTACCTGAGGAAGGGCACTGCCTACAAACAGTACCCACAATATCAGGCTGCCCAAGATGCCCCCCCCACGGTCAGCAAGCCAAGGGGCAGGGTAATGGGCCCCATAGGCAGAGGACCCCCAAGTCTCCGACCCCTGCTACCACTCAGCAGGGTGGGGTTTTTTGACTCCTTGAGCATAGCCTCTCCTCCACTGCTCTCCCAACCCTGCACAGGAGGTCGCTTTGCCTTCTTTGCCCACCAGTGGCCCCTTATAACCGGGGACAGTTGGGTGTTGGACATAGTCCGCAGGGGCTATGCACTGCATTTTCACCAACTGCCTCCGCCTTACTTTCCAGGGGAGCCTCCAAGGCCTCCCCTGCATACAGACCTTCTCCTTCAAGAGCTTCAAGGTCTGCTGGTGGAGAAGGCGGTGGAGCCTGTGCCTCCCCACTTGCAAGGTCACGGATTCTACTCCAGGTATTTCCTGGTACCCAAAAGAACCGGTGGCCTTCGACCCATTGTAGACCTCAGGAACCTCAACAAGTTCCTAGAGAAAGAAAAGTTCAGGATGCTTACTCTTGGTACACTTCTGCCCTACCTCCAGCAGGGAGATTGGCTATGCTCCTTAGATCTAAAGGATGCTTACACTCACATCCTCATTCATCCAGACCACAGACAGTACCTCAGGTTCTTGGTGGGAGGAAACCATTATCAGTACAGAGTGCTGCCTTTCGGCCTCACCTCAGCTCCCAGGGTCTTCACCAAATGCCTGGCAGTGGTAGCGGCCTACATGAGAAATCAGGGAATCTTTGTCTTCCCCTATCTGGACAACTGGCTCATCAGGGGTCAGACGTGCCAGGAGGCCAGACAAGCCACCCTCAGGACTATTGCTCTTCTTCAAGGCCTGGGATTTGTCATAAACTTCGCAAAGTCCACTTTGCTCCCCTCCCAAAACTTGGAGTTCATAGGGGCAAGGCTGGACTCTGTCCTGGCAAAGGCATTCTTGCCAGCAGACATGGCCCAAAGACTGATGGACTTAGCAAATCAGTTTCTCAAGGGGTCAGTGGTCTCCGCCAGACTCTGCCTGAGGTTGCTTGGCCCCATGGCTTCAACAGTACATGTGACCCCCAATGCCATGCTCCATATGAGGCCTGCACAGTGTTGCCTTCGGACTCAGTGGTCACAAGCCACAGGCAGCCTCAGAGACAGGATAAGGGTGTCCAGACAATTTCTGAACTCCCTCAACTGGTGGCTGCACCCACCCAATCTTCTAAAGGGGGGTACCTTTTCAGATTCCTGGATACACAGTGATACTGACCACAGACGCCTCCCTACAGGGCTGGGGAGCTCATTGTCTAGGCAAGTGCACCCAGGGCCTGTGGTCTCCTTGGGAAGCTGCACAGCAGATCAATCTCCTCGAGCTCAGAGCTATTCGATTAGCACTCAAAGCTTTCTCTCCTACCCTGGCTCATCAATCTGTCCTGGTTCAGACAGACAACCAGGTAGCCATGTTTTATGTGAATAAACAGGGCGGGACTGGGTCCAGAATCCTTTGTCGGGAGGCTCAGGACCTTTGTTCATTTGCCCTCAAGCACAACATGCTTCTCAAGGCTGTGTACTTCCCAGGCCAGGACAACTACCTGGCCGACAGGTTAAGCAGGATTCTGCAGCCCCACGAGTGGCAGCTGTATCCTTCAGTAGTTCGGAGGATCTTCTTAAAATGGGGTCTCCCTTTGGTGGATCTCTTTGCCAGCCCAATGAACAATCAACTGCCAAAGTTCTGCTCCAGGCAACCGCATCCTCTGAGAATAGCAGCAGATGCTTTTCTGATTCCATGGTCTCAGGGCCTCCTGTATGCGTTTCCTCCCACGCCCTTAGTGGCCCGAGCTCTCTTCAAAATTCTTCAGGACAAGGCCTCGGTCCTGCTGGTGGCTCCCAGGTGGCCAAGACAGCCTTGGATTCCTCTTCTGCTTCAACTGGCGGTGGATCCCCTACTGCCTCTGGGGTTGCAACCTGACCTTCTCTCTCAGGAGCAGGGTTCCCTTCTGCACCCCAATCTCAAAGCTCTCAATTTGATGGCCTGGAGGCTGCAAGGGTAGTTTTGGCTCCCTGGGGCCTACCTCAGGAAGTTGAGGAGGTTGTCCTAGCCTCTAGGAAACAGTCCCCTAGAAAAACCTATGCTCTCAAATGGAAAAGGTTTTCTGTATGGTGTCAGCTACGTACAGAGGATCCTTTCTCCTGTACTGTGCCAGTAGTGCTTCAGTACTTACTGCACTTATCGAATCAGGGACTTAAGTCCAATTCTGTTCGGGTCCACCTCTCAGCTCTAGCAGCTCACCACTCACTGGTGAGGGACATTCTCTGTCAGGTCACCCTTTGGTGTCCTGCTTTCTCAGGGGCTTGCTTTTGCTCAAGCCTCCAATCCGTCGTCCTGCCCCTGAGTGGGAGTTGAATGTGGTCTTGCAGCAACTGACTCGCCCACCTTTTGAGCCGTTGGCTACTTGTTCACTACGCTTCCTATCCTGGAAGACACTCTTCCTGATAGCCCTTACCTCGACTAGGCGAGTGAGTGAGCTTCAGGCCCTGGTCTGTGATAGGCCTTACACCAGGATTTATAGGAACAGGGTAGTCCTCAGGACTCATCCAAAGTTCCTCCCAAAGGTTGTCTCCTCTTTCCACCTCAATCAAGAGGTGGTTCTTCCAACATTCTTCCCTAGGCCTCATGCAAGCCAGGCTGAAGCAGTCCTGCATACCCTGGACTGTAGGAGGGCCTTATCCTTCTACCTTGACCATATGCAGGGGCATAGAAGGGCTACTCAGCTCTTCGTATCCTTTGACCCTAATAAGTTGGGGTTGGCTGTGTCCAAGCATACCTTGTCCATCTGGGTGGCTGACTATATCACCTGGGCTTACAAGGCGGCTGACCTTCCTTTGCAGGGTAGGGTCACGGCCCATCGTGTCAGGGCAATGGCTGCCTCAGTGGCTCATCTCCGCTCTGTGCCTTTGGTAGACATCTGCAGGGCTGCAACTTGGTCTTCAAGCCAGACCTTTGCGGCCCATTACTGTCTGGAGAGGGAGTCCCGTAGGGACAGTGCTTTTGGCCAGGCAGTACTCCGGAATCTCTTTGAGGTTTAGGCAACTCCTGCCCTCCTGCCCTCTGTTGGGCTACCGGTGGAGGTTGTGTCCTTGAAAAGCCTTTCTTTGCTGCTGAGACTAGAGGGAGTTCTCTTGTTCAGCCTGGGTTCCTCGGTAGCCCAGAGCTAGGGAGTCACCCATATGTGAGGACTGACTTCCTGCTTGGTCCTGGAGAAAGAGTAGTTACTCACCTGTAACAGGTGTTCTCCAGGAGCAGCAGGAATCAGTCCTCACAACCCTCCCTCCTCCCCTTGGAGTTGCAGTTGTACATAGTTTATTTTTTCATTTTTATGTGCTGTTCTTAGCTATGTCATTTGACTGAGGTAAGATGGCACCTTTAGGCGGGAAGGGAACCGCGCATGCCTGCCTGCATTCCCAAAGGCTTTCATGGAAAGCTGGGGAAATGCTCCGCTGGGGCTTCATCGGCGCCGATGACACCCATATGTGAGGACTGATTCCTGCTGCTCCTGGAGAACACCTGTTACAGGTGAGTAACTACTCTTTGCCCCAAGATGGGGGCAGATAACAGCAGAGCATTGGACACTCTCCATCATAAGAGGGGTACAAGCTTCATTTCTTGAGCATGCCCCCTCCCACAATAGTAAAACAGTTCAATTCTCAGACCCCTCTCATCAACCTGTTAGATCAAGAGATCACCATACTTCTTGCCCAAGGGGCAATAGAAGAAGTACCCATTCATCAACAGGGTACAGGGTTTTACTCCCCCTATTTTCTTATCCCAAAGAAAACAGGGGGATACAGACCTATTTTGGACCTCAGAGAATTGAACAAATTCTTGTTCAAAGAGAAATTCAGGATGATTTCTCTAGGAACTCTGCTGCCATACCTTCAGAGTCAGGATTGGCTTTGTTCTCTAGATCTCAAGGATGCGTACACCCATGTTCTCATCCATCCAACTCACAGAAGGTTCCTTCGGATCCTTTTTCAAGGAAAGCACTACCAATACAGGGTGCTTCCCTTTGGCTTGGCCTCAGCTCCAAGAGGGTTCACGAAATGCATGGCTGTGGTAGCAGCATTTCTCCACACTCTAGGCCTTTTCGTCTTCCCCTACTTAGGCGACTGGCTCATTCGAGCCCCATCAGAGGCCAGAGCTGCTCTATCTTGCCCAATGCGTATCCTTCAGTATTTGGGTCTAATCATAAACATTCCAAAATCCAGTCTAACTCCCACTCAGTCTCTAGAATTCATAGGAGCTTTGCTGGATACCAAAAAGGCAAGGGCCTATCTCCCCCAAGCCCGTTGCCTTCGCATGGTGCAGTTAGCTTCTCAAGCAGTGCTAAAACCTCATCTCACTGCCCGAGAAATGCTACAACTACTAGGCCACATGGCATCTACTGTGCATGTGGTTCCCTATGCTCGCCTCCATATGAGGGCAGCCCAGTGGACTTTATCCACTCAATGGACCCAGGCATCAGGGTGCCTGTCAGACAAAATAGCAAACACAAATTGCCTTATTTTGTCCCTCCAATAGTGGCAGTCCACTCAAAACCTGTTGCTGGGGTCTCATTTTCAACAACCCTTACCCCAGGCAACTCTCACAACAGATGCTTCACCAATGGGTTGGGGAGCTCTTCTAGAAGACCTCTCCACCCAAGGCACCTGGACTCCACAGGAGACTCATCTACATATCAATCTCTTAGAGCTCAGAGCAATCTTCCTTGCTCTTCAAGTGTTCCATACCCTGCTCAGCTACAAGACAGTCCTCATTCATTCAGACAGTCAGGTAGCCATGTTCTATGTGAACAAGCAGGGGGGGAACAGGCTCTCTGTCGCTTTGCAACAAAGCTTTGCGACTAAGGACCCTCGCCAGAGAGCATCAGATTAATCTCCTGGCAGTTTACCTTCCAGGCATACAAAGCTGTTGGGCAGACAGACTCAGTCGAGTTCTGCTTCCACACGAATGGTCTCTACATGCAGACCAGGTGGCCAAGATCTTTCAAATTTGGGGACATAGACCTCTTTGCAAGTCCGTTGAATGCCAAACTTCCCCGGTTCTGTTCCAGAATTCCGGCTCAGGGCTCTCAGGCCAGGAATGCTTTCCTCCTTCACTGGGGTCAAGACTTCCTTTATGCCTTTCCACCCATTCCCCTAATTCCCAAAACCCTGTTCAAGCTTCAGAGAGACAGAGGGCGTATGAGTCTCATAGCTCCACATTGGTCATGGCAAGTGTGGTACCCTCTGCTTCTACATCTCTCTCAAGCTCCCTCTCTGGAGTTAGGATCTGCTCCAGATCTCCTGTCTCAGGAGGACGGAATGTAATGGTATCCCAATCCCCAATCTCTGCACCTCAGAGCTTGGTTGCTGAAGGCCTAGATCTTCAAGATCTTAACCTCTCTCAGCAAGTAAAGGATGTCCTTCATGCTTCCAGGAAGCCTTCCACAAGACGCTCTTATGCTTTCAAGTGGAAGAGGTTTACCATATGGTGTTCGTAGAAGGGTCTTAACCCCCTTGCGATACCTCTGGAATCATTACTGGAGTATCTCCTTTGTTTATCTAATGCAGGACTTGAAACTAACTCAGTAAGAGTTCATTTGAGTGCTATTGCAGCTTCTCTCAAGCCTCTAAATGGACAACCTATCTCCTCCCATCCTCTTATAGCAAGATTTATGAGAGGCCTTCTAACTAAGCCTCCCATTAGGCCACCACCGGTGGCATGGGCTTAAACCTGGTTCTTGGTCAGCTCATGAAGCCACCTTTCGAACCCTTAGCTCATTGAAATTCCTTTCTTGGAAAGTTATCTTTCTCATTGCAATCACATCAGCACTCCGCATCAGTGAGTTGCAAGCACTAGTAGCTGATCCACCTTATACAAGGTTTCATCATGACAAGGTAGTCCTTAGGACTCATCCACACTTTATGCCAAAGGTGGTCTCGCCTTTTCATCTTAATCAAGCAGTCTACCTGACTGTGTTCTTTCCAAGACCTCATGCTTCAAATGCAGAAAGGAATCTTCATACTTTGGACTGTAAAAGAGCTTTAGCCTTTTCTCCAGGACCAAGCCGGAAGTCAGTCCTCACATATGGGTGACGTCGGCGCCGACGGAGCCCTCGTGCGGAGCATTTCCCCAGCTTTCAAAGAAAGCCTTTGGGAATTGCAGCGCGCATGCGCGTTCCCCTTCCCGCCCAAGGGTGCCATCTTGCTCAGTCATCTTTTTTCCGCGGAGCCCGACAGTTGATTTCCCTGTTTTTTGTATTTCTACTTTTGGTCGATGCTGGATCCTTTTCCCGCCTGGGCCCGATACGCCGGTATCGAGCCCACTCTCCCTTTTTTCATCTTTTGTCCTTCGTGACTAGCGTTCGCGCCATTTTTTCTTTTTTTTTACTGGCAGCCCTATCTTTTGACCTCGCAGGGGCCCTTTTTCCCCCAATGGCTGCCAGCGGGTTTAAAAAGTGTGATCGGTGTAAGAAACTTATGTCTCTTACCGACACACATGACTGCTGCCTCCGCTGCCTCGGACCCGATCATGACCCGATGATTTGTGGTCCGTGTGGCAAAATGTCCTCGAAGGCGTTGAGGAGTTGGCAGCACCAGAAGGATAGGATCTTCTCTGACTCGGCGTCCGGACGGGCCCGGACTTCGTCAGAGGCCTCGACATCTCGGGACTCCGGCCACGAGCAGCGTCGAGGTTCCTCTGAGCGGGGGTCTCCTTCGCAGGAACAGCACAGGAAGAAGAAACGTGCGAGGGCGGCGTCGGTGGACGCTCCTGGTTCCTCAAGAGCCAGGCCGCATAGCCCCGATAGCCGTCTCGGGTCTTCGGAGTCGGAGAGGCCTGCCAAGCAACCTCGTCTCGAGATGGAGTCTCATGGACACGTGAGTGCTGTAGTCCTCGTGGACTCTCCTCCAAGGGAGCCGACGTCGGGCTCGACGCCGTCGGGGCCCGAGTCGGGGGCTGCTGGGTCTCCTGAGCTCGGACTCAGGTTGATGGCCTTGGAGAGCAGCCTCGCTGCCTTCATGGAACAGCAGTGGGCATTGATCGCCGGTCTCACCGGTGCATCTGCCCCGACCACTGGGAAATCGATGTCGAAGTCGACCCCTGAGGCCGAGCCGATCCTCGTGTCCATGCGGGCTCGAGTCGATCCTCGGCCACGGTCTCCCTCGTCCTCCCGTTCGGGACCGAGGTCGTCGACGCCAGTACCCTCGGCGTCGGTGCGGAGGGCATCGGTGCCCGCCCGACCGGAGCCGCTCGACACCTCCTCCGAGGAGTCGGGCTGGGAGACGGAGGACAAAGAGTCACCCGACACCTATCGGACTCGGTGTGTCCCATCGGACTCGCCGGAGTCCGAACCTTGGAGACGATCCCCACCGGAGGATACCCGGTTCTCGGACTTCATGCGGGATATGGCCAAGGCCTTGGCCTTCCCCGCAGATCCCGAGGAGGAGCCTCGAGCCGAGGAGCTCGAGGCCCTCCAGTATGACTCTCCCCCGAAGGAGGCCTTTACTGTACCGGTTCCTCCGATGCTGGAGCGGCTACTCTTCCTCATGTGGGAGACCCCGGCCTCGACGCCGGTGTTAAGCAAGCGGGTCGATTCCATCTGTCGAGTCCGCAAGAGCCCTGGGTTCCAAAAGGCACAATTACCGCACCACTCCATGGTTGTGAAATCGGCCATGCATCGACTGAAAAGTCAGAAGATGCAATCCTCGGTGCCTCCCGGCCGGGAGGCCCGGAACCTGGATGCCCTCGGTAAGAAGTGCTTCTAGGGCTCTATGCTTGCTTGCCGTGTCCAGACATACCAGCTCTACATAGGCATGTATCTCCGAGACCTGGCAAAGGAGATTGCCTGGTTCTCTGCTGGTCCCTCCGAGGAACCTTTGCAGAGGTTCCAGGCCTTGTCCACTGGTATTCGAGAGTGCTCGAAGTTTATCTCTCGAGCAGCCTACGATGGCTTCGAGGCTTCGGCCCGAGTAGCTGGGGCCAGCATCGGTGCTCGCCTACAGGCTTGGCTACAGTCATCCGACCTCGAGCGATGGGTACAGGACAAGTTGGTCGATTTTTCTTGCCGAGGTGAAAACCTCTTTGGCAAGCCCATGGCTGAAAAGGCTGCAGAACCCGAGACCAAGACTCTGACCAGGACTAGGCTGTCCAGGAAAACCTCTGCCCCTTCTCAGAAAAAGAAGGGCTCGGGAAAAAAGACCTTTTACCTGAGGAAGTCATCTGCCTATAAACAATACCCTCATTATCAGGCCTCTGCAGCTCCCCAACAGGATCAGCAGGCCAAGGGGCAGGGTCATGGGCCCCGTAGGCATAAGGCCCCAAGCCACCAACACCGGCCCCTGCTCAGCAGGGTGAGGGTTTTTGACTTAGACAGCATAGCCTCTTCTTCTCAGCTGGCTTCTATCAGCACAGGAGGCCGGCTGGCCCACTTTGCCCACAGGTGGTCAGCCGTCACATCAGATACCTTTGGTACTTCATATAGTCCAAAAGGGCTATCTTCTCCATTTTCACCAGGTACCTCCCTCCTATTTTCCAGGGGATCCTCCAAGACTCCCTCTGCACAGGGACCAACTCCTTTAGTAGTTAGCAAGTCTGCTAAAGGAACAGGCTGTGGAACCGGTGCCCCACCACCTGAGAGGTCACGGCTTTTATGCCAGGTACTTTCTGGTACCAAAAAGAACAGGAGGCCTCCGACCCATCCTAGACTTGCGCAACCTCAACAAGTTCCTGGAGAGGGAAAAGTTCAAGATGCTTACCCTTGGGATCCTGCTGCCCTACCTCCAGCAGGGAGATTGGCTATGCTCCTTAGATCTAAAGGATGCTTATACTCACATCCTTATTCATCCAGACCACAGACAATATCTCCGATTTGTTGTGGGGGGAAACCACTATCAGTACAGAGTACTACCCTTTGGCCTGACCTCCGCTCCCAAGGTGTTCACCAAGTGCCTGGCAGTGGTGGCGGCCTACCTGAGGCTTCAAGGTCTTTTTGTGTTTCCGTACCTGGACGACTGGCTCATAAGGGGCCAGTCTTCCCAGGAGGCCAGTCAAGCCACCCTTCGCCCTGTGGCTCTGCTTCAGCACTTGGGGTTTGTCATAAACTTCGCAAAGTCCACTTTGCTCCCGTCCCAGAACTTAGAATTCATAGGAGCAAGGCTGGACACTCTTCAGGCGAAGGCTTTTCTGCCAATGGACAGGGCCCACAGGCTGATGGATCTAGTCAGGCAGTTTCACAGCAATTCCCTGGTATCTGCCAGGCAATTCCTGAGACTTCTCGGCCATATGGCTTCCACGGTTCATGTAACCCCCAATGCCCGCCTGCACATGCGGCCTGCTCAGTGGAGCCTTCGCACTCAATGGCATCAAGCCACAGGGAGCCTAGCGGACTCAGTAAGAATATCCGACCTGCTCATCTCCTCTCTGCAATGGTGGCTTCATCTTCCGAATCTGTTACTCGGAGTGGTTTTTCAATCCCCTCTGCATTCTCAAGTGCTGACGACAGATGCTTCTCTTCTAGGTTGGGGAGCACATTGCCAAGGGACATGTACTCAGGGTCTCTGGACCCCTTGGGAGGCTGCTCAACAGATAAACTTCCTGGAGCTACGGGCGATACGCCTAGCTCTGAGAGCCTTCTCCCACCTCGCCTCTCACCAGTCTGTATTAGTCCAGACGGACAATCAAGTTGCCATGTTCTACATGAACAAACAAGGAGGCCCAGGCTCCTTCCTTCTATGTCAGGAGGTCCAACGGCTGTGCTCTTGGGCCGTCAATCACGGAATCCTCCTCAAGGCTGTCTACCTCCCTGGTCAAGAAAATTGCCTGGTGGACAGACTGAGCAGGATCCTGCAACCACACGAATGGAGATTGAACCCGTTGGTGGTTCAGCAGGTCTTTCTCAGGTGGGGCCTCCCCACCATGGATCTCTTCGCCAGTCCTCTCAACCGGCAACTCCCGAGATTCTGCTCCAGACAACTGCATCCTCTGAGTAGCAGCGGATGCGTTTCTGATCTCGTGGTCCTCAGACCTACTGTATGCGTTTCCTCCCACGCCACTAGTGTCCAGAACACTGTTCAAAGTCCTTAAGGACGGGGCCTCAATGATCCTGATAGCCCCCAGGTGTCCGCAGCAACCGTGGTTCCCGCTTCTGCTGCAACTGGCGATGGGACACCCCTCTTCCTCTGGGGTTTCAGCACGATCTCCTGTCTCAGGATCAGGGGACTCTCTTGCACCCCAACCTCCAGTCCCTTCATCTGATGGCCTGGCTGCTGAAAGGGTAGTCCTGGCTCCCCTACTACTGCCTCGAGAGGTGGAAGACGTAGTCTTAGCCTCTAGACGCCAATCCACCAGGAAAGTCTACGCTCTTAAGTGGCGTAGATTCTCCGCATGGTGTGCTCAGCACAGCGAGAATCCCTTCTCGTGCTTGGTAGCGGTAGTATTGCAATATTTGCTTTACCTCTCCAATTTAGGCCTTAAGTCCAACTCTGTCAGGGTTCACCTCAGTGCTCTCTCAGCGCACCACTCGCTGGTGGACGGAAGGCCTCTTTCCAACCACCCTTTGGTGGCTCGTTTTCTCAGAGGCCTCCTGCTTAAGCCTCCTTTGCGTCCACCAGCCCCTGAGGGGGATCTGAATGTGGTCTTACAGCGGATTACTTGTCCGCCCTTTGAACCTATGGCTACCTGCCCTCTCCGTTTTCTCTCCTGGAAAACCTTGTTTTTGGTAGCTCTTACCTCTGCTAGGCGGGTGAGTGAACTGCAGGCACTAGTGTCTGATCCCCCTTACACTAGGTTCTACAGGAATAGGGTAGTCTTACGGACTCACCCTAAGTTTCTTCCTAAGGTTGTCTCCCCTTTTCACCTGAATCAGGAGGTGGTTCTTCCGACCTTCTTTCCCAGGCCGCATGCCAACCGGGCTGAGATGGTCCTGCATACCCTGGACTGTAGGAGGGCGTTGTCCTTCTACCTTGACCGTACGCGGGAGCATTGGAGGGCTGTTCAGCTCTTCATTTCTTTTGACCCCAATAAGTTGGGGCTCCCTGTCTCCAAGCGTACTTTGTCCATATGTGTCGCTGACTGTATCGCCTCGGCTTATGGGGCAGCCGGCCTCTCATTGGAGGGTCGAGTCACGGCTCATCGTGTCAGGGCGAAGGCTGCGTCAGTGGCTCATCTCCGCTCTGTTCCATTGGCAGACATCTGCCGGGCCGCTACTTGATCTCCAAGCCAGACTTTTGCGGCCCATTACTGCCTTGAGAGGGAGTCCCGCAGGGACAGTGCTTTCAGACAGGCAGTACTCCATAGTCTCTTTGGGGTTTAGGCAACTCCTACCCTCCGACCCTGGTGTTGGGCTACCGGTCAGGGGCGTTCTCAGAGAAGATTCCTTCCTTACGTGCTGCCGAGCTAGAGGGAGCTCATTATCTCCAGGAACAAGCAGGAATGAGTCTTCACATATGGGTACGTCGGTACCGACGGAGCCTGCACGGGAATGCTCCCCAGCATCCAATCAGAAAGCTTTTGGGAGCATCCCTCGCGCCTGCGCGCTGACTTCCCGCCTTTCCCACTGCCTCTCCTCAGTTTTCGTTTTTCCGCGGAGCCAACAGGACGACGTCCTGTCACCGCAGAAACGTTTTTCTTTAAAATCCTTATTTTCTTGTTTTCTTGTGGTCGCGGCTGTCTTTCCCGCCGATACCGGTACCACCGGTGCTTTATTCTTTTCTTTCCAAACTTAGAGAAATATTTTCTCCTCGGTTTTTTGTTTTAGCTTTTTGGGGCCTACCAGGCCTTTTCCAACATGGAGCCGCCTTCCCCTAAGAAGTGCCTTCACTGTGGAAACTTAGTTTTCTTTTTAGACTCCAATGCTTGGTGTCTAACCTGTTTGGGTCCTGACCCTTTTTTCCCTGATACCTCAGGTTATATTATTGGGAGAAGACCTTCCCTTTTTCGAGTTTCCCTCGATGCCGTTTTTCCTCCTGAGGTGAGGACACCGGTTTATTCTTCTCTCCAGGATCAGGTAACCTACAAACAGTCTGTTAAGACTAGCCAATTCTTGAAGGGTAAGTCTCATGCCCAGCATGATGACGGCTCTGGCCTTGCCCTCAAGACCCTATGGGCTATAAAACCCCGGCGGGAGTCTTTGGGCTCCTAAGCATTTTCGGGGTTTCAGGTTGTTCCTGGGGCTCACCCCTCACAGAACATACCTGAGCCATGCTCGGGGGTGGTATCCGCTTCGAGCGGTACCGATCCCCCGGCATCGGCACCGGTGTCGAGTGTTCCACTCTTCACCAGGGATCGTCATCTGGTGTCCTCGGTACCTTCGGGGCCGATCGATATCACCCAGATTGGCTTTCCTGTAGCCCAGCCATGCTCGGGGTTGGTACCGGCTTTGAGCGGTACCGATACCCCGACATCGGCGCCGGTGTCGAGTGTTCCACTCTTCACCAAGCATCGTCGTCGGACTTCCTCGGTACCTTCGGAACCGATCGATACGACTCCGATTGATTTAATTGTATCGGCATCGCCGATACCACCACCAACGTGGGTACCTTCTGGACATGCATCGATAGACTTGCTCCCTTCGATGCCGAGTCTAGAATCGATATCCAGTCTTGATGACTTGGTACCGACGCGTTTCGGAACCGATCCATGTCGTTTCCGACTGCGCAGTACCGAGGATATTTACCAAGGCTCTCGGGTTACCTCGGCACTGCTTCAGCAGCCCCCGAATACTGCTTCGATGACATTATCGTCTCCGATACTGCTACCGATATCGATGTCGATTCCTGCAGTTCCATCGGTGCCATCGATCCTTTCTATGCCTAGTTTAGAATCGATACCAGGCACTGACAATGCAGTACTAACTGCCTCAAATCAGAACTGTCAGTATCACGGTCCATCTAGCAGGATTCTTTTTCTGCACCAGTCCAGTATGTCTTCTGGTGCTCAAGCTGCTCCTTCAACCTCAGCTTACCCAGCAATAGTTCCTATTGGAGATCCTTCTTTTCAGAAATTTCTCCTTGACATGGCAACCTTTCTTGCCATTCCTATTCCTGGCTTTACTCAAGATCCTGCAGATAAGGAAAATATAATGCTTCCTTTACATCATTCTTTGCAGGATCTTCTTCTGAGGATTTGGGAATCACCCTTAAAGGTTCCTTCGCCTTCTACAGCCATGAATGTTCTGTATCAGGTGCCTCCCTCTCCGGGGTTTCAAAAGATCCAACTTCCACATCATTCCATTGTAGTGGAATCAGCAATGAGGAAGGTAAGAAGCAAGAAGAAGCATTCTTATCCGCCAGGTCGTGCATCTAAAGCACTTGATACCTTTGGACGTCAAACCTTCCAAACTTCTATGCTGGCTTCAAGAATTATCTCATATATTTTTTATATGAGTCTGACACTTCAGGAGGTCACAGAGAAATTATCTCTTTTGTCCCCTTTTTTGTCAGAGCCTAAGGCCACTGACTATTCCTTGCTTCTTAATCATAACAGGAATATCTCTTGGTTTCTTTCTCGTGCTTCTCTAGACTCTTTTGAGTCTGTTAGCAGATCCTCTGCTATTGCCATTGGAGCACGTCGTAAAGCCTGGCTGCAAACTTCAGACTTGAACAGATGGGCACAACATACAATGGGTAATTCTCCTTGTACTGGAGAAAATCTCTTCAATAGAGAGGCTTTACGTCAGGTTGCTCATTGCTCCACTGACTTCCCTGGTTCTGGAAACCATCCTAAGCCTTCTTTTTCCCCAGGACGTAGGAAATGTCCTACCAAACCTCCTTTCCCTAAGAAAAGAAGGTTTCACCCTTCTCCTGCCCATCCTCCAGATATACCCAAGCAAGGGACATCTCATCCTAGTCTGAAGTCTCCAGACTCTAACCAGTCTACTAATATCCAGCAACCATAGGTTCCTGTATGTTGCAATCTACAGTTAACTTCTTCCAGCAGAAGTTTATTCTTCAAACTCTACACTGGTTTTTTCTTTTTCAGTATGCAAAGCTGTTAGGATATTTTTGTCCATGGGTTACAGAATTCTCCCCTTCTTACTACCACGAAGGGAGGCCACAACTATCCCATGATAGTTTCTGTCCCCACATGGACATCTTTTCCTTCAGCTAACTTACCATATGGTAAGTCACCTTCCACCTCTCTTCCAGGGTTTCCCCTGCTTGAGTTGGTACCATACTGAATCACTTCTCTTTCTTTCCAGTGTAGATTTTTTGTTATCCTTCAATGCATGCTCTGAACAACTCATCAGACAGGGACGGGAATATCTCCGCTCCCTTTGTCTGTTTTCTCTCTGTTTTTATACGGGAGAATCCCCTCTGCTGTTTTGTTCAGTTGCTGTGCATGCAGGAGTTCCAGTGATTACTTTAGTGCTCATTGCAAGCTACTTTCAACTATCTTGCATAGTACTACTCACTGCAGGTTATCTTCTTCTAGCCTTATCCTTTCCTAGGATGTGGCAACACACCTGACTTCAGTCAGTTTTATCTCATAATTCTCCTGCACAATGCTCTCTGCAATCTTCAGAGAAGCTTACTACTGTGGACCCTTGCTACAGAGCATTGAACTTTATCTCTGAGGGTTTTTCCATATAGTAGAAAAAACTTATATAATCATTCCATGACTATATGGGTTCTTGTACCCTCTTGTCTCCTGTTGTGCTACAGAAGACAAGCTTTTACTGCGTGAATATCCAAGGAGTTCCCAATCTTGCAGGAATCCACCCTTTTTTCCTTACAGCTTGGCATTATGCTTTCTGCTCCACTTGGACAACGCATACTCTTTTGGTGTACATGATACCCCTGTGTCCCTTGGCTGGGTCATCCTGGTGTCTTAGTCTATGCGTTTTTTTGTCCTTTGGTCATGTCAGAGTCCTAGAGTACTCCTGACGTTCTCTTGCCAGACTGCTATTATCCTCTGTTTTTTCACGCAATCATACTGGTTATTCCACTGAATTACATTCCTGCACCGCAGAAATAGATTCTCTATATATCTTCAGGTGGTTTTCACCCCCTTATTAGATGAATCTTTTCCCATCACATTCCCCATATGAATGTTTTTGTGGGGCTCAGTTGCAGGCATGTATCCTCAGACTTATATTCATGTATGTATATGTCCTATACATACATATTTCCATAGTCTGTGTAGGCATAAGTCATGCCCATGTATATATATATATCACACATATCTAAACATATATGCACATATCTGTAGATATGTATGTATCTCCATATATATATATATATATATGTGCCCATCGGGAGATGTCCATAGGACGCTATGTATTACCTACTATCTCCCTAACTGTCTGTGCTATAAAGCTTTTACCTTCTTAAGGGGTCCAGACAGTCAACTTGCCTATTCTTATACGGCTCAGTAACTGGGAGCGATTATACACACAATTACTGCTGTGATGTCAACAGCTTCTCTTTTTGTTATAAATCTCCCTGTCTATGAAGTATCAAACTTCAATGTCTTCCTATCTCTTAACAGCTAGGAAAGACAGTGTACATCTTCAGTATTTCTGAGTACACTTCTGTTCTCCTTGGGAATAGGGGCTTTTTTTCCATACCCCCTCTTCCCTTCAGGACTGGGCTAATTCTCCAGATCGGTCAGTCTTCTTCTTTTAGTTCTCAATGTTAATAACTCTGTACCTAAAAGAGTTTTCAGCTTTTTTCCATAAAGCTTTCCATTGAAGACCTGCCGTTCTTCTCCTGCCCCAGTTGACACCTGGGTCACCTGCCCATTCCAGCTTTGGAACTTCATCCTCACTGCTGTGAAGTTCCCTTGAGGATTCTGCTACTGCATCTACAGTACACTCCATCACAGTTCTACTTCCTACAATCCAGTGTTCTAGTTCATTAAATATTTTAATGATACTTGACATACATTCTAAAGACTCTTTTTCCCTGTAGTCTTTAGATTTGCTGTTTCTCTACAGGTCTTCTCTATTCAACTCCTACCCCCCATCCCTCAGGGGATGCCGGGGATCCAGGTTTGGGAAATGCCGTCCTGTTCCAGGGATACGCATTTTATGGGATTTCCCCCGGCTCCCACAGCTAGGGAGTCCCCATATGTGAAGACTCATTCCTGCTTGTTCCTGGAGATAGCACAGTTACTTACCTGTAACAGGTGATCTCTGGGAACAGCAGGAATTAGTCTTCACAACCCACCCACCTCCCCTAGGAGTTGTATCTCTCTATCTCCTTTCCTCTTTCTCTTCTTCTGTCTCAGCTATGAAACTCAACTGAGGAGAGGCAGTGGGAAAGGCGGGAAGTCAGCGCGCAGGCGCGAGGGATACTCCCAAAAGCTTTCTGATTGGATGCTGGGGAGCATTCTCGTGCAGGCTCCGTCGGTACCGACGTACCCATATGTGAAGACTAATTCCTGCTGTTCCCAGAGATCACCTGTTACAGGTAAGTAACTGTGCTTTTTCGGCTTGAGGTCTCCGGTAGCCTTAAGCTGGGGAGTCCCATATGTGAGGACTGACTTCCTGCTTGGTCCTGGAGAAAGAGTAGTTACTCACCTGTAACAGGTGTTCTCCAGGAGCAGCAGGAATCAGTCCTCACAACCATCCCTCCTCCCCTTGGAGTTGCAGTCATATGATTTATTTTGCTAATTATTTGCTGTCTTTTAGCTATGTCATCAGACTGAGCAAGATGGCACCCTTGGGCGGGAAGGGGACCGCGCATGCGCGCTACAATTCCCAAAGGCTTTCTTTGAAAGCTGGGGAAATGCTCCGCACGAGGGCTCCGTTGGCGCCGACGTCACCCATATGTGAGGACTGATTCCTGCTGCTCCTGGAGAACACCTGTTACAGGTGATTAACTACTCTTTACTTGCAAAGAACACAGCAAAATAGAAAGTCCCCTCAACTCTTTGTTGCTTTTGATCCTTCTCATTTGGAACTTCCAGTCTCGAAGAGAACACTGTCCAACTTGATTGCACAGTGTATTTCTTTTGCCTATCAGAGTAAGAATCTTCCTCTGGAGGGCCATGTCACAGCTCACAATGTGAGAGCCATGGCAGCTTCAATGGCTCATCTACACTCTGTGTCTATCGACGACATCTGTCGAGCAGCCACTTGGGCCTCGGTTTATTCCTTCACAGCCGATTACTGCTTGGACAAGGACTCCCGCCGGGATGCCTTGTTTGGTCAGGCTGTTCTCCAACACCTGTTCCATACCTAATCAGCTCCTACCCGCCATCCCTAATCAACTCCTACCCGCCAGAGATGCATGGGCGGAAGTGGAGCCCTTCACAGGGACACACAACTTCTGGGGTCTCTCCCTGGCATCTAAAGCTAGGGAGTCCCCATATGTGAAGACTACATTCAT
Source organism: Ichthyophis bannanicus (assembly GCA_033557465.1). Classification (NCBI taxonomy): domain Eukaryota; kingdom Metazoa; phylum Chordata; class Amphibia; order Gymnophiona; family Ichthyophiidae; genus Ichthyophis; species Ichthyophis bannanicus. The sequence goes on from CM066033.1 coordinate 301,253,684, forward strand.
GCTTGTTCCTGGAGATAGCATAGTTATTCACCTGTAACAGGTGATCTCCGGGAACAGCAGGAATTTAGTCTTCACAACCCTCCCACCTCCCCTAGGAGTTCTATCTCTCTATCTATCTCTTTCTCTTTCCCTCTCTCTCTCTTTGTCTCATCTTTAAACTCAACTGGAGAAAGGCATTTGGGAAAGGCGGGAAGGCAGCACGCAGGCGCTGTGGGATGCTCCCAAAAGCTTTCTAATTGGACACTGGGGAACGTTCCCGCATAGGCTTCGTCGGTACCGACGATACCCATATGTGAAGACTAAATTCCTGCTGTTCCCGGAGATCACCTGTTACAGGTGAGTAACTATGCTATCTCCAGGAACAAGCAGGAATGTAGTCTTCAGATATGGGTGAGGTCGGCACCAACAGAGGCTGAACAGGAACCATCGCCGGCGTACTATAGGAAAGCCTTTGGGAGCACTCCACTATGCTTACGTGACTGCCTTCCTGCTCTTCCAACTACTTCTCTTCAGTTCTTCTTTTTTTTGCGGAGCCATTCCTGTTACCATAGAGAAATATTCTGTAAGCACTTATACCTTCCCATTTTACCCCGGCATCGCAAAAAACGATTCCGGTACAGTTTCTACTCTTTATTTTCTTTTCATTTTCTTAATTTTAATTACTGTTTTTTGATTTTTTTTTCCTTTTTTACTCGTGGGCCTCACTCCCTCTTAGGCCTATGGCCTACCATCTCCACTATGGAGAAAACCCACAGCGGTTTCAAAAAGTGTGTACCAAGTGCTGCAGCACCATCTCTGTCACCGACAGACACGACTTGTACTTGAAATGCCTTTGTCCAGATCATTTGCCAGAGTCTTGCTCCCTATTGGGGTGATGCAGAAAGCTAACGTGGGCTTGTATGCGCACACAATGCACATGTCGAATCCGGAAAAGAGATGGATGCACGTGGTAGAAGGGCATAAGAAGTTTACGTGGGCACAACACAGCGTGTATTAAAATATATTTAAATGTATTGAAATGAAATAGAAATGAATGGGGTGTACGTTTTGGTCAGGGAGATGTTTGCTGGTTATCCCTTTGCCATAATTACACCAACTCCATGGTCAGATCACCACAGGATGAGAATAGACCTGCAGATCCTAGTCACAAACTCCCATACAGACCAACCCCTATATAAAAGGTGTTCTAAAAGCTTTGGGAAGGACCATTTTTTCAAGAAGTACTCCTCAACCTAAACATAGACTCCAACGACCTAGACAACCTAATTGAGGAATGGAATATCATCATCTCCTCTGCTGCAAAAGCACCTGAATCCAGAAACTCAAGTTCACAAGGCACCAGGCGAAGATCATCCCCCTGGTGCTCAAAGGAGATAAGGACAGCAAAAAGAGATCTACGCAGGTTGGAAAGACGCTGGAGGAGAAACAAAGCAAACAGCACCCAAGAATGCTATCAGATCAAACAAAAAGAATATAATAATCTCATCAACCAACATAAAATGGAATATTATACCAATCTCGTCCTTAAATCTGCAAATAGGCCTAGAGAGCTATTCAAAATAATTCGCATCCTCACCCGAGGAGGAATCCTTACATCCACAGACCTTCTCCAACTTTCTGCAAATCAAACTCACACCTCCCAGTCAAACCACGTTGAGCATTAGCTCCGAACCTATAGGCCCCAGCCAGACATGGGGGAAGTTCAGCATACCATCAGCCGAGCAAATATCCCAAACCATTTCTGCACTCAACATCAGCACTGCCCCCACAAATCCATGCCCTGTAACCTGGATCAAATCATGAAAAGAAGATCTCTGTCGAATCATCCATAGCATAATTCTCCTATCCCTTATTCAAGGCATTATGCCCAAAGCATTAAAACTTGCTACCTTCAGACCAACCCCTGCCATGAATAAAGCTGACGCAACAGCTTACTGGCCCAACTCAAGCCTCCCCTTTCTGACAAAGATTATTGAAAAGACGGTACAACGTAAACTCCAAGACCATATCGACTCCCATGCTCCACTGGACATGCAACAGCATGGCTTTTGACCATATCATAACGTTGAAACCCTTCTGATGTCTCTGACAATTTGATCAGAGTCATCGACAGCTTCAAGATGGGAGTTGTCCTTATTTTCCTGGTTATCTCCTCTGCATTCGACACAGTCTCTCACAACATACTATTCCAGAGACTAAAAGATATCGGCCTGCATGACACCACCATGAAATGGTTCACCTCCTACCTCACAGATGACTACAGATCAAATATTGTTCCAAGACATCCTCATCCTTCACAGCAAGGCAGGGAGTCACACAAGGCTCATACCTTTCCGCCCTCCTCTTCAACCTTTACATTCAACCCATGTGCTCCATCAACAGGAGACACAGGATCAACTACACCATATACGCTGATGATATAATCTACACGGCGATCAATCTCGACAACCTGGACTTCACTGAAATAGCAAATTGCCTCCAAGAAATGACATGCTGGCTAAGCCAAAATAATCTCATGATAAACTTCAAAAAGTCAGAAGCTCACTCTCATTACAATAAATTCTGGATTTATCACTCCTATGACCATACAGCTACATAATACCATCCTACCCATCAAACATGAAGTAAAATAGCTGGGAGTCACCTTGGACAACAAACTCTCTCCACTCTCATATCAGTAAAACCACCGAAAATGCTTACCTGAAGATGGGGATCATCAGGCGATTCACGCCCCTTCTCTGCCCAGAATACTTCTGCACGGTTTGTCAAACAAAGCTCACCCCCATTTGGGACTACTGCAACACCATATGCCTTGGTCTATCAACTCAATCACTTTGACCTCTGCAGATGGCACAAAACACTGCCACTCTGATTATAACAGGATCCTCAAAATACGACCACATCACCCCCATCCTGAAGCAATTGCACTGGCTACCCATTACTTCCCGTATAAAATACAAAACGTTTGTTAACATTTTCAGAATCAAGCACAACCTCTCTGCCAACTGCCTGGAAGTCCTAATCAAATGCGACACCAGCACCAGACCAAGGAGGCGTCCCACCAGGGAAAGGATCACCACCACCAGAGCATACACTAAAGTGAACCAAGCCACCTCAGGAAGAGCAATATCCCTGGCAGCGCCAACCCTATGGAGCTCTCTCCCTTATGAAAATGTTTTTTATTGGCATTTTTGAACATCAACCAGAAACACATTGCACATTTATGCGTCAACGATACAACCATTATCATGATGCAACCACTTTCCCGCCAGCCCGGGGCTATACCGCTACATCCCTTATTATCTACAAAGCACAGCCCACCCCGTACCCGACCCTAAGTATATATACTCAACAAAGTAGTTACCCTCTACAGTGCTAGCAATCATAACATCAACAGTAACCTCAGTCCCCAGAGTCACCCGGTACCACAAAGCTATCATGACTCGAAGCCCCAGGTGAAATGAACACACGATCAATGCTACCAGACAAGTAACAAGATACCCCCATTTCCCCTACAGTCCCCCTTTCCCCCTCTCCCCCCTCCCAACCCTTCCCCATTACCCCCCCCCCCCCCATCCCTTCCCCGCAGCTCTCATGAGGGGGGTCAGACCTGCCGACCTATATCCAAACCTCTCACATTTATCAGGGCACTCTAGCAACCGAACTCTCAGCGGCCCACCTTAGGGAATGTTCTCTTAGCCAAGGAAAATCCCCTCCCAGAGCTTCTGAACCACCTCCACCCTTTGGCGCCCTAGCTGATTGGCTGTTTTCACCTCCATAATGTATAATTTGCGCATGTGGGTCTCCCACTCGTGGAGACCCGGAGGGCGATCCTCCATCCAGTGTCGCAGAATGCAAAGTTTCGCAACGGTGAAGCCCTTTCCATATAATTGCCGGACTAGTTGATTCATCCCCGCCTCCTCCTCCAAGATCCCAAATAGGCACCAAAGTATGGAGAAGGATCTGTTCACCAAACGCCAGCTCTTCAGTTGGCGCTCCACGCTCCGCCAGAAACCCTGGATCTGTATGCAGTGCCAAAAGCGATGGAGCAGAGTCCCGCGCTCCTCCCCACAGAGTGGGCACAGGTCAGAGATGGCCAATCCCATCTTAGCAGCCCAGGTGTTAGGGATATATGCTCGCCAGAGAAGTTTATACTGCAGCTCTTGGTGACGAATCGACTCAGATATATTCTCAATCGCAGAGAAGGCCGCCGCCAGCAAAGCCCCCGTAACCTCCTGTACCCCGTCCACAACCCAGCGCTGCGCCAGCTTCTCTAGGGCCTCCCCATCCCCGCCTGGCCAGAGTTCCTGCCGTACCACGCGCGGGGTTAAAGCCTCCCTCCAGCACCGTCAAGAACTCCCAAATAGCCCCTTTGCCTATACGTAAGCCCCCACTCCTTTGAAGATCCCTCACATAGTGTCTCGCCTGCAGATAAAAAAAGAAGGAGGTAGGGGCCAGCTGGTAGCGCCCCGCCAGCGACCGAAACGAGTCCAGTTCACTACCATCAGACATAAGCATATGCCCAATATATCGGATTCCCCGGGCGTTCCACTGGGCTGGGGTCAACCCCTGCAGACCCGGGACAAAATCCTTGTTCCTCGCTAGCGGGAGACACTCCGTGCATTTCCAATTTATCCCTTTCTGCTGGCAGATGGCCCGCCACGCGTGCCGCAATGCCCCGAGATAGATCGACACTTTCCAAGACACAGGCAAAAGCCCCCCCGGCGCATGCAAGAGATAGACCGGGTGATGTGGGGCCGAGAGGCCATCCAGCAAGGCCAAAGGAAGAATACAACCAGCGTTCTCAATTAAATCAACCAGGGGCCGGAGCATACAAGCCACATTATATTGTCGCAAAGAGAAGAGACCAGCTCCCCCCTCCTCCCTAGGTCGCATAAGTACGGAGAAGGCTATGCGGGGTCTCCTACCCCTCCACAGAAAAAAGCCAAGATGTTTCCGGAACATCTGTAGGTCTTTCCTCCGCAACCAAAGGGGGAGGTGGCGCAGAACATATATCCACTTAGGAAATTCCACCATCTTCAGTAGAGCCACACGCCCCATGAGTGAGATCGGGAGGTCCCGCCACTTCAATAAGCGCGCCCTAGTGCTCTCCAGCAGGATGGTAACATTAATATCATACAGATGGTCGATATGCGCTGGCAGATAAATACCGAGATACTTCAAACTCTCCTTCGCCCAGACCAAGGGAAAAGCGCCCTGCCATTGAGATTTAACTCGGCCCCCCACGTCTAATGCCAAAGATTTATCTTGATTGATGCGCAGTCCAGAAAAAGAGCCAAATTCCTCCATAAGCTGTAAGGCTCTGGGGAGGGAATCCTCCGGGTTGCAGAGACATAACAGCATGTCATCCGCGAATGCACTAAGCTTGATACCACCACCTGCCCACTCTATCCCACGAATTGCGGGTTCCCGGAGAAGCCGCAGAAGCAGGGGTTCTAACTGAAGCACAAAGAGCAAGGGAGACAGAGGGCACCCCTGCCGCGTGCCGCGCCGCAATGAGAAGGTCGGAGAAACCCTGCCGCCGCTGACGACGCACGCCAACGGCTCCATATACAACGCTGTCACCCAGTCCAGGAAACCCCCTGTAAGACCAAATTGAGCCAATACCTCAAACATATAATCCCAGGCGACCCTATCAAATGCCTTTTCCGCATCTAGGCTGACCAGTAGGAGCGGGGTATCACGCTGTAAACAGCATTCCATGCCCAGTAGAACCCTCGTGATGCTAGTAAAGGTAAATAGTTCCCCAAGTTCTCCTCCATGTTAACTCCCCGTTTCATGTAAACGACGGCCAATCTCTGGTCAAGTGTTCTATTGTTTTGATGTAAACCGCGCTGATGACAAATAGCGCGGTATATAAGAAATGTTAAATAAATAAAAATAAATAAATCCCTGCCGCGGACGAATCCCGTTTGATGGCTCCCAACGAGTTCCGGCAGCACTTTTTGCAGCCGTCCTGCCAGGAGCGAGGCCAAAATTTTCATATCGTAATTAATCAGGGATATAGGTCTATAGGAGGCTGGGTTCTCCGGATCCCTACCTGGTTTGGGGATAATAGTGATTGCCGCCGTCCGCATATCTCTCGGGAAGGACCCCCTTTCTCTCGCCTCCTCATAGAGAGCCATCAAGGTAGGAGTAAGCGACGTAGAGAGGATTTTATAGAACTCCGCGCTATAGCCATCAGGCCCCGGTGCCTTATATGGTTTTCCCTGTGCTATGACCCGCTGCACTTCATCTCCAGTAATGTGCGCATTCAACACCAGCAAGGCCTCCTCCTTAATCTTAGGGAGTTGAACGTCCTGCAAGAAGGCACGCTGCTGGTCTTTGTCGGTCCCCTCCGGGGTATATAAGGCCTGATAGTATTGGGCAAAAACCCGTAAAATGCTTTCTGGGTCACGTTGCCGTGTCCCGGCTGGGTCTTTAATGGCCATGACACTCTGGATCCCTCCACGGTCTTTCACCAAACGTGCCAACAATTTCCCTGAGCGGTCCCCAAAGCGGAACAGCTGATGGCGGTAATATTGTGCTGAATAAACCGCCCTATCTTGCAGCGCGGCATTGAGAGCCTTTTGATGCTGCAGATAGGTTCCCAAATGAACTCGATTCGCTAGAGCATCGCGCTTGGCCTGCTCAAGGGTCTGCGTTAGCTCTAAGATAGTGGCATTAGCCCGCTTCCTTTCCCCCACTACATACGCAATAATGTGACCCCGGAGGACAGCTTTACCCGCTTCCCAAAAAGTCGATACTGACAGGTCTGGGGACTCTTTCAGAGAGAGGTAGTCCTCCCACTTGTGGGTTAAATATTGCTGGAACTTTGCATTCTGCCACAGATGTCTCGGGAAGGACCACCGCCCCCGTCCGGGCGCCCGCCCCTTGAGGTCCAAAAAGACCTTAGCATGGTCAGAGATAACAATTGGCTCTATCTCTGCTCGCAGTACTTTGTCAAAGAGGTCTCTAGAGATTAACATGTAGTCTATTCTAGACCATGATTGATGCGCCCTCGAGAGATGTGTATAATCCCTTTCCTGCTCATGCAAGATTCTCCACACATCACACAGATCCCCCCAGTGACATAAGTACCCCACACCCTTATTAGACCAATACCCCCCCCCCCCTGCTTCTCCTTTCCTCAAACCCTGCGATCGGTCGAGCTGGGGATCGTGGGGGCAATTAAAATCACCTGCAAGTAATAGGGGAAGTTTTGGCGCCTCCGTTATCTTCCGCAGAAGCAGTTTAAAGAAGGCATGATCATAATTGTTAGGGGCATAAATGTTACCCAAGAGCATCTCTTCTCCAGCGATCTTAACATGCAGGAAGAGATATCTCCCCTGGGGGTCTGCATCCTCTCTAAAAACTTCTAGCGGGAGACCCCGTCGAATCAAAATGGCTACCCCCCTCTTCCTGCCCCCAGAGGAAGCGGAAAAGACCTGTCCCACCCAATCTTTTTTCAACTTAGTATGTTCTAAGTGGGTTAGGTGGGTTTCTTGTAGCAGAGCAACCTGGGCTCCCCCCTTCTTTAAAGCTTGTAAGATTTTCGTCCGTTTTACCGGAGTGCCTATCCCTCCCACATTCCACGTGGTGATCCTCAGATCAGAAAGTCCACCCATCAGAAAGAAGCACTACACTCACCAAAGCCAAAGCCGCTACTCTCGCTTTGGCTCCAGGCCGCCCAGCCTCAGCCTCGAGCCACACACTCCTGTTCAGCGAGCTGCCATCCACGCCCTGCCCAAGCCCCTCAGAAAATAGCATAAATGGAACTGTGAGCAAATCTTGGATATAACCCCCATATCGCAACGTTCCAGGTCTACCCCACCCTCCATCCCCCCAACCACCCCATTCCCTCCCCCACCCCCCCGCTAAGCCTCCCCCCCTCCCCCTCCCCCTCCCCTCCCCATAAAACATGTCAACCAATAAACTCAGCCGCCCCTGCTGAGATTAGATCCCACCTGAGATCATGCTGCAGGGCTGCCTCCAGTCTATCGCATGCTTAAATGGTAGCAGAGGGGGGGGTCTCACCCTGCAGCATCAATAACGCGGTCCAACCCCACAGATATTGTTTGTTCCATACTAACCAGTTAACAGCAGATATACAAACACCCAAATCTTTCTATACAGACCAGTCAACAGCATGCATACATTCGCTGGTATCCAAAACTCTCCCCGGAACGCCCAGGAGTCCCGCAATCAAAGTCAGGCTTGTCACCTCTTTGGTTTTTTTTGCGTATCCCGCTGGCCCCAGCATGGGGGAAACAGATTTGGGAGCTTCCGTGGCGTTCAGCGCCTAGCGTCGAGTTGTGTTGCTTCCACTCTGTCCGGGTCCCCTCTACCTTCCTCCAGGAAACGCTGCGCCGCTACCGGGGTTGGGAGAACCACGCACTTTCCCTGATGCCAGACCCGTAGGGTCGCTGGAAACGCTAGTGTAAAGCGTATTTTCCTCTGAAACAGCGCCGCACATACCCCAGAGTAGGCCCTGCGCTGCTCTGTTACCAACACTGAGTAGTCCTGGAACATCAACAGTTTATGGTTCTCCCATCGAAGTTCTCCTTTCTCTCGATAGGCCCGCAGAAGCTGCACTTTGTGGTGGAAGTTAAGGACCCGGAATATCACAACACGCGGTCGCTGTTGGTCATCCTGTCTCCGGCCTAATCTGTGAGCTCGCTCAATATGGAGTTGCCCCACCAGGGAAGCTAGGCCCAACTCTTTAGGCAGCCATTCTTCGAGTAGGGGCATAAGCAGCTGATCAGTTTGAGTCTCTGGAATACCAACAAGTCGTATGTTATTCCTCCTGGATCTGTTTTCCAGGTCATCAAGTTTAGAGGTAAGGGTCTCTATCTGTTTGCGCTGCGCCGCGATTTCTCTCTCCATGCGCCCCTCGCCCTCTTCGACGCTGGAGACGCGGTGCTCCAACTCCTCCACTCTCCTCCCCATGTCAGCAAAGGAATCATTCAAAGTGTCAAGTTTCTGCATGACCTGGTCAAACTTAGGCTCGAGTAGACCTGCCACCTCCCTGGCCAAATCTGCCGCTGCCGAATCTACACTCTGCGCTCCTGGGGAAGCCGGCATCGCCATGCTGCTACTAGAGGGCCCCGACTTGCCGGGTTTCTCTCGCTCTTTTTTCATCGAGGTTGGAGCTTCACCGCCCGCTCTCACACTGCGCTTCATCCAGCGACCCGAGGTTTGTGTCCCCAACCGGAGAGGAGATAGGTGAAGGAGGGTAAGACCCGATTCTGCAGATTATTGCTTAAGGCAGCCCCGGAGCAAGCAAGCACACGTCCTGCTCACTCACGCATCACGTGGGATCTCTCGAGCTCTCTCCCTTAGCACCTCAGAGGCATCTCAGACATCAAAGATTTTCGGAAGTGGCTGAAAACTACTTTCTCCATCGGACACTTTAGAGACATCACATGACTTGGACCACAGGAATCTTCCCCCCCCTCCGAAATGCCCCCCCCACTCCCCCCCTCTTGAACCCACCCTTCACCTCTCTCCCCTGTCCCCTACTTTCCCCTCACTATCAGATTCCCCCTTGCACACAATCTCATATTATTACTGTCACTCTGTAGCTAGATAATTTGTACGTAGTTCATATTGCAAGAGCTCCTTATATCTGCTGGGCTATAAGCTCCTTGCAATATCTACATGCATGCCCCCCCCCCCCCCCTCACCGTTCTATGTAACTCTTTTTAGTTGTCTTGTAAACTGCTTTGATTCTAGGAGAAGGCGGTATAGAAATCCATTTAAATAAATAAATATAACATGGTAATGAGATCTACGCCTAATGCAATGAAGTGTGTTAGAACTTATGCAATCTTGTGAAGAAGAAAAGCATTGTTATTTTTGCGCCTGGTCAGGAGTAGAAGTTAAGATCTAACGTGTCTTCAAACACAATTCTCAGCATTTTGAAAGCAGCACGGTTTGGAGCATTTGATGGTGGATGTTTTGGTCAGGGAGATGTTTGCTGGTTATCCCTTTGCCTTTCTGCTGCTTTTAAGAGCCAGACAAAGGAGGGGGAGCAATGGAGACCTAAGAGCGGAGCATGAAGAGGTACATGAGGAGGAACATGGTGCACCTCGCATCATGAGGCCCTGCAGATGGCACATGTACAGAGAAGGTGGTACTGAATGGACTCCTAGATAGGCATGCCATGCGTAATGCTTATGCAGACAATCCATATTGTCCTTGTATGAGGCTATTAAAGATATTGATCCTGCTACTGCTTAGGGGCACGCCATACCAGGACTGGTGAAGTTACTTGCTACATTACATTTTCTGGGCACTGGATCATTTCAAAATGTTGGGCTGGCTTGTGGAAAGGACTAGTCATCATTTTCAAAGCATTTCAAGCAGGTATTTCAGGCCTTGAAAATTGCATAGGGGAGCATTTATGGTACCTAGACCAGGAGGCAGAAAGGTAAGTGTTGAAGGCTGACTTTTTTTTAATATTGACAAAGTATTAAATGTGATGGAGCAATAGACTTCACCCATGTTGCCCTAACACCTCCCAACGACAGGGAACCGGCATTACGAAACAGGAAAAACTTCCACTCAATGTCCAAGTGGTGTATGATGCGCACATGAAGATCCTGAATGTGGTCTCCAAGTTCTCAGGGAGCTGACACAATGCCTTTATCCTCTCCAACTCAGCACTTGGCCATAACTTTGAAGAGGGCAAGTACAGCGAAGGTTAGCTCATCAGTAAGTGCCACATAGGCATACTGAAACTTTGGGTGGTGGAGGGACAGCTGTACAAGAGCCACTACTGTATATCTGTCTATCTAGGCTGCTTTGTTGGAGTTGTATTCATAGGGAATGCTGGATATCGGAGGGCAAACAGCTATACATCTACATAAGGCAATATCGATCTATCTATCTATAAATCTATCTATCTGTCGATCTATCTATAGTTCTCTTTCTTTTTAATGCCAGAGGTGATGCTGGATAGGAGTGTAAGACCTTGTTGATGACTCCACTGATTTCACCAAGCACACCTGCAGAGATTTGCTACAATGAGACACACATTTCTATATGGGGGTGTGATAGAGCACACCTTCGGGGTACTCAAGAATTGCTTCCGTTGTCTGGACTATTCTGGGGGTACATTGCAATGTTGTTAAGTGCCGTCAAGTCGGAGTTGACTCATGGCGACCCTCTGGATAGCTATCCTAAATTGTGTTCGGTCCTCAGTCAGGCAGCTCGTTGTTGACAGGCTAGTACCCGTAGCTGCTGTTGTTGTATCGATCCATCTCATTGCTGGCCTTCCTCTTTCGCGTTTACCTTCTATCTTGCCAAGCATGATGTCTTTCTCTAATGATCTCTCTCTTCGCATGATGCGTCCAAAGTATGAAAGTCGAAGTCTTGTCATCTGAGCTTCTAAAGAAAGCTTAGGTTTGATCTCCTCTAGTACCGACTGGTTTGTTCTTCGGGCAGTCCATGGTATACACAGTATTCGCCGCCAGCACCATAATTCAAAGGCATCAATTTTCTTCCTGTCCATCTTTTTCACTGTCCAGCTTTCACATCCATATGATGTTATTGAAAATACCATGGCTTGTACAAGTCGAATCTTTGTATGGAGAGAGACATCTCTCTTCTTGAGAAACTTATCTAGGTCTTTCATAGCCATTCTGCCAAGAGTAATGCATCTGATTTCTTGACTGCTTGTTGCTTCTTTATTGATAGTTGATCCAAGTAGGTTAAAGTTGTTCACGATTTCAATTTCTTCTCCTTCAACGATGAACCTGTTGATTATGCCAGTTGTCATGATCTTTGTCTTCTTTACATTAAGGTGCAGGCCCATTTTGAGACTATGTTCTTTGATTGTGAGAAGCAAATGTTTCAAATCATCTTCACTTTCAGCCAGCAATGTGGTATCATCAGCATAGCGAAGGTTGTTGAGTCTTCCACCAATCTTCACACCTCTGTTGTCTTCATACAATCCTGCTTCTCTGATGATTTGTTCTGCATATAAATTAAATGGGTAGGGGGAAAGTATGCAACCTTGTCTTACACCTTTGCTTATTTTAAACCATTCTGTTTCTCCTTAATCCGTTCGAACTGTTGCTTCTTGATCAATGTACAGATTGTGCAAGAGTACGATCAGGTGTTCTGGTATGCCCATGCTTCTTAATGTGGCCCAGAGTTTCTCATGGTTTACACAGTCAAAAGCCTTGCTATAGTCGATAAAGCACAAATAGAAATCCTTTTGGTATTCTTTAGTCTTTTCAAGGATCCATCTCACATCCGCAGTGATGTCTCTCATTCCTCGCCCTTTCCTGAACCCTGCTTGCACTTCAGGTAGTTCTTGTTCCAGGTATAGTTGTAGTCTCTTTTGAATAATCTTCAGTAGAATCCTGCTGGCATGTGGGATCAGAGCAATTGTGCGATAATTTCCACAGTCAGTTGGATCACCTTTCTTTAGTATTGGTATAAACATAGATCTTTTCCAGTCAGTTGGCCATGATGTTGTCTTCCATATTTCTTGGCAGATCCTTGTAAGTATGGTAACAGCTGCATCAGATTGCTGTAATACCTCTATGGGAATGCTATCAATGCCTAGTGCTTTGTTCTTTGATAAGGCTTTCAATGCTGCTTTAACTTCTTCTTTCATCTCCAATGGTTCCCGACCATAAGGTACAGGTTGAAACGACTGTTGGTCCACTTGATCTTTATCATATAAAAACGCTGTATATTCCTTCCACCTTTTCTTGATCTTCTCAGCATCATTCAACATAGAACCTTGAGCATCTTGTAACATTCCAATTTGAGGCTGGAACTTTTTCTTTAACTTTCGTAGCTTTAGGAAAGCCGATCTTGTTCTTCCTCATAGTTTCTGCTTCTATTTCCTTGCATGCATCGTTGTAGTACTTTTCCTTGTCCTGTCTTGCTGCACGTTGGAAATCTCTGTTTAGTTCTGTTATTGTCTTTCTTTCTTCTCTGGCTTTAGCTTCTCTGCGTTTCTGAGCAATTTTCAGAGTTTCTTCCGTCATCCATTTTGGCTGTTTTTGCTTTTTCACCTTTTGTAGAGACTTCTCGCTTTCTTCCAACACAACCTTCTTGATGTCATTCCATAACTCTTCTGGAGCTCTGTCATTTGTATCTAAAGTAGCAAATCGATTTTGCAGGCAGTCTTTAAATTCCAGTGGTATATTCTCAAGGTTATATTTTGCTGCACTCATGAGTGGTTTGCTCTTTTTCAACTTTAGCTTGAGTTTGCATACTAGTAGTTGATGATCTGTACCACAGTCAGCTCCAGGTTTTGTCTTTGTTGATGTTATAGAACCTTTCCATCATTGACTTCCACAGATGTAGTCAATTAGATTTTTATACAATCCATTGGGTGAAGTCCATGTGTACAGTCGCTGCTTGTGTTGCTGGAAGAAGGTGTTTGAGATGAATAGGTCGTTGGTCTTGCAGAATTCTATCAGTCTTTCTCCAGCTTCATTTCTGTTGCCAAGTCTATATTTTCCAACTACTTTGCCGCCTTCTTTGTTGCCAACATTTGTGTTCCAGTCACCCATGACTTTCAGGATATCCTGTTTGCATGTTCTGTCAATTTCAGCTTGTACTTGTTCATAGAACTCTTCAATTTCATTCTCTTTTGCAGCTGTTGTTGGGGCATATACTTGAATTATAGTTGTGTTGATAGGCATTCCTTGTAGACGAATAGAGATTAAGCGTTCGCTGACTGCATTGTATTTCATTACAGTTCTTGTAAGTTTCTTTATTATAAATGCAGCACCATTACCTGAAAAGGTCATTGTTGTAGTCTGCTGCATGCTGCACAATATAGCTCTGGAACATGGAATGCATGCAAAATAGCTCCCAACTTGCCACCAGAACCTTACATCTATGCACTTGCCTGTGCCTGCTCTGAAGCAAGAAATAATGAGAGACGAAGATGGCTTATAGAGGTCTAATTTTCTAGATGACTTTGCATTTCATGTTATCAGTAATCCTTATGTGGATTGATATGATATGATTACTTGTCTTTTCTTAATAAATGTTTCTGGACGAGAATACTTTTGATTGGTATTATTGGGGGGTGAATGGCATCAGGCTGTGACTGACCTGGGGGTATGACTGGTAAGGAAACAATCGAATGTGGAACTGGGGATGTGAGTGGAGATACTATGTATCCGGAAGACCTGCCTGTCCAATGTATCTGCCCAATATTGCCATGATGTCAAGGGATAAGAAGACATTGGTCTTTTTTAAGGATCTGGCATCTCTTCCTGATGCCTCCTTTCTTGAAAAAAACTTGCATGGTTGTATTGGTTTGTGTACCATGAATACCAATTATCAGAACTAAAATGTGGCTCAGGAAAAGGAGATGCAGAAAAAAATGGCTGAAAAAGAATACAGGCACCTTTATGACTATCCCAGCATCCTCCACCACTTAAATTAAACCCAGTCAATCCAAATAACCAGCATAACAGAACTAAGTTTTTTGTCGGAATAGGCCAGCCAAGTGAAAAGGAAAAGTCCTCTCCCCACCGTGGCCCGTCCATTTTAATTAAAGAAAATTCCTTTTGAAAAACAGCGTTTACTTAGCTGAATCAATAGTAGGCTACCCCAACAGTTTTGCAAACAGCAGGTTTATTGAACGACATGGCTGAATTTTCATCGAGCAGTGGTTTGACCTGAAGCAGGGCGACTACCGTGCTTACCCCGAAACGTGCCACGTCGTTCAATAAACCTGCTGTTTGCAAAACTGTTGGGGCAGCCTACTATTGATTCAGCTAAGTAAACGCTGTTTTTCAAAAGGAGTTTTCTTTAATTAAAATGGACGGGCCACGGTGGGGAGAGGACTTTTCCTTTTCACTTGGCTGGCCTATTCCGACAAAAACATTAGTTCTGTTATGCTGGTTATTTGGATTGACTGGGTTTAATTTGAGTGATTGATATTTTTTGACCTAGTTATAGCTTTTTTCAGTGTTTTGGTTTATCCCAGCATCCTGGCAAGGTATCCATAGCAAGGGCAAGTGATGAAAACAGTATTCTCGACGTTTAAAACCCACTCAATAAAAATGTGGCCTTTCTTCTTGAGATACTTTTTTGCCGTACCCATGCCCTTGCTAGACTGATTATACTTTGGAAGATGGAACATAACACAACTTGTATTGTTGGTTGAAAAGGAATGCAGGCACCTTTATGATTACCATCCCAGCATACTGGCAAGGTTTAAAAAAAAAAAAAAAAAAAAGACATCAAACCAGACGCGGATATAAGCACGCCTGCGGGGACTCAGTGGTATGCACACACCGTAGAGGTGCCTGTGTCAATGCGAAACTCACAGAAAAATGGCTGCAGAAGGAGGTGCAAAGGGGCTATAACTCAGGCAGAATCCTAACTTCCCCCAGGAAGACGTCAAGCGACAGGGCCGCAACATAGTATTCACTGGCCCCAAATTCCACACAGACAAGGGAAGTGGTCTAGGTCTCAACTCCCAAAAGAAGCCCAAGATAATGCTGGGTGGGTATACTCACCGGCAGAGATTGAAGGCAGAACAGACAGGCCACCAGGCCTTGGAGAGGAATCCACGGCATTGAGAAAGCAAGGGGAAGAGTTAATACAGACATCCTCCTCCCAGGCCCAATTTCTAAAAGAAGCCCAAGATAATCCTGGATGGGTATACTCAACGGCAGAAGTGGAGGGCAGAGCAGACAAACCCCCAGAGGCAGGGCTTGGAGTAGAACACACTAAATGAGAAAGCAAGGGGAAGAGTTAATACAGACATCCTCCTCCCAGGCCCAACTCTCAAAAGAAGCCCAAGGTAATCCTGAGTGGATATATTCCCTGGAAGAGGTGGAGGCGATGGAAGCAGACACTACAGTGAGAAGGGGATAGCTGTAAAACTGAGCATGCTCGCAATCCCTCCACCCAAATACACCTGTTTTTTCTAGATATGTACTCACCAGACATCCCTGAGTCTACACCACTGGACAAACCATTGAGAGCTTCTGGCTGAAAGGTGGAGGCAATCAACGGCTCCAGTGAGGTCAGCTTAAAAGAACATGGAGGCCCACCCTCAGTTTTCTGTTGTGATCTCTCAATTGCAATCTTTTTTTTTTTTTTTTTTAACTACGCATCACTCATCGCACCACTGGTGCTTCAATTGTGGTATTGTGCGTACCTTCACCCATAGGACATTCACCTCTGCTGCAAATTGGTCCCACAATTTATTCCTTTGCTCAGCTGTATTCTTTGCAAGAAATTGTGGTAATTGGCAACCACCCGAAGAGCAAAACCTCTCTGCCCTCTGGCTAGCAGTCTGCTCAGCCTGACTGAGAGATCTGCAATTGTAAGTATTTACTTCTGGGAATTTTTCTAAATCTTGCTAAAAAGGAATTCTTTAGATTAAAGCTGATTAATCTGTGAATCCATTGTATTTGTTAAATCAGTCAGGGCCTAGTATCAGCAAATAGCTTTTGGTTAAATTAAAAACTCAACAGGTAGCATTTAGTTTAAGTTTAAAACACAGCAGAGAGCGTTTAGTTTAAATTTAATACTAATACTCTGCCTAGTAGCAGCAAAGAGCTTTCAGTCTAATTTAAAACACAGCAGAGGGCTTTCTGGTTAAAGTTAGAACACCAAGACTTCCTCAATCCAAGCAAGGGTTGTGTGAATCACCCAGGAAATTGGTCACAGATTACCTTAGAAGCACAGGACAGGGTACTGTGTAGCAGCCAGTTTTTAACAAGTCTTCTTTCCCTCCCTCCCTGACTCCAACCCACCCCTGGGATAATCATAGCTTTATAGGTGCTTAAATCTCTTAAAGGAAAGGAGGTGCCATATTCACAATCAGGTGCAGCTGTTTATCCTCATCAGGCATATATTAAGGACCTGAGATTAATTAAGCTTCAGGTGAACAAGGTACATTAAATGTATTAGGTATAGTGTTATTAATATAAGTATCCCTAGCAAGCCTCAATAAGTAAAGAACTTAAATACCTAAACACAACCTTAAAACTAAGATGCAGACAGCAGTCCAGCAGCGAGATGGGAGTTTTCCAGTCTTTGGCATCGAGTGTCACATGTATGATTTTCTCCAAGTTGGTGAGGGGTCTTAAGTGTGCACTAGGTGCAAGGAGCTTTTTGCTCTCAGGGAACAAGTCCGTTCTGGAGGCTAGAGTAGCAGACTTGGAGAACATAAGGAAGACAGAGAGATACATAGACGAGATCTACAGGGATATAGTACTGAAGTCTCACCTCCAGTTTGGCAGCATCCCTGTTTCCATGGAAGAGAGGTCACATGACAGGAGAGTATCAACTTGGTGTGGCAGGAAGTGATCCTCTAGCTAGGACTTGTCCTCCAGGTAATGTAAAACCTTCTTGTAGTGAGGAAGTTTCTCCAGGGCCATGTGCCCACAAGGGAAAGGTTAGGACAGCCGTTATAGTTGGTGATTCGATCATTAGGCATGTAAATAGCTGGGTGGCTGGTTTACGTGAGGATCACCTGGTAACATGCCTGCTTGGTGCAAAGGTAGCGGACCTCACATACCACCTAGACAGTGTCTTAGATAGTGCTGGGGAGGAGTCTGCTGTCTTGGTACATGTCGCTACCAGTGACATAGGAAAATGTGGTAGGGAGGTTCTGGAGGCTAAATTTAGGCTTTTAGTTAGGAAGTTGAAATCCAGAACTTCCAGGGTAGCATTCTCCAAAATGCTTCCCGTTCCATGCGCAGGACCCAAAAGGCAGGCAGAGTTCCGGTGTCTCAATGTGTGGATGAGACAATGGTGCAAGGATGAGGTTTTGGATTTGTTAGGAACAAGGGAACATTCTGGGGAAAGGAGGGGCTCTTCCAAAGGAATGGGCTCCATCCTAACCAGAATGGAACCAGGCTGCTGACATTAACCTTTAGAAAGGAGATAGAGCAGCTTTTAAACTAGATAATAAGGGAAAGCCGACAGTTGCCCAAGAGCGCATGGTTCGGAACAATGTATCCTTGAAGGATACTAGCAAAAAACTGAATTTAGGGCATATCCGTAGAGAGGTTCCAGTAAAGACAAAAGTAGCCTAAATGCGATTCCACATTATCCCTGCCTACTGAAAGCCAGATTAATATGAATAAAATACAGCCTCTAAAATGCTTGTGTGCAAATGCTAGAAGTCTAAAAAATAAGATGGGAGAGTTAGAATATATATCATTAAAGGAGAGGTTAGATATGATTGGTATCTCAGAGACATGGTGGAAGGAGGACAACCAGTGGGACACTGTGATACCCGGGTATAAATTATATCGTAGTGATAGAGAAGATCAAATTGGTGGAGGGGTTGCGCTCTGTAAGAGAGGGCATTGAGTCGCAAAGAATTAAAGTTTTACAGGAAACAAAATTCACTGTATAATCTTTATGGATTGAAATTCCATGTAAAAAGGGGAAGGGGAAGGCAGTGGCAGTGTGGGTGTACTATCGACCATCTGGCCAGAATGAACAACTGGATGATGAAATGCTCAAAGAAATCAGGGAAGCTAACAAAAGGTACAACGTAGTAATAATAATGGGTGATGTCAGTTACCCCAGCATCGACTGGGTCAGTGTCACGGCAGGACATTCTAGGGCGATGTAGTTTCTCGATGAAATAAATGACTGCTTCTTGGAGCAGCTGGTTCTTGATGCGATCAGAAGGGAAGCCATTTTGGGGCTAGTCCTTAGTGGAACACAAGATCTGGTGAAAGAGATAAGGGTGTTTGGGCCACTCGGCAATAGTGATCATAGCATGATTGTGTTTGATTTAATAAATGAAGGAAGAATGGTAAGATAATCCACAGTACTACCTTTTCACTTTCAAAGTGGAGACTACGATAAAATGAGGTAAATAGTTAAGAAAAAACTAAAAGAAGCAGTTGAAAAGGTTAAAGATTTACATCAAGCTTGGGTGGTGTTTAAAAATGCTATCTTGGAAGCCCAGACCAGCTGTATTCCACGCTTTAAGAAAAGTGGAAGTCCAAAACACTGCCAGCATGGTTTAAAGGTGAGGTCAGAGAGGCTGCTGTTGCCAAAAAAGCATCTTTCAGGAAATGGAAAAAGGAGCCAAGTGACAAACTGTTAACAAAAGCACTGGCAAGTTTGATGCAAGCCATTGATAAGGCAGGCAAAGAAAGAATTTGAGAAGAAGCTTGCTGTGGAAGCAAAAATGCATAAGAAAGGCTTTTTCAAGTTCATTCGTAGCAAAAAACATATGAGAGTGTCAATTGGACCATTAGATGACAGAGGGGTTAAAGGGGCACTAAGAGTGGACAAGGCCATAGCGGAGAGACTGAATGAATTCTTTGCTTCGGTCTTTACTGAGGAAGATGTAGGAATGTTACCCATGACTGAAATGGTATTTAAAGGAGATGCTGAGGAAGAATTGAAAGAAATATTGCTACTACTACTACTACTATTATTCAGTACTTATAAAGTGCCACGCATGCAGCGCTGCACAGCTAACCTACAAGAGGTAGGCAACATACAAGAGACAGTCCCTGCCCATCAGAGTCATGCTCATCGGAGCTTACAATCTAGGTAGAACAGTACAGAGCATTAATCAGTTCAACGCAAGGTACGATGTGGTACAGTTTGGTTTATAGTTTGGTCAAAAACGTTGACGTGGGTTAGGGTAAGATGAGGATGGAAGTCAGGATCTGAATGCAACGGTGAAGAGGTGGGTCTTCAACCTGGATTTGAAGAGGGCTAGGGAGGATGCCTGGCGCACAGACGCAGGTAGGCTGTTCAAGGCGTATGGTGCAGCACGGTGAAAGAGTGCAGTCGGGAGTTCGTGGTGCGGATGAAAGGCATTGATAGTAGTAATTTGTTAGCGGAGCACAAATTTCAAGAGGGGACGTAGGGAGAGATAAGAGGTATTGAGGGGGCCATAGAGTGAATGCATTTATAGGTCAGTAGGAGAAGCTTGAATTGGATGCGGAATTGGACAGGGAGCCAGTGAAGCGACCTGAGAAGAGGAGTAATGTGGGCATGGCGAGGCTGGCAGAAGATTAGTCGAGCAGCGTGATTTTGTATAGATTGAAGGGGAAGGAGGAGTAGGTTGCAGTAATCGAGACGAGAGGAGATTTAGGAGTGGATAAGCGTTTTAGTAGTGTGTTCAGAGAGGAAGGGGTGGATTTTGCTGATGTTGTAGAGAAAGAAGCAGCAGGTCTTAGCTACAAGCTGGATATGAGTGGAGAAGTAGAGAGAGGTGTCAAAGATAACCCCTAGATTGCGGGCCGAGGGAACAGGAAGGATAGTAGATCCATCCACATGGACTGAGAGAGGAGGAAGTGGGGGGGGGGGGGAGGAGTTGGGTGGAAAGACAAGGAGTTCAGCCTTGGCCATGTTCAGTTTCAATCGGCGATGAGACATCCAGGCAGCGATGTCCGAAAGACAGGCAGAGATCTTGGACTGGGTTGCCGGAGAAATATTAGGTGTAGAGAGGTAGATTTAGGAGTCATCGGCATAGAGATGGTACTGAAAGCCATGGGAGGAGATAAGCGCGCCAAGGCCTTGGGTGTAGAGAGAGAAGAGGAGGGGGCCCAACACAGATCCCTGGGGTACACCTATATGGAGCGGGGTAGTAGAGGAGGAGAAGCCACCAGAGCACACACTGAATGAGCGATGGGAGAGGTAGGAGGAGAACCAGGATAGTATGGAGTCCTTGAAGCCAAGCGAGGAGAGGGTGGTGAGGAGAAGGTTGTGGTCAATGGTGTCAAAGGCAGCAGAAAGGTCAAGAAGGATGAGGATAGAATAGAGGCCTTTAGATTTAGCCAGGAACAGGTCGTTGGTGACTTTTGTGAGTGCCGTTTCAGTGGAGTGTAGGGGACGGAAGCCGGATTGTAGTGGGTCCAGGAGGGCCTGGGAGGTGAAGTCGAGGCAGTGACAGTGGACTGCTCGTTGTAATAGTTTGGATATGAAAGGAAGGAGGGTTGATAGTTAGAAGGGCATGTGGGATCAAGTGAGGGTTTTTTGAGGAAAGGTGTGACAACAGCATGTTTGAAGTCAACGGGGACAGTTGCAGTGGAGTGTGAAAGGTTGAGGATATGAGTGATGGAGGGGGACAATGGTGAGGGAGATGGAATGTAGGAGATGGATGGGGATAGGGTCTGATGAACAGGTGGTGGGTTTGGAGGAGGAGGAGGAAAAGAAGTGTGGTTTCTCCTTCAGAGATCAGAGGGAAGGAGAAGAGGGTGGCAGGGGGAGTAAGGATGGGGGAGGAGAATTGGGGAGGAGGGAAGGTAGATGAGGGGGTAGGGAATTGGATTGTAATCTTGTGGATTTTGTCGTGGAAGTAGTCGGCTAGGGTTTGGGCAGAAAGGGAGGGTGGGATCGGGGGCGGGGGGACCTTGAGGAGAGAATTTATTTATTTATTTATTTAAAGTTTCTTATATACCGCGCTCTTTAGCATCAGCGCGGTTTACATGGAACAAAACAATCTCAGTACATTTGAAAACACGTATGAGTTACAGATAACAGGGCAATAAACTTGGGTAACAAGGGTAACTATCTACAATAACGATTGAACTATTTACATAAAATCAACTAGCAGCGAGATTTTAATGAACAGAGTAATTACATCAAAAGTTTTAGTCCTAGAAGGTATGTCTTATGGAGTGGTATTAAGAATTGAGGGTATTAAAGAGATGGCGAGGATCAGAGGCAAGGGAGTTGGTCAGATGGATGTAGTAATCTTGTTTGGAAAGTGCTAAGGCTGACTGGAATGAGCCAAGCATGAATTTGAAGTGTAGAAGGTCTTCCGGGGAGCGGGATTTGGACCAGGCTTGTTCGGCAGAGCAGGCGCAGATGCGTAGGTAACTGATTGTGGGTGAAAGCCAGGGTTGGGGAGTAGATCGTTTGACAGGACATGGGGTGGGAGGGGCAAGAGTGTCAAGGGCTGAGGATAGTGTAGCATTGTATGAAGATAATGTCTCGTCGACGGACTTGGAGGATAAAATGGAGGAGAGATATGGAGAAATGGTGGAGGAGAGGGTCAGGGGATCAATATTACGAAGGTTTCTAAATAGGTCAGAGGAGACAGGACGAGGATGGGATGGCGGAATCTGAAGAGTAAATGTTAAGAGGTGATGGTCAGATGAGGGAAGGGTTGATTTGTGGAAGTTTGAGGGAGAGGAATTGGAGAAGAGTATTAGGTCAAGGCAGTGTGTGTGGGGGCAGTGGAGAAACGTTGGAGGTCGAACGAGGAGGTAAGAGCGAGGAACTTTGTGGCATGGGGGTCGGAAGGGTTGTCGATGTGAATGTTGAAATCGCCAAGAATGAGAGTGGGGTAGGAGGGATCCATAAAGGCAGAAAGCCAGGAGTTGAAGTCGGTGAGGAAGGTTGATTTGGATTTGTCGGGTGGGCGATAAATAACAGCTAGTCGGAGGGGAAGTGGTGTGAGGAGTTGAATGGAGTGGACTTCGAAGGAGAGGGGGGAGTGTGATTGGGGTGGCAGGAAGGGTTGGAATTGGCAGGAGAGAGAGAGTAGGAGGCCAACGCCACCACCGCGACCAGTAGATCGAGGTGTATGGGAGAACTGGTAGCCCCCATAGCAGAGAGAGGCAATGGATGCGGTGTCGTCTGGGGGGAGCTAGGTCTCAGTCAAGGCAAGAAGGTTTAGGGCATTAGAGATAAAAAGATCGTGAATAAAAGGGTTTTTTTTTAATGACTGAGCATGCGTTCCATAGGGCGCAAGAAAACGGGAGAGTGGAGGGGGGAAGGAGAGGGATATGGATAACGTGGCTAAGTTACGTGTAGATTTCTTGACAGAGTAGCATGGGGGTCTATTTCTAGGGTAATACTGAGATTTAGAGGGAGCAGGGTGTGGGTGGGTATGTCTGGGTGTGCGTGCTCCTGGAAGATGTGTAATCTTGCCCACTTTCCTGGACGCCCTCATCGCCAGCTCTTTGGATCTATATTCATGCATGCAAACAATTACATCTCGCACCTTGTTTTCTCTCCTCGGTCCTAATGCTCGGTGGGCTCTATCCACCTTAAGGCACAGATCCTCCACCTCCATGTCTGCAACCTTTAGAGCCGCCTCGCAGAATTCCTCCGCCAGATTTACACAGTTTACCGCTGTTTCACTTTCAGGCAGGCCCCTGATCCGGATATTCGATCGCCTGGATCTGTTTTCGAGGTCCTCTATTTTTTGCCACAATTCCTCTTGCTCCTCATTCACAGAGTCCACTTGATTCTCATACGGGCACCACCTGCCCTCTTGCTCCTCCAGCCTATTTTCCACCTCATCTAACTGGGTCCCCATTGATGCCATGTCTTTCAGCTCTTGGACCCAGCCCTGCACCTCTTTCTTCAGCGAAACTAGCTTCTGTTTCATAGAGCCAAACCACTCCTTTAGGTCCTCCCATAGGGCCTGGATATCTGCAGACATGCCCCCCCGTCTCTGTGATGGATCATTGTTCCTCACTGCTCACTACCATCTTGGTCACGTGGCTTTTGGTCCCCGCCAGACTTTTGAAGGCATAGACTTTCAGATCCACCGCGGTTTTCCGTGCCACCATCCATGGCTTTTTATAGGCACACCCTTGTCCTCCCGTCCTCCCAACTCTGGAGGGTGGAATCCGCCCTCACTTCTCTGCCCTCCTCCAGAGGCTCGCACAGTCCTTTCCCAGATCTCCAGACCCACTCCGCACATTCAGTGCCAGCTATCTCCCCCGCTGCCGACCTCAGTCCCTTCACTCCTGGTGTCCGTGGTGCTCACTTGCTTCCACTCTGCTGCACCACGTGCTCTCTCCGGCACCACTTTTAGCCGCCGATCTATCGCACTGGCCCCTCCGACCTTAGCGCTGCAGTCTTGAAGCTGTCCTGCCTGGGGCGCCTCCTCCTTCTGCTCATAATGGGCATAAGGTACTGCCGTTGGGGACCCTCAGCAATATTTATTTTTAGTCTTTTTTTTTTCCACTACGGATCTGCTCTCGAGGCCGCCACTGGCTGGAGACTCGTTACTACCACCGCTCTGGGATGACTCGCAGCACCGCTTTCTCTCCCACAGTCTTTGGGGACTCGCCGACACACACCACTCTCCACGGAGTTCCTTCCTAGAACATTTTTTGGGGGTTTTCCTGCTCTTTTAGTGGGGTTGGTGGCAGAGCGTTTCAGCATGCCGCCATCCCTGCTGCTGACGTCACTGGAAGTCAACTGCAAGAGGATCTTGATAAATTGGAAGACTGGGTATTCAAATGGCAGATGAAATTCAATGTGGACAAGTTCAAAGTTATGCACCTAGGAAAGAACAACCCATGTTATTTTTCTGTAGCCATAGCAACATTTCATCCAGGCAGCGTTCGAGCTGTGTATAATTGGGGTCAGCGGCGTCCAGTTGCGTGTATAGCATAATATCATCCGCATAGATGTGGTAGTTGATGTCATGTCTTTTAAAAATGTTGCAGAGGGGTTGCATGTAAATGTTGAACAGTAGAGCCGAGAGAGCTGATCCCTGGGGTATGCCCTGTGTTTGAGAGAACGGTTCAGCTTGTTCGCCATTGAATTGTACTTGCGGCCTTCTGTTCGATATGTAGGAGGAGAACCATTTGAGGGGGGTTCCCACAACTCCTATGGATTCCAGTTTGTTAAGGAGGATCTCATGATGTACAGTGTCGAAGGCGGCGGAGATGTCAATGAAAATGAGTATAAACATCTTCTTTCTGTCTTCTAGCCCTGTGAGGAGGTTGTTCATTAGCGCTATCAAAAGTGTTTCAACTCCATGATTTCTTCTCAATCCGTATTGTTGTTTGTCTAAGGTATCATGGTCATCAAGGTGATCTTGGAGTTGTAGGAGCACTGCCTTTTCAATGATTTTTGCCAGGAATGAAATGCTGGATATGGGTCGGTACGAGGTCGGGTCTTCTTTGTTGAGAGAGTTGTTTTTTAGGATTGGCCTCCTTATAGATCGTTTTAGTTGGTCAGGCATTATTCCTTGACTTAGCGACTGATTTATAATGTGGGCTATTTGCTGGTTGATCTCTTTTTTTGCCGCTTTGATCCATGCAGTTGGGCAGGGGTCGAGTGGTGAGGTGGTGGTATTTATGGAGGTTAGAATGTTGGTGGTTTGTTCATCAATGTTGTGGAATGTGCTCCATGTTAGTTCTTGCTTCCCTTTTGTTCTGTGATGTGGTGTGCCTACATCAAACGTAGGGGCGGTGGTAGTCAGCTTGCTTGCATAGTGATTTGCCAGTGTTTGTGGATGTATGGGGCTATCTTGCTGCTCTGGTAGCGCTGTTTTGGTAAGCGATTTTACTAGTGCGAAAAGTTCACGTGGTTTGTTGATGGCTTTGTTTAGGATGTTTGTATGGTGTATCCTCTTTGCTGTGTTTACTTCTTCTTTGTATCTTGAGAGGAGATTAAGGTACACCGTTCTGAGTTCGGTGGATTTGGTGTGTCTCCACTTTCTTTCGTGCTTCCTGAGGTCTCTCTTCATTCTGGTCAACGTTATGGTGTACCAAGGTTCTGATGGGTGTTTGGATGTGTTTGGTGTCTGATTCGTTTTGGGGATCGCTATGGTCCGAATTCCAGAATCCCAGTTGTTTGTTAAATCATCGAGGTCTGTTTTTCCCAGATCAATGTGGGATTTGATAGAGTTGATGAGACCTTCCATGTCTGGTTTGTTAAATCTACGTTGTTGGTGTAATACCTTTATATCTTTTGTGTCCTTGGTCAAGTTCGGAAGCTTTATCCGTATATTGATTTGATGGTGGTCTGACCAGGGTAGTGGATTGATCACTATCAGGGGCTTCTCATCATTGGCCTGTTCTCGTTTGGGTGTGAAGACCATGTCAAGTGTGTGGCCTTTTTCATGGGTGGGTTCTGTTATTAGTTGCTGGTACCCTAGCTGGGTCATAGCTTCTAGGAAGGTGTTTGCATTCGAGGTTGATGTTGATGCTAGATTTAGGTCCCCTAGTATTAACTGGAATTTTCTAGGTTGTGTCGATGAAATTGCTTCCAATGCTGATGCAAGTATCTCATGATGCGGCGTGGGGGGTCTGTATATCAAGCAGATGGATAATGCTGAGTTTTCTACCTTGAGTAAGTCTATGTCTGGGTTTGAGTTCCGATATGTGCTTGCGAGTTTCAGATTGTCTTTTGCTATCATGAGGACTCCTCCATCTTTCTTGTGGGATCGGGGACAGTTATACAGGTTGTATCCAGGTTTGCTGATCTGGTTCAATATGGCTGCATCTGTTTCTGTGACCCATGTTTCGGTTATACATAGGATGTCCGGTTGTTCGTCTGTGATGATGTCATATATTATGTGGGTTTTGTTCCTGATTGAGCGAGCATTGATGAGGATGATATTACAGGCTTCATGCAGGGCCGTCATGGCCTGGTTGCTAGTGTTTTGTGATGTCGCTTGGTTGATTGCGCGGGGCAATGCTGCTTTGGGCTTGTGATGTCTCCGATTTCTCGTAGAAGTTTTAGCGGAAGGCCTGTGATTGGGCGTGTGTGTTACAATCTTTCCTGTGAAGTAATATGGTGCGAGTAGGAGTGGTTGTGGGGTTTGTATGGTGTAGAGGAGGTAGACTGGGGAGTAAAGGTGTGGGAGGGATTGGTATAGGTTTTGATTGAATGCGTAGGCAGGGATTAGTGTGAACAGGTATATCCCTACGTACCAGATTAGTGCCCTCATTTTTTTTATCTGGGTGGTGTAACTCTTCAGCGCCCTATACTCTGACAGCTATGTTCTTATACCTGGTAGTTGGATTTGCAGCCTTAATAATGATGAGTAGCAATAGTATATCTTGTAACAGTTAGTACTAGCAATTATCAACTGTATCCAGTGTCAACAGTATCCAGCAACTATGCCAGTGATATGTGTTAGTAGTAGCAAGCCATTAGCAACATTAATAATGGTACAAAATATCGATACTGGTAATATTTGTAATTATAAGAAACAAGACTAGTATAGGTAGGGGTAGGTGTGCCTGTTAAGGTCAACAATATTGGCCAACAAATTTCATGGTGACGCTACATCAACTTAATCATATTGAACAATCAGCTTTTAAGTGTCGGTTTGGTTTGTCGGATTAGTTATTGCTAGCTGGACTATCTCTTAGAGGATGACTTAAGTAGCGCTTGAGCTCGGCGCGTCGCTTTGTGTAGGTCGACTTCGGAGGTTTCGATCTCCCGCGTTGTGCACAAACTCAACCCGGTCCTGGGGGCTTGAGGTGCGCTATATACGGTGTTGGCGAGCTCGTACCCGGCCTGGGGAGCTCCAGCCTTGGCTGACTGATCGTGTTGCAGTCCTTCTTGTTGGGCTCCCACGTTGCGCTTTCTTTCAGCGTGCTGGGCCACGCCAATGGCCGCCGCCTAAGGGCCACGCCAAAGGGACGCCGCTATTTATGCGGGTTTGCTGAGCGGGCTCTCCGGCTCCCAAAAGCGGGCTCTCCGGCTCCCAAAAGTCAGAAGATGCACTCCTCGGTGCCTCCCGGCCGGGAGGCCCAGAACCTAGATGCCCTCGGTAAGAAGTGCTTCCAGGGCTCTATGCTTGCTTGCCGTGTCCAGACTTACCAGCTCTACATGGGCATGTACCTCCGAGACCTGGCAAATGAGATTGCCGGGTTCTCTGCTGGTCTCTCCGAGGAACCTTTGCAGAGGTTCCAGGCCTTGTCCACTGGTATTCGGGAGTGCTCGAAGTTTATCTCTCGAGCAGCCTACGATGGCTTCGAGGCTTCGGCCCGAGTAGCCGGGGCTGGCATCGGTGCCCGCCGACAGGTTTGGCTACAGTCATCCGACCTCGAGCCATGGGTACAGGACAAGTTGGTCGATGTCCCCTGCCGGGGTGAAAACCTTTTCGGTAAACCCATGGCTGAAAAGGCTGCAGAGCTCGAGACAGAGACTCTCACCAGGACTAGGCTGTCCAGAAAAACCTCTGCCCCTTCTCAGAAAAAGAAGGGCTCGGGAAAAAAGACCTTTTACCCGAGGAAGTCATCTGCCTATAAACAATACCCTCATTATCAGGCCTCTGCAGCTCCCCAACAGGGTCAGCAGGCCAAGGGGCAGGGTCATGGGACCCGTAGGCAGAAGGCCCCCAAGCCACCTACACCTGCCCCTGCTCAGCAGGGTGGGGGTTTTTGACTCACAAAGCATAGCCTCTTCTCCTCAGCTGGCTTCTCTCAGCACAGGAGGCCGGCTAGCCCACTTTGCCCACAGGTGGTCAGCCGTCACATCAGATACCTGGGTTCTTCATATAGTCCTAAAGGGCTATCTTCTCCATTTTCACCAGGTACCTCCCTCCTATTTTCCAGGGGAGCTTCCAAGACTCCCTCTGCACAGGGACCTACTCCTTCAGGAGTTAGCAAGTCTGCTAAAGGATCAGGCTGTGGAACCAGTGCCCCACCACCTGAGAGTTCACGGCTTTTATTCCAGGTACTTTCTGGTACCAAAAAGAACAGGAGGCCTCGGACCCATCCTAGACTTGCGCAACCTCAACAAGTTCCTGGAGAGGGAAAAGTTCAAGATGCTTACCCTTGGAATCCTGCTGCCCTACCTCCAGCAGGGAGACTGGCTATGCTCCTTAGATCTAAAGAATGCGTATACTCACATCCTTATTCATCCAGACCACAGACAATATCTCAGATTTGTTGTAGGGGGAAACCACTATCAGTACAGAGTACTACCCTTTGGCCTGTCCTCCGCTCCCAGGGTGTTCACCAAATGCCTGGCAGGGGTGGCGGCCTACCTGAGGCTTCAAGGTCTTTTTGTGTTTCTGTACCTGGACGACTGGCTCATAAGGGGCCAATCTTCCCAGGAGGCCAATCAAGCCACCCTTTGCACTGTGGCTCTGCTTCAGCACTTGGGGTTTGTCATAAACTTCGCAAAGTCCACTTTGCTCCCGTCCCTGAACTTAGAATTCATAGGAGCCAGACTGGACACTCTTCAAGCGAAGGCTTTTCTGCCTATGGACAGAGCCCACAGGCTGATGGATCTGGCCAGACAGTTTCGCAGCAATACCCTGGTCTCTGCCAGGCAATTCCTGAGACTACTCGGCCATATGGCTTCCACGGTTCATGTCACCCCCAATGCCCGCCTGCACATGCGGCCTGCTCAATGGAGCCTTCGCAATCAGTGGCATCAGGCCACGGGGAGCCTAGCGGACTCTGTAAAAATATCAGACCTGCTAGTCTCCTCTCTGCAATGGTGGCTTCATCTTCCGAATCTGGTACTCGGAGTGGTTTTTCAATCCCCTCCGCATTCTCAAGTGCTGACGACAGATGCTTCTCTTCTCGGTTGGGGAGCACATTGCCAAGGGACATGTACTCAGGGTCTCTGGACCCCTTGGGAGGCTGCTCAACAGATAACGCCTCGCCTCTCACCAGTCTGTACTGGTCCAGACGGACAATCAGGTTGCCATGTTCTACGTGAACAAGCAAGGAGGCACAGGCTCCTTCCTTCTATGTCAGGAGGCACAACGGCTGTGCTCTTGGGCTGTCAATCACGGAATCCTTCTCAAAGCTGTCTACCTCCCCCAGGTCAAGAAAATTACCTGGCGGACAGACTGAGCAGGATCCTGCAACCACACGAATGGAGGTTGAACCCGTTGGTGGTTCAGCAGGTCTTTCTCAGCTGGGGCCTCCCCACCATGGATCTTTTCGCCAGTCCTCTGAACCGGCAACTCCCGAGATTTTGCTCCAGACAACCGCATCCTCTCAGAGTAGCAGCGGATGCGTTTCTGATCTCGTGGTCCACAGGCCTACTGTATGCGTTTCCTCCCACGCCACTAGTGTCCAGAACGCTGTTCAAAGTCCTCAAGGACAGGGCTTCATTAATCCTGATATCCCCCAGGTGGCCGAGGCAACTGTGGTTCCCGCTTCTGCTGCAGCTAGCGGTGGACACCCCTCTTCCTCTGGGGTTTCAACACTATCTCCTGTCTCAGGATCAGGGAACTCTCTTGCACCCCAACCTCCATTCCCTTCATCTGATGGCCTGGCTGCTGATAGGGTAGTCCTTGCCTCCCTACTACTGCCTCGAGAGGTGGAAGATGTGGTCTTGGCCTCTAGGCGACAATCCACCAGGAAATCCTATGCTCTTAAGTGGCGTAGATTCTCCGCATTGTGTGCTCAGCACAGCGAGTATCCCTTCTCATGCTTGGTAGCAGTAATATTGCAATATTTGCTTTACCTCTCCAATCTGGGCCTTAAGTCTAACTCTGTCAGAGTTCACCTTAGTGCTCTCTCAGCGCACCACTCGCCGGTGGACGGTCGGCCTCTTTCCAACCACCGTTTGGTGGCTCGTTTTCTCAGAGGCCTCCTTCTGCTTAAGCCTCCTTTGCGTCCACCGGCCCCTGAGTGGGATCTGAATGTGGTCTTACAGCGGATTACTTGTCTGCCTTTTGAGCCTATGGCTACCTGCCCTCTCCGTTTTCTCTCCTGGAAAACCTTATTTCTGGTAGCTCTTACCTCTGCTAGGCGAGTGAGTGAACTTCAGGCTTTAGTGTCTGATCCTCCTTACACTAGGTTCTACAGGAATAGGGTAGTCTTACGGACTCACCCTAAGTTTCTTCCTAAGGTTGTCTCACCTTTTCACCTCAATCAGGAGGTGGTTTTCCGACCTTCTTTCCCAGGCCGCATGCCAACCGGGCTGAGATGGTCTTGCATACCCTGGACTGTAGGAGGGCGTTGTCCTTCTACCTTGACCGTACGCGGGAGCATCGGAGGGCTGTTCAGCTCTTCGTTTCTTTTGACCACAATAAGTTGGGGCTCCCTATCTCCAAGCGTACTTTGTCCATGTGGGTCGCTGACTGTATCGCCTGGGTTTATGGGGCAGCCGTCCTCTCGTTGGAGGGTCGAGTCGCAGCTCATCGTGTCAGGGTGAAGGCTGCGTCAGTGGCTCATCTCCGCTCTGTTCCGTTGGCAGACATCTGCCGGGCAGCTACTTGGTCTTCAAGCCAGACTTTTGCGGCCCATTACTGCCTTGAGAGGGAGTCCCGCAGGGACAGTGCTTTCGGACATGCGGTACTCCATAATCTCTTTGGGGTTTAGGCAACTCCTACCCTCCGGCCCTGGTGTTGGGCTACCGGTCGGGGGCATTCTCAGAGAAGATTCCTTCCTTACGTGCTGATGAGCTAGAGGGACCTCATTTTTTCCACTTGAGGTCTCCGGTAGCCTTAAGCTGGGGAGTCCCATATGTGAGGACTGACTTCATGCTTGGTCCTGGAGAAAGAGTAGTTACTCACCTGTAACAGGTGTTCTCCAGGAGCAGCTGGAATCAGTCCTCACAACCCTTCCTCCTCCCCTTGCAGTTGCAGTCATATGATTTGTTTTTTCTAATTTTTTGCTGTCTTTTAGCTGTGTCATCAGACTGAGCAAGATGGCACCCTTGGGCGGGAAGGGGACCGCGCATGCGCGCTGCAATTCCCAAAGGCTTTCTTTGAAAGCTGGGGAAATGCTCCCCACGAGGGCTCCGTTGGCGCCGACGTCACCCATATGTGAGGACTGATTCCTGCTGCTCCTGGAGAACACCTGTTACAGGTGAGTAACTACTCTATACCCCTGATTCCTCGAGGGCCAGGTCCCGGACACCTGACCGCCGCCCCGGGCCTTTGGAGCTGGAGAAGCCGCCTAAGGTGCCTTGTATAGAGCCGGAGTCCGTTGAGCACGTAAGTCCTGTTGTCCTCGAGGACTCTCCTCCCAGGGAGCTGACGTTAGGCCCGGCGCCACCGGGTCCTGAGTCGGTGGCTGCTGAGTCTCCTGAGCTTGGACTCAGGCTGACAGCCTTCGTGTGCAGACTGTCTGCCTTCATGGATCAGCAGCGGGTGCTGATGTCCAGCTTGACTGGTGCATCTGCCCCGACCACTGGGATATCGACGTCTAAGTCGACCCCGGAGACCGAGACGGTTCTCGAAGCCATGAAGGCCCGAGTCCGGACTCGGTCACGGTCCCCCTCTACCTCCCGTTCGGGACCGAGGGCGTCGACGCCGTGTAAATGGGGGCGCTGGTCGTGAATGTCCACAGTCTTGGCAAAGGCAAAATCTTATTATGACTTTCAAAGGATTGTGGGGGATGTAGTTCACTCATACCAGAATCAGCCGTTCACAAAATAATGAGTTGTGTTGCTCGAGTGTAAGCAAAGAAAAATAGATTTTATTCATGGGGTTAATTCTCCCACACAGATTTACTTGATAACACAAAAAGGACACTTGCTTTCAGTATTGCACTCAGGAAAACAAAACATGAAATAAGGTAAATGAACTTCTTAAGCAATCAAACAATAAAGACCTTGATGGGAAACAGAAAAGGTCTTTTTGATGGCTCCTGCTAATAACTTTCTTAAGAGTGCTCCAAAAGCAAAAACAAAATCCAAAAGTAACAAAATAACTGTTCTTTATCAAGGATAACTTTCTTCTATTCACAGACACACAAAACAAAGTTTCCTTCCAGAGCTCACGTGCACTTGTGCCTGGCTCAATCACCAATAATTAGCCAGCTGCAAACCCCTTTGCTGGTTCACTCTCTCTACGTGGCTCAATCCTACCCTAAAGCTTTCTTGCAGAGACTTTTCTGGGTAGATAAAAGAACAAGTTACAGTTCCTTTTGGTGGTGGTTGTATTAGTGAGAAAGTACTTGAAACCAGTAGCCTAGACAGAGAGCAATCCATGTATTCATTCTGATCATTTGATATATCTCCTTCTTCCTCAAATATCATGGAATCAATATCAGGGTCTGGCTCAGAGGAATTCCTTAATTGATCATTCTCAGGATAATATTTCTTTCCCTGCTGTCTTCCTGGAGAAGAGCTAGGGCATAGATCAAAGTTCATACCTGAGCTTCCTTTGCTGTTAGGTTTCCTCTCCAGGTATCCTGGCCAGTAAGTAGTCCAGCTTTTATGTCCAGCCTTCCAATCAAGATCCCTGGACACTGGGTCTCTCTTCACATACCTTCTTGCACCGGTCTTAGGGCCCCTTCCAAATGCAGCCGTCTCCCTCAAAGGTGCCGTCTGGGAATTCCTGGGTTTATAACCCCACTCCTCTGGCTTCCTCCAGTCCAATGGAGTATGCTTGCCTCTGGAATGACTCCCAACACACGTACTGCTGTGGGCTCTTTCTTTAGACCTCCAAGATGTCTTTCTCTTCTTCCTTCCACGTTGCTGCTGCTGGTTCTGTGTGCTCTCATGGTTCTGTCTGCTCTCCTGCTTCTGCTGGCTCCCCCTGCTCTGTCTGTGTGTAGAAAATCTATTACTTTTAACGTGCTTAGAAGGACACTCCACCCTAGCACAGCCCAGGTGTGCTGAATCAAGCCCTGCCCTTGGAGATGAGTGATTGGGGATTACCTCATAGCTCTCCTGATTGAACACACGTTTCCCCACTTCAGCTCTTCTAGAGGCTGTTTGAAACCTGGTGCATTCTGGGACTGGTAGTCTTTTATGAAAACATTCTGTTTTATTATTTCTACCAGCAAAGACAGGTTGCTTGTTCAAAGCCAATTCACCTCGTTTATAGCTCCCTCCTGAACTATGATAAGCTTTCTTATCACATACCCCCCTGCTTAAGTTATTACGGACTGGTGCAACTGGTGAAACTTCTTCCTTACAGTCCGTAATACGGGAAAGGGCATCCACATTTTTGTGTAACTTCCCAGCACGATGTTCCACTTGAAAATCAAATGCCTGTAAGGCCATGTACAAGCGTGTCAACCTGGCATTGTGGTTCTTCATTTGTTGCAACCACTTAAGTGGAGCATGGTCTGTAACCAGTTGGAACTTCCTCCCTGTAAGGTAAAACCTTAATGCCTCCACTGACCACTTTATAGCTAAACATTCCTTTTCTATTGTGGAATACTTCTGTTCAGCCGGTGACAATTTCCTGCTCAGGTACATCACAGGATGCTCCTCCCCTTCATGACATTGGGATAAAACAGCTCCTAGCCCTACATCCGAGGCATCTGTTTGAACTAAGAAGGGTTTCCTGAAATCCACCCCTTTCAGTACTGGTACTGTACACAACTTCTTTTTTAGGACTGAAAATGCTTTTTCAGCTTCAGGAGTCCATTTCAGCTGGTTTGGGCAATTCTTCCGCAGCATATCAGTAAAAATTGCACTTTTCTCTGCAAACTGTGGTATAAATCTGTGGTACTATCCAATAAGTCCCAAGAAACTCCTCAGCTGTTTCTTTGTTGTTGGAGGAGGAAAATTCCTGATGCTATCCACCTTGCTCATTAGAGGTTTAATTTTCCCTCTTCCCACCTGGTGGCCTAGGTATTTTACTTCTCTATTAGCAAAGGCACACTTCTTTGGGTTTAAAGTGATTCCCGCTTGCTTCATGGAGCCCAAGACTGCCCTGATTCTCTTTAGATGTTCCGCCCAAGTGTTACTATGGATTATGACATCATCCATATAGGCAAAGGCATAATTTTGGTGGGGTCGAAGTACCTGGTCCACTAACCTTTGGCAGGTAGCTGCCGCACCATGCAGTCCGAAAGGCATCCTTTTGAACTGGAAAAGGCCAACGGGGGTGCTGAACGCAGTCTTCGGCTTCGACTCCCTGGTTAGAGGGATTTGCCAATAGCCTTTTGTCATATCAAGGGTGGTTAAATATTGAGCTTGTCCAAGCTGGTCCAACAGCTCTTTAATTCTTGGCATTGGATATGCATCAAAAACTGATATTGCGTTTACCTGCCGGAAGTCAATACAGAATCTTAAAGAGCCATCAGGCTTTGGCACCAAGACTATGGGGCTATTCCAGGGACTCTTCGACTCCTCTATTACTCCCATGTCTAACATTTCCTGAACTTGTGCCACTACTTCCTGTCTCTTTGCTTCAGGCAAGCGGTATGGCCTTTGACAAATTAATTTCCCAGGTGGAGTTATTATCTCATGGGCAACCAAATGTGTCTCCCCAGGTATGGGAGTCAAAACATCTGGGAATTCTTTAAGCAATTTCCATATTTCTTCCTGCTGTACCACTGTCAGGTCCTCACCTATCTGGGGTTCTGACCTTTCTTTACAGTCAGATACTTGGGGTCCCAAATCCTCCTCTTCATGCACTTCCCTTTCACGGGCACAGGTGGCAGCTAGGCTCTTAACCCCTTTGTCTTCAGTAGAACCAAAGCCTTTGGTTCCACGCTCAGAATTTGACAAGGATGTGACTTCCTCCACAGGTGGGAAACCCAGTCTCTCACATATCAATTGAGCGATTCTGTCTCCCGTCTTTACATGGTAATCATTCTGTCCAAAATTCAATAACAGAACTTTAAGATTGCCCCTGTAATCGGGATCAATCACTCCCGCTCCCACATCAATGAAATACTTCAGGGCTAATCCTGATCTTGGGGCTACTCACCCATAGCACCCAATGGGTATTTCAACTTGGAGTCCAGTGTCAACCAGGGCTCTCCCTTGGCTAGGTACAGTCATATTTTCTACACTGCACAGGTCAAACCTAGCAGCTTGAGGGGTTGCCCGCTTAGGAGCTTGGGCCTTCTCTGTGACCCTATGGTACTTCAAGATGAATATCTGCTTCTTAGTAGTTTGTTCTTCTGGAAGCTTAACCATCTTTTTAGCTGGGGTCGCAGGACTTCCAAACAAAGGCCCGGGAGCTATTACCATCATTCCTTCTCCCTCCTTCTTTCCTAGTCCTTTCACTAGTTCCTGCTTAAATCTTGGCCAGTCCCTTCCTAGAACCAAATCAAACGGAAGCCTAGGCACCACTGCTAAAAGAATTTCCTCTTGTTCCCCCAGGCACTTAACCATTAGCCTATAGGTGGGGTATGGTGTTGCAGCACCATGAATGCATCTGATGTGAACCTGGCTTTCAGGGGTTCTAGGCACAAATCCTTCTTGGGCCTCTATCCTCTTCCAAAGCCTCTTTGACAGCATACTCTGGTCTGCCCCAGAGTCTAACAGAGCATTTGTGGTAATTCCCTGCACATCAACCACCAAAAGGAATCCTCCTTTGGGCTGTTTTAAATCAACACCCATCAAGCTAGTGTGTATCTGGCATCCCCTTTCCAAATGTCCCCATTTTCCACATTTGAAACATTTCTTTTTACTCCACTTTGTAATCTGGGTTGGCAGAGAACAATTATTCATAGAAACATTTTTAACCATTTTCTTTTCTGATACAGCACAGCTTGCCTCAGCACCAACCTTCAGAGGGCCACCCATTCTATGGCAAGCCTGCGTGGCTTCCAAGAATCTCTCTGCTAGCATAGTTGCCTCTCCAAGGTTCTGGCAATTTTGCTGTATAAGGAAAGTGTGCAGATCTTTAGGCACAGCAGACATAAATTGTTCAAGCATAATAATGTCTAATAACATTTCCACAGTCTTTCCCTCAGGCTCCAACCATTTTACAGCCAATCCTCTGATTCTCTGACTCAGAGCCCTGGGTGTTTCACCCACTCTTAATGCAGTAGCTCTAAACATTCGCCTATACTCTGAAATAGACAACCCTAGGCGATCTCTTACAGCAGCCTTTACATCTCTATAATTCAAAGCTTGAGCTGCTGGCATTGCCCTATAAGCTGCAAGCGCCTCCCCAGTTTTATGAGGCTGCCAGCCTTACTGCCCACTGGGTCTCTGGCCATGCTAATGCTTGTGCCACTCTCTCAAAAGATTCAAGGAAATCATCAACATTATCATCTGGAGTCAGCTTCCCAAAACTAAATGCCCCAATTCCCTGATTGAGTCCCACATTGTCCACATGTGGTATACCAGTTGTTACTGCTGGTCTTGCATCCTGTCCACTTTGGTTATGAAGAGCAATTAAGGCTTCCACCAGATCAAGCACTGGCTTCTGCTGGTCCCTTAATGCTTTAATTGCAGTGTCCTGAGCCTGCTGCGCTAGCTCCTGTTGCCTGCTAAATTGGGCTGCCATTCAGCTGGCCAGTTCCCTTGGATCCATCTTGTCTCCCTGCAAGAAAACAAAAGAAAAAAAAAACACAGAGCAGCACCCTCCAAACAGGTGTTTTTCTCCTATTTTTTTTTCAATTACCCCTGTGTCTTACTCCCATCCACCACTAGACATGCCCAGGTACTTATTACCTTATGCCAGTGATGAATCCAGCTTACACAGGGTCTTTTCCTCCTTGGAACAGCTCCTGGAACAGCCACCTCTTTTTTTCTCCAAAGTGTTGTTAAGGGAAAAATCCACTTTCCAGCTTTTGACTTGA
Source organism: Ichthyophis bannanicus (assembly GCA_033557465.1). Classification (NCBI taxonomy): domain Eukaryota; kingdom Metazoa; phylum Chordata; class Amphibia; order Gymnophiona; family Ichthyophiidae; genus Ichthyophis; species Ichthyophis bannanicus. The sequence continues at coordinate 301,290,790 of CM066033.1, forward strand.
ACTTTTTTCTTTCAGATTTCAGTTGTAATCCTTATAAATCATGTAAATCCTTTGTGTAAAAGCAATCCGAACTACTACGCCAACTGTAAACGGGGGCGCTGGTCGTGAATGTCCACAGTCTTGGCAAAGGCAAAATCTTCTTGCAAAGGATTCTTGCAAAGGATTGTGGGGGATGTAGTTCACTCATACCAGAATCAGCCGTTCACAAAATAATGAGTTGTGTTGCTCGAGTGTAAGCAAAGAAAAATAGATTTTATTCATGGGGTTAATTCTCCCACACAGATTTACTTGATAACACAAAAAGGACACTTGCTTTCAGTATTGCACTCAGGAAAACAAAACATGAAATAAGGTAACTGAACTTCTTAAGCAATCAAACAATAAAGACCTTGATGGGAAACAGAAAAGGTCTTTTTGATGGCTCCTGCTAATAACTTTCTTAAGAGTGCTCCAAAAGCAAAAACAAAACCCAAAAGTAACAAAATAACTGTTCTTTATCAAGGATAACTTTATTCTATTCACACACACAAAAAAAGAAAAGTTTCCTTCCAGAGCTAACGTGCACTTGTGCCTGGCTCAATCACCAATAATTAGCCAGCTGCAAACCCCTTTGCTGGTTCACTCTCTCTACGTGGCTCAATCCTACCCTAAAGCTTTCTTGCAGAGACTTTTCTGGGTAGATAAAAGAACAAGTTACAGTTCCTTTTGGTGGTGGTTGTATTAGTGAGAAAGTACTTGAAACCAGTAGCCTAGACAGAGAGCGATCCATGTATTCATTCTGATCATTTGATATATCTCCTTCTTCCTCAAATATCATGGAATCAATATCAGGGTCTGGCTCAGAGGAATTCCTTAATTGATCATTCTCAGGATAATATTTCTTTCCCTGCTGTCTTCCTGGAGAAGAGCTAGGGCATAGATGAAAGTTCATACCTGAGCTTGCTTTGCTGTTAGGTTTCCTCTCCAGGTATCCTGGCCAGTAAGTAGTCCAGCTTTTATGTCCAGCCTTCCAATCAAGATCCCTGGACACTGGGTCTCTCTTCACATACCTTCTTGCACCGTTCTTAGGGCCCCTTCCAAATGCAGCCGTCTCCCTCAAAGGTGCCGTCTGGGAATTCCTGGCTTTATAACCCCACTCCTCTGGCTTCCTCCAGTCCAATGGAGTATGCTTGCCTCTGGAATGACTCCCAACACACGTACTGCTGTGGGCTCCTTCTTTAGACCTCCAAGATGTCTTTCTCCTCTTCCTTCCACGTTGCTGCTGCTGGTTCTGTCTGCTCTCCTGGTTCTGTCTGCTCTCCTGCTTCTGCTGGCTCCCCCTGCTCTGTCTGTGTGTAGAAAATCTATTACTTTTAACGTGCTTAGAGGGACACTCCACCCTAGCACAGCCCAGGTGTGCTGAATCATGCCCTGCCCTTGGAGATGAGTGATTGGGGATTACCTCATAGCTCTCCTGATTGAACACACATTTCCCCACTTCAGCTCTTCTAGAGGCTGTTTGAAACCTGGTGCATTCTGGGACTGGTAGTCTTTTATGAAAACATTCTGTTTTATTATTTCTCCAGGACCAAGCAGGAAGTCAGTCCTCACTTATGGGTGACGTCGGCGCCGACGGAGCCCTCGCGGAGCAATTTTCCCCAGCTTTCAAAGAAAGCCTTTGGGAATTGCAGCGCGCATGCGCAGTCCCCTTCCCGCCCAAGGGTGCCATCTTAGCCAGTCTTCTTTTTTCCGCGGAGCCCTACAGACGTACCCGTTGTGTCCCCGCGAAAAAGTTGATTTTCTTTAGAATTACTCTGTTTTTCCATTCGGTTCGACGCCGGTCTTTTTCCCGCCGGACTCGCGACGCCGGTCACGAGTCCTCTTCTTATTTTTCGGTTTTTCTGACTTAGTCAGTTTTCGTTTCGGTTTTTCCCTGGCAGCCCGGTCCTTTGACCTCGCCGGGGCCCTTTTTCCCCCGATGGCTGCCAGTGGTTTCAAGCGGTGTGGTCAGTGTGACAGAAATATGTCACTAACTGACACACACGACAATTGCCTCCGCTGCCTGGGCCCGGATCATGAAGAAATGATCTGTGGGCCTTGTGGCAAACTATCCTCCAAAGCATTGAGAAGTCGGCGGCATCAGCGGGATAGAATCTTCGCTGACCCCAGGCGTACCCGGACCTCGTCGGAGGCCTCCGCGTCCAGGGGTTCCAGCTCGGACCGTCGCCGGAGTTCCTCCGACAGGGGTTCTCCCTCCGGGGACCATCGACGGAAGGTGAAACCCGCGAGGGTGGTGTCGGTGGACGCTCCTGGCTCCGCGAGGGCCAGGTCGCATAGCCCCGATAGCCGCCCCGGGTCCTTGGAGAAGGAGCACCTCATGAAGCGACCTCGCCTGGAGTCGGAGCTGCCTGCTCGGGTAAGTCCTGTGGTCCTTCTGGACTCGCCTCCACGACAGCCGACGTCGGGCCCGACGCCGTCGGGGCCTGAGTCGGGGGCTGCTGGGTCACCTGAGCTCGGACTCAGGTTGACGGCCTTGGAGAGCAGACTGTCTGCCTTCATGGACCAGCAGCGGGCACTGCTCGCTGGCTTCGCTGGCGCCGCTGCCCCGACCGCCGGGACGTCGACGTCGAAGTCGACCCCGGAGACCGAGCCGATCCTCGAGTCGATGCGAACTCGAGTCGATCCTCGGTCGAGGTCGCCCTCGGCCTCCAATTCGGGACCGAGGTCGCCGACGCCGACTCTCTCGGCGTCGGGGCGGCAGGCGCCGCGCCCTGCCCGGGCCGACCCCACCGAGTCCTCGTCGGAGTCGGTCTGGGAGTCTGAAGAGGAAGAGTCGCCTGATTCTTTTCGGACTCGGTGTGTCCCCTCGGACTCACCTGAGTCCGAACCTCGGAAGCAGTCCCCCCCGGAGGATTCCCGGTTCTCGGACTTCGTCAGGGATATGGCCAAGGCTTTGGCCTTCCCTGCGGATCCCGAGGAGGAGCCTCGAGCCGAAGAGCTCGACGCCCTCCAGTATGACTCTCCCGCCAGGGAACACTTTACTGTACCGGTTCCTCCCATGCTGGAACGACTACTCTTCCGCATGTGGGAGAGTCCGGCCACCTCGCCGGTCCTGAGCAAGCGGGTCGATTCTATCTATCGAGTCCGCAAGAGCCCTGGATTCCAGAAAGCACAGCTACCACACCATTCCATGGTAGTGGAATCGGCCATGCATCGTCTTAAGAGCCAGAAGATGCACTCCTCGGTGCCTCCTGGCAGGGAGGCCCGTAACCTGGATGGCCTTGGTAAGAAGTGTTTCCAGGGCTCTATGCTCGCCTGTCGTGTCCAGACCTACCAGCTATACATGGGCATGTATCTCCGAGACCTGGCTAAAGAGCTAGCCGGCTTCTCCGCTGGTTTGTCCGAGGAACCCTTGCGGAGGTTCCTGGCCTTGTCCACTGGCATTCGGGAATGCTCAAAATTCATGTCCCGAGCAGCCTATGATGGCTTTGAAGCATCGGCTCGAGTGGCCGCAGCCGGCATCGGTGCCCGCCGACAGGCTTGGCTTCAGTCGTCTGACCTTGAGCCCTGGGTGCAGGACAAGTTGGTCGATGTCTCTTGCCGAGGCGAAAACCTCTTTGGCAAGCCCATGGCTGATAAGGCTGCACAAATTGAGACAGAGACTCTCACCAGGACTAGGCTTTCTAGGAAGACCTCCGCCCCTTCCCAGAAGAAGGGCTCGGGAAAGAAGTCCTTTTACCCGAGGAAGGCGACTGCCTACAAACAATACCCCCACTATCAGGCCCCTGCAGCTCCCCAACAGGGCCAGCAGGCCAAGGGACGGGGTAACGGGTCCCGTAGGCAACAAGCCCCCAAGCCTGCACCACCAGCCCCTGCTCCGCAGGGAGGGGTTTGTTGACTCCTTAAGCATAGCCTCTCCCCCCCCGCTGGCTCCTCCCAGCACCGGAGGCCGGCTGGTTCACTTCGCCCACAGGTGGTCCAGCATCACCTCAGATGCCTGGGTGCTTCAAGTCGTGCGAGAAGGCTATCTTCTCCACTTCCACCAGGTCCCTCCCTCCTATTTTCCGGGAGAACCTCCACGACCCCCTCTGCACAGGGAATTACTCCTTCAGGAGTTAGCAGGTCTTCTACAGGATCAGGCGGTGGAACCGGTGCCCCACCACCTGAAGGGTCAAGGCTTTTATTCCCGGTATTTTCTAATACCAAAAAGAACAGGAGGCCTCAGACCCATCCTGGACTTGCGCAACCTCAACAAGTTCCTCGTGCGGGAGAAGTTCAAGATGCTTACCCTTGGAATCCTTCTGCCCTACCTCCAGCAGGGAGATTGGCTATGCTCCTTGGATCTAAAGGATGCCTACACGCACATCCTCATCCACCCAAGCCACCGCCAATACCTAAGGTTTGTGGTGGCAGGAAATCATTACCAGTACAGAGTACTGCCCTTTGGCCTGTCCTCCGCACTGCGAGTCTTCACAAAATGTCTCGCGGTGGTGGCGGCCCATCTCCGGCTTCACGGCCTCTATGTCTTTCTGTACCTCGACGACTGGCTCATCAGAGCAGCGTCCGCTCTGGAGGTCACCAACGCCACGCGCCGCACAGTGACTCTTCTGCAGTACTTGGGCTTTGTTATAAACTTCGCAAAGTCCACTTTGCTCCCCTCACAGGATCTTGAGTTCATCGGCGCAAGGCTGCACACTCCTCAGGCACGAGCGTACCTACTGCTCGACAGGGCTCAACGGCTCATGGACCTAGCCGACCGTTTTCGCAGCCAGCCCCTGGTCTCCGCCAGGCGCTTCCTGAGACTACTCGGCCATATGGCTTCCACCGTCCATGTGACCCCCAATGCCCGCCTGAATATGCGGCCTGCTCAATGGTGTCTCCGCCGGCAGTGGCGACAAGCCACAGGCGGCCTAGCAGACCTAGTGCGCGTCTCCGAGCCGCTGATCTCGTCTCTCCGGTGGTGGCTTCAGCGGCCGAACCTGATATTCGGCATGCCTTTCCAGTCACCTCAGCCGGCCCGGGTGCTGACAACAGATGCATCCCTCCTGGGCTGGGGAGCGCATTGCCAAGGGGCATGTACTCAGGGCCTCTGGACCACGTGGGAGTCTGCTCAGCAGATCAACTTCCTGGAGCTCAGGGCGATCCGCCTGGCTCTCAAGGCCTTCTCCCACCTGACTTCTCACCAGTCCGTCCTTGTCCAGACGGACAATCAAGTTGCCATGTTCTACGTGAACAAGCAGGGGGGCACGGGCTCCTTCCTCCTCTGTCGGGAGGCACAGAAGCTCTGCTCTTGGGCCTTCAGTCACGGCGTTCTCCTCAAGGCAGTTTATCTCCCAGGCCAAGAGAATTGCCTGGCGGACAAACTCAGCAGGATCCTCCAGCCGCACGAGTGGCGTCTGGATCCCTTGGTGGTTCAGAAGCTCTTTCTAAAGTGGGGCCTCCCCACGGTGGATCTCTTTGCCAGTCCTCACAACCGGCAACTTCCTCGCTTCTGCTCTCGTCAGCCACACCCCCTTCGGGTTGCGGCGGACGCTTTTCTACTCTCATGGTCGGGGAGCCTTCTGTATGCTTTCCCTCCCATCCCGCTAGTCTCTCGGACTCTCTTCAAGGTTCTCCGAGACAAAGCCTTCATGATCCTGGTGGCTCCTCGCTGGCCCAGACAGCCGTGGTTTCCACTCCTGCTGCAATTAGCGGTGGAGGATCCGTTCCCTCTGGGGTTTCAACCGGATCTCCTCACTTAGGATCAGGGGTCTCTGCTACACCCCAACCTCAGGTCTCTCAATCTAATGGCCTGGCTGCTGAGAGGGTAGTCCTTGCTCCCCTCCTCCTGCCGGCAGAGGTGGAAGAGGTCGTCCTAGCTTCTCGGCGACCTTCTACTCGAAAATGCTACGCCCTTAAATGGCGTCGCTTTTCCGTTTGGTGTACCCGACAGTCTCAGGATCCCTTCTCCTGCCCGGTGTCGGTGGTCTTGCAGTACTTGCTTTACCTCTCTAATCTGGGACTTAAGTCCAACTCCGTCAAAGTTCACCTCAGTGCTCTTTCAGCACATCATGTGCCGGTGGACGGCAGACCTCTCTCCAACGACCCTCTCGTAGCGAGGTTTCTCCGAGGTCTCCTTCTACTTAAACCACCTCTGCGTCCGCCAGCGCCTGACTGGGACCTGAATGTGGTTTTACAGCGGATCACCTGTCCGCCTTTTGAACCTATGGCTACCTGTTCTCTCCGTTTTCTTTCTTGGAAAACACTGTTCTTGATAGCCCTCACTTCCGCTAGACGCGTAAGTGAATTGCAGGCCCTCGTGTCTGATCCCCCTTACACTCGGTTCTACAAAAATAGGGTAGTCCTACGGACTCACCCAAAATTTCTTCCAAAAGTGGTCTCCCCCTTTCACGTCAATCAGGAGGTGGTGCTTCCAACCTTCTTTCCCAGACCACACTCCAGCCGAGCTGAAACGGTCCTCCATACCCTGGACTGTAGAAGGGCTTTGAACTTCTACCTTGACCGTACGCGGGAGCACCGTAAAGCTGCTCAGCTTTTTGTGTCTTTTGACCCCAATAAATTGGGGCTCCCGGTCTCCAAGCGTACTCTGTCCATCTGGGTTGCGGACTGTATCTCTTGGGCTTATGGGGCAGCCGGACTCTCCTTGGAAGGTCGAGTCACGGCTCATTGCGTTCGGGCAAAGGCTACGTCAGTGGCTTACCTCCGCTCTGTTCCGCTGGCAGACATCTGCCGGGCCGCTACTTGGTCTTCGAGCCAGACTTTTGCGGTCCATTACTGTCTCGAGAGGGAGTCCCGCAGGGACAGTGCTTTCGGACAGGCAGTCCTCCGTAATCTCTTCGAGGTCTGAGCAACTCCTACCCTCCATCCCGGATGTGGGCTACCGGTGGGTAATAATTCAGCGAAGATTCTTTCCTTCTGTGCTGCTGAGCTAGAGGGAGCTCATTTTTGTGCTTAGGGTCTCCGGTAGCCTTGAGCTTGGGAGTCCCATAAGTGAGGACTGACTTCCTGCTTGGTCCTGGAGAAAGCGTAGTTACTCACCTGTAACAGGTGTTCTCCAGGAGCAGCAGGAATCAGTCCTCACAACCCTCCCTCCTCCCCGTGGAGTTGCAGTCATCTGCTTTAGTTTTTTTGCAAATTTTTATGCTGTCTTTTTTAGCTATGTCATCTGACTGGCTAAGATGGCACCCTTGGGCGGGAAGGGGACCGCGCATGCGCGCTGCAATTCCCAAAGGCTTTCTTTGAAAGCTGGGGAAAATTGCTCCGCGAGGGCTCCGTCGGCGCCGACGTCACCCATAAGTGAGGACTGATTCCTGCTGCTCCTGGAGAACACCTGTTACAGGTGAGTAACTACGCTTTCTACCAGCAAAAACAGGTTGCTTGTTCAAAGCCAATTCACCTCTTTTATAGCTCCCTCCTGAACTATGATAAGCTTCCTTATCACACAGATGCCCCCCGGCATCGGGGCGGGTGCTACTGGAGCCCGCATGATCGGAGCCCCTCGACTCTTCCTCGGATGAGTCTGCGTGTGAGACGGAGGACGAGGAGTCCCCCAATACCTTTTGGACTCGGTGTGTCCCTTTGGACTCACCGCAGTCCGAGCCCCGGAGTAGGTCCCCACCGGAGGACACCCGGTTCTCGGAGTTTGTAAGGGACATGGCCAAGGCTTTGGCTGTTCCTGCGGATCCCGAGGAGGAGCCTCAAGCCAAAGAGCTCGATGCCCTGCAGTATGACTCTCCCTCAAGGGAGGCCTTTACTGTGCCGGTTCCTCCGATGCTGGAACGGCTCCTCTTCCGAATGTGGGAGGCACTGGCCTCGGCGCCGGTTTTGAGCAAGCAGATCGATTCAATGTATCGAGTCCGAAAGAGCCCTGGGTTCCAGAAGGCACAGCTGCCGCACCATTCTATGGTTGTGGAATCAGCCATGCATCGTCTGAAGAGCCAGAAGATGCACTCTGCGGTGCCCCCTGGTAGGGAGGCCCGAAGCCTGGATGCCATCGGCAGAAAGTGCTTCCAGGGCTTGATGCTTGCTTGCCGTGTCCAGTCCTACCAGCTGTACATGGGCATGTACTTGCGGCACCTGGCTAAGGAAATAGCCGGGTTCTTGGCTGGCCTCTCCGGGGAACCTTTGCAGAGGTTCAAGACCTTGTCCTCGGTGATCCGGGTGCTCCAAATTCATCTCCCGGGCGGCCTACAATGGCTTCGAGGCTTCGTCCCAAGTAGCGGTGGCCGGAATCGGTGCTCGACGCCAGGCATGGCTACAGCCATCGAACCTCGAGCCATGGGTACAGGACAAGCTGGTCGATGTCCCATGCCGGGGTGAAAACCTCTTCAGCAAGCCCATGGCTGAAAAGGCCGCTGAGCTCGAGACCGAGACTCTGACAAGGACAAGGTTGTGCAGAAAAACTTCTGCCCCTTCTCATAAGAAGAAGGGCTCTGGGAAAAAGACCTTTTACCCGAGGAAGTCATCTGCCTACAAACCTTTCCCTCACTATCAGGCCTCTCCAGCTCCCCAGCAGGGTCAGCAGGCCAAGGGGCAGGGACATGGGCCCCGTAGGCAGAAAGCCCCCAAGCCTCCAGCTCCTGCTCCTACTCAGCAGGGAGGGGTTTTTTGACTCCCACTGCATAGCCTCTCCACCTCTGCTGGCCCATCTCAGCACGGGAGGTCAGTTGGTCCTGTTTTCCCACCAGTGGCTGCTGATCACAAGAGATGCTTGGGTACTGAGCATAGTCCAAAAGGGCTATCTGCTCCATTTCAATCAGGTACTCCGCTCCTACTTTCCAGGGGAGCCACCAAGGCCTACTCTGCATCAGGAACTCCTTCTCCAGGAACTGCAAGGTTTTCTTCAAGATGGGGCGGTGGAGCCTGTACCTCCCCACCTGCTGGGGCAGGGTTTCTACTCCAGGTACTTTCTTGTGCCAAAGAGATCTGGAGGTCTCCGGCCCATTCTGGACTTGAGAAATCTCAACAAGTTCTTGGAAAAGGAAACGTTCAAGATGCTTACTCTTGGAACACTGCTGCCCTACCTCCAGCAGGGAGATTGGCTATGCTCCTTAGATCTGAAGGATGCATACACTCACATCCTCATTCATCCAGACCACAGAAAACACCTAAGGTTCGTGGTAGGAGGAAGCCATTTTCAGTACAGAGTACTGCCCTTTGGCCTAACCTCCGCCCCACGGGTCTTCACAAAGTGCCTGGCAGTGGTGGCGGCCTACTTGAGAAACCAGGGTATTTTTATCTTCCCCTACCTGGACGACTGGCTCATCAGGGGTCAGACTCTCCAGGAGGCCAGGCAAGCCACCCTCCGTACTGTCTCTCTCCTTCAGCGACTAGGCTTTGTCATAAACTTCACAAAGTCTACTTTGCTCCCCTCCTAGAACCTGGAGTTCATAGGAGCACGGTTGGACTCCCTGCACGTAAAAGCTTACTTGCCAGAAGACAGAGCGGGAAGGCTGATGGACCTGGCCAGCCGGTTTCTAGACAACCCACTGGTTTTCGCCAGACTCTGTTTAAGGCTCCTGGGCGGCCATATGGCTTCAACAGTGCATGTGACCCCCAGTGCCCGCCTGAATATGAGGCCTGCACAGTGGTGTCTCAGGACTCAGTGGAGGCAGGCTACAGGAAGCCTAAGAGACAAAGTAAGGGTGTCCAAACCCTTCCTGAACTCCCTGCAGTGGTGGCTACATCCCCCCCCCCCCCCAAACCTTCTACAGGGAATTCCTTTTCAGGTACCTGTTTCCACTGTGGTACTCACAACCAATGCCTCCTTGCAGGGCTGGGGTGCACATTGTCTGGACAAGTGCACACACGGCCTGTGGTCTCCATGGGAGGCCATGCAACAGATCAATCTGCTGGAACTCCGGGCGATATGCTTAGCCCTCAAAGCCTTCTCTCACACCCTGGCCCACCAATCTGTCTTGGTGCAGACAAACAACCAGGTGGCGATGTTCTATGCGAACAAGCAAGGGGGCACGGGGTCCAGGCTCCTGTGTCAGGAGGCACAGGTCCTATGCTCTTTTGCACTTCGACACAATATGCTGCTCAGGGCAATCTATCTTCCTGGCCATGAAAATTTCCTAACTATCAAGCAAAATACCCTCTAAAAAATATTGAGAAAATTGCCAATGAAAGTTACATTTTGTTTCTTTTTTTTCTTTTTTTTTTTCCAATTTTTTCCTTAAAAAGAGTGAATAAAGGTCTCAGACTCACATTGGCAATGCTTAGAATTTTCAAAAGCAAAATGCCTTATCGCATCAACGGCCTTAAATATTCATTATTCAACTCAAAAATATGTATTTTTCCTTTCATCAGACTTCTCTCCAATCTTTAACTATATCCATAAACCATGTTTTATATTTTTATAGTGTTTATAATGAAGACTGTGCTTATCTTGGTATTATTTGATAAAACTCCCCGATGCCACCATGTGGGTACCGCTAAATGCGTTTCGAATACTTCTTCAGGGGGAAATTATTTAATCAGTACGATCTGCAAAACAACAGGGAAGTCATGAAGCAAAAATTGTCATACTCGCAGTTTCAATCCTGAGGCATAATATGATAAAACTAAATCCCACCTCTCTACATGCAGCAGAACAATGCACTCCAAACAGAACACTTGACTCTCCAAACTTGATCAATGTGCAAAAAAACGCCACGCATGCAGATCAGCAGCGTGATCTTGATTTAAATAATTCTGACGTTTTTCAGACAGCCAATTGGCTACCAGTACCTCTATAAGATTGGAGAGAAGTCTGATAAAAGGAAAAATACATATTATTTTTGAGTTGAATAATGAATATTTAAGGTCGTTGATGCGATAAGGCATTTTGCTTTTGAAAATTCTAAGCATTGCCGATGTGAGTCTGAGATCTTTATTCACTCTTTTTAAGGAAAAAATTGGAAAAAAAAAAAGAAAAAAAAGAAACAAAGTGTAACTTTCATTGGCAATGTTCTCAATATTTTTTAGAGGGTATTTTGCTTGATAGTTAGTTCATAACCCTCTGGCATTTGACCTAAGTTATCGTGCTGACACAAAACTTTCCTGGCAGACAGATTAAGCAGGGTTCTACAGCCTCACGAATGGCAGCTGCACCCTTTGGTGGTTCAGAACATTTTCCTGAAATGGGGACTTCCATCCATAGACCTCTTTGCCAGTCCCCTGAACCGGCAGCTGCCTCAGTTCTGCTCCAGGCAACCGCATCCCATGAGATTCGCAGCGGATGCCTTCCTGATCTCATGGTCCAAGGGCCTCCTGTATGTGTTTCCTCCCACGCCCCTGGTGGCCCGAACCTTGTTCAAGATTCTAAGGGACAGGGCCTCGGTCATATTGGTAGCCCGCAGATGGCCGAGGCAGCCCTGGTTCCTGCTTCTGTTACAGCTGGCGGTGGACACCCCACTCCCTCTGGGGTTGTAACCCGATCATCTTTCTCAGGATCAGGGTTCCCTTCTGCACCCCAATCTCAAAACTCTCAATTTGATGGCCTGGAGGCTTCAAGGGTAGTGCTGGCTCCCTGGGGCCTGCCTCAGGAAGTTGAAGAGGTGGTCTTGGCCTCTAGGAAGCAGTCCACCAGAAAGACCTATGCCCTGAAGTGGAAATGGACCTATGCCCTGAAGTGTGACCAACGCCAGGAGAACCCTTTCGCCTGCCCTATGCCAGTGGTGCTTCAGTACCTGCTGCACTTGTCTAATCAGGGCCTTAAGTCCAATTCTGTTCGGGTACACCTTTCTGCTCTGGCAGCCCACCACTCACTGGTGGAAGGGCACTCTTTATCGGTTCACCCCTTGGTGTCCCGCTTCCTCAGAGACTTGCTCTTGCTAAAGCCTCCTCTCCGCCCACCAGCACTTGAGTGGAAGTTGAATGTGGTCTTGCAACAGCTTACTCGCCCTCCCTTTGAGCCGATGGCTACGTGTCCTCTCCGCTTCCTTTCTTGGAAGGCTCTTTTCCTAGTGGCACTGACCTCGGCCAGGCGAGTCAGTGAACTTCAAGCCCTGGTCTGTGACAGGCCATACACTCGTTTCTATAGGAACAGGGTAGTCCTTAGGACTCATCCTAAGTTCCTCCCTAGTCTCCTCTTTCCACCTCAGTCAGGAGGTGGTTCTTCCAACATTCTTCCCGAGGCCCCATACCAGCCGGGCTGAGGAAGTCCTGCATACCCTGGACTGTAGAAGGGTCTTGTCTTTCTACATTGATCGTACCAAAGGTCATAGGAGGGCTAATCAGCTCTTTGTCTCCTTTGACCCAAACAACTTGGGGTTGACTTTCTCCAAGCGTACCTTGTCCATATGGGTGGCGGACTGTATCACCTGGGCTTACAGGGCAGCAGACCTTCCCTTGCAGGGTCGAGTCACTGCTCATTGTGTCCGGGCAGTGGCTGCATCAGTAGCTCATCTCCATTCTGTACCATTGGCAGACATCTGTAGGGCGGTAACTTGGTCCTCAAGCCAGACCTTTGCAGCCCATTACTGCCTGGAGAGGGAGTCCCGTAGGGACAGTGCTTTTGGTCAGGCAGTACTCTGGAATCTCTTTGAGGTTTAGGCAACTCCTGCCCTCCAGCCCTCTTGTTGGGCTACCGGTAGGATCTCTTCTCAGTAAAAATTCTTTCCCTGATGCTGAGGCTTCACAGAGTAGCCTGGGTTCCTGGTAGCCCAGAGCTAGGGAGTCACCCATATGTGAGGACTGACTTCTGCTTGGTCCTGGAGAAAGAGTAGTTACTCACCTGTAACAGGTGTTCTCCAGGAGCAGCAGGAATCAGTCCTCACAACCCTCCCTCCTCCCCTGGGAGTTGCAGTTGTACATAGTTCATTTTGTTTTTTGTGCTGTCTTTTAGCTATGTCATCTGACTGAGCAAGATGGCACCTTTGGGTGGGAAGGGGACCACGCATGCATGGGTATATTCCCAAAAGCTTTCTTAGAAAGCTGGGGAAATGCTCCGCATGGGGGCTCCATCGACGTCGATGTCACCCATATGTGAGGACTGATTCCTGCTGCTCCTGGAGAACACCTGTTACAGGTGAGTAACTACTCTTTCTGCTTCAACAGGAAGCCATCAGGGATCTGATGTTTCTGGTCTTGTAAAATACAGTTGTGGTCAACATTGACACCCTTGTAGTTCAACCCCTTAATGTCCAATATCTTCTAAAACATGGTGGCCAGTGAAATGGCTTTGGACTATATATGCACACATTTGACACACAAGAATCAAATAAAACACGACCAATTAAAAAAGGAAATAGTAGGAAATAGTATGAAAACTGGGACATTGGCAGGATATGATTATTGATATTTTAAGACAGACCTGATTATATGCACTTATGCTATGACCCTATATCTTATGTATCAATATTTTTTTGTTGGACTGTTTGCCTTGTAAGAATTTCCTTTCTCGCGGCAAACCTTCTGTTTTTATCTTTTACTAAGGCAACAATGCCCGATTAAAGTAACTGGAGGGACAACGCAATTTGCGAACCCCCTGATATACTTAGCTTGTGATGAACTTCTAAACAACATGTGAAAGTCGCTGGACTTTAATCGATTAATGAAAATGCCTTTCCAAAATAGCACCTTCGTAGTTCTGACGGCTCATGGAAATTGTGATGCTAGATATCCAGCACTGACCAACTCTATCATTTCATGGCTACGGTTGGACAATCTGTAATGTTTCTTCGCATCTGTTCCATGCAGTTGAATGCTGATTTTTTCATGAATAACGCAACACAACGCCATGCTTCAAGCCTCTGGGTCTTCCCGGCTCTTCCTCAAGCGAATTGATTAATTTTGATCATTGCCTGGCTTTAATAGTCCCTTAGACTGTGATTGCCAGTCAACTGAGCCATAATTTCCCATAACGTCAGATGCGTGTCATCAGATACAAATTACGTACTGAAATCCAAATTCTATATTGCTATTGAAAACATGAATGAAGGGCTATAATGTGCTATTCTAGCTCTTCATTCATGTTTTCAGTCACCACTGAATATGGCCTATCAAAGAAAGCACAACATCAATGATTTAGTGGTTCACACAGCATCCTTGGACTGTTTTAAACTGGCCAGCAATGAGCTCAGTCTATTCAAGAGCTGAAATCTGCCATTGGTAAAAGGAATCCTGGAAACATTCATGAGCTGGAACAAATTGCAGTTGAAGAGTGGAGAAACTATCAGCAGATAGATGTACGAAACTTATAGATGGCTACAAGAAACATTTGGAGGCTGTCATCACTGCCAGGGGTTGTGCAGGGTGCCATTATTCCTGTCTTAGTCATGTTTTGTTTTATTCTCAGAAATTACTGTCTAAATTGCACAGACATCTTTTTTTGTTGTATACCTTTGAACATACTATTAAAAATATTATGATGACATACATTTGGAATATTTCCAATTATTTCTCTAGATATTGTACAGTATACAACATAGCTTAAATGCAAGGGTGCCAATAATGTTGACTACAGCTGTATATTGAAGCTCCCAGGATGACTGTAGCTTTTCCTGTATATGGCCTACTCAAAGTCCAGCAGTACTGGATGTGGAAAACTCCACTAAATTGTTCAACTATTGTTAAAGTTGGACATGAAATACAAGATCCCATTGCTTACTAGGTTTCAGTGAAGTTCAACTCTCATATTTTTCAATGGTTGTAGAAGCAGCAATGAGAAAAGCCAAAAAAGATATTCAGACACTTCTTAATGTGCCTCTGGGAAAGGAGTCCGGCATGTTAGTTCATCTTTGATAAAAAAAAAAAAAATTCAAGAAGCTATGCTCTCTGCTTGCATTGTGGCCCATCAACTATATATGGTTGAGTATATGCATACCATTTTTCAGAAGGTACAGTTTTTCTCCTGCTGTTCCCAAATAGAAACAATCCCAGTTGACTGATATTTTAGCAGAAGCAGATGAAAAAAAGATATGCCATACTGGGTCAGACCAAGGCCCATCAAGCCCAGTATCCTGTTTCCAACAGTGGTCAATCCAGGTCACAAGTACCTGTCAGGTTCTCAAAAGGGTACACAGATTCCACTTTGCTTATCCAGGTGTAAGTAGTTGGATTTCCCTGGTCCTCTTAATAGTAGTTTATGGACTTCTCCTTCAGGAATCTGTCCAAACCGTTTTTTAAACCCTGCTATACTAATAGCTTTTATTACCTCCTCTGCTAACGAATTCCAGAGTTCATATGTGACAATATCCGCCATTAGGCACTACCATTGAGTTGCGGCCAGGGCTTGCTCCTCCACCCACATGTTAAGTATAACCTTTTGTGCTGCGAACAATCTTGTATATAGGAATTTATGCTGCATCTTAGAGAGCCCTTCATTGTCTAGCTCTACCATACAGCCCACAAGCAACATGCTGTAGGTCCATTCAATCTGGTGCCCCACAGTCCTTGCCAGCGCTGCCAATACAGATGCCCAGAGAGCCTGTAGATCAGGGGTCGGCAACCCGCGGCTCCGGAGCCGCATGCGGCTCTTTCTCACCTTTGCCGCGGCTCCGGAGCACACTGCCCGCTTTAAACGTCGCGTTATGGGCTCCCTCCATGTCAGCTCCCTCCCTTCTTCTGCAGCCGCGGTTCCCTGTCTCTTAGGGAACCGCGGCTGTGCTTTTAAAATCATCTCGGAGCCCTTCCTGTCTTGACGGGCTCCGTGCAGCATTGTCCCGCCTCTAAAGGAAGTTTTGGAGGCGGGACAATGCTGCACGGAGCCCGTCAAGACAGTAAGGGCTCCGAGATGATTTTAAAAGCACAGCCGCGGTTCCGTAAGAGGCAGGGAGCCGCGGCTGCAGAAGAAGGGAGGGAGCTGACATGGAGGGAGGGAGCAGATATGAATGAATGGATGGATGGAGGAGGGGGCTGACATGGAGGGAGGGAGCAGATATGAATGGATGGAGGGAGGGGGGCTGACATGGAGGGATGGAGGGGGCTGACATGGAGGGAGGGGGGCTGACATGTAGGGAGGGAGCTGTTATGAATTGAGGGAGGGAGGGGGTCTGACATGGAGGGATTGAGGGGGCTGACATGGAGGGAGGGGGGCTGACATGGAGGGATGGAGGGGGCTGACATGGAGGGAGGGAGCAGATATGAATGGATGGAGGGAGGGGGCTGACATGGAGGGATGGAGGGGGCTGACATGGAGGGCGGGAGCCGATAAGAATGGATGGAGGGAGGGAGGGAGGGAGGAGGGATGGGGCTGACATGGAGGGATGGGGGCTGACATGGAGGGAGGGAGCAGATATGAATGGATGGAGGGAGGGGGCTGACATGGAGGAGGGGGCTGACATGGAGGGAGGGAGATGATTTGGATGGATGGAGGGAGGGGGGCTGACATGGAGGGAGGGAGCTGATATGGATGGAGGGAGGGGGGCTGACATGGAGGGATGGAGGGGGCTGACATGGAGGGAGGGGGGCTGACATGGAGGGAGGGAGCAGATATGAATGGATGGAGGGAGGGGGCTGACATGGAGGGAGGGGCTGACATGGAGGGATGGAGGGGGCTGACATGGAGGGAGGGAGCAGATATGAATGAATGGGAGGGGGCTGATATGGAGGGTGGGTGGGGGCTGACATGGAGGGATGGAGGGGGCTGACATGGAGGGAGGGAGCAGATATGAATGGATGGAGGGAGGGGGGCTGACATGGAGGGATGGAGGGGGCTGACATGGAGGGAGGGAGCTGATATGAATGGATGGAGGGAGGGAGGGAGGGGGGCTGACATGGAGGGATGGAGGGGGCTGACATGGAGGGAGGGAGCAGATATGTATGGATGGATGGAGGGGGGCTGACATGGAGGGATGGAGGGGGCTGACATGGAGGGAGGGAGCTGATATGGATGGATGGATGGAGGGAGGGGGCTGACATGGAGGGAGGGAGCTGATATGGATGGAGGGAGGGGGGCTGACATGGAGGGATGGAGGGGGCTGACATGTAGGGAGGGGGGCTGACATGGAGGGGGCTGACAGGGAGGGATTGGGGAGGCGTGCTGACATGGAGGGAGGGAGCTGATGGATGGAGGAGGGAGGGAGGGAGGGGGCTGACATGGAGGGATGGAGCACTGGTAATGGGGTTGAGGGGACGAGCACTGGTAATGAGCTGATGGGGGGGTAGGACTGGTATTGGGCTGATTAGGGGAGGCTAGCACTGGTAATGGGGTTGAGGGGGGATTAGCACTGGAAGCGAGCTGATTGGGGGGCTTTGACTGGGCATGGGCTGATTGTGGGGAGGGGAGGATAGAGCTGCTGGCCCTGGAAGATAACTGGGGGCTAAGGCTACAAATGGGCTGATATGAGGGGATGGGAGAATGGAACTGGATCTGAGAGGGGCTGCCATGGTATTTGTACTAGAAGGGACTGGTCAGTGGGGAAGGAGGGGGACTGGAAGGAAATGGACACCAGTGGCAATCATGGGAATGCAAGTTGACATTGGAAGGTACTGGGAGTGAGGACTGGAAAGGGGCTGATATTGGGGAGGGTTACTGGGACTGGAAATAGGCTGATGGAAAGAAGTGAAGAAAACGAAAGAAGAGATAAGAACTGGCAGATGGACCATAGACCACAGAAAGAGAGCTAAGAGAAGACAGGAAAGCAGAAGCCTCAGATCGGGACCAGCATGATCAAAGAATAAATTGGTCAGACAACAAAGGTAGAAAAAATAATTTTATTTCATATTAGTGATTTGACTACAAAATCATCATAATTTTGAAATCAAATATTGTTACTTCTTGTTATATTTTCTGGCGTATTTTTTTTGGTGTGCGACGGAAGAGGGGTAGTCTTATACGGCGAGTATAGGCCAAACACCTATATTTTAACAGGAAAAGTAGGGGGTCGTATATAGCATTAAAGTAAGAAACAATATATGCAGTGTTAGATTTGTTTTAAATGTCGCAATGGTTTTGCGGCTCCCAGTTTTTTTTTCCCTTCGGAAACGGGTCCAAGTGGCTCTTTATGTCTTAAAGGTTGCAGACCCCTGCTGTAGATGCTTGCATTCCAGGAAGGTGTGCAGCAATGTTCCCCACCTTGTTTTGCATTTTCCATACCTATCATCTTCCCACAAGTGCATTCTAGCTACCCATTCCTTACTGATATATGCGCAGTGTACTATTGTATATTGGGTCTCCTGATGTGCCGCATTTGTTAAGTAGGTATATATATTATTGAATAAGTCATTGAGGTCCTCTTCCGATATCTGCTGTGCAAGATCTGTAGCCCAAGTCCCCACCAGCGTTGTCACCCAGGGTCTCTTGCGCTCAGTCCTACATTTTAGCTACCACCTCGCCACTGTATTGAATTTCAGCTTCCAACAGCCTGCACATGGGGCAACGACAATCCCTGACCTGCCAGTAAGAGAACAGCTGTCCCCTGGCATTGCCCATTTATCCCGTAGTTCCCCAAAGGTGTACCATTTCTGTGTCTTTGCTGCATATAGATTGCCCACTCGGCAGCAGCCCAACCGTTCCCACTCCAAAAAAAATTGTATGGCCCACCCTCGGTGGGAATTCTGGATTACCCACCAGGTGTATGCATAGGGACACATACGGAGAGCCTTGTTCTAAGTTTCACCACCATCTCTAAGCCTTTGAAAAATCCTGTAGGATCCCTCCCACCAGTGGCACTGTCCCCTTTCGGGCTTTTAATCCATGCATTAAATTGACAAATTTTTATGGGCCCATCTATTTCATCTAGTAACCCCTCGGGTAGATATTGAGTCTCTCCCGTGCATAGTTGCCCCATTTTACGTTCTGATGTCTGGTATTCCCAGGCCCCCGCGCTCCTTTTCTAAGCACAGAGGAATTTCTGCATCACGCCTTTGAAGATCCTTTCCTCCCCCACCCGTACCCATAAAAGTAGCATTTGCAGAACATACAAAAGTTTGGGGAGCAGCACCATTTTCATTAGAACCACACATTCCACCAACGTTAGAGCTAGATCTTTCCAGCGTTCACAAGTGCTTTTTATGTCCTTGATTTTTTTTTCTATTATAATAGTTTTATATTGAGTATTTGGACTGCATCTCAAATGAATGCCTAAATATTTGATACTATCCAACGCCCATTTTAAAGGAAATTGATCATTCGACCTTCCCCTATGTGCTTGCCCCAGTGCCAGAGCCTCTGATTTTCTAAAGTTAATTTTGAGGCAGGCAGATAGTCCAAAGTCTCCCACCAACTCCATGACCTTCCCCACATCTCTGCTTACATTCCCTAGGAATAACAGCATATCATCTGCAAACATGTTGAGACGGAGGTCCATACGTCCTACTGCAATTCCTTGGATATCGGGTGCCCCCCCCTTATCTTAGCTGCCAGAGGTTCCAAGGTCAGTACAAATAACAGTGAGAGGGACAATCTTGCCTGGTGCCCCTCCTGATAGGGAATTCTGGGGATCTGCTCCCATTGATTATAATTTGAGCCATGGAGGCATCATATAGAAGGCGGTCCCATTGCAGAAAGACCTTTCCAACATTGTATTTCTCTAAAATCCAGAACATGTAAGGCCACAGTTCCTTATCCAAAGGTCGCCTTGGCGTCCAAGCTCACGATGGCCACTTTGACCCCACCAGTATTATTTGCCTGGATTGCCCCCAAGAATATTAAGAATATTCACAGTTGCCCTTTGCCCCTTGGCAAATCCCACTTGGTCCTCAGGTACCAGTTTGGGTAAGAATCTCTGGAATCTTCCAGCCAAAACAATAGTCAGGATTTTCATATCTTGGTTTATCAATGAGATGGGCCTGTAAGAGCCAACCTCCAGGGTTTTTTTCCTGGATTTGGTAGTACCACTATATGCACTTTGTTTTGTTCTGTCCGTAGCTTGCCTTCCCTTAGTACTGACTAATACATGTCCCGCAGGGCCCCTCCTACCAGATCTGGCATAATTTTATAGAACTCTTCTCTCAAGCTATCTGGTCTTGGACGTTTGGCAAGCTTCAGTTTCTTGATAACCCCTAGGATCTCTGCCTGTGTGATTGGTTGATTTATGGCCTGCATTTCCTCCATAGTGCACTGCAGAAACTGCAAATCATGAAAAAACACCCTCCGGGTACTGTCTTGCGCCTCCACATCTACATATAACGACTGGTAGAAGTCCACAAAGCACTGAGCCACTTCCATCACTTTCGTTTTGAGTCCCCCCCCCCCCCCGTGGGTTCCAAGTTTGAGAGACTGGTTGCTTCCCCTACCTGTTTTGAACCAGTTGGGCTAGCATTTTCCCCTCCCTATTTGCCCTAGTGGTGAAGACAATAAATATACATAAAAATATCATGTTGCGCTCTTGCTATTAGGATATCATTGATTTGCTGCTTGAGCTGTAAAAGCTTCCTTTCTGTGTCCCATAATCGCTTAACATGCTACTGGTGGACCTCCTGCAGTCTCTGTTCTTTCAGTTACTGGTCTCTGTGTTTCTTATCAGCCCTGATATATCCCATAGTGTCCCCTCATTACATCTTCCCAGTAGTATATGTTAGAGTTTGCTGACCCCTTGTTGAAGGATTCATATTCGAGCCATTCCTTCCTGCTGAAATCCCGAAATGCTTTCTTAGGATAATATGGATTGAGTATCCAGATAAAATCTTTGCCGCTTGGGGTTAGTTCTACCAGCTTGTGCACTATGGCATGATCTGAAATGATTTGTTTTATTTCTACAGCTTTAAGTCTGTCCTTTCATCCATGGGGCAACAGCCAGTAATCGATGAGTGATTACATCTTGTGAGGGTTCAAGTAAAATGTGTAGTCCTGTTCCCAGGGGTGCTGGAATCTCCATGCATCCACCAAGTCGAGCTCCACCGTTGCAAACCCGACCCCTTTGTTCGAATGACCCCTAGGAGTCACCCATCCAGGCTGACAGTCCAGTGCTGGGTTGTTAAAGTCTCCCCCTAAGAGTGGATGGTAATCCGGATGTTGCACACACTTAGCTAGGATGCCAGAGAAAAAGCCATGGCTGTAGATGTTGCACAGCAGAATCTTGCAGCCTCACACTTCCCCATATACCACCACAAATCTCCTTTCTGGATCTTGCAGTTGTTTGTGCACTTGGAATCCTAGTCCTTTTTTTAAGAGAATGGCCACCATTCTGTCGTCCATTAAAGGCAGAGGCATAAATCTCACCTACTCATGAATGTTTCAACTTCATGTGTTCCATCACACTTAGGTGCATCTCGTGCAAGAAGACTATATCTACGCACGTGTTCCGCAAATAGTTCAGGGTTTTTGTTCTTTTCACAGGTGAGTGGATGCCATCCACATTCTGTGTTACCAGCTTGAGCTCAGCCATACTCCCCTGTTTGAAGTCTCTCCCAACACTCATTACTTTGGTAGTCTGTACCACGCAGCCCATCCTCCCAGCCTAGGAGATGCTGTCATTCCGCAAGGTTCATTGCCTGTATCTTCCCTGGGCACCCTCCCCATCGTGTGTCCAGTACCCCTCTTTCCTGGACATGGAGGCCCCCCACCCCCATCTTACCCCTCTCCACAGCTCCCAACTCATACATTCATCACTCACACCTGCATTTGCTCCCTCCTCCCCCCCCCATGTATTTCTCCCATCCTTCCTTTCTAGTCCGTTCCCTATTTTTTTCCACCACCCTGCCCCCGCTCCCACCCCCACACACATTTCCTAGCCTATCCCCTAAACCTTTTAGGAAGGCCCTCTGTTAGGCACATATATTATATCATATTCTACTTCCCCTCCCCCCCAGTATCTCGCATGTCATACGTTATGGCAGCTTAGTGAGTCATAGATATAACCTTATATAACTTTCATAGATCCCCAGCCCACCCGCCATTAGCTATGAGTTCTTTTAACCAGGACATCTTTACTGTAATTCATTGTTATTTAAACAAGATCTCTCAGCCTTCCCCTCCGCCCCAACCACCCCTCACAACCGCAATACTTATTTCTATGATCTCTGGTGCTTGCTTTTTTTTGGCTTTCAAGTCTCCTTAGCGTCTTCCGAACCTTTACAGCACCAAAGAAGCACGTGATTACTATAGGCAACAGTTCACTGCTTCTCCAGGACCAAGCAGGAAGTCAGTCCTCACATATGGGTGACGTCGGCGCCGACGGAGCCCTCGCGGAGCAATTTTCCCCAGCTTTCAAAGAAAGCCTTTGGGAATTGCAGCGCGCATGCGCGGTCCTCTTCCCGCCCAAGGGTGCCATCTTGCTCAGTCTTCTTTTTTCCGCGGAGCCCTACAGACGTTGCCTGTGAATCCCCCGCAGAAAAGTTGATTTTTCTCTATTTTCTTTATTTTTCTTCGGTTTGACGCCGGTTCTTTTCCCGCCCGGACTCGCAACGCCGGTTACGAGTCCGTCCGTTATTTTTCGGTTTTTTGTCCTTCGTGACAGACTTCGAGCTTTTTTTCTTTTCCCTGGCTGCCCGGTCATTCGACCTCGCAGGGGCCCTTTTTCCCCCGATGGCGGCCAGTGGCTTCAAAAAGTGTGACCTCTGTAAGAAACTTATGTCTCTTACAGACACTCACGACTTCTGCCTCCGTTGCCTAGGCCCAGATCATAACTCCATGATCTGCGGGCCATGCGGCAAGATGTCCTCAAAAGCATTGAGGAGTCGGCAGCACCAGCAGGAGCATATCTTCTCTGACTCAGGCCGGGCTCGGACCTCGTCAGAGGCTTCGACGTCTCGGGACTCTGGTCCTGAGCATCGTCGAAGTTCCTCTGAAAGGGGGTCTCCTACCCGGGAACATCATCGGAAGAAGAAACCCGCGAGGGCGGGATCGGTGGACGCTCCTGGTCCCTCGAGGGCCAGGTCGCATAGCCCCGATTCCCGTCCCGGGTCGTTGGAGTCGGAGAGGCCGTCGAAACATCCTCGACTCGAGGAGGACTTGCCCGCTCACGTGAGTACTGTTGTCCTCGTGGACTCACCTCCGAAGGGCCCGACGCCGTCGGGGCCCGAGTCGGGGGCTGCTGGGTCTCCTGAGCTCGGACTCGGGTTGACGGCCTTGGAAGTCAGCTTGGCTGCCTTCATGGACCAGCAGCAGGCATTGATCGCTGGCCTCGCTGGTGCTTCTGCCCTGACCGCCGGGACGTCGACCTCCAAGTCGACCCCGGAGACCGAGCCGATCCTCGAGTCCATGAGGGCTCGAGTCTATCCTCGGTCGAGGTCTCCTTCGGCCTCCCGTTTGGGACCGAGGTCGTCGACGCCGACTCCCTCGGCGTCGGGGCGGATGGCTTCAGTGCCCGCCCGACCGGAGCCGGTCGACTCCTCCTCCGAAGAGTCGGCCTGGGAATCTGAGGACGAAGAGTCACCTGGTTCCTTTCGGACTCGGTGTGTCCCATCGGACTCCCCCGAGTCTGAACCTCGGAGACGGTCCCCCCCGGAGGATACCCGGTTCTCGGACTTCGTGAGGGATATGGCCAAAGCCTTGGCCTTCCCTGCGGATCCCGAGGAGGAGCCTCGAGTCGAAGAACTCGATGCCCTCCAATATGACTCTCCCCCGAAGGAGGCCTTTATTGTACCGGTTCCTCCCATGCTGGAACGACTTCTCTTCCGCATGTGGGAGAGCCCGGCGTCGTCGCCGGTATTGAGCAAGCGGGTCGATTCCATTTATCGAGTCCGCAAGAGCCCCGGGTTCCAAAAGGCACAACTACCGCACCATTCCATGGTGGTGGAATCGGCCATGCATAGACTGAAGAGTCAAAAAATGCACTCCTCGGTGCCCCCTGGTAGGGAAGCCCGAAGCCTGGATGCCCTCGGTAGGAAGTGTTTCCAGGGCTCTATGCTTGCTTGTCGAGTCCAGACATACCAGCTCTACATGGGCATGTATCTCCGAGACCTGGCTAAGGAAATAGCCGGGTTCTCTGCTGGTCTCTCCGATGAACCTTTGCTGAGGTTCCAATCCTTGTCTACTGGTATTCGAGAGTGCTCCAAGTTTATTTCTCGAGCGGCCTATGATGGTTTTGAGGCTTCGGCTCGAGTAGCCGCGGCCGGCATCGGTGGACGCCGCCAGGCTTGGCTCCAGACGTCCGACCTCGAGCCCTGGGTGCAGGACAAGTTGGTCGATGTCCCCTGCCGAGGTGACAACCTCTTTGGCAAGCCCATGGATGAGAAGGCTGCACAAATCGAGACGGAGACTCTCACCAGAACTCGTCTCTCAAGGAAAACCTCTGCCCCTTCTCAAAAGAAGAAGGCCTCGGGGAAAAAGCCCTTTTACCCGAGGAAAGGTGCTGCCTATCAATACTACCCTCAGTATCAGGCCTCTCCAGCTCCCCCACAGGGCAAGCAGGCCAAGGGACGGGGTAATGGATCCCGTAGGCAGCAAGCCCCCAAGCCTGCACCACCAGCCTCTGCTCAGCAGGGTGGGGGTTTTTGACTTTCTCAGCATAGCCTCTCCCCCTCAGCTGATTCCTTTCAGCACAGGAGGTCGGCTGGTCCACTTTTCACACAGGTGGTCCAACATCACCACAGATACCTGGGTACTTCGCATAGTTCAAAAGGGCTATCTTCTTCACTTTCGCCAGGTACCTCCCTCCTACTTTCCAGGGGAGCCTCCCAGACTCCCTTTGCACAGGGACTTACTCCTTCAGGAGTTGGCAAGTCTCATTCAGGAACAAGCCGTGGAACCGGTGCCCCACCACCTGAAGGGTCAAGGGTTTTACTCCAGGTACTTCCTGATTCCAAAAAGGACAGGAGGCCTCAGACCCATCCTAGACTTGCGAAACCTAAACAAGTTCCTTGCAAAGGAAAAGTTCAAGATGCTTACCCTTGGAATCCTGCTGCCCTACCTCCAGCAGGGAGACTGGCTATGCTCCTTGGATCTAAAGGATGCGTATACTCATATCCTTATTCATCCAGACCACAGACAATATCTCAGGTTTGTTGTGGGTGGAAATCATTACCAGTACAGAGTACTGCCCTTTGGCCTATCCTCCGCCCCCAGAGTGTTCACCAAATGCCTGGCAGTGGTGGCGGCCTATCTAAGGCTTCAGGGCCTTTTTGTGTTTCCCTACCTGGACGACTGGCTCATCAGAGCCCAGTCTGCCCAAGAAGCCATTCAAGCCACTCATCGCACTGTAGCTCTGCTTCAGCACTTGGGTTTTGTCATAAACTTCGCAAAGTCCACTTTGCTCCCCTCTCAAAATCTCGAGTTCATAGGCGCCAGGTTGGACACTCTTCAGGCGAGGGCCTTCCTCCCTCTGGACAGGGCCAAGCGGCTCATGGATCTCGCCAGCCACTTTCACAGCAATTCCCTGGTCCCCGCCAGGCAATTTCTGAGACTGCTCGGCCATATGGCTTCCACGGTCCATGTAACCCCCAATGCCCGCCTTAATATGCGTCCTGCTCAGTGGTGCCTTCGCACTCAATGGCTTCAGGCCACGGGGAGCCTAGCGGACTCTGTGCAGATCTCCGACCAGCTGGTCTCATCTCTACGATGGTGGCTTCATCTGCCCAACCTAGTGCTAGGGGTGTCTTTTCAGCCCCCTCCGCATTCTCACGTCCTGACGACCAATGCTTCTCTCCAGGGTTGGGGAGCACATTGTCAAGGGACTTGTACTCAAGGTCTATGGACTCCTTGGGAGTCCACTCAGCAGATAAACTTCCTAGAGCTCAGAGCCATCCGCCTAGCGCTCAAAGCCTTCTCTCACCTGATTTCTCACCAGTCGGTGCTAGTCCAGACCGACAATCAGGTGGCGATGTTCTACGTGAACAAACAAGGCGGGACGGGCTCCTTCCTTCTCTGTCAGGAAGCACGGAATCTCTGCTCTTGGGCCGTCCGTCACAACATCTTCCTCAGAGCTGTCTATCTCCCAGGTCAGGAAAACTACCTGGCAGACAAATTGAGCAGAATCCTCCAACCGCACGAGTGGATTTTGGATCTGCTTGTGGTTCAGCGGATCTTTCTCCGGTGGGGTCTCCCCACCATGGACCTCTTTGCCAGTCCTCTGAACCGGCAACTTCCCAGGTTCTGCTCTCGACAGCCGCATCCTCTCAGGGTAGCGGCGGATGCTTTTCTGATTCCGTGGTCCGCAGGCCTCTTGTATGCCTTTCCACCCATGCCACTGGTGTCTTGGACGCTCTTCAAAGTTCTCAGAGACAAAGCATCGATGATCCTAGTGGCTCCCCGGTGGCCGAGACAACCTTGGTTCCCGCTTCTGATGCAGCTGGCGGTGGACACCCCTCTTCCTCTGGGGTTTCAGTCCGACCTCCTCTCGCAGAATCAGGGGACGCTACTGCACCCCAACCTCCGGTCCCTTCATCTTATGGCCTGGCTGCTGAAAGGGTAGTTCTTGCTCCTCTCCAGCTGTCTCCAGATGTCGAAGAGGTCGTCTTGGCCTCCAGAAGGCCTTCCACCCGGAAATCCTACGCTCTTAAGTGGCGTCGGTTCTCCGTCTGGTGTAATCAGCAGTCTCAAGACCCTTTCTCCTGTTCGACCTCACTGGTCTTGCAGTACTTGCTTTCTCTCTCCAATCTTGGACTTAAGTCCAACTCGGTCAAGGTCCACCTCAGTGCTCTTTCTGCGCATCACGTACCGGTGGAGGGTAGACCTCTCTCCAGCCACCCTCTGGTGGCTCGGTTTCTCAGAGGCCTCCTTCTCCTTAAACCACCTTTGCGCCCCCCAGCCCCGAACTGGGATCTCAATGTGGTTTTACAGCGGCTTACCTGTCCGCCTTTTGAGCCTATGGCTACCTGTCCTCTTCGTTTTCTTTCCTGGAAAACCTTGTTCTTGGTGGCCCTCACTTCTGCTAGACGCGTTAGTGAGCTGCAGGCCCTGGTATCTGATCCTCCTTACACTAGGTTCTACAAGAACCGGGTAGTCCTACGGACTCACCCTAAGTTTCTTCCTAAAGTGGTTTCCCCTTTTCACATCAACCAGGAGGTGGTACTTCCGACCTACTTTCCCAGGCCACACTCCAGCCGAGCTGAAATGGTCGTGCATACCCTGGACTGTAGAAGGGCGCTGAACATCTACCTTGACCGTACGCGGGAGCACCGAAGGGCGGTTCAGCTCTTCGTGTCTTATGACCCCAACAAATTGGGGATCCCTGTCTCCAAGCGTACTCTGTCCATCTGGATTGCGGACTGCATTGCTTGGGCTTACGAGGCTGCGGGCCTCGTGCTGGAAGGTACGGTCACCGCTCATCGTGTTCGGGCGAAGGCTACGTCAGTGGCTTACCTCCGCTCTGTTCTGTTGGCAGACATCTGCCGGGCCGCTACTTGGTCTTCAAGCCAGACTTTTGCAGCCCATTACTGCCTGGAGAGGGAGTCCCGCAGGGACAGTGCTTTCGGACAGGCAGTCCCTCCGTAACCTCTTCGAGGTATAGGCAACTCCTACCCTCCATCCCGGATGTTGGGCTACCGGTTGGAGACATATTCAGAGAAGATTCCTTCCTTCTGTGCTAATGAACTTGAGGGAGCTCATTTTTGTGCTTGGGGTCTCCGGTAGCCTTAAGCTTGGGAGTCCCATATGTGAGGACTGACTTCCTGCTTGGTCCTGGAGAAAGCGTAGTTACTCACCTGTAACAGGTGTTCTCCAGGAGCAGCAGGAATCAGTCCTCACAACCCTCCCTCCTCCCCTTGGAGTTGCAGTTATATGCTTTCGTTTTTGCTAATTTTTGCTGTCTTTTAGCTATGTCATCTGACTGAGCAAGATGGCACCCTTGGGCGGGAAGAGGACCGCGCATGCGCGCTGCAATTCCCAAAGGCTTTCTTTGAAAGCTGGGGAAAATTGCTCCGCGAGGGCTCCGTCGGCGCCGACGTCACTCATATGTGAGGACTGATTCCTGCTGCTCCTGGAGAACACCTGTTACAGGTGAGTAACTACGCTTTCCCTCCTCAATGGAGATTTCTGCCCTCCAACTCGTCCACAAATTGTCTAATATTGTCTTTGCCTTCCAATGTACACATCTCAGTGTCTAGAAAGACCCGCAATTTGTCTGGATAAATCATGCTGAATTTGATCCCTTGGGCATTGTCACGCCCTTGCCCCTTACTTCCAATATGGAGGGGCGTGGCTATCATAGAAAGTTTCACCTTCTAAGCCTTTAACTGACTGGTTCATTTGCCATACCCTTTGGGAAAGGTAGTTCAGTCACAATCCACTTGGCTTCAGGTAGAAAAAAACACTTGTAGTTGGCTCGAATGATAAGGCAATGACAGAATTTATTGACTCAAACGCAAGGTTCACAAATACTACCCTTGGATACTTTCTTCAGGATTCTTCACAATACACATCAGGACATAAATAAACTCAAAGCAAACTTTCAGCTTATAGTGTTCTTCAACTCAAAGGAAAAGCCTTTTAACAGTCAATGCTACCAGCTTGGCTAGCATTGCTATTTAAAGCAAACAACAACAGCATTTCTCAATGGCAGTTTTCTGTTCTCATAGTCCCAAACACTTCCAGGCTGGTTTGTCTCCTTACAAAGTGAAACTTTTAACAGGACAAAAACTTCTCATAAGAAAATAATGCTCTATTCCATGCTTTAGGAATATTCAAAAACAAAGCCAAAAACTTTCCTTCCTTTCGCCATTAGCTCGGCTTCTTGCCGGTGCACTGCTCTGGATATCAGGTGTTTATCAAGCACAATCAGAGAGCTTCAGCTTGCTCTTGCTTTCTCAGCAAACGTATTTCTTCTTTAACACAGGACATGCAGAAAACCATCTACAGGCTTTCAAGGTTACCTGATTCTGAAGGTTTTCTCTTAAGGGTGGTTTTCCTTCAATCCCTCTGCAGTAAAGGATTGACACAAGGAGCAATCCATGTATGAGTCTTTGTCATTCACAGCTAGGTCTGGTTCACCTAGTTGCATAGGCTCTACCTCTCCTTCCAGTTCACAGGGTTCAGCTGACTGTCTTCCGTTAGAGCTGAGAGTATCCCTTGCATCTCTGCACTGCTCTGTATTAGACAAGCTTTCATGGCTCATACCTGGGCCTGGGCTTGTAGCAGCTTCTCCTCCCTCATGCTCTGGCCACCATTCTCCTGTGCTTCCTCGTCCTGTCCTCCAGCTTGTGTTCTTTCTGCCTGTGTTCCAGCTTGGGTCTCTGCCTGGATCTCTTCCTGGATCTCTCAGTGGCAGTCTCTCTGGCACTCTTTGTGTCCTCTGGAACTCTCTGCGTGTCCTTCTCTGAATAATCTATCCTGGACTTAAATTCCCAAGGCTTCAGCCCCACCTCTTCTCCTCTCAGCTGACGGAGATCAGCTTGCCTCCTGGCAGCTGGGTAATTAGGGAACTCAGTGACGTAAGGGTCCTTTACCCTGGATCTGTATTCCCTCTCTTTTTCTCCACTAGGGGAACTCTGAAACCTATCCCATCTGGGAATTTCCTGCTTTCTAGGTGAGATTGGGGTTTTGTTTCTCTGACCTTGCAAAATAGGTCCTTTTATAAGGGTGAATTCCTTTTCTTTTTCCCTTTTTCCTAAGTCATGATAAGCTTCCTTATCACAGCGTACAAACGAGAGCAGTATGGTGTGACCTCCCGCCTCTTTGTGGCTATCTGTGCCGAGAAGTCTTGAAACATTACGATTTTATGTCCCTTGCGTTCTAGGTCTCTGTGTTGTCCATATAGTTCAGCAGTCTGAAAATGATCAGCCGTGGTTGGCAAATCCCTTCATTACGGACTCCCAGGTGGTGTACCTGCTCCACTTTCAATGATATGTCTGTATGAGGTAGGCCCAGTGCTTTGGGAAGAGTAGTCGTGCATATGTCCAGCAGCTCTTTGTCCTCTATGCTTTCTGGGATGCCGCTCAGGCGTAGATTATTGTGCTGACTGCGACTTTCCTGGATCTCTAGCCGTTCTTCCAGAGAAGTCACCCTTTGCTGCATTTACTGGAGCTGTGTGCGTAGTTCCTCGATCCCCATATCTGATGCCTGAATCCATTGGGTGTTCTCCATGATCTTTCTGGAACGACTCGTCAGGGCCTCTCTGACCTCTTCCATAGTTGACTGGAATTTAGTCAATTTATCTTCTAACATGGCTGTCACACTGTGTGAGATATTTAGCAATTTTCTCTGACATAATCAAGACTTGCTGTCCACCTTGAGGGCTCCCATCATTGGCCAGGTCCTCTGCTGCCTTCTGTGCATGGTTTATGTTGCTTTTGTTAGCTGCCTTATGCATTTGCAGCCCCTTTCGGGCCGTACCTCCTCTGTGAGCTGTGCCACCTCCCCTCAGTCTTCTAGGCGTGCCCCCCAGGGCTATGTTACAGTTGGGCCTTTCGATACTGGAGGGAAAGGGGTATGCTCTTTCACTTTTTCCTCACAATAAAGTATTTTGTCCTTGTTTTTTTTTTTTTGCAGTATTACATGTAGAACGGACAGCCTCCTGTTTTGTATGGCAGCTGGTGCCTGATTGCCATGAGGGTGGGGGCCTCCATATTCCGTGTATCAACCCTGGGAACAACCAACAGCCAGTATTTCTTGTGGGCTTTCGGAGCAGTACTCCCCCACACTGTCCGCAAGAGGATGGGTTCTCTGCCCCTCCCCTTCCAAAGCAGAGCACCTTCTTCCGGTTCTCCTCTCACTGTGGTGGTACCAAGATGTCATATTACATATTATATGTAATATGTTGGTTCATTGTAGACCACCCCTGATTGCTGGAAAGGGCAGTATAGAAAAGTGTAACAAATAAATAAAAAAAAATAAAAATGTGTTCAGCACAGTCTCAGCACCAAGGAAGTCGGTCGTAAGGCTGTCCTGTAGCGCTCTCTGCCCGATGTTATCCACTGCCCCTGCGTTCCACTCACCGGCTGCGGTCTGTGATAAGGAAGCTTATCATAGCTCAGGTAGGAGCTATAGAAAAGATGATGTGACTCTGAACAAGCAACCTGTCAGTTCTGGTAGAAGTAAGAAAACAGAGTTTTCACATAAAAGACTACCAGTCCCAGAATGCACCAGGTTTCTAGCAGCCATGAGAGGGGCTGAAGTGAGTGAGGAAAACGTGTGTGCAATCAAGAGAGCTATGAGGTAATCCCTAAGCACTCATCTAAAAGGGCAGAGCCTGATTCAACACAGCTGCGCTGTGTTA
This sequence comes from Ichthyophis bannanicus, assembly GCA_033557465.1. Classification (NCBI taxonomy): domain Eukaryota; kingdom Metazoa; phylum Chordata; class Amphibia; order Gymnophiona; family Ichthyophiidae; genus Ichthyophis; species Ichthyophis bannanicus. The sequence continues at coordinate 301,321,728 of CM066033.1, forward strand.
GGGAGGAGCACACATTAGGACAGAATAAGAATAGAGCTTATTCTTCAGATAACAGCTTCAGGGGGAGCGACAGCAATGGCTACAAGCTCCAGCCCAGCTTCAGACACAGATACAGCAACGGCTACAAGCTCAAGCACCAGTATCACCTGGAGAAACAGAAGCCAAGCCAAGCGGATAGAGAAAGAAGGAAATTCTCTGGAAGGAAGAGAAGAAAGCCCATTGGAAGGTCTGGGAGAGTCCAAGGCAGTACCCATACTGGGAGGTATTCCAAATGCCAGCAGAGTCCATTGGACTGGAGTCAGCCAGAGGAATGGAATGGCAGAGATAGGAATCACCAGTGGCTACCTGGAAGAGAGAAGACTGCACGTGGAAGGGACTTTCAGACCAAGGCCAGAAGGTATGTGAGAGGAGATCCAGTGTCCAGGGATCAAGATTGGAAGGCTGGACATCAGAATTGGATTACATACTGGCCAGGCTATACAGAGAGGAATTATGATAGCAGGAGAGGCTCAGGTATGAACACTGATCCAGACCCTATCTATAATAGTGAATGGCAGCAAGGGAATAAGCATTCTCATGATAGTGCCTTATTGAAAGACTCGTCTGTGCCAATGTATGATAGTGACCCTATGCTGATTGATGAAGGGGGAGATAGAGCAGATGAAACTATTCATTACATGGACTGTTCTTTATCCAAGTGCTATTGCTAGCTTTCTGTGAGCAAACACCTCAGCCATCACAAAGAAACCTAACTTTGTTCTTTATTTCCACTGCAAACAGCTCTTAAAGCAGGATTTGGGTTCACACAGTAGCAGCCAGCCAGCTAAAGGGTTTCAGCTGGTCAATTGATAGTAATTAAAGCTGCACCTGATTGTGTGTGTGAGCAAGGGAGAATCACTGCTGGGATCTGCGTGGAAAATAAGCAGAAGTTAACCTAACAAGCAAAGTTCATTTATTTCTTTGTGCCTTTTTCCTTTGGTAATTATTTGTTAAGAAAACATTAGCTAATTGCCTGACAAGTTGAAGGCTGTTTTCTGGTTTGCTTTGTGACTTTGTTATCCATTTAAACACTGCAAGCAAGTATCCTCATTTATATTGCTACCAAGCATATTTGTGCTGGGTGAATTAAACCCCATCAATAAAAGAAGAATTTTATTGGCTTTACCACTTGGTTTCACAACTCAATTATTGTCTTCAGCTGTGTTTGGGAGTGAATGAACTACATTACCCACAATACCTTGCAAGAATCATATGAATATATGCATCATCAAGATTGTGTAAGTTCTCACCCTAGGCAGCCGTCTGACAGGTCTCGGTATGCTCCCATTTTAGATGTATGGCTCTTGTTTCTCTCTGCTCCCGCTGCAGGCTGATTCCATTTCTCCATCCAGCTACCACCCCTGCATTTAGGTTTTCCATGGAGGGAACTCTTTCCCCATGTGACTGTGCAGCCTTCCTCCGGAGTTTCTGCTGTCCTGTTACTCTGTACACTGCTCACTGCCACCGCACAGATTCTGCTCCGTTCCTGTGCTGTTCATTGGTGGTCTTCACTGGGAGCTGTTGTGGCATGTTTGGTCCCCTATTTCTGGTTGCAGGGTGGTGGAAAATCAATGGGGATGCTCCGCTTCAATACATTGCGTCCATCTTGCATGGAGCCAAAGCCAGAACCGGAACTCCCAGGTGTCATGTTTTATGTGAACAAGCAGGGGGGCAGGGGCTTGTACCTCCTGTGTTGGGAGGCTGTTTGCCTCTAGACATTTGCCCTGTTCCATGGCATGGATCTCAGGGCGACATATTTGCCCAGTGAGTGTAACAACCTGGCGGATTGCCTCAGCCAGATACTTCAGCCACACAAGTGGACCTTCAAAAGGGAAGTGGTAGACCAGATCTTCCAGGAGCGGGGAACTTCCGAGGTGGATCTCTTTGCTACGGCACAGAATGCCCAGGTAGCTTGTGTTTGTTCTTGGAGGTCGGCCAGTGATCACCTGGCCCTGGATGCCCTTCCTTCTCCACTGGAGGAGGGAAGGCCTGCTCTAGGTCTACCCCCCAATACTGCTCATTGTGAAGATGTTTCTGAAGCTCCAGGCCGAGGGGGAATCCATGATTATCATCACTTCCTACTGGTCCTGGCAACCGTGGTTCCTGCTACTGCTGCAGCTCTTGCAGAGGGAGCCCCTCCACCTGGGCTCTGACCCAGATCTCATCTCGCAGGAAAGTGGCTCCTTGTTGCACCTCAGCATCTGCTTCCTAGCACTCACAGCGTGGATGCTGAGCAGGTACACCTCAGGGGGCTCATCCTCCCCCAGGGTGTTAGATTCGACACATAAGGCCTACGCATTCAAGTGGCAGTTTGCCGTCTGGTGTGCTGGTCTAGTGCTGGACCCCTTTGTCTGTCCTGTGGACCAGCTATTGAATTACCTCTTGCACTGCTGCGATTCTGCGCTCAAGTCCAACTCTGTGCGTGTTCACCTCAGTGCGATAGTGTTTCATCATGGCTTTGGGGGGACGCCTGTGTCAACTGAACCTCTGGTAGGCAGATTCATGTGTAGCTTGCTTCTTTCGAATCCTCCAGTCAAGCCCCCTACAGCCTCTTGGGATTTGACCGTGGTCCTCTGTCCGCTCAGGTTCCTTTTGAGCTGCTGGATGTGTGCCCTCTGAAGTTCTTAACCTGGAAGGTCCTTTACCTGGTGGCCGTCATGTCAGCCTGACGTATTTGTGAGCTCCAGGCTCTGGTCACACATCCTCCATACACCAGGTTTCACCAGAACCGGATAGTGCTCCCCTTCCAACATTCTTTCCCTGGCCGCGCACCATTTGCGATGAGACAGCGTTGCAAATGCTGAATTGCAAGCATGCGTTGCCATTCTACATGGAGTGCACGAAGGCGCATCGTCAATCCCTCACAGCTGTTTGTCCCCTTAGACCCAATAGGCTGGATGTTGCTATTTTGAAGCATACACTATTCCTCTGGCTCATGGACTGCATTACCCATGCATATTCCTTGGCTATTCTGAGTTGGCTGCTTCTGTGGCCAACTTCCATTCCGTCTCTGCAGACAAGATCTGCAGTGGGGATTCCAGACAGGACAGCAATTTTGGCCAGGCTGTGCTCCAGCATCACTTTGGGTCCTGAGGGTCAACTCCTGCCCACTGGCCCTTCTGTCCATCCATGCTACCTGCTAAAATTCCCTTGGTCAGTGTCTTGCATCAGATGAATCCCCTGGCAGGACTAACTCTCTGGTCTTCCTGACTTCTCCAGTTGTCGATGCCTGGTTGGGCTATTTTTCTCCTTGGGTTCCGGTAGCCTGTAACTTGGGAGTCCCATACATGAGGACTTATTTCCTGCTTTTTCACGGAGAAAGCATAGTTACTCGCCTGTAGCAGGTGTTCTCCGTGAACAGCAGGAATAAGTCCTCACAACCCTCCCACTTCCCTGGGGAGTTGCCTTTTGGCTCCTACTATGTGATCGTACTGGAGAATATGGCACCGCAGCAAGTGGGGAAGGCAGGCACGTATGTGTGGTCTACCTCCCAAAAGCTTCCTTTGGAAGCTGGGGAGCATTCCATGCAGGGCTCTGTTGGTGATGTCACCCGTACATGAGGACTTATTCTTGCTTTTCACGAAGAACACCTGCTACAGTGAATAAGTATGCTTGCCTCTTAGTGGCCATGGCTCATGCATTTGCTGACATTGCCTATGCTCACCACCTGCATATCCCTGCGCCTCAACTGTGCCTCATGTTCTCATGCCACTGCTCTGCTTGTATGTGTGTGCCTACTGCCCTTGCCAGATTCAGATTGTGCTTCTGGTTGGCAGTGGCTACACTGATCTTTGATTGCTCTGACTGCTGGATGTTCTTTCAGGACGCACAGAGGATGTAGTTCTGGAGGACCGGCCTGTCCTGATTACCTTACTTCTCAGCCTGAGCACTGATTGTCTGCCAGCAGCTCGGTGTCCCCCTGTGAGCTGTCTGTTTAGGTGCGATATGGTGCTTTCACCTTGATCGAACCACGTGGATCCTTTCCCAGATCCTTCTTGCTGCAGCATGGGGGGAGGCCTGTGCTGCTAGGGGGAGGGGTACAGTAAGAACATAAGAATATAAGATATGCCATACTGGGTCAGACCAAGATCCATCAAGCCCAGTATCCTGTTTCAAACAATTCCCAATCTAGGTCATAAGTACTGCGACGCCCTTGCTTGGGCCCGAAGGCTTACAAGCATAGAGCGGCCTTATAGTGTCCCTTTAAATAAAACTTCCCTTGTTTGTCACCAGAGGGATTCTGGGACTTGTAGTTGGCTTACTTATATAAGGACAAATGTAGTTGTGAGACCGGTGGTTTAAGGCAGCAAGAAAATTTATTTTTTTGCAGGATTCCAAGGCATTAAAGCTCAAAAACACAAAAGCTAAAGGATACTTCTCCAACATAAGAGTAAATCAGGTTAACAGAGGAAAATGCAACAAAAAGCTTCTATCACTGGGCAGCAGCTTTCATTCAAATAAACTTTCACAGAGTACAGCTTCTTGTGGTCATTCCACGTATCAGGTAAACTTTTTAACAGCTGCTGTTTTCTTTTTCAAACCAAACTTTTACTAAAGGCAGCTTCTTGGTTTCAGAAGCTCACATACGTAGTAGAACACAGTCTCTTGGCTTTTTCCAACTCTTGGCAGTCACAGAAATTAGTCACTATATTGTTTCACAGTTTTTCAACCCTGTTCAACAATGCTCAGTTCTCCTTTAGACAAAAAGAGCAATCCATTGGTGACAATTCTGACTCAGCTTCTGGCATACAAGAATCCACCTGCATCTCTTCTATGGACACCGGGTACTTCTTACTTCCACCAGTTTTATAAACTTGCCCAGCCTTCCTGTCTTCTAAAAACTCTTGGAACTTCTTCAACAGCAAATCACCCTGAGAAGGCACATTTGTATTGGGAGGGTAAAGCTTCCTCTCTGCAAACAGTTTTTTTAATGCTTTTAGTGTTAAAAGCTCAGTATCTCCAGGAACAAGCAGGAATGAGTCTTCACATATGGGTATCGTCGGTACCGACGGAGCCTGCGCAGGAACGCTCCTTAGCGTCCAGTAAGAAAGCTTTTGGGAGCATCCCACAGCACTTGCGCGCTGCCTTCCCGCCTTTCCCAACCGCCTCTCTCCAGTTCTTCTTTTCTGCGGAGCCAGCAGGTCGTGTTCTTGTCACCGCAGAAGAATTCTTTATTTTTTTCTTTATTTTTCTGTGTCACGTCTGCCTTCTTCGACGTCAGACCGGTACCGCCGGTCTTTTCTTTTCTTTCTTACAAACCCCCCCCAAAAAACCTTTTCTTTCTTCAACTGTGCATTTTCGGTTTGGGCCTTAGGCCTGAGCATATTTTCTCCTCATGGAGAAGCCCGCTTCCGGGTTCAAAAAGTGCACGAAGTGTGGCGGTACTATTTCTGTCACTGACACCCACGACTGGTGTCTAAAATGTTTGGGTCCTGACCATTCCATCACGGATTGTGTCCTGTACCATGATGTCTAAAAGAGGTCTGCAGAACCGAGCAGCCAAGCTCAGTACCCTGTTTCCCTCTGATGCAGCCTCGGTGGCATCGACGTCTTCCAGAGCTGCTTCTTCCTCCCATGGATCTCAGGTAACCAAACATAAATCTAGCCGGTCCTCGAAGGGCAAATCTCCCTCTAAGCATCGAGATGCCTCCGGGCTTGTCCTCGAGGATTCCGCACCGGCAAAATTACCCCGGCGGGAAGTTCCGGCTTCCAAAGCATTGTCTATGGGGTCACAGGTTGACATCGATGGCTCGGCCTCGACCGATCACCTGTTGCCGTGTTCTGGGGTACCGGTGGCCTCCACTGGTACCGACATCCAGACTCTGGTGGCGTCGTAGGATCAGAAGATTCTGTCCATGCAGCGCACCCTAACGATGTTTATGCAGGCTTCGATGCCTTCGGTACCGCAACAGTCTCCAGTGCCGGTACCGATTGTATCGACATCGGCTTCGGTTTCGACTGCAACGGTACCCTGTCCTATGATGCCCATCGGTACCAAACCGGTACCGCTTACTCCCAATGTCGATCCCACTCGGTATGCGTATCGGGCTTTACAGGAGCATCCAGACAGGCGATACTTCGATTCCTCTGAAGACTCTGAGTCGGAGGTTTCTGTCGATGCACCGGTACTTCTTCCTCAGGAGTCTGATTCTCCAAAACGAAGAATGTCTCCTCCAGAAGACTTGTCTTTTCAGGACTTCATTAGGAAAGTGGCTAGGGGCCTCTCCATTACAGTGGCCCCTGAGCCAGAGCCTAGAGCCAAGCAACTAGATATTTTGCAATATCCTAAGGCTCCTAAAGAAGCAGCTACTTTACCTATTCATGAGATTCTCTATGATCTCATGTTGAGCATGTGGGAGACTCCTCTTACCACCTCTCCTCATTCTCGTAGATTAGACACCATGTACCGTGTCCCTCCTTGTCCTGGCTTTCATAAGTCTCAGCTTCCTCACCACTCTATTGTGGTAGAGTCTGCCATGAGGAAAATAAAGAGTGCAAAGAGACACTCATCTAATCCTCCAGGACGTGAATGCAGGACCCTTGATGCTTTTGGCTGAAGGGTTTTCCAAGCTAATATGCTTGCTGCCAGAATCAACTCCTATAGTCTCTATATGGGGATGTTTCTAAAAGAAGTCACAGATCATCTGCAGACTTTAACCCCTTTTATTTCAGAAGATAAAAGGCAGGAATTTCTCACTTGGCTTAAACATGCCCAAGATGTTTCCAAATTTTCCAACCGTGCAGCCTTTGACTCTTTTGAGTGTGTAAGCAGAGCCTCGGCTATTGCCATAGGTGCACGCAGAATTGCTTGGTTACAAGCCTCTGATTTGGAACTTTGGGTCCAAGATGAACTGGGAAATCTTCCTTGTACAGGTGAAAACCATTTTGGCAGGGATTGGAAAGCAAAGGCCACTCAGATGGATGCTGAGAACTCTGCTTTGGGTCGACTTTCAAAGTCTATCTCTGCTCCTGCTAAGAAAAGATTGTTCAAAAAGACAACTTTTTCTAAAAAGGGAAGATACTATCCTGCTTATGGTCAGCAGGCATCTTCTGCAGGTCGTTTTGCTGCAAAGCGTCAGCAACCACCTAAACAGGCCAAGTCAAAGGCTGCCAGGCCTCCCCCGGCCCAGCAGCCTCAGCCTCCTCAGGGCCTTTGACTTGAAACTAGAGAACTTAGCCTTTCTAGCTCTGGAAGAACCAGAGCCCCTCACCATTCCAGGAAGGTTGGCTTACTTTGCTCCCAGATGGGAGCAAATCACAGCAGAGCAATGGACCCTCTCCATTATAAGGGAAGGGTACAATATTCATTTCTTAAACTTTCCTCCCCACACCATGGTGAAACAGTTCAATTCTCCAACATCTCTCCTCAACCTTCTGGGTCAGGAGATTGCTACCCTTCTTGCCCAAGGGGCAATAGAAGAAGTACCCCTTCTTCAACAGGGCTCAGGGTTCTACTCCCCTTATTTTCTTATTCCAAAGAAAACAGGGGGCTACAGACCCATATTAGATCTCAGAGAATTGAACAAGTTTCTATTCAAAGAAAAATTCAAGATGATTTCTCTCGGTACTCTGCTGCCATACCTTCAGAGTCAGGACTGGCTTTGTTCTCTAGATCTCAAGGATGCGTACACCCATGTCCTCATCCATCCAACACACAGAAGGTTCCTTTGGTTCCTTTTTCAAGGAAAGCACTACCAATACAGGGTGCTTCCTTTCGGTCTGGCCTCTGCACCAAGGGTGTTCACGAAATGCATGGCAGTAGTAGCTGCATTTCTACGCACTCTAGGAATATTCGTTTTCCCATATCTGGACGACTGGCTCATTCGAGCTCCATCCCAGTCAGAGGCCCAGATTTCTCTAACCTGCACAATGTGTGTCCTTCAGTATTTGGGACTGGTAATAAACATTCCAAAATCCCATCTCACCCCTACTCAGTCTCTGGAGTTTATAGGGGCCTTGCTGGATACCACAACTGCAAGGGCCTATCTTCCTCAGGCCCGTTGCCTACGCTTGGTGCAGTTAGCCTCCCAGATACAGTTAAAGTCCCATTTAACTGCTTGAGAGATGTTACAACTATTAGGCCACATGGCCTCCACCGAGCATGTGGTTCCATATGCTCGCCTTCACATGAGGGCAGCTCAATGGACTTTGTCCACCCAATGGACTCAGGCATCAGGTTGCCTGTCAGACAAAATAGCAAACTCCAGTCGCCTTTTTTGGTCTCTCCAGTGGTGGAAGTCCTCTCCAAATCTGTTGCTGGGGTCCCCTTTCAGCAGTTGCTACCCCAAGCAACTCTTACAACAGATGCTTCTCCAATGGGTTGGGGAGCTCATCTGCAGGATCTCTCCACCCAGGGCATCTGGTCTCCACAGGAGACTTCTCTGCATATCAATCTCTTGGAACTCAGAGCAAAATATTCTTAGCTCTCAGAGTGTTCCATTCCCTGCTCAGCTACAGGACAGTCCTCATCCATACGGACAACCAAGTAGCCATGTTCTATGTAAACAAGCAGGGCAGGACTGGCTCTCTGTCACTTTGCAACGAAGCTTTGCGACTGTGGGCCTTTGCCAGAGAGCATCACATCCATCTTCTGGCAGTATATCTTCCAGGCGTTCAAAACTCTTGGGCGGACAGACTCAGTCGAGTTCTGCTTCCACACGAGTGGTCCCTCCACATGGACCAGGTAGCCAGGATTTTTCGAATTTGGGGAACCCTGGACATAGACCTCTTTGCAAGTCCGTGGAATGCCAAACTTCCCCGGTTCTGTTCCAGAATTCCGTGTCAGGGAGTTCAGGCCAAGGATGCCTTCCTCCTTCACTGGGGTCAAGACTTCCTTTATGCCTTTCCACCAATTCCCCTAATTCCCAAGACACTATTCAAGCTTCAGAGAGATCAAGAGACCATGATCCTCATAGCACCACATTTGCCACGCCAAGTGTGGTACCCTCTACTTCTGCATCTCTCTCAAGCTCCTTCCCTGAACTTGGGCTCTGCACCAGACCTTCTGTCCCAGGAAGAGGGAACTTTGTGGCACCCAAACCCCCAGTCGCTCCATCTCAGGGCTTGGTTGCTGAGGGCCTAGACCAGCGATGGCGAACCTATGGCACGCGTGCCAGCTGTGGCACGCGAAGGCCTTGCAGCTGGCACGCGGGAAGGTCCGCAATTAGGTTTTTTTTTTTTTTTCAATTTTACTTGTCTGCTGCCGCTGTCGGGGCCGCCGCGGCAAAATCGAGCGTGCCGCGGGGCCCCCCTGTACCCGGCAGAGCCTGCCCTCCCCGTAGCAGCTCTCTCTTTGGCAGCTCTCTCTTTGGAGCTGCAGTCAGACGCGCCGGCTTGCAGAGCGCGAAGGGAAGAGTTTCCCTTTCGCGACTCTGTTAAGCCCGCGGGGGCTGATGGGAACTTCCCATCAGCCCCCGCGGGTTTAACAGAGCAGCGAGGGAGAAACTCTTCCCTCGCGCTCTGCAAGCCGGCGCGTCTGACTGCAGCTCCAAAGAGAGAGCTGCTACGGGGAGGGCAGGCTCTGCCGGATACAGGGGGGCCCCGCGGCACGCTCGATTCTGCTGCGGCGGCCCCGACAGCGGCAACAGACAGGTTTTCTTTTTTTTTAATTTTCCCTGGGCTGGGGGGGGGTTAGGAGTGGTGATGTGATGGGCTGGGCTGGGCTGGGGGGGGGTTAGGAGTGGTGATGTGATGGGCTGGGCTGGGCTGGGCTGGGTTAGGAGTGGTGATGGGCTGGGCTGGGGGGGTTAGGAGTGGTGATGGGCTGGGCTGGGGGGGGTTAGGAGTAGTGATGGGCTAGGCTGGGGGGGTGTTAGGAGTAGTGCTGGGCTGGGGGGATTTAGGAGTGGTGATGGGCACTGGGCTGGGGGGGTAGTAGTGGTGATGGACACTGGGCTGGCTGGGGGGGTTAGGAGTGGTGATGGGCACTGGGCTGGCTGGGGGGGTTAGGAGTGGTGATGGGCGCAGGGCTGGGGGTTAGGAGTGGTGATGGGCGCTGGGGGGCTTAAATAAAAATTGGGTGATGGGGGATTAGGACTGGAAATGGGCTGGTTGGATTAGGACTGGGAGTGGGCTATGGGGGGCTAGGACTGGTAATGGGTTGGGGTTGCTAGGACTGGAAATGGGCTGAGTGGAAGGGGGCTTGAACTGCAAATAGCTGTTGGGGATGGGGCTTGGAATGGAAATGGGCTGAGGGGACGTGGGGGGCTTGAACTGCAAATAGCTGATGGGGACGGGGCTTGGAATGGAAATGGGCTGAGGGGAAGTGGGGGGCTTGAACTGCAAATAGCTAATGGGGAGGGGGACTTGGAATGGAAATGGGCTGAGTGGAAGGGGGCTTGAACTGCAAATAACTGATGGGAAGGGGGGCTTGGAATGGGCTCTTAGGGGAGGGAGCTAGGACAGGAACTGGGCTGATGGATGGGCTAGGATAGAACTGAGAATTGGGTGTTGGGGGAGCTAAGATTGGAAATGGGCTGTGGTGGGGGCTTGGATTGAAATGGACTCATGGAGGGGCTAGAACTGGAGGTAGGCTCATGGGGGGCTTGGATTAGAAATGGGCTGAGTGGAGGGGAGCTAGGATTTAACATGGGCTGATGGTGGGGCTAGGAAAGGACTAGAAATGGGCTGATGGGAGGCTGGTATTGGAAATGAGCTGATGAAGGGACTCGGATAGGACTGGAAATGGATGGGGGAGCTAGGACTGGAAATGGACTGATGAGGGGACTAGAAGGGAGCGGATACTGGGTGGGGCTGGAACTAAAAGGGAGCTGATGTTGGGGGAGATTAGAAGGGGATGGGGCTGGGAGAATGAAATGGAGAGGGGAAAAATATTTTGTGTGTGAGGGAAGAAAAATGTACAATTGGCCGGGTATTGGGAGAGTAAGTGGGGATTGAGGATGGAGGGGTAAAATTTGAGTGGATGAAATAGGAATGAGGAAAGAGCAAAAGGAGAAAGATTAGTATGTTAAAGCGGATGTAGAGAGAGAGAATAGAAAAAAAAACTAGAAGAGAGAAGAAAGGACAAATGGACAGCAGATGATGGAGAGTTAGCAGAAAACATGAAGAAACCAGAAGAAAGTGGCTGGAGCAATTGCAACTGTGTAACTGAGCTGAGGTATTCTGTTTATGTAATTCCTTTTTGACATTGCCACTTGTTCTCTTTCCCCAGTAGGTCATGTATTGTTGTTCTCTGAAATGTATTGGTTTAATATTTGCAGTGTTGCCTTTTGATAGGTATGGTATGGTGCTTTGTGACTCCTGGTAGTGCTGTTAGGATACGGCGGGTTTGCTATTGGTTCTAAATGGGCAGTGTTTGTAGTAGTTCCTAATGTGCCTGGCGGTTGGCACTGGATTATAGTAATGTAGAAATCTTTTAGTCTGTCTTTATCCATACACTCATTAAGAGACATGTTTACTAAAAGTTAGTGTATGTTAGCATTATGCAAATATTTATGCAAATTGACGTGCTGGCACTTTGAGGAAATTCTTTGGTTTTGTGCGGCAGTTTGGGCACTCGGGCTCAAAAAGGTTAGCCATCACTGGCCTAGACCTTCAAGATTTTCATCTCTCTCAGCAAGTCAGAGATGTTATTCATGCCTCTAGAAAGCCTTCTACTAGACGTTCCTATGCTTTCAAATGGAAAAGATTTACCATTTGGTGTTCAGGGAAACGTCTAAACCCTCTTGCAATACCTCTGAATTCTCTACTAGAGTATCTCCTGCATCTATCCCCATGCAGGTCTGAAAACGAATTCAGTAAGAGTCCATTTGAGTGCTATTGCAGCATCCCTCAAGCCTCTCAATGGACAACCTATTTCCTCTCATCCTCTTATAGCAAGATTCATGAGAGGCCTTCTTTTAACTAAACCTCCCATTAGACCACCTCCAGTGGCATGGGACTTAAACCTGGTTCTTGGCCAGCTTATGAAGCCACCCTTTGAACCTTTAGCCACCACCTCCTTGAAATTCCTTTCTTGGAAAGTTATTTTTCTCATTGCAGTCACCTTAGCACGCCGCATCAGTGAGTTGCAAGCTTTGGTGGCTAATCCTCCTTATACAAGTTTCCATCATGATAAGGTAGTCCTCAGGACCAATCCACACTTTATGCCTAAAGTGGTCTCACCTTTTCATCTGAACCAAGAGGTGTATTTACCTGTCTTTTTTCCAGGACCTCATGCATCAAGTGCAGAGAGGAATCTTCATACCTTGGATTGTAAGAGAGCTCTCGCCTTTTACTTACAAAGAACACAGCAACATAGAAAGTGTTGCTTTTGATCCTTCTCATTTAGGACTTCCAGTCTCTAAGAGAACACTGTCCAACTGGATTGCTCAGTGTATTTCTTTCGCCTACCAGAGTAGGAACATTTCTCTGGAGGGCCATGTCACAGCTCACAATGTGAGAGCCATGGCAGCCTCAATGGCTCATCTAAACTCTGTGTCCATCGACCAAATCTGTTGAGCGGCCACCTGGGCTTCGGTTCATACCTTCACAGCCCATTACTGTTTGGACAAGGACTCCCGCCGGGATGCCTCGTTTGATCAGGCTGTTCTCAAACACCTGTTCCATTCCTAATCAACTCCTACCCACCTACCCTGGTCAGATGCCAGAGATCCATGGGGGGAGGTAGAGTCCTTTTCAAGGACACACAACTTGGTGTTTTTCCCTGGCATCTGTAGCTAGGGAGTCCCCATATGTGAAGGCTCATTCTTGCTTGTTCCTGGAGATAGCACAGTTACTTACCTGTAACAGGTGATCTCTGGGAACAGCAGGAATAAGTCTTCACAACCCACCCACCTCCCCTAGGAGTTGTATCTCTCTATCTATCTTTCCTTTCCTCTCTCTCTCTCTTTATCTCAGCTTTAAAACTCGAACTGGAGAGAGGCGGTTGGGAAAGGCGGGAAGGCAGCACGCAGGCGCTGTGGGATGCTCCCCAAAGCTTTCTTACTGGACGCTGGGGAGCGTTCCCGCACAGGCTCCGTCGGTACCGACGATACCCATATGTGAAGACTTATTCCTTCTGTTCCCAGAGATCACCTGTTACAGGTAAGTAAATGTGCTTTCTCTGCTCTTATCTGGGTTTCGGTTTTCTTCATACATAAAACTATTCACCCACCTCTTAGCAGACGTTAGGTCTGGCTCCTGGACACTAACGGAAGCAAACTGTTTCTCTGCAAGCTGTTCAGGTTTACATGTACTGGTTTTACCTTGGGGTGTGTCTCTCAGGCAGCTACTAATTCCTTTCCTCCTGATATCTTTCAGGCTATGGAACTCAGCCTTCTGGTGCCTTTCTCCACTCCTTCCCAGATAGCCACTCTCTTGAAAGTTTCCTTGGAACCTTTCTCCCTTTCCAGAATCTCTGAGTTTCTGCTTCGTATGCCTCTTTTGCTCTGGCTGCAGATCTATTCCTTTCCAGCTTCTCCTGGACCTGCTGGCTCTGCTCTCTCTGCTGCGTCTCCTGGGTATGTGTCTCCTTTCTCTCCTGTGTGTCCTGTTTTCCCCTTCTTTGCTCTGAGTGTGTTTTTAAAAACCGTTTGCTGCCGGGCACTCCCTTGCCTCTGCACAGGTGTGACCAGTCATTGAGCAAGCTTGGTTCTACGTCTGAACTAGGGCGTGGCCTGGCCTCGGCAGAAAGCTGAGTTTTTTTCTTGCCTGCCTTGCAAACACTGTGCACAACTGAACTGTCACTTATTTTAAAGGGAAAAACAGGGTTTTCTTCCACTTCATCTCTTCCTGGGGGCTCTCCTTACCACAAATCCCCCCCCCCTTAAGATATCATGGGCTGGCATAATTTTATTTGCACAGCACGTGATTTTACTCAAGGCCTCTGCGGGGTTGTGTATCCTTTCTGACTTCTTGTCCCCGGGGTCTATTGGTGCTAGCTGAGCTAAGGCTACTCTTTCATGCCAAGGTTTCAAGACATTTATATGATAAACCTGCTGGCGGCCTTTTCTATTCTCAACTAGGTATGAGACTGGCCCTATTGGCTTTATCACCTTACAAGGCCCCTTCCACTGGCTCTCAAATTTGGGGGTGGGATCTGCCACCATCACAATGACTTTCTCCCCAACCGCTAACTGGCGAGACCTTGTGCCCTGATCATAATAGGTTTTCTGTTTAGTCTGGCTATTCCTTAAATTTTCTTCCGCGACTTGGGAGGCGCGGTGTAATCTGCCCTTCAGGTCCCTTAAAAATTTGGGTACTCCTACTTCTTTTACATCAGGTTCTACCCACTGTTCCCGTAATATATCTAGAACACCCCGAGGGGGGCAGCCGTACATTAACTCATATGGCGCTGTCCCTAAGGATGCTTGCTTCCTCTCCCTGCAGGCATAAAGGACAAATGGGAGCATTGTGTCCCAGTCATCCATATTTCCCTCTAAGCTTCGCCGCAGCATTTTCTTTAGAGTCTGATTCTGCCTCTCTACTAGACTGTTCGTTTGGGGATGGTAAGCAGAGGTTTTAATGTGCCTGATCCCAAATGTGTCCCACACTTGAGCTAGATACCTAGACATAAAATTGCTTCCTCTGTCTGTAAGTACTTCACAGGGAAATCCTATTTCGCAGAACAATTTTATCAGCTCTCCCGCCACTGCTTTTGCTGATATGGTACGGAGGGGTATTGCCCAAGGAAATCTTGTCGCCTGGTCTACCACAACCAGCATATATTGGAAACCACGGGGTATCTTTGTTAATGGTCCCACAATGTCCATAGCTATTCTATTGACAGGCTCTGAGATCACCGGTAAGGGAACCATAGGTACCTCCCTTGGGTGGGCTGAAGAGACCCGTTGGCACGAAGGACAAGCTTCACAAAATTTGGCCATTTCTTTAAAAACACCTGGCCAGTAAAAACGCGCCAAAATCTGGTCTAATGTTCCTTGTACTCCTTTATGACCCCCAACCGGGTGGTCATGTGCCAATCTTAGCACTAAAGTTTTAAATGTTGTGGGGACTACCAGCTGTTTGCGTTCATTTCCGGTTCGGGGATCTAAACTTTCCCTGTACAATATTCCTGTGTCTAAAAGGAACCTAGGCAGGGTGTCTCTCTCTCTCTCTCTGGGCATACTTAAAGGCTCGGGACAGAGCAGGGTCTGCCTGCTGTTCCTTGGGGAATGAGGGGAATTTATCAACTAATTCCGCCGGTATCCAAGGTAACCCCTGTCCGGCCTGTATTTCCGCTCTGTGCCGGGAGCGAGACCGTCTCTCCCTACGCTTCTCTCCCTTTCCTTTTCTGTTCTTATCCCTTGGGGAAGCTATCAGATCCTCATGCATGGGAAGATCTTCCACAGGTTCGCCTAGGGATTCCTCAGTGCTTTCCTGGGTCTACGACTGGGCCCTTGTGGAAACCAGAGCCTCCTTTGAATGCAAGCCCTGTTCCATGCCCCTATGAAATTGTGGCCAGTCCCTCCCCAATACTAACTTATGGGGCAACCTGGGTACCACAGCTATGGTGATCTCCCTCTTTACACCTAATCCTTTTACCTGAATCTTGTACACAGGATATAGGGTTGCTGCTCCATGAATACATATGATCTTTACCGTGCCTACAGGTTGGATTGATACCTCCTCAGTCCTGGCCTTAATTTGCTGCCAGAGCGCTTTAGACATCATGGACTGTTCGGCCCCTGAGTCTAACAGTGCTTTTGTAACAATTCCCTGTACTTCCACTGACAGTAAAAACCCTTCCCTGATTTTCTGAGACTTCTCAGCTATTAATGCTGTCTTCACATAACATTTTCTCTGAAAATGCCCTTCCGCACCACATTTAAAGCATTTCTTTTTTGTATCATGGCCTTTCAACATCGGCATACAAGTTTTCAGAGGTTCATCTTTTAACCCAATCCTCCTTCCTGATACGCCTGCCATTGCCACCCTGGAAGCACTGCCACCTTCTCGTGCAGTTAACTCTGCCTTCATAAAACGCTCGGAGAGCTTGATGGCTTCTTGAGGGCTTTGGCAGTTTTGTAGTATAAGGAAAGTATGGATGTCTCTGGGGACTGCAGCCATGTACTGCTCTAACACGAGGCTGTCCAGGATTGACTCAACTGATTTTCCTTCAGGGGTCAGCCATTTATTAACTAGACTACGGGCTCGCTGGCATAGGGCCTTAGGAGTCTCGCCTGGCTTTAACTTTACAGCCCTCAGTAGGCGATGATAGACTAAAGGTGTTAGCCCTAGTCTCTCCCTTACAGCTTTTTTGAGCTCGTCGTAGTTACTAGCGAGCGCTGGCGGCATGGCTCGATATGCGGCTAAGGCCTCCCCCGTAAGGGATACCGCTAGGCGCACGGCCCACTGCTCTTTAGGCCAGCCGCTGAGTTGAGCCACCTGTTCAAAGGCTTTGAGAAAATCATCAATGTCGTCCCTATCTGTAAGCTGTCCAAAATTAAATGTCCCACCAGCTTGAAAACCCAGCGTATGCAAAGAAGCTGGTGTAGTGGAACCTGGAGGTGTTACTGCTGGTCCGGTTTTCTCTTTCTGGGCTATCAAGCAGGCCTCCAACATCTCGAGTAGCGGTCTCTGCTGGGCTTGCATCTGCGCAGCACTTCTCTCCTGAGCCTGCAATAAGTCCCGCTGTCGCTCGAATTGCGTTGCCATCCATTTCAACACTTCTTGACACTCGAGGGTCATCTTGAAACTCTGCAACAACAAGAACACAGAGACCCAAGTGCGATACCAAAAAAAACCAAAACCTCTTCACTACTTTTTTTTTTCTCAATCAGCTAAGCCTGCACCTTGGCCCTGGTAGCCTAACTAGCCCCGTTAGGTACCGTTACCTGGCTTAGGTGAAGCTTCGAGCTTATCACCAGTGAAGGTCTTTGTAGTCCTCTCTGTACGGCTGCTTCACTTCCTGGATGTTCCTCTGTACAGCTTCACAGTGAAGTTGCTTTTCCAGTGAGTATCATGAAGTTGCTCCTTTGCGCATGCGTTAAATCCTTAATACTACGCCACTCGCGACTCCCTTGCTTGGGCCCGAAGGCTACAAGCATAGAGCGGCCTTATAGTGTCCCTTTAAATAAAGCTTCCCTTGTTTGTCACCAGAGGGATTCTGGGACTTGTAGTTGGCTTACTTATATAAGGACAAATGTAGTTGTGAGACCAGTGGTTTAAGGCAGCAAGAAAATTTATTTTTTTGCAGGATTCCAAGGCATTAAAGCTCAAAAACACAAAAGCTAAAGGATGCTTCTCCAACATAAGAGTAAATCAGGTTAACAGAGGAAAATGCAACAAAAAGCTTCTATCACTGGGCAGCAGCTTTCATTCAAATAAACTTTCACAGAGTACAGCTTCTTGTGGTCATTCCACGTATCAGGTAAACTTTTTAACAGCTGCTGTTTTCTTTTTCAGACCAAACTTTTACTAAAGGCAGCTTCTTGGTTTCAGAAGCTCACATACTTAGTAGAACACAGTCTTGGCTTTTTCCAACTCTTGGCAGTCACAGAAATTAGTCACTATATTGTTTCACAGTCTTTCAACCCTGTTCAACAATGCTCAGTTCTCCTTTAGACAAAAAGAGCAAACCACTGGTGACAATTCTGACTCAGCTTCTGGCATACAAGAATCCACCTGCATCTCTTCTATGGACACCGGGTACTACTTACTTCCACCAGTTTTATAAACTTGCCCAGCCTTCCTATCTTCTAAAAACTCTTGGAACTGCTTCAACAGCAAATCACCCTGAGAAGGCACACTTGTATTGGGAGGGTAAAGCTTCCTCTCTGCAAACAGTTTTTTTAATGCTTCTAGTGTTAAAAGCTCCGTTTCTCTGCTCTTATCTGGGTTTCGGTTTTCTTCATACATAAAACTATTCACCCACCTCTTAGCAGACGTTAGGTCTGGCTCCTGGACGCTAGCGGAAGCAAACTGTTTCTCTGCAAGCTGTTCAGGTTTACATGTACTGGCTTTACCTTGGGGCGGGTCTCTCAGGCAGCTACTGATTCCTTTCCTCCTGATATCTTTCAGGCTATGGAACTCAGCCTTCTGGTGCCTTTCTCCACTCCTTCCCAGATAGCCACTCTCTTGAAAGTTTCCTTGGAACCTTTCTCCCTTTCCAGGATCTCTCAGAGTTTCTCCTTCGTATGCCTCTGTTGCTCTGGCTGCAAATCTATTCCTTTCCAGCTTCTCCTGGACCTGCTGGCTCTGCTCTCTCTGCTGCGTCTCCTGGGTATATGTCTCCCTTCTCTCCTGTGTGTCCTGTGTTCCCCTTCTTTGCTCTGAGTGTGTTTTTAAAAACCGTTTGCTGCCGGGAACTCCCTTGCCTCTGCACAGGTGTGACTAATCATTGAGCAAGCTTGGTTCTACGTCTGAACTAGGGCGTGGCCTGGCCTCAGCAGAAAGCTGAGTTTTTTTTCTTGCCTGCCTTGCAAACACTGTGCACAACTGAACTGTCACTTGTTTTAAAGGGAAAAACAGGGTTTTCTTCCTCTTCTATCTCTTCCTGGGGGCTCTCCTCACCACAGTACCTAGCAGTTTCCCCAAAAGACACAGGTTCCAAAAAGCAGTGGACCCAGCACAGATCCCTGGGGTACTCCACTATTAACCTTTCTCCATTGGGAAAATTGGCCATTTAGCCCTACCCTCTGCTTTCTATCTTTTAACCAGTTCGTGATCCACAATAGTACACCGCCTCCTATCCCATGACTTTTTAGTTTTGCCAAAAGTCTCTGATGAGAGACCTTGTCAAAAGCTTTCTGACTCACCTTTTTCTACCTGTTTATTCACACCTTCAAAAAGACATGACATAAATTAGCAAGACAAGATCTTCCTTGTCTAAAGCCATATTGGCTGTCTCCAATTAAGCCATGACTATCTACACGTTCAGTAATTTTGTTCTTTATAATGGTTTCTACCATTTTTCCCAGTACTGATGTCAGGCTCACCGGTCTGTAGTTTCCCGGATCACCCCTGGAACCCTTTTTAAAAATTGGCGTTACATTGACCATCCTCTATTCTTCAGGTATTACAGATGATTTTAATGATAGTTCACAGATTACTAATAGCAGGTCTGCAATCTCATATTTCAGTTCTTTCAACTCGCTTGGATGTATACCATCCAGACCAGGTGATTTGCTTTTATTCAGTTTATCAAATAGTTGTAATACATCTTCCCGGTGTATTGATATTTCTTTCAATTCTTCCGCAGTATCACCTTTAAATATCACTTCAGTCATGGGTAACATCCCTACATCTTCTTCAGTAAAGACTGAAGCAAAGAATTCATTCAGTCTCTCTGCTATGGCCTTGTCCCCTCTTAGTGACCCTTTTGCCCCTCTATCATCTAATGGTCCAACTGACTCTCTCACAGGTTTTTTGCTACGAATGTACTTTAAAAAGTCTTTATTACGCATTTTTGCTTCCACAGCAAGTTTCTCCTCAAATTCTCTCTGCCTTATGAATGCCTTACATTTAACTTGCCAGTGCTTATGTTTCCAGTTTTCATCATTTGGCTCTTTTTTCCATTTCCTGAAAGATGCTTTTTTGGGAACAGCCTCTCTGACCTCACCTTTAAACCATGCTGGCAGTTTTTTTGGACTGCCTTTCATTTTTCTTAAAGCGTGGTATACAGCTGGTCTGGGCTTCCCAGATAGTATTTTTAAACAACACTCAAGCTTGATGTAAGTCGTTAACCTTTGCAACTTGTCCTTTTAGTTTTTTCTTAACTATATTCCTCATTTTATCATAGTCTACCTTTCGAAAGTGAAAAGATAGTACGGTGGATTTCCTTACCATCCCTCCTTCATTAATTAAATCAAACACTATCATGCTATGATCACTATTACGAAGTGGCTCCAACACTCTTATCTTTTTCACCAGATCTAGTGTTCCACAATGGACTAGGTCTGGAATGGCTTCCCCTCTGGTTGGTTCACGAACCAGCTGCTTCATGAAGCAGTCATTTATGTCATCTAGAAATTTTATCTCCCTAGCGTGTCATGCCGTGACACTGACCCAGTCAATACTGGGGTAATTGAAATCACCCATTTGTTAGCTTCCCTGATTTCTTTGAGCATTTCATCATCCATTTGTTCATTCTGGCCAGGCGGTCGATAGTACACCCCCACTGCCATCGCCTTCCTCTTTTTACATGGAATTTCAATCCATAGAGATTCCTCAGCAAATTTTGTTTCCTGCAAAACTTTAATCCTTTGTGACTGAATGCCCTCTATAGCATAGAGAGAAACCCCTCCACCAGTTTGATCAGCTCGATATAGTTTGTACACAGGTATCACAATGTCCCACCGGTTGTCCTTCCACCATGTCTCTGAGATACCAATCATATCCAACCTTTCATTTAGTGCTATATATTCTAACTCTCCCATCTTATTTTTTAGACTTCTAGCATTTGCATACAAGCATTTTAGAGACTGCATTTTATTCATATTAATCTGGCTATCGGTAGTCAGGGGTAATTTGGGATCTTTAAGCTCTGTCAGCTCCATACTCAAGGGCATTTGGGCCACTTTTGTCATTATTGGAACCTCTGCTGATATGCCCTAACTTCATTCTTTTGGTATTATCCTTCAAGGATACATTTTTCCGAACCATGCACTCTCGGGTGACTGTCAACTTTCCCCTATTATCTAGTTTAAAAGCTGCTCTATCTCCTTTTTAAAGGTTAATGCCAACAGCCTGATTCCATCCCTGTTAAGGTGATGTCCATCTCTTAGGAAGAGCCCCTCCTTTCCCCAGAATGTTCCCCATTTCCTAACAAATCCAAAACCCTTGTCTAGGTGGTGCATGAGGTCTGCTACCTTCGCACCAGACAGGCATATTACCATGCGATCCCCATTTCCACCAGCCACTCAGCTATCTACATGTTTGATGATCGAATCACCAACTATAAAGGCTGTCCTAACCCTTCCCTCTTGGGTACATGGCCCTGTAGAAACATCCTTGGTGCGAAAGGGTTTTACATCACCTGGAGGACAGGTCCTTTCTACAGGATCACTTCCTGCCACACCACAGTGATTCTCTCCTGTCACGTGACCTCTCTCCTCCTTGGCAACAAGGATGTTGCCAGACTGGAGGTGGGACTTCAGGACTATATTCCTTTAGGTCTCGTCTATGTACCTCTCTGTCTTCCTTATGTCCTCCAAGTCTGCTACTCTAGCCTCCAGAGATTGGACTCGTTCTCTGAGATCAAAGAGCTCCTTGCACCTATTGCACATGTAAGATCCCTCACCAACTGGGAGAAAATCATATATGTGACACTCAATGCAAAAAACTGGAAAGCCCCCATCTCGCTGCTGGACTGCTGTCTGCATCTTAGTTTTAAGGTTGTGTTTAGATATTTAAGTTCTTTACTTACTAAGGGTTGCTGGGGATACTTATACTAATAAAACTATGGCTGAAACCACCTCCTGGATGGAAACTAACCACCTCAGCATAAACTTCAAAAAAACTGAGGCAATGTTTGTGACAAGATCATCTATGACTGAGAACACCTACCCGGAAATAATCACTATCAACAAAACCTCCATACCTGTCAAAAAACAGGTAAAATACTTAGGAGTAATAATAGACCACACTCTCACCATGTTACCACACATAAAACAAACAGTAAAAACCATTTTCTATAAACTCAAAACAATTCAACACCTAAGGCCACTCCTAGAAACACCAGACTTTAGATCCGTAGTAAGTACACTGATCACCCCTCACTTTGACTATTGCAATAGTCTCCTAATAGGCCTCCCGCAAAAAAGCACCTACCTTCTACAAAGAGCACAAAACATCTGTGCAAAAGTGATTGCTAAAGCTCCCCTAACAGATCACGTAACCCCTATACTGCTAGACCTCCACTGGCTCCCTATAAACAGTAGAATTAAATATAAAATCATCCTAACAACCTATAAACTCATAAACGACATAACCCCCTCACACTTATCCACATTACTGCAATCTCCAACTTCGACAAGGACCCTCAGACAAAACGCGGCCCACTCGCTCATCATACCTAAAACCATCCGCAAAACTAAGAACACCACTAGCTCCAGAGCATTCTCATTCACTGCCCCTACACTCTGGAACGACCTCCCTATTGAACTTCGCACCATAAGAGACCTCTTCCAATTCAGAAAAGAATTAAAGACCTACCTGTTCACTGAACACTTCGAAGTCCCCTACTACCCCAAAGCTAGCTCCACAACAAACCTGGTCACACATGCACAAACTGTATAAACACAAGCCTACCCCCCCCCCCCACTCACACGCCTCAAAGACGACAAAAAAAAAAAAAAGGAACTAAATTCCAACACCTACCCCAATATCTGCCCCACACAACACACACACCACACACTGTAAATATACATTTGTAAAAAGTTTGATGTGCTTGCTTTAATACCTTCAAAGTTCTTGCTTTAATACTTAAAAGATGTCTCTGCTTATTGTTTTTCTTTAATATATTTACTGTTCAATGTAAATAGTTGATTTCTATTGTTCTATGTACAATGTTCAATGTAAATAGTTGATTTCTATTGTTCTATGTAAAATGTATACAATCTGTGTACAAGACTGTTAACCTGTTATATGTAAACCGCCCTTGATCTCTGGAAGGGGCGGTATAAAAGAAATAGTTAAATAAATAAATAAATAAATAAATAAAACTATACCTAATAGGTTGAATGTACTTTGTTCACCTGAAGCTTAATTAATCTCAGGTCCTTAATGTATGCCTGATGAGGATAAACAGCTGTACCTGAGAGTGAATATGGCACCTCCTTTCCTTTAAGAGGTTTAAACACCTATAAAGCTACAATTATCCCAGACGGGTAGCATCAGGTTCTCTGGCCTTGAAAAATTGGGTTGTTTGCTGCTTCATGTGCAGAGAATAGGGAATGTGTGGACATTCCATAGGTTATGGGGCATGCATGTTCCCACATAAGTCCCACACATATGTACACAAGGACAAACATGTGCATTTGTATATCTTTGGGGATTCTACATGTGTGCGATGCCTCATTTTCCATTGCACGCAAGTGCTACCCCATGGGCAAAGCAGACATTTATCTTTGCAAAATGGAACATGCTGATTTCATGAGGCACATGCATGTTCACTGTGCCATTTTTTTTTTAGAATCGCCATTGTGTTCCATGTGTTTTGCTTTGTTCATCCCAGCCAGTGCCTAGATGACCTTTCTAAAACATGCCTATAATTATGCATATAAATGGTAAGATATCCATTGAAACATTAGTCCATATAAGTGGGGAGGGGGAGGGGAAGAGAGGAGTTCTTGATAAATCAAGAAAATCTAACAAATTGCTTAATGGTACCATATTGCATGCACTTAAATCATCTACCCAAACCCAATCCAAATTCCCAAAAGAGAACTTATTTCATTGTCTTCCTTTTATACAAAAATCACTCTAGCTGCAAATGATCCAAAAAGGAGTAGTTATGTCCTTGGTAGTAAGTTAAATACTCACAAGGATCTTCAAGAAAATGTCAAACCCACGGATGAAACTCCTCTTTTTAATTGGAAAAAGCTTTTTTACCTAACCTGAGTAGCTCTTGCCACATCTGGAAATATCTGTATCTGCTGTTCATAGTACAAAGAATCCCTTTCTGAAATAATTCTTCAATATTAATATCTTTTCTGCTCCTGATAATAGGGAAACCAATAATATTGCTTTTTGAACAATTTCATCATGCAACAACTCTAAAAAGGCCATCAATGTACATATTTTAATGTACAAGTTTTACTATTTTTATTGTAATCCACCTTGTACTGAATTTATTTGGATAAGTATAATTTTTTTGTTATATTGAGCTAATTTGCTTTTATGCAGTTAGAAAATTACTTATTTTACCTTTTAATGAATTGCTTAGTTATGTTTAAATTTTACTTTTATTTAATTTTTACAGATATTCCTGACTTGAGACCAAAACCTGCATATATTGCTGCTACTCGGAACAATGAAAACTCTTATAGCACAAAAATTCCATATATGGCAGCACGTGTTGCTTTTATTAAATGGCTTGTAACTTTCTTTTTGGAAAAAAAGTATGTGACCCCAGCTCAGAATACCAAAAATGGAGTGGATGTTTTACCCAAACTCATTCAGGTAATAATACATAAATCAGTGACACAAATTCCACACAAGCAGCCCCTGCAATGTAGGTGGGAGCCCCAGGCAGGAAGGGGGCCCACACAGCAGTGGGAGGCGACAGTGCAGCAAATTTATTGTATTTGCCATGCTGCCTCCACTCTTGTAAGTCTGCTTTGGGCCTGACGACTGTTCTTCATGACTGTTCCTTGCTGAGCCAAAGTCTTGCAATAATAGCCACACTACGAGACTTTGGCCCAGTTGGAAACAACCTCCAGGCCCACGGTGAACTTACAAGAGTGGAGGCAGCGTAGCAAATACAATGAAGTAAGTTTGCTGTCTCCACACAAAGGGGGACCCTGGTTGGGGGGGGGGGGGAGGGTGCAGCACCACTGTGACAATGGGGGGCCCTCATTGTAACTTACACCACAGACATAGATGTATGATTCATAAATGCATTTTTATAAATATGTGTTAGTCTAAGATTTTCAGTTCATTTGTCTGTTTACTACTTATTCCACAGTGAAAACAACTAAATAGTTAAAGAAACAGGCTAAGGTAGCAAAGCTTTCGGTTAGTGATTGAATCTCTGGGTCCCTCTCCCCCCCACCCCTCCACCTCCCCAAAACTCTCACCTATCCCAAGCTCAGTCTTAAGATTTATAGGCTTTAAGCCAATTAGAAGGATAGGAGGAAAGGGTTTTGTTTTCATTTTAATTTTTAATTTTTCTTATTTTTTGTATCACAAAGATAAATTGTGGGTGTTTATCAGCAAATGATTTGCTCTTAGCAATAGATTAATTGTAGATCATAGCATAAAATATACCTTACAAACACGGGGGACTTAATATTAATCTCCAGGAACAAGCAGGAATATAGTCTTCAGATATGGGTATCGTGGGTACCGACGGAGCCTTCGCGGGAACGCTCCCCAGCATCCAATAGGAACGCTTTTGGGAGCTTCCCTCAGCACATGTGCTCTGCCTTCCCGCCTTTCCAACTGTCCCTCTTCAGTTCTTCGTTTTCCGCGGAGCCGACAGGACACATATCCTGTCACCGCAGAAAATTTATTCTTTAAACGTGCTTTTTTGTGGTCACGTCTGCGTCCGCACGACACCTACCGGTACCGCCGGTTCTTTTTTATTCTTTTCAAAAAAAAAATTATATACTTCTGAACTGTTTCTCTTCAAAAACATTTTCTTTTTGGTGCTAGGCGCCATTTTGGGCATTAGGCCCCATTTTTCCTAAAAGATAAGAACATAAGAACATAAGACATGCCATACTGGGTCAGACCGAGGTCCATCAAGCCCAGTATCCTGTTTCCAACAGTGGCCAATCTAGGTCATACGTACCTAGCAATATCCCCAAAAGACACAGGTTCCACAATGCTTGTACTGGGTCAAACATTGATATCCTGGGTCCCTTTTTAATAGTGGTTTATGGACCTTTCCTCCAGGAACTTGTCCATACCTTTTTTAAACCCAGCTATACTAACAGCCCTTACTACATCCTCCGGTAACAGATTCCAGAGTTTTATTACACGTTGAGTGAAAAAATATTTTCTCTTATTTGTCTTAAATAGTTTACCCTGTAGCTTCATTACATGTCCCCTAGTCTTTCTATACTCTGATAGCGTAAACAATTGATCCACGTTTATCTGTTCCACTCCATTCATTAATTTATAGACCTCTATCATATCTCCCCTCAGCCGTCTCTTCTCCAGGCTAAAGAGCCCTAACCTTCTTAGCCTCTCCTCATAGGAGTAGCCTTCCATCCCCTTCACCAATTTGGTGGCTCTTCTCTGTACTTTTTCTAATAACGCTATGTCCTTTTTAAGATACGGTGACCAGAATTGCACACAATATTCAAGGTGCGGTCGTACCATGGAGCGATACAGAGGCATTATAACATCCTTTGTTTTATTCTCCATCCCTTTCCTTATGATACCTAGCATTCTATTTGCTTTCTTGGCCGCCGCTGCACACTGGGCGGAGGGTTTTAACATGTTATCCACGATGACTCCTAAATCTTTTTCCTGGGTGGTGGTTTCTAATGTGGAGCCTTGCATCGTGTAACTATAGTGTGGGTTGTTCTTTCCTAGGTGCATAACTTTGCACTTGTCCACATTAAATTTCATCTGCCATTTGGATGCCCAGTCTTCCAATTTATCCAGATCCTCCTGCAGTTTTCCACAATCCTCTTGGGTTTTAACAACTTTAAACAGTTTTGTGTCATCTGCAAATTTGATAACCTCACTAGTTATTCCCTTTTCCAGGTCATTTATGAATATGTCAAAAAGCAGCGGACCCAGTACAGATCCCTGGGGTACTCCACTATTCACCTTTTTCCATTGGGAATATTGGCCATTTAGCCCTACCCTCTGCTTTCTATCTTTTAACCAGTTCCCGATCCACAATAGTACACTGCCTCCTATCCCATGACTTTTTAGCTTCACCAAAAGTCTCTGATGGGGGACTTTGTCAAAAGCTTTCTGAAAGTCCAGATACACTATATCAACCGACTGACCTTTGTCTACCTGTTTATGCACACCTTCAAAAAACATATCAGATTAGTAAGACAAGATCTTCCTTGTCTAAAGCCATGTTGGCTGTCTCCCATTAGGCCATGACTATCTACATGCTGTGTAATTTTGTTCTTTATGATGGTTTCTACCATTTTCCCTGGTACTGACGTCTGGCTCACCGGTCTGTAATTTCCTGGGTCACCCCTGGAACCCTTTTTAAAAATTGGTGTTACGTTGGCGACCCTCCAATCTTCAGGTATTACAGATGATTTTAATGAAAGTTCACAGATTACCAATAGCAGGTCTGCAATCTCATATTTCAGTTCTTTCAACACTCTGGGATGTATACCATCCGGTCCAGGTGATTTGCTACTATTCAGTTTATCAAATAGTTGTAATATATCTTCCCGGTGTAGCGATATTTCTCTCAATTCCTCTGCAGTATCACCTTTAAATACCACTTCAGTCTTGGGTAACATCCCTACATCTTTCTCAGTAAAGACCGAAGCAAAGAATTCATTCAGTCTCTCTGCTATAACCTTGTTTCCTCTTACTGCCCCTTTTACCCCTCTATCATCTAATGGTCCAATTGACAATCTCACAGGCCTTTTGCTACGAATGTACTTGAAAAAGTCTTTATTTCGTGTTTTTGCTTCCGTAGCAAGTTTCTTCTCAAATTCCCGCTTTGCCTGCCTTATCAATGCTTTGCATTTAACTTGCCAGTGCTTGTGCTGTTTTCCAGTTTTCATCATTTGGCTCTTTTTTCCATTTCCTAAAGGTTGCTTTTTTGGCAGCAACAGCCTCTCTGACCTCACCTTTAAACCATGCTGGCAGTTTTTTGGACTTTCTTCCACTTTTCCTAATGCGTGGAATACAGCTGGTCTGGGTTTCGAGGATAGTATTTTTAAATAACACCCAAGCTTGCTGTAAGTCTTTAACCTTTGGAACCGCTTCTTTTAGTTTTTTCCTAACTATATTCCTCATTCTATCATAGTCTCCCTTTTGAAAGTTAAAAGGTAGTACTGTGGATGCCTTTACTATCTGTCCTCCACTAATTAAATCAAACATGATCATACTATGATCACTATTGCCAAGTGGTCCCAACACCCTTATTTCTTGCACCAGATCTGGCGTTCCACTAAGGACTAGGTCCAGTATGGCTTCCCCTCTGGTCGGTTCATGAACCAGCTGCTCCAAGAAGCAGTCATTTATTCCATCTAGAAACTTTATCTCTTTAGCTTGTCCTGCTGTGACACTGACCCAGTCGATACCGGGGTAATTGAAATCACCCTTTATTACTACTCTGTTGTGACTTTTGTTAGCTTCCTTGATTTCTTTGAGCATTTCATCATCCATTTGTTCATTCTGGCCAGGCGGTCGATAGTATACTCCAACTTCCATCACCTTCCCCTTCATAAATGGAATTTCAATCCATAGAGATTCTACAGCAAATTTTGTTCCCTGCAAAACTTTAATCCTTTCTGACTCAATGCCCTCTCTAACATAGAGCGCAACCCCTCCACCAATTTGATCAGCTCTATCATTACAATATAGTGTGTATCCAGGTATCACAGTGTCCCACTGGTTATCCTCCTTCCACCATGTCTCTGAGAGTGCAATCATATCTAACCTCTCATTTAGTGCTATATATTCTAACTCTCCCATCTTATTGTTTAGACTTCTAGCATTGGCATACAAGCATTTTAGAGACTGTATTTTATTCATATTAATCTGGCTATTGGTAGGCAGGGGTAATTTGGAATCTTTATGCTCTGTCTGCTCCTTCCTCAAGGGCATTTGGGCTACTATACTCCCTTTTGGAACCTCACTGTTTTTGGTAGTATCCTTCAAGGATACCTTTGTCCGAACCATGCACTCCTGGGTGACTGTCGGCTTTCCCCTAATTTCTAGTTTAAAAGCTTCTCTATCTCTTTTTTAAAGGTTAATGCCAGCAGTCTGGTCCCATCCTGATTAAGGTGAAGCCCATCCCTTCGGAAGAGCCCCCCCTTTCCCCAGAATGTTCCCCAGTTCCTAACAAATCCAAAACCCTCATCCTTGCACCATTGTCTCATCCACGCATTGAGACTCCGGAGCTCTGCCTGTCTTTTGGGTCCTGCATGTGGAACAGGAAGCATTTCGGAGAACGCTATCCTGGAAGTTCTGGATTTCAACTTCCTACCTAAAAGCTTAAATTTAGCCTCCAGAACTTCCCTACCACATTTTCCTATGTCATTGGTACCAAAATGTACCAAGACAGCAGACTCCTCCCCAGCACTATCTATGATCCTATCTAGGTGGTGCGTGAGGTCCGCTACCTTCGCACCAGGCAGGCATGTTACCAGGCGATCCTCACGTCCACCAGCCACCCAGCTATCTACATTCCTAATGATTGAATCACCAACTATAACAGCTGTCCTGACCCTCCCCTCATGGGGACATGGCCCTGGAGAAACATTCTCGGTGTGAGAGGGTTTTACATCACCTGGAGGACAGGTCCTAGTTACAGGATCACTTCCTGCCATACCAGGATGATGCTGTCCTGTCACGTGACCTCTCTCCTCCATGGCAACAGGGATGCTGCCAGACTGGAGGTGGGACTTCAGGACTATATCCCTGTAGGTCTCGTCCATGTCTTTCTTATGTCTTCCAGGTCTGCTACTCTAGCCTCTAGAGAACGGACTCGTTCCCTGAGAGCAAAGAGTTCTTTGCACTTAGTGCATACGTAAGACCTCTCACCAACTGGGAGAAAATCATACATGTGACACTCAATGCAAAAGACCCGAGAACCCCCATCTCGTTGCTGGACTTCTGTCTGCATCTTAGTTTAAAGCTTGTGTTTAGGTCTTTTAAATTCTGTATATAATAAGGATTGGTGTGGATGCTTATACCAATAAAAGTGTATCTAATACCCCTAATACACCTGGAAAAAACAGCTTTTGGTTTTAAAAAACAGCTTTTGGTTTTAAAAAATGTACTAAGTGTGGTGGTACCATCTCCGTCACAGACACCCATGACTGGTGTCTAAAATGTTTAGGGCCTGACCATTCTCCATCTGAGGATGACTAAAAGAGGAAGACAGAACCGAGCTGCAAAGCTCGGTACCCTGTTATCTCCAGGAACAAGCAGGAATGAGTCTTCACATATGGGTACGTCGGTACCGACGGAGCCTGCGCGGGAATGCTCCCCAGCTTCCCAGGATGAAAGCTTTTGGGACATCGCACAGCGCATGCGCGCTGCCTTCCCGCCTTTCCTAACCAACTCTCCTCAGTTCAAGTTTAAAGCTGAGACAATAGAGAGAGATAGGAAAGGAAAGACAGAGAGAGAGAGATACAACTCCTAGGGGAGGTGGGAGGGTTGTGAGGACTAATTCCTGCTGTTCTCAGAGATCACCTGTTACAGGTAAGTAACTGTGCTATCTCCAGGAACAAGCAGGAATGAGTCCTCACATATGGGTACGTCACAGGTAAGTAACTGTGCTTTCTTCGGATGCCAGGTCCATTGCATCAACATCTTCAAGAGCCTCGTCTTCCTCCCATGGATCTCAGGTAACTAAACATAAGAGCTGGTCCTCAAAGGGTAGCTCTCCTTCAAAGCATCAAGAGGCCATTGGCATTGCCCTTGAGGAAACTGCACCGGCAGAACAGCCCTGGTGGGAGGCTTCGGCCTCCAAAGCATCAACAGGGTTCCAGGACATTCTTGAGGCTTCGACCTCTGCAGAACTACTGGTGCCATGCTCAGGGGTTCCGGACACTTTTACCGATACCCAGGCATCGGCAGCATCGATAGACCAGAGATTCCTCGCTATCGAACGCAGTCTTGCAGCTCTCCTTACAGCTGCAGTACCGTTGACAGAGGCGGTTCAACGGGTGCCGGTACCAGTACCAGTACCGGTACAGGTACCAGCACCGGTACAGGTACCGGTACCAGCCCTGACGGGAATTTTTCCCATGCCGACTTTTTCTGACATCGACAGATCGGTACCGGACCAACTCGGTAGCGACTTCGATCGATACCGAGACCGTGCTTTGCATGAACATTGGGATCAGAGATACTTCAAATCCTCTGATTCCGATGACTCTGATAATTCTGCCGGTACCAGAGTGTTTCTCCCGGAAGACTCCTCCCCAACGCAGAATGTCTCCTCCGGAAGACATGTCTTTTCAGGATTTTATTCGTGACGTGGCCCGAGGCCTTTCAATCACGGTAGCTCCTGAAAAGGAACCTAGAGCAAAGGAATTGGAAATCCTCCAATACCCTAAGGTTCCCAAGGAGGCAGCCACTCTACCCATTCATGAAATTCTTCATGATTTGATGCTCAGAATGTGGGAGACACCTTTGACCACATCTCCTCCTTCTAGGAGACTCGATACCATGTATCGAGTTCCACCATGTCCTGGTTTTCAAAAGACTCAGCTGCCACACCATTAAATGGTAGTGGAGTCAGTCATGCATAGGATGAAAAGTGCAAAAAGACCTGCATCCATTCCTCCAGGTCGTGAATGCAGGACTTTTGACGCTTTTGGGCATCGAACATTTCAGGCTTCCATGCTTTCAGCTAGGATCAGCTCATATATTTTATATATGTGAATGTTCCTCAAAGAGGTCACAGGAGACTTGGAGTTTATGAGCCCCCTTCTCCCGGATGACAAATGGTAAGACTTCCTTACTCTTGTCAAGCATGCTCAAGACGTCTCCAAGTTTGTAAATTGTGCAGCCTTTGACTGCTTTGAATGCATCAGGAGAACCTCTGCTATTGCCATTGGTGCATGTCAGATTGCCTGGCTTCAGGCATCAGAATTGGAGATTTGGGTACAGGATAAATTGGGAAACATCCCTTGCACAGGAGAAAACCTATTTGGCAAGAATTGGCAGGAACAGGCTAATGAGATAGATGCTGACAATATCACTTTAGATTGCCAAAATCTACAGCCACTCCAGCCAAAAAGAAACCCTATAAAAAAACCTTCCTGTTCGGTAATCCAGTTTAGTCCTCCAACATCGGGTAGTGCCCCTCCTCCTGCAGCCGGGAGACTGGACCAATCAAATCTTCTGTAGTATATATGCAGCAGGAGCTCCCAGAAGTCCCCAGTGTGTCCAGTCTCCCTGCAGCTGGAGGACTTCTGTGCCCCTGCTGGGCACGCTAAGTGACACTTGAAGGAGCAACACTAGTTAGTTAGTTCTTTTGGGGTTTATTTCTGGTCCTTTATATTCTATTTCTTTTGCTAGGTAGCTGTATCTTTAAAAAAGAAAAAGACACAGGGGACTTTCTGGGGAAAGCCAGACCTGCCTTGGGCTCCTGCCTTTCTGCCTGGGAATCTCTGAAGCCTGGGTTGAGCTCTCCCCAAGGCTGTTCGGGGAAGAGCCATACCGGCTGCAACATTGCCTGTCACTTGGAGAAGTGGGTTGAGTTCCTTGCTGTTCCCAGAGCTGGTAGGAATTTTCCTTGTTTTAAGCTCTCTGTTCTTTGCTTGGGCAGAGGCTCTGTCGGCTCCCCTGGCTTCCAAATTGCACTTTTTCCTGCTTTTTTTCGCTTGCCCTGTATTAGAGGGTCGTTTTCTTTCTTTTCCATATTATTTGGGTACCTTTGTATTTTCGCGCCGTTTTTTACCGCGGGTGAAAAAGTGCGGCGGCCATTTTGGATTTCTAAAGTGTGCTTTTTAAGGGCACTTTTTAACACTTGCGCACGGGTTCCCCTGGTGTTTTTGGGGTTTCTTTTGCTGGCGATTTTGCTCAGGGCACCCCTAGGATTCTGGGGAGTATTTTGTTTACTGTAAAAAAAAAAAAAAAAGGTTTTAAATTTAATACTGTGCTGAATTGAATAAGGTTAGTCCCCTTGGTGTGGGCTTCCCTGTTCCTGTTGCCTTATTTTTCCCTGAGAGCAGGTGGCATGGGCATGGCTGCCAAACCTCAGTGTGTAATTTGTGGCTCCCGCAGAGGTACAATGACTGACTCTGGAATCTGTAAGAGCTGTGCTGCAGTTTCTTCAGAACTGGAGCTGCCTATTGAAATTAAGGAACAGCATGTGCCCGGGGACCCTTCCCTTTCGGGGGACAGTGTCCCTTCACTGAGCATCCTTCCTTCTGGTCTGGGCCCGGCCCGGCGTCTAATACGTCGGTCCCTGAGCTCCAGCAGGCGGCTATGGTAGCGTCACCTATAGACTTTTCCCCGGATTTTGTTCTTCTCATGCATCAGGCCTTCCGCTTAAGCCGGTCTGGTCATTTGCCGGAGGCTTGGCCCGCCTCTCTCCCCCCAGCATCCGCGGGGGGGGGGGGGTTCAGCGGTCTTCCCAACCCGCGGTCAAGCGGCCCAGGTTGGGGGACCAGGATCAGGACGCCCTTTGCCTCCCGGATTCCGAGACTGAGGGGGATCCGGATATTGAGGCGGAGGAGTTAGAAGACGGAGAGCTTCCAGAACTGGAAGATCAGGCTCGCATCATTCGGGTGTTTCGAAGGGACGAGCTGGTACCTTTGGTCACGGAGTCTCTCCAAGCACTTAACCTCTCTGCGGTGCGGCCGCTGGAGGAGGAGGGTCTCGAGGATCCTCTCATTCAGGCGGTCAGGGATGCCCAGGTAGTTTTTCCTGTGCACCGAGTAGTTGAGCAGATGATCCATGCGGAATGGGAGCAACCGGAATCCGCTTTGAAAGGGATTCGGACCATGAATCGTCTTTACCCCCTTGCAGACAAGGACAGGGACTTGTTTAAGTCTCCACGGGTGGATGCTGCCGTTTCGGCAGTGACTAAGAAAACCACCATCCCGGTTGAAGGGGCCGCGGCCCTGAGGGATGTTCAGGACAAAAAGGTTGATAATTTGTTGAAGCAAGCCTTCGAGACCAACGCCTTATCGTTACAAGCTTCCATTTGTGGGGCGTGGGTAGCTCGAGCTTGTTTGCGATGGTCGCAGCACCTGCGCTCGGGGTCCGGTATGGACCAACAGGGGCTGTTGGACGTTACCCGCGTGGAGTCGGGATCGGCCTACTTGGCGGATCTGTGTTATGATTTAATACGCTCCCTAGCTAATAGCATGGCCTCCATGGTAGCGGCACGACGGTCCATCTGGTTGCGCAATTGGGCGGCCGACGGTTCTTCCAAGTCTCGCCTCAGTAAACTACCCTTTAAGGGCAGGTTGTTATTTGGTGAGGCTCTGGATAAGTTGGTGAAGGATCTCGGTGAGTCTAAGGGTGGTCGGCTTCCAGAGGATAAGCCTAAGCTTAATAGGTCGTCCACCTCAGCGCGCGGCCAGTTTCGGGATGCGCGCAGATTTCGTTCTTCCCGGCTGTGGACTTCGCAGCGCAGTCGTTTTGGAACCCGTCATCAAGGGTTTTGTGGTTTCAGAGGAGCGGGAAGGGGCTTATCCGGAGCCGCCTCTTCCTCGGCCTCTTCCTTTAATCGCAAGCCACAATGAAACGAGGCGGGCTCTAGAGGAAGACCCGGTCATCGGGGGTCGTTTGCGCGACTTTCTTCCTTCTTGGGCCCAAATTACGTCAGATCGGTGGGTGCTGCAGATTATAGAAGAAGGTTATGCCCTAGAGTTTGCGCACCCACTTCCGGATTCGTTTGTTCTGTCTCCCAGCAAGGGAGCTCAAAAGGCGCGGGACATACGCGTGACCCTGGATCGGCTTCTCCCTCTGGGGGCCGTGGTTCCGGTCCCGCCCTTGGAAAGAGGCGCAGGTCGCTACTCCATCTATTTTGTGGTTCCCAAAAAGGGCGGTTCCCTTCGTCTGATCTTGGATCTCAAAGGCGTGAATCACGCTCTCAGAGTACCGCACTTTCGCATGGAGACCCTGCGGTCAGTCATCGTAGCGGTGCGTCAAGGGGAATTTTTGACATCCCTCGATCTTACAGAGGCCTATTTACACATTCCCATCCGGCCCTCCCATCAACGGTTTCTCCGCTTTGCGCTCCCGTGGGGCCATTTTCAATTCCGGGCCATGCCGTTCGGACTCGCCACGGCTCCCCGCACCTTCACAAAGGTAATGGTTGTAGTCGCGGCGGCGTTGCGCAAGGAGGGCATCCTGGTCCATCCATATCTCGACGACTGGTTGATTCGAGCGAAGTCCAGTCGGGAGTGTGTGCAAGTCACGAGCAGGGTGGTGGATCTCCTTCGGTCCCTCAGATGGGTGGTGAACGAATGCAAGAGTTGTCTGTCTCCATCACAGGATCTCGAGTATCTGGGAGTCCGCTTCGACACAGCAAGGGGCTTGGTGTGCCTTCCGGAGCGACGCGTGCTGGCGTTGCAGGCTCTGGTCCGTCTCTTCCGGGGGATGCCAGCTCCGTCGGCGTGGTGGTACCTGCGGCTCCTCGGCACGATGGCGGCGACCTTGGAGGTGGTGCCTTGGGCGCGCTTCCACATGCGTCCGCTGCAGAGTGCTCTTCTGCGACGTTGGTCCAACCAGTTCGACTCGCTGAACAAGAGATTGCCTTGCCCAAAGACGGTTCGCCGATCCCTCCGGTGGTGGCTCTCCGCCGAGAACCTGTCGCGAGGGATTCCCTTGGAGCCTCCTCTGTGGGTTCCGTTCACGACGGATGCGAGCTTAACCGGCTGGGGGGCTCACTGCGAGTCCCGCTTTGCTCAGGGGGAATGGTCTCCCCTGGAGGCCTCTTGGTCGATCAACCGTCTCGAATTGCGGGCAGTCCGGCTAGCCCTGGTGGACCTGGAGACCCTGGTTCTCGGACGGCCGGTGAGAGTCCTGTCGGACAATGCGTCCACTGTAGCTTACATCAATCGCCAAGGGGTACCGGCAGCGTGGCCCTGGAGGCAGAAGCGGCGGCCTTGTTCAACTGGGTGCAAACTCGCCTTCCAGCAATCTCGGCGGCTCACATTGCGGGCGTAGACAATGTCCAGGCCGATTTTCTCAGCAGAGTGCGGGTGGACCCCGGAGAATGGGAGCTAAACCCACAGGTTTACGCACAAATCGTCCGGCGGTGGGGTCCACCCATCATGGATCTCATGGCGACCTTTCAATCAGCCAAGACAGGGCGCTTCTTCAGCAGGCGAAGGGAGCGCATGTCCGAGGGGCTCGACGCTCTCATTCAGCCGTGGCCAACGTCCGGTCTTCTTTATGTCTTTCCTCCGTGTGCTCTGATCGGCCGGGTCGTACAACGTATCGAGAGCCACCGGGGTCGCGTGTTACTGGTGGCCCCGGATTGGCCCCGGAGGCCCTGGTATGCCGATCTGGTCCGGTTGAGTGACGGCGTTCCTTGGCTCCTGCCCGCTCTACCGGATCTTCTTCTTCAGGGTCCCTTGCGGATGCCCCAAGTGGATTGATTCTCGCTTACGGTTTGGCCATTGAGAGGGCTCGGCTGAAAAGGAAGGGCTACTCCCCCGCGGTGATTTCTACCCTTCTGCGGGCGAGGAAAACGTCCACTTCTCTTACTTACGTTCGGATTTGGAGGATTTTTGAAGACTGGTGCTTCCGGCGGGGAGTCCGGGTGGCGACTGTTTCAGTGCCCGTCGTTTTAAGTTTTCTTCAGGATGGTTTCGATAAGGGCCTTGCGGCTAGTTCCCTAAAAGTCCAGCTGGCGGCTATCTCGTGTTACCGCGGCAAGGTTTTGGGTCGTCTGCTCGGGGCTCATCCGGATGTACGCCGATTCCTTACGGCTGTTTTTCATTTGCGGCCCTCCCGCAGAGTTTTCGTTCCTCCTTGGGACTTGAATTTAGTTCTGAGGGCCCTGGTTCGTGAACCTTTTGAGCCCCTGCGCAGGGCGTCTCTGAAAGATCTCACGCTGAAGGCGGTTTTTCTTGTAGCCATCTGTTCGGCACGGCGCATTTCAGATCTGCATGCATTGTCCTGTCGAGAGCCTTTCTTGTCTTTTTCCGCGGATCGGATCGTTCTCCGTCCGGTTCCTTCCTTTCTGC
The DNA here is from genome assembly GCA_033557465.1 of Ichthyophis bannanicus. Lineage (NCBI taxonomy): Eukaryota > Metazoa > Chordata > Amphibia > Gymnophiona > Ichthyophiidae > Ichthyophis > Ichthyophis bannanicus. Next base: position 301,358,192 of record CM066033.1, read on the forward strand.
CAAAGGTGGTGTCTCCCTTTCACATGAATCAGGCAGTGTTTCTTCCAGTGCTTTCTTCGCAATCTGTCGGGTCAACGGACAAAGGTCTTCTCCGGCTCGATGTGGGTCGTACGCTCCATCGTTATTTTAAAGGTTACCGAGTCTTTTCGGAAATCTGACCGGCTTTTCGTGCTCTTCGGGGGTGCGCGTAAAGGGGAAGCGGCGGCTAAAGCCTCCATTGCTAGATGGCTCAAAGAGGCGATCGCGTCCGCGTATCTGTTGCAACAGCGGTCTGTTCCGGAGGGTCTGAGGGCTCATTCTACTAGGGCTCAGGCGACCTCTTGGGCGGAGTATAGCCTGGTTCCGCCGGCAGATATCTGTAGGGCGGCCACTTGGTCGTCTCTGCATGCTTTCAGTAGACACTATCGCTTAGATGTGTCAGCGGCTCGGGATTCCTGTTTTGGTTCGGCGGTTCTGCGCGCCGGATGGCAAGGTCCCGCCCGGTCTTAACTGCTCTGTTACATCCCGATGTTGGAGGACTAAACTGGATTACCGAACAGGAAATGGAAATTACACTAACCTGGTAATTGTAGTTCCTGGAGGGTCCAGTTTAGTCCTCCTTCCCTCCCGACTATCTGCTAATGTGGTGCGGTGCGCCTTTCCGAACGGTTGATATTAAGACGGTTCCTCTTGCCGTTCGGTCCCTCTGTGGCAGCCGCGTTTTTTGCAGAGGCTCTTCCCTGTCTCGGGGGTTCAGGCAGCTCCTGAACTTCTGGTGGGGAGCGGTGTTTTGATTCCTGAGGCGTCGGTGCCGGCGCAATGCAGTGTTCTGACTTCCTCGTTTGGGGAGGGGGTTGGATATTCCTTGGGGGGGAACAAATTGTTCTTTAATTAGGTCATTTTGTATATTAATCTAATGTGTTGCTTCGTTAAGTATGCTTTGTTACTAGTACACTGGGGACTTCTGGGAGCTCCTGCTGCATATATACTACAGAAGATTTGATTGGTCCAGTCTCCCGGCTGCAGGAGGAGGGGCACTACCCGATGTTGGAGGACTAAACTGGACCCTCCAGGAACTACAATTACCAGGTTAGTGTAATTTCCATTTTTTCAGCAAAAAGAGGAAGTTTTATCCATCCCATACCCAGCAAGGCCAAGCTCAGTGTCAAGTTACCCAAAAAGGTCAGCAACAACAATCCAGACAAAAGAAGCCAAAAGGCCTTAGAGCTCAACCAGCTCCACAGGCCCAGCCCCCTCAAGGGCTTTGACTCCTTCATAGAGAACTTAGCCTTCCTGCCTCTGAAAGGTCCAGAACCCCTAAACATTCCAGGCAGGTTGTGTAATTTTGCCAATAGATGGCACCAAATAACAGCAGAAAATTGGACTCCGTCCATTGTGGTTGAGGGGTACAAGCTTCATTTTCACAGTATGCCCCCTCCTACAATCGTAAGACAGTTCAATTCCCAAACCTCTTCAGACAATCTACTGGGTCGAGAGGTCTCAACACTCCTTGCTCAAGGAGCGATAGAAGAAGTGCCCATTCTTCAACAGGGCAGAGGGTTCTACTCCCCCTATTTTCTTATTCCAAAGAAAACAGGAGGACACAGACCCATTTTAGACCTCAGAGAATTTAACAAATATCTGTTCCGAGAAAAGTTCAAAATGATTTCTCTGGGAACTCTTCTGCCATACCTTCAATCTCAGGATTGGCTTTGTTCTCTAGATCTAAAGGATGCATATACTCGCATTCTGATCCATCCAGATCACAGGAAATTCTTACAATTCCTTTTCAGGGGAAAACATTTCCAGTACAGAGTTCTTCCCTTTGGTCTGGCTTCGGCACCAAGAGTATTCACGAAATGCATGGCAGTAGTAGCTGCATTTCTGCGAACCCTAGGGATTTTCGTCTTCCCTTACTTAGACGACTGGCTCATTCGAGCCCGACGGTTCCAGAAGCCAGCTCTGCACTGTCTCACACAATGCGAATCCTTCAATACTTGGGATTGGTCATAAACCTCCCAAAAATCCCAACTTGCTCTGTCTCAGTCCCTGGAGTTCATAGGAGCTCGTTTAGATACCAGACAGTCAAGGGCTTTTCTCCCACAACCCCGCTGTCTTCGCATAGTGCAGCTAATTTCTCAAGCAGCGGTGAAGTCCTCCCTAACTGCTCGAGAACTACTACAACTATTGGGACATATGGCATCCACGGTTCATGTGGTTCCCTATGCTCACCTTCATATGCGAGCAGCCCAGTGGACCCTATCCACACAGTGGACACAGGCCACAGGACATCTGTCGGACAAGATATCAAACTCAAAACGACTGATTTTATCCCTCCAATGGTGACAATCACTGGAAAATCTTCTAGTGGGGTCTCCTTTCCAGCAACCCTTATTCCAGGCCACCCTAACAGATGCATCACAGGTGGGATGGGGAGCACACCTGCATCATCTCTCTGCCCAGGATACCTGGACTCCACAGGAGGCTTGTCTTCACAAAAACCCCCTGGAACTCAGAGCAATCTGTCTAGCTCTTCGAGTATTCCATGCCCAGCTCAGCTACAAGACAGTCCTAGTTCAGATGGACAATAGAGTAGCTATGTTCTACGTGAACAATCAGGGAGGGACAGGCTCTCTGTCGTTATGCAACGAAGCTTTACGACTATGGGCCCTCGCCAGAGAGCACCAAATTCACCTCCTCGTGGTATATCTTCCAGGCATTCAAAACATTTGGGCAGAAAAACTCAGCCGAGTACTGCTGCCTCACGAATGGTCTCTCCACCTAGACCAGGTGCCCAAGATATTCCAGATCTGGGGAACCCTAGACATAGACCTATTTGCAAGTCCACTGAATGCCAAACTTCCCCGTTTCTGTTCCAGAATTCCAGCTCAAAATTGCCAGGCAAGGGACGCCTTCCTTCTTCACTGGCGTCACAACTTCCTCTATGCCTTCCCACCCTTTCCCCTCATCCCCAAAACACTCTTCAAGCTTCAGAGAGACAGAGGTAGTATGATCCTCATAGCGCCACAATGGCCACGCCAAACGTGGTATCTCCTGCTTCTACATCTCTCTCAAGCTGCACTTCTGGATTTAGGCTATGCTCCAGATCTCCTCTCCCAAGAGAACGGGATGCTATGGCACCTGAATCCCCAGTCCCTGCATCTCAGGGCTTGGTTGCTGTAAGCTTAGACCTTCAGGATCTCAGCCTTTCCCAACAGGTAAAGGATATCCTTCAGGCTTCTAGAAAACCTTCCACAAGATGCTCTTACGCCTTCAAGTGGAAACGTTTTATTATATGGTGTTCACAAAAGGGGTTAAACACCCTTATGATACCTTTAGAATCGATACTAGAGTATCTACTTCATTTATCAAATTCTGGTCTAAAGACCAATTCAGTAAGAGTCCATCTTAGTGCAATTGCGACTTCCTATAAGCCTCTAAATGGACAACCGATTTCCTCTCACCCACTCATCAAGATTTATGAGAGGTCTTCTATTAACAAAGCCTCCATCAGGCCACCACCGGTGGCATGGGATTTAAACCTAGTTCTCGGGCAGCTCATGAAACCGCCTTTTCAACTTTTAGCCACTACAACCCTAAAGCTTTTGTCCTGGAAGGTCATCTTCCTAATTGCAATCACCTCTGCACGTCACATTAGTGAATTGCAAGCTTTAGTGGCTGATCCTCCTTATACTAGGTTTCACCATGATAAGGTTGTTCTAAGAACTCATCCATACTTTATGCCAAAGGTGGTTTCGCCTTTTCGTTTAAATCAATCAATTTATCTTCCTGTATTCTTTCTGCGGCCTCATGCCTCTGATGCAGAAAGGAGCCTTCATACTTTGGATTGTAATAGAGACTTGGCTTTTTACCTACAAAGAATACAGCAACATAGAAAGTCTTCTCAACTTTTTATTGCTTTTGATTCTAGTCATTTGGGACTTCCAGTCTCCAAAAGAACTCTATCGAAATGGATTTCACAATGCGTATCCTTTGCTTATGAGAATAAGAGTCTTCCTCTTCAAGGCCATGTCACAGCTCATAATGTGAGAGCCATTGCAGCCTCTATGGCTAACCTTCACTCTGTGTCTTTTGATGACATTTGTCGAGCAGCCACCTGGGCTTCGGTACACACCTTTACAGCCCACTACTGCCTAGATAAAGCCTCCCATCGGGATGCCTTCTTTGGCCAAGCTGTTCTTCAAAATCTCTTTCAGACCTAATTCAACTCCTACCCACCAACCCTGGTGGAATGCCAGAGATCCATGGGAGGAAGGATGCCTACCTTTTTAGGGTGGCATCTTCAGCTAGGGAGTCCCCATATGTGAGGACTACATTCTTGCTTATTCCTGGAGATAGCGTAGTTACTCACCTGTAATAGGTGATCTCCGGGAACAGCAGGAATTTAGTCTTCACAACCCACCCACCTCCCCTAGGAGTTGTCTCTCTCTCTTTGTCTCTTTGTCTCTTTCTTCTCTTCTTCTATCCTTTCACTCAGCTACAAACTTAACTGAAGAGGGACAGTTGGAAAGGCGGGAAGGCAGTGTGCATGTGCTGAGGGATGCTCCCAAAAGCGTTCCTATTGGACGCTGGGGAGCGTTCCCACGCAGGCTCTGTCGGTACCGATAATACCCATATGTGAAGACTAAATTCCTGCTGTTCCCGGCGATCATCTGTTACTGGTGAGTAACTACGCCTTTTCTGTATCCCTACAGCTTTATCAAATTTAGATAACTAAATACTCTGATGCAGATAGAAGTCCAGCAGTGCAATAGGTGCTGTCCATTCTTATGCATAGAGTGCCAGGTTTTATATATGTGCTCTGTGCAAAGAGATTTTAGCTATTAGGGAATGAGTCCTGTCTCTGGAGGCAAGAATAGGAGACGGGTGGGCAGAGGTATATAGAGGAGACCTTCAGGAACATAGAGAAGTCCTACCTCCAGTCTGGCAACCACTGCTGTCAGAGGAGAGAGGTTGCCTGAAAGAAAAACATCATTTTGGTGTGATAGGGATGTGATCCTTTTGTGAAGACCTGCTCTCTAAGTAATATAATATTCACACACCAAGGATTTCTCTCCAGGGGCATATGCCTAGGAGCGAAGGATTAGGATGGCCATTGTAGTTGGCTATTAAATCATTAGACACGTATATATCTGGATGGCTGGTGGACATGAGGACTGTTCATAACTTGCCTGCCTAGTACGAAGATGGCAGACCTTACACATCACCTAGATAAGATTTTAGACAGTATTGAGGAAGAGCCAGCTATCCTAGTACATGTGTTTACCAACAACAAAGGAAAGTATGAGAGGGAGATTCTGGAAGTAAAATTTAGGCCCTTAGGAAGAAAATTGAAGTCTAGACCCTCCAGAGTAGCCTTCTCAGAAATGCTCCCAACACATAGGACTCAAGACGTATGCAGAGCTCCAGAGTCTTAATGTGTGGATGAGAAAATGATGCAGGGAAGAGGTATTTAGATTTGTTAGGAATGGAGCAGCATTCTGGGGAAAAGGGGAGCCTATTACGAAAACCAGGGAACCTGGCCCTGATGGTAAAAAGCAGCTAAAGTAGATTTTAAATTAGTACCTGAGGGAAAGATAATGGTCACTCAGGAGTTCATGGTTTGGAGTAAGGTATCTTTGAAGGATACTATCAAAATAGGAAATTTCTGGTATCCCAATAGAGGTTACAATAAAGGTAATTCCTCTTCGTCTCTCTGGATGGGTCCAGGAACAGTAGGGTTGTCAACCTCCTCCAGCAGCTGAGGACTGAAATCTGAAAGTTCTTGCTGATAGGCTATCAGGCTCCCCCTGGTGACAGCAAGTCAGTCTTTCAGTCCTTAGCAGCTGAACAGGACGTTTGGCTGACAGACTCCCTAGTGAGACAAAGAGGAATAGGCCGGCAGGTCTGAGTAGATGGCAGAAAATACTGTTGGCTGGGTTGCTCTAGCAGAGCAATTTCTCCAGAACAGTTGAGGCATTCCACTTTAAAGTTTGAAAAAAAACAACAACAAAAAAACCTTGAGGGAAACGGTCCTCGGCTGGCTGGGATTGTAGCAGTCAGTGATCGGGGCAGAACCTGTTCAGAGTCCAAGGAACCGTTTCGTTTGATATTTGAAGGAGAAGCTGGGGGCCCCAGAATCCACCCCTCTGCCTCGGTAACTTAGCCCTCCGCGTTCCGCTAGCAGCGGGAGACGGGAGAGCTGCTGATTCAGCACGCTGGAGCTGGAATGAGTTTTTAAAGACGTGACAGGTTAGTGTGTGAGGAAACCGCGTTGTGCATTTTACCGGTCGCAGAGTGATTGATTCAGGGCAGAAGCGCCTGTTACCGGTGTCGGCAGCCTGCGTGCAGTGTGGAAATCGCCGCGGGCTGCGGGGCCGGGTTTTTGCCGTTCGTGTGTGCAGGGCAGCTGTAGTTTAGAGAGTCTGTTTGGGAGCCTCATGGAGCCCCTTTTACCTTCGGGAGAGCTGGTGGACAGGCCTCAGAAGAAAGAGATTAAGGCGGGAATGGCGGCCATTTTAGCTGGAGCAGCCGTTTCTCCCACGCCTCAAAGCAAGGCAGGGAAGAAAAAGGTGAAATCTAAGAAGCTTTCCCCTGCAGAGGGAAGCATTCAGGGGCAGCCAGCTGGGGTTCCTGAGGGAGTGCAGTCGTAATTTTCGGCAGAATTTATACTTGCTTTACACAAGGCTTATTGTTTAAAGGTAGAGCAGTCTGGCAGCGGTTCGGCTCCTCTCAGCATGTTAGGAGCTTCGACAGGGGAGAGTAAGGTGACAGATCCAGGTGAAGGGACCTCTCAAAAGGGCAGAGGTGCAGAGGCAGGGTCCGATGGCTTCGGGCCACTCCTCTCGGAGCCTCAATTTGGAGAGGAGGGAGAAATCCTCTCGGAGGCAGGTTTGGATGCCTGGACTGGTGATCTGGAGGAAGGTGAGATACTGCCAGGTGAAGATCCAAATGTGTTTTGCTTATTTCACAAAGAAGAGCTTGGGACGCTTATTATGCATTCCCTAGCGGCTCTGAACATTGCTCTCCCGGCAGTTCAGCAGGAACTGCTTGAGGATCCCTTGTTTACAGGGTTTTAAAGCGGAGCAACGCTGTTTCCCGGTTCATAGAGTGATCAAACAGATGATTGAGTTGGAATGGGAATGCCCAGAGGCTACCCTGAGGGGTGGCCGAGCTATTGGGCATCTTTACCCAGTGCCACAAGAGGAGAAAGAGTTGTTACGAATGCCTAGGGTGGATGCATTGGTCTCAGCAGTGACCAAAAAGACGACCATCCCGGTGGAAGGTGGTGCGGCCCTCAAAGATCTTCAGGATCGCAAGTTGGAAGCGCTGCTGAAGCAGGCCTTTGATTCAAGTGCTCTCGCACTACAGGCCTCCATTTGCGGGGCGTATTTTTCAAGGACTTCTATCCTCTGGCTTCAGGGGGAGCCGGGCCCGAACAAGGAGGGGGGCTCGGTGGCTGAAGGAGCTAAGCTGGAGTCGGGGTCGGCCTATTTGGCGGATGCCTTCTATGATTTGGTTAAGATTTCAGCGAAGTCCATGGCGTCTGTGATTGCCGCTATGCGGTTTCTCTGGCTCAGGAGTTGGGCGGTGGATGTGTCTTCAAAGACTCGACTCAGTAAGCTTCCTTACAAGAGCAAGCTGCTCTTTGGGGAGGCTTTGGAGAAGGTTTTGAAGGATTTAGGTGACTCCAAGGGAGGTCGACTGCCAGAGGATCATCCCAAGGCATTGAGGCCTGGAGCTCTGCTCAGAGGTCAAGGTAGAGATTTTCGGAGGTCTCGTGGTCCTCGGTTTACCCCTTATCAGAGGGGTCGGTTTGTGGCCAGGGGACAGCCCTTTCGGGGGGGGGGGGGCGCGAGGGTTTGGCAGGGGATATTTTAATTCCCATCAGAACTCCTCTAAGAAGCCGCAATGAAATAAGGCAGGTTCAGGCGGAGGTTCCGGTAGGCGGCTGTTTGCAGGGATTTCTCTCCGCCTAGGCCTCCATAAGACAGATGGGTGCTGGACATCATTCGTGAGGGTTATGCGTTGGAATTCGCTCTTCCGCTGGCGGAGTCTTTCGTGATGTCTCCGTGTGAACCCCAGGCAAAGCGGCAGACGCTAAGTGACACGCTTCACCGGTGGTTGCGCCTACAAGCAGTCATGCCAGTACCCCCAGACCAGTACGGCTTAGGTCGATACTCGATTTACTTTGTGGTACCCAAGAAAGAGGGGTCTTTTCATCCAATTCTGGATCTCAAGCAGGTCAATGGGTGTTTGCACGTACCGCATTTTCGAATGGAGAACCTAAGGTCAGTGATTTGAGCGTTAAAGCCTGGGGAAGTGCTTTCGTCTATAGATCTGACGGAAGCGTATCTTCACATCCCCATCAGGGCGGAACATCAAAGGTTTTTGTGTTTTGCCGTTCCCATGGGGCATTTTCAGTTCCGAGCTTTGCCATTCGGTCTGGCTACTGCACCACGGACGTTCACAAAAGTGATGGTGGTGGTCGCGGCATCGTTGTGAAAGGAAGGAATTCAGGCGCATCCCTATCTGGACGAGTGGTTGATACGGGCAGAATCTCTAGAGGAGTCAGTCTCCTCAACTGCCCGCGTGGTGCAGGTTCTAGAGTGCTCGATTGGGTGATCAAACGGGCAAAAAGTCAGTTGCAACTGGTACGTTGGATTAGTACCTCGGAGCGTTGTTCGATACGGAGATAGGGTCAGTGTTTTTGCCTGACGACAGGGCGCAGAAGATTTTGAATCAGGTGTGGGCCTTCTTGCGGTTAAAGCATCCGACAGCTTGGAGGTACTTGCAGCTGCTAGGTTCCATGGCAGCGGCTTTAGATCTAGTCCCGTGGGCCAGGGCCCACATGAGACCGCTTCAGCGGGCGTTGCTTTCAATATGATCGCTGCAGCGGCATTCTCTGTCCCGAGGGTTGGAATGCCTGGAGGAGGTGGTGGGTAGCCTCCAGTGGTGGTTGGATCCACGGCATCTTTGGGCAGGGATGCCTCTGATAGACCCGGATTGGGTGTTGGTCACCACGGACGCCAGCCTCTTCGGCTGGAGGGGTGCGCACTGTCAGGCGCACGTGACGCAGGGGGTCTGGTCCGCAGAGGAGAGCAGGTGGCCGATCAACCGGTTGGAACTCAGAGCGGTGCGTTTTGCATTAGTGGAGTTCCAGGGTCTGCTAGAAGGCAGAGAGGTTCACGTGTTTTCCGACAATTTAGTGTCAGTGTCGTATATCAACCGGCAAGGCGGCACGGGCAGTATGGCCTTGCTGGAGGAGAGTCAGCTTTTGATGCTTTGGGCGGAAGGACATCTGGTGGCCCCATGGGTGGCGCATGTGGCAGGAAAGGACAACATTCAGGCCGACTAGCTCAGCCAGGATCTTTTGGATCCCGGAGAATGGGAGCTGAATGCAGCTGTCTTACACGACATTACGTTGCGCTGGGGACAGCCAGTCATGGATCTGATGGCGACCTTCAACAATGCCAAGGTGGGCTGGTTTTTCAGCAGGTGCAGGGAGCACATGTCGGAAGGGCTAGATGGCCTGGTACAGCCCTGGCCGTCCTGAGCCTTGCTTTATGTGTTCCCGCCGTGGCCAATGATCGGACGAGTCATCCGGCAGATTGCGAAGCACGACGGGAAGGTGATTTTCATTGCTCCGGATTGGCCCAGGAGACCTTGGTATGCAGATCTAGTGTGGCTCCTAGTGGCTCCGCCATGGAGACTCCCCAGTGGGATCAATCTGTTGTGTCAGGGACCCATGTTAATGCCGCAGGTGGATCGGTTCTTGCTTACGGCTTGGTTCTTGAGCAGGAACGGTTGCGGCGACGGGGCTACTCGGCAGCCGTGATAGCTACTATGTTGAAATCTAAGAAAAGGTCAACTTCTCTAACGTATGTTCGAGTGTAGCGCATTTTTGAAGCATGGTATGCGGAGCGGGGCGTAAGACCGTTATCGGCATCCTTACCTACTATCCTGGCGTTCCTGCAAGGGGGGCTAGAGAAGGGTTTAGAGATTAGTACTCTCAAGGTACAGCTTGCGGCCCTGGCGTGCTATAGAGGGCGAGTGCAGGGGGTCGTGTTATCATCACATCCAGATGTGCATCGCTTTCTGAGAGCGGCGAGAAATATCAGGCCGCCCATACGGCAGATGGTACCCACTTGGGATTTGAACTTGGTGCTGGAAGTCTTGACGCAGCCTCCATTTGAATCAATGGAATCGGGAAATTTGAAGCATCTATCTTGGAAGACAGCCTTTCTGGTAGCTCTCTGTTCCGCTTGCAGAGTCTCGGATCTGCAAGCTCTCTCGTGTAAGGAGCCGTACATTCAGTTTTCGGCAGAGAAGGTGGTATTGCGGCCGGTACCATCTTTTCTCCAAAAGGTAGTGTCAGAGTTTCACTTGAACCAGACAGTTTCTCTTCCGACCTTTCCAAGCTGGGAAGGGGGTAAGAGGAGTCGGTCGCTTCGTAGGTTAGATATGGGTCGTGTGCTTAAGCGATACCTAAGGAGAACGAAGCCGTTTAGGAGGTCGGGTAGGCTGTTCGTACTCTTTGGTGGTCCACATAAAGGGGAAGCGGCCTCAATTGCCCAGTGGGTGAAGCAGGCGATAAGTGCTGCATATGAAGTGAGGGGTAGGTTGCCGCCCGAGGGGCTCAGAGCGCATTCTACTCGGGGTCAAGCGGCTTCCTAGGCAGAGTTTGCCTTGGTTCCTCTGGTGGATATCTGTCGGGCGGCGACATGGTTGTCCCTCCATACGTTCGAAAACACTATCGCTTTGATGTTCAGGCGATGGAAGATGCGAGAGTGGGGGCCTCGACCATTTTGGCAGGACTTGCAGGCACTGTTCCCTGTAAGCTGTGCGCGTGTGCGCACGCACACACCTTACCAAGCGAGCGCACATACTTTACAACAGAGCGCACAAAAATTACGGTTCTGATTTTGATAGAAAACAACATAGAAGTCTTAAAATTTAAAAGTTGTGATTGTAATTACTAGAAATTTTCCGCTTCATTTAGTAATCGTCTATTTTCATTTAATTTGATTAAAATCAATGTGGTGTACATACTGTATTCTGACGTGGAGTCACATTTTAAAGTATATAACTCTGAGTATCATTATGTGGCGCACAAAAATTGAACCTTCCTTCAAAAGCTGCACAGCTGATATTTTATGCGCACACAGCCTACAGAAAATTAGAGGGAACATTGCTTGCAGGACCCCCCCCATAGTTTAGGAACTGCTTTGGTACTTCCCTACTGTTCCTGGACTGGCCCGGAGAGACGAAGAGGAAGAAGAAATTAGACCTTACCTGCTAATTGTCTTTCCTTGAGTTCTCTCCAGGCCAGTCCAGGACCCACCCAGGTAATCTGCGAGTGTGCAGGGCGTGACTTTCAGCGGGGCCAGGGGTTAAGAGGTAGGTCTGCGTTACGCCGCTGGTAGCTGAAGGGGGTAATAGGTGGCTAGTCGTGTTTGGCTCTGGAGGTTTTTCCTATGGAGTTCAGGACGGAGTGAATTTTGGGTTCCCCTTGCGGAAGGGGAAGTCGTGTAAAATAATAAAGTTAAAAATAAATAAAGGAAAAAAAAGAGTTTTCGGTGTATTCGTTTCATAGTCTGTCAAGTGAGGCATTTGATATTGGATGGGCTGCTTTGACAATAGTAGACTGACTTGCTGTCACCAGGGGGAGCCTGATAGCCTGTCAGCAAGAACTTTCAGATTTCAGTCCTCAGCTGCTGGAGGAGGTTGACAACCCTACTGTTCCTGGACTGGCCCGGAGAGAACTCAAGGAAAGACAATTAGCAGGTAAGGTCTGATTTCTTTATGTAACCCAGTGCATTTAAGTTAAGCACAAAGGACCTGATATTGCAAGGCATTTACATGGTTTACAAAGCTGTAAACCGTGGAAGTGCCCCTAAGCGGATATTCAGTGGCACTAACACGATTAGTGCTGCTGAATATCCCTGAGAAATGCTGTTATACGCCCCAGTGGTAACCACTTAGCATTGGGTGTGTCGGGGACGATACCCAGGGATAACCGGTGTCACCCACCAACGTCCCCAGAGGCCGAAAAGCTTGGGTATTTCAGTGAGGCAGTATTCTAATGGCTGTAGAATATTCTTGGAAGGCTTTTGAAAGGCCTTCTGGGACCTGTAGTTTCTCAACACCAGCCAAATAAATGTAGTTGTGGAACCAAGTGTAAGGATTTATACAGGCTTTATTCCCCGTCCGGGATAGGATTCATAATATTAGAAACAAAAGGAATACAGATCATTCGTCTGGCCACAAAATCAAAGAAGAATTCAAATAAAACTTGGCTTACTTCAGCATTGGCAACAAAACAAAAGGGAAAAAAGAAAACAGTCCATTTTACTTACAAACACTTTGCTTCCTGTTTTCTTTTTGTAAACAGTTCTTACTGCTCTCTACCGAAGAGCGGATATGCAATCAGCCACAGTGTATGCACAGTCCATATCACTATCCTCTAAAGATTCTTCGTATGGCTCAAACTGCATTTCTTTACAATTAGAATAAACTTCTCCTGGAACAAAACTCCTGTTGTACTTGCAACGTTCTTGCCGGTGAGTCAGAGCATTCCCCTCCTCCACTAAACTAAAGGACCGTGGGGGATTACCACATTCAATGTAATCAGGCTCCTGAGAGCTACACAGTTCTTGGTAAGTGCAAGGTCTTTCTGGGTATCTTAAACCTCTTCTACTATGGTTAATACGCCTACCTTCCGGCACTTCCTGGTTTCTCTGCTGAGCCAAGCTCTGTCTGTAAGAACACTTTCCCCGGTGTTTTTCTGTTGACTTCCTTCCAGCTGTGAAACCTTCACCTGGGTAAAAACTGTCTCCTGCTGAATACCTTGGGCTTGGTAATCGATATCTCCTGGCCTTGGACCCTGGACTGCCACCTCTGCTTACTTCATAGCAAGGTCTCCCTCAGAATCACCAGCCTCGTATGCCCCTGGCAATCTCTCTGTCTCCGTCCTGGCCGTTCTACTGGTTCTGTTTTCTCCCAAAGCAGCCCTCACAGCTCCTTCCGCGGCTGTTCTTCTCCTCTCTCTGGCCTCCTCTCTGCCCTCAGGTAAGTGACTTTTAAATGAGTTTGTCCTGGTGTTAGTTTGGGCTCCACCCCTACGCAGCTGCCCCTCATTTTCTAATGAGCTTTGAGCTAAGCTTGGACTCGGGCGTTCCCTTACACCTCGTGACTCTGTTTGTATCGGTTGCTTATGGCAACCTTTTTCCACGTGGGAGCCAGAGCTGTCAGTCTCAGCTATACTCTGCTCAGAGTTCCCTAGTTCTGACAGCGCTGCCTCATGACACCGGGTAGCGGCGATTTTCAACCTGCCTGGTTAGCCCTCAGTGGTGGATTTAAGTGCACCTTTTTTATGGTGATATACGACACCACGGACACTGTGCATTTTATATTGTGCTTTTGGATGGAGCACTCCTATAATATCTTTCTGTCCTACACCTAATAAACGTTTGCCGTCCGCTCATAGTGGCTGCGAGGTAGTCTTGTGGTTATCACTTCTACATCAAAATGTCTTGAAAGAGTCCCTTGAGAACAGGCTTCTGCCAAAACATGTTGGGTGACTTGATGTGTTTTTACAGACGTTTGTAATCAAAAATTTTAGTGTTGATGAGAAGTACACCATTCCCGTGCTTTTTGGTAGCAATTTGTATCTGTTTTAGATTTATTTATGAATAAAATGAAAATAAAGTGGTTTGTTATTGCTTATCTACTATTGAAGTTTTAATATCTGAATTTTTATTATCTGTTAAGTGTATTAGATATAACCCAAGGAGTATTTTTTTTTCACTCTGCCCACGCTATTTTGTCTTGTTGCATTTAAGTTAAGAGCAGAGAGAGTTGAGAGATTGCAGATTATCCCCAACAACTGCTAAGCAGGTGTAAACATAACATTAAAAAAACACTTTTAATGTCTGTATAGAAATATTAGAAACATCAAAAATCAAATGGGAGAGTTAGAATATAGCACTGAATAAAGAAGGTAGTTATAATAGGCATCTCAGTGACATTGTGGGGAAGAGGGTATCTCCAGGAACAAGCAGGAATGTAGTCATCACATATGGGTATCGTCGGTACCGACGGAGCCTGCGCGGGAACGCTCCCCAGCGTCCAATTAGAAAGCTTTTGGGAGCATCCCACAGCGCCTGCGTGCTGCCTTCCCGCCTTTCCCAACTGCCTCTCTCCAGTTCTACTTTTTCCGTGGAGCCAGCAGGTGGTTGTTCCTGTCACCGCAGAAGAATTCTTCTTTCTTTCTTTCTTTTTTGTGGTCGCGTCTGCCTTCCTCGACGCTTTACCGGTACCACCGTTTTTTTTTTTCTTATTTTCTGTCTTTAAAAAAAAAATAAATAAAAAATAAAAAATATACTAGGACTTTTTCCTATTTTTTCCCAGGTGCACGTGCCTTTTTGGGCCTTAGGCCCAAAATTTTTTCCTACAATGGAGAAACCTGCTTCAGGTTTCAAAAAGTGCACCAAGTGTGGCGGTACCATTTCCATCACCGACACCCATGAATGGTGTCTAAAATGTTTAGGTCCTGACCACTCCATCACAGATTGTATGGCCTGCGCCATGATGTCTAAAAGAGGTCGGCGGAACCGAGCTGCTAAGCTCAGTACCCTGTTTCCCTCTGATGCAGCTTCGGTGGCATCGACGTCTTCCAGAGCTTCCTCTTCCTCACGTGGATCTCAGGTAACTAAACATAAGTCTAGCCGGTCCTCAAAGGGTAGATCTCCTTCTAAGCATCAAGATGCATCTGGCGTTGCCCTTGAGGATTCTGCACCGGCAAAATTGCCCCGGCGGGAGGCTTCAGCTTCCAAAGCATTATCGGGGCTTCAGGATGTTCTCGAGGCCTCAACCTCGGCAGAACTACTGGTGCCATGCTCTGGGGTACCGGCGGTCTTCTCCGGTACCGACATCCAGGCATCGGTAGTGTCGATAGACCAGAGACCAGAGAGTCCTGGCTATTGAGCGCAGTCTGGCGGCTCTCCTTGCGGCATCGACGCCCTCGGAACCGCGACAGACAATCCGGCCGGAACCGGCCCCGGCATTGGTATTGGTACCGGTACCGATAGCATCGACATCGCAATCGGTGTCTGCTTTGCCAGTACCCAGTCATCCGATGCCCTCGGGTACCGTTCCCCCGGTACCGATTACTCCCGGTACCGACTTCGGTCGGTACGGGTATCGGACTCTTCAAGAGCATCCGGACAGACGGTACTTCAAGTCCTCAGAAGAATCTGAGGATTCTGACAGTTCTGTCGATGCAGGAATGCTTCTCCCAGAGGAGCCCTCCTCCCCTAAGCGCAGGATGTCTCCTCCAGAGGATATTTCCTTCCAGGATTTTATCAGGGAGGTGGCTCACGGTCCTTAAGGAGCCAAGAAGTAAGGAGTTGGAAATTTTACAATATCCCAAAATTTCTAAGGAGGCAGCTACCTTGCCCATTCATGAGATTTTGCATGATCTCATGTTAAGGATGTGGGAGACACCTCTTACCACCTCTCCTCATTCTCGCAGACTGGATACTCTGTATCGGGTCCCTTCTTGTCCTGTTTTCCAGAAAACTCAGCTTCCTCACCACTCTATTGTAGTGGAATCAGCTATGAGAAGGATTAAGAGTGCAAAGAGACAGGCCTCTAATCCTCCAGGACGTGAGTGCAGAACCCTGGATGCTTTTGGACGTCGTGTCTTCCAAGCTTCCATGCTTTCTGCCAGGATCAGTTCCTATAGTCTTTACATGGGAATGTTCCTGAAGGAGGTCATAGATTGATTTAGAGGCCCTGAGTCCTATTCTTCCTGAAGATAGAAGACAGGATTGTCTCACTTTGGTCAAACATGCTCAAGATGTTTCTAAATTTGTCAACCGTGCAGCCTTTGACTGTTTTGAGTGCATAAGCAGAACTTCTGCCATTGCCATAGGCGCACGTAGAATTGCTTGGCTCCAGGCATCTGATCTGGAGCTCTGGGTACAAGACAAATTGGGAAATATCCCTTGTACTGGTGAGAACCTGTTTGGTAGAGATTGGCAGGAAAAGGCCAATGAGTTGGATGCTGACAACTCTACCTTGGATAGATTATCCAAGTCCACTGCTGATCCTGCTAGAAAGAAATCGTTCAAGAAACCATTCTTTTTTAAGAAGAAAAGATATTATCCTGCTTCCTGATCGTATCCCCAGTCTAGTCCCAGACCTCTGAGTTCTCCACCTCATTCAGCAGCTTGGAGATTGAGGAACCTCCTTCTTTTTGTGATGTCATTTGTATATCCCTCTGGGAGCCGCCTTCCTCCATCATAAGAACATAAGATAGGCCATACTGGGTCAGACCAAGGTCCATCAAGCCCAGTATTCTGTTTCCAACAGTGGCCAATCTAGGTCATATGTACCTAGGAGTTTCCCCAAGAGACACAAGTTCCACAATGCTTGTACTGGGTCAAGCATTGATATCTTCGGTCACTTCTTAATAATGGTTTATGGACCTTTCCTCCAGGAACTTGTCCAAACCTTTTTTAAACCCAGCTACACTAACAGCCTTTACTACATCCTCCGGTAACAAATTCCAGAGTTTGATTGCACGTTGAGTGAAAAAATATTTTCTTTTATTAGTCTTAAATAGTTTACCCTGTAGCTTCATTGCATGTCCCCTAGTCTTTCTATATTCTGATAAGGTAAACAATCGATCTACGTTTACCCGTTCCACTCCGTTCATTAATTTATAGACTTCTATCATATCTCCCCTCAGCCGTCTCTTTTCCAGGTTAAAGAGCCCTAACCTTTTTAGCCTTTCTTCATAGGAGTATCCTTCCATCCCCTTTACCATTTTGGTGGCTCTTCTCTGTACCTTTTCTAAAATCGCTATATCCTTTTTAAGATACGGCGAACAGAATTGCACACAATATTCAAAGTGCAGTCTCACCATGGAACGATATAGAGGCATTATAATATATTTTGTTTTATTTTCCATTCCTTTCCTTATCATACCTAGCATTCTATTTGCTCTCTTGGCCGCCGCTGCACACTGGGCCGAGGGTTTTAACATGGTATCCACAATGACGCCTAAATCTTTTTCCTGGGTGGTGGTTCCTAATGTGGAACCTTGCATCGTGTAACCATAGTTTGGGTTGTTCTTCCCTAGGTGCATAACCTTGCACTTGTCCACATTAAATTTCATCTGCCATTTTGATGCCCAGTCTTCCAATTTATCAAGATCCTCTTGCAATTTTTCACAATCCTCTTGGGTTTTAACAACTTTAAATAGTTTTGTGTCATCTGCAAATTTGATAACCTCACTCGTTATTCCACTTTCCAGGTCATTTATGAATATGTCAAAAAGCAGCGGACCCAGCACAGATCCCTGGGGTACACCACTATTCACCTTTCTCCATTGGGAAAATTGGCCATTTAGCCCTACCCTCTGCTTTCTATCTTTTAACCAGTTCCTGATCCACAATAGTACACTGCCTCCTATCCCATGACTCTTTAGTTTTGCCAAAAGTCTCTGATGAGGGACCTTGTCAAAGGCTTTCTGAAAGTCCAGATACACAATATCAACCGACTCACCTTTGTCCACCTGTTTATTCACTCCTTCAAAAAAACATAACAGATTAGTAAGACAAGATCTTCCTTGTCTAAAGCCATGTTGGCTGTCTTCCATTAGGTCGTGACTATCTACATGCTGAGTAATTTTATTCTTTATGATGGTTTCTACCATTTTTCCCGGTACTGACGTCAGGCTCACCGGTCTGTAGTTTCCCGGATCACCCCTGGAACCCTTTTTAAAAATTGGTGTTACATTGGTGATCCTCCAATCTTCAGGTATTAGAGATGATTTTAATGATAGTTCACAGATTACTGATAGCAGTTCTGCATTCTCATATTTCCGTTCTTTCAACACCCTTGGATGTATACCATCCGGCCCAGGTGATTTGCTACTCTTCAGTTTATCTAATAGTTGTAAGACATCTTCCCGATGTATCGATATTTCCTTCAATTCTTCCGCACCTTTAAATACCACTTCAGTCATGGGTAACATCCCTACATCTTCCTCAGTAAAGACCGAAGCAAAGAATTCATTCAGTCTCTCCGCTATCGCCTTGTCGCCTCTTAGTGCTCCTTTAACCCCTTTATCATCTAATGGACCAACTGACTCTCTCACAGGTTTTTTGCTACGAATGTACTTGAAAAGGTCTTTATTTTGCGTTTTTGCTTCTGCAGCAAGCTTCTTCTCAAATTCTCTCTTTGCCTGCCTTATCAATGCCTTGCATTTGACTTGCCAGTGCTTGTGCTGTTTCCAGGTTTCGTCGTTTGGCTCTTTTTTTCCATTTCCTGAAAGATGCTTTTTTGGCAACAACAGCCTCTCTGACCTCACCTTTAAACCATGCTGGCAGTTTTTTGGACTTCCTTCCACTTTTCTTAAAGCGTGGAATACAGCTGGTCTGGGCTTCCAAGATAGTATTTTTCAACAACACCCAAGCTTGATGTACGTCTTTAACCTTCGCAACTGCTCCTTTTAGTTTTTTCTTAACTGTTTTCCTCATTTTATCATAGTCTCCCTTTTGAAAGTTAAAAGGTAGTACTGTGGATTTCCTTACTATCCCTCCTCCACTAATTAAATCAAAGGCGATCATGCTATGATCACTATTGCCAAGTGGCCCCAACACCCTTATCTCTTGCACTAGATCTGGTGTTCCACTAAGGACTAGGTCTAATATGGCTTCCCCTCTGGTCGGTTCATGAACCAGCTGCTCCAAGAAGCAGTCATTTATTTCATCTAGGAACTTTATCTCCCTAGCATGTCCTGACATGACACTGACCCAGTCAATACCGGGGTAATTGAAATCACCCATTATTATTACTGCGCTGTAACTTTTGTTAGCTTCCTTGATTTCTTTGAGTATTTCATCATCCATTTGGTCATTCTGGCCAGGTGCTCGATAGTACACCCCCACTGCCATCGCCTTCCCCCTTTTATATGGAATTTCAATCCATATATATTCTACAGCAGATTTTGTTTCCTGCAAAACTTTAATCCTTTCTGAGTCATCAGTTACCTCAGTCTCCAAGCAGCTGACTAGGTCGGTGAGCCTGGGGGTCCGGGCTCACTGGAGGAACAATTAATGATAGTTTGGTTAGAAGTAAGGGGTTTTAGTTAAAAAAACAAACAAACAAACAAAAAAAAACAAAAACAAAAGGGAAGCTATTTCTTTAAATTACAGGGCTATTCCCTAGTGGTGCGGCAGGCTCTCCTCTATCTGTCTGGGTCCCTGCCTGGGGGGGGGGGGGTAGCTCAGCAGGGGGCTTTGGTGAGGCCGGATTCGCTCCTGGGGAGCAACGGTGGAGCTGAACCGGGGCTGGAGAGCTGCACTGCCAGGCACGATACAGAAGACTTGCCTATGAGCGCTCTTTTGGCTATCTGCGGAGGTTCCCGGTGTTGGGCCTCCGCGAGGTGCACTGGGCAAACAACAAAGTTGAGCCTCAGTCATTCTCCGCAGAGCGGAGAGACGGCGGAGTCCCACTGAGACCGACCCGCATGAGCGGCAGAGGTAAGGAGGCGGGCTGGTGAACGGGTTTCAGTGGCGCGAGGGAGCGCGAACTGCAGAGCAGGCCCGGCCACGTGTTAGGAGTGCGGGGAACACAGGACTCCAGATCCAGAGTTTTCAGTGGGGTTTCTCTGGCAGATTCAGCCATGGTTGGGGATCCGGCGTCTGAAAACCCGCGGGACAGGTTTAGAGTCCGATTTGGAGTGAGTTAAAAAAAAACAAAAAACCAAAAACAAAATAGGAATAAGGGGTTTCCCTTCTGTTTCGGGGTTCTGTGGTCTCCGGTGGGCTCTCCTCGGGGGAATAGGCGGTGTGCGAGTAGTGTACTCGGGTGGGGGGGGTGGCCTCCTTGGAGTGGCTATGCCTTCAAGGCCCCAGTGTTTTATTTGTGGGGCCAAGAGAAGTTCGCTTTCAGACTCCGGGGTGTGCAAGACCTGCACTAAAGAGGCTGTTACCATGGAGCTTCCCGGGGAGGAGGTGAAGGAGCAACCGGGGACAGAGGCAGGCACCTCGGTCACTCAGGTAGCCAGCTTGCCCCTGGGGGAGCCGATAGCGGGGCCATCCTCTGCCCCAGATGCCCCCGCCCCTCAGGCGACCTGGCCCAAGGGGTTGGAGTCTATTTTCTTGCCAGAGTTCATGGCCCTCCTGCAGCAGGCGGTGGGGGGCTTCCCACCAAAGCAGCCGACGGGCAACCTCGTAGCGGGTGGAGCGAACAGGCTTGGGCAAGCCCAGGTCTCAGAGGCCCAGCAGGGAGTCAAGAGGCCGTGGCTGGAGGCGGAGTTTGGGGCTCAATCGGCCGCCTCGGAGGGGCAGCTCTCGGATGAGGAAGGGGGGTGCGTGGCCCTCGAGGAGCTAGAGGAAGGAGAGCTCGAGGACAAGGAGGAGCTGGCTAGAGTAGTGCGGGTCTTCCGTAGGGATGAGCTGCCTGCTCTCATCGCGGTAACGCTGCGAACCCAGAACATGCCGGCCCAGGGACCGGCGGAGGACGAAACGTTGGAGGATCCACTGTTGCAGGTCTTTCAAAAGTCTCAGAGAGCATTCCCGGTGCACCGGGTGTTTCAGGAGTTGATACAGGAGGAGTGGAACGTACCAGAAGCTGCGCTCAAGGGCTCCAGAGTGATGAGCCTATTGTACCCGCTGGTGGACCAGGATAAAGGAGGTCTTCAAGCCCCCTAAGGTGGATGCGGCTGTGGCGGCAGTAATAAAGAAGACCACCATTCCAGTGGAGGACAGTGCGGCCCTTAAGGATGCACAGGACAGAAAGCTAGATGCGCTGCTGAGACAGATTTTTGAGATCAATGCCCTGTCGCTCCAGGCAGCTATTTTTGTGGGGCCTGGGTGGCCAGGGCATGCCTGCGCTGGTCTCAGCAGCCCCAAGCGGGGCAGGAAGGTGTACTGTCCGGCGATGCCGCCCGCCTGGAGTCGTGGGCGGCCTATTTGTCAGACATCCATTATGATCTCATGCGAGGCTTGTCCAAGAGTATGGCGTCGGCGGTGGCAGGAAGGCGCTACTGTGGCTCCGTAATTGGGCGGCTGATAATTTCTCTAAAGCACGGTTGAGTAAGCTGCCCTTTAAGGGTCGTCTCTTGTTTGGTGAGGACCTGGAGAAGTTGGTCAAGGAATTGGGCAGATCAAAGGGTGACAAGTTGCCTGAGGACAAGCCTAAGCAGGGGCACGCAGGTCTGGCTGGCAAGGGGCAGCAGCGGGATTTTCGCAGGTTTCGTTTTCAAAGGTTTAGTTCTGCACAAAGAGGTAGATTTCCCGGCAGAAGCCAGGGCTTTCGGGGATTTTGGGGAGCAGGTAGAGTATTTGGGGCATCGTCCTCTGTCCCCTCCCCCTCTACTAACCTTTGAAAATCGCAATGAGATCAGGCGGACCCAGTGGCCCCTAGTCTCCGTGGGAGGGAGGTTGCAGGAGTTCTATGCCGCCTGAGTCCAAATCACTTCAGATCAGTGGGTTCTAGAAGTCATTCGAGAGGGCTACACGCTGGAGCTGCAACGGCCAGTGCGCTACGCCTTCGTACGGTCTCCCTGCAGGGCAGCGACCAAGTGCGGGGCAGTGCGGGAGACGGTACGGAGGCTACTAGATCTCAGGGCGATAGAGCTGGTTCCCCGAGACCAACATGGCGTCGGTCGATATTCCATTTATTTCGTGGTACCAAAGAAGGACAGCGGGTTTCACCCCATTCTGGATCTCAAGGGTGTAAATCGTTGTCTGCGCATGGCCCACTTTCATATGGAGACCCTGCGGTCAGTAATTGTGGCAGTGCGGAGGGGAGAATTCCTCACCTCCCTGGATCTGTCCGAAGCGTATCTTCACATTCCCATTCGGCCGGAGCATTTCAAGTTTCTCTGCTTTGCGGTTCCTTTTGGTCATTTTCAGTTCCGAGCCTTGCCGTTTGGCCTGGCGACGGCCCCGCGCACGTTCACAAAGATCATGGTAGTGGTTGCGGCGGCCTTGCGCAGAGACGGTATTCTGGTGCACTCTTATCTGGACGATTGGTTGATCCGAGCAAAGTCAAGGAGTGAGAGCGAACGAGCGACGTCCAGGGTGGTGAGTTTTCTAGAGAGCATGGGTTGGGTAGTCAACCGGGCAAAGAGCAATTTAGTGCCGTCTCAAGGTATAGAACACTTAGGGGCTTGGTTCGACACTGAGTCGGGTCAGATGTTTCTCCCTCAGCAGAGGGTGCGAAGGCTTCGGACGCTAGTTCCGGAAATTCCTAATGAGAAAGGAGTCGACAGCATGGCAATACCTGCAGTTGCTGGGAACAATGGCGGCGACCATAGATTTGGTGCCGTGGGCGAGAGCACACATGAGACCATTGCAAAGGGCGCTCCTGAGGCGCTGGTCTCATCAGCACGACCCACTGTCACGGAGACTCGCCTGTCCAGATGAGACCCAAGTAGCACTTCGCTGGTGGTTGGTTCCCAGTTCTTTAGAGAGTGGGAAGCCCCTCGAAGTGCCCGATTGGGTGGCTCTAACGACAGATGCCAGCCTTCTGGGCTGGGGGGCCCACTGCCAGGGACAGTTTGCGCAGCGGCAGTGAACCGCCAAGGAGAGAGCGTGGTGGATCAACAGGAGTTGAGAGCAGTGTCCCTGGCCCTGCAGAGTTTTCAGGCGGGGCTCCGTGGGACGGCGGTACATGTGTTTTCCGACAAAGCTACCGCAGTGGCATACATCAATCGACAAGGGGGCACCAGCAGAGTGGCGCTGGAGGCCGAAGCAGAGAGCCTGTGCGGCTGGGCCGAGGTGAATCTCCTAGCAGTGTCGGCAGCGCATGTTGCAGGGGTGGACAATGTGGAAGCCGATTTTCTCAGTCGGGTAAAGGTGGATCCTGGAGAGTGGGTCCTTTATCAGGAGGTGTTCGACATGCTAGTGCGCCGTTGGGGCATGCCGGTGATGGATCTGATGGCAACACTTCAGTCGGCAAAGGCCAGTCGCTTCTACAGCAGAAGAAGAGAGAGAATATCGGAGGGCCTCGATGCTCTCATTCAACCTTGGCTGGAGCGGCAGCTCCTGTACGTCTTTCCTCCGTGGGTACTAATAGGCAGGGTGGTCCAACGGATAGAGCGGTTCGGGGGGCAGGTGATCTTAATTGCACCAGATTGGCCTCATCGACTGTGGTATGCGGATCTCTTAAGGCTCCTGGTAGCGCGGCCGTGGCGGCTCCCAGGGCGTCCGGATCTCTTGTCGCAGGGCCCTCTCCTCATGCCTCACGTGGATCGATTCTCGCTTATGGCTTGGCTATTGAAAGGGCTAGGTTGAGGTTGAGAGGTTACTCTTCGGGGGTGGTCGCCATGCTGTTGAAGGCCAGGAAGAGGTCTACATCTTTAGTGTATGTCAGAGTCTGGAGGGTCTTTGAGGCGTGGTGCAGAGAGAGGGATGCGGAGGCCCTTAAGACGTCCATCTCACGGATCCTGGAGTTTCTGCAGGACGGCTTTGACAAGGCGCTTGCCGCTGCGTCGCTGAAGGTGCAGGTTGCGGCCTTGTCCTGCTATAGAGGATGGATTGCTGGACATTCCATGGGGGACCCTTTGGATGTCAAGTGCTTTCTGTGAGCGGTATCGCTCTTGCGGCCACCAAGTAGGCGACTGATTCCCAAATGGCAGCTCCCTCTGGTCCTAGAGGCGCTGAAGCGGGAACCGTTTGAGCCACTGAGTTGGGCATCGTTGAAGGATCTCACTTTGAAGGTGGTGTTCCTGGTGGCCATTTGTTCGGCGAGGCGGATTTCGGAGCTCCAAGCGTTGTCCTGCAGGGAACCCTATCTCTCCTTCTTTGATTCAAAGGTGGTGCTGATTCCTGTTCTGGCGTTCTTGCCCAAGGTGGTGTCGCCGTTTCACTTGAATCAGGACATTTCTCTGCCCGTGTTCAGTTCGGGCTCGGCAGAGTCGGTACAGAGGACATTAGACGTCCGGCGGGCGTTGAAGTACCTGCAGCGTACCGAGAGCTTTCGCAGGTCAGAGAGGCTGTTTGTAATCTTTGCGGGGCCTAGAAGGGGAGAGGCAGCGTCAAAGGCTTCCATTGCGCAATGGATTAAGGAAGCGATTGCGTCGGCTTATTTGTTGAGGGGTATGACGGTGCCAGAAGGTCTGCGGGCCCATTCCACCAGGGCTCAGGCGACATCATGGGCGGAGGTTCGGATGGTGCCGCCGGCGGAAATCTGCAAGGCGGCCACGTGGTCCTCCTTGAATTCGTTTGTGAAGCATTACCGGCTAGACGTTCAGTCGGCACAGTATGCCTGTTTTGGATTGGCGGTGCTTCAGGCCGGTGTAGTGGGACCCTCCCGTTAGATTTACTGCTCTGGTACTTACTCAGAGGTCCGGGACTAGACTGGGGATACGATCAGGAGGGTGAAATTAGACTTACCTGCTAATAGTTGTTCCTGGAGTAGGCCCAGTCTAGTCCCGAGTCCCGTCCCAGTGTTGAGGGCCCAGGAAGCGCAGTCTGAGTTTCTGGAAGGTGACAGGTAAGAGGAGTTGAGTCTGGGGAAGATCTCCCCGGGGGAATTTAGGGTCATTTTTCCATGTTAGCGTTCGAGCAGGTGAGAGGACAGCCTCGGCACTTTTAGTGGTTAACAGTTCTTAATTAACAGTTCTTAATTAGTTTGTTGTGATAGTTATTTTTTGGGGAGTGGCCAGATTTGGTAAGTGGCCCTTTGCGGGGCGGCTGTGAGGTTGAAACTTACTTGTTGCTCTGGTGAGTATGCTTTGTCAATAGGGTACTGATGGAGGAAGGCGGCTCCCAGAGGGATATACGGATGACATCACAAAAAGGAGGAGGTTCCTCAGTCTCCAAGCTGCTGAATGAGGTGGACAACTCAGAAGTCCGGGACTAGACTGGGCCTACTCCAGGAACAACAATTAGCAGGTAAGTCTAATTTCACCTTATGCTCAGCAGGGACGTTCTACAGGTCAGTTTGTCAGAAAAGGTCAGCAACCACCCAGGCAGAAGAAAGCAAAGACTGCTAAGCCTCAACTGCCACAGCAGTCTCAGCCTCCACAAGGCCTTTGACTTTCAGCTAGAGAACTTAGCCTTCCTGGCTCTCGTGGGACCAGAGCCTTCCACCATTCCAGGAAGGTTATGTCACTTTGTCCCCAGATGGGGGCAGATAACAGCAGAGCATTGGACACTTTCCATCATACAGGCTTCATTTTTCAAGCATGCCCCCTCCCACAGTAATAAGGCAGTTCAATTCTCCGACACCTCTCATCAACCTGTTAGGTCAGGAGGTTACTATCCTTCTTGCCCAAGGGGCGATAGAAGAAGTACCCATTCCTCATCAGGGTATGGGGTTTTACTCCCCCTATTTCCTTATCCCAAAGAAAACAGGGGGATACAGACCTATCTTGGACCTCAGAGAATTGAACAAATTCCTTGTCAAAGAGAAATTCAAGATGATTTCTCTCGGAACTCTGCTGCCATACCTTCAGAGTCAGGATTGGCTTTGTTCTCTAGATCTCAAGGATGCGTACACCCATGTTCTCATCCATCCAACTCACAAAGTTCCTTCGGTTCCTTTTTCAGGGAAAGCACTACCAATACAGGGTGCTTCCTTTTGGCCTGGCCTCAGCACCAAGGGTGTTCACGAAATGCATGGCTGTTATAGCAGCATTTCTCCACACTCTAGGGATATTCGTCTTCCCCTACTTAGACGACTGGCTCATTCGAGCCCCAACAGAGTCAGAGGCCAGGACTTCTCTATCCTGCACAATGCGTATCCTTCAGTATTTGGGTCTGGTAATAAACATCCCAAAATCCAGTCTAACTCACACTCAGTCTTTGGAGTTCATAGGAGCTTTGCTGGATACCACAAAGGCAAGGGCCTACCTCCCCCAGGCCCATTGTCTTCGCATGGTGCAGTTAGCTTCTCAAGCAGTGCTAAAGTCTCATCTCACTGCTCGAGATATGTTACAACTACTAGGCCACATGGCATCCACCGTGCATGTGGTGCCCTATGCTCGCCTCCATATGAGGGCAGCCCAGTGGACTTTATCCACTCAATGGACCCAGGCATCAGGATGCCTGTCAGACAAAATAGCAAACACAAGTCGCCTTATTTTGTCCCTCCAATGGTGGAAGTCCACTCAAAACCTGTTGCTGGGGTCCCCTTTTCAACAACCTTTACCCCAAGCAACTCTCACAACAGATGCTTCTCCGATGGGTTGGGGAGCTCATCTGCAAGACCTCTCCACCCAAGGCACCTGGTCTCCACAGGAGACTCATCTACATATCAATCTCCTGGAACTCAGAACAATCTTCCTTGCTCTTCGAGTGTTCCATACCCTTCTCAGCTACAAGACAGTCCTCATTCATACGGACAATCAAGTAGCCATGTTCTATGTGAACAAGCAGGGGGGAACAGGCTCTCTGTCGGTTTGCAACGAAGCTTTGCGACTATGGGCCCTCGCCAGAGAGCATCAGATTCATCTCCTGGCAGTGTTTCTTCCAGGCATACAAAACTCTTGGGCAGACAGACTCAGTCGAGCTCTGCTTCCACACGAGTGGTCTCTGCATGCAGACCAGGTGACCAAGATTTTTCAAATTTGGGGAACCCCGGACATAGATCTCTTTGCAAGTCCATGGAATGCCAAACTTCCCCGGTTCTGTTCCAGAATTCCGCCTCAGGGGGCTCAGGCCAGGGATGCTTTCCTCCTTTATTGGGGTCAAGACTTCCTGTATACCTTTCCACCCATTCCCCTAATTCCCAAAACCCTGTTCAAGCTTCATAAAGACAGAAGCCATATGATTCTCATAGCTCCACATTGGCCCACGGTAAGTGAGGTACCCTCTGCTTCTACATCTCTCTCAAGCTCCCTCCCTGGAGTTAGGGTCTGCTCCAGATCTCCTATATCAGGAGGACGGAAGGTTATGGCATCCCAATCCCCAGTCTCTGCATCTCAGGGCTTGGTTGCTGAAGGCCTAGAACTCCATGATCTTAATATCCCTCAGCAAGTAAAAGATATTCTTTTTGCTTCCAGGAAACCTTCCACAAGATGCTCTTGTGCTTTCAAGTGGAAAAGGTTTACCATATGGTGTTCGCAAAAGGGTCTTAAAACCCTTGTGATACCTCTGGAATCCTTGCTGGAATATCTCCTGCATTTATCCAATGCAGGACTTAAGACTAACTCAGTAAGGGTCCATTTGAGTGGTATTACAGCTTCCTTTAAGCCTCTGAATGGACAGCCTATTTCCTCTCATCCTCTTATAGCAAGATTTATGAGAGGCCTTCTTCTAACTAAGCCTCCCATTAGGCCACCACCGGTGGCATGGGACTTAAACCTGGTTCTTGGGCAGCTCATGAAGCCACCCTTCGAACCTTTAGCTACTACCTCCTTAAAATTCCTTTCTTGGAAGGTTATCTTTCTTATTGCAATCACATCAGCACGTCGCATTAGTGAGTTGCAAGCGCTAGTAGCTAATCCACCTTATACAAGGTTCCATCATGACAAGGTAGTCCTTAGGACTCATCCACAATTTATGCCAAAGGTGGTCTTGCCTTTTCATCTGAACCAAGCGGTCTACCTACCTGTGTTTTTTCCAAGGCCTCATGCATCAAATGCAGAGCGGAATCTTCATACCTTGGACTGTAAAAGAGCTTTAGCCTTATCTCCAGGAACAAGCAGGAATAAGTCCTCACATATGGGTACGTCGGTACCGACGGAGCCTGCGCGGGAATGCTCCCCAGCTTTCCAGGATGAAAGCTTTTGGGACATCCCACAGCGCATGCACGCTGCCTTCCCGCCTTTCCTACCAACTCTCCTCAGTTCTTCTTTTCCGCGGAGCCAGCAGGTCGTGTTCCTGTCACCGCTGAAGAAGGTTCTTTATTTTAATTTATTTCTTTGGTTGCGTGTCTGCCTTCCCCGACGCCGGACTTTTTCTAAAAAAAAAAAAATAATATTTCTCCTCACTTGGTGTATTTTTCTTCTTAGGCCTCCAGGCCCACAAGAAACTTTCCTTCATGGAAAAACCAGCCTCTGGTTTTAAAAAATGCACTAAGTGTAGCGGTACAATTTCTGTTACAGACACCCATGAATGGTGTCTTAAATGTTTGGGGCCTGAGCACTCCGTCCCGAATTGCCAGTCCTGTTCCCTAATGTCTAAACGGGGGTTACAGAACCGAGCAGCCAAGCTCCATGTGCTGTTTCCCACGGATGCACCGGTGGTGGCATCGACATCTTCCAGGTCTTCCTCTCCTGATGGGTCTCAGGTAACCAAACATACTTTTAGCAGGTCCTCGAAGGGCAAATCTCCCTCCAAGTATCGAGATGCCTCCGGGCTTGCCCTTGAGGATCCTGCCCCAGCCAAACAAACCCGGTGGGAAGCTCCGGCTTCCAAAGCTCCTCCTATGGGGTTACAGGTTGACATCGATGGCATGGCCTCGACCGATCACCTGTTAGACTGCTCTGGGGTACCGGCACAATCTCCCGGTACCGACATCCAGGCAGTCGTGGCGTCCATGGATCACACTGTGCAATCCATGCAGCAGGCCATACTGGCTTTCATCAAGGCTGCGACGCCGTCTGTACCGCAACAAGCCCTGTTGTCGGTACCGGTACCAACCTCGATACCGGTACCGGCTGCATCGACATCGGCCAGGATGCCGCTCCCGGCTCCCTGTCCTGGGCTTTTTCTCGGTACTGACCCGGTACCGGGGACACCCGATGTCGGTACCGATCGATACGCCTATCGATCTTTGGAATCGGGCAGACGATACTTCGATTCTTCTGATGATTCTGAGTCATCGGATGAGTCCCTTGAAGTATCTGTCACCCTTCCTGAGGAGCCGCCTTCTCCAAAAAGGAGAATGTCTCCTCCAGAGGATTTGTCCTTTCAAGACTTCATAATAGAAGTAGCTAAAGGACTCTCTATTTCAGTAACCTCTGAAAAAGAACCTAGAGCAAAAAAATTAGATATTTTGGGATACTCTAAGGTTCCCAGAGAGGCAGTCACCTTGCCAATTCATGAAATTCTTCAAGAACATTTGATTGAATTGTGGGAGACTCCTCTCACCCTTTCTCCTCATTCTCGTAGATTGGACACTATGTACCGTGTCCCTCCTCCTCCTGGATTTCAAAAAACTCAGCTTCCTCACCACTCCATTGTGGTGCAGTCAGCTATGAAGAGGATAAAGAGTACCAAAAGACACTCTTCTACTCCTCCAGGAAGAGAATGCAGGACCTTGGATGCTTTTGGTAGGAAAATCTTCCAAGCTAGCATGCTTATTGCCAGAATCAATTCATACAGCCTTTATATGGGTATGTTTCTGAAGGAGGTTGCAGAAAAGCTGCACAACTTTCTCCCTTTTATTCCAGAAGATAAAAGGGATGAATTCCTTCTTTGGCTTAAGCATATTCAAGACATTTCAAAGTTTTCCAACAGGGCAGCCTTTGATTCTTTTGAGGGTGCCAACAGAGCCTCAGGCATTGCTATAGCTGCTCGTAGAATTGCTTGGCTCCAGGCTTCTGATCTAGAACCCTGGGTTCAAGATGGTTTAGGAAATCTGCCCTGTACAGGCCTCAGGCATTGCTATAGCTGCTCGTAGAATTGCTTGGCTCCAGTCTTCTGATCTAGAACCCTGGGTTCAAGATGGTTTAGGAAATCTGCCCTGTACAGGCCTCAGGCATTGCTATAGCTGCTCGTAGAATTGCTTGGCTCCAGTCTTCTGATCTAGAACCCTGGGTTCAAGATGGTTTAGGAAATCTGCCCTGTACAGGTGAAAACCTATTTGGCAAGGAGTGGCAAATTAAAACCACTCAAATGGATGAAGAAAATGCTGCTCTGGATAGACTTTCTAAGTCTACCTCCACTCCGGCCAAGAAAAAATCTTTTAAAAAGTCTTTTTACAAGAAGGGCAGACTTCCTTCCACTTCTGGTCAACAGTCTTCTACAGGTCGTTTTGCTACTAAGCGTCAGCAACCTAAACAGGCCAGGCCTAAACCTGCAGGGGCTGCTGCAACCCAGCAGTCCCAAGCCCCTCAGGGTTTTTGACTTGACACTAGAGAACTTAACCTTTCTGGCTCTACAACAGCCAGAACCTCTCACCATTCCAGGAAGGTTAGCTCATTTTGCTCCCAGATGGGAGCAAATCACATCAGAGCAGTGGACCCTCTCCATCATCAGAGAGGGCTACAAACTTCATTTCTTAGACCTTCCTCCCTACACCATGGTGAGACATTTCAATTCTCCCACATCTCTCCTCGACCTTCTGGATCAGGAGGTCACTACCCTTCTGGCCCAGGGGGCCATTGAAGAAGTTCCTCTTCTTCAACAGGGGTCAGGGTTTTACTCCCCCTATTTTCTCATTCCAAAGAAAACAGGGGGATACAGACCCATTCTAGATCTCAGAGAATTGAACAAATTCCTATGCAAGGAGAAGTTCAAGATGCTTTCTCTAGGCACTCTCCTTCCATACCTGCAGAGTCAGGATTGGCTTTGTTCTCTAGATCTCAAGGATGCGTACACTCATGTCCTCATCCATCCATCTCACAGAAAATTCCTACATTTTCTGTTCCAGGGAAAACATTACCAATACAGAGTGCTTCCTTTCGGTCTAGCCTCTGCTCCAAGAGTGTTCACCAAATGCATGGCAATAGTTGCTGCATTTCTACGCACTCTGGGAATATTTGTCTTCCCATTCCTGGACGACTGGCTCCTCCGAGCTCCAACCCAGTCAGAGACTCAGATCTCCCTGAACCGCACCAGGCGCATTCTGCAATACCTGGGACTTGTGGTAAACCTCCCAAAGTCCCAGCTCACCCCTACTCAGTCCCTGGAATTTATAGGGGCCTGTTTGGACACCACTTCTGCAAGGTCCTACCTTCCTCAGGCCCGTTGTCAACGTCTAGTGCAGTTAGCCTCCCAGATTCAGTCAAAGAGCCATTTAACTGCCAGGGAGATGCTACAGCTGCTAGGCCATATGGCTTCCACAGTACATGTGGTACCCTATGCTCGCCTACACATGAGAGCAGCTCAATGGACTTTGTCCACCCAGTGGACTCAAGCTTCAGGAGCTCTCTCAGACCAAATAGCAAACTCCAAACGTCTCTTTTGGTCTCTCCAATGGTGGATGTCCATTCAAAATCTGTTGCTGGGGTCCCCCTTCCAACCTTTGTTGCCCCAAGCAATCCTCACAACAGATGCCTCCCAAACAGGTTGGGGAGCTCATCTACAGGACCTCTCCACCCAAGGCACTTGGTCCCCACAGGAGACCTCTCTTCATATCAACCTCTTGGAACTTCGAGCAGTGTTCCTAGCTCTCAAGGTCTTTCATACCCTCCTCAGCTACCAGACAGTCCTCATTCAAACGGACAATCAGGTAGCCATGTTTTACATATAGAAGCAAGGAGGAACCGGCTCTCTGTCGCTTTGCAACGAAGCTCTAAGATTATGGGCCTTCGCCAGAGAGCATCAAATCCATCTCCTGGCAGTATACCTCCCAGGAATTCAAAACTCTTGGGCAGACAGACTCAGTCGAGTTCTGCTTCCACACTAATGGTCCCTGCACATGGATCAGGTACTCAGAATCTTTCAGGAATGGGGAACCCCGGACATAGACCTATTTGCAAGTCCATGGAATGCCAAACTTCCCCGGTTCTGTTCCAGAATTCCGTGTCAGGGAGTTCAGGCCAAGGATGCCTTCCTCCTTCATTGGGGTCAGGACTTCCTGTATGCCTTTCCACCCATTCCTTTGATTCCCAAGACTCTGTTCAAATTTCAGAGGGATCAAGGATCTATAATCCTCATAGCTCCACGCTGGCCACGCCAAGTGTGGTACCCTATACTTCTGCATCTCTCCCAAGCCCCCTCCCTGGACTTGGGAGCTGCTCCAGACCTTCTGTCTCAGGAGGAGGGGACTTTGTGGCATCCAAACCCCAAGTCCCTTCACCTCAGAGCTTGGTTACTGAAGGCCTAGACCTTCAAGACTTCAATCTTTCGCAGCAAGTGAAGGATATCCTCCATGCTTCCAGGAAACCTTCCACTAGGCGTTCCTATGCTTTTAAATGGAAAAGATTTTCCATTTGGTGTGCTCAACAGGGTCTTGACCCTCTGGCACTCCTGTGAATTCTCTATTAGAATATCTCCTGCATCTTTCCAATGCAGGCCTTAAAACGAATTCAGTAAGGGTCCATTTAAGTGCTATTGCAGCATCCCTTAAGCCTATCAATGGACAACCTGTTTCCTCTCATCCTCTTATTGCAAGATTCATGAGAGGCCTAAGTTTAACTAAACCTCCCATTCGACCTCCTCCGGTGGCATGGGACTTGAATTTGGTTCTTGGTCAGCTTATGAAGCCACCTTTTGAACCCTTAGCCACTACCTCCTTGAAATTTCTTTCCTGGAAGGTTATTTTCCTTGTTGCAATCACTTCTGCTCGCCGCATCAGTGAACTGCAGGCCTTAGTGGCTAATCCACCTTATACAAGGTTCCATCATGATAAGGTAGTCCTTAGGACAAATCCTCACTTTATGCCTAAAGTGGTCTCACCTTTTCATCTTAATCAAGAGGTATATTTACCTGTCTTTTTTCCAGCTCCTCATGCATCCACTGCAGAGAGGAACCTTCATACTCTAGATTGTAAAAGAGCTCTTGCTTTTTACTTACACAGGACACAGCAACATAGAAGGTCTTCCCAGCTTTTTGTTGCTTTTGATCCTTCTCATTTAGGACTTCCAGTCTCTAAAAGAACACTGTCCAATTGGATTGCTCAGTGTATTTCTTTTGCTTACCAGAGTAAGAACCTTTCTCCAGGACCAAGCAGGAAGTCAGTCCTCACTGATGGGTGACGTCGGCGCCGACGGAGCCCTCGCAGAGCAATTTTCCCCAGCTTTCAAAGAAAGCCTTTGGGAATTGCAGCGCGCATGCGCGGTCGTCTTCCCGCCCGAGGGTGCCATCTTAGCCAGTCTTCATTTTTCCGCGGAGCCCTACAGACGTCCCCGTCTTGTCCCCGCGAAAAAGTCGATTTTCTTCATTATTTTATTCTTATTTCCTTCGGTTCGACGCCGATCTTTTTCCCGCCCGGACTCGCGACGCCGGTCACGAGTCCTCTTACTTTTTTTCGGTTTTTCTGACTTTGTCAGCTTTCGTTTTCGATTTTTCCCTGGCAGCCCGGTCCTTTGACCTCGCAGGGGCCCTTTTTCCCCCGATGGCTGCCAGTGGGTTTAAGCGGTGTGGTCAGTGTGACCGAAATATGTCACTAACTGACACACACGACTTTTGCCTCCGCTGCCTGGGCCCGGATCATGAGGAACTGATCTGTGGGCCCTGCGGCAAAATGTCCTCAAAAGCGTTGAGAAGTCGGCGGCATCAGCGTGATCGAATCTTCGCTGACCCCAGCCGTACCCGGACCTCGTCGGAGGCCTCCGCGTCAAAAGGCTCCAGCTCGGACCGTCGCCGGAGTTCCTCCGACCGGGGTTCTCCCTCCGGGGACCATCGTCGGAAGGTGAAACCCGCGAGGGCGGCGTCGGTGGACGCTCCTGGTTCCGCGAGGGCCAGGTCGCATAGCCCCGACAACCGCCCCGGGTCCTTGGAGAAGGAACACCTCACGAAGCGACCTCGCCTGGAGTCGGAGACGCCTGCTCGGGTAAGTCCTGTGGTCCTTCTGGACTCGCCTCCGCGACAGCCGACGTTGGGCCCGACGCTGTCGGGGCCCGAGTCGGGGACTGCTGGGTCACCTGAGCTCGGACTCAGGTTGACGGCCTTGGAGAGCAGACTGTCTGCCTTCATGGACCAGCAGAGGGCACTGCTCGCTGGCCTCGCTGGCGCCGCTGCCCCGACCGCCGGGACGTCGACGTCCAAGTCGACCCCGGAGACCGAGCCGATCCTCGAGTCGATGAGAACTCGAGTCGATCCTCGGTCGAGGTCACCCTCGGCCTCCCGTTCGGGACCGAGGTCGCCGACGCCGACTCCCTCGGCGTCGGCGCGGCAGACGCCGCGCCCTGCCCGGGCCGACCCCACCGAGTCCTGCCCGGGCCGACCCCACCGAGTCCTCGTCGGAGTCGGTCTGGGAGTCTGAGGAGGAAGAGTCACCTGATTCTTTCCGGACTCGGTGTGTCCCCTCGGACTCACCAGAGTCCGAGCCTCGGAAGCAGTCCCCCCCGGAGGATGCCCGGTTCTCGGACTTCGTTAGGGATATGGCCAAGGCTTTGGCCTTCCCTGCGGATCCCGAGGAGGAGCCTCGAGCCGAAGAGCTCGACGCCCTCCAGTATGACTCTCCCGCGAGGGAACACTTTACTGTACCGGTTCCTCCTATGCTGGAACGACTACTCTTCCGCATGTGGGAGAGTCCGGCCTCCTCGCCGGTCCTGATCAAGCGGGTCGATTCTATCTATCGAGTCCGCAAGAGCCCTGGCTTTCAAAAGGCACAGCTACCACACCATTCCATGGTAGTGGAATCGGCCATGCATCGTCTTAAGAGCCAGAAGATGCACTCCTCGGTGCCTCCTGGCAGGGAGGCCCGTAACCTGGATGGCCTTGGTAAGAAGTGTTTCCAGGGCTCTATGCTCGCATGTCGTGTCCAGACTTACCAGCTATACATGGGCATTTATCTCCGGGATCTGGCTAAAGAACTAGCCGGATTCTCCGCTGGTTTGTCCGAGGAACCCTTGCGGAGGTTCCTGGCCTTGTCCACTGGCATTCGGGAATGCTCAAAGTTCATGTCCCGGGCAGCCTATGATGGCTTTGAAGCATCGGCTCGAGTGGCCGCAGCCGGCATCGGTGCCCGCCGACAGGCTTGGCTTCAGTCGTCAGACCTTGAGCCCTGGGTGCAGGACAAGTTGGTCGATGTCCCCTGCCGAGGCGAAAACCTCTTTGGCAAGCCCATGGCGGAAAAGGCTGCGCAAATTGAGACTGAGACTCTCACCAGGACCAGGCTTTCTAGGAAGACCTCCGCCCCTTCCCAGAAAAAGAAGGGCTCGGGGAAAAAGTCCTTTTACCCGAGGAAGGCGGCTGCCTACAAACAATACCCCCATTATCAGGCCCCTGCAGCTCCCCAACAGGGCCAGCAGGCCAAGGGACGGGGTAACGGGTCCCGTAGGCAGCAAGCCCCCAAGCCTGCACCACCAGCCCCTGCTCAGCAGGGTGGGGGTTTTTGACTCACAATGCATAGCCTCTCCCCCCCCGCTGGTTCCTCCCAGCACCGGAGGCCGGCTGGTTCACTTCGCCCACAGGTGGTCCAGCATCACCACAGATACCTGGGTGCTTCAAGTCGTGCGGGAAGGCTATCTTCTCCACTTCCACCAGGTCCCTCCCTCCTATTTTCCGGGAGAACCTCCACGACCCCCTCTGCACAGGGAATTACTCCTTCAGGAGTTAGCAGGTCTTCTACAGGAACAGGCGGTGGAACCGGTGCCACACCACCTGAGAGGTCAAGGCTTTTATTCCAGGTATTTTCTAATACCAAAGAGAACAGGGGGCCTCAGACCCATCCTGGACTTGCGCAACCTCAACAAGTTCCTTGTGCGGGAGAAGTTCAAAATGCTTACCCTTGGAATCCTTCTGCCCTACCTCCAGCAGGGAGATTGGCTATGCTCCTTGGATCTAAAGGATGCCTACACGCACATCCTCATCCACCCAAGCCACCGCCAATACCTAAGGTTTGTGGTGGCAGGAAATCATTACCAGTACAGAGTACTGCCCTTTGGCCTGTCCTCCGCGCCGCGAGTCTTCACAAAATGTCTCGCGGTGGTGGCGGCCCATCTCCGGCTTCACGGCCTCTATGTCTTTCCGTACCTCGACGACTGGCTCATCAGAGCAGCGTCCGCTCGAGAGGTCACCAACGCCACGCGCCGCACGGTGACTCTTCTGCAACACTTGGGCTTTGTTATAAACTTCGCAAAGTCCACTTTGCTCCCCTCACAGGATCTCGAGTTCATC
This sequence comes from Ichthyophis bannanicus, assembly GCA_033557465.1. Classification (NCBI taxonomy): domain Eukaryota; kingdom Metazoa; phylum Chordata; class Amphibia; order Gymnophiona; family Ichthyophiidae; genus Ichthyophis; species Ichthyophis bannanicus. The sequence continues at coordinate 301,394,095 of CM066033.1, forward strand.
GGCGCAAGGCTGCACACTCCTCAGGTGCGAGCATACCTACCGCTCGACAGGGCTCGACGGCTCATGGACCTAGCCGACCGCTTTCGCAGCCAGCCCCTGGTTTCCGCCAGGCGCTTCCTGAGACTGCTCGGCCATATGGCTTCCACTGTCCATGTGACCCCCAATGCCCGCCTGAATATGCGGCCTGCTCAGTGGTGTCTCCGCCAGCAGTGGCGGCAAGCCACAGGCGGCCTAGCGGACCTAGTGCGCGTCTCCGAACCGCTGATCTCGTCTCTCCGGTGGTGGCTTCGGCAGCCGAACCTGATATTCGGAATGCCTTTCCAGCCACCTCAGCCGACCCGGGTGCTGACCACGGATGCGTCCCTCCTGGGCTGGGGAGCACATTGCCAAGGGGCACGTACTCAGGGCCTCTGGACCACGTGGGAGTCTGCTCAGCAGATCAACTTCCTGGAGCTCAGGGCGATCCGCCTGGCTCTCAAGGCGTTCTCCCACCTGACTTCCCACCAGTCCGTCCTTGTACAGACGGACAATCAAGTTGCCATGTTCTACGTGAACAAGCAGGGGGGCACGGGCTCCTTCCTCCTTTGCAGGGAGGCACAGAAACTCTGCTCTTGGGCCGTCAGTCATGGCATTCTCCTCAAGGCGGTTTATCTCCCGGGCCAAGAGAATTGCCTGGCGGACAAACTCAGCAGGATCCTCCAGCCGCACGAGTGGCGTCTGGATCCCTTGGTAGTCCAGAAGCTCTTCCTAAAGTGGGGCCTCCCCACGGTGGATCTCTTTGCCAGTCCTCACAACCGGCAACTTCCTCGCTTCTGCTCTCGTCAGCCACACCCCCTTCGGGTTGCGGCGGACGCTTTTCTAATTTCATGGTCGGGGAGCCTTCTGTACGCTTTCCCTCCCATCCCGCTAGTCTCTCGGACTCTTTTCAAGGTTCTCCGAGACAAAGCCTTCATGATCCTGGTGGCCCCTCGCTGGCCCAGACAGCCGTGGTTTCCGCTTCTACTGCAATTAGCGGTGGAGGATCCATTCCCTCTGGGGGTACAACCGGATCTCCTCACTCAGGATCAGGGGTCTCTACTACACCCCAACCTCAGGTCTCTCAACCTCATGGCCTGGCTGCTGAGAGGGTAGTCCTTGCTCCCCTTCTCCTGCCGGCAGAGGTGGAGGAGGTCGTCTTGGCTTCGCGACGGCCTTCTACCCGCAAATGCTACGCCCTTAAATGGCGTCGCTTTGCCGTCTGGTGTACCCAACAGTCTCAGGATCCCTTCTCCTGCCCGGTGTCGGTGATCTTGCAATACTTGCTACACCTCTCTAATCTGGGACTTAAGTCCAACTCCGTCAAAGTTCACCTCAGTGCTCTTTCGGCACATCATGTGCCGGTGGACGGTAGACCTCTCTCCAGCGACCCTCTCGTAGCGAGGTTTCTCCGAGGTCTCCTTCTACTTAAACCACCTCTGCGCCCGCCAGCGCCTGACTGGGACCTGAATGTGGTTTTGCAGCGGATCACCTGTCCGCCTTTTGAACCTATGGCTACCTGTTCTCTCCGTTTTCTGTCTTGGAAAACACTGTTCTTGATAGCCCTCACTTCCGCTAGACGCGTAAGTGAATTGCAGGCCCTTGTGTCTGATCCCCCTTACACTCGGTTCTACAAAAATAGGGTAGTCCTACGGACTCACCCAAAATTTCTTTCAAAAGTGGTCTCCCCTTTCCACATCAATCAGGAGGTGGTACTTCCAACCTTCTTTCCCAGACCACACTCCAGCCGAGCTGAAACGGTCCTCCATACCCTGGACTGTAGAAGGGCTTTGAACTTCTACCTTGACCGTACGCGGGAGCACCGTAAAGCTGCTCAGCTTTTTGTGTCTTTTGACCCCAATAAATTGGGGCTCCCGGTCTCCAAGCGTACTCTGTCCATCTGGGTTGCGGACTGTATCTCTTGGGCTTATGGGGCAGCCGGACTCTCCTTGGAAAGTCGGGTCATGGCTCATTGCGTTCGGGCAAAGGCTACGTCAGTGGCTTACCTCCGCTCTGTTCCGCTGGCAGACATCTGCCGGGCCGCTACTTGGTCTTCGAGCCAGACTTTTGCGGTCCATTACTGTCTCGAGAGGGAGTCCCGCAGGGACAGTGCTTTCGGACAGGCAGTCCTCCGTAATCTCTTTGAGGTCTGAGCAACTCCTACCCTCCATCCCGGATGTGGGCTACCGGTGGGTGATAATTCAGCGAAGATTCTGTCCTTCTGTGCTGCTGAGCTAGAGGGAGCTCATTTTTGTGCTTAGGGTCTCCGGTAGCCTTGAGCTTGGGAGTCCCATCAGTGAGGACTGACTTCCTGCTTGGTCCTGGAGAAAGCGTAGTTACTCACCTGTAACAGGTGTTCTCCAGGAGCAGCAGGAATCAGTCCTCACTACCCTCCCTCCTCCCCTTGGAGTTGCAATCGTCTGCTTATGTTCTTTTTGCAAATTTTTATGCTGTCTTTTTTAGCTATGTCATCTGACTGGCTAAGATGGCACCCTCGGGCGGGAAGACGACCGCGCATGCGCGCTGCAATTCCCAAAGGCTTTCTTTGAAAGCTGGGGAAAATTGCTCCGCGAGGGCTCCGTCGGCGCCGACGTCACCCATCAGTGAGGACTGATTCCTGCTGCTCCTGGAGAACACCTGTTACAGGTGAGTAACTACGCTTTCTCTGGAGGGCCATGTCACAGCTCACAATGTGAGGGTCATGGCCACCTCTATGGCTCATCTTCATTCTGTGTCCATCGACCAGATCTGTCGAGCAGCCACCTGGGCCTCGGTTCATACCTTCACAGTCCATTACTGTTTGGACAAGGACTCCCGCTGGGATGCCTTGTTTGGTCAGGCTGTCCTCAGACACCTGTTCCATTCTTGAACAACTCCTGCCCTCCTTCCCTGAATGGATGCCTGAGATCCATAGGAAAACGAGGAACCCTTCAGGGTCTCATACCCTTGGGGATCTCCCAGGCATCTTAGCTAGGGAGTCCCCATATGTGAGGACTTATTCCTGCTTGTTCCTGGAGATAGCACAGTTACTTACCTGTAACAGGTGATCTCTGGGAACAGCAGGAATTAGTCCTCACAACCCTCCCACCTCCCCTAGGAGTTGTATCTCTCTTTTTGTCTTTCCTTTCCTCTCTCTCTCTATTGTCTCAGCTTTAAACTTGAACTGAGGAGAGTTGGTAGGAAAGGCGGGAAGGCAGCGCGCATGCGCTGTGGGATGTCCCAAAAGCTTTCATCCTGGAAAGCTGGGGAGCATTCCCGCGCAGGCTCCGTCGGTACCGATGTGCCCATATGTGAGGACTAATTCCTGCTGTTCCCAGAGATCATCTGTTACAGGTAAGTAGCTGTGCTTTACTTACAAAGAACACAGCAACATAGAAAGTCCTCTCAACTCTTTGTTGCTTTTAATCCTTCTCATTTGGAACTTCCAGTCTCCAAGAGAACACTTTCTAACTGGATTTCTCAGTGTATTTCCTTCGCCTATCAGAGTAAGAACCTTTCTCTGGAGGGCCATGTCGCAGCTCACAATGTGAGAGCCATGGCAGCCTCAATGGCTAATCTGCACTCTGTGTCTATCGATGACATCTGTCGAGCAGCCACCTGGGCCTCTGTTCATACTTTCACAGCCCATTTCTGCTTGGACAAGGACTTCCACCGGTATGCCTTGTTTGGTCAGGCTGTTCTCCAACACCTGTTCCATACCTAATCAACTCCTACCCACCATCCCTGGTAGGATGCCAGAGATCCATGGGGGGAAGTGTAGCCCTTCTCAGGGACACACAACTTCTGGGGTCTTTCCCTGGCATCTAAAGCTAGGGAGTCCCCATATGTGATGACTACATTCCTGCTTGTTCCTGTAGATAGCATAGTTACTCACCTGTAACAGGTGATCTCCGGGAACAGCAGGAATTTAGTCCTCACAACCCACCCACCTCCCCTAGGAGTTGTATTTCTCTATCTCTTTCCCTTTCTCTCTCTCTCTCTCTTTGTCTCAGCTTTAAAACTCAAGTGGAGAGAGGCAGTTGGGAAAGGCGGGAAGGCAGCACTCAGGCGCTGTGGGATGCTCCCAAAAGCTTTCTAATTGGACGCTGGGGAGCGTTCCCGTGCAGGCTCCGTCGGTACCGACGATACCCATATGTGAGGACTAAATTTCTGCTGTTCCCGGAGATCACCTGTTACAGGTGAGTAACTATGCTATCCAGTGGGATACTGTGATACCAGGGTACAATTTATATCACAATGATAGGATGGATCAGATTGATGGAGGAATGATGCTGTGTATGCTATTGAAGACATTAACTCAGAGCTACTCAATTCCAGTCCTGGAGGTCCGCAACCCTGCAGGTTTTTGGGATATCCCTAATGATATGCATGAGATATATATGCATTAGAGATAGCCTGCCAACCTGACTGGTTTTTGGCCCTCCAGGGCTGGATTTGGAGACCCCTGCCTTACACCTCTGTCATTTAAGATTGTAAGTGGGCAAGGTGCAGATGTCCAAGACATCAAAAAGGTTAGAATTTGTCACATTCCTCCTTGCTTCTCACCACCACCAAAATATTGTCTATTAGACAACTTTTTGGTGGTGTTGAGAATCTAGGAGGAATGTGACACATTCTATCTACCCTTTTGATGTCTAGAACATCTGTACCTTGCCCACTCACAATCTTAAAAGACAGAGGTGTAAGGCAGGAGTCTCCAAATCCAGCCCTGGAGGGCCACAAACCAGTCAGGTTGGCAGGCTATCTCTAATGCATATATATCTCATGCATATCATTAGGGATATCCCGAAAACCTGCAGGGTTGCAGACCTCCAGGACCGGAATTGAGTAGCTCTGCATTAACTCAAACAGAATCAAAGTTCTTCAGGAAACTACGCACTGTGGAATCTTTACGGAATTGATTTTCCATGTGTGAAGGGGAATAGTAGAGTAGTGGTGGTTTGCTACTGTCCGCCTGGTGAGAGTGAACAGATGATGAAATTTTAACAAAAATTAGGAAAGCTAACAACTTTTCAACACAGTAATAATAGGTGATTTCAATTACCTTGATATTGACTAGATAACTGTCAAGCCCAAGACATGCTAGGAAGGTAAAGTTACCAGATGAAACAATGACAGCTTCATTGAGCAGCTGATTCAGGAAGAGGGTGAGCTATCTAAATCTAGTCCTTAGTGCAATGTAGGATTTGGGGCTACTTGGCAAGCGTGATCATAACATGATCAAATTTCACCTTATAACTAGAGCAAGGACACTAAGGAAACTTAGGGTGGTGTTTACTAAATGGCGGTAGCCGACTCTGTGCGATATTGGAACTGCGGCCCCATTGATTTTTTTATGCCAGAAATTGTATTTAATGGTGGTTATTCAGAGGAACTAAAATCTCAATGAACCAGGATAATATAATATGCCAGTTCAACAAACTAAAGAGAAACAAATCACCTGGACAGAATGGTTTATATCTGAGTGCTGAAAGAATTCAAGAATCAAATTGCAGATAAGCTATTATCTACTACTGCTACTTATCTATATAGTGTTACTAGGCATACACAGTGCTGTACGCATACACATAGAAAACAGTCCCTGCTCCAGAGAGCTTACAGTTTACTAAAACAGAGACAGAACAACGGGGGGCTAGGTAATTCTTAAGGGAAATCATTAAAATATACCTGAGTGAAGACAAGAGAATAAGGGGGTCAGGATCAAAAGCGGCCTCGAAGAGATGAGTTTTTAGCTTGGACTTGAATAGGAGCAGCGATGGAGTCTGGCAGGTAGTTTATGCCAGTAGTCTGGGATCTTTCATTAAGCTTACTGAAGATGGAGGGTGGCCAGTGTAATGCCAGTTTTTGAAGGGATCATTCAGGAAACTACAGACCAGTGAGCCTGACATGAGTGTTGGACAAAATAGTAGAAGCTATTATAGAGAGGAAAATTACTGAACACGCAGGTATGGTTTAATGGGACTGTGAACATGGATTTAGTTAAGATCAAGTTTCAATAATTATCTCCATTTTTTTCAGTTGGGGTAGGAATGAGTAAACATGAATAAATATAAACCAGTTGATAGAGTGTATTTAGATTTTCAGAGAGCTTTTGATAAAGTACCTAATGTAAGACTTCTGAGGAAATTAAAAAGCTTGTGATAGGAGTCAATGAACTGGTTAAAAGAGAGAGAAGAGAGTAGGGTTAAATGACAATTTTCTCAGTGAAGGAAGGTGAATAATAGCGTCCCTCAGGGATTTGTACTGGGACTGGTACTTTTTAGCATTTTTATAAATGATCTGGAAATGGGAACTACTAGCAAGGTTATTAAACTTGCATTTTATTCAGTTGCTAAATTGCATGTAGGTTATGAGAAATTGCAGGAGGACCTTGTGAGATTGGGAAACTGCATAGAAATAGCAGATTAAATTTAATTTGGACAGTTGCAGTGTGATACATAAGAAAGAATAACCCAAACTATAGATACAGTGCAAAGTTGCACATTAGGCATCACCACCCAGGAAGAGTATCTAAATGTAAACATAGACTGTATGTTGAAAGTTTTCAGCAGCCAAAAATAAGCAGTCAAATACAGGAATTAATAAGGAATAAAACAACAAATGTTATTGTATCGCTGTAATTTCACCTTGAGTATTTTGTGCAATTCTGGTCACTGTATCTCAAAAAAGATATACAGATGCTCTTCGACTTATAATGGGGTTACGTTCCGAAAAAACAATTGTAAATCGAAAATATCATAACTCAAATTCAACATTTATTTGTATACAGTACAATTATACAATATCTTTATGTATTTAAACACGTCATTTGTAGCTACAAGATGGTGGTTCTTCATCCAGGACATCATTTTTTTTTCTTCTTCTAATTCCTGGTGGTGGTTCTTCTGGGTTGATTTTAGCATTTATTCATATACAATTTACAGTACAGTACAAGTTAAGGTTATACAGTATCTTCATCCAGGTTGAATTCAACATTTACAGTATACAGTACAGTATAGGTTACAGGTCATACAGTATCTTTATGTACATAAACACTTCATGCATCGCTAGAAGATGGTGGTTCTTCATCCAAGCCATCAAGTTTTTCTTCTAATTCCTGTGAAAAGCTTGTTGATCCTACAGGTTTGGATGGCACAGGTTGAGTGTCACTTGTCAATGTTGATGGCATCTGTCTCTTAAAGTAGATATCCAATTTAGACTGAACCATTTATTTTTTCTTGTTGCAAATTTTCTTGTAACAAGCAAGAGCATCCTCTATTAAATGTTCAAATCTTGAGAACTTTTCAAAATGAACGTCCATTTGTTCTGTCATCTGAGTTTCCCTGTGGTGGTAGTTAGTCACCTGCCTCTGGTTCTTTTCCTTTTTCTTCTTCTAGCTCAATGAGCTCCTTGTTCATGAGCTCCTCAGCTTCTGCTTCAAGCACCTGCTCAACATGTTATTTGTCCACTTCTAACGCGAGCTTCTACCCTACCACTAGAATCTTATTTCCGATTTCACTTAATGCTTCATCTTTGTCAAAACCTTTGATGAAGTGCACATATGTCATCAAAATTGTTTTCTATATCCCATTCATACACTTCTTCCCACGCAACACCAATGTTCCTTATGGTGCGCAAGAGGTCAAATTCCTTCTAGACCTCCTGAAGTGTATGGCCATATTTTGTAGCCTCAATCACCTGTGTAAATGTTTTCCTTCGATAATATGTCTTGAATGTGGTCACAACATCTTGGTCCATCAGTTGAATGAGCATTATTTTGTTAGGATGCAGATAAACAACTTTTGCGTCTGGGTGCATGTCGCTGAGATGAGGTAGATGCCCTGGTGCGTTATCTAAAATTAGAATAATCTTGAATGGGATATTGCTTTTAAAGCAGTCGTCTTTAACCTAGAGAGTGAAGCAATTAAAAAATCAGTCTTCAAACACTAGCGTCGTCCATGCTTTCTTGTTATTATGATAATGCACGGGAAGTAATTGCTGACATTTTTGAAAGCTCTTGGGTTTTCAGAATGGTAAATCACTAATGGTTTGAGTTTAAACCCGGTCACATTACCACCAAGAAGAAGCATAGCATGGTCTTTGAACATCTTAAAACCTAGCATTGTCCTTGCTTCTTGATGGATGTATATATGCTCTAGCATACTTTTCCAAAATAAACTGGTCTCATCAACATTAAAGATTTGCTCGAGCAAGTAATTTTCAATTATGATGATTTTATGCAACTCTTCATTAAATGCTGTGGCACCTCCATATCAGCATTTGCTGCCTCACCACTAACCTTCACGTTGTAAAAATTGTGATGCCTTTTGAACCACTGGAACTAGCTGTAAATGTCTGGGTATACGAAGGATCATCATCATTGTCCTTTAGGGTATCAAAAAGACTTGTAGCCTTCGCCTTTATTATTAGTGGTATCCGTTTCTGGATTTGATCCTCCATCCGCATGACTAACAGTTTTTCCATGTTGTTAAGTGCCGTCGAGTCGGAGTTGACTCATGGCGACCCTCTGGATAGCTATCCTAAATTGTGTTCGGTCTTCGGTCAGGCGGCTCATTGTTGACAGACTGGTACCCGTAGCTGCTGTTATTGTATCGATCCATCTCATTGCTGGCCTTCCTCTTTTGCGTTGACCTTCTATCTTGCCAAGCATGATGTCTTTCTCTAATGTTCTCTCTCTTTGCATGATGTGTCCAAAGTATGAAAGTCGAAGTCTTGTCATCTGAGCTTCTAAAGAAAGCTTAGGTTTGATCTCCTCTAGTACCGACTGGTTTGTTCTTCGGGCAGTCCATGGTATACACAGTATTCGCCGCCAGCACCATAATTCAAAGGCATCAATTTTCTTCCTGTCTGTCTTTTTCACTGTCCAGCTTTCACATCCATATGATGTTATTGAAAATACCATGGCTTGTACAAGTCGAATCTTTGTATGGAGAGAGACATCTCTGCTCTTGAGAATCTTATATAGGTCTTTCATAGCCATTCTGCCAAGAGCAATACGTCGTCTGATTTCTTAACTGCTTGTTGCTTCTTTATTGATAGTTGATCCAAGTAGGTTAAAGTTGTTCACAATTTCAATTTCTTCTCCTTCAACGATGAACCTGTTGATTATGCCAGTTGTCATGATCTTTGTCTTCTTTACATTAAGGTGCAGGCCCATTTTGAGACTATGTTCTTTGGTTGTGAGAAGCAAATGTTTCAGATCATCTTCACTTTCAGCCAATAATGTGGTGGTATCAGCATAGCGAAGGTTGTTGATGAGTCTTCCACCAATCTTCACACCTCTGTTGTCTTCATACAATCCTGCTTCTCTGATGATTTGTTCTGCATATAAATTAAACAGGTAGGGGGAAAGTATGCAGCCTTGTCTTACACCTTTGCTTATTTTAAACCATTCTGTTTCTCCTTGTTCCGTTCAAACTGTTGCTTCTTGATCAATGTACAGATTGCGCAAGAGAACGATCAGGTGTTCTGGTATACCCATGCTTCTTAATGTGGCCCAGAGTTTCTCATGGTTTACACAGTCAAAAGCCTTGCTATAGTCGATAAAGCACAAATAGATATCCTTTTGGTATTCTTTAGTCTTTTCAAGGATCCATCTCACATCCGCAATGATGTGTCTTGTTCCTCGCCCTTTCCTGAACCCTGCCTGCACTTCAGGTAGTTCTTGTTCCAGGTATGGTTGTAGTCTCTTTTGAATAATCTTTAGTAGAATCTTGCTGGCATGTGGGATCAGAGCGATTGTTCGATAATTTCCACAGTCAGTTGGATCACCTTTCTTTAGTATTGTTATAAACACAGATCTTTTCCAGTCAGTTGGCCATGATGTTGTCTTCCATATTTCTTGGCAGAGCCTTGTAAGTATGGTAACAGTTGCATCAGATTGCTGCAATACTTCTATAGGAATGCTATCAATGCCTGGTGCTTTTTTTCTTTGATATGGCTTTCAATGCTGCTTCATCTTCTTCTTTCATCACCAATGGTTCCCGATCATAAGGTACAGGTTGAAACGGCTGTTGGTCCACTTGATCTTTATCATATAAATACTCTGTATATTCCTTCCACCTTTTCTTGATCTTCTCAGCATCATTCAACATAGAACCTTGAGCATCTTGTAACATTCCAATTCGAGGCTGGAACTTTTTCTTTAACTCTCGTAGCTTTAGGAAAGCCGATCTTGTTCTTCCTCTAATAGTTTCTGCTTCTATTTCCTTGCAAGTGTCATTGTAGTACTTTTCCTTGTCCTGTCTTGCTGCATGTTGGAAATCTCTGTTGAGCTCTGCGATTGTCTTTTTCTCCTCTGGCTTTAGCTTCTCTGCGTTTCTGGGCAATTTTCAGAGTGTCTTTGGTTATCCATTTTGACCGCTTTTGCTTTTTCACCTTTTGTAGAGACTTCTCGCTTTCTTCCAACACAACCTTCTTGATGTCATTCCATAACTCTTCTGGAGCTCTGTCATTTGTATCTAAAGCAGCAAATCGATTTTGCAGGCAGTCTTTAAATTCCAGTGGTATATTCTCAAGGTCATATTTTGCTGCATTCATGAGTGGTTTGCTTTTTTTCAACTTTAGCTTGAGTTTGCATACTAGTAGTTGATGATCTGTACCACAGTCAGCTCCAGGTTTTGTCTTTGTTGATGTTATAGAACTTTTCCATCGTTGACTTCCACAGATGTAGTCAATTAGATTTTTATACAATCCATTGGGTGAAGTCCGTGTGTACAGTTGCCGCTTGTGTTGCTGGAAGAAGGTGTTTGAGATGAATAGATCAATGGTCTTGTAGAATTCTATCAGTCTTTCTCCTGCTTTATTTCTGTTGCCAAGTCCATATTTTCCAACTACTTTGCCGCCTTCTTTGTTGCCAACTTTTGCGTTCCAGTCACCCATGACTATCAGGATATCCTGTTTGCATGTTCTGTCAATTTCAGCTTGTACTTGTTCATAGAACTCTTCAATTTCATTCTCTTCTGCAGCTGTTGTTGGGGCATATACTTGAATTATAGTTGTGTTGATAGGCAATCCTCGTAGACGAATAGAGATTAAGCGTTTGCTGACTGCAATGTATTTCATTACAGTTCTTGCAAGTTTCTTCTTTATTATACATGCAACACCATTTCTTCTTTGTCTTTCATTTCCAGCATAGTAGACCATGTGATCATCTGATGCAAAGTGCCCGATGCCAGTCCATTTCAGTTCGCTGACACCCAACAGATCAAGTTGTACACGTTCCAGTTCATTCTTGACCATCTCCTACTTCCCTTGGTTCATGCTTCATACGTTCCATGTTCCAATGCGTAAGACATCTTTACAGCTTCTGACTCTCATTTCATGCGCAGCTACATCAGCAGTCAGACGTCCCGAGGGCTTTGATCTAACCACATCATAAATGCTGGCTTTACTCTGAAAACTCTTCAGTTCTTCCCCAGTAGCTAGTTGAATTCCTTTCCGACCTGGGGGTCTCATCTTCCAGCACCAAAGCACAATTTGTTTTGTTGTAATTATCCATTGGGTTTTCATGGCAAGATACAGAAGTATTGTTTATTGTTTATTTACAACTTGATATACCACCCCCCATTACATCGGGGCGGTTTACAATATACATAATAGCATTAGGCAAGAAAGGAAAAAGAAATTACAATCACTGAAAAGAAAAGATGAGAAAGCAGAGTTAGCAGAAGCAGTGCAACAAGGAGAGTGGGGTCATACAGATTTGGAGGGGACATTAAAAGGGGACATAGCACTGAGACTGTTCTTCTAGCTCTACTCAATGAATTACACATATCTCACGATCGTGGTGACATCACTCTTCTTGTATCCCTCGACCTGTCCGCAGCATTCGATTTGGTTGATCATCATACACTTCTTTCCCGGCTCTCTGATATCGGTCTCCGAGGTTCTGTTTGGTGTTGGTTCCACTCTTTCCTTTCTTCTCGTTCTTTCTCAGTACATGCAAATGATCAGTCCTCGTCCATCTTTCCTCTCACTTGTGGTGTTCCACAAGGTTCTGTGCTTTCCCCTCTTATTTAATATTTTCCTTGCCCCTCTGCCCTTGATCATTCAGCAATATTCGGTTTCATCCTATCTATATGCGGATGACATAGTCCTCCTATTCCATACTTCACCTCTCTCCCCTGACATTTCACAGCTGAACCTCTGTCTTTCCCACATTGCCTCCTGGTTATCAGAGAATTTTCTTCATCTTAATCCAGCAAAATCTTCAGCAATGTGGGTTTCTCTCAGTGGTACATGCCCCACTCTTGCACCTTCTATTGGATCATCTAGTATTCCCCTTACCTCTTCTTTTCGCTACCTGGGTGTAATTCTGGACTCTTCTTTAACTTTCTCTGAGCATATTTCAATGGTTTCCCGTTGTTCCTTCACTGCTTTGCGGCAAATTAGGGCCGTCCTGACTGTTTTACCCTCTAGCGCCCTAATTACTCTTGTCATTGCCCTTGTAATCAGCAGACTGGACTACTGCAATGTCTATCTGGCCAATCTTCCCAAATACTGTCATCAGAGGTTACAACGTATCCAGAATACTGCAGCTCGCCTCGTTACTTTCTCCAGTAGATATGATCATATCACTCCTGTTCTGCTCCGTTTGCATTGGCTTCCTCTCCAATATCGCTTTCAATATAAATTTCTGATTCTCCTTCACCGGACCATTTACACCTGTACTCCCCGTTACCTGGCAGACTGTATTTCACTATATTCTCCCCATCGGCTGCTTCGTTCAATTCATACTAACCGTTTGTCTCTTCCTTCACCTTCCCAAGCCCGTCTGGAGCAGACGCGGCACTCAGCCTGGTTTTTCCTTGGTCCTTTACTTTGGAATATGTTACCTGCCTCACTTCGTCTGGAACCATCCTACCCTCAGTTTAAGTCACTGCTCAAAACTTACCTATTCCAGAAAGCTTTTGACCTTCCCCCTGAAGCTCCCCCCTGATGGATCTCTGTTTGTGTGCTAACCCCATGTACCATCCCTGTCTGTTTTCTTTTGTCCTTTTGTGTACTCTGGTTTGGTTAATATCATTTCTCCTTATGATTTGTTATGATTTGATGTTAAGTGTTCACATGATCTGTTTTTTATGACTTATTATGATTTATTGTTAAGTGTTCCAATGTGATTTGTTCACTTTCTCTTTACCCTTCTTTCCTGTCTTAAATTTTGGCGTTCCGTTTCTTGGGTTGTGGTGCTAATCAGTTTTATTGTACACCGCTTAATGCTTTTGCCATAGCGGTATATCAAATTTTAATTTAGATAAAGATAAAGATAAGGAAAAGAAATGGGTCTTGAGAAGGGAAGGGAAAGTAGATTGCCGGTCTTTTCTTCCGCGCAGTTTAAGTTTGGTGGTGTTGCCGTTGTCACAAAAATGTGATCCTCCGCCGTCAACACTATCCCATTCTGCTGCTGCCCAGATGGGTGGTTTGTCTTGGTCTGGCACCTCAGCTGAGACCTGTCCATCTTGGGAGACCCTGCCAGTAGTTAAACTACCGATAGTTTAGCTCTCAGCATCACTGATGCACGCAAGCCCTCACAGCACGACAAGCTGCAAACCAAGTGAGAGAACAGTTTTTCCATATCAATCAAATCAGATTTTTTTCTTGCTGATGATGGTCAATCTTACCATTGCTGATGATTTAGCAGCCACAGTTATCCTCTGCTTGTCCTTTAGGATGGTTGAAATCGTTGACTGCGAAAAGTCCAAAGTCATGTGTTATGGCTGATACAGGTTTACCGCTTTCATTTTGAGAAATTAGCTTCAATTTTGTATACAAATCAATTGCTTTCCTTCTCTTCTGCTCTCCTGGCACAGTAGAGCCAATGGAATAGATCATGATTAGGGTTTGCGATGAACACACAGAAATGCGATACAAGAAGTGCACAAGAGCAGGATGCTGTTGCTGCACATGCATACATTGTTTGGCAAGATGCTGCTTTCGTAAGTCCGAAGTAGTTATCATTTTTTTGATATCATAGTCCGAAAAATCTTAAGTCGGACGATCGTAAGCCGATGAGCATTTGTATTTGAATTAGAAAAGGTACAGAGAGGGTGACGGAAATGATAGAGGATGGAATGACTCCTGTGAGGACTGGCTATACAGTCTTGAGCTCTTAATCTTTTTTAAAAAAGACAGCTGAGAGAAGACATGATCGTTTTGAGTGGAGTCTAATGGATAAACGCAAATTGGATTGTTCTGTTTTACTCTTTCAAACAGTACAAAAACTAGGGGACAGACCATGAAGTTGCTAAGTAGTACATTTAAAGTTAAAGAGGTGAAAGTATTTTTTCACTCAGTGTATTGTTTAGCTCTGAAGCTCATTGCCAGATGATATAGTAAAAACAGCAAAGTTGTGTTTATGAAAAGGTTTGGAGAAGCTCCTGGAAGAAAAGTCCATTGTCTGTTATTAAGGTAGACATGGGGATGACTTTCTAGATAATGCAAATTAGCTAAGACATTCAGCGAGGTGTGTTCTAGTAATGTCATATTGGTATGTTTGTCTATCTGTCTGTACTCCTTGTGTTGGTTGCTATTTATTGGTTTCTATCTCTGTATATACTTAATAAAATGTTGGAACTAAAAAAAAAAAAATAGATGCAGGGAAAGCCCTTGCTTATGCCTCAGGCAAAGTAGCATGGAATCCAGCTACTTTGTGGGATCCTGCCACGTACATGTAACCTGGATTGGCTACTATTCGAGACAGTTTGTTGGGCTTGGTGGATCTATGGCCTGACCCGGTATGGTAATTCTTATCTTCTTATGCTCATATAGCTAAAGAGGTTCAGTCAGTTTTTATTCTTGACTAGGCAAGCTGTTGTCAACCGAGAAAAAAGTTAGCCGCAGATGCATAATTTTCTTGAAAACACAGCTCAAATTTGCTAAGGATGTGATCTATTCCATACGTTTTGTAAACTTATTTCACCAAGGTAGAACACAAAGGCAGTGTTATACAGTTGACTCTGAAGTATCCAAGTCAGAACTCATCTCCAGGAACAAGCAGGAATGAGTCTTCACATATGGGTACATCGGTACCGACGGAGCCTGCGCGGGAACGCTCCCCAGCGTCCAATCAGAAAGCTTTTGGGAGCATCCCACAGCGCCTGCGTGCTGCCTTCCCCCCTTTCCAACTGTCTCTCCTCAGTTGTTCTTTTTCCGCAGAGCCAGCAGGTCGTGTTCCTGTCACCACAGAAGAATTTCTTTATTTTTTTCTTTATTTCTTTTCTGTCGCGTCTGCCTTCCTCGACGCTATACTGGTACCGCCGGTTCTTATTCTTTTCTTAAAAAAAAAAAGACCTTCTATTTTTTTCTTCAGGTGTACTTCAGTTTTGGGCCTTAGGCCCAAAACCTTTTTCCTCAAATATGGAAAAACCCGACTCAGGTTTTAAGAAGTGCACAAAATATGGCGGTATTATTTCCGTCACCGACACCCATGACTGGTGTCTCAAATGTTTAGGCCCTGACCATTCCATCAAAGACTGTATGTCCTGTTCCATGATGTCTGAGAGGTCGACAGAACCGAGTTGCCAAGCTCAGTACCCTATTTCCCTCTGATGCAGCTTCGGTGGCATCGACATCTTCCAGGGCTGCTTCTTCCTCACATGGGTCTCAGGTAACTAAACATAAATCCAGCCGGTCCTCGAAGGGCAAATCTCCTTCTAAGCATCGAGATGCCTCTGGCCTTGCCCTCGAGGATTCTGCACCGGCAAAATTACCCCGGCGGGAGGCTTCGGCTTCTAAAGCATCATCATCGGGGTTCCAGGATGATCTAGATGGCGTGGCCTCAACCGATCTCCTGGTGCCATGCTGTGGGGTACCGGTGGCCTCCACCGGTACTGACTTCCAGGCATTGGCAGCGTCCATGGATCAGAGGATATTCTGTCCATGGAACGCAGTCTGGCGGCTTTCCTTGTGGCATCGACGCCCGTGGTACCGCATCAGACTACGCCGCAGGTACCGGCTCCGGTATCGCCATCGGTACCGATCCCAGTGGCATCGACATTGGCATCGGTGTCGGCCATGCCGGTACCCTGCCCCCTGCAACCCTCCGGTACCGATACCCCGGTACCGATGATTCCCGATACCGACCCCGGTCGGTACGGGTATCGGGCTTTGCAAGAGCATCCCGACAGACGATACTTCGATTCCTCTGATGACTCTTAGGATTCTGAACAGTCTGTCGATGCAGCGATGCTTCTTCCAAAGGAGGAGTCCTCTCCTAAACAAAGAATGTCTCCTCCAGAGGACTTGTCTTTTCAAGACTTTATCAGAGAGGTGGCTCGGGGTCTCTCTATTACAGTAGCCCCAGAGTCAGAGCCTAGAGCTAAGGAATTAGATATTTTACAATATCCTAAAACTCCTAAAGAGGCAGCTACCTTGCCTATTCATGAGATTCTGTATGATCTCATGTTAAGGATGTGGGAAGCACCTCTAACCACTTCTCCTCATTCTCGCAGGTTGGACACCATGTATCGTGTCCCTCCTTGTCCTGGTTTCCATAAGACTCAGCTTCCTCACCACTCTATTGTGGTTGAGTCTGCAATGAAAAAGATTAGAAGTGCCAAGAGACATGCCTCTAATTCTCCAGGACGTGAATGTAGAACCCTGGATGCTTTTGGTAGAAGAATCTTCCAAGCTTCCATGCTTACTGCAAGAATTAATTCTTATAGTCTCTACATGGGCATGTTCTTAAAAGAGGTCACTGAACATTTGCAGACTTTAAGTCCTTTTATGTCTGACAATAAAAGGCAAGAATTTCTCTCTGCGCTCAAACATGCCTAGGATGTCTCCAAATTCTCCAACCGTGCAGCTTTCGATTCCTTTGAATGCGTAAGCAGAGCCTCAGCTATAGCTATAGCAGCACGTAGGGTTGCTTGGCTTCAAGCATCTGATTTGGAGACCTGGGTCCAAGATGAATTGGGAAATATCCCTTGTACAGGTGAAAATCTGTTTGGTAAAGATTGGCAAGCAAAAGCCAATCAGATGGATGCTGAAAATTCTGCTTTCGATAGACTATCCAAATCTACAGCTGCTCCTGCTAAGAAAAGATTGTTCTAGAAAACACCTTTTTCAAAGAAGGGAAGATCCTATCCTGCTTATAGTCAGAGAGCATCTTCTGCAGCTCAGTTCCCTTCCAAACGTCAGCAATCCTCCAAACAGACCAAGGCAAAGGCTGCGAGGCCTGCTCCAGCCCAGCAGTCTCAGCCACCTCAGGGCCTTTGACTTTCTGCTAGAGAACTTAGCCTTTCTGGCTCTAGAAGGACCAGAGCCCTCCACCATTCCAGGAAGGCTATATCACTTTGCTCCCAGATGGGAGCGAATCACAGCAGAGCAGTGGACACTCTCCATCATAAGAGAGGGGTACAAACTTCATTTTTCCAGCTTGCCCCCTCTCACAAGAGTGCACCAGTTCAATTCTCCAACCTCCCTCCTCAGCCTATTAGAGCAGGAGGTTGCCACTCTTCTAGCCCAAGGGGCAGTAGAGGAAGTGCCTTCTCGACAACAGGGCACAGGGTTCTACTCCCCCTATTTTCTTATCCCAAAGAAAACAGGGGGCTTCAGACCCATTTTAGATCTCAGAGAATTGAACAGATTCCTAGTCAAAGAAAAATTCAAGATGGTTTCTCTGGGAACTCTGCTGCCATACCTTCAGAGTCAGGCTTGGCTTTGTTCTCTAGATCTCAAGGATGCGTACACTCATGTTCTCATCCATCCAACTCACAGAAGGTTCCTTCGGTTCCTTTTCCAGGAGAAGCACTATCAATACAGAGTGCTCCCCTTTGGCCTGGCTTCTGCACCGAGGGTGTTCACGAAATGCATGGCAGTGGTTGCTGCTTTTCTGCGCACCCTGGGAATATTTGTCTTCCACTACCTGGACGACTGGCTCATTCGAGCTCCCACTCAATCAGAGGCCAAGACTGCTCTAACCTGCACAATGCGTATCCTTCAATACTTAGGGCTGGTAATAAACATCCCAAAATCCAATTTGATCCCTACTCAGTCCCTGGAATTCATAGGGGCACTGCTGGATACCACAAAGGCAAGGGCCTTTCTTCCCCAGACCCGTTGCCTTCGCTTGATGCAGTTAGCTTCTCAAGCAGAGTTAAATCCCCTACTCACTGCTCGAGAGATGTTACAGTTGCTAGGCCACATGGCTTCCACCGTTCATGTGGTACCATATGCTCGCCTTCACATGAGAGCAGCTCAGTGGACTTTATCCACCCAATGGACCCAGGCATTAGGCTGCCTGTCAGACAAAATAGCAAACACAAGTCGCCTCATTTTGTCCCTCCAGTGGTGGAAGTCCCCCCAGAACCTCTTGCTGGGGTGTCCTTTTCAACAGCCTCTACCCCAGGCAACTCTTACAACAGATGCTTCTCCAATGGGCTGGGGAGCTCATCTTCAGGACCTCTCCACCCGGGGCATCTGGTCCCCACAGGAGACTTGTCTCCACATCAATCTCTTGGAACTCAGAGCAATCTTCCTTGCTCTACGAGTTTTCCACACCCTGCTCAGCCACAAGACAGTCCTTGTCCACACGGCCAATCAGGTGGCCATGTTCTACATAAACAAGCAGGGAGGAACTGGCTCTCTGTCGCTTTGCAACGAAGCTCTGCGACTGTGGGCCCTCGCCAGAGAGCATCACATTCATCTTCTGGTAGTATATCTTCCAGGGGTTCAAAACTCCTGGGCAGACAGACTCAGTCGAGTTCTGCTTCCACACGAGTGGTCCCTACATATGGACCAGGTGTCCAAAATTTTTCAAATTTGGGGAACCCCGGACATAGACCTCTTTGCAAGTCTGTGGAATGCCAAACTTCCCCGGTTCTGTTCCAGAACGCCGGCTCAGGGGGCTCAGGCAAGGGATGCTTTCCTCCTTCACTGGGGTCAAGACTTCCTGTATGCCTTTCCACCCATTCCCCTAATTCCCAAAACCCTGTTCAAGCTTCAGAGAGACAGAGGCCACATGATTCTCATAGCTCCACATTGGCCATGGCAAGTGTGGTACCCTCTGCTTCTACATCTCTCTCAAGCTCCCTCCCTAGAGTTAGGGTCTGCTCCAGACCTCCTCTCTCAGGAGGACGGAATGTTGTGGCATCCCAATCCCCAGTCTCTGCATCTCCAACAAGCCATGAACGCCGCCGCCCGTGTCCTCTGTGGTCGAGCCAGATCAGACCATATCACACCAATACTCAAGGATCTCCATTGGCTACCGATACATTCCAGGCTTACATATAAGATTCTTCTAATAACATTCAAGATTATCAACAACATCGCTCCCAATTCTCTCAACAAACTCATCACACCTACTCCAAAAACCTAAAGACTCCATAAAGTGCTCACAAACAACCAGGAGAAGAACCTTTGCCCACTACGCACCAAAATGTTGGAATGACCTCCCTCCAGAAATCAGAGCGATCCGAGACCTTCTACAATTTCATAAAGCAATAAAACACCACCTCTTCCTGCTCCATTTCTCTCAATCTGCTTCCCCGACTCTAAGAAAACATCCCCTTCCCCTACCAGAGTCCCCTACACAACATAACACTCAAGCTTCAAGCTCTCTCTCGCTAGCCTGAACCTTCTTAAATACTTTCTTATAAAGTATCATATATTATACCATATCTTTCTTATAAAGTATCATCTATTATGCCATATCTTTATGTATATAGTTTCTAGTATACTGCCTATGGCAATATGTAAATAGTTACCCATGTTCTCCAAGTTCTATTTCCTGTTATGATGTAAACTCTATCAGTCTTCTCTGATCTGAGTATTCTTTGTTAATTGTAAACCGCACTGATAACAAATAGTGCGGTATATAAGAATTGTTAAATAAATAAATAAATAAATCTGAGGGCTTGGTTGCTGAAGGCCTAGATCTCCAAGATCTTCCTCTTTCTCAGCAAGTGAAAGATGTTCTTCAAGCTTCCAGAAAACCTTCCACTAGACGTTCTTACGCCTTCAAGTGGGAAAGGTTTACCATCTGGTATTCTGAAAAGGTCTTAACCCCCGTGCCATACCTCTGGAATCGTTGCTGGAATTTCTCCTGCATCTGTCTAATGCAGGCCTTAAGACAAATTCAGTAAGAGTCCATCTGAGTGCTATTGCAGCTTCACTCAAGCCTGTAAATGGACAACCTGTTTCCTCTCATCCCCTTGTAGCAAGGTTCATGAGAGGCCTCTTTTTAACAAAGCCTCCCATTAGACCACCTCTGGTGGCATGGGACTTAAATTTGGTTCTTGGTCAGCTTATGAAGCCGCCTTTTGAACCTTTAGCTACTACCTTCTTGAAATACCTTTCTTGGAAGGTTATCTTTCTCATTGCAATCACATCAGCACACCGCATCAGTGAATTGCAAGCGCTAGTACCTAATCCACCTTATACAAGATTCCATCATGACAAGGTGGTCCTTAGGACTAATCCACATTTTATGCCTAAGGTGATCTCGCCTTTTCACCTCAACCAAGAGGTCTACCTACCTGTCTTTTTTCCAGGGCCTCATGCATCACCTGCAGAGAGGAATCTTCATACCCTGGACTGTAAAGGAGCTCTGGCTTTTTACTTACAAGAGGACACAGCAACATAGAAAGTCTTCCCAACTCTTTGTTGCTTTTGATTCTTCTCATTTGGGACAACCAGTCTCCAAGAGAACTCTTTCCAACTGGATTGCCCAATGTATTTCTTTCGCCTATCAGAGCAAGAACATTTCTCTGGAGGGCCATGTCACAGCTCACAATATGAGAGCCATGGCAACCTCAATGGCTCATCTGAACTCTGTGTCTATCGACAACATCTGTCGAGCAGCCACTTGGGCCTCGGTTCATACCTTCACAGCCCATTACTGCTTAGACAAGGACTCCCGCCGGGATGCCTTGTTTGGTCAGGCTGTTCTCAAACACCTGTTCCATACCTAATCAACTCCTACCCACCATCCCTCAGGGGATGCCAGAGATCCAGGTGAGGAAGTGCAACCCTGTCCCAGGGTCACACAACTTCTGGGTGCTCTCCCTGTCATCAAAAGCTAGGGAGTCCCCATATGTGAAGACTCATTCCTGCTTGTTCCTGGAGATAGCACAGTTACTTACCTGTAACAGTTGATCTCTGGGAACAGCAGGAATAACTCTTCACAACCCACCCACCTCCCCTAGGAGTTGTCTCTCTCTCTCTCTCTTCCTTTCCCTCTCTCTCCCTCTTTGTCTCAGCTATAAAACTCAACTGAGGAGAGACAGTTGGAAAGGCGGGAAGGCAGCACGCAGGCGCTGTGGGATGCTCCCAAAAGCTTTCTGATTGGACGCTGGGGAGCGTTCCCGCGCAGGCTCCGTCGGTACCGACGTACCCATATGTGAAGACTTATTCCTGCTATTCCCAGAGATCACCTGTTACAGGTAAGTAACTGTGCTTTATTTACATAGATTCCATTTACCGTTTTATAGACTTGCAAGAGCAGCACTACAGGCATGAGAAGAAGTAATATTAATTGCAGAGTTTAACATGTTATCCATTTTGTAATAAGAAAGTAATGTGGGTGTGGGTTTTCTTTTTTTTTTTTTTTTTTTTACTTTCTGTAGACTGTAACAGCAGTAAATACAGTTCAGGAGAAGAACCCAGAGTCTGAGACCAGCGGTCAATCAGAGCAGGAGAAAATTCATTCTAATAGCAGCACTCTATCTGACAGAAGGCTCAGTTGCTCCAGTCTTTGTAGCATTGAGGAAGAACAAAAGACTGTATATGAAAGAGTACAACGAATTCTCTTGTCTACTCGAGGTTATGTTAACTTTGTAAATGAAGTGTTTCGCCAGGTTAGTAACAATTTTGCCTTTTGACTTTTTTCACTAGGGTAGAGCTTTTAAATTCTTTCCTTCCAAAGGGAAGTTAGAAAGAATTGCCTATCTCTGTCCATCTGTCTCTGTCTGGAGGGGCCCAAATAATTCTACAAAAATTGAATGGAACAAGAGGAAACTTGGCTTTTGGAAGAAAATAGTAACCCCCCCCCCCCCCTAAAAAACAAATGGAGTTTGAATGTGGGCCAAATTGGACTGAATGTCAGAGAAATAAGCCCCCCCAAAAATCTAGCCCAATGTATTTCTATGGGAGAAAGAGTTCCAGCTTCTCTAGTGCAGAAACTTGGGTAAAGTGAAACATAACAATTAAGAAGTTGCTCCTTTCATCTCCCTCTCCCTGTTTTGTACCCAACCCCACAAACTGCCCCTATCCCCCACAAAATACTCATTCACAACTGGCCTACCAGCCCACTAAATGCTGCCATCACAAAAAAAAAATACCCCCTCCCCACAACTGCCCCACCATACTGCAGACTGCTCCACCATACAGCAAACTGCCTCACCACATTGCAAACTGCCCCACTCTCCAAAAATACCCCCTCACCCTACCACTCGACCAACTGCCTCATTCTTAGAAACTACTCCCGCAAAAGCCCCACCCTCTCCAAAGTACCCTACTCCCAAGAACTACCATGCCACAATTGTCTCACTAATCAACATAAAGCCCCACACCTAAAAAAAATCCCCCAACTGTTCCACCACCTCATTTAATTCTCCCCACCCACCAAAAACTACCCTCATGTAACTGTCTCCTTCATCTCATCAGCTGCCCCCTGCATCTGTCCCACCATCTCAAAGACTGCCCCCCATTTACAAAAAACTACTGCTCTACGATTGCCCTACCCCTCACAACTGCCCCAACAACCTGTACACACTGCTCCTACCATTAAACACTCCTTTGCAACTGGCCTACTACCCCCAAATCTGTCCCACCCTCAAAAAATACCCCCAGAGTGCCCCACAACCCTGCAGAATGCCCTGGCCTCTGCAACTGGGGCCAGTTTTTGGTGGTAGGGAGACCACCTCACTAAATGCCCCTGAATCTAGCCCCCACTCTACATCCTGCCTCCGCTCCCAAAAACTACTGGCCCACAGTTGCCATGCCCCCCAAAACATCCCTTCTGCGACAGCCCCACTATCCTGCAAACTGCCCCATCCATTATAAATAGTCCCCCTCACAACAGCTCCTCTCTCAAAAACTCCCCCATACAAAATATCCCACCCCCCAAAAATTCCTCACTGTAACTGCTCCACCATCCTGCAAGCTACCCCCACTCCAAAACTGTTTCGTTACAACTGTTACCAACCCCCCAAACTATGTCCTTGTAAATATCTTACCACCATCAACTACGCCACCACAGACACAACACATACACAGAATACGCAAGAGATATGCACACACATACAACCCACAACTTATAAACACATGAATACCACCCCCCCACACACACACAAGGATTACAAATAATTCCCTTGCTGTGCTGTACTGCATTTTAACTTATATTTCATTTTCTTTGAAGTTATCTCCAGGAACAAGCAGGAATGTAGTCTTCACATATGGTTATCGTCGGTACCGACGGAGCCTGCGTGAGAACGCTCCCCAGCATACAATTAGAAAGCTTTTGGGAGCATCCCACAGTGCTTGCGTGCTGCCTTCCTGCCTTTCCTTTCACCGCAGACGCTATACCGGTACTGCAGGTTCTCTTTTCTTTCTTTCTTTCGTTTAAAAAAATAAAAATATATATATATTCTATTTTTTTCCAAACTTTTCTTCCCAGGTGCATGCGCCATTATGGGAAAAACCCGCTTTGGGTTTCAAAAAGTGCACCAAGTGTGGCGGTACCATCTCCGTCACCGACACCCATGAGTGGTGTCTTAAATGTTTAGTTCCTGACCACTCCATCTCCGAGTGTATGGCTTGTGCCATGATGTCCAAGAGGGGTTGACAAAACCGAGCTGCTAAGCTCAGCACCCTTTTTCTCTCCGATGCAGCTTCTGTGGTATCGCGACGTCTTCCAGGGCTTCGTCTTCCTCCCATGGATCTCAGGTAACTAAACATAAGTCTAGCCGGTCCTCAAAGGGTAGATCTCCTTCCAAGCATCAAGATGCCTCTGGTGTTGCCCTTGAGGGTTCTGTACCGGCAAAATTTCCCCAGCGGGAGGCTTCGGCTTCCAAAGCATTATCGGGGCTCCAGGATGTTCTCGAGGCCTCGACCTTGGCAGAACTACTGGTGCCATGCTCTGGGATACCGGCTGCTTCCGGTACCGATACCCAGGCATCGGCAGCGTCGATAGACCAGAGGTTCTTGGCTATTGAACGCAGTCTGGCGGCTCTCCTTGCGGCATCGACACCCTCGGAACCGCATCAGACAGTTCAACCGGTACCGGTACCGAAAGCATCAACATCGACATCTGTGTCTGCTTTGCCGGCACCTAGTCATGCGGTGCCTTCCGGTGCTGATACACCGGTACCGATTCCCCCCGGTACCGACTTCAGTTGGTACGGGTATCAGGCTCTTCAAGAGCATCCAGACAGAAGGTACTTCGAATCCTCGGAGGACTCTGAGGATTCTGACAGTTCTGCCGGTACCGAAATACTTCTCCCGGAGGAGCCTTCCTCTCCTAAACGTAGGATGTCTCCTCCAGAAGATATCTCCTTTCAGGATTTTATCAGGGAGATGGCTCGAGGTCTTTCCATTACTGTGGCTCCTGAAACAGAGCCCAGGGCTAATGAGTTGGAGATTTTACAGTATCCCAAAGCTCCTAAGGAGGCAGCTACTTTGCCTATCCATGAGATCTTACATGATCTCATGTTGAGAATGTGGGAGACGCCTCTTACCACCTCTCCTCACTCTCGCAGACTGGATACCATGTATCGAGTCCCTCCTTGTCCTGATTTCCAGAAAACTCAGCTTCCTCACCACTCTATTGTAGTGGAATCAGCTATGAGAAGGATCAGGAGTGCAAAGAGGCATGCCTCTAATCCTTCAGGACGTGAGTGTAGAACTTTGGATGCCTTTGGACGTCGTACTTTCCAGGCTTCCATGCTTTCTGCCAGGATCAGTTGCTATATTTTATATATGGGAATGTTCCTTAAAGAAGTCACAGGAGACTTGGAGATTTTAAGCACTCTCCTTCCTGTTGACAAGAGGCAGGATTTTCTCACACTGGTTAAACATGCCCAGGATGTTTCTAAGTTTGTCAATCGTGCAGCTTTTGACTGTTTTGAGTGCATAAGCAGAATCTCTGCCATTGCCATAGGTGCACGTAGAATTGCCTGGCTCCAGGTATCCGATTTGGAGCTCTGGATGCAGGACAAACTGGGCAATATCCCTTGTACAGGTGAGAACCTATTCGGCAAAAATTGGCAAGAAAATGCCAATGAGTTGGATGCTGACAACTCCACTTTGGATAGGCGATCCAAAGCCACAGCTTATCCTGCAAGAAAGAAACCTTTCAAGAAACCATTCTTCTCAAAAAAGAAGAGGTTTTATCCCTCTTATTCCCAGCAGGGACGTTCTTCAGGTCAGCCTGCCCGGAAAAGTCAGCAACCACCTAAACAAAGGAAAGCAAAGACTGCTAAGCCTCATCCGTCTCAGCAGTCTCATCCTCCACAAGGCCTTTGACTTTCATCTAGAGAACGTAGCCTTCTTGGCCCTCAATGGACCAGAGCCTTCCACCATTCCAGGAACGTTGTGTCACTTTGCCCCCAGATGGGGTAATTACAGCAGAACATTGGACACTCTCCATTATAAAAGAGGGGTACAAGCTTCACGTTCTGTGCATGCCCCCTCCCATAGTGGTAAGACAGTTCAAGTCTCAGACCTCTCTCATCAACCTGTTAGATCAAGAGGTCACTATGCTTCTTGCCCAAGGGGCAATAGAAGAAGTACCCATTCATCAACAGGGTACGGGGTTTTACTCCCCCTGTTTCCTTATCCCATAGAAAACAGGGGGACAGAGACCTATTTTAGACCTCAGAGAATTGAACAAATTCCTGTTCAAAGAGAAATTCAAGATGATTTCTCTGGGAACTCTGCTGCCATACCTTCAGAGTCAGGATTGGCTTTGTTCTCTAGATCTCAAGGATGCGTACACTCATGTTCTCATCCACCCAACTCACAGAAAGTTCCTTCGGTTCCTTTTTCAAGGAAGGCACTACCAATACAGGGTGCTTCCTTTTGGCCTGGCCTCAGCACCAAGAATGTTCATGAAATGCATGGCTGTGGTAGCAGCATTTCTCCGCACTCTAGGGATATTCGTCTTCCCCTACTTAGACGATGGGCTCATTTGAGCCCCATCAGAGTCAGAGGCCAGGACTTCCCTTTCTTGCACAATGCGTATCCTTCAGTATTTGGGTCTGGTCATAAACATCCCAAAATCCAGTCTAACTCCCACTCAGTCTCTAGAGTTCAAAGGAGCTTTGCTTGATACCAGAAAAGCAAGGGCCTATCTTCCCCAGGCCCGTTGCCTTCGCATGGTGCAGTTAGCTTCTCAAGCAGTGCTAAAACCTCATCTCACTGCCTGAAAAATGTTACAACTACTAGGCCACATGGCATCTACAGTGCATGTGGTTCCTTATGCTCGCCTCCATATGAGAGCAGCCCAGTGGACTTTATCCACTCAGTGGACCCAGGCATCAGGGTGCCTGTCAGACAAAATACCAAACACAAATCGCCTTATTTTGTCTCTCCAATGGTGGCAGTCCTCTCAAAACCTGTTGCTTGGGTCCCCATTTCAACAACCTTTACCCCAGGCAACTCTCACAACAGATGCTTCACCAATGGGTTGGGGAGCTCATCTGCAAGACCTCACCACTCAAGGCACTTGGACTCCACAGGAGACTCATCCACATATCAATCTCTTAGAGCTCAGAGCAATCTTCCTTGCTCTTTGAGTGTTCCACACCCTGCTCAGCTACAAGACAGTCCTCATTCATACGGACAATCAGGTAGCCATGTTCTACGTGAACAAGTAGGGGGGAACAGGCTCTCTGTTGCTTTGCAACGAAGCTTTGCGACTATGGGCCCGCGCTGGAGAGCATCAGATTCATCTCCTGGCAGTGTATCTTCCAGGCATGCAAAACTCTTGGGCAGACAGACTCAGTCGAGTTCTGCTTCCACCCGAATGGTCTCTACATGCAGACCAGGTGGTCAAGATTTTTCAAATTTGGGGAACCCCGGACATAGATCTCTTTGCAAGTCCGTTGAATGCCAAACTTCCCCGGTTCTGTTCCAGAATTCCGGCTCAGGGCTCTCAGGCCTGGGATGGTTTCCTCCTTCACTGGGGTCAAGACTTCCTTTATGCCTTTCCACCCATTCCCCTAATTCCCAAAACCCTGTTCAAGCTTCAGAGAGACAGAGGACGTATGATTCTCATAGCTCCACATTGGCTGCGGCAAGTGTGGTACCCTCTGCTTCTACATCTCTCTCAAGCTCCCTACCTGGAGTTAGGATCTGCTCCAGATCTCCTGTCACAGGAGGACAGAATGTTATGGCATCTCAATCCCCAGTCTCTGCATCTCAGAGCTTGGTTGCTGAAGGCCTAGATCTTCATGATCTTAACCTCCCTCAGCAAGTAAAGATTGTCCTTTATGCTTCCAGGAAGCCTTCCACAAGACGCTCTTCTGCTTTTAAGTGGAAGAGGTTTACCATATGGTGTTCGCAGAAGGGTCTTAACCCCCTTGCGATACCTCTGGAATCATTACTGGAGTATCTCCTTCATTTATCCAATGCAGGACTTAAGACTAACTCAGTAAGATTCCATTTGAGTGCTATTGCAGCTTCTTTCAAGCCTCTAAATGGACAACCTATTTCCTCCCATCCTCTTATAGCAAGATTTATGAGAGGCCTTCTTCTAACTAAGCCTCCAATTAGGCCACCACCAGTGGCATGGGACTTAAACCTGGTTCTTGGTCAGCTCATGAATCCAGCTTTCGAACCCTTAGCTACTACCTCATTGAAATTCCTTTCTAGGAAAGTTATCTTTCTCATTGCAATCACATCAGCACATTGCATCAGTGAGCTGCAGGCACTAGTGGCTGATCCACCTTATACAAGGTTCCATCATGACAAGGTAGTCCTTAGGACTCATCCACACTTTATGCCAAAGGTGGTCTCGCCTTTCCATCTTAACCAAGCAGTCTACCTGCCTGTGTTTTTTCCAAGGCCTCATGCATCAAATGCAGAAAGGAATCTTCATACTTTTGACTGTAGAAGAGCTTTAGCCTTTTACTCGCAAAGAACACAGCAACATAGAAAGTCCTCTCAGCTCTTTGTTGCTTTTGATCCTTCTCATTTGGGACTTCCAGTCTCCAAGAGAACACTGTCCAGCTGGATTGCACAGTGTATTTCCTTTGCCTATCAGAGTAAGAATCTTCCTCTGGAGGGCCATGTCACAGCTCACAATGTGAGAGCCATGGCAGCTTCAATGGCTCATCTGCACTCTGTGTTAATCGACGACATCTGTCGAGCAGCCATTTGGGCCTCGGTTTATATCTTCACAGCCCATTACTGCTTGGACAAGGACTCCCGCCGGGATGCCTTGTTTGGTCAGGCTGTTCTCCAACACCTGTTCCATACCTAATCAACTCCTACCTGCCATCCCTGGTTGGATGCCAGAGATCCATGGGGGGGAAATGGAGCCCTTTCACAGGGACACACAACTTCTGGGGTCTCTCCCTGGCATCTAAAGCTTGAGAGTCCCCATATGTGAAGACTACATTCCTGCTTGTTCGTGGAGATAGCATACTCACCTGTAACAGGTGATCTCTGGGAACAGCAGGAATTTAGTCTTCACAACCCACCCACCTCCCCTAGGAGTTGTATCTCTCTATCTCTTTCTCTTTCCCTCTCTCCCTCTTTGTCTCAGCTTTAAACTCAACCGGAGAGAGTCAGTTGGGAAAGGCAGGAAGGCAGAACGCAGGCGCTGTGGGATGCTCCCAAAAGCTTTCTAATTGGATGCTGGGGAGCTTTCCCGCGCAGGCTCCGTCGGTAAGACGATACCCTTATCTGAAGACTAAATTCCTGCTGTTCCCGTAGATCACCTGTTACAGGTGAGTAACTATGCTATTTCTACTGTGAAAGCTACTGACTGAATTGTACTGCTTTATTGGTTGCTTTCTGTCCTTTTAGCTAATATCTGTTGCCATGGGCAAGGCTAGAAGGAACTGACCTGCTAGGAACATACCTAATATCTATAACCTGTTGAAGGGGGAGGGGGGGATGTGGGCAGTACTTGAAAAGTTAGGATTGGCAACTCTCTGGCTTTTCTTTTCTTGGTTCTACTGATTTTTTACGTTGTCTGGAAACTAGAAGAAAAGCTAATATACAGTATTTGTACATTTTTCATAATTTAAAACCTGTATTGGCAGTTCTCTAATCCATCACCCTGTGTAAGTGAGCCTGCCCCTCCTGCTTCCAATGTAACTAGCAGCAGAGGCTGTAGGGACCAGCCAATGGGAAGGTTATGGGGGCAGACCACTGGAATGCTACTGTAGTCATAGATGGAAGGAGATGAGCTGAGGGAAGTTGCTGTGTTGTACGTGTCTTGGATGATAGAAGAGAAATGAAGTCCCCACTCCCACTCTCTTCTTCCCTTCCCCTATCAAAAAGTCTTGGTGCGTTTCTTTAGGAAAAGCAGTTCCAACAGTTGCAGCATACTAATTCACAGTAACACAGCAGTTATGCAAATATACCTGTGAAACAGCTGTTCCCTCTTTACTCTTCTATCTTACAAAACAAAAAAGAGAAACACATACAAAAAAACCATCTATTCTGTGTGGACAAGCAAGAAGTAAGTCCTCACGTTATTGGTGACGTCCTCGACGGAGCCCTGCATGGGAACGCTCCCTAGCTTCTGTTACAAGCATTTGGTAGGCTCCACCGCACATGCACGCCTGCCTTCCTGCCTGCCATGGCACATCTTATCTCCAGTCTTCTTTTTCCTCCTACAGGGAAAAAAGAACACATAGGACTCCTACACAAACAGAATACCACAACTCGGTCATATATGCAAAACATAGACAGATGTGGTGAAGAATGCCCTCCAGAGGAGATGGAGATTGAAGAAAATCCTGAAAAGCGAAAGGATTTACACAGGATTTTCAATCCTAGAAGGAAAAAAACACACTGCTGAGCTGAGAACAGACACCAGCCCAGGGGAGGAGTTAGGCAATGCTGATTGGGCACACCCAGGGTTTGGACAAGGTGTGCCGGGAAAAGAATCCCTTTTTAAAGCATTGAACAAAGCTGCTAAGCAGACTACGTGTGGGACCAGGTGGGAGAGTGGATCCGAGACCAGGAAGCAGTTTGGCTGTACGAGTGAGTCTGGAAGATTTGAGAGTGTTTGGAAAGGTTCTGCAAGGAGTTCTAAACGTGCTGTTAAGAGGAGTCCTGTGAGGAATGGACGGAGCCATGATTTAGAATCCTGGGAGAAGACAGAACCCTGGAATAGAAAGCCTCAAAGGCAGGCACACGCTGAAGAAAACTCATTCTACAGGATAGAGCCTGGACCTGGAAAGCCCAGAAAAACCCACACCTGGAAAGCTCTTGAGCTACTAAAGAGGAGAAGAGCCTGGCAGAAAGAAGGCAGTTCTGATACAAGCCAAGATAGAGAAGGTAAAGCACAACTTCCTATTTTTAGGGCTTTCTTGAAGGAACCTGATCATTGCCCTGAACTGTTTAAGCCGAGTGCTGCAGTGGGAACAGTTAGTGACAGGGAGAAGGGCATAGTATTTGCTGACAACTGCCAATCTGATAATAAGCAGGCTGAATTGCTCTTCCAAGAATTTAAGCAGTTCCTAGAACTGAAAGCTGGAAAACAGCAGAAGCTTAATGAAGATAGTAGTTCTGTTAAGTCAGAGGATTTGATGCAGGTAGAAAATGATTTACCTACCGTAAGCACTGACCCTTGTAGCATGGACTGCTCTATATGCTGTAAAGAATAGCAGTATAAAAGAAGCTTTGCACATTGTATGAAAGGAATACAAAACGTTGCTGTTTCTGCTGCCTGTGCCGTGAAGAGTTAATTATTTGCACCTGTGTTCTGAACCCACGCTGTGAGAAGAACAGCTGGTATTATGAGGCTGCAATGTTCATAAGCTACCACTCGAGGCAGAGCTGAGTTAAGCTCCTCTATAGATGAAAAGCTGAAGTTAAAAGCTAATTCTATTTCAGTTGACCTAAGTTCCTGATTACTTCTGTTTGTGTTAAAAGTGCACCCTTTACGTTTATGTATTTGAATTTTGATGCGCTGGAGAAACATCCCCAATACAAATAAATATTTCTTGCAAGCCTTACCATCTTTGTCACAACTACACTTCATCCCCGAGAGAAAAGAGAGTGAACTACAATTCCCATCATCCCTAGGGAACAGTTTACCTCTACTCCTAAGGGACATTAAGGCCACTCCTGCCTGTTAGCTCCAGGGCGCAGGCAGGAGCGTCGCACAGACCATCATCAAATACAGAACAAGGGATTACAGTTTAGAAATATAAAGGCAATGAATGAACTGGGAACCCCAAAAGCCGAACTGGGAACCCCAAATGCCAAACTTGGAATGCACCACAACACTGGAGAAATGAAGCTATAAATTCATTTTCTCTTGTACTGAACAAACACAAAGACATCAGTGATGTACATTTCCCAGAGCTGGCATATTCCAGTTAATAAATTCAAAATAAAAAAATATCTCCAGGAACAAGCAGGAATGACTCTTCACATATGGGTACGTTGGTACCGACGGAGTCTGCGCGGGAACGCTTCCCAGCGTCCAATCAAGAGCTTTTGGAAGCATCCCAGCATGCCTGCGTGCTGCCTTCCCGCCTTTCCCAACTGCCTCTCCTCAGTTTTCGTTTTTCCGCGGAGCCGGCAGGATGTCCTCCTGTCACCGCAGAAAATTCTTCTTTTTATTTCTTAGTTTTCTTGTGGTCGCGGCTGTCTTCCCGACGCCACCGGTACCGCCGGTGTTTTCTTTTCTTTTCTTGTAAAATCTTCCTTCCACGGGATATTTTTTCTTCATAGTGTCCCACGGTCTCTTAGGCCTTTTAGGCCTCTTCTTTCTCCTTCATGGAACCGCCAGACACTTTCTCCAAGAAATGTTCAGACTGTGGAGGTACAACTTTATTTTTAGACCCTCGAAGTCGGTGTCTAACCTGCTTGGGTCCTGACAACAGTTTGGTGAGAAGAGGTCTTCAACATCGAGGTTCCCTCGATACACGGTTGCCCTCCAACTTCGGGGCACCGTCCCCTTCTTCTTCCACGGAGGATCAGGTAACCCACAAACAGTCTGTTAAGACTAGCCAGTCCTCGAGTGGTAGGTCTCATGCACAGCATGTAGACGGCTCCAGCCTTGCCCTCGAGGGCCCACTGGCTTCAAAACCCCGGCGGGAGTCTTCGGTCTCCAAAGCACATTAGGGGTTTCAGGTTGTTCTTGGGGTTCACCCCTCACAGAACATACCTCAGCCATGTTCGGTGGTGGCATCCGCTTCGAGCGGTACCGGTACCCCGGCATCGGCACTGG
This sequence comes from Ichthyophis bannanicus, assembly GCA_033557465.1. Classification (NCBI taxonomy): domain Eukaryota; kingdom Metazoa; phylum Chordata; class Amphibia; order Gymnophiona; family Ichthyophiidae; genus Ichthyophis; species Ichthyophis bannanicus. The sequence continues at coordinate 301,426,469 of CM066033.1, forward strand.
TGTTGGATGAAACACTCCTCACCAGGAATCGTCATCTGGCGTCCTCGGTGCCTTCGGGACCGGTGGATACTCTCCAGACTGACTTTCCATTATCGGTACCAGCACCGATACTACCACCGACGTCGGTACCCTCCAGACGTGCATCGATAGCCTCGCTTCCTTCGATGCCGAGTCTGGAATCGATCTCAAGTCTGGAGGACTGGGTACCAACTCGCCTTGGTACCGGCTCTCGGTGGTACCGAAGGCTCGGTTCCGATGACTCTGATCCGCAACTCTCGGTTCCCCCGAGGCCGATTGAGTTGCCACTGGTTGACCTTCCTTCACCGGTATCAGACACGGTACCAAAATCGGTACCGACGTCCTCATTACCTTTACGGTCGGTGCCTTCCATGCTTCGCTTATCAGGCTCTCTGCCCTCGATGCCGAGTTTGGAATCGATCTCTAGTCTGGAAGACTGGGCACCAATACGTTCTGGTACCGACACCAATCGATACCGGTGGCTCGGTGCGGAGGATAGCAACCAAAGGTTTTCGGTGACCTCGGTGCCGATTAAACTGTCACCGATGACTGCTCCGATGTCGCTGTCAGGCTCGACTCCGACATCGGTACCGGTACCGGTATCGGCATCGGTACCGGTATCCACAGTAGCATCGTGGCCAACTCCTGCCATGCTTTTTTCAACAGGATCGCTCCCTTCTATACCAAGCTTGGAGTCGATACCTGGCATGGACAATGTGGTAATGACGGTCGCTGCTCCTGACAGCCAGTACCGGCGACCATCCTTTAAGCATTCCACACTGCACTGTGCAGGATCTTCTATTCCTCTATATTTGGATAGCTCTGTCGGTGCTCAGGCTAGTTCTTCAGATCTAACCTGTCCAAGGGAGATTCCTGTTGGGGATCCCTCTTTTCAGACTTTCCTCCTGGATATAGAAAGATCCCTTGCCATTCCTATCCCAGGACATGATCCTGCACAAGGCTGTCTTTCTACCAAAGCAAAGGAGAACATAATGCTTCCTTTGCATCATTCCTTGCAGGATCTCCTTCTAGGAATGTGGGAAACACTTTTAAGGGTACCCCCACCTCCCAGGGCAACTGATCTCTCTTATCAGGTTGCCCCCCTCTCCAGGGTTTCAAAAGACTCAACTTCCTCATCATTTCATAGTTGTGGAATCAGCAATGAGGCGGGTGAAGAGTAAGAAAAAGCACTCTTCTTATCCGCCAGGTCGTGAGTCTAAGACACTAGATGCCTTTGGACGTCAAACCTTCCAGACATCTATGCTTTCTGCAAGAATTCTCTCATATATTTTTTATATGAGTCTTTCTCTTGAGGAGGTCACAAAGCAATTACATCTTTTGACTCCTTTCCTTCCAGATTCCAGGAGTACAGACTATTCCTCACTGCTTAAGCATATCCAGAATATCTCTTGGTTTCTTTCTTGTGCTTCCCTAGACTCTTTTGAGTCTGTTAGCAGGACTTCTGCTATAGCTATAGGGGTACGACATAGAGCCTGGCTCCAAGCTTCAGACTTGGACAAATGGGCACAACAACGGCTGGGACATACTCCTTGCACTGGAGAAAATCTCTTCAACAAGGAGTCTTTACGTCAGGTTACTCAGTTGTCCACTGATTTACCTGGTCCTAAGGTTTTTTTCTACATCTTCTTCTGTCCCAGTAGGTAGGAAATGTCCTACCAAACTTTCTTCCCACAGGAGAAGAAGGTTTTATTCATCACTTGCCCATCATACAGATGTTCCTCAACAGGGGAGGCATTGTCCTGGTCTGAAGAATCCAACCTCTCACCAGGCTCAGCAAACCCAGCAACTGCAGGGTTTCTGATCAATCATCATCAAATGCTTGTGACTCTTGGGGTTAGAATCTACAGTTGCCTCTTCTCAATAGAGGCAATCCACCGCTCATTCTAACCCCTACACATGGATCTCTTTCCAAAAGACATCCATTTTTTCTATATTTCTATGAGCTGTCAGGATGTTCATGGCTATAAGTCACAGGTTTCTCCTCTTTTCCTGCTTGGGAAAGAGGTCTAACCACTATCAAATGATAGTTCCTGTGCCAGCATGTATTTTTTCCTTTCTATAGACTTACTACTTGGTAAGTCTTCTTCAGCTCCATTCTCTTCATCCTCTTACCAGGCTTTTTCCTCTGTAAGAGCGGAATCACTTCACTGGGAGGCTTTTTCTTCAGCCTCTCTAGTTTTGTCACTTTACAGTGCGAAGTTTTCCTCTCTGAGTTACCTCCTCTGTTTCAATCTTTCTTTGGGGCAGCTTATCAGACATGTCCAGAGTTTTCCACTCCTGTTCTGTCTGTTCTTTCTGTTTTTGAACAGTAAGATTCTTTCTGCTGTCTTGCTAGCAGCTGCCTATGCAGGAGCCTTAATGTTTGGACCACTGGTTCTTGTCCACAAACAACCAGATTGTCCTCCACAAACATTCTGTCTAGTCTTAGTAGTGTCTCCAAGTCAGTGCTTTCATCTATCTTGGCGATTATCTCACTACAAGCTTTCTGCATTGTCTTCTATTTCTGCCATCTCCATTCTCCTGGGTTTGGCAGCATGGTTGGCAGAGATACTGGCTCTCTAGCAGCCAGTTCTATCTCCTCCTTCTCCTGCATCATGCTCTCTGCAATTCTACAGAGAAGCTTTCCACTATGGGCCCTTGCTAGAGAGCATGGTTTTTTTTTCTCCTCCAGCTATCCTAGATGGTTGGAAAAGGCTTTTCAGTCATGTCTCCCATGACTAGAAGGTTCTCCCTTCTTTTACTATCTCCTTTTTGATATAAAGGACATAGGCCTTCTCTTACGTAAAAGCTTAAGGAGTTGCCAATTCCCTGCTTTGGTCCATAGTATTCCCAATCGGGGATATGCTCTTTCTTGCAGCTCGTCCTCATGGTAAGAAAGCATGATACTTTTTGCCCTTAAGCAGGTCAACATGGTATCTCATCTCTATGCGTCTTCTGTCTACTTACCATGCTAGAGTCCTAGAAGTCTCGGGACTTGCTGGCTGCAGATTGATATTATCCTCTTCTTTTCACATACCGTCCTGGTTATTTTCACTAGCTAGCATCCTTGCAGATCATAACCAGGAGGAATAGATTCTCTATATATCTTCTCAAGTAGGTTCCACCTCCTTGTTGTTAGATGAATCTTTCCTCTCCACATATCCTATGTGAATGCCCTACTGTAGGCATATCTCTGTCTGTTTAATTACAGACACCCATATTTAGATCTACATATTCATATTTATCTTGTGTGTATTTTATGCCCTTCCATATCTCTCACTATAGATATATTCTTATATGTCTATCCATATATCTATATCTATCTATCTATCTATCTATCTATCTATCTATCTATCTATCTATCTATCTATCTATATATATATATGGAGTGGCCTAGTGGTTGGGGCAAGGTACTTCAGGCCGGAAGGTCGGGGGTTCAAATCCCACTAGAGGACAGCAACCTTGGGCTGGAAGGACTGGGGTTTCTAGTCCCACAGGTGCTCCTTGTGGTCTTGGGCAAGCCACTTAACCCTCCATAGCCCATGTTCCCTGTAAAATAGTTCTCTGTGTGCTGTGCTTTCCTGTCTAATCAATGTGTTTATACCTCAAAAATCTCCTGTCATGATTTGACAATTTCCAATCTGTAATCAAACCGCTGCTGATCGCTGGAAGTAGCGGTATACAAAATGTATACTAAATAAATAAATATATATATATATATATATATATATACCTGTCGAGATATTTTATTATAGATAGATATGTATTCACATACTTATCCATCTGACTGCCTATGCTCATATAGCTATATGATTCTGACAGAGGGGCTTTACCCAGACCTATGCTATCCAGCAGGTTTGGGGTTCTACACACACAACCACTCCTGTGGTAGTCAACAATTTTTATACCATAACCTAAGGGTTTAGGTACCTCTGAAGCTCTCCGTGCTCCAATATCTCTCCTAGCTTACCCCAGTTAGGAGAGACATTGTGGATCTTCAGTTAATCACAGGCTTTAACGCCTCAGGCATTTGTCCTCTCTTTTTGGGATACAACGGGTTCCCATACCCTTTTTCCCCACAAGGACTGTGCCTGTTTGTCCAAATCAGTTAGCCTTTCTCTTTTGCTCCTCAGAGTGAGCCACTCTGCCGCCAAAAGAGTTGGGTTTTTGTCATAAAGCCTTTCGCTGAAGGCCCACCGTTTTTGTACTACCCCAGTTTTTCCTACTGGGGATACCTGTTACCTTTTTAGGCTTGTGACCTCCACTGTGTTTCCTACAGGTTTATTACCTCCACTTTACAGTGAGGTCCTCTTCAAGGTTCCTCTACTGGGTTCCCAGTAGATCCCATGAACCTCCATACTTCTGTGAAAACCTGTCAGGGGAGGTCCATATTGCAATATTCTTTGCAATATCATTGATGACAATTATCATCCACACATGGACTTCTTCTCTGCAGTCCTATGCTAGGTTAGCTGTTCCACAGCATCTTTCTTTCTTCAACTCCTACCCTCCATCCTCAGGATGCCTGGTGTTCTGGGAGATAGCATGTTCCAACCTATGACATGCTGGGACTCCAGGCATCTCAGCTTGGGAGTCTCCATATGTGAAGACTCATTCCTGCTTGTTCCTGGAGATAGCACAGTTACTTACCTGTAACAGGTGATCTCTGGGAACAGCAGGAATAAGTCTTCACAACCCACCCACCTCCCTAGGAGTTGTATCTCTATCTATCTTTCCTTTCCTTTCTCTCTCTCTCTCTTTGTCTCAGCTTTAAAACTTAACTGAGGAGAGGCAGTTGGGAAAGGCGGGAAGGCAGCACGCAGGCGTGCTGGGATGCTTCCAAAAGCTCTTGATTGGATGCTGGGAAGCGTTCCCGCGCAGACTCCGTCGGTACCGACGTACCCATATGTGAAGACTTATTCCTGCTGTTCCCAGAGATCACCTGTTACAGGTAAGTAACTGTGCTTTCTCTGTACCTTTTGTTTGGGCATTTTATTATTCCGTCACAATTGCATCAGTCTCTCTCTTTTGCTTTCTTCATATATTCTGCTAACTCCCCATTACCTGCTGTCCATTTATCCTTTTTTCTCTCCACTCTTTCTCTACATCCGCCTTGTTCATTTTTATACAAAATATCTGTGGTGCTTCCATCTTACACAAAATATGTTGTCCTCCCCAGCCTCTTTCTCCACTCTGGATCGCAGCATCACCCCCTTCCAGCTCCCCAGCTTCAACGCCTTCCAGCTCCCCAGCATCACCCCCTTTCAGGTTTCACCAGCATCAGCTTCCCTCCAGTTCCTGTCCCTCCCAGCATCAGCTCCATTCCAGTCCCATTTCACTTTCAACAGTGCGGGCTATGCGATCATGCCAGTGGATGGCTGCAGTTTAGTACAGCTGTGGGACCGAAGGAGAGAGGTCCTGCTACTGTGTAGTTGTAATGAGTGCCATGGAGAAGCCCAGACTCTAGTCCACTGAGAGGCAGGATGATCCGGATGATAAAAAAATAAGTAAATAACTCAGGGGAGAAGGCACAGAGGTATAATTATTCTGAAACCCCTGGCCTCACTGGAAGTGAGAGCCTAATTTATTTCCAGTCCCTTTCTGAATGCCCCCCCCCGGGCATAACCGAGCTAGTTATGATCCTGGGCCACAGTGCCATGGAATAGAGATTTTCTATTGACATCCCGCTGGAGCCACGGAAGGAGCCACTGTCCACATCGAAGGGGACATCCGAGCACTGAGCCAAGAGCCACGAGTATAGACACTGGAGCCCTTCTTGATGCAACATCGAGGATAATGGCCGGAAGCAGCCTACCAAGCTGCCCTGGTGGGAGGAGTCAACTACCAGGGCCCTGGCAGGCTGTTGGCAGTGCCTCAATGCGCTGACCATCGTGGAGTCCCTGAGATGGGTGCGGGAGTTGCTGGCTGAAGTTGTTGTCCCGGCCCAGATATCTTTGGAGATGGCAGTGCTCGAAGAGCGCCTTCAGGCCCTCTAAGTGCACATGGCTTTGGTCCTGACTATGAGGCCCACTGGGCTCCAATGCCCATGGCTTCTTCACTGCACATCATCCTGGAGACCCATACACTCCCTGCTGAAGCAGGGGCATCTGGTCAGCATTCAGAATTCACATCAGTTCCTAGCACCACTTTCTTGTCCAGTGTCTCAGGTTCTGATGTCCCAGTGCACCAGTGCCCTCGTGCAGTATACCATCAGTCCCATCAACATCAGAGTTCTCTGCCTGATTAGCATTGGGAGGTGGCCCGGTGCTATTTTGACTTCCTCTCTGACTCTGAAGGATGGGAAATTGAAGAGGAATTGGTGATGTTCGAGCAGAAGTCTCCAGACCTGCCCTCTGACCCTTCCCCTCCATACAAGTGACGGAAGTAGCCCCTGGAGGATATGTCCTTCTAGGACCTCATTCAGCATATGGTAAAGGCCATATGGAAGGAATTTGAGAGCCTCCAGTACTCCTCTGTTCCCAAGAAGACTATTACAGTGCCCATTCACTGGATCCTGCTGCAGCTGCTAGATATGGGAGGACCCCCTCAAGGTACCAGTCATCACTAGGTGACTCGAGTCCATGTACTGGTCTAGAAGGTTGCAGGCTTTGCAAAACCTCAGCTACCCCATATTTCCTTGGTGGTGTAGTCCACCATGAAGCAGGTCAAAAGCATCAAGTCCCATTTCACGGTGACACCACAGAGGGAGGCCAGGACCTTCAAATTTTTGGGCAGAGATGCTTTCAGGGCTCCATGCTGGTTGCCTGCATACTCTCCTACCACCTTTGCATGAGTATGTTCCTGAAGGACATCATGGCGGACCTGAACAAGTTCAGTTCCCTCATACCTGTGAAGCGTCTTGATTCCTTCCATGCTCTGGCAGGCCAAGGCAAGGGTTGCTTGAAGTATATGGTTTGTGCCACCTATGATGCCAGAGTCTGCTGCAGGGTGGCAACCGTGGGCATGGGGGCATGCTGCCTTGCTTGACTTCAGTCCTCTGACAAGCTGGTAGAGGTGCCTTGCTAGGGGCAGAACCTCTTTGGCAAGCCGATGGAAGAGAGGGCAGATGAGATGGAGGAGGAGCATACCATCTCCAGGCTCTTGAGGAAAACTGCCGACTGCCGACCCCCTCAAGGAAGAAATACGAGGGTGAAAAGTCCTATCAACTCAAGCGCCAGTATTACTAGAGGCCATAGGATGCTTAGCCGAAAGCAAAGGCCCCCATGCCAACAGAGGTGTGACAAGCCTCAGAAGGCCCAGCCCACTCCTCAGCCAAAGCTGGGGGGGTGTTTTTGACTGGTTCCTCAGGAGTATAGCTAGTATCTGATGGGGAGCCATCTTAGGTTTGGGGAGTGGCTCGTCCACTTTGCACACCGGTAGCTTCTTATCACCACAGACACCTGAGTCCTCCAGTTTGTCGAAAGCGAGTACATGCTGCACTTTGCCCAGTTGCCGCCCCACTTCCTCCTGGGGGAGTACCCTCTGAACCTGCTACATCGCATTCTCCTCCAGGAGGAGGCCACCACCCTGCCGACTGGGCTTGACATCAAGCTGGTGCCCCCATCTCAGGTTGGGCAGGGTTTCTACGCATGGTACTTCCTGGTTCCCAAGAAGACTGGGAGTTCCAGCCCATTCTGGAACAAAAGCCTTATTCATCACGAGAGACAGAACATTCACCTCTCACCTACCATACCAATGAACAACACCCAAATAAACGGATGCTAAGAACTTAAATACCTAGGTGACATCATTGACCAAAACCTCTCCTTCAAGTCGCAAATAGCAGCTACAGCCAAAGCAATATTCTACAAATCACAATGTCTCCGGCCCATCCCCGATTCATCAGATTTCTGCTCAGCCCTCCAAGCTCTAATCCCTTCCTGTTGCCGACTACAGTAACACAATATACTATGGTCTTCCACAGTCCACCCTCCTGCCATTACAAACTGCCCTCCACACCGCTGCGCACATCATACAAGGAGCATCCAAATTCGACAAAATCACCCCTATACTCAAACAACTCCACTAGCTATCGCTTCCCAGCAGAATCACATACAAAACCCTACAACTAACACGCAAGACTCTCCACTGCACCCCTGCTACCCTTCTGCAAACCCTTCTTCAACCACTCAACCCCAACAGGCCGCGAAGACTCTCCACATCCCACAAACTCACTATACACGCTCCAGAACAAAGCACTCACAACAAACATGCCACAGAGCCTTTGAACTATAAGCACCCTCCCTCTGGAACACATTCCCAAACCCTATAAGAAATATCTCCGACCTCCAATCCTTCCGCAAACACCTCAAAACCTTTCTGTTTTCAAAACACTTCAACCCTGACTCCAAACCAGGAACATACTGATCCTCCTCAGTAAACATGCCCACTGAAACTGCTGATAATATGGACCTACTCATTACTTGTATATAGTTACAATTTTCCTTGTACATAGTTCCTTGTACATACACTGTTATATGTAATTTGAATCTCTTCTGTTTGATGTAAACTGCTTTGACCCATTGAAAAACGGTCTATAAGCTCTGCTAAATAAATAAAAATAAATTAAATCTTCGGAACCTGTGGCAAGGAGGCCTGTCCGGGGGAGGGCAAAGAGACAGGGAATTCACCCTAGTAAAGGGCCCCCTTTTACCAAGTCAGGGTAGGAAAGCCATTAAATCCTCCAGGAATCAGAAAACTTCCACGTGGCCCACATTTCATGGAATAAGGGAGAGAGGATATAGAGCCCAGAACCCCTTAGGCAGTGAATTCTCCAAGCACTCAGGTGCCCGAAGTCAGGCTGATTGCCGTCACCTGGTTAGGGAGGAGTTGGAGCTAGAGCCCTGGAAGTATAAACCTAGGCCAGAGTATGAGAGAGGGGGAAGAGAAGCAGGAAGCCAGGCTGACATGAGCAGAGGCACAGACACAAGCAAGGGAAGCTTGACTGGTGCTGAGCAGAGCAGAGGAACTGAGCTTCCAGGAGAAGAAAGTGCTAATTGGTATATAGCACGGCTGCAAGAGAATTTGGGGCCAGGAACAAGAGAGACTCCAAGATTTATTTATTTATTATTTTATTTTACATTCTCTTATATACCGCGCTATTCTGCATCAGTGCGGTTTACAGTGAACAAACTGAAATTACATTGAACAGGGCATTATAACTTGGAGATAACTATTTTAGAGGGAACATGGGCAGTGGAGGGTTAAGTGGCTTGCCCAAGACCACAAGGAGCACCTGTGGGACTAGAAACCCCAGTCCTTCCGGCCCAAGGTTGCTGTCCTCTAGTGGATTTGAACCCCCGACCTTCCGGCCTGAAGTACCTTGCCCCAACCATTAGGCCACTCCTCCACTCCCCCGGGAGGCTATTAGCTGAGCACTGTGAGCAAGACGGGGAGTCAGAATCTATGCAGCTGGGAGAGCCCGAGGTGAAGCTGAATGATGAGGACACTCCCATGGACTGTTCCTTTTGCCAAGCTTTAAACCTGGGAATGTAGAGAAAGCAAGCCAGTCCTGAAAGAAACTCTTCCAGGAAAAAGGTACCCATAGTCCACAAGCAGGGTGGCCGTGATTCCCTCGTGTTTTTAAAGGGGAAGTTTATGGGGACTAAGGAGCAAACCTGGAACTGTGATATAAGCTTGTTAACCACCTGCTACTGGAAGGTGAACACTGGGGTAAGCAAAAGTAGCTATTAGAACAAAGCTTTCTGTTGCCCTGGATTATATTTGTTACTTGGAAGGTAACCGAGAATGGTTTGAAGCTGAATAGAAGCTAAACTACCACAGACTTTAAATGTGATTTTGTTTTTGTGCTTTAGCCAGCAAGGCTAAAAAGGGAATGCAATATCCTTGCTGTTAAAGACTGTGTATCCTGAACCATAGAGAACCTTTAAACAGTCATTTTGTGTTTGGGTTTGTTTTTGGACAATGCTCTACTTCAAAGAGTCCTGAACAAATAATCCTGTATGTGGTATATTCGAACCATTGTGTACAAAATAAATTTCTGTCATTTGCCTTACCTCTTTGAGCCTGACTACAACTTTCTGCCTGATGCACCCATACAGCTAACCAAAGACTACATTTCCCAGAGGACACTGCGGAGAAATAGTTACAAAAAGCTGAAAAAGCGGATAGCGGAAAGTTCCTCTAATAACCACGCCCCTCTAAGCTAGAAGCGAGTGGTGGTGGCGTGACAAACCTCAACTGCTTCTTAGTGCAGGAAAAGTTCAAGATGCTCTCTCTGGAAATGCTACTTCCTTACCTCCTCAAGGACGATTGGCTGTACTTTCTAGATATGAAGGATGCATATACGCACATCTTGATCCATTCGATTCACAAAAAATACCTCCGTTTCGTGCTGGGAGGGTCAGCACTACCAGTACTGAGTGCTTCCCTTCGGACTTGCATCGGCCCCAAGGGTCTTCAAGAAGGCGCCTCAGGACTCTGGGGGTCTTAGTCTTCCTTTACTTGGACAATTGGTTCATAAAGAGCTCCATGCTGGATGCCGTCCGGCATTCGGCCAACCTGACCATTCAGGTGCTCGAGCGGCTAGGGACATCAAATGTGTCAATGAGTGCTTGTGCATCATGCACTTCTGGATGGAAACTTGGCGATCCATGATTTAAACAGTGCACCGAGAAGAGTTCCTGGCATCTCTAGATTTAGCCGAGGAGTATTTTCATATCCCAGTCCAGAGACTCAGCAAAGTATCTGTTTTTGGCTCTGCCCTTCAGTTTGCTTCCCTCCCATTCAGACTCTCCACTGCTCCAGGGACGTTCTCCAAGGTCTGTACAGCACTGCATATGTCTTGTAGCGCTATATAAATGATGTATAGTAGTTGTAGTCATGGTGGTGGTGGCTATGGCACCAAGAGATTTGTGTGCACAGATATCTGGGTTACAGACTTATCAGAGCGCATTCTGTTTCTGAGGCATCTTGGTTAGCTCCCTGAGTGGTGTCTTTTCTGATAAGCCTTGACTGGGTGATCAATTTGGGAAAGAGCCAGTCGTTGCAGTCCCAGTTCTGGGAGCACGTTTTGATACTCAAATGTGCGGTCTTCATGCTAGAGAAGAAAGTCAAAGGCTGTTGGATTGCCTAGCGCTGTTCTATTCCCAGCAGGCTCCCAGAGTCAGAGTTGATCTTCAGCTCCTCAGATTGATGGTGATGATGGGCCATGGACATGTGCTCATAGGTGGCCACTTCAACGGTTTTTACTGACTCGGTGGTCCCTGAGTTCTCAGTGGTTTGAGCTCAGGCTCCCACTCCTAATGAAGATATGGCCAACCTGCAGTGGTGACAGCAGCCCAGTCTTCTGAGGAAGGGCTTGCTGTTTGTCGATTGCTCATGGATCCTTCTGACGATGGATGCCAATCTCTCGAGCTGAGGAGCCCATTACCAAGGCCGAACAGCCCCAGGGACATTGGAACCACTTGGAGACGGTGTAGTCGATCAACTGCCTTGAGGTGAGGGCCATCAGGTTGGTTCTTCTGTGTTTATGGCCCCCAGTCAAGGGCCAGGTGGTTCAGACAGTACCATGGTGGTAGCTTATATCAATCAGTAAGGCAGCATGAGGAGTACTGGAGTAGTCCTGGAGATGGCTTTCCTGTTTGCTTGGGCAGTGAGGAACCTCCTAGCTTGTCAGCTTTGCATATTGTTGGAGTGAATACTGTGGAAACGGATTTTCTCAGCCAGCACTTTCTGGTTCCAAGAGAGTGGGATTTGAGTCAGGAAGTGTTTTCAGTTGTTTCTGTGGCATTGGGGTAACCCTGAGAAGGATCTGATGGTGACCTGCTCCCATGTCAGTGTGTGATGCTTCTTCAGTTGCTGCATGGAGACTGGGTCCGAGGGCATTGGCACCTTGGCTCAACCTTGATCAGGCAACAGCTGCTGGATGTGTTTACTGCATGGCTCCTGATGGGGCATGTGATTCAGCATATGGAATGCCACCCGAGACTGATTATTCTGGCGGCACTGGGTTGACAGAGGAGAGTGTGATTCAAAGGTCTGATGTGGCTCCTGCCAGCGCCATCTATTTGTTTGCGTCAGTCTTGGGGCCTATTGTGTCGGGGACCACTTGTTCTGGAGGGCCCAGTTCCCTTCTTGCTTATGGCTTGGCTACTGTAAGTAGACAGTGCTTATGGGCTACTCTCTGGAGGTGATTTTCCACTCTGCTCAGAGACTGGAGAAGGTCTACCAACCTGGCGTAAATGTGTCTCTGGTGCTTTGATTGCTAGTGCAGTGCACGGCAGTTGGCTCCTGAGGTGGCCAAAGTGCCATCTCTGTTGGCCTTTTCTACAGGATGGTCTGGAGAAGGGTCTTTTCTCTTAGTTCTTTGAAGGTTCAGGTGGCAGCTTTGACCTGTTTCAGAGGTCAGGTGGCTGGTAAGTCTCTAGCCTTACACCCGGATGTTTCATGCCTTCTTCAGCAGGTTTGGCATCTGCGTCCTCTCCTCTGGTCTGTGGTCCCTTCCTGGGATTTGTGTCTGGTGCTCAGGGCCCTGATGTCAGAGCCCTTTGAGCCACTAAAGCTTACTTCTCTGAAGGATTTGATGCTCAAGACTGTCCTCTTGGTTGCAATTTGTTCTGCAAGGAGGATTCTGAACTCTGTCTCGCCAAGATCCTTACCTATCTTTTTCTGAGGAGGCTGTTTCCATTTTCCCTGTGTCTTCCTTCTTCCCTGAAGTGATTTCTCCCTTTCATGTGAAATAGGCGGTTTGTCTACCCTCCTTCTCTAAGGAGCAGTGTCGGGGGAATGGTAAATATCTTTGCCTTGTGGATGTCCAGAGGGTGCTTCTCCGGTTCTTGGAGGTTCCGAATTCTTTTCATAAGTCAGACCATCTTTTTGTGCTTTTTGCTGGCCCGCCAAGGTGGCATGGTGGCTAAGTCTGCATTGGGGCGCTGAGTTAAGTAGGCCTGTGCCTTGGTGGATCTGTTGCAGAACCGGCCAGTTCCAGAGGGTCTGTGTGCCTATTCCACCCCAGCGCAAGCGTCCTCATGGGCGGAGTGGAGCTTGGTAGCCCTTTCAGACATTTGTTGGGTGGCAATGGTGGGCATCATTTGCCACTTTTGTCAAGCATTTACACTTGGATGTCCATGCTTGGGTGGAAATGGCCTTTGGCTCTAAGGTTTTGCAAGCTACTGTGTCTTCTTCCCACCCAGCGGAGGCATAGCTTTTGTACATCCAATTTGTCTAGATTGATCTAGCAGGATGAAATGGAAGGTGACATTTTACTTACCAAATAATGTCCTTTTCTTGAGTCCTGCTAGACCAGTCCATGATCCGCACCCTGGAACTCTTTGCTCTGTTCTTCTGCGGTGGTGTCCTTGGATCTGCTATGATTTGTATACTTGGCTCCACAGGTGCACTTTCTATGAACAGCCTTCTGTTAATGCTTTCTTATACATAGTTCTCTACTGTTTGATTACTCATTGTTGCCCCTGTTGAGGTTGTGTGAGGCTTACCATGCTCTCCCACATGCTTTGGGATGGATACTGAGGAGATCTCTGGTGGCTGAGGCGAATAGAGGCATGGGAGTGATGTCATTGAAACCTGTGCTCTTCATTGTTTCTTTGTCTCCACCAACCTGCTGGTAGGGGAAAACAACCCACTTGTCTGGACTGGTTTAGCAGGACTCAAGGAAAGGGCATCTGGTAAGAAAAATGACACTTTATATACCATTTTATCTTAAAGTCAAAGCAGTTTACAGGTAACTTCCATATACTGATTTACACTGAAAAATATGAACATATTAGAACATTAATTGAACGTGTTTGTAGGGGATTAGGGTTGTATCTGGGCTAAGGAAACACTGTGATGGAAAGATATGTAAAGTGTAGTTACTCACCTGTAACAGGTGATCTCTGGGAACAGCAGGAATCGGTGTTCACATATGGGTGAACGTCACTGACAGAGCTTGCGTGGGAGCACGCCCCAATGTCCAATAGGAAAGCCTTTGGGAGCACTCCACTGTGCCTACCTTCCCAACTCCTGTCCTCAGTTGAGTTTGTAGCTGAGAGGAAGAATAAAATAAAAGAACCCTACAACTCCTGAGGAGGAGGGCGGGTAGTGAAGACTGATTCCTGCTGTTCCTGGAGATCACCAGGAACAAGGAGTGCAGTCTTCACATATGGGACTCACTAGCTCCCAGGTACTCTGCTGGTATTGGGTGGGGGAGAGTAATGCGATCCCTGAGGCAAAAATGTATAACCAAAAAGTGTGGAAGAGTTGTGTGCCATTGGACTCTATTCCAGGAAGCAGTACTCCCCCCATGATAGTCTGGTATCGTGTAAAAGTCCCAAAGAGATGCTGGAGTACAGATTGGCCAAAGTCAGCATCCCAATGGGAGTCTGGACAGTAGTGTGCAGCAAAGGTATGAATGGAGGACCAGGTAGCTGCTCGACAGATCTCCTCAGTAGATACTGAACAGAGATTGGCTGCTGAGGTTGCCATAGCTCGCACATTATGAGCAGTGACATGACCCTCCAAAGAGTTCTGCCCGTGCATCAGTGAAAGAAGTGCAATCTGCTGTCCATGTGTCTTTATCTTTATTAAAACCACTCACACTACAGGGGCACCAGAGTGGTTCACAATAACAAAGTAGGCTGCTGGGAGAAGGAAAGGAACGCCATAATAATAGAGAAAGAACAGCAAAGAAAAAAACAAAACAAAACAGAGCAAAAATGATACAGAGGAGCAGAGAGTTGGGAAACAACACAATCAGTGGGGTGGGGGAGAAAGGGGATCGGGGGGGGGGGAGGAAGGTGAAAAGCTGAGGAGAATAGTGGGTCTTCAACATAGACTTGAAGGTCTTGTAGGAGGGTTCGAGGCGGAGAGCGAGGGGAAGCGAGTTCCAGAGTCGGGGGCCCAAGAAGAAAAAGGCAGAGGAACGGGTGGATTCAAGATTAGCCTGTGATGGAGAGGGAAGAGACATACGGTTCAGATGGACCGACCGAAGGGAACAGTGAGAGGAGTGAAGGTGAATTTGATCTGCGAGATAAAGGGGGACACCGGTATGAATGGTTCTATGCACATGGATGAGAATTTTGAAATGAATACGATGGACAAGTGGAAGCCAGTGCAGGTGAATTAAGATAGGGGTGATATGATCGAAACGAAAGGCGTGCATCAGGATACATGCGGCTGTGTGATGAACTAGTTGCAATCGTTGTAATCGTAATTGGGGAAGGCCGGTGAGAACAGCATTACAATAATCTAGACGAGATACTACAAGAGATAAGAGTAGGGTGGTCAAAGAAGAGGGGGAAATAAAAGGGCGAACTGCACGAAGTTGTCTTAACGTGTAGAAAGACCGTTGTACCACAGAAGAAATGTGTTCCTTAAATGATAAGGCAGAGTCTAGGATAACCCCTAGGTAACGCAGAGAGGGAACAAGTGGAAGGGGAGAGGAGGACAGAAGAGGGGAGATGGAGGGGGTTGGAGCACCGAAAGTAAACCAAATAGCAAACGTTTTAGAGGGGTTCACGTGCAAAAAGTTAGAGGAAAACCAGGAGGCCACCGAAGCCAAGCAGGAATTAAGGGGGGGTGAGATCAGGGGCAGAAGGGTCTGTGTGGTGAAGAAGAATTATATCAGCAACATAGTAGTGGGCAGAGATACTATGCTGTTGGACCAATAGGGCAAGGGGGGCCATGAAGACATTGAATAAAAGAGGGGCAAGGACAGATCCCTGGGGAACGCCACAAGGGAGGGGGGTCAGAGGAGAGGAAGAGAGACTCGTGGAAATGAAAAAGGACCTATGGGAGAGATAAGAGCGAAACCAGGAAAGAACAGAACCAGAAAGCCCGATGTCATGTAAACGATCTAAAAGGGTGTGATGATCTACAAGGTCAAAAGCAGCGGATAGGTCAAGGGAGACAGCGATAGAGATAAGACCGTGATCATGGGCAATATGCAAATCGTTAAGAAGAGAAAGCAGAATGGATTCGGTGCTATGGTTGGGACGGAAACCAGATTGACGAGGGTGAAGTGTCAGGGAAGCTTCAAGGTAATGTTGACCACATATCTGACCACATTTCTCCTATTCTCTACTCCCTACATTGGCTTCCCGTGTCTTGTAGAATTATGTATTAAATATTGGTTACCACGTTCAAGATCTTTAACAAAATAGCTCCGTCCTTTCTGTCCACACTCATCATTGTCTCACATGAAAACAGATTAAGAAGAAGACCTAATTTACACATGCTACTAGTCCCGGATTCTTTTCGAAAAACAAATCAGAAGACAAGTAATTCTGCATTTTCATTCACTGCACCAACGCTGTGGAACAACCTTCCTATCGAGCTCAGAGAAATAAAAGACCTCCAACTTTTTAGAAAGGAATTAAAAACTCACCTATTCACACTGCACTACCACAGCCTCCAGCATGACAATGTTCAGATTCCACAGGTTAACACTGAACAAAAACCATACTGTGACCCTACCTAGATATAATCCTACAGCGCACTTCCATATTCCTTCTCGAGCAGCTAACTTGAAATTCAGTTGATTATTTCCATATGTAAATAATTTCATTTAATTTATTAATGTATATAGTTCTAGGTTATGGCAGGTGTTTAGCCGCATTTCTAATTTTTTGTTCTAGTGCTTGACTCTGCGTTAAATGTTAAAAATGTTCTACATCTGTTATCTGTTATATTGTAAATTTAATAGTTTTCTATTCTTAAGTTTCTAATGTTCATTGTAAAATAATAGTTTACTATTATTAAGTTTTAATGTTTCAATGTAAACCGCCACTGATCTCTGGAAGAGGCGGTATAGAAAAATGTTTAAATAAATAAAATAAATAAATAAATAAATAAGGTGAGACGAGAGTTGTGCATAGACCAGTTTTTCAAGAATTTTTGAAAGAAAGGGAAGATTTGAAATGGGGCGCCAGTTGTCTGGTAAGGATGGATCAAGAGAGTCTTTTTTAAGGATGGGGCGGATGACAGCGTGCTTCCAGACAGCGGGAAAGATACCAGATGAAAGGCTAGAGTTGATAATAGAGAGTATGTGTGGGGAAAGGGCTAAAGAAGCATCCAAAAGCCATTGTGAGGGAATGGGGGTCAAGAGAGCAGTTGGATTTCCAAGTGGAGGAGTAAACCTTTGTCAGATCTGAGAGGTCACAGGTCGGAAGGAAGACCATATGTGGGAGAGAGAAGGAAGATGAGCGGGGGGGGGGGGAGAAAAGGGAGGGGGAAGAGGGGAAAGGGGGGGAGGGCAGGAAGGGAAAAGTGAGCGGAGGGTTTGCACTTTGGTGGCAAAATGGGAGGCTAGGAGGGCGGGATCAGGAAAGACAGGGGAAGGATGTGGGGAGGTGAGGGAATGAGAAGCGGAAAGGGACCGAAGAGTAGAGTAGAGTTGACGAGTGGAATTAGCTACGGAGGAGATAAGATTAGAAAAGTAATCCATCTTAGCAGAGCGCATCAGGGAGCGATAGTGAGAGTGGCAGTGTCGAAAGTGGGCTAGGGTAGAAGAAGGATTTTTCCGCCAGTGTTGCTCAGCGCGACGCAGATAAGAGCGATGAAGGAATAGACCCGAGTGAAACCAGGGGTAACGATGACGGGTGTGAGGGGTGGGGGAGAGGCTGACGTGAGGCAAGCTGATCCAAAGCGTCTGAGAGGATGGTGTTCCAGGACTGGGCCTGAAGGTCCACGGGGAGATGGGGGAAAGAGGGAATCAGAGGAGGGAAATTGAGCAAGAGTGGCAGGTGTGATTCGGCGAACCAAACGGGGAGGAGGGAGAGTTGCGTTCTGAGCAGTAGGGGGGGGGAGGATGAAGGAATGGAGAAGAGTAGACAAAGGTGATCGGACCAGGGGACGGATAGTGTGCGTAGGGAGAAAGGAGTTAGAGGGGAGGAGGAATGGGATATGACCAGATCCAGAGAGTGACCGGCAGAATGTGTAGGAGTACAGACATGTTGATGCATGGAGAGATCAGAGAAGAGAAAGGAAAGCAGAGTCACGGGAGATGGAAGGGGAATCTACATGAATATTAAAATCACCCAGGATCAGGAGTTGCTGGTAGACAAGGGAAAGTTCAGAAAGAGTTAGTACAAAAGTCCCAACGAGGGCTGGATAGAGAGGGAGGGGCATATATGAGAAGAAAGTGAATAGGAGGGGAGTAGTTAGCACGGAGAAGAAGAGACTCAGGATAGTAAAGTGCAGGGGAGGATATTTCCTGAAGAGCCAATGAGGAGCGATAGAGAACGGCAACTCCCCCGCCACTCCGACCCCGGCGACAGGTCGAGAGAGCAGAGTAGCCGGGAGGGAGACTGGTTAAGGAGGGGCTCCTCACCCTCCTTAAGCCATGTCTCTGTTAAGAACAAAGCATCAACGGAGTGTTGCGAGATGAGATCTTGGATAAGGGGGGTTTTTGAACGGAGAGAGCGGCAGTTTAAGAGAGCTAGCTGCAGGAGGAAGACAGCTGTAGCGGAGGGTGGAAAGGTGGCAGAGGAAGAACAGGGAATAAGATTGGCGGGGTTCCTAGCAGTAGTACCAGTGTGGACTGGAGGGGAGGGAGGCCTCCAGCTCCACAGGACAGGAATTGCAGACATATTGGAAGAAATTGCTAACGCTATCTGGGTAGAACAAGTGGGCAACTGGAGCAAAAGAAGAAAAATGAAAAACCAAAGGAAGGGCTTATCAGAGGGAAGGTGAACATAGGGGAAGCAAGCAGGTCGCGAGGACATGTAGTTATCAGCCAAACTAGAGGATAGGACTTCCGAAGAAAAGAGGGAGAGAAATAAACTCTGGACTCGCTTCCACGGAGACTCGCCCCAAGGAGCTCGCACAAGGAGCAGGTTTGCTCCTTCGGTGCGCTCCTCCGTGGCGCGGAACGCCGCGCCGAGAGGAGATTTGTACTGGAGGAGCACCTTGAGGTCACGAGGTCGCGCACAATGCGGTCGTGTCACTTCCGGTTGAGTGGAACAGCAGTAGGAGATGTTGCCAGGGAGACAAGAAACACAAAACTGCACCAGGTAACACCTGAGGGAGGGAGGAGACAAAGTTAGCACAAGGGGAGCAGAGGCAGCAAAAAGGCAAACACAGAAAAGAAAAGGAAAAGGCAAACAGTTTTAACCAGTAGAATTCACAGTGAAAGCTATAGAGGCTAATAACATATAAACAACAGTGATACCAGAAGGGACAGGAGGTCCGGAGGTGATACAAGCACAATTTAGGACAGAATTAGATTACAGTAGGTGAAAGCACGTAGCAGCTATCCGAACGCCGCACCAAGAGGAGATTTGTACTGGAGGAGCACCTTGAGGTCACGAGGTCACGCACAACGCGGCCGCGTCACTTCCGGTTGAGTGGAACAGCAGTAGGAGATGTTGCCAGGGAGACAAGAAACACAAAACTGCACCAGGTAACACCTTGAGGTCACGAGGTCGCGCACATCACGGCCGCGTCACTTCCGGTTGAATGGAACAGCAGTAGGAGATGTTGCCAGGGAGACAAGAAACACAAAACTGCACCAGGTAACACCAGAAGGGACAGGAGGTCCGGAGGTGATACAAGCACAATTTAGGACAGAATTAGAATACAGTAGGTGAAAGCACGTAGCAGAGTACGTTTCATCACTGGTAGACCTAGGTGACTAGGATCAAAGGAGATGAATAATTGAGAGGATCATCTGTGATCCTTAGTTCTGTCAAAGTAGTAAGCCAGTGCTCGCTTCTAGTCTAAAGTGTGTAGCGCTGCCTCAGCCCAAGACTCATGTGGTCTAGGGAAGAAAATCGGGAGGATTACCGACTGGCTTAGATGGAAAGAGGAAACTACCTTTGGGAGGAGTGTGGATGAGTACGGAGAACCACCTTGTCATAGTGGAATAGAGTATAGGGGGGATCCGCCAGTGAGGGTGACAAAGAAGATGACCTTCCAAGATATAAACTTTAGTGAAGTGGTGGCTAAAGGTTTGAAAGGTGGCTTTAGGAATTATGCAAGAATCACTTTCAAATCCCAGGCCACCGGAGGTGGTTTAATGGGTGGCTTGGACAACAGGAAATCCCACATGAAGCGTGCTACTAAGGAGATAGGTTTCTCGACCACTGGACTGTGAAAAGCTGCAATGGCACTGAGGTAGTCTTAAGACCCAGGAAGCATAAGTGGAGTAAATATTGTAGAAGTAACTCCACTGGGCAAGAAAAAGGGTCAGTGTCCTTTTGTGGAGCACCAGAGGGCAAACCTATGCCATTTGAAGGCATAAGATCGTCTGGTGGAATCTTTACGAGGTGCTAGAAGGACATTCTTGACCGCTTGTGGTAGGTCAAGGTAGGTGAATACTTACCATTCAGCAACCATGCCATCAGGCATAGTGAGCGCAGATTAGGATGGAGGAGCATCCTGCGGTCCTGAGAGAGGAGGTCGGGCACACATCCCAGGCTGAGAGGTTGAGTCTGTGCAAGGTGAAGAAGCAGAGGAAACCATGGCTGACTGGACCATAAGGGGGCTATGAAAATCATGGAGCCCCTGTCAGCCTGTAGTTTGAACAGTGTATTGGGTATCATGGGGATGGGAGGCAATGTGTAAAGCAGTCCCTGACCCAATGGAGAAGGAAGGCATCCAAGGCCTGTCTGTGCATTCGCAGTACCCTGGAGCAGAAGCAAGGAAGCTGTGTGTTTTGTGGAGTAGCAAAAAGATCTGTGAGTGGGGTTCCCACGTCTGGAAGATCCGAGCAGTCATCTCCAAATGCAAGGTCCATTCATGTGGATGAAGGATAAGGCTTAGCTTGAAACGTCTAATGGTACCGGGGATTGACGTTGGGATCAGAAGTACTATGACACAGTAGCGAATCAGGACTAAAAGGATAAGACCGTTTGGTTTAGAAGAGCATTTACAAGCTAAAAGATAAGCGATTAGTCCCGAGATGATATAGCCACAGTGTCTTGTGTATATTCAAGAAAGAAAAAGAAAAATTGAGGTCGTTGATGTAAACGAGTAAAAAACCCTCTGTCGACAGCAGTCCACAAGGTTTTACAAAAGTTTTTTACTGAGACCTCGTGAGCCATTTACAATAGTGTTGGTGGTAATTTAAGCCTTCAGTTCATTTACAGTGAGCGACTTCTTTATATAATCTTATTTATCGCTCAAGAAGAGTGGGCTATAATCTGTTCTGGAGGATTAGAGGCATGTCTTTTTGCACTTCTAATCCTTCTCATAGCCGACTCCAGCACAATAGAGTGGTGAGGAAGCTGAGTTTTATGGAACCCAGGACAAGGAGGGACACGATACATAGTATCTAACCTACGAGAATGAGGAGAGGTGGTAAGAGGTGTTTCCCACATTCTCAACACGAGATCATATAGAATCTCATGAATGGGTAAAGTAGCTGCCGCCTCAGGAGTTTTGGGATATTGTAAAATTTCCAACTCCTTGGCCCTTGGCTCTGTTTCAGGGGCCACAGTGATGGACAGGCCCCGAGCCACCTCCCTGATAAAGTCTTGGAAAGACATGTCCTCTGGAGGAGACATCCTGCATTTAGGGGAGGAGGACTCCTCTGGAAGAAGTATCTCTGCATCGACAGAACTTTCAGAATCCTCAGATTCTTCTGAGGACTCGAAGTATCGTCTGTCCGGATGCTCCTGCAGAGCCTGATACCCGTACCGACCAATGTCGGTACCGGGAATAACCGGTACCGGAGAATCGGTACCGGAGGGCATCGTAGGACAGAGTACCGGCATAGCAGACACCGATGCCGATGCCACCGGTACCCCAGAACATGGCAGCAGGAGATCTGTCGAGGCCGAGACATCTAGAACATCCTGGAACCCCGATAATGCTTTGGAAGCCGAAGCCTCTCGCCGGGGTAATTTTGCCGGTGCAGAATCCTCGAGGGCAACGCGAGAGGCATCTTGATGCTTAGAAGGAGATCTACCCTTCGAGGACCGGCTGGATTTATGTTTAGTTAACTGAGACCCACGGGAGGAAGAAGCAGCCCTGGAAGACGTCGATGCCACCGAAGCTGCATCAGAGAGAAACAGGGTACTGAGCTTGGCAGCTCGGTTCTGCCGACCTCTTTTAGACATCATGGCACAGGACACACAATCCGTGATGGAGTGGTCAGGACCTAAACATTTTAAACACCATTCATGGGTGTCAGTGACGGAAATGGTACCGCCACACTTGGTGCACTTTTTAAAATTAAAACCTGAGGCAGGTTTTTCCATGTTAAGGAAGTTTTTGGGCCTAAGGCAATAGAAAAAGAATTTTTTTTCTTTTTTTTTCAAAAATAGGAAAAGAAAGACTGGCGGTACCGGTAGAGCGTCGAAGAAGGCAGACGCGACCACAAAAAGAATAAAGAAATTCTTCTGCGGTGACAGGAACACGACCTGCTGGCTCCGCGGAAAAAGAAGAACTGGAGAGAGGCAGTTGGGAAAGGCGGGAAGGCAGCACGCAGGCACTGTGGGATGCTCCTAAAAGCGTTCTAATTGGACTCTGGGGAGCGTTCCTGCGCAGGCTCCATCGGTACCGACGATACCCATATGTGATGACTACATTCCTGCTTGTTCCTGGAGATAAGCTAGAACACGTGCTTGATCACGAAATAAAAACACATCCTGTGATCCTGCAAGGTGAAAGCATGGATTTATGGGCTTGTCATTGAAACCTGGGTAACACATGTGGTTTAAACTCAGCACTATATTAATGTTGTCACTATCTTCCTATATTATGACTGTTCTTTGCATCATTATTATACCAATTTTGCTTATAGTTTCTAGATGTTCATTGGCTGTATAATTATGTTTTTGATTCCCACATTCGGTACATAATCTTTCTCCTGCATATTTTTTCAGTGAGTAAAATATTTTTGAGCTGTCTGTATTTTTGAGTTTTTTTTCCTTTTAATCCTTATCTAAAATTTAGCATGATATTGGACTATCAAAGCCTGTAAATATTTGCTGCTCAGTATTTATTTTTATTCTGGTTATGTATTTGCCTCTTCACTGCAATTTTCTTTCAACACTGTACTTGAAGGAGAAATACTAGCATCATGTTAAGAATTCACAAAGGAGTTTTGGGGAAAAGGGGGGTGGTGTGTAACCAGCATTAATAATAATGAGGGAGGGGTGGCAATCTATAAGTTGCAGGAAGGTGCCAGAAACCCTAGCACTGGTCCTGGGGTCTAGGCATCGCAAGCACCGATTGTAGATTTCCACAATGGATATCGCCTTGCCATATTGCCATTACTTTTTGAAGTACCTGGGGGCCCTTCCTTTGGGACATGTTGCTGGCAAGAGTGGCTGAGGCAAAATCAAACGACTCTACTTTGAAGGGGTAAAGGTCTGCTTAGCCACCAAGGACACTTGAACATGGTGAAGGGAGGCGGTGAATAAATAAAATAAAGAAAACTTAGAAAGTACTTGAAAAATACATTTAAAGGAAAATATTAAAGAGTTGATCGACGTATGGTAAAAATATCCAGCGTTATGGATAATAAGTATACTACTAGATGAGCCCAGAAGTGGGGCACATGCACAACAAAATGCAATGTGAGCTGTTGAATCAATGCTGACTCCTGGCAACTCAGCAGCCCCTAGGTTTCCTTGGCAAGGTGTGACCAGAAGTAGATTACTGGAACCATATCCGTCACTGATAAACATAATTGGTGTGTCAAATGTTTGGGCCCTGACCATCAATCCAAATCTTGTCCTTTGTGTAAACAAATGACAAAGAGAGGCCTAAAGAACCGAGCCAACAAGTTTAGATCGTTGTTCACGTCAGACACTGTTTCAGAGGCTGCCAAGTTCATTGAGGGCATCCACTTCCTCGGCATGGGTCTCAGGTCTCTTCAAAGTCCAAACATAAAAGTAAGTTGACATTTCTGGCCGCTCTCATGTCATCCGCATCAGAATCAAAGACAGATACTAAAACCAGAGAGAAGTCCAAGCATAATGTTTATGTTTATGTTTATGTTTATTAGTTTTGATAAAATCGCCTTTCTCCAGAAATCAAAGCGATGTACAATATAAAAACAATTGTCTTAAAAAAGGCCGAAGCCTGGAAAAGAGAAGAAATACAATATCTGATTAAAAGTACAGTTTCTGTTTAAAAAGAGTAGACAAAAGAGACATGGAGAGGGTGGGGGAGAAAGAAACAACAAGGGAAGGTTAGGGACGGGGAAGAGGAGATTACACAAAAGGAGAGGGCACATCAAAAGCCAAAGAGAAAAGGTGTGTTTTTAGGTTTTGTTTAAAGGTTGAGAAGAGTGGTTCAAGACGGAGGGCGGGAGGTAGTGAATTCCAGAGGGCGGGGCCGATGAAGAAGAAAGCAGAGGAGCGGGTGGACTGTAAATGAGCACGGGAAGGGGAGGGAAGGGCTAGACGGTGAAGATGAAAGGAGCGGGGAGTATAACGAGGGGAGTGGATAGAGAGTAAGTCAGCAAGATATTGGGGGGAGCCAGTATGAAGTACTTTGTGTACCAGAGTGAGAAGCTTAAATTGGGAACGGTAAGGGAGGGGTAACCAGTGGAGGTGAAACAGGAGGGGAGTGATGTGGTCGCGGGGAGACGCATGACAAATAAGACGAGCAGCAGTGTGGTGTATGCGTTGTAAACGGGATAAGCGAGACTTAGGGAGACCGATAAGAACTGAGTTTGCAAAGTCGACACGAGAGATAACCAAAGACAACACAAGGGTAGTGAGGGCTGCTGAGGACAAAAAGGGGCGAATTGCACGTATTTGTCGGAGGAAAAAGAAAGAGGATTTGGTAATGTGAGAGAGGTGGGACTGGAAAGAAAGATCAGAATCAAAGTGGACACCAAGGTAACGAAAGGTAGAAACTAATGGAACAGGGGACCCAGAAAATGAGGGGGCAAGGGTAGGGGGTGTAGACCCATGGGAAAACCAAATGGCAACGGTCTTAGTGAGATTAAGGTGCAAGCAGTGAAGGGTCAACCAGTTGGCTACAGCGGAAAGACATGAGTTAAGCGCGGTGAGATCAGGACAAGAAGGAGAAGTATGGTGGAGCAGAACAATGTCGTCTGCATAAAGAAAAGCAGAAATACCTGATTGTTGAATTAAGAGTGCAAGGGGTGCTAGGAAAAGGTTAAACAGAAGAGGAGCCAGAACAGAACCTTGGGGTACCCCACAGGTAAGCGGGAAAGAGTTAGACGAGGGGGCAGAAGAAGAGGGGGATAGCACAGAACAAGAGCGGGAAGAGAGAAAGGAGTGAAACCAGTGATGCACAGTACTACATAAACCAGCTTCCCGAAGACGAAGGAGGAGAAGGGAGTGGTCAACAAGATCAAAGGCTGCTGAGAGATCTAGGGCAACCGCCACCGAGATATCACCCTGATCGTGAGCCGTGTGTAGTGCGTTAGTGAAAGCAAGAAGAATGGTGTCAACACTGTGACCTGTGCGGAAACCCGATTGGCGGGGGTGAAGAAAATTAATAGAATCAAGGTAGTGTGAAAGTTGAGCAAAGACAAACTTTTCGAGTAGCTTGGAAAGAAAAGGAAGGTTAGATACAGGACGATAGTGAGAAAGAACGGAGGGATCAAGAGAGGAGTTTTTAAGGATGGGACGAATGAGAGCATGCTTCCAGGAGGAGGGAAAGATACCTGTAGACAAGCTAGTGTTAAACATGGTGAGGATATATGGCAAGAGTGCAAGAGATGGGTCGAGAAGCCACGTGGAAGGGATGGGATCCTGAGGACAGGAAGTCTTTTTAGAAGAGGAAATAAGGTGATAAAGCTCAGAAGAAGTGATTAAGGAGAAAGAGGCCCAAGAGTGGGAAAGCTGAGCAGTAGGGGGAGGGGAAACCAATGGCGGGGGAGAGTGAATTGGATCAGGGCAGGCGGGTAAGGAGGCTCGTAGAGAGGAAATTTTATTGTCAAAGAAGGAAGCCAGAAGGGAGGGAGAAGGGACGGAAGAAACAGGAGCTATAAGCGTGGGGGAGTGAAGAGAGGTCAGAGTGCGTAAAGTCGAATAGAGATGCCGAGTTTGATTTGGGGCGGTCAAGATTGCATTGGAAAAATAAGCACGCTTAGCTTGGTGGACATTTATACGGTAATGAGAGTGAGTAGACTTGAAGAAGGCTAAGGTAGAAGGAGAAGGATTTCTGCGCCACCTGCGCTCAGCCCTACGGAGCTGCGTACGCAGGAGGCGCAGGCCCTGATGGAACCATGGGTGGCTAGGGAGACGGCGAGACTTTCGCGGTTGAAGGGGAGCAAGACGGTCAAGAGCAGTAGAAAGGGATGAAGACCATAGGGCTACTTGGGAATCAGAAGAGAGGGAAGAAAAGTTGGAGGGAAGAAGGTCAGAGGCAGCAGGGAATTGTTCACGAATGCGCGACGAGAGGACACGTGAGAGTTGAGGTGGAGGGGAAACAACTGGAGGCACAACAGAAGAGGTGGAAGACAAGGACCCAGGAGAATGAGTACATACAACAGAAAGACAGACGTGGTCAGTCCACGGAAGGGATACAAAAGAGAGATGGGACATTAAAAGAGAGGATGAAGAGGAAGTCAGAAACAGGTCAAGAGTATGCCCGGCCTGATGGGTGGGAAAAGTGACATGCTGTAGAAGAGACAGATCATGCAGCAGGGAGAGAAAAGCGTGATCATGAGAGGAGGAAGGAGAGTCAAGGTGAAGGTTAAAGTCTCCGGCAATGAGTAAGTGAGGGAAGGCCAAGGACAGATCGGTGATAGTTAGGAGAAGGGAATCCCAAAGGTCAGATCGCAAAGCAGGGGGAGAGTAGACAAGAAGGACCTGAAGCGGGGGGGAGGAGTGAAGCTGAAACAGAAGGGATTCAGGGTAGCGCAAAGATGGGGGGGTAAGCTGGGTAAAGGAGAGAGATGTACGAATAAGAGCTGCATTGTGACTCCCCCCCAGGGGTGCTCACGATGCAGACTGGTCAACCAAACAGCCACGGCGGAAGGATCTATCCTCCAAAGCACAGGAGGGACTCCAGGATGCTACCAAGGAATCAACCTCCAGAAAACTACCGGTTCCATGTTCTGGGATGGTGGCTCAAAGCCCCATAGGTAACGCCACCCTGACATCGGCCATCCCCCCAATGCTGGTTTCTCAAGAGGGGTTTGGCCGCACTCCTGGCAGCCTCAGTACAGATAACATCAAAAACTCCAGGAGTGCTGGCATCTGCACAGAGAATACGACCAGCTGTATTGGTCCCAATGCCAGCCTTCAAACCGACATAGTCAGAACCCCCGAGGCCAATACCTGAGTTAGAACCGACACTGTAAATGAACTGAAGGCTTAAATTACCACCAACACTATTGTAAATGGCTCACGAGGTCTCAGTAAAAAACTTTTGTAAAACCTTGTGGACTGCTGTCGACAGAGGGTTTTTTACTCGTTTACATCAACGACCTCAATTTTTCTTTTTCTTTCTTGAATATACACAAGACACTGTGGCTATATCATCTCGGGACTAATCGTTTATCTTTTAGCTTGTAAATGCTCTTCTAAACCAAACGGTCTTATCCTTTAGTCCTGATTCGCTACTGTGTCATAGTACTTCTGATCCCAACGTCAATCCCCGGTACCATTAGACGTTTCACAGTTCTGTTTCCTCAGGGGACCGTACCAAAATCTAAAAACCAAAAAACAAAATATACCAATTTTACTCTCCAGCCCTTCCTATTCTAAATCCCTAATTAAAATCTCTTATATAAATCACAAAAACAGGACTCACCACTAAATGCTGCCCACGTCGTTTGACCATAGACTGAAAGTTTTCAAACCTCCGACGTGTGTGTAAGGGTTTTAAAAGGAAGAGTGTCTAGATATCAGATTTCTTATAACTATAGGATAGATGTAAACAAGGAACAGCTGATTTGTTAGAGCCTGATTGAGTGAGCGGTCTTTAAAAATGGTGTCCTAGCGCTAGTTGACATGCGCGGCGTCTCAAGTTCGAAGGAATAGTAATCAGAGGTTTGAAAACTTTCAGTAATTTAAGCCTTCAGTTCATTTACAGTGAGCGACTTCTTTATATAATCTAATCCTCCAGGACATGAATGCAGAACCCTGGATGCTTTTGGACGTAGAGTCTTTCAAGCTTCCATGCTTGCTGCAAGAATCAGTTCCTATAGTCTCTACATGGGAATGTTCTTAAAGGAGGTCACAGATAATTTACAGACTTTTAAGTCATTTCATTTCTGAGGATAAAAGATATGACTTTCTCACTTGGGTCAAACATGCCCAAGATGTCTCTAAATTCTCCAACCGTGCAGCCTTTGACTGCTTTGAGTGTATAAGCAGAACCTCGGCTATTGCCATAGGTGCACGTAGAATTGCTTGGCTCCAGGCATCTGATTTAGAGCTCTGGGTACAAGATAAATTGGGAAAATATCCCTTGTACTGGTGAAAACCTGTTTGGGAAAGATTGGCAGGAAAAAGCCAATGAAATGGATGCTGAAAATTCCACCTTGGATAGACTATCCAAGTCCACTGCTGATCCTGTTAGAAAGAAGTTGTTCAAGAAAACACCTTTTTCTAAAAAGAAAAGATTTTATCCTGCTTACACTCAGCAGGCATCTTCTGCAGGTCAGTTTTCAACCAAACGTCAGCAACCACCCAAACAGAAGAAAGCAAAGGCTGCTAGGCCTCCACCGGCTCAGCAGCCTCAGCCTCCTCAGGGCTTTTGACTTTCAGCTAGAGAACTTAGCCTTTCTGGTTCTGGAAGGACCAGAACCGTCCACAATTCCAGGAAGGTTAGTAATTTTGCCCCCAGATGGGGGCAAATAACAGCAGAGCATTGGACACTCTCCATCATAAAGGAGGGGTACAAACTTCATTTTTCAAGCATGCCCCCTCACACAATAGTGAAGCAGTTCAATTCTCCAACACCTCTCATCTACCCCTTAGGTCAGGAGGTTGCCATTCTTCTTGCCCAATGGGCGATAGAAGTGCCTCTTCATCAACCGGGCACAGGGTTCTATTCCCCTTATTTTCTTATCCCAAAGAAAACAGAGGGATACAGACCTATATTAGATCTCAGAGAATTGAACAAATTCCTTGTCAAGGAGAAATTCAAGATGATTTCTCTCGGTGCTCTGCTTCCATACCCTCAGAGTCAGGATTGGCTTTGTTCTCTAGATCTCAAGGATGCGTACACCCATGTACTCATCCATCCAACCCACAGAAAGTTCCTTCGGTTCCTTTTTCAAGGAAAGCACTACCAATACAGGGTGCTTCCTTTTGGTCTGGTCTCTGCTCCAAGGGTGTTAACGAAATGCATGGCTGTGGTAGCAGCATTTCTCCGTACTCTGGGAATATTCGTCTTCCCTTACTTGGGCAACTGGCTCATTCGAGCTCCAACACAGTCAGAGGCCAAGACTTCTCTATCCTGCACAATGCGTATCCTCCAGTATTTAGGGCTGGTAATAAACATCCCAAAATCCAGTCTGACTCCCACTCAATCTTTAGAGTTCATAGGAGCTCTTCTGGATACCACAAGAGCAAGGTCCTATCTCCCCCAGGCCCGTTGCCTTCGCTTAGTGCAGTTAGCTTATCAAGCAGTGCTAAAGCCTCTTCTAACTGCTCGAGAAATGTTTCAATTGCTGGGCCACATGGCATCCACCGTGCATGTGGTTCCATATGCCCGCCTCCACATGAGGGCAGCTCAGTTTACTTTATCCACCCAATGGACCCAGGCATCAGGGTGCCTGTCAGACAAAATAGCAAACACAAGTTGCCTCATTTTGTCCCTCCAGTGGTGGAGGTCCACTCAAAATCTGTTGCTGGGGTGCCCCTTCCAACAACCCTTACCCCAAGCAGCTCTCACAACAGATGCTTCTCCAAAGGGTTGGGGAGCTCATCTGCAAGACTTCTCCACCCAGTGCACCTGTTCTCCACAAGAGAGTTGTCTACATATCAATCTCTTGGAACTCAGAGCAATCTTCCTGGCTCTGCGAGTGTTCCACTCCCTGCTCAGCTACAAGACAGTCCTCATTCACACGGCCAATCAGGTAGCCATGTTCTATGTGAACAAGCAGGGGGGAATGGGCTCTCTGTCGCTGTGCAATGAAGCTTTGCGACTATGGGCCCTCGCCAGAGAGCATCAGATTCATCTGCTGGCAGTATATCTTCCAGACATTCAAAACTCTTGGGTGGACAGACTCAGTCGAGTTCTCCTTCCACATGAATGGTCTCTGCATGCAGACCAGGTGACCAGGATATTTCAACTTTGGACAACTTTGCAAGACCGTGGACATAGACCTCTTTGCAAGTCCGTGGAATGCCAAACTTCCCTGGTTCTGTTCCAGAATTCCGGCTCAGGGAGCTCAGGCCAAAGATGCTTTCCTCCTTTACTGGGGTCAAGACTTCCTGTATGCCTTTCCACCCATTCCCCTAATTCCCAAAACCCTCTTCAAGTTTCAGAGAGACAGAGGCCACATGATCCTCATAGCACCACATTGGCCACGGCAAGTGTGGTACCCTCTGGTTCTACATCTCTCTCAAGCTCCCTCCGTGGAGTTAGGATCTGCTCCAGATCTCCTATCTCAGGAGAACGGGATGTTATGGCATCCCAGTCCCCAGTCCCTGCATCTCAGGGCTTGGTTGCTGAAGGCCTAGATCTCCAAGATCTTCATCTTTCTCAGCAAGTGAAAGATGTTCTTTATGCTTCCAGAAAACCTTCCACTAGACGTTCTTATGCTTTCAAGTGGAAAAGGTTTACTATTTGGTGTTCAGAAAAGGGTCTTAACCCCCTTGCTATACCTCTGGAATCCTTACTGGACTATCTCCTCCATTTGTCTAATGCAGGCCTTAAGACAAATTCAGTAAGAGTCCATTTGAGTGCTATTGCTGCTTCTCTTAAACCTCTAAATGGACAACCTATTTCCTCTCATCCTCTTACAACAAGATTCATGAGAGGCCTCCTTCTAACTAAGCCTCCCATTAGACCACCTCCGGTGGCATGGGACTTGAGTCTGGTTCTTGGGCAGCTCATGAAGCCACCTTTTGAACCCTTAGCTACCACCTCCTTGAAATTCCTTTCTTGGAAGGTTATCTTTCTCATTACAATCACATCAGCACGCCGCATTAGTGAATTGCAAGCACTAGTAGCTAATCCACCTTATACAAGGTTCCATCATGACAAGGTAGTCCTTAGGACTCATCCACACTTTATGCCGAAGGTGGTCTCACCTTTTCATTTCAACCAAGAGGTCTACCTACCTGTCTTTTTTACAGGACCTCATGCATCAAATGCAGAGAGGAATCTTCATACCTTGGACTGTAAAAGAGCTCTAGCTTTTTACTTACAAAGGACACAGCAACATAGAAAGTCCTCTCAACTCTTTGTTGCTTTTGATCCTTCTCATTTGGGACTTCCAGTCTCCAAGAGAACACTATCTAACTGGATTGCTCAGTGTATTTCTTTCGCCTATCAGAGTAAGAACCTTTCTCTGGAGGGCCATGTCACAGCTCACTATGTGAGAGCCATGGCAGCCTCAATGGCTCATCTGAACTCTGTGTCTATTGACGACATCTGTCGAGCAGCCACTTGGGCCTCGGTTCATACCTTCACAGCCCATTACTGCTTGGACAAGGACTCCCGCCGGGATGCCTTGTTTGTTTGGTCAGGCTGTTCTCCAACACCTGTTCCATACCTAATCAACTCCTACCCACCATCCCTGGTAAGATGCCAGAGATCCATGGGGGGAAGTGGATCCCTTCTCAGGGACACACAACTTCTGGGGTCTCTCCCTGGCACCTAAAGCTAGGGAGTCCCCCCATATGTGAAGACTGCATTCCTGCTTGTTCCTGGAGATAGCATAGTTACTCATCTGTAGCAGGTGATCTCTAGGAACAGCAGGAATTTAGTCCTCACAACCCACCCACCTCCCCTAGGAGTTGTATCTCTCTATCTCTCTTTTCCTTTCCCTCGCTCTCTCTCTTTGTCTCAGCTCTAAATCTCAACTGGAGAGAGGCATTTGGCAAAGGTGGGAAGGCAGCACGCAGGTGCTTTGGGATGCTCCCAAAAGCGTTCTAATTGGATGCTGGGGAGCGTTCCCGCGCAGGCTCCGTCGGTACCGACGATACCCATATGTGAGGACTAAATTCCTGCTGTTCCCGGAGATCACCTGTTACAGGTGAGTAACTATGCTTTCCATGAACAAGCAGGCAGTTGGTCCTCACATATGGGTGACGTCTTCCTTTGGGAGATGCCACCATGAATGTGTGGTCCCCTTCCTGCCCAAGGGTGCCATCTTACTCTGTCTCCTTTTTTCCGTGTAACCTAACAGATGTCTGTCTTTTTTCCCCTGAAAAAGCTGATTAGATTATGTGAAACAACTTTTTCCATTATCTGGTTGCGACTGGTCCCTTTCCCACCTTCGAGCACGCTTGCCCCAGCATTGCATCCCAGAACCAAACTAGGTTTTTTTCCCCCTGTGCATTTCGTGCCTTTTTCCATCTGCTGACTGATCCGAGGGCCTTTGACCTCACCGGGATATTTTTTTCCCCAATGGCCAGCGAGTTCACAAAATGTGATCGGTGTGCATAAAACATGTCTTGTCAATACACATGATTGCTGGCTCTGGTGTCTATGGCCTGACCACAACCCGAAGGTCTGCTCCCTCTGTAAAAAGATGTCTGAGAAGGCCATCCAGTGTTGTCGTCAGAAGTAGGACGATATCTTCAACTGGTCAGACTCTACCCCGGTATCCCCAGTTGCCTCACAATCCAAGGCACCGAATGGGGCCTGTCCAGGACTGCAGACACTCTGACAAGGGTTCTCCAGATCGGGAACACAAAGAAGAAATCATCCTTGAGGACCTCATCCCAGGACTTGGACATCCTGGGCAAGTCCCACGTCAGGTCCCGCAGCCTGCGGAGGGAACTTGAGGAGTCAGAGGGAGAGCAGCCAGCCAATGTTCCCCAAATGGACATGGAGGCATCTGGCGACAGGTCTCGGACCCCTGAGGCCTGACTCAGAGGCCTCCCTCTCCTCACCAACACCAGACCCAGTGGCCCTGGTGTCTGTGTCGAAGGCTGCACCTTCTGAGTGGGAAACCAGAATAATGGTGCTGGAGCATAGTCTCACTGCCTTCCACACCACGCAGAAGGCACTGATGCCTTGCACTGCCGGAGCTTCCACCAAGACCCACGGGAACTTCGTCAACGAGGACTCCCCCGATCGCCAAGCTAATCATTGTGAGCCTAAAGTCTCAAGTTGATCCTCGTCAAGGGTCTCTATCTCCCTCCTTGGGAGCAAGATCCTCCCCGGTGAGCGCTCATGGCTCTGGCCATGTAGCAGTCGTGGGCCACTTGACCCCCGACCTGGGTCCTCCACCACAGGTCCCGTCGGTCGCCGAGTCCTCCACTGACTTCTCTAACTGGGATTCCGAGGACAAGGAAGCCCTGGAGATGTGGAAGCACCATGACCTCCCATGTACACCTTCCCTCCCATGCCACTAATCGCCTGGACCCTCCTTCAAGGTCCTTTGTACAAGGCTTCCATGATCCTGGTGGACCAGGCAGCCTTGGTTCCCCTTGTTGCTCCGCCTCTCAATGGAGTTCCAGTCCCTCTGGGGAATGCCCTGGGGCTATTCACCCAGGAGGATGGCTCCCTTATTCATCTCAACCTGAGGTCCTTGATGTTAACAGCATGGCTGCTGAACGGGTTGCCTTAGCCTCCTTCAACCTCCCAAGGGAGGTGAAGGAAGTCGTCCTGGTCTTTTGTAAGAACTCCATGAGACGGGCCTATGCCTTCAAGTGTCACAGATTCTCAGTGTTGTGCGCAGAGCAGCAGATTGCCCTTTTCTCTTGTGCACATGGTGCAGCAGTACTTGCTTCACTTCTCACAAGCTGGACTCAAGCCCAACTCCATCAGGGTGCACCTGAGTGTTCTTTCTGCGTATCATCATTCTATGAAGGGTAAACCTCTTTGCTCAGCCTCTCATTGCTCTGCTTCATGCGGGGCCTTCTGCTCTCTAAGCCTCCCATCCGCTTGCTCCTGGCAGAATGGGACTCCAATGTGGTCTTGTTGCAGCTCACCAAGCCACCATTTGAGCCTCTCGCTACCTGCCATATGCGTTACCTCTCATGGAAGATCATCTTCCTGGTGGTGCTCACCTCTGCACGCAGAATCAGCGAACTTCAGGCTTTGGTGGCTGAGCCACCCTGTAACAGGTTCTACAGAAACAGGGTCATGCTTCACACTCGCCCTAAATTCCTTCCGAAGGTGGTATCTGCATTACACCTCAATCAGGAGGTAGTGCTCCCTACTTTCTTCCTACAGCCCCACACAGACAAGGCGGCGCCATTCTCCACATTTCGAATTGTAAGAGGTCCCTGTCTTTCTACCTGCAACTTACCCAAGGCCATCACAAAACCTCACAGCTTTTCATTTCATATGACCCCAGTCACCTGGGGGAGGCTGTTTCTAAGTGGACCCTGTCCATTTGGGTGGCAAATTGCATCGCTTTCGCCTACAATCAGACTGGGCTCTTGTTGTAGCACTGGGTCATGGCACACAGTGTCAGGGCTATGGCGACCTCGGTTGCAAGCTTGTGATCTGTCCCTGCGGAGCTGCCGCCTGGTCCTCAGTTCACATCTTTGCAGCTCACTACAACCTGAAGAGAAAGTCCTGATGGGCCAGCGCTTTTGGCCAGGCCATATGCCATAATCTCTTTGTGATCTAGGAAACTCCTACCCTCCGACCCTTCTGTGTTTACACTACCAGAGTGATGGTTCTTCCTAGATTCTGGGGCCCTTAGAGTCTCTCCTCAGACTCTCTTGCGGCAGCTAATGGCTAGGCTGTGTTTTCTAAAGGTTCCCGGTAGACTGTAGCTAGGGAGTTCCATATGTGAGGACTGACTTCCTGCTTGTTCCTGGAGAAAGTGTAGTTACTCACCTGTAACAGGTGTTCTCCAGGGACAGCAGGAATTAGTCCTCACAACCCTCCCTCCTCACCGTGAAGTTGCTGTATGTTTTTGCCATCTTCTTTTGTCGGCTCTAGCTATGTCATCTGAGTAAGATGACACTCTTGGCCGGGAAGGGGATCCCGCGTGCGTGGTGGTATCTTCCAAAGGCTTTCTTTGAAAGCTGGGGAGGTGCTTCCGCGAGGGCTCTGTTTGTGCTGATGTCACCCATATGTGAGGACTGATTCCTGCTGTTCCTGGAGAACACCTGTTACAGGTGAGTAACTACGCTTTTCTCTAACTCTAGCTTCACTTCCTATTGGCAGTCATGCAGACAATATACAGTGAAACTGGAGTGACAGAAAATCAAAAATAATTTGGCCACTTTCTGTTTGGGCCAGGGAACAAGTCTCATGTTTTTTCCAATCTCCAGGAACAAGCAGGAATGTAGTCTTCACATATGGGTATTGTCGGTATCGACGGAGCCTGCGCGGGAACGCTCCCCAGCGTCCAATTAGAAAGCTTTTGGGAGCATCCCACAGCGCCTGCGTGCTGCCTTCCCGCCTTTCCCAACTGCCTCTCTCCAGTTCTTTGTTTTCCACGGAGCCAGCAGGTCATTGTTCCTGTCACCGCAG
The DNA here is from genome assembly GCA_033557465.1 of Ichthyophis bannanicus. NCBI lineage: Eukaryota > Metazoa > Chordata > Amphibia > Gymnophiona > Ichthyophiidae > Ichthyophis > Ichthyophis bannanicus. Next base: position 301,461,944 of record CM066033.1, read on the forward strand.
AAACCTTTTTCCTTATTCCTTCTTTTTTGTGGTCGCGTCTGTCTTCCTCAACGCTATACCGGTACCATCGGTTCTCTTTTCTTTCTTCCTTTCGTTTAAAAAAAAAAATTCTATTTATTTTTTTAAAAACTTTGCATCCCAGGTGAGGACCAGGCGGCAGCTCCGCAGGGACAGATCACAAGCTTGCAACCGAGGTCGCCATAGCCCTGGCACTATGTGCCATTACCCAGCGCTACAACAAGAGCCCAGTCTGATTGTAGGCGAAAGCGATGCAATTTGTCACCCAAATGGACAGGGTCCACTTAGAAACAGCCTCCCCCAGGTGACTGGGGTCATATGAAATTAAAAGCTGTGAGGTTTTGTGATGGCCCTGGCCTTAGGCCCAAAATTTCCTCCACTATGGAAAAACCCGATTCAGGTTTCAAAAAGTGCACCAAGTGTGGCGGTACCATCTCCGTCACCGACACCCATGAGTGGTATCTTAAATGTTTAGGTCCTGACCACTCCATCTCCGAGTGTATGGCTTGTGCCATGATGTCCAAGAGTGGTCGACAAAACCGAGCTGCTAAACTCAGCGCCCTTTTTCCCTCCAATGCAGCTTCTGTGGCATCGACGTCTTCCAGGGCTTCGTCTTCCTCCCATGGATCTCAGGTAACTAAACATAAGTCTAGCCGGTCCTCAAAGGGTAGATCTCCTTCCAAGCATCGAGATGCCTCTGGCATTGCCCTTGAGGGTTCTGTACCGGCAAAGTTTCCCCAGCGGGAGGCTTCGGCTTCCAAAGCATTATCAGGGCTCCAGGATGTTCTCGAGGCCTTGACCTCGGCAGAACTACTGGTGCCATGCTCTGGGGTACCGGCTGCTTCCGGTACCGATAGCCAGGCATCGGCAGCGTCGAGAGACCAGAGGTTCCTGGCTATTGAATGCAGTCTGGTGGCTCTCCTTGTGTCATCGACACCCTCGGAACCGCATCAGACAGTTCAACCGGTACCGGTACCGATAACATCGACATCAGTGTCTGCTTTGCCGGCACCCAGTCATGCGGTGCCTTCCAGTGCCGATACACCGGTACCGATTCCCCCCCGGTACCGACTTCGGTCAGTACGGGTATCGGGCTCTTCAAGAGCATCCGGACAGAAGGTACTTTGAATCCTCGGAGGACTCCGAGGATTCTGACAGCTCTGCCGGTACCGGCATACTTCTCCCCGAAGAGCCTTCCTCCCCTAAACATAGGATGTCTCCTCCAGAAGATATCTCCTTTCAGGATTTTATCAGAGAGGTGGCTCGAGGTCTGTCCATTACTGTGGCTCCTGAAACAGAGCCCAGGGCTAAGGAGTTGGAGATTTTACAATATCCCAAAGCTCCTAAGGAGGCAGCTACTCTGCCTATCCATAAGATCTTACATGATCTCATGTTGAGAATGTGGGAGACACCTCTTACCCACCTCTCTTCACTCTCGCAGACTGGATACCATCTATCGAGTCCCTCCTTGTCCTGGTTTCCAGAAAACTCGGCTTCCTCACCACTACATTGTAGTGGAATCAGCTATGAGAAGGATCAGAAGTGCAAAGAGGCATGCCTCTAATCCTCCAGGACGTGAGTGTAGAACTTTGGATGCCTTTGGACGTCGTACTTTCCATGCTTCCATGCTTTCTGCCAGGATCAGTTCCTATATATATGGGAATGTTCCTTAAAGAAATCACAGGAGACTTGGAAATTTTAAGCCCTCTCCTTCCTGATGACAAGAGGCAGGATTTTCTCACACTGGTTAAACATGCCCAGGATGTTTCTAAGTTTGTCAGTCGTGCAGCTTTTGACTGTTTTGAGTGTATAAGCAGAACCTCTGCCATTGCCATAGGTGCACGTAGAATTGCCTGGCTCCAGGTATCCGATTTGGAGCTCTGGGTGCAGGACAAACTGGGCAATATCCCTTGTACAGGTGAGAACCTATTCGACAAAAATTGGCAAGAAAAAGCCAATGAGTTGGATGCTGACAACTCCACTTTGGATAAGTTATCCAAAGCCACAGCTGATCCTGCAAGAAAGAAATCTTTCAAGAAACCATTCTTCTCAAAAAAGAAGAGGTTTTATCCCTCTTAATCCCAGCAGGGACGTTCTGCAGGTCAGCCTGCCCGGAAAAGTCAGCAACCACCTAAACAAAGGAAAGCAAAGACTGCTAAGCCTCAACCGTCTCAGCAGTCTCAGCCTCCACAAGGCCTTTGACTTTCATCTAGAGAACCTAGCCTTCCTGGCTCTCAATGGACCAGAACCTTCCACCATTCCAGGAAGGTTGTGTCACTTTGCCCCCAGATGTGGGCAAATAACAACAGAACATTGGACACTCTCCATTATAAAAGAGGGGTACAAGCTTCACTTTCTGTGCATGCCCCCTCCCACAATGGTAAGATAGTTCAATTCTCAGACCTCTCTCATCAACCTGTTAGATCAAGAGGTCACTATGCTTCTTGCCCAAGGGGCCATTCATCAATAGGGTACGGGGTTTTACTCCCCCTATTACCTTATCCGAAAGAAAACAGGGGGACACAGACCTATTTTAGACCTCAGAGAACTGAACAAATTCCTGTTCCAAGAGAAATTCAAGATGATTTCTCTGGGAACTCTGCTGCCATACCTTCACAGTCAGGATTGGCTTTGTTCTCTAAATCTCAAGGATGCGTACACTCATGTTCTCATCCATCCGATTCACAGAAAGTTCCTTCGGTTCCTTTTTCAAGGAAAGCACTATCAATACAGGGTGCTTCCTTTTGGCCTGGCCTCAGCACCAAGAGTGTTCACGAAATGCATGGCTGTGGTAGCAGCATTTCTCCGCACACTAGGGATATTCGTCTTCCCCTACTTAGACGACTGGCTCATTCGAGCCCCATCAGAGTCAGAGGCCAGGACTTCCCTATCTTGCACAATGCGTATCCTTCAGTATTTGGGTCTGGTCATAAACATCCCAAAATCCAGTCTAACTCCCACTCAGCCTCTAGAGTTCATAGCAGCTTTGCTGGATACCAGAAAAGCAAGGGCCTATCTTCCCCAGGCCTGTTGCCTTTGCATGGTGCAGTTAGTATCTCAAGCAGTGCTAAAACCTCATCTCACTGCCCGAGAAATGTTACCAACTACTAGGCCACATGGCATCTACAGTGCATGTGGTTCCTTATGCTCACCTTATGAGAGCAGCCCAGTGGACTTTATCCACTCAATGGACCCAGGCATCAAGGTGCCTCTCGGACAAAATAGCAAACACAAATCGCCTTATTTTGTCTCTCCAATGGTGGGGTCCCCATTTCAACAACCTTTACCCCAGGCAACTCTCACATCAGATGCTTCACCAATGAGTTAGGGAGCTCATCTGTAAGACCTCTCCACCCAAGGCACTTGGACTCCACAGGAGACTCATCTACATATTAATCTCTTAGAACTCAGAGCAATCTTCACCCTGCTCAGCTACAAGACATTCCTCATTCATACGGACAATCAAGTAGCCATATTCTACGTGAACAAGCAGGGGGGAACAGGCTCTCTGTCGCTTTGCCACAAAGCTTTGCGACTATGGGCCCTCGCCAGAGAGCATCAGATTCATCTCCTGACAGTGTATCTTCCAGGCATACAAAACTCTTGGGCAGACAGACTCAGTCGAGTTCTGCTTCCACACGAATGGTCTCTACATGCAGACCAGGTGGCCAAGATTTTTCAAATTTGAGGAACCCCAGACATAGACCTCTTTGCAAGTCTGTTGAATGCCAAACCTCCCCGGCTCTGTTCCAAAATTCCGGGTCAGGGCTCTCAGGCCAGGGATGCATTCCTCCTTCACTGTGGTCAAGACTTCCTTTATGCTTTTCCACCCATTCCCCTAATTCCCAAAACCCTGTTCAAGCTTCAGCGAGACAGAGGGCGTATGATTCTCATAGCTCCACATTGGCTGCTGCAAGTGTGGTACCCTCTGCTTCTACATCTCTCTCAAGCTCCCTCCCTGGAGTTAGGATCTGCTCCAGATCTCCTGTCACAGGATTACAGAATGTTATGGCATCCCAATCCCCAGTCCCTGCATCTCAGAGCTTGGTTGCTGAAGGCCTAGATCTTCATGATCTTAACCTCCCTCAGCAAGTAAAGGATGTCCTTTATGCTTCCAGGAAGCCTTCCACAAGACGCTCTTCTGCTTTTAAGTTGAAGAGGTATACCATATGGTGTTCGCAGAAGGGTCTTAACCCCCTTGCGATACCTCTGGAATCATTACTGGAGTATCTCCTTCATTTATCCAATGCAGGACTTAAGACTAACTCAGTAAGAGTCCATTTGAGTGCTATTGCAGCTTCTTTCAAGCCTCTAAATGGACAACCTATTTCCTTCCATCCTCTTATAGCAAGATTTATGAGAGGCCTTCTTCTAACTAAGCCTCCCATTAGGCCACCACCGGTGGCATGGCACTTAAACCTGGTTCTTGGTCAGCTCATGAAGCCACCTTTCGAACCCTTAGCTACTACCTCATTGAAATGCCTTTCTTGGAAAGTTATCTTTCTCATTGCAATCACATTAGCAAGTCGCATCAGTGAGTTGCAGGCACTAGTGGCTGATCCACCTTATACAAGGTTCCATCATGACAAGGTAGTCCTTAGGACTCATCCACACTTTATGCCAAAGGTGTTCTCACCTTTTCATCTTAACCAAGCGGTCTACCTGCCTGTGTTCTTTCCAAGACCTCATGCATCAAATGCAGAAAGGAATCTTCATACTTTGGACTGTAGAAGAGCTTTAGCCTTTTACTTGCAAAGAACACAGCAAGATAGAAAGTCCTCTCATCTCTTTGTTGCTTTTGATCCTTCTCATTTTGGACTTCCAGTCTCCAAGAGAACACTGTCCAGCTGGATTGCACAGTGTATTTCCTTTGCTTATCAGAGTAAGAACCTTCCTCTGGAGGGCCATGTCACAGCTCACAATGTGAGAGCCATGGCAACTTCAATGGCTCGTCTGCACTCTGTGTCTATCGACGACATCTGTCGAGCAGCCACTTGGGCCTCGGTTCATACCTTCACAGCCCATTACTGCTTGGACAAGGACTCCCGCCGGGATGCCTTGTTTGGTCAGGCTGTTCTCCAACACCTGTTCCATACCTAATCAACTCCTACCCGCCATCCCTGGTTGGACGCCAGAGATCCATGGGGGGAAGTGGAGCCCTTTCACAGGGACACACAACTTCTGGGGTCTCTCCCTGGCATCTAAAGCTAGGGAGTCCCCATATGTGAAGACTACATTCCTACTTGTTCCTGGAGATAGCATAGTTACTCATCTGTAGCAGGTGATCTCTGGGAACAGCAGGAATTTAGTCTTCACAACCCACCCACCTCCCCTAGGAGTTGTATCTCTCTATCTCTTTCTCTTTCCCTCTCTCTCTCTTTGTCTCAGCTTTGAACTCAACTGGAGAGAGGCAGTTGGGAAAGGCGGGAAGGCAGCATGCAGGCACTGTGGGATGCTCCCAAAAGCTTTCTAATTGGACTCTGGGAAGCGTTCCTGCGCAGGCTCCGTCGGTACCGACGATACCCATATGTGAAGACTAAATTTATGCTGTTCCCGGAGATCGCCTGTTACAGGTGAGTAACTATGCTTTACTCTTAGGTTTTCAGAATTTCTTTCCAAAAATTATACTTTAATCTGGCAACTAGCAGGAAGTCAGTTCTCACATATGGGTGACGTCTGCGCCAACAGAGCATGTGTGGATCCACTCCCTATCTTTCAGAGAAAGCCTTTAGGGGTTACACTGCGTCTGCACAGTCACCTTTTTGCCCAAGGGTGCCATCATACCTCAGTCTTCTTTATTCTCCGGAGCCCTGCGACGTGTTGTCTGTGCACCTCACATAAAGTTGATTTTTCCACCGTCCTTTGGTATTTTTTTTATTTTTTTACTGGGGTCGGTGGTATCATGAATTGACCACCTAGGCATTGTGCTTTTCGCTCAGGTACCCATAGTTTTTTTTATTTTTTGATGTGCGGTTCTTTTACTGGTGGCCTAGCTGGTCAAGACGTCTGAATTTGATCTCGAGGGAGCTGTTTTTTCCACTATGTCTTTGACCAGCTGATTTAAGCATTGTGGCAAGTGCAACCGCAATATGTCCTGTACAGATCGCCACAGTATCTGCATTAAGTGCCTTGGGGCAGACTACTGCATGTCTTCCTGCCTGCTTTGCCTTTTGATGTCATATAGTTTAGTTTTAACTTAGTTAAAAACTTAGTTTTAAGTTTGAACTCCTGTCCAATAGCTAGAGAATTCAACACTCTGTTATCTATTTATCTGCTTATAAACTTCACTACCATACCTTATACTCCTGTCAATAGGTAGAGATTCGATCATACTGCCAATAGGTAGAGATTCGGTCATTCTGTAATCCACATTACATATTATACATAACACACAACATTGAGCTCCAACCACAGGACAAACACATCTAAAATGTCTTGCCAAAATACCTTTTGTCTTAAACTATTATGCACCTGTTTAACAATTATGACTCTAATCACATTGACCAACAGTCTAAACAACAAAAACTACAAACCAATCCCAATAATACAAAGAATCATCCGACCAGATCCCCCTTCATCTCAAATGCCCACTGGCATCAACACAAAAATAAATCTTCACAGACTAATACATATAAAACCTACTACACCCACCCACCCACACACCCAACCGACAACTATACACTCTTTGTCCTGTATCCTAATAAATGCAAGATCTATGAAAAATAAACTACCTATCTTCATTGACTTGCTAAATGATCAAAAGCCAGACATCCTATGTGTTACTGAAACTTGGCTAACTGACTCCGATGTTGTTTACCTAAACCAGCTCAATACGAACAACTACGACATATCTCATACACACAGAAATACTAAAAAAGGAGGTGGAGTCCTTATAATGACAAAAAAAGAACTAAAGGCTAAACCACAACCATCTGATCTCCCAAATAACATTGACACACTCATCATATAAATTGCTAATTTTAGAATATGTTTATTATACAGACCACCTGATCAAAAAGCAGAAAGCTTAGATGCTCTAATAGAACTCCTCAGCTCATCCACAGACACCAACCCTATAATATTACTAGGAGATTTTAACCTCCCATCACTTCCCCCCTCACACTCAGCTCTTTTCATGGAATCATTAGTCGATATGGGTTTCCTCCAAATCATTAATTCAAAGACCCACAATAAAGGTGGAACTCTTGACCTAGTCTTTCTACCGGAAGTATTCCAAAAATATTTTAACCGGTCATCGCTCGAGAGTACACCTATTCCTTGGTCAGACCATCACCTGATCAAATTTACCTTAGCCTACACTGGAAGAAACAACAAAAATAACTTACAAATAACCCATCCACCTAGATTCACAAAGTTTAACGCTGATGAATTCATCGATCTAACTATTCCCTATCTCACATTATTACCAACTGACCTAGATGAAGCAGTCGCAACTTGGCACAATACAATTAATAATGCAGCTACATATAAACAATCCACCAAGAAAAAACACCGCTATAGAATGGGTAATGCCCCCTGGTTCAACAGCACCTTAAAACGAATGAAGAGAGATTTGAGGAATATTGAATCCAAATGGCGCAAAACCAAATCTACCCCTTTATATGACGCTTATCACAGCTACCTTAAACAGTACAAAGAAGCTTCAGACGGCGCAAAGAAAAATTACCACTCAACTATACTAACCAAATCCATTAATAGGCCTAGAGAACTTTTCAGCATCGTCCAAAACTTAACTAATAACTCATATGGGACCAGCAATGAAATTGTCGATATCTCTGCACAGACTCTAGCCAACCACTACATAAATAAATCAAAAACTTTTGCATTCACACCAAATCCTCTATCCCTTTCCCACCAACATCAAATGGAAAAATGGTCCGACTTCCACCCTATAACTAAAGACACTCTCAAGAATACAATTTCAAACTTGAACACTACGACCTCTCAACTTGATCTATGTCCGGTAAACTGGATTAAGCATACTCTCCCTACACTATCCCCCCTTTATCCTTCCTATAGTCAATCTTTCGCTGCGCCAAGGGTACTTACCACCTTCCCTCAAACATGCTCAAATCCGACCAATAATCAAAAATAACACCCTCGACAAAACATCACCTAATTCCTACAGACCTATCTCTAGCATTCCATTTATGGCTAAACTAATTGAAAAGGTCGTTCAAACTCAAACACAGGACCACATAGAAAACTCAGCCCCCCTTGATGACCAACAATATGACTTTCGTCCCTATCATGGTGTAGACACTCTTTTAACAGTACTTCTTGATACCTTAATAAGAGGTATCGATAACCCTAAACAAGCCTTCATTCTCCTCTTTCTAGACATCTCTGCAGCGTTTGACAGTGTACACCATGCTGTAATGCTTAACAGATTAAAACAAATAGGAATCCACTCAACTGTACATAATTGGTTCACCTCATATCTAACTGGTCGAACCCAAACCGTCCGAACTAACACACAAACTTCTAAAACATACAAACAGGAAATTGGTCTCCCCCAAGGCTCCGCCCTCTCTGCCCTCCTATTTAATATCTATATTCAACCAGTCTGCGACATTTTCAAAAAATGTAAAGTCCTCTATCACATATATGCAGACGATATGATGATGTACATACCATTCACAATCCCAACACTCCCATTACAACTGTTAACAGAATGCTTCTCTGAATTAACAATCTGGCTAAAAGATCACAATCTCCATATCAATCATTCTAAAACTGATATTTTAATAGTAACTAAAAATCAATCATACATACCTCCAACACACATCACTCTCCAAAATCACAACATTACTATAAAAAACGAAGTAAAATACCTAGGTGTCACCCTTGACACACACCTTAGTATGGACACACATATTAGAAACATTTCTAAAAAAGTCTACTTTAAGCTCAAAATTTTAAAGCAATTACGTCCAATTGTACTTCTACACGATTTTCTGAACATTATTCAAGCTATCATTACGCCACACTTTGATTTCGCCAATCTCACTCTACTAGGCACAACAAAACAAAATATTAAGAGACTCCAACTTGCCCAAAATGCAGCAGCAAGAATTGTAATGAAGGTTCCACCATTTGAACACATTACACCTATACTCGCAAACCTACACTGGCTCCCAATACAATCCAGAATAAAGCACAAATTGATTTTCACTACATTTAAGACATTAAATAACATGGCCCCAGTCTCTTTAACAAAACTTATCACTAAAGACACATCTCAAACAGCGCTACGGAGAGGCCACACGAATAAAATCAGGATCCTAAAAGATTTCACAGCTACCAAAAAAACAACTAATAAAAAAGCGTTTTCGCATGCAGCTCCCACCCTATGGAACTCCCTCCCTGAAGAAATAAGAGCATTAAATGATGCAAAGGAGCTCCGCAAGAAATTGAAAACATATTTGTTCATCTCCCAATTCGGCACACTAGAAAATACCTTACCACTAACAGGAAATGGCTAATAGATATCTCAGCGAATACCAATTCCAATTTTTTTCCTCAATTAAACTATAATTTAAAGTTGATTTAATAACTATTTGTAAATCCTGTAAATTGAAATATGTAAATAGTTTGAAATATGTAATAGTTCGTTTGTTATAGAACATAATCTCCAGGAACAAGCAGGAATAAGTCCTCACATATGGGTACGTCGGAACCGACGGAGCCTGCGCGGGAAAGCTTCCCAGAAAGGAAGCTTTTGGGGCCTCCCACTGCACATGCGCGCTGCCTTCCCGCCTTCCTGACCAGCTCTCCTCAGTTTCTCTTTTTCCGCGGAGCCAGCAGGTCGTGTTCCTGTCACCGCTGAAGAAATTCTTATTTTAGTTTGTTTCTTTAGACCGCGTACCTGCCTTCCCCATACCGAAACCGGTACCGCCGGTCTCTCTTTTCTTTTCTTTCAAAAAAAAAACCAACAAACTCTTATTTTAGCACAACTTGGTGACTTCGGTTAGGCCTCAGGCCTACACAAATTCTCCTCATGGAGAAACAAGCCCCTGGTTTCAAAAAGTGTACCAAGTGTAGTGCTGTTATTTCTGTTACAGACACCCATGACTGGTGTCTTAAATGTTTGGGGCCTGACCACTCCATTCCGGACGGCCCGTCCTGCTCCCAGATGTCTAAACGTGGTTTGCAGAACCGGGCCAACAAATTCCATGTGCTGTTTGCTTCAGATAATCCAGCATCACAGTCATCCAGGTCTTCCTCTCCGGATGGATCTCAGGTAACCAAACCTTCTTCGGGCAGGTCCTCAAAAGGCAAATCTCCTTCAAAGTATCGAGAGGCCCTCAATCTTGAGTCGGAGGACCCTGCCCCAGCCAAACAACCCCGGCGGGAAGCTCTGGCTTCCAAAGCTCCATCTATGGGGTTACAGGTTGACATCGATGGCACGGCCTCGACCGATCACCTGTTAGACTGCTCTGGGGTACCGGCCCATGCCGGTACCGACATCCAGGCAGCAGTGGCGTCTATGGACAATACTGTTCAGACCATGCAGCAGGCCATTCTGGCTTTTATTAAAGCTGCGACGCCCTCGGTACCGCATCCAGCGGTTCCTGGTCCGGTTCCGGTACCGTCCCCCATACCGGAACCGAGACCATCGTCTTCCAAACGCAGATCGGTTCCGCATGCCGGATCCGGGTTTTCGCCCGATACCGATCCCATGCCCGGTACACCTGATTTCGATACCGAGCGGTATGCGTATCGTGCGTTGGAAGCAAATAGAGGATACTCTGATTCTTCTGAGGATTTTGACTCCTCTGATGACTCTGATGAGCTGTCTCTTGTTCTTCCTGAAGAGCCTTCTTCCCCAAAGAGGAGAATGTCTCCACCAGAGGATTTGTCCTTTCAAGACTTCATTATAGAAGTAGCTAAAGGACTTTCTATTACTACATCCTCTGAAAAAGAACCTAGATCAAAGAAATTGGATATTTTAGGATACCCTAAGGTTCCTAAAGAGGCAGTCACCCTGCCTATCCATGAAATCCTTCAAGAACACTTGATGGACTTATGGGAGGCTCCTCTAACGTTGTCTCCTCATTCTCGTAGGTTGGACACCATGTACCGGGTCCCTCCTTCTCCTGGTTTTCAAAAACTCAGCTGCCTCACCATTCCATTGTGGTGAAGTCTGCGCTGAAAAAGATTAAGAGTACCAAAAGGCACTCTTCTACCCCTCCAGGGCGAGAATGTAAGACCCTAGACTCTTTTGGTAGGAAAATCTTCCAGGCTAGTATGCTTATAGCCAGGATTAATTCATACAGTCTGTATATGGGCATGTTTCTAAGGGAACTTGCCCTAAAGGTACGGCATTTTGCCCCCTTTATCCCTGAGGATAGAAAGGAGGAGTTCATTTCTCTGGTGAAACAGCTTCTAGATGTTTCTAAGTTCTCCAACAGAGCAGCCTTTGATTCCTTTGAGGGTGCCGGTAGAGCTTCGGGCATTGCTATTGCAGCCCGACGACTTGCTTGACTCCAGGCCTCTGACCTAGAACCCTGGGTCCTGGATGGCTTACGGAATCTGCCCTGTACAGGTGAGAACTTATTTGGTAAAGACTGGCAAATTAAAGCCACTCAAATGGACGCAGAAAATGCTACCTTAGATAGACTTTCTAAGTCTACCTCTACTCCTGCCAAGAAAAAGTCTTTCAAGAGGCCTTACTAGAAGAAGGCCAGATTTTCCACAAATACTGGCCAACAATCTTCTCAGCCTCGCTTTGCTGCTAAGCATCAGCAACCTAAACAGGCAAGGTCAAAGCCTGCAGCGTCTGCCACTCCTCAGCAGGCTCAACCCCCTCAGGGGTTTTGACTTGCCCCTAGAGAATTTAACCTTTCTGGCTCTAGAACAACCAGAGCCCCTCACCATTCCCGGAAGGTTAGCTCACTTTGCTCCCAGGTGGGAGCAAATTACATCAGAGCACTGGACCCTCTCTATCATCAGAGAGGGCTACAAACTTCATTTTTCCAACCTTCCTCCACATACCATGGTGAGGCACTTCAATTCTCCCCCATCTCTCCTGGCCCTGTTGGGTCAGGAAGTCTCTTCCCTCCTTGCCCAAAGGGCAATAGAAGAGGTTCCTCTTCTTCAACAAGGGACAGGTTTCTACTCCCCTTATTTTCTCATACCAAAGAAGACAGGGGGATTCAGACCTATCCTAGATCTGAGAGAATTGAACAAATTTCTATACAAGGAGAAATTCAAAATGCTTTCTCTGGGCATTCTCCTTCCATACCTTCAGAGTCAGGATTAGCTTTGTTCTCTAGATCTCAAGGATGCGTACACACATATACTCATCCACCCATCCCACAGAAAATATCTACGATTTCTGTTCCAGGGAAAACATTTCTAGTACAGAGTACTTCCCTTCGGTCTAGCCTCTGCTCCAAGAGTGTTCACCAAATGCATGGCAGTTGTAGCCGCATTTCTAAGAGGTCTGGGAATTTTTGTATTCCCATATCTGGACGACTGGCTCATCCGAGCTCCATCTCAGTCAGAGGCCCAGATTTCCCTGGACCGCACGAGGCACATTCTGCAGTATCTGGGACTGGTGGTAAAACTTCCCAAGTCTCAACTCATCCCTACTCAGTCTCTGGAATTCATAGGGGCCCAGTTGGACACCACCACTGCAAGGGCCTACCTTCCTCAGGTCCGGGGCCAACGTCTGGTGTGCTTGGCCTCCCAAGCTCAGTCCAGCACTCACTTGACAGCCAGGGAAATGCTGCGACTTCTGGGCCACATGGCCTCCACGGTACACGTGGTGCCCTACGCTCGTCTTCATATGAGAGCAGCTCAATGGACCTTGGCCACCCAGTGGACTCAAGCATCAGGAGCGCTCTCCGACCAAATACTCACCTCAAAAGTCTGTTTTGGTCCCTCCAATGGTGGATATCCACCAAGAATCTGTCGTTGGGGGCCCCCTTCCAAACTTTTTTGCCCCAAGCAACCCTCACAACAGATGTCTCCCAAACAGGATGGGGAGCCCATCTTCAACACCTCTCCACTCAGGGTACTTGGTCTCCACAGGAGACCACCCTTCACATCAACCTCCTGGAACTGCGAGCAATCTTCTTTGCCCTCAAAGTCTTCCATACCCTCCTTGTCAACCTGACCGTCCTAGTTCATACAGACAATCAGGTGGCCATGTTCTACGTAAACAAACAAGGAGGGACAGGCTCTCTGTCGCTTTGCAATGAAGCTCTCAGATTATGGGCCTTCGCCAGAGAGCATCAAATTCATCTTCTGGCAGTGTATCTTCCAGGGGTTCAAAACTCTCGGGCAGACAGACTCAGTCGAGTTCTGCTTCCACACGAATGGTCCCTACATCTGGACCAGATACGCAAAATCTTTCAGGAATGGGGAACCCCAGACATAGACCTCTTTGCAAGTCCGTGGAATGCCAAACTTCCCCGGTTCTGTTCCAGGACTCCGTGTCAGGGAGCTCAGGCCAGCGACGCCTTTCTCCTGCATTGGGGTCAGGAATTCCTATATGCCTTTCCACCCATTCCTTTGATTCCCAAGACTCTGTTCAAACTCCAGAGGGATCACGGGTCGATGATCCTCATAGCTCCACGCTGGCCACGCCAAGTGTGGTTCCCTCTACTTCTGCATCTCTCCCAGGTATCCTCCCTGGACCTGGGAGCTGCGCCAGACCTTCTGTCTCAGGAGGAGGGGACTTTGTGGCACCCAAACCCCAAGTCCCTACACCTCAGAGCTTGGTTACTGAAGGCCTAAGCCTTCATGACTTCAATCTTTCTCAACCAGTGAAAGATATCCTTCATGCCTCTAGGAAACCCTCCACGAGGCGTTCCTATGCTTTCAAATGGAAACGCTTTTCCATTTGGTGTGCTCAACAGGGTCTTGACCCTCTAGCACTTCCTTTGAGTTCTCTACTAGACTATCTCCTGCATCTTTCTAATGCAGGCCTTAAGACAAATTCAGTAAGAGTCCATTTGAGCGCTATTGCAGCATCCTTAAAACCTCTAAATGGACAACCTGTCTCCTCTCATCCTCTTATTGCAAGGTTTATGAGAGGCCTGACTCTAACTAAGCCTCCCATCCGACCTCCTCCGGTAGCATGGGATTTGAACCTAGTTCTAGGTCAGCTTATGAAGCCACCTTTTGAACAGTTGGTTTCTACCTCCTTGAAATTTCTTTCCTGGAAGGTCCTTTTCCTTATTGCAGTCACTTCGGCTCGCCGCATCAGTGAACTACAGGCCTTAGTGGCTCATCCACCTTATACTAGGTTTCATCATGATAAGGTGGTCCTTAGGACGAATCCCCACTTTATGCCCAAAGTGGTCTCGCCTTTTCATCTTAATCAAGAGGTATATCTACCTGTCTTTTTCCCGGCTCCTCTTGCATCCAGTGCAGAGAGGAACCTTCATACTCTAGATTGTAAAAGAGCTCTTGCCTTTTACCTCAACAGGACTCAGCCACATCGAAAGTCTTCCCAACTTTTTGTGGCTTTTGATCCTTCTCATTTGGGACTTCCAGTCTCCAAACGTACACTTTCCAATTGGATTGCTCAGTGTATTTCCTTTGCTTACCAGAGTAAAAACATTTCTCTGGAAGGCCATGTCACAGCTCACAATGTGAGAGCCATGGCCACTTCTATGGCTCATCTTCACTCTGTATCCATAGATCAGATCTGTCGAGCCGCCACCTGGGCCTCGGTTCATACCTTCACAGCCCATTACTGTTTGGACAAGGACTCCCGCCGGGATGCCTTGTTTGGTCAGGCTGTCCTTAAACACCTTTTCCATACTTGAACAACTCCTGCCCACCTTCCCAGGAAGGATGCCTGAGATCCATACGAAGATGGCGAACCCTTGGAAGGGGATCTCCCAGGTATCTTAGTTAGGGAGTCCCCATATGTGAGGACTTATTCCTGCTTGTTCCTGGAGATAGCACAGTTACTTACCTGTAACAGGTGATCTCTGGGAACAGCAGGAATTAGTCCTCACAACCCACCCACCTCCCCTAGGAGTTGTATCTTCTATCTATCTTCCTTTCCTCTCTCTATTTTCTCAGCTATAAACTCAAACTGAGGAGAGCTGGTCAGGAAGGCGGGAAGGCAGCGCGCATGTGCAGTGGGAGGCCCCAAAAGCTTCCTTTCTGGGAAGCTGGGGAGCTTTCCCGCGCAGGCTCCGTCGGTTCTGACGTACCCATATGTGAGGACTAATTCCTGCTGTTCCCAGAGATCACCTGTTACAGGTAAGTAACTGCTTTATTTACCATTGTGATGAAGAAGCCCCAATTTCTACTTTAAAAATGCAAAACGCACAGCATTTCAGTTCTAAAACTGACAAGAGAACAGACCATGTGGACAGCTGTTGTCAGGGGCAACGACAACAAAGGCAGCCACGAGGTCTGGAGAAACATTTAGCAAAGAGAAACGCCCTAGTTCCTGATAGCACACACCTGGGAGGGAGAAGTACTTACAGCCCTTATAAGGATAGTGCAGGGAACAGAGGAAGGGTTCATTACAAGAGCAACACCTCCAGGGAGCTGCCACGAGGAGAGGAGTTGCTAGAGCAGTCAGACTTGGAACAGGACGTGAGAGTAAGAGACCTGGAACAGCGTGAGCACTGTAGGCAGAGAAGACAGCCTGTCTTACCTACAGCAGCTGCTTGGGAGGAACCAGGAAGAGTCTCTCACTTCAACCTAGGAAGTGACTCAGAGTCAGAACCAGGAAGCATTCACCCACATAGCTACCCAGAATCCACTAGGAGGGAGCAGCCTACTCGTGCAGAAGCCAGGTGTGCATGCCCTGCTGATTACAGAGACGTTGGAGCATGGAGGCTTCGTTCTAGCCGGAGTGAGTGCAAGCCAGTGTCAAAACAGTATGTACCAAGAGGCTGGGACTTGTGGAATGAATGTGGGCAGTTAAAAGTTAAGAAGAACAAAAGTTCTTATCGTGTGAATGCAGAGCAGCCTTATACAGGAAGCTTAAGGTGGGGGCAGGGCAGCAACTCCCAACCTAGCCGTTCAAGCAGAGAGCATTCACTGCCTTCAGAGAAGCATAGAGATTTACCAGAGGACGTATGCATGTCAGATGAGGATCTGGTAGGAATCTCTAAACCCCAAAGAAAACCCTGCAGGCTAAAGCTTGATAGCAGGAGGGGAGAAGAATACCCTCTATCCCAACCAGAGGATAGAAACAAGGGAGGCTCTGAAAAGGAACAGGAACCAATGTTAGTGGACACCCTCAGTGAATGTTCATCCACCTGTGACTCGATGGACTGTACATTAATTTCATCTGAGAAAATGTCTTTATGCTAACCAGAGCTAAACCTAGTGTTATAGGAAAACACTACGTGTTGGGTTCACACAGAAAGGCTGTGTGCTACAGTTATTCCTACTTTGAAGCAAGAAGATATTGCCCTTATGTTCTTTTGTGTTTTGCCAAAAGATATGGATACTTTTGTTTAAGTGCTTGTGTTCTGTTTATCTGTTTGAATAATCCAACCCCGGGAGGGGAATAAATCCTCACTTTTGCTTTACCATTCGAGTTGCACAACTATTTCTTCGCCATCCGGCGCAGGCTTGCTGGACTGGAAGCAGTCTGCCCCCTGGTGGTGACACCATACATAGTTCAATCATGTTTAATGTATTTAGCAAACTTGTACCTAGTTAACTAATGTTTCATGTAAAACAGATCTGTTACTCTGTTCATTTTTCGTTCATTGTAAACCGCACCTGATCTGTGGAAGGTAGCGGTATATAAGCAACTGTTAAATAAAAATAAAAAATAAATATAAGATCTGGAAGAAACATGAAAGGGTGGCACGGGGGAGCTGTTTGTTAAGTCTGCCTCGGGATCAATATTAGAGGCGGAATCCCTGTCTTCGATGCCGGCGTCAGATGACTCGTCATCAGTTGGAGCCCCGAGGTCATCAGGCATTAGAGTCGACTTCGGAGGACCTTCTGCGTGCGTCGCGGGCTTTGTCGAAGTTGAGGTCCAACCCCGGCCCGGTGGGTAAGACCTCTGTTGTGCGGGCATGCAGTCCTTGACTCGACACCGGTGACGATGGCCGGGAATGCCCTTCGATGTAGCCCCGGCGGGAGGAGTCTTCCATGGAGTTGGGGGGGATCGGGTCGGGTCCCCTGATGCTATCAGCATCAGGTATTCTGCTATCAGGGACCCGATGCCAGCTTCGACATCCTTGAGTTCGCTGCATGCTGCTGTGGTGCCGTCTGGTATCGATGCCAGCCCTGAAATGCAGCTACATTGTGTTCAAGGCGCAGCAGGACCTGATTCATGGTATCTCTGGGTCATCAGTGCCAGCCACGGGGTCATCCTCATCGAGGACCTCTCCAGAAGATGCTCCACCAGTCCTCTAGAGGTTGGCTGAAGTGGTGACAAACTTGCATTTAACCTCTCCCTCTCCTCCTAGCTGCAATTTTTGAGGTTTTACTACCTCTCTCCCCTCTGTATTTGTTGTCGTTCTCTCTCTCTTCCTTCCTTTCCTTTCTTAATATTGGTGTTCCTTTCTTCCTTAATATTGGTGTTCCTTTCTTCCTTCTAACACAGTATGTAGAATTTTTACTTTTGTAAACTGTCTAAATGCCTCGGCACAGGTGGTATATCAAATGTTCCAATAAACATAAACCTTGCTGCCTTACCTCCTGCAGGGAGATTGGCTTTGCTCCTTGGATCTCAAAGATGCCTACATCCACATCCTGATCCATCCAAGAACCATCAGTATCCCCAATTCGTTGTTGCCAGATGACATTATCAATACGGGGTGTTCCCCTTTGTCCTATTTGCATCTCCTCAGGTATTCACAAAATGCCTGGCAGTCATGTCCGCAAGCCTCAGACTCCTGGTTTTTTTTTATCTTACCCTACCTGAATGACTGGCTTATACAAACCAGCTCGCCAGAGGAGGTGCGCAACGCAGCACATCACACCATAGGGGCTGCTCCAGTGCCTGGGGTTTGTGGTCAGCTTCCCGAAGTCTCACTTCCTGCCCCCCCAGCGGTTGGAGTTCATAGATGCCCTTTGGATTCCACTCAGGTGAGGGCCTTCCTGCCACTGGACCATGTGCAATACCTATCCGCCCTAGCACAGGCTGTGCAGAGCGGCTCAGTGGTGACAATCATGCAGATGCTGTGCTTCTTGGGACACATGGCATCTACCATCCACATCACCCCTTTGCCCTCCTCCACATGTGGTAGGATTAGTGGACGCTCATCGTCCAGTGGACACAGACTTTGGGCCTTCTGGAGGACCACATCCAGATCACGCCAGCCCTGACGGCATCTCTCGCCTGGTGGCAGGACCTCCTCAGAGCCGGCCTGCCCTTCCAGGCTCCCCCAATCTAATGCATCCTTACAATGGACGCATCCAAGCCGGGATGGGGGCCCACTGTGATCACCTGCAGTTGCAAGGACCATGGTCGCCAGAGGAGAGTGCCTCGCAAATCAACCTGCTGGAACTCAACGCAGTCTATCACATCCTGCAAGTTTTCCAGGACCATTTGGCAGGGCAGGTGGTTCTGGTCTATAAGTACAACCAGGTGGCGATGTACTACATCAACAAGCAGAGAGAGGCACAGTCTTGTACCACCTCTGCTGGGAGGTGGTGGGCCTCTGGAATTTTTCAACAGGGAAGAATATTTACCTCAAAGCGGTGTACTCACCAGGCCAGGACAATGTACTGGCCGTCTGTCTGAGCTGGGCCCTCCTGAAGATCCAAGTAGAAGTGGCATTAGTCATATTTGTCATGCCCAGGTGGCCCTGGCAACCTTGGTTCCCACTACTTCTGTGGCTGTCCTAGAGAGATTCACGGCTGCTGGGGAGCACCACAGACCTGCTGTCACAGGAGGGCAAGACACTGCTGCACCCCAACCTCCAGTCCCTTGCCCTGACAATCTGGATACTGAGAGGCTAGCTATAGCCCATAATCGCCTCTCTAGGATGGTAGATGATCTGCTTGCCTCGTGTAAGGACCCCATGCGATGGGTATATGCCTTTAAGTGTTGCAGGTTTTCCTTCTGGTGTTAGGACGAAGGTCTTAACTCCTTCTCCCTCATGAGGCCAGACATCTTGCGATACCTCCCGCATCTGTCGGGGACTGACCTCAAATCCAACACCATCAGAGTACACCTCTGCGCCATCTCGGGTCACCAGCATGTAGTGGATGGCCCAGCTGTGTCGGTGCACCCCTTGGGTGGGCCACTTCATGCGAGGCCGCCTCCTCTCCCAGCCCCCAATCCATCCGCCACCAGTGGCGTGGGGCCTCAGTATGGTGTTGGGGAAGCTCATGGCTCCACTCTTCAAACCACTTGCTACCTGCCATATCAAGTACCTTTCTTGGAAAGTCGTTTTCCTGGAGGCGCTCACCTTGGCTAGGCATGTGACAAACTGCAGGCGCTGGTGCCCATGCGCCCTACACCAGGTTCTACAGGAACAGGGTTGTCATTTGTACTCACTCCAAATTCTTGCCACAAGTCGTCTCTGCCTTCCATTTGAATCAAGAAGTGGTGTTACCCACCTTCCCCAGGGCTCATTCCTCCACACATGCTAGACTGCAAGTGTGCCTTGTCATTTTACATCCAGAGGGCGCAGCCACATCACCAGTGCAGCTCTTTGTCTCTTTTGATCTTAGTCGACCCTCTCATGGTGGGTGGATGACTGCATTTCCTTTGCGTGGCTTTCTTTGGAGCATCATGTGACTGTACACAATATGCATGCCATGGCGGCCTCTGTGGCCAGCCTGTGCTTGGTGCCCTTGCTAGGCATCTGCCGAGCCGCCACCTGGTCTCCCGCACACTTTCATGGCGCACTACTGCTTGGAAGACCCTTCCCGGAGGGACATTGCCTTTGGCCAGGCAGTACTACTTCCCTCCAGCCCTTTGTGTCCAGACTACCAGAAAGGGAATTGCATCTTTGCTGCTGCTGCTGCAATGTCAGACTACCAGCCAACCACTGCCCACTGCTACCCTTTGCGGTCTGCTTTTTGGGTCACCTGTGGTTTTTACAGTTTTTTTTGGTAGCCTGTAGCTTGGGAATCCCATATGTGAAGACTGACTTCCTGCTTGTTCCTGGAGAAAGCGTAGTTACTCGCCCAGTAACAGGTGTTCTCCGGGGACAACAGGAATCAGTCCTCACAACTCTTCCTCTTCTCCGTGGAGTTTTTCTTTTTTGTTGTCTTGTGCTATGATATCATACTGAGGTAAGATGGCACCCTTGAATGGGAAGGTGACTGCGCATGCGAGCTGTTACTCCCAAAGGATTTCTTTGAAAGCTGGGGAATGGATTCGCGCGGGCTCCGTCAACACCACCCTTATGTGAGGACTGATTCCTGCTGTTCATGGAGAACATCTGTTACAAGTGAGTAACTACACTTTCCCCAGAGTGAAGCGAGAGAAAACTCTCACACCCCAGGCATTTGTATTATCAGCAGAAACTAACATAATGGCTCAGCGCAAGTAGCGTGGGTGCAGCTAATGCCATCTCAGTGGGTGGCCTTATTTGCTCCTGCAGCCATTTTGCCATGCTGACATGTAACTGCAGGGGGATGTAACTGTCTCCCTGAAGTTAGACTATGGCCCCGCACTGGTGATGCGACCCATACATGTATTACTAGCACAGAGCTTAGGAGCTCACCAGCACCAATGCATCAACTCCCACTTCCACAAAAACAATAAAAGCGACTTGGTGGCCCCAACACAGCATTTTCCACCTTCACAAAATCAAGAGTGTCTCAGTGGCCCTTACACAGCACTTCCCACTCCAACATAAATATCAAGAGGTGCTTGGCATCTCCAGCATAACGCAAAACTATGCACTGGACCAGCATGGTGTTAATGTAAATATATATTCAGCAGAAAACAAAGGAAATGCAAGATATTTTCACACCAAGGAACTAAAAGAAAAAGCAAGAACCACAACATAATTTATAACACCAAATTATAAAATTATAACTCATTTTATTTTGTTATAAATTGTTATTTTTCTTGCTTTTTCTTTTCTATTACATGTTTTGCATCCACAAAACTCCCTCCCTTGACAGTGGGTGCAGAGCAGAACTAGGACATTCACCCACAGAACTCAATATCTAAAAAAATATCTGATTCTGGCCATCTCACTAACATAAACATTCTCCACTACCAGGCATATTGTGAAATAATAGAAAACCCTACAAGAGCCACTGAGGATCTATAGAGCAAATCTACGATACCATACCAGCTACAACTTCCAAAACTCACATAAGGAGCCAACCCGAAAAAAACAGCACTGTAAATACTGCAGTGAGCCTTGGAACATCCAGACACCTATTTGAAAAGCTGAACAATTCAGATTACTACAGTACAGATCCTCACGTACAAACTCCATGTTAACAGAATACCTGGCCTTGGTCAAACCCTCACCCAGTACAGAATAAGTGACTACTACTACTACTGTATAGTGCTACAAGACATACGCAGTGCTGCACAGACATGCAAGAGACAGTCCCCTGCTCATCAGAGCTTACAATCTAGTCAAGACAGACAACGCAGGAGGTGTAGACAGGGATAAAACAAGGGGGAATGGTAAAGAAACAAGATCAGGTGAGTCAAGATCCAAAAGTAGCAGCAAAGAGGTGAGTTTTCAGCCTGGATTTGAAAAGGGTCAGGGAAGACACAGGTAGTTTGTTCCAGGCGTAAGGTGCAGCAAGGTGAAAGGAGCGAAGTCTGGAGTTAGCAATAGAAGAGAAGGGCACAGATAGAAGCAATTTGCCAGAAGAGCGGAGTTCCCGAGGGGGGGGTGTGTGTAAGGAGAGAGAAAAGAAGAAAGGTAGTGAGGAGCTGCAGAGTGAATGCACTTATAGGTCAGCAGGAGAAGTTTGAAATGGATGTGGAAACAGATAGGGAGCCAATGAAGTGACTTGAGAAGAGGGGTAATATGGGCATAACGAGGCTGGCGTAAGATTAGCCGCGCAGTAGAGTGTTGAACAGATTGAAGGGGAGAGAGATGATTCAAAGGGAGATCAGCAAGGAGTAGGTTACAGTAGTCAAGATGGGAGGTAATTAAGGAGTGGATAAGTGTCTTAGTGTGTTCAGAAAGGAATGGGTGGATTTTGTTGACGTTATAGAGAAAGAAATGGCAGGTCTTAGCTATCAGATGGATCTGTGTGGAGGAGAGAGAGAAGTCAGACAACCCCAGGGTAAAAATTAAACTGCAACCCCAAAAAGCCAGATTCTGCATATACAGTGCAACACCAGAGAAATAGAAAGAGATGCATTTCCCTGTACTGTATAAAATATAAAGTCCAATCACTAAATTAAGAATAGAATTATTTTTTTACTTTTGTTGTCTGATCATTTTATTCTCTGACCATGCTGGTCCCAATCTGAGGCTTCTGCTTTTGTCTGTCTTCTCTTGGCTCTCTTTCTATGGTCTCTAGTCCATCTGCCATTTCTTGGCTCTCTTGTTTTTTTCACTTTGTTCCATATTGGATGTTGATCTTTTCCCTTCAGCTTTCTTCCATTTATTTTTCTCTCTTTCTGTCCACTTAAATTACACTGCTCGCTCTTGCAGTCCAGTCCTTAATCCCTTTCTTTCTTTCTTCCATCTACCTACCATTTTTCAACCCTCACCCAGTTCTCCCATTCTCCAACTCTTTTTTTTTTCTGGTCCATCATTCCTCAGTCTCACTTTCTCCCCCTCCCCCCCAAACCAGTCTCTCTCTCTTCCTCTTTCCATGTCTGCCCTCTCCCTTCCTATTCCCCTGCATCCAGCATCGTCCCTCTCCATACCCATACTATCTCCTGTTATTCCTATGTCAAGCATCTCTCCATCTGTTTCCATCTGTTTCCATCTTCTCCCCTCTCTCTCTCCCTATTACCCAGATGTCCTGCATTTCTCCCTCCCCTTATTACCTCTGTTTAGAATCTCTCTTCTGTCTCCCTCTGTCCCCCGTCCCATGTAGTCTCCCTATAACCCCTATCCAGCATCACCGCTCCATCTCCCCTTCTTGCTTATCCCTATGCCTATTCTTCCTATGCCCCCTTCCCATGTTCACTATCTCCCTTCTTCTCGCTTGCCCCCCCCCCCCCCATCTCTAGTTTGTCCTCTCTGCCTCCCATTTAGTGTCTCCCATCTGTCTCCTGGTGCCCAGTATATCTCCTTCACCTCCCAAAGCCCTCACAGTTGAGAGAGAGCTGAGCTTGCATACTGGAGTAGCGTGTCCTGCAGGCAGAGAGGCTCTTTAAGAAAGTGCGGCCGGCGAAGCAGAGCCTGCATGTGGGACCAACATGTCTCACGGGCAGAAGGCTGTACAAGGCTGTGATTGCTGCCTTAAACAGCCTCAGCCTGCAGGACATGCTACTCCCACGGGCAGACTTGGCCCTCTGTCTGCTGTGATTGCTGCCTTATAGGGCCTTTGTCTGTGGGGCACACTACTTCTCTGCCTGTGGGACAGGCAGGCTTGGCCCTGTCTGTGCTGCGATCATTGTCTGGCTCAGCCTTTAGTGCTTTGAGGGCTGAGCCCAGCAGTGATCATGAAGTTGAGAGAGTGCTGAGCCTGTGCAAAGGAGTAGCGTGTCCTGCATGCAGAGGCTGTTTAAGAAAGTGTGGTCGGTGAAGCAGAGCCTGCATGTGGGACCAGCATATCCCACAGGCAGAAATCTATGCAAGAAGACTGTGATCGCTGCTTTAAACAACCTCTGCCTGCAGGACATGCTACTTCCACTGGTAGGCTTGGCCCTCTCTTCTGCGATTGATATTGGACTCAGCCTTCAGTGGTTTGAGGGCTGAGCCCGGCAGCGATCGCGATGGAGAGAGTGCTGAGCCTGCCCATGGGAGAAGCATGTCCCCCCCGATAGTGACTGTTTAAGGCAGCGATCGCAGCCTTTTGCTTGCAGGATATAGTGGTCCCATGTGCAGTCTCTGCTTCTCCAGCTGCATTTGTTTTCCTGCTTGTGTGGTGGGGGCAGCTAGCAACTGCACCCCCTGGAGATTGGTGCCCCTCTGCCACGTTTACCCCACTTACCGAGTAGCGCCGGCCCATCTCTTGTCAAGTGCAAGAGATGTCAACAAAGGAAACAAAGATGAGGAGAAAAGAGGCTCTTTGGTATTAGAGGCATGCCTCCAAATTCAGTGGATGCTGGGAATGTATCGGCATCGAGTAGACCTCAGTCTCCCTCATTATCGCCCAAACCATCAATACTGGTATTGATAGATACTTGTCTGAAGAAAACAAAGTGTTATGCCCTGTAGTTTTTCTGAGCTATGTGAGAACTATCCTTGCCAGTGCTATTGGATGAAGTTACTCCTTTGCATGTATGATTTATCTTGAGATAAATAACTTTGCTTTCCACTTTTTCAGCGAATATTGTTACAGGTAAGCAACTATATTGCACATAAGGCATTGTTATTAAATCTAGACTTATCCTTCCATTTTAGGAAAATGTAAGACATGATAGATTGTGCTGTGCTGCCCTCTTCTGGTTGAAAGCATGTTGTGTTTTAAAACTGTAAAATGGGTTTATTTGAAACCTATGCTAAAGCAAATTATACAGTAGTTAAGAAAAAATTTCAGTTACACCTAAAAGGTTTAAGATTTTATAACCATTTTTAAAACTTTTCAGTAAGTCCAAAAGTGTTTGTGGTAGATCAATTATCAATTTATAGACATAACCTTTGTTAGTGTACTCAGGTTTTAAATTTGTGTGAAGATCAATTGTAGTCTTGAAATTTACTCTGACATCCATCAAAACCGGATTAGTGTCTGCAACATAAAAAGCTTTGCTAGAAGTTTAACTCCTTTCTTTCTTGTGCTGCAAGGAATTGATAATTCACAAGCACTACAAAATCTATGCAAATATCAGCAATCTATTTCATGAATGTTTTGGAAATGATTCTGCAAAGGTGTGATTCTAATGGGACCGTTTCTAGATTACTAATCTTAAACCAAAAAAAATTGCCATTTTTGAAAACGTTCAGACAGATAAGCAGTAAGTTAATCACCAGTGATAGGTTTTTTTGTTTGTTTGTTTTTTTATTTTTAATGAATTTATCAATAAAGTTCACTCACAAATGAAGTGAAGAACAGAAACAGAAATAAGTATCCCATTATGGAAGAAAAAGCAATACAGAAAAAATTAGACATACTTTCATCCACAAAATAAAGGCAATGGATCCAAGATGCAAAAGAAAAAGGAAATATAAACTAGATTACCGGGAAGCATCCCCCACAGAGAGGTTCCTCTGGGACAGTAATCTGAACTCTTGCCTCCTCTCTAGCTACAGTAAAATCCAGAAGCTGTTTTGGTTAAAAAAACACATAATTCCTACCTTCAAATACAATCATACAATTACAAAAAAATCGCAACAAAAAACTGTTCCTCCAAGGCTGCAGCCCTAGATTTCAATGCCAGGAATGCCTGGTGACGTTTTTGAGAACATTTAGACAAATCAGGAAACACCTGCACTTTTGAAACCCAAAACATCTTATCCATATACCGGAAATATAATTTAAATATACAGCACTGCAGTCAAATTCCAGGGCAAAAGTAACTACCAAAGTAGTCCTCTCTGTCACTACCTCCAATGATGACTCCAAAAAATCAGTAAGATTCATGGCTACAGAATCTCCTTGTTCACCAGATGGGGTTGATCCTCCACCCCACTGAAAAGTATTGAGATTTAACCAATGGAGATAGTGATTCAGATGGCATCCCCAAAGCCTCTGTATTTCTTGACCATATCTATTGAAGATGTTAAGGGAGATCTTGGAAAGTTCAGGAACTTCAAATTAGTTCTCTGGGAACAAGCAGGAATCAGTCCTCACATATGAGTGACGTTGGTGCCGACAGAGTCCTCGTGGAAGCATCTCCCCAGCTTTCAAAGAAAGCCTTTGGAAGATGCCACCACACATGCGTGGTCCCCTTTCTGCCCAAGGGTGCCATCTTGCTCAGTATCCTTTTTTCCGTGGATCCCTTCAGACGTCTGTCTACTCTTCCCCTGGAAAAAGTTGATTTTCTCGACCTGAGTTTCATACTCTCCTCTGATAGTGCACCGGTCCTCTTCCCGCCACCTGAGCCCGGTGCCCCGGCATTGAGTCTTGAGTTTGTGATCTTTTTTCCTCCTTGGTGCCTTCATACTTTTTTTTTCCAACTGGTGGCATTGCGGGTCTTTGACCTTGCTGGGATACCTTTTTCTCCAATGGCTACCAGTGATTTTAAAAAGTGTGATCGGTGTGCCAAAATAATGTCCCTGACAGACGCACATGACTGCTGCCTTCGCTGCTTGGGACTAGACCACGACCCTGCGGCATACAGCCTCTTTAAGATGTCCACCAAGGCCCTCAAGAGCCACCAGCAACAGCACAATAAGGTTTTTTTTTGTTTTGTTTTTCCCTTGAGTCCCCAATACCTCCGAAGGCCAAGGCCTCCTACAAAACCGTGGAATCTTGGGGTAGCCTTATGGACCCTGACAGATGCTATAATTCATCGGAAAAGGGGTCTCCCTTGAAGGGAACTCAAGAAGAAGAAGGAGGCCTTAAAGGCGGCGGTGGCATCCCTGGACGGCTCAGATGGACGGGGTAAGTCCTGAGCCAGGTCCCACAGTCCTAGATGCTCATCCAAGGGATTGGAGAAGGAGTGACCTGTGCAGGTCCTCCGAAAGGACTCTACCTCATGCTGGCCTCGGTCGCCTGACACCATCCTTGTCGAGGACTACCCCCTCAAGGGAACCAGCAGTGGACCCGATTCCCTCGGTGCCCATGCCGATGGCTGCGGAGCATTCTGGCCTGGAGTCCAGAATGGTGGCCCCGGAGCGCAGCTTGTCTGCCTTCATGGACCAGCAGTGGGCGCTGTTGTCTGGTACCACCAGTTCCTCCGCCCAGACCACCGGGCCCGCAACGTCGAGGACGTCCCCGGGGGCCAAGCCAATCCTCGAGGTCCTTTGGCCTTGAGTCGATCCTCGGCCAAGGTATCGAGCCGGCTTCCGTTCTACGGGGCTGAGATCTTTCCCAGCCAGTGTGCTCAGCACCGGCCATGGGGTCTCTGAGGGCTACGGTTGGAGATCAGCCCCGGAGCCCATGAGCCATCCTTCCCTCGAGTCCTCAACGGACTATTCTGACTGGGAAATAGAGGACAAGGAGTCGCCAGACACCCGTCGCCACCGTGATGTCCCCTCAGACTCCTCTCCCTTGGAGTCCCGGCGTCTGTCCCCATCCAAGGATATGGCATTCTCGACTTCGTCAGGGACATGTCCAAGGCCCTAGTATTCCCGACGGAATCGGAGGAGGATCCTCGGATGAAGGAACTAGAAATCCTCCAATATGAGGCCCCTCCGAAGGAATCGCTTACGGTGCCCATCTCTCCCATCCTCGTATGTGGGAGACACCTGCATTGGTGCCAGTGGTGAGCAAGTGGTTCGACTCAGTGTATAGAGTCTGCTGGAATCTGGGCTTCCAGGAGTCACAACTGCCACACAACTCTATGGTGGTGGAGTCGGCCATGCATCACCTGAAGAATCAGAAGATGCATTCCTCTGTGCCCCCCCCCCCCGGCAGGGAGGCATGCACCCTGGATGCCCTCAGCAGAAAGTGCTACCAGGGCTCGATGCTCATTGGCTGGATCCAGGAATACCAGCTGTACATGGGCCATGTACCTGAGAGACCTGGTGAAGGAGCTCACCGGGCTCTCAGCTGGTCTTTCTGAGGAACCCTTACAGTGGTTCAAGAACCTGGCCAAAGCCGTCCGTGAGTGCTCCAAGTCCGTCTCAGGCAGCCTATGATGACTTCGAGTTGTCTGCTTGAGTAGTGGCAGCGGGCACCTGTGCCCAACGCCAGGCTTGGCTACAGTCATCCGACCTCGAGTAATAGGTTCAGGACAAATTGGTTGACGTCCCATGCCAAGGAGAGAACCTCTTTGGGAAACCCATGACCGACAAGGCTGCCGAGCTGGAGAGAGTTCATGACTAGGACCAGGTTCTCTAAAAAGACTGCTGCCCCTCCCTGACGGTAAAAAGCCTTCTACCCGAGGAAAGGGGCTGCTTACAGAAACTACCCACCTTTTCAGGCCTCCCCAACAGGGTCAGCAGACCAAGGGACATAGGCATGGCCTTCATAAGCAGAAGGCTCCCAAGCCCCATGCGTCGATCCTGGCCCAGCCAGGGGGGAGCTTTTGACTCCTTGGGCATAGCCTCTCCACCCCAAGGAGGTCAGCAGCCCACAGGGGGACGTCTCATTCACTATGCCCAAAGGTAGCCAGCAAACCCCTCCCAGTCCCAGCCGTTGGTGACCCGCTTCATGAGGGGACTCCTTTTATCGAAACCCCTGGTACGCTCTCCGGCGACTGAGTGGGACCTCAATGTCATATTGGCACAGCTTACTCGCCTGCCTGTTGAGCCCCTGGCTACCTGCCACCTGCAATACCTTTCTTGGAAGGTGGTGGCCCTGGTTGTGCTCACTTCCACTTGCAGGGTCAGCAAGCTCCAAGCTTTGGTGGCGGAGACGCCTTACACCAGATTCTACAAGAACTGGGTAGTGCTCCACACACACCTCAACCAGGCGGTGGTGCTCCCTGCTTTCTTCCTGAGGCCTCACGCCAGTAGGGTGGAGACTGTCCTCCACACCTTGGACTGTAAGAGGGCCCTGTCCTTCCACATTCAAAGTACCCAGGGCCACCGTAAAGCTTCTTAGCTTTTTGTCTCATATAACCCCAGTAGATTGGGGGAAGCGATGACCAAGTGTACGCTATCTACCTGGGTGGCGGACTGCATCAACCGCCTATGAGCAGGTGGGGCTCTTGCTGGACAGCCGGGTCATGGCGCACCATATCAGGGCCACAGCAGCCTCCGTGGCAAACCTGTGCTCCATCCTGATGGTGGACATCTTCCGGGCCGCCACCTGTTCTTCCGTCCATACCTTCGCAGCTCATTATTGCCTGGAGAGAGTGTCCCTACGAGACAGTGCCTTCAGCCAGGCCGTGCTCTGTAATCCTTTTGGGGTCTAGGCTGCTCCTACCCTCGGCCCTTCTGTGTTCAGGCTACCAGAGTGCTGGTTTCCTTCGGACACACGGTCCTACTGCAGTCTGTGCCTGCGGACTCGATTATTGCTGCTCATGGCTTCCCCTGAGGGTAACCGTGTTTTTTTTTCTCTATGGGCTTTGTAGCCTGTAGCTAGGGAGTCCCATATATGAGGACTGACTTCCTGCTTGTTCCTGGAGAAAGCATAGTTACTCATCTGTAACAGGTGTTCTCCGGGGACAGCAGGAATCAGTCTCACAATCCTCCCTCCTTCCCTGGAGTTGCTCTTTTACCATATTTTATTTTTTTGCGGTCTTTTAGCTATGTCATCTGACTGAGTAAGTTAGCACCCTTGGGCGGGAAGGGGACCATGCATGCGTGGTGGCATTTCCCAAAGGCTTTCTTTGAAAGCTGGGGGGATGCTTCCACAAGGGCTCTGTCAGCTCCATCGGTGCTGACGTCACCTATATGTGAGGACTGATTCCTGCTGTCCCTGGAGTAACTACGCTTTCTCTGCACTTGGTTTTCCAAGTACTCTATTCTACGATGGATAAAGTTCTTGTACTTCACTGAGGCTTCCCCCAAGCTTTGAGCATTATTAACTCTAAGTTCTAAAGAGTCACATTTGGCAGCATGCTGTTCTAGCACTTGAGATTGAGCCACCACTGCTTTGGAAATCACAGTTAGATCCACCAACAAGTTTACCAGATAACGCCAACATAGAGGCTTTGGATAGCGTTCCAAAGTGATTCAAGCATCACAATGCGAGGTTTCTTCACCTCCCTGGACAACATACTGGAAAATGGCATCTCCCCTCCCCTGGATGATGTCTCTCAAAGTTCAGAGCGGCTGCTGTACAAGAATCTACCTCTAGCCTTTAAGCGAAAGGGGAGGACAATCACTGCCGAGTCCTCTCTAGCAAGGGGGAAGCCAACACGCCTCTCGTATGACACTGTTCCCGCTGCAACCCTATCTCATATCTGCTTCCATGTCTCGGGTGCGACATTCTCTCCAGGGGCTTAGCGAAGCCCCATTCAATTCTGCCTGCTGAATTCAACAGGCTGGGCCAAAGAAGACACCAGGGCAGTGGCCAAAGTAGCCCAAAAGGCATCCAAAGTCTTCTGGCGCAATGGCTGGGTCAAGCGGGCTTTTGGGTAAGGCTCTGCTCTTCCCTTTCTTTTTGCCCATGTTACCCTGGGCAAATCCATTGAGCACTTTAAAACCATGAAACCTTGAGAGCAAACTTCAGGTGTGTCTGTTAAAGTCACCATCGTGGAACCCATTTATCATTATTTTTTTCTACAAATAGGATTGTGTGCAGTTTTCAGTAGTCTTTCACAAAAATATATGTAGTCTTATTCTTATTACACATGCCTTTACTTTGGGGGGAGGGGGTATTCAAAGGCATTTTAAAGGCTGCTGTGTGTAATATTCAGCAGCACTAACACTTGAGTAAGGAGCAGACAGAGCATAAAGATTCCAAATTACCCCTGCCTACCAATAGCCAGATTAATATGAATAAAATACAGTCTCTAAAATGCTTGTATGCCAATGCTAGAAGTCTAAACAATAAGATGGGAGAGTTAGAATATATAGCACTAATTGAGAGGTTAGATATGATTGCACTCTCAGAGACATGGTGGAAGGAGGATAACCAGTGGGACACTGTGATACCTGGATACACACTATATCGTAATGATAGAGCTGATCAAATTGGTGGAGGGGTTGCGCTCTATGTTAGAGAGGGCATTGAGTCAGAAAGGATTAAAGTTTTGCAGGGAACAAAATTTGCTGTAGAATCTCTATGGATTGAAATTCCATTTATGAAGGGGAAGGTGATGGCAGTTGGAGTATACTATCGACCACCTGGCCAGAATGAACAAATGGATGATGAAATCCTCAAAGAAATCAAGGAAGCTAACAAAAGTCACAACAGAGTAGTAATAATGGGTGATTTCAATTACCCCGGTATCGACTGGGTCAGTGTCACAGCAGGACAAGCTAAAGAGATAAAGTTTCTAGATGGAATAAATGACTGCTTCTTGGAGCAGCTGGTTCATGAACCGACCAGAGGGGAAGCCATACTGGACCTAGTCCTTAGTGGAACGCCAGATCTGGTGCAAGAAATAAGGGTGTTGGGACCACTTGGCAATAGTGATCATAGTATGATCATGTTTGATTTAATTAGTGGAGGACAGATAGTAAAGACATCCAGAGTACTACCTTTTAACTTTCAAAAGGGAGACTATGATAGAATGAGGAATATAGTTAGGAAAAAACTAAAAGGAGCGGTTCCAAAGGTTAAAGACTTACAGCAAGCTTGGGTGTTATTTAAAAATACTATCCTCGAAGCCCAGACCAGCTGTATTCCACGCATTAGGAAAAGTGGAAGAAAGTCCAAAAAACTGCCAGCATGGTTTAAAGGTGAGGTCAGAGAGGCTGTTGCTGCCAAAAAAGCGACCTTCAGGAAATGGAAAAAAGAGCCAAATGATGAAAACTGGAAACAGCACAAGCACTGACAAGTTAAATGCAAAGCATTGATAAGGCAGGCAAAGCGGGAATTTGAGAAGAAACTTGCTACGGAAGCAAAAACACGAAATAAAGACTTTTTCAAGTACATTCGTAGCAAAAGGCCTGTGAGATTGTCAATTGGACCATTAGATGATAGAGGGGTAAAAGGGGCAGTAAGAGGAAACAAGGCTATAGCAGAGAGACTGAATGAATTCTTTGCTTCGGTCTTTACTGAGGAAGATGTAGGGATGTTACCCAAGACTGAAGTGGTATTTAAAGGTGATACTGCAGAGGAATTGAGAGAAATATCGCTACACCGGGAAGATATATTACAACTATTTGATAAACTGAATAGAAGCAAATCACCTGGACCAAATGGTATACATCCCAGAGTGTTGAAAGAACTGCTATTGGTAATCTGTGAACTTTCATTAAAATCATCTGTAATACCTGAAGATTGGAGGGTCGCCAACGTAACACCAATTTTTAAAAAGGTTCCAGGGGTGACCCAGGAAATTACAGACCAGTGAGCCTGACGTCAGTACTAGGGAAAATGGTAGAAACCATCATAAAGAACAAAATTACACAGCATGTAGATAGTCATGGCCTAATAGGAGACAGCCAACATGGCTTTAGACAAGGAAGATCTTGTCTTACTAATCTGATATGTTTTTTTGAAGGTGTGCATAAACAGGTAGACAAAGGTGAGTCGGTTGATATAGTGTATCTGGACTTTCAGAAAGCTTTTGACAAAGTCCCCCATCAGAGACTTTTGGCGAAGCTAAAAAGTCATGGGATAGGAGGCAGTGTACTATTGTGGATCGGGAACTGGTTAAAAGATAGAAAGCAGAGGGTAGGGCTAAATGGCCAATATTCCCAATGGAAAAAGGTGAATAGTGGAGTACCCCAGGGATCTGTACTGGGTCCGCTGCTTTTTGACATATTCATAAATGACCTGGAAAAGGGAATAACTAGTGAGGTTATCAAATTTGCAGATGACACAAAACTGTTTAAAGTTGTTAAAACCCAAGAGGATTGTGGAAAACTGCAGGAGGATCTGGATAAATTGGAAGACTGGGCATCCAAATGGCAGATGAAATTTAATGTGGACAAGTGCAAAGTTATGCACCTAGGAAAGAACAACCCACACTTTAGTTACACGATGCAAGGCTCCACATTAGAAACCACCACCCAGGAAAAAGATTTAGGAGTCATCGTGGATAACATGTTAAAACCCTCCGCCCAGTGTGCAGCGGCGGCCAAGAAAGCAAATAGAATGCTAGGTATCATAAGGAAAGGGATGGAGAATAAAACAAAGGATGTTATAATGCCTCTGTATCGCTCCATGGTACGACCGCACCTTGAATATTGTGTGCAATTCTGGTCACCGTATCTTAAAAAGGACATAGCGTTATTAGAAAAAGTACAGAGAAGAGCCACCAAATTGGTGAAGGGGATGGAAGGCTACTCCTATGAAGAGAGGCTAAGAAGGTTAGGGCTCTTTAGCCTGGAGAAGAGACGGCTGAGGGGAGATATAGAGGTCTATAAATTAATGAATGGAGTGGAACGGATAAACGTGGATCAATTGTTTATGCTATCAGAGTATAGAAAGACTAGGGGACATGTAATGAAGCTACAGGGTAAACTATTTAAGACAAATAAGAGAAAATATTTTTTCACTCAACGTGTAATCAAACTCTGGAATCTGCTACCGGAGGATGTAGTAAGGGCTGTTAGTATAGCTGGGTTTAAAAAAGGTTTGGACAAGTTCCTGGAGGAAAGGTCCATAAACCACTATTAAAAAGGGACCCAGGATATCAATGCTTGACTCAGTGCAAGCATTGTGGAACCTGTGTCTTTTGGGGATATTGCTAGGTACGTATGACCTAGATTGGCCACTGTTGGAAACAGGATACTGGGCTTGATGGACCTCGGTCTGACCCAGTATGGCATGTCTTATGTTCTTATGTTCTAACACAGTGTTGCTGAATATCTACGGTACTGCTGCTACATGCCCTGATGCTAGCTGGTTAGCATCAGGGCATTCTGAGGCAGCAACCATCACCAACTGGGCAGTGGTGATATTGAGGCACCGCCCTGTTAGAGATAGAGATACATAACAAAAGTCAGGTGTAGGAAGCCCTGGCCTGACATTGCCACAGAAGCTAACTGGGCAGTGGCTGAATATTGCCACTGCCTGGTTAGCTTTGTGGTGTTTTGGGCAGCCTGAATATGGCACCAGCATTGAATATATCTAGGTTTTAAGTTCAGCGCTAGCCCCTCATTTTTATTTCTTATGTTTATTTGTTTATAACCTTCTAATTAGTATAATTTCTTAGCAGTTGAGAGAAAACACAATTTGAAAACAAACAAATTTGACAAATAGAAACAAAAATATAGGCCCAGCACTTAGTCCCCCTCTTCATCAAGACTGCAAGCCATCCTAGCAAATAATTTCAATTAAATGAGTTTACTGAGCTCTGAAGTGAGGTCTGATGTTGGGCTTCAGCCAGTCAGTCTTGTGACCTAGCTGGCAGGAGGTCCTCTGTATTAAGGCCCAGTTGATCATGTGATTGCTCGCTTTTATTTATTTATTTGGCTGGATTTATATACCACTTTTCACAAAGGTTGAAGCGGTTTACTTGGAACTTCAGACAAATCAAACAACGTTTACATTGAACGATCAACTTTGTGCAGTGAAGATAAGGGACAGGAATAGGTGTTATAAGTTCAGGTATGTTTAGTTGACTTTACCTATCTACATAATGTTCTTCATGGTATTTGGTCTTTAACCATATACAGAATGCTCTTTATGTTGTAGGTTGGGAGGTCTGTGGTGTTTCTTATATGGTCAGGGAGGGAGTTCCAGGATGAGAGGGCATATAGCACAAAGGATCTGGCCTAAGCCTGTTGGGTGCTTCTTGTTATTGCTTGGAGGGTGGCCTGAGTGAGGTCTCAGTCTACACGGGATGGTAGAAGAGGTGAAGCGGGCTGACGTGGGAGTACTCCTTGGCTGCAAGGTGAGCAGATTAATTCAGATCAATAGTGTATCCCTTTTCTGTATTGCTGCTGCCACCTCTGTCTGCACTCTGCTTGATGCTTTATGCAACCATTTATTTATTTATTTATTTGATATTTATTCTGTCCTTTCAAATTGCTCAGGGCAGGTTAGGTTACAAATTACATACATAATAAAAAAAATAACAGAACAGACACTAAAAATACCTCATCATCACACAATATCTACTCTTCATAAAAATGATCATACAGGAAATTACTTGATTTACAAGATCTTACAATGTCCATCATATTGCAGGAAAAAGGTATGTTTTTATCGCCTTCCGAAAAAAACTGATTGTCCATAGAATGGTAAATGTTTGGTATTCCATTCCATAGTAATGGCAAAGTGGTGGTGCTCCAGCTGCTTAGGACCTCGCTTGGCAGATCTTGAAGGTATGAAAGCTTTAGATGACCCGGTCAAAACGCAGGGAATCAACCTTTTCTGTACAGCCCATGGAAGCCTTGGCTGTCCACTCCAGTGCTTGACTCCCCATATCTGAGGCTCCAGACTTGTGGATGCTGGGCTCTGGCAGGCTGCTACATATGCCCTAAGCCTGAGGTGTGTGCAGGGCTCATGCCAGCCTGTTCCTTCTTGGGCATCATGGTAAAACTGGAGCAGGGGCACATGCCAGGGCAGAGATGGTATTGGTGGTTTCCCAGTAGCTGCCACCGTGGGAGAGCAGCTTGCCATCTGCTTGTCCCTGTTTAGTTCTCATTCTCTCTTGCTCCTTACACCAGAGGCTGCTTAAGCATTGAGAGACAAGGCCTGCACTGCAAGTTTTGTGCCTTGTACCTGGATACCAAACAACTCTGCTGTCACAGGTCCAGGATAAAGCTGCTCACTGTAGGCCATCAGCTGGGGAGAGGGGTGGCCTGAACTGGGGGCAACTTGCATCACTTTTTTCCTCAGTGGTCACTGCTGCAGCATCGAGGGCAGGCTAGCAGATGTCTCACACAACTGCCTTAATAGAAGCTGCATGACTGTCCTATAGCTGCCCTGGAATCTAGGAATCCCCCTCCCCCCTGCCATCCCTATTTACTCTCTTTTTGACTTCAGTGCTGTGAAGCCCATCAAAGATAAAGTTTGAGTATTTGTGTAGGATGAAGAGCAAGTGTGACAGGGTGAGGGTAACAGTGGTCCTATGCTGCTGGGCATCCTTAAGCAGCAGGATCCTGATCTGCCCCCTCTAGAGATAAGACTGAGCACTAATCATGGCATTCTGGGAGTCAGGAGGAGCAGAAGATTGAGGGTTTCTTGATCCCACATGCCCTTCTAAGTATTGACCCATCTCCCTCCTTCCCTTCATATCCAAACCATTAGAACGAGCAGTCCACCGTCGCTGCCTCGATTTCCTCACCTCCCAGGCCCTCCTCGACCCACTTCAATCCGGCTTCCGTCCCCTACACTCCACTGAAACGGCACTCACAAAAGTCACTAACGACCTGTTCCTGGCTAAATCCATGGGCCTCTATTCTATCCTGCTCCCTTTGACACTGTTGACCACGACCTTCTCCCCATTACCCTCTCCTCGCTTGGCTTCAAGGACTCCGTACTATCCTGGTTCTCCTCCTACCTCTCCCATCGCTCATTCAGCGTATGCTCTGGTGGCTCCTCCTCCTCCCCTACCCCACTCCATGTAGGTGTAACCCAGGGATCTGTCTTGGGCCCCCTCCTCTTCTCTCTCTATACCCAAGGCCTTGGTGCGCTTATCTCCTCCCATGGCTTTATACTGAACTACTCAGGCAAAAGAAAAACATACTTCACATTCAAATATTATATTAAACAGTTACACGGGTACCTAAGCACAGATGCAGCACAGAGATACTGTTTCTTTTCTTATGGCAGGAAATAGTTTTCTTCTGTCCCGCATGACCTGAGCCACATCAGGGGAAATCATGATCACTTCGCCATGAAATGTTTCTGTCATTACTACCACCAATACTTATTACTATAGCTCTACACGGCATATGCAGCACTGTACAGAGCCATGTAAGAGACATTCCTTGCTCATAAGAGCTTACAATCTAGTCAAGACAGACAACACAACTAGGGACAAGGATTTATCTAATGGGAATGGTAAGGAAACACATAGGAGGTGAACAGAAGACTAAGGGATGATCAGGATGCAAAAGCAGCCTCAAAGAAGTTAATTTTAACTCTGGATTTGAACAAGGCCACAAATGGAGCCTGGCATACTGTAGGCGATATTGTCAATAGCAGATAAATACTCATGTATAAATACTCGGTATGTCTAGGGAAAACTGCTACTCTCCATTTTCCCAGGATTCCATAGGACTACCTGGCAAACAAACCATGTGATAAAACAAAAACCAACTCTGTATATAAATTAGACTTTATTACTGATAGAAAAAATTGTGTAAAATTAGCATAAATTAATTTTCTGAGATAGTATGTTATGCAGCCCTATAATTACAATTACCAAGATACCTAATCTCTGTTTTAGCAGCTAACATCACTGATTCACTCTACACTCAGATGTACAGTACATTGTCTGTCTAAGCTAGCTCCAACCTCGGGGGGTGGGGGGGGGGGGGTGCTATTAAAGACCAGTACCTTAGCTCTTGCCAGAATGCTTGTGGCTGGATCCTAGAAATTGTCTCTGGATCGGCACGAAGTCAAAGTATGGCAGAGGTTTGTAGGAGAGATTCACTCCGTTCCGAGGTTAGTCTTCGTCCTTGAGGCATGCAGGCAGTAGGGCTAAACAACTCCCAGCAACAGTTCAGGAAAAAAAGTGCAGGAAAAGAAGTGCCGAAACCATGTATCTCCAGCATATAATTTTTTTCTCCTGACCCCCTCATCATAGCACAGTGATTGTCTGGTCTCAAATACTGTATGTCATCTTCAGCGAATCCGGTAACAGCTGATAGGTGGTCCTTATGCAAACAGGTCCATGATGCGAGAAAGTTGCTGGTATGCAAGTCCATACATTGTTGCAAATGCTAGTACTAGTAGCACAGTGAAGGTCTCAGCAATGAGTTCTTCTGCACATAGTCAGCTGGAAAATGATACTTCTGCTGTGAAGTACATACATTTGCAGAATTGCTTGATCTGCAAGTTTTAATGCTGAGTTATAGCAAAACAGGAATCCATCTTGTTTAATTCAGGCTTCAGTTCAGAGCAGGCCCCATGTCCTACATTTCTCCCTTTTTTAAGATAGAAATAGCTAAAAAGGAGCATAAGACCTAACTAGCACACTACTATGCAGGTCAGAACCAAATGACATGGTTACTACAGTCTAATAATGGTTACTCTAAGCATAATAGTTGCATTGGACTGCATGAGTAATTATACGGTGCATACTCAAAAGCAGTAAAAGAAGTTAATGCAGAAATGATATAGGTAAGATCAAATCAACTCAATCAATATAGAGTATAACTTCAAATTAGTAGTACTGTGTACTTAACCTACTCAATTTATAACTTGGTATATAGGTTATACAATATAATGTGTCAGTGTAACTTCAACTGAACACCTAAATACATAAGTGTATTAGTAAACAAAACACAAGCTTTCATTGATAAATGAAACAACTCAGTTAAAAGTAATACATAACTGAAAAGTTAATGGCATCACTAGTCAATGAGGTTATGTTCCATCAAATCTTGCAGTTGCATGGTAGATAGTGGAGGTCCATGGCGTACAAGCCGACGCAGGGTACAAATCTGTCTTTGCTGATATAAGGAAATCAAGAATTGGATTGCCTAGAGAAGGGCAAAGACAGGCACAATGACATGAGACATGAAATGGAGGGAGGAGTGGCCTAGTGGTTGGGGCAAGTTACCTTAGGTTGGAGGGCCAGGGGCTCAAATCCCACTAGAGGACAACAACCTTGGGCTGGAAGGACTGGGGTTTCTAGTCCCACAGGTGCTCCCTGTGGCTTTGGGCAAGCCACTTAACCCTCCGTTGCCTCATATACCTAAACATAGATTGTGAGCCCTTAGGGGACAAGGGAAATATATATGTATACAGTATCTGAATATTCACTGCTTTGACTGTTAGAAAAGCAGTATATAAGCCTAGTTAAATCTATATAAATAAAAATGTAAATGTTTGTTTGTTCAAAATCTCAAATCTCCAAAAGTTCTTCACTGATTGCTTTGAAAGTTTGACACAGCGTTGCATTCCAATACGCGCGTGTTTTTAACCTACTATTATATAGATGTCACACCTGTGACAGGTAAAAACATGTTTTTTGTGGAAAAACAGCGCCATCTGTTGGACGTGAAAGCAACACACGCTATAGTACATATTTTACGATTTACGTGCAATCGTGCTGCTTTAGTTCATCCAAATAATGCCTTGCAGAAGATCAAACTTAGGTCGTCGTACTCGCCGAGCGGACGCAGTGCGACGAGTAATTGCGAATCAAACCGAGGAAGAACGGGCATCAGCGAACGAGCGAAACAGACAAAGAATGGCTGAAATATGTGCTGAGGAAGCAGCAGAGCGACATGCAGCCAGACTTCAGGATGCACGGTTGCGAGCATGGAGATCACGCTCTGCAGATTCAGATCTGATTCGTTCTCAACAGAAAGAACGCGACAGACTGAGAGTGGCTGAAAGACATCGAGAAACAGCGGATCAGCGTCAAACGCGACTCCGTGCTCAGCAATCACGCGATTACAATCGCCTTGCATTCCGCTACAACCCAGCTGATGATTATAGTTTGAGCCGGCATGTTCTCATCGGCACTATGACTGAAGTATGTCCTTATTGCAAGGCTCTGAAATTTAATGGAGAAACGAAAGGCATGTGTTGCGCTGACGGAAAAATTAAACTGCCTCAACTGGGAGAACCGCCAGAACCATTGAAAACTTTGCTTGCCGGATATACCGCCGAATCAAAGCATTTCCTATCTAACATCAGGAAATACAACTCATGCTTCCAAATGACGTCGTTTGGCGCAGAAATCGTAACAGCTCAATTCATGCCAACTTTCAAAGTGAAAGGACAAATTTATCATAAAGCCGGCTCCCTGCTTCCGTTCCCAGATGGTCAACATAAATTCCTACAAATGTATTTCATCAGTGATGGCAATGGTGAATTGAATGCATGCTGCAGAATTTCTACCGGCATAAAAAGGTCCATCGTTTCCCAACTGCAAGAGCTTCTTCACGAAAAAAACAATTTAGTGCGTTTGTTCAAAACAGCAATGGACATGATGCCATCTGATACACACAAGATTGTTATTCATGCTGACAAAACGCCTACTGGCGAACATGTGTGAAGATTCAATGCTCTAACTATAGACGAAGTGGCAATTGTTATAGTGGGAGATCA
Organism: Ichthyophis bannanicus; assembly: GCA_033557465.1. Taxonomy (NCBI): domain Eukaryota; kingdom Metazoa; phylum Chordata; class Amphibia; order Gymnophiona; family Ichthyophiidae; genus Ichthyophis; species Ichthyophis bannanicus. The sequence goes on from CM066033.1 coordinate 301,501,835, forward strand.
ATTCCAACCTAGAGATATTGTTCTTCATCGGAGAAACGATCAATTGACAAAAGTTGCAGAAACTCATCGATGCTACGATGCCCTGCAATATCCAATCATGTTTTGGGATGGTGCCGATGGATATCACTTCAACGTTAAGATGATAAATCCAATCGGTGGTGAAGAAAAAAAGATGAAATGCAGCGCAATGAACTATTATTCATACTGATTAATGATTCAAGAGAATGAAGACAATCACATTTTGAAATGTCGTCATTTGTTTCACCAATACATCGTAGATATGTATGCAAAAATCGAAACAGAACGTTTGATATTCATCCGTTTGAATCAGACCAAACTACTCTCTGAAGCGGTTTAGATCTCCACACGGATTGCTTCTCTCATGGACAATTATATGTTGCGTGTTCTAGAGTCAGCAAACCAAGCAATCTCTATATCTGCACAGACAATGGAACAACGAAAAACATTGTATACCCACAAGCATTGTGAAATTAAACATATTACAAACGTGCGTTCTCTCTTTTCTTTCTTTTCCATTTAACCAGACTCAACCACAGCAACGCGTGGCTGGGTACAGCTAGTAAATAAATAAAATCAGTCTGTAAAATGTCCACATCGTGGGAATCAAAGTTGTAATCAGTGGCATCAAGGGCTCTCCTGGTCATGGACAGTTCAACTGTGTGAGAGTCCTTATAGACCAGTAGGTAGTTTAAGGCTTTAGTAAAGTTAATGTCATGGCCTCGAAACGCATCCAGCACCTGGATTTCAGTAGAAACAGCATCTGAATCTAAATAATACAGGACTACTCCACCAGCTGTCACAATGGAATGCTTAGGAACATCAATTGAGCAAACATTGTAGGGTAGAGAAACTTTATTAATGATGCCATGTTTATTCTTGGTAACCAGAAATTCTTTCAGAGGGGTGCTGACTAGCCATAAATTATTTACAATAGCAACCCTTGTTTCAGAAATTATCGTACTTATTCATGGTAACTTTGCATTTCTTTTTCACGTTTGCAGTAATCAAATCACAAAGAGCTTCCGTAGTGTCCTTCAGGAAAGGTTTACCTGGGCACAACCAATGAATGTCCTTGATGTACTGGCACATATCTAAATTAGGTACTCTTGAAGTTCATCATGGTGATAAGCTAAATACTCAGGAGTGTTAATATGCAGGTAAACATTTTCAGACTAGGTGCCAAAAATAACTATTTATTTCAAATGGTACACCTTATCAGGCACAATAAAAGGTAAATTCAACAGAAAAGCAATTTCCGTATTCTGTACATCTACGTATAATGGAATAGCAATTCCCAGTTGGAAAGTAATCTGAACTTGAAGTGGCTCAGTGCTGTTCTAGTTACCTTAGCAAAGGCTTCAGCATTAAGGTCTGCGGATACCAGGTATGTAGGAATCTGTCCTTGCATCAAGTTACTGATGCTGCTATCTATCTCCCTAAACAAATCATAGGTAAGGTGACATACTGGTCGCATAAAAGTATATGCCTCATTAACTATACCTTTGAGCATAGCTAACTCTGCTGTATTCTTGTTAATCAACTTAGAATGAAGATTGACCACAGTGAAAGTATTACGTAGGGTCTTGCCATGGGCAGTTAATTGACCTTGTTGTGAACTGATCCGTGTTTTGATATTTTTCATATCAACTTTTAACTCTTGAATATTGCTTTAAGAAAAGTGGAAGAAGGTCCAAAAAACTGCCAGCATGATTTAAAGGTGAGGTCAGAGAGGCTGCTGTTGCCACCATAAAAGCATCTTTCTCCAGGACCAAGCAGGAAGTCAGTCCTCACATATGGGTGACGTCGGCAACGACGGAGCCCCCGTGCGGAGCATTTCCCCAGCTTTCAAAGAAAGCCTTTGGGAATTGCAGCACGCATGCGCGGTCCCCTTCCCGCCCAAGGGTGCCATCTTGCTCAGTCTTCTTTTTTCTGCAGAGCCCGACGGACGTAGTTCGTTTTTCACCGAGGAAAAAGTTGATTTCCCTGTTTTTTGTTCTTCTTCGGTTCGACGCCGAATCCTTTTCCCGCCCGGGCCCGATACGCCGGTATCGAGCCCGCTCTCCATTTTTCGATTTTTGTCCTTCGTGACTAGCATTCGCGCCATTTTTCTCTTTTCACTGGCAGCCCTGTCTTTTGACCTCGCAGGGGCCCATTTTCCCCCGATGGCTGCCAGCGGGTTTAAGAAGTGTGATCGGTGTAAGAAACGTATGTCTTTTACCGACACACATGACTGCTGCCTCCGCTGCCTCAGACCCGATCATGACCCGATGATCTGTGGTCCGTGTGGCAAAATGTCCTCAAAAGCGTTGAGAAGTCGGCAGCACCAAAAGGATCGAATCTTCTCTGACTCCGCATCCGGACGGGCCCGGACCTCGTCAGAGGCCTCGACGTCTCGGGACTCTGGCCCCGAGCAGCGTCGAGGTTCCTCTGAGTGGGGATCTCCTTCGCGGGAGCAGCGCAGGAAGAAACAACCCGCGAGGGTGGCATCGGTGGACGCTCCTGGTTCCTCGAGGGCCAGGTCGCATAGCCCCGATCGCCGTCCCGGGTCTTCGGAGTCGGAGAGGCCTGCCAAACAACCTCGTCTCGAGATGGAGTCTCCTGGGCATGTGAGTACTGTAGTCCTTGTGGACTCTCCTCCAGGGGAGCCGACATCGGGCCCGACGCCATCGGGGCCCGAGTCGGGGGCTGCTGGGTCTCCTGAGCTCGGACTCAGGTTGACGGCCTTGGAGAGCAGCTTCGCTGCCTTCATGGAACAGCAGCGGGCATTGATCGCTGGTGTCACCGGTGCATCTGCCCCGACCACCAGGACATCGACGTCCAAGTTGACCCCGGAGGCCAAGCCGATCCTCGAGTCCATGCGGGCTCGAGTCGATCCTCGGCCAAGGTCTCCCTCGGCCTCCCGTTCGGGACCGAAGTCGTCGACGCCGGTACCCTCGGCATCGGGGTGGAGGGCATCGGTGCCCGCCTGACCGGAGCCGCTCGATTCCTCCTCCGAGGAGTCGGGCTGGGAGACTGAGGATGAAGAGTCACCCGACACCTATCGGACTCTGTGTGTCCCATTGGACTCACCGTAGTCCGAACCTTGGAGACGATCCCCACCGGAGGATACCCGGTTCTCGGACTTCGTGCGGGATATGGCCAAGGCCTTGGCCTTCCCCGTGGATCCCGAGGAGGAGCCTCGAGCCGAAGAGCTCGAGGCCCTCCAGTATGACTCTCCTCCGAAGGAGGCCTTTACTGTTCCGGTTCCTCCAATGCTGGAGCGGCTGCTCTTCCGCATGTGGGAGACCCCGGCCTCAATGCCGGTGTTAAGCAAGCGGGTCGATTTTATCTATCGAGTCCGCAAGAACCCCGGGTTCCAAAAGGAACAATTACCATACCACTCCATGGTTGTGGAATCGGCCATGCATCGACTGAAAAGTCAGAAGATGCACTCCTCGGTGCCTCCTGGTCGGGAGGCCCGGAACCTGGATGCCCTCGGTAAGAAGTGCTTCCAGGGCTTGCTTGCCGTGTCCAGACATACCAGCTCTACATGGGCATGGACCTCCGGGACCTGGCAAAGGAGATTGCCGGGTTCTCTGCTGGTCTCTCTGAGGAACCTTTGCAGAGGTTCCAGGCCTTGTCCACTGGTATTCGGGAGTGCTCGAAGTTTATCTCTCGAGCAGCCTACGATGGCTTCGAGGCTTCGGCCCGAGTAGCTGGTGCCGGCATCGGTGCCCGCCGACAGGCTTGGCTACAGTCATCCGACCTCGAGCCATGGGTACAGGACAAGTTGGTTGATGTCCCTTGCCGAGGTGAAAAACATTTCGGCAAACCCATGGCTGAAAAGGCTGCTGAGCTCGAGACAGAGACTCTCACCAGGAGTGGGCTGTCCAGAAAATCCTCTGCCCCTTCTCAGAAATAGAAGGGCTCAGGAAAAAAGTCCTTTTACCCGAGGAAGTCATCTGCCTATAAACAATACCCTCATTATCAGGCCTCTGTAGCTCCCCAACAGGGTCAGCAGGCCAAGAGGCAGGGTCATGGGCCCCGTAGGCAGAAGGCCCCCAAGCCACCAACACCGGCCCCTGCTCAGCAGGGTGGGGGTTTTTGACTCAGAAAGCATAGCCTCTTCTCCTCAGCTGGCTCATATCAGCACAGGCACAGGTACAGGTGGTCAGCCGTCTTATCAGATACCTGGGTGCTTCATATAGTCCAAAAGGGCTATCTTCACCATTTTCACCAGGTACCTCCCTCCTATTTTCCAGTGGAGCCTCCAAGACTCCCTCTGCACAGGGACCTATTCCTTCAGGAGTTAGCAAGTCTGCTAAAGGAACAGGCTGTGGAACTGGTGCCCCACCACCTGAGAGGTCACGGTTTTTATTCCAGGTACTTTCTGGTACCAAAAAGAACAGGAGGCCTCGGACCCATCCTAGACTTGCTCAACCTCAACAAGTTCCTGGAGAGGGAAAAGTTCAAGATGCTTACCCTTGGAATCCTGCTGCCCTACCTCCAGCAGGGAGATTGGCTATGCTCCTTAGATCTAAAGGATGCTTATACTCACATCCTTATTCATCCAGACCACAGACAATATCTCAGATTTGTTGTGGGAGGAAACCACTACCAGTACAGAGTACTGCCCTTTGGCCTAACCTCCGCCCCTAGGGTGTTCACCAAGTGCCTGGCGGTGGTGGCGGCCTACCTAAGGCTTCAAGGTCTTTTTGTGTTCCCATAGCTGGACGACTGGCTCATAAGGGGCCAGTCTTCCCAGGAGGCCAGTCAAGCCACCCTTCGCACTGTGGCTCTGCTTCAGCACTTGGGGTTTGTCATAAACTTCGCAAAGTCCACTTTGCTCCCATCCCAGAACTTGGAATTCATAGGAGCAAGACTGGACACTCTTCAGGCGAAGGCTTTTCTGCCTGTGGACAGAGCCCACAGATTGATGGATCTAGCCAGGCAGTTTCACAGCAATTCCCTGGTCTCTGCCAGGCAATTCCTGAGACTTCTCGGCCATATGGCTTCCACGGTTCATGTAACCCCCAATGCCCGCCTGCATATGCGGCCTGCTCAGTGGAGCCTTCGGACTCAGTGGCATCAGGCCACAGGGAGCCTTGCAGACTCAGTAAGAATATCCACACTGCTTGTCTCCTCTCTCCAATGGTGGCTTCGTCTTCCGAATCTGGTGCTCGGAGTGGTTTTTCAATCCCCTCGGCATTCTCAGGTGCTGACAACAGATGCTTCTCTTCAAGGTTGGGGAGCGCATTGCCAAGGGGCATGTACTCAGGGTCTCTGGACCCCTTGGGAGGCTGCTCAGCAGATCAACTTCCTGGAGCTACGGGCGATACGCCTAGCTCTGAGGGCCTTCTCCCATCTCACGTCTCACCAGTCTGTACTGGTCTAGACGGACAATCAAGTTGCCATGTTTTACGTGAACAAGCAAGGAGGCACAGGCTCCTTCCTTCTGTGTCAGGAAACACAACGGCTGTGCTCCTGGGCAGTCAATCATGGAATCCTTCTCAAAGCAGTCTACCTCCCAGGTCAAGAAAATTACCTGGCGGACAGACTGAGCAGGATCCTGCAACCACACGAATGGAGATTGAATCCACTGGTAGTTCAGCAGATCTTTCTGAGGTGGGGCCTCCCCACCATGGATCTTTTCGCCAGTCCTCTGAACCGGTAACTCCCGAGATTCTGTTCCAGACAACCGCATCCTCTCAGAGTAGCAGCGGATGCGTTTCTGATCCCATGGTCCAAAGGCCTACTGTATGCGTTTCCTCCCACGCCACTAGTGTCCAGAACACTGTTCAAAGTCCTCCACGATGGGGCCTCAATGATTCTGATAGCTCCCAGGTGGCCGAGGCAACCGTGGTTCCCACTTCTGCTGCAACTGGCGGTGGACACTCCTATTCCTCTGGGGATTCAACATGATCTCCTGTCTCAGGAACAGGGATCTCTCTTGCACCCCAACCTCCAGTCCCTTCATCTGATGGCTTGGCTGCTGAAAGGGTAGTTCTGGCTCCCCTACTACTGCCTAGAGAGGTGGAAGACGTAGTCTTAGCCTCTAGACGGCAATCCACCAGGAAATCCTACGCTCTTAAGTGGCGTAGATTCTCCGCATGGTGTGCTCAGCACAGCGAGAATCCCTTCTCGTGCTTGGTAGCGGTAGTATTGCAATATTTGCTTTACCTCTCCAATCTAGGCCTTAAGTCCAATTCTGCCAGGGTTCATCTCAGTGCTCTCTCAGCGCACCACTCGCCGGTGGACGGGAGGCCTCTTTCCAACCACCCGTTGGTGGCTCGTTTCCTCAGAGGCCTCCTCCTGCTTAAGCCTCGTTTACATCCACCGGCCCCTGAGTGGGATTTAAATGTGGTCTTACAGCGGATTACTTGTCCGCCATTTGAACCTATGGCTACCTGCCCTCTCCGTTTTTTCTCCTGGAAAACCTTGTTTCTGGTAGCTCTTACCTCTGCTAGGCGAGTAAGTGAGCTTCAGGCTCTAGTGTCTGATCCCCCTTACACTAGGTTCTACAAGAATAGGGTAGTCTTACGGACTCACCCCAAGTTTCTCCCTAAGGTTGTCTCCTCTTTCCACCTCAATCAGGAGGTGGTTCTTCCGACTTTCTTTCCCAGGCCGCATGCCAGCCGGGCTGAGATGGTCCTGCATACCCTGGACTGTAGGAGGGCGTTATCCTACCTTGACCATACGCGGGAGCACCGGAGGGCTGTTCAGCTCTTCGTTTCTTTTGACCCCAATAATTTGGGATTACCTGTCTCCAAGTGTCCATATGGATTACTGACTGTATCGCCTGGGCTTATGGGGCAGCTGGCCTCTCGTTGTAGGGTCGAGTCACGGCTCATCGTGTCAGGGTGAAGACTGCGTCAGTGGCTCATCTCCGCTCTGTTCCGTTGGCAGACATCTGCCGGGCCGCTAGTTGGTATTCAAGCCAGACTTTTGCGGCCCATTACTGCCTTGAGAGGGAGTGCTTTTGGACAGGCAGTACTCCATAATTTCTTTGGTGTCTAGGCAACTCCTTCCCTCCGGCCCTGATGTTGGGCTACCGGTCGGGGGCGTTCTCAGAGAAGATTCCTTCCTCACGTTCTGACGCTCTAGAGGGAGCTCAGTTTTTCGGCTTGGGGCCTCTGGTAGCCTTAAGCTGGGGAGTCCCATATGTGAGGACTGACTTCCTGCTTGGTCCTGGAGAAAGAGTAGTTACTCACCTGTAACAGGTGTTCTCCAGGAGCAGCAGGAATCAGTCCTCACAACCCTCCCTCCTCCCCTTGGAGTTTCAGTCATATGATTTATTTTTGCTAATTTTTTGCTGTCTTTTAGCTATGTCATCAGACTGAGCAAGATGGCACCCTCGGGCGGGAAGGGGACCGCGCATGCGTGCTGCAATTCCCAAAGGCTTTCTTTGAAAGCTGGGGAAATGCTCCGCACGGGGGCTCCGTCGGCGCCGACGTCACCCATATGTGAGGACTGATTCCTGCTGCTCCTGGAGAACACCTGTTACAGGTGAGTAACTACTCTTTCAGGAAATGGAAGAAGGAGCCAAATGACAAAAACTGGAAACATAAGCACTAGCAAGTTAGATGCAAGTCACTGATAAGGCAGGCAAAGAGAATTTGAGAAGAAGCTTGCTGTGGAAGCAAAAACGCGTAATAATTCTTTGCTTCGGTCTTTACTGAGGAAGATGTAGGGATGTTTTCCATGACTGAAATGGTATTTAAAGATGAAGCCGCAGAAGAATTGAAAGAAATATTGATACACCAGGAAGATGTATTACAACTATTTGATAAACTGAATAGTAACAAATGACCTTGTCTGAATGGTATACATCCAAGAGTGCTGAAATATGAGATTGCAGACCTACTATTAGTAATCTGTGAACTATCATTAAAATCATCTGTAATACCTGAAGACTGGAGAATGGCCAATGTAATGCCAGTTTTTAAGAAAGGGTTCAATGGGCTATCCAGAAAACTACAGACCGGTGAGCCTGATGTCGGTACCGGGAAAAATGGTTGAAACCATTATAAAGAACAAAATTACTGAACATGTAGATAGTCATGGCTTAATGGAAGACAGCCAACATGGCTTTAGCCAAGGAAGGTCTTGCCTTACTAATCTGTTTTGAAGGTGTGACTAAATGAGTAGACAAAGGTGAGTCGGTTGATATAGTGTATCTGGATTTTCAGAAAGCCTTTGACAAGGTCCCTCATGAGAGACTCTTGGTGAAATTAAAACATCATGGGAAAGGAGGCACTGTGCTACTGTGGATCAGGAACTGGTTAAAAGATGGAAAGCAGAGGGTAGGGCTAAATGGCCAATTTTCCCAATGGAGAAAGGTGAATAGTGGAGTACCCCAGAGATCTGTGCTAGGTCTGCTGCTTTTTAACATATTCGTAAATTACTTGGAAATGGGAATAATGAATGAGATAATCAAATTTGCAGATGACATACAATTATTCAAAGTTGTTAAAACCCATGAGGATTGTGAAATATTGCAAGAGGACCTTGATAAATTGGAAGACTGGGCATCCAAATGGCGGATGAAATTTATTTGGACAAGTGCAAAGTTTTGCATCTAGGAATGAACAATCCAAACTATGGTTAAATGATGCAAGGTTCCGCATTAGGAACCACCACCCAGGAAAAAGATTTAGGCGTCATCGTGGATAACATATTGAAACCCTTCACCCAGTGAGCTGCGGCGGCCAAGAAAGCAGTTAGAATGCTAGGAATCATAAGGAAAGGAATGGATTATAAAACAAAGAATATTGTAATGCCTCTTTATAGTTCTATGGTGCAACCACTCCTTGAAGATTGTGTGCAGTCCTGGTCGCCGTATCTTAAAAAGGATATAGTGTTATTAAAAAAAGGTACAGAGAAGAGCCACTAAAAATGGTAAAGGGGATGGAAGGATGTAACCTGTGAAGAGAGGCTGAAAAGGTTAGGGCTTTTCAACCTGGAAAAGAGATGGCTGAGGGGAGATATGATAGAGGTCTATAAATGAATGAATGGAGTGGAATGGGTAAACGTAGATCAATTATTTACTCCGTCAAAATATGGAAAGACTCGGGGACATGCAATGAAGCAGCAATGTAACCTATTTAAGACTAATAAGAGAAATGTGTTACGAGAGGATGTAGTAAAAGCTATTAGTGTAGCCAGGTTTAAAAAAGGTTTGGACAAGTTCCTGGAGGAAATATCCATAAACCATTATTAAAGGGAACCCGGGAAATCCACTGCTTGCCCCAATACAAGCATTGTGGAACCTGTGGCTTTTGAGGAAACTGCTAGGTATTTGTAACCCAGATTGGCCACTGTTGGAAACAGGATACTGGGCTTGATGGACCTTGGTCTGACCCAGTATGGCATATCTTATGATGTTATGCTATGGAGTTTGAATTCACTATAGACATTGTGGACGCAAACAAAGAGCCTAGGGCTGTAAATAGTGCCCCCACAGCACATCCTACAAATCTTTTATCTCTAGTGTTTTCTTGCTGTATAGGTTGGATCTTAACTTTCTCCAAGTGTCTTAAAATATTTTGAACATCGGCAGTGGCATAGTCCACGTGTGCCTTTAACCATTGTTGTGTACTAGGTGTATGTGGGTCAGAAATGTTGAAGTTTTTCTGTAAAACATGTGGATCCAGTGACACAAAGACTTTCTGTATGACAATCTGGGACTGTATGATCAGGAATCCAGAAGTATCCTGCAGCACGACTCCAGAATCAGGAAGAGAACTTTCAAGGTTCGGTTCTCCATCTGTAAAACAAAGCCAACAGGCTATCCTTTTCTTGGTTAGTATTTATTTTCCAGGAACAAGCAGGAAGTCAGCCCTCACATATGGGCGATGTCAGTGTTGACTGAGCCTGTGCGGAGCAATTCTCCAGCTTTCACAGAAAGCCTTTGGGAATGCTACCACGCATCCATGGTCTCCTTCCTGCCCAAGGGCTCTTTTTTCCCACAGAGGCCAATGGACGCTTGTCCTGCTTCCCCGGAAAAATCCTTTAAAAATTATCCTTAAAAGTTGTTTTTTTCCTGGTTTGCTTACAAGTTTCTCTTCCTGCCTTGAACTGGCGCCGTCCCCGAAGCTGTCCCTCGGCTCTAACTTTGTTTTTGACGAGGCTTGCCTCGACCGACATTTGTGCCCTTTTTCACCCGGGGATCGTCGACCCTGGCCAGATGTCTCCCAATAGGTTCAAAAAGTGTGACTGCTGCAGTCAAGCTATGTCTGTTAGACACCCATGACTGCTGCTTGCACTACCTCGGCCCAGACCATGACAGTATCACCTGTGACCTATGCCAGGCAATGACTCTGTGAACCAACAAGAAAAGGTTGGAGTTGCAGGAGAGGCTACTCCTGCCATCCAACTCTGTCCTGACTTCCCCGATGCTGAGCCACAAGCAGAGCACATCCCGAGAAGCCCGGGCATCTTAGGAGTCCTGCGGCGATGGCTCCTCTGTAAAGACGCTGGACCCCAGAAAGAAAAAGAAAAAATCCTCAAAGCCAGTCAAAGTTCCACCAGTGAAATCCAGTAAAGTCCCGCGGTGTGACTCGGGTGACTCCGCAGAAACTGGGCTGTTTCAGGAGAGAAGCCTAGAGATTTTTCTCCTCCCTCTGGCAAAGGCTCTTCTCTGTTAACTGGAATGAGGCTGGAAAGACTGCTTTTCTCCCTGACCATCCTGCACTACCAGAGTCAGTGGAGGGAATTCATGACTCTCCGCTTCCAAAATTGTAGTACCAAGAGATGGGAGGGGCACTTCCTTGGCACTAACCTGTTCAAGGGTACCCTCTAGAGATTTCCCAATCTCGGTATTTCTAAAGGCAGGAAGGAGTTAAAATTAGGCTCTGGCTGAATCATGGAATTCAAAGCAGCAGTTTCGGCATTAGTGACTTGCTGATTCCCTGGACATGACGCAGAGGAAATTACAGATGTCTCCCTGATTCCCTTTTCAACCTTCTGAAGTTCTGATTCAAGGGAGGCTTGTAGCACTTCAGAAAGTTCTAATGCATCCCTAAATTGTTGAATCTGTCCTTTTAACAGATCCCTGTGTTCTGCTAAAGAATCACACTTAGACACAGTTGCTTTGTATTTTTCAAGTAACTCAAACCCAGCTGCTTCAAGCCCATTGAGCTTACAGTAGATACACTTCTGCAGAAACCATTCACGTTTCGAAAGCTGTGGCTCAGTGACTAGAGGGAGCTCCTTAACAAATTGGAGTAATACCCTTCATTGATTTTATTTATTTATTTATTTAATACACACTTATATACCGCTTATATATATATATATATATACTTATATCAGCAGCGGTTTGATTCTTCTTCTGGGGATGTTTTGCCTTAGTTATATGTGACAAAAGCTGTAATCTTTCAGATTCACAAGCATGAAATTTAGTAGTCACCTCATCTAAGTGTATCTGAGCATTGTGCAATCAAGACATAACTCCCATGCTACTTGTATATATGTTAAGTACTCCAGTAACTTATTACATATATGGGATTCTTCCATATGCATATTAGAGAATACTGTAAGGATCTCTTGCATTATGGCAAGTACCTTGGTCCGGATAACAAGACTATTTCTGTCAGCAATGCTAACTGAGAAAGCCATCATAAATCAGACTGTCTTAAAAGGAAAACTCAGGGCTAGCTCCCAAATATGTAAGACAAGGTTTATTCAGAATTGCCTATCCCGAAGGCAAAAGCCCCCAATTATGTAAGAGGCAGGGTTGAAGTACATAAATCTGCAGAATTGCTTGATCTGCAAGTTTTAATGCTGAATTATAACAAAACAAGAATCCATCTTGTTTAATTCAGGCTTTGGTTCAGAGCAGGCCCCATGTCCTACAGTACTGACTCGGGTAGTTTCTTCCAGGCATTAGGAGATGCAAGGTAGAAAGACTGAAGTCTGGAGCTGGCAATAGAAGAGAAGGGCACAGATAGAAGGGATATGCCAGAAGAGTGGAGTTCATGAGGAGGCATGTAGGGAGAGATTACTGTAAGCGAGGAAAGGTAGTTTTGGAGCAGCTGAATGAAGGCACTTATAGGTCAGTAGTAGAAATTTGAACTGGATGCAGAATCGAATAGGGAGCCAATGAAGTGACTTGAGAAGAGGGGTGACATGAGCATAACGACACTGGCGGAAGATTAGCCATGCAACTGAGTTTTGAATAGATTGAAATGGGGAGAGATGATTCAGAGGAAGACCAGTGGAGGTTGCAATAGTCTAGATGGGAGGTCACTAGAGAATGGATAAGGGTCTTTGTAGTGTGTTCAGAAAGGAAGGGATGCATTTTGCCAGTGTTGTAGAGAAAGAAACAACAAGTTTTAGCTATCTGTTGCATGTGTTTGGAGAAGGAAGGAAGAATTCAAAGATGATCCCAAGGTTGCAAAGCTGAGGAAATAGGGAGGAGTAGACTCTTATCAACAGAAATGGAGGAAGGGAGGGGGAGGTGGACTTAGGAGGAAAGATAAGGAGCTCCTTTTTGGTCATGTTCAATTTCAGATGGCAGTGAGACATCCAGGCAGTAACATCAGATATTCACACAATATAACAATGGTCACTTGAACGATAATAGACACAATGTTGTATAAAAAATACCGTTCCTCTATTAAAGTAGGAGATTCTTCAGCACTTCAGGTCTCAGTTTAAAATAACACTGCTGGTTTAAAGGTTTTACCCTTATATTAGCAATCGTGTTTTTTTACATCAATGACCTTATGCCTATTACTTATTACTTATAAAAATCAATGTGTGATAAACCTTGGGATTTATATTTGCTCAATACTGCAACCATGTACTCAACTTAATGAACTGATGAAGCCCCGTGGTTTGTTCACACTCCTGTTCACAATCCCGACAATCAATCCCGGTACCAGCTGATGTTTCAAACTTTTCATCAGGGGACTGGTTTTTTACTGTGAAACCAACAAAAATAAACCATTAAAAATATGTCTACCTCATACTCTATAAACCTAACCTAACATAACTTTAAAATCCTGCAGTATTCACCAATATTTCTCGTATATACCTGTGATGCTGCCCACGTTTTCTGAGGATCCCAACCGTAAGTGACCGGACAACACTCATCCAATGCAAAACGCCGCGCATGAGTAGTACACCTTCTAACCACCTTTTAAAGATCCTACCTATAAATCAATCAGCTGTTTCTCATATAGATTTGAATCATCCTGCAAATGTACCCTATCACAGGCAGGCCATCCAATCTATCTCATTATTGAGTCCCTTCGGATCAAGTGTGTCTAATATAAAAATCAAACGTTGTTCTCTTTTGAGTAGTGTTTGGTCTAATGTTCTACCGTGACTTGCCAAATTCACCTGTTCCAAACATAAACAGCGTAATTGCTCAAAAGTGTGTGCTTTTTCTATGCAGTGTTTAACTATTGGTGCTTGTAGATTTTTGCATCTTAATCGGCTCCTATGTTCTCGCATGCGAACTCGAAATAATCTAATCGTCTTCCCTATGTAACATAATCCACAGGGGCACAAAACTGCATATACTACGTTTTTTGAAGCGCAAGATGTCTGACTACGTAAAGAAAACTTAATACCATTATACTCAAAGACTTCCATTGTTAATGTAAGGGCACAAATATCGCAGCTACCACAGCTCGTGTGACCTCTATGTCTAGGGGAATATTCACATTGGTCAATATTCTCAGCCACACTATCTAATCCCGGAGTTTTAGCCGGACTTAGTATATCTTTCAAATTAGATGCACGCTGCCAAACGCACCGGTGCGTTTGGCAGCGTGCATCTAATTTGAAAGATATACTAAGTCCGGCTAAAACTCCGGGATTAGATAGTGTGGCTGAGAATATTGACCAACGTGAATATTCCCCTAGACATAGAGGTCACACGAGCTGTGGTAGCTGCGATATTTGTGCCCTTACATTAACAATGGAAGTCTTTGAGTATAATGGTATTAAGTTTTCTTTACGTAGTCAGACATCTTGCGCTTCAAAAAACGTAGTATATGCAGTTTTGTGCCCCTGTGGATTATGTTACATAGGGAAGACGATTAGATTATTTCGAGTTCGCATGCGAGAACATAGGAGCCGATTAAGATGCAAAAATCTACAAGCACCAATAGTTAAACACTGCATAGAAAAAGCACACACTTTTGAGCAATTACGCTGTTTATGTTTGGAACAGGTGAATTTGGCAAGTCACGGTAGAACATTAGACCAAACACTACTCAAAAGAGAACAACGTTTGATTTTTATATTAGACACACTTGATCCGAAGGGACTCAATAATGAGATAGATTGGATGGCCTGCCTGTGATAGGGTACATTTGCAGGATGATTCAAATCTATATGAGAAACAGCTGATTGATTTATAGGTAGGATCTTTAAAAGGTGGTTAGAAGGTGTACTACTCATGCGCGGCGTTTTGCATTGGATGAGTGTTGTCCGGTCACTTACGGTTGGGATCCTCAGAAAACGTGGGCAGCATCACAGGTATATACGAGAAATATTGGTGAATACTGCAGGATTTTAAAGTTATGTTAGGTTAGGTTTATAGAGTATGAGGTAGACATATTTTTAATGGTTTATTTTTGTTGGTTTCACAGTAAAAAACCAGTCCCCTGATGAAAAGTTTGAAACATCAGCTGGTACCGGGATTGATTGTCGGGATTGTGAACAGGAGTGTGAACAAACCACGGGGCTTCATCAGTTCATTAAGTTGAGTACATGGTTGCAGTATTGAGCAAATATAAATCCCAAGGTTTATCACACATTGATTTTTATAAGTAATAAGTAATAGGCATAAGGTCATTGATGTAAAAAAACACGATTGCTAATATAAGGGTAAAACCTTTAAACCAGCAGTGTTATTTTAAACTGAGACCTGAAGTGCTGAAGAATCTCCTACTTTAATAGAGGAACGGTATTTTTTATACAACATAGTAACATCAGATAAGCAAGTAGAGATCCAGGTCTGGATTCCCGGAGAGATTTCAGGGCAGCGAAGTAGTTCTGAGAGTCATCAGGGTAGAAATGGTACTGAAAACCATGGAAGGAAATGAGTGCACCAAGGGTTTGAGTGTAGAGAGAGAAAGGAGAGGTACCAAGATGGAGCCTTGGGGTACACAGACTGAGAGGGGGACAGCAGTAGAGGAGGATCCACCAGAACATATGTTGAAAGAGCAGTGGGAGAGAGAGAGAGAAAACCAGGGCAGGACAAAACCCCTAAATCTAAGCGAGGACAGAGTATCGAGGAGAAGGTGGTGATCAACAATGTCAAAAGCAGCAGAATGGTTTAGAAGGATGAGGATCAAGTAAAACACACTTGGATTTGGCGAGGGACAAGTCATTGGAAACTTTGGCAAAAGCCATTTCAATAGAATGTAGAAGGTGAAAGCCAGATTTCAGTGGATCCAGAAGGGATTGAGAGGAGAGAAAGTCAAGACAGTGGCGGTGAACTGCACGTTCAAGCAGTTTAGAAATAAAGGAGAGGAGAGGAATGGGTTGATGATAAAGGGATGGTTTCTTGAGTAGGGGCATAACCACAGCATGCTTGAAGGCTGCAGGAACAGTTGTGGTAGAAAGCAATAGGTTGAGGATATGACAGATGGAAGGGACCACAGTGGAGGAGATGGAGTTTAGTAGATGGATGGGGTTGGGATCAGAAGAGCAGGTGGAGCCGGTAGTAAGCTCAGAGGAGAAGAGAAGATCTGTGGTGTCTTCCTCAGTGATCTTAGAAAAAGGGGGAAGGATTTAGGGAATGAAAGGACAATGGGGATGACCCTGGGGAACTCAAGGGTAATCTTGTAGACTTTGTCATGGAAATAGTCAGCTAAAGTCTGAGCAGGAAGGGAAGAAGGGGTCGGAGGTGAAGGCCTTTGAGGAGAGAGTTGTAAAGAGACGGCAAGGGTCAGATGGACATAGTACTCTTGCTGTCATCTTCTTAAAGTACAGATGCAAAACTTGATTCAAATCCTGCTCAAAAGCTAACAATACCAGTAATGAAGCTTTCATGGACATCTGCGCTTGAAATCTCAAGTAAAGCAGAGACTTTCAGTGGTGGTTGATTACGACTGCTTTTGCAGTTTCCCAGAGAGCATGTAATATACCTTATTCAATGAAGGACTAGCTGAATCTGGGATCTTTAAAACCTCCAGCATATATTTCTTGAGAAGATCAACAGGTGACATGTAGAACTCCATGAAAATTCAGGCTCCGCATATTCAAGTGTCTCATCTGATTCTCTCAAATTTCTACTATGTTTAGAAAGTCTATTTTTAACTAATGATTCAGTTTGCACATTTAGAGACTTATCTTTGATTTCCATTTGGAATATGTTGCTTAAGTTAAGTCTCTTAGGCATTCACAGGTCAATCTAGAAAGCTAACGCCAGCTTAGACGCACGTTTACCGCTCATGAATCTGCATGCCAAATAGAGAAAAGATATGGATGTGCACATAAGTCGTCTGGAAAACCTCTGCACACACGTAACGTTGCATGTATTTAAATGAGTTGGGCGTATTCACACTAACAGTTTATGGATTTGTAACTGGACTTCCAACAGGACACTTGTCTAGGCCTTTGTCAGACCCAGCTACAATAGCTGCTTTTACAATATCCTCTGGCAACAGATTTCTGAGCTTAATTTTCAGTTAGAAATCAACCAACAAACAAACAAACAAAATTATCCAATTTTAAGCAGGTACTTTTTGATGGTTTCATGTTGTATTCCCTAGTGTTTGTGCTTTTGATGTTGTGAATAGCCAATTCACGTTTGTCCATTCCAGCTTGTTCAGTTGACCTGAATTGATTACTGAATCTGCATCCATCAATTGTGGTATTTCTTGTCCATCTCTGGCTCCATTCTTCTCTGTCAAAAGTAGACTGGTCTTCCCAGAAGCTATGTCACGATATTACCTGTAAGTGGTGCTTCAGCAATCGCATATATTGCCTGTGGATGGGTTCATGTGCGCAGGATGGGTGTATAATACCTTCCGCATATAACTTTTGGTATTCCCATCATGTTTATTATTTTATTTATTTATTTAGACAGTTTTGTATACCGCCTTATCCTTCAATCAAAGCGGTCACAACACAATTGGGGGATACATTTAACACGCGGGGATATGAGACACATACACTAATACTTACAGGGAACATGGGCTATGGAGGGTTAAGTGGCTTGCCCAAGACCACAAGGAGCATCTGTGGAACTAGAAACCCCAGTCCTTCCGGCCCAAGGTTGCTGTCCTCTAGTGGGATTTGAACCCCCGACCTTCCGGCCTGAAGTACCTTGCCCCAACCACTAGGCTACTCCGCTGCTGTTCCTGGAAGATTGGTGCCCCCAACTCAATGGTCACCAGTTCAAGGCCTGCTCATGACAACTATTAACAAATATAGACCCGAGCTGTTTAACAGCTAGTACTTCTGGCCCATCTGGTATGCTGGGTATCTTTAATGAGCTCCTGATAGTAATATTTGTATATTGGACCGAGTTGGTAGGGGAAGAACTGAACCTTTTTTCTTAATGATTGATCAGTAGTTCTAGCCTATCTGGTCTGCAGGATGTCTGCAATGAGCACGAGATGGTATGAATTAATCTCATAGATACTTTATATGTATCAGGAATGTCTCGACTACCAGATTGAGAACCACTACAGTAGATCTCCTCTCCTGCATCTTAGAAAAAAGGCTCACATCGTTCACGCTACTGTGTGTCTTCTGTTCCTCAGCCAGTAGTATTGTAGAAGATACTGAATCTGAAAGACTAAGCATCACCTTTTTATGCCATGTAATTTATTAGCTAATCAGAAGGATGTCCTCCCTTGACCTGGCATTAATTTTAATATCCTTTACGCAGTGAACCTCTTTTAAACCATTTGAGACATGAGCTAGGCTGGTAATCACATTGATGTTCTTCAGTGTCCTCTTTTCAGTCTCCTTTTTTGTCTGACGCTCAACAGTAAGTAGCAAATTCTTGTCTCTTAAATTCAGTGACAGGTTGGTGGACACAATATTAGGGACTTTCAAGTTCATGCTTGATGCTTAGGCAATGGGTGCAATACACAGGCACTCATTCTGCTGCAGTACGCTCCTGTTCTAAAGTCTCTCTGTAACATGCATTGCCACAAAGCACTTTAAAACGAGACACATTATGCTGAAGAATCACAGTGCCAATTGAGGGCCAGGGCACCCTAGCTGGCTGCAAGGTATGGTGCCCCACCAAGACCCCTTGAAGGTGGCAGTTGCCACCATGCAAAGCTTTCTAGCAGACATGCTTGATACAAGGCAGTGGGCATGGATGGTTAGCCAAGCCTAGCCTAGCCTAGCTTGGCTTAGCATTGCAGGTGGGTCCTGTGAAATTGGCAGGTGGCGGCTTGAAGTGAGCAACACTATTATAGCCACATCTCAAGACTCAGCCATCAGAATTTGAAACTGGCTCAAACTATCCTCATAAAGGCATATAAAGCCAGATTTATAAGAGGACAAAAGAGAGAATTAACCTGAAGCAGATTAACATTGAAATCGAGGTACCCTTGTCCATGGGATATGGACTATTGAGAGGGATGACTACCTATGTTATGAATATTCTGCAGATAAGTGTGGTCATTATTAATATATGGTTTTCCGGGAACAAGCAGGAAGTCAGTCCTCGCATATGGGTGATGTCGATGCCGACGGAGCAAATCCCCCAGCTTTCAAGAAAGCCTTTGGGAATTTCTACCATTCATGCGTGGTCCCCTTCCCGCCCAAAGATGACATCTTGCTCAGTCTCCTTAATTCCGTGGAGCCCATCTGATGTAGTCTGTAGTGTCCTGGGAAAAGTTGATTATTTTTTCTTCGAGGCTTTTTGCTTCACCGGTCTGACACCGGTACTCTTCCCACTTCCGGCCTTGGTACCGGGTATCGGGTCGGTTCCTTGAGTTTTGTTCGCTTTTTCTTTTTGAGGCGACTTCATGCCTTTTTTTCCCTCGCTGGCAGCCTGAAGGGTCTTCGACCTTGCTGGGGTCCTTTTTCCCCCAATGGCTACCAGCGGGTTCAAGAAATGCGATCGGTGTGGGAAAATTATGTCCCTCACCGATATCCACGACTGTTGCCTCCAGTGCCTCGACCCGAACCATGACCCAACAGTATGTGGTTTGTGTAAGAGGATGTTCTCTAAGGCCTTGAGGAGCCGCCAGCAGCAGCACGACAAGATTTTTCCTGACTTCCCCAGACCTCTGAGAGCCAGGACCTCGTCTGAGGCCTCCACGTCTCGGGAAGAGCACTCCGATCCCGAGTGTCATCTAGGTGCCTGTCTCCCTTGAGGGAACAAAAGAGAAGGAAGAAACCCTCGAAGGCGGCGTCTCTGGACGGTTCCGAATGACCGGGCTCCTCTTGGGGACAGTTGTGGAGCCCCGAGCGCCTGCCCAGGGCGTCGGAGAAGGAGCGCCTGGCCAAAGTTCCTCGTAGGGAATCGGATCAGCATACGCAAGTACTGGCTGTCCTTGTTGAGGACTCCCCTCTGGGGGAACCGGCTGCAGGGCTGAGCGGGTCGGCGCCGGAGGCTGTGGAGCCTCCTGGACTGGAGTCCAGGATAGCGGCTTTGGAGCGCAGTTTTACTGCCTTCATTGAACAGCAGCGGGCGCTGATGTCCAGCATGTCCGGTTCCTCTGCCCCGACCACCGGGCCCTCGACGTTGAAGTCCACCCCGGAGGTCGAGCTGATCCTCAAGACCTTCCGGGCTTGAGTTGCTCCTCAGCTGAGGTCACACTCGGCCTCCCACTCATCGTCTGCCTGGGAGACCGAAGACGAGGAGTCCCAGGACACCCGACTGCATCGGGGGATGTCCCTTCTGATTCCCTGGTATCTGAACCTCGAAGAAAGTCCCCACCAGAGGACATAGATTTTTTGGACTTCTTGCAGGATATGTCCAAGGCTTTGGCTTTCCCCACGGAGTCCGAGGAGGATCCTCGAGCTGACGAGCTTGAGATCCTCCAGTATGAGGCTCCCCCTCAGGAGGCCCTCATGGTACCCGTTCCTCCAATCCTGGAATGACGTATGTTCTGCATGTGGGAGACACTGGTAATCAGCAAATGGCTCGACTCGATGTATCGAGTCCGCCAGAGCCCTGGGTTCAAAAAATCACAACTGCCGCACAACTCCATGGTTGTGAAGTCGGCCATGCGTCTGCTGAAGAGTCAGAAGATGCACTCCTCGGTGCCCCCTGGTAGGGAGGTTTGCACCTTGGATGCCATCGGCAGGAAATGTTTCCAGGGCACGATGCTGAATTGTCGGATCCAGGCATCCAAGCTGTACATGGGCATGTACCTGAGAGACCTGGCGAAGGAGCTCGCCGGGTTCTCGGCTGGCCTCTCCGCGGAGCCTTTGCAGTGCTTCAAGGGTCTGTTCAAAGCTGTTCGTGAATGCTCCAAGTTTGCCTCAGGCGGCCTATGACGGATTTGAGTCAGCGGCCCAGGTAGCTGCGGCGGGCATCGGTGCACACTGCTAAGCTTGGCTGCAGTCATTCGACTTCGAGCAATGGGTTCAGGACAAGTTGGTCGATGTCCCATGCCAAGGAGAGAACCTCTTTGGAAAGGCCATGACCGACAAGGCTGCAGAGCTGGAGACCGAGTTCATGACAAGGACACAGCTCTCTAAGAAGACCTCTGCCCCTTCTCGTAAGAAGGGCTCGGGTAAAAAGCCCTTTTACCCAAGGAAGTCCACTGCTTACTGAAACTACCCCCCTTAACAGGCCTCCCCAGTTCTCCAACAGAGGCAACAGGCCAAGGGACAGGGGCATGGCCCGCGTAAGCAGAAGACCCCCAAACCCCAGGCTCTGGCTCTGGCCTCCGGTCCAGCCTGGTTGTGGTTTTTGACTCCTGCAGCATGACCCCTCGCCCAGCTGGAGCTGGGCAGCCCACAGGAGATCGGCTCACCTTGTATGCCCACAGGTGGGGAACCATCACCACCGATTCCTGGGCATTACAAGTGGTCAGGGAGGGATACCTCCTCCATCTAGTCCAAGTGCCTCCACACTACTTCCCAAGAGAGCCTATCAGGTCTCCCTTTCACTGGGACCTTTTGAAGGAGTTGGCAGGTCTTCTCCAAGATCAGGCGGTGGAACCGGTGCCCGGCCACCTCAAGGACAGGGAGTTCTACTCCAGGTACTTCCTTGTACCAAAGAGGACAGGGGACCTAAGGCCCATCCTCGACCTGTGCAAGCTCAACAAATTCCTGGTGAGGGAGAAATTCAAGATGCTCTCCCTTGGAATATTGCTGCCTTACCTCCGCCAGGGAGACTGGCTGTGCTCCTTGGACTTAAAGGATGCCTACACACGTATCCTAATCCACCCAAGCCACAGGCAATACCTGCGCTTTGTGGTAGGGGCAATCATTACCAATACAGAGTGCTCCCCTTTGGCCTTTCTTCGGCCCCCAGGGTATTCACAAAGTGCCTGGTCGTGGTTGCCGCCTTCCTCAGGCTTCAGGGGATCTTTGTTTTCCCCTGTCTCGACGACTGGCTCATCAGGGGCGCTACAGCCCCGAGGTGCAGCGGGCCAAAGCTCGCACCACCCAGGTCCTGCACCACTTTGGGTTTGTGATCAACTACCCCAAGTCCAGCCTTTGCCCGACACAGGAGTTGGAATTCACTGGGGCAAGGATCAACATCATTCAGTCGAAAGCCTTCCTGCCTGCAGATAGGGCAAGAAGGCTCATGGCCCTAGCCAAGGACATAAAGCACCGTCACTCAGTGCCAGCAAGGCATCTACAGCGCCTCCTTGGGCACATGGTCTCCACGGTCCATGCCACTCCAGATGCCCACCTCCACATGCGAACTGCGCAGTGGTGTCTCAGGGACTAGTGGTCCCAGGCCACGGGACATCTCCAGGAGAGGGTCAGGGTGACCGAGCGCCTGGTGCAGTCCCTGACCTGGTGGCTCTCGCTCCATCACCTGGAGGTGGGGATGCCCTTCCAGGCCTCTCACCACTCGTGGGTCCTCACCACAATGCCCCCCTGCTGGGCTGGGGAGCCCATTGCCAGGGATACCAAACACAAGGAGTTTGGTCCTCTGATGAGAGTGCCCAACAGATCAATCTGTTGGAATTGCATGCAATCCGTCTCACCCTGAAGGCTTTCAGTCAGTACCTGGGTCGCAGGTCTGTTCTGGTACAAACGGACAACCAGGTTGCCATGTTCTGTGTGAACAAACGGGGGCACAGGGTCCCGTGCCCACTGTCAGGAAGCCCTAGATCTGTGCTCTTATGCAGTCCGGCAGGGAATTCTCCTCAAAGCCGTATACCTGCCGAGCCAGGACAACTGACTGTCCAACAGACTCAGTAGGATGCTCCAGCCGCACGAATGGCAGCTGGACCGGGAAGTAGCCAACAGGCTTTTCCAGATCTGGGGGGAACTGGTGATGGACCTGTTTGGAAGCCTGGACAATCACCAGTTAACCCGCTTCTGCTCATAGCAGCCCCACCCCGCCAGGGTGGCAGCTGACGCCTCTCTAGTCTCATGGTCGGGAGGTCTTCTGTATGCTTTCCCCCCGACGCCTCTGATCGCCAAGACTGTATTCAAGATCCTTAGTGGAGACCCTCCATTCCTTTGGGGTCAACTACATGGCTCCTTTCCCAGGAGGGGGGCTCTCTGTTGCATCCCAACCTCAGCTCCCTTTCACTGATGGCATGGCTGCTGAGAGGGTAGCTCTGGCCCCGCTCCTCCTTCCGAAGGAGGTGGAGGAGGTGGTGCCGGCTTCGCAGTAGACCCCTTCTCTTGTCTGGTGGTTGTGGTATTTCAATACCTTCTCCACCTCTCTGGGACAGGGCTTAAGTCCAACTCCATCAGAGTGCATCTCAGTGCCCTAGCAGCGAACCACTATCACGTGGACGGAAAGCCCCTCTCAGTTCATCCACTGGTGTCCCGGTTTCTGAAGGGCCTTCTCCTGTCGAAGCACCTGGTCTGCCCCTGGCAACCGAATGGGATCTTAATGTAGTGTTGGGGCAGCTCACCCGGCCATCCTTCGAACCCTTGGCCACGTACCACCTCCGTTATCTCTCCTGGAAGGTGGTTTTCTTGGTTGCACTCACTTCTGCCCGGAGGGTGAGTGAGCTCCAGGCCCTCGTAGCAGAGAGGCCTTATACCAGGTTCTACAAGAATAGGGTGGTGCATCGCACGCACCCCAAGTTCCTTCCGAATGTGGTCTTCTCGTTCCACCTCAATCAGGAGGTGGTTCTTCCTATCTTCTTCCCAAGGCCGCATGCCAGTCGGGCAGAGGCGGTCCTCCATACCCTGGACTGTAAGAGGGCTCTGTCCTTCTACATTCAACGTACTCAAGGTCACCGAAAGGCCTCTCAGCTTTTTGTTTCCTACGATCCCAGTAAGCTGGGGGAGGCGGTGGCCAAGCATACGCTGTCCACATTTATTTATTTAGACAGATTTGTATGCCACCTTTTCCTTCAATCAAGGTGGTCACATCACATCACAATTGGATGGGTGGCAGACTGTATTGCCCGAGCTTATGAGGAAGCGAGGCTTCTGTTGGAAGGCCATGTTACAGCTCATAGGGTCAGGGCCATGGCGGCATCAGTGGCTCACCTATGCTCTGTTCCTCTGGCAGAAATCTGCTGGGCCGCCACCTGATCTTCGGTTCATACCTTTGCAGCTCATTACTGCCTGGATAGGGAGTCCCAACGGGACAGTGCCTTCGGCCAGGCTGTACTCCATAACCTTTTCAGGGTCTAGGCAACTCCTACCCTCCGACCCTTCTGTGTTCAGTCTACCGGAATGCTATTTCCCTGTTTAGGGTTTTCATTGTGGCTGTTTGCGGCTCTAGATGAGGGAGCTTTTTTTTTATTTGGCTATAGGTTCAGGATAGCCTGTAGCTGGGGAGTCCCAAATGTGAGGGCTGACTTCCTACTTGTTCCCAGAGAAAGCATAGTTATTCACCTGTAACAGGTGATCTCCAGGAACAAGCAGGAATGAGTCTTCACATATGGGTATGTCGGTACCGACGGAGCCTGCGTGGGAACGCTCCCCAGCGTCCAGAAGTAAAGCCTTTGGGAGCATCCCACACGCATGCGCGCTGCCTTCCCGCCCATTCACTTCCCTCTCATCCGTTTTCCGCGGAGCCGGCAGGACGTATTCCTGTCACTGCAGAAAATTATTCTTTTGTATTCTTGGTTTTTGTGGTCGCGTCTGCCTTCCCTCAACGCCACCGGTACCGCCGGTGCTTTTCTTTCTTTTTACTAAAAATGTCTTCTTTTTTCTAAGGGATTTTTTCCTGTTTAGTGCCTGACGGTTTCTTGGCTACTAGGCCTCTATCCTTTCCATTATGGAAAAGCCAGCCACTATCCTTAAGAAATGCTCAAAGTGTGGCGGTACAAATATATTTTTAGATACTCATTCTTGGTGTCTAAAATGTTTAGGTCCTGACCATTGCCCACTGGAGTGTCTCTCCTGCAGGAGCTTAAATAGAAGAAGTCTTCAGGATCGAGCACAACTTGATGCTCGGTTCACATCAGACTCGATGTCACCAGCCAGAATATCTTCTTTCTCACAGGATCAGGTAACCAAACAAAAGTCTGTTAAGACTAGCCAGTCCTCGAGTGGTAGATCTCCTTCTAAGCATCGAGATGCCTCTGGCTTTGCCCTCGAGGACATTTTGGCAATAAAGCCCTGGCGGGAGTCTTCGGGCGCCAAAGCATTAAATAGGCCTTTCAGGTTGTTCCGAAGGTTCTTACCTCCATGGACATACCTGGGCCATGCTCGGTGGTTGTGGCCGCTTCGAGCGGTACCGACACCCCGGCATCGGCTATGGTGATGGATGAGATATTCCTCACCGATGAACGTAGTCTAGCGAATCTCTCAGCTACTTCGGTACCGCTAGAGTCGCTGCAGACAGTTCCCCGACTATCGGTATTGGCTTCGGTACCGGTATCGACATCGTCACCGGTGTCGGTACCGTCGATGCTTGCTTCAACAGACTCGCTTCCTTCGATGCCGAGCCTGGAATCGCTCTCTAGCATGGAGGATTCGGTACCGACTCGTCTCGGTACCGACCTCGGGCGGTACCGAAGACATCTCTTTAAAGAAAATCCGATGCTTCGTCCTTTCAAGTCTTCCAATCCCGATGACTGGGATGAATCCATCGGTACCAAGGCTGAATTTTCAACAATTCTAGCCTTTACCCCTCATTTCAGAGGGTCCTCCACAGGAGAGATTTCTTTTCAAGCTTTTCTGCTTGATATGGCAAAGTTACTTTCCATTTCTATACCTGGTAAAGAATCCATACTAGGGGATTCAGAAACTCTGCAATTCCCCTGGATTCCAAAGGAAATGATCATGCTTCCTTTGCATCAGATCTTACAGGATCTACTATTAAGAATGTGGGAAACTCCTTTAACGGTATCCCCACATTCTAAGACACTTGACACTATGTACAAGGTGCCACCTTTTCCAGGTTTTCAAAAGACTCAACTTCCTCATCATTCTATTGTTGTAGAATCAGCAATGAGGCGTACTAAGAGTGCGAAGAAGCACTCCTCTTATCCGCCAGGTCGTGAGTCTAGGACTTTAGATGCCTTTGGACGTCGATGCTTTCAGGCATCCATGCTTTCAGCAAGAATTATCTCATATATTTTCTATATGGGATTATCTCTTGAAGAGGTCACAAAGAACTTAAAGCTCTTGAACCCTTTTTTTCAAGAACATAAAAGATCAGACTATTTCTTATTTATTTTTATTATTTACATTCTCTTATATACCGCGCTATTCTGCATCAGTGCGGTTTACATTGAACAAACTGAAATTACATTGAACAGGGTATTATAACTTGGAGATAACTATTTTACAGGGAACATGGGCTATGGAGGGTTAAGTGGCTTGCCCAAGACCACAAGGAGCACCTGTGGGACTAGAAACCCCAGTCCTTCCGGCCCAAGGTTGCTGTCCTCTAGTGGGATTTGAACCCCCGACCTTCCGGCCTGAAGTACCTTGCCCCAACCACTAGGCCACTCCTCCACTCCTAGATTATTAGATTATTAGTCAGTCATGCTCAAAATGTCTCTAAGTTCCTTAATCGTGCTTCCCTGGACTGTTTTGAGTCTATTAGCAGAACTTCTGCTATAGCCATAGGGGCACGACGCATGGCCTGGCTCCAAGCTTCAGACTTGGACAAATGGGTACAAGAAAGGCTGGGAAATACTCCTTGTACTGGTGAAAATCTCTTTAACAAGGATGCTTTATTCCAAGCTAATCAGTTAAACACTGATATTGTTGCTTTCAGAGGATTGTCAAAACTTTCCTCTATCCCAGCTAGTAAAAAATCTCCTAACAAACTTTATCCCCCTAAGGGAAAAAGTTTTATCCATCTTCTACCCATCATGTAGATGTTTCCAAAGAAGGGCAACATCATACCAGGCTAAGAAAATCAAAACCTCAACAGGCTCAGCAAACCCAGCAGTCGCAGGGTTTCTGATATTTCATTCATTAAATCTCTTTTTCCTGTTTGAGGTTTAGAACCAGTAACCTACTTCTTATCAACAGAAGCAACTACAGTTCATCTCATCCTTACTGAGATATCAGTGATACACTGACTCAATCCTCGACTCTAGGCATGAATCTCTTGCCACAAGAGAAATCCATTCTTTTAGCTCTAAGAGCTATTGAGGACAATCATGCCCTACAAGTAAGAGGTTTCTCCTCTCCTTTTTGAAGGAAAAAGAGGAGTAACAACTAACAACAAGGCAGGCTATGCCCTTCACCTTGACAGTTTTCCTGTATGAGGATATCTCATAGTTTTGACTGCAAGGGGGCTTTGCCTTTTCAGGGACTTACCAAATTGTGTGTCTTCTCAACTCTGTATTACTTTCTATCCCTCTTAGTCGAGTCATTCAGCCTCTAAGAGTGATACTATTCAACTGGAGGGCTTACACTTTAAGCCCATAGGATTTTCTTCAATACCTACTCCAGTAAGTGCTTTCCATACACAGTTTTCTTCCCCTTTGCAATCTTCTCAAATATTTTTTAAGACAGCTTATCAGACAGTAATTGAGTTTTACCACTCCTAATTATGTCTGTCAGTCGTTTTCCAATCTATAGGACCTAACTTTTTCTGCTGCCTTAATAACAGATAATTCCAAGGGAGGTTCTACAACCCACTTGGACAATTTATCATTGCAGGCAACCGGCCTGTCTACTATTCTTAGCCATCTTCAATTCTTTTTGGCTCCAACAGAATAGATTAGGTTGCACACTGGCAATTAAACAGCCAGATTTCACCTAAGCAGCCTACAACATGCTCTCTGCAATTATACAAAAAAGCTCTGCAACTATGGGCCTTTGCCAGAGAGCGTCAGAGCCATTCCTAGTAGGTAACTTCCAGATGGTTAAAAAGGCTTTGCCCAGTCATGCTCCTACATGGCTGGTTTTTTCCTACCCTCACCATCTTCCTTAAAATTTCCTTTTAAGGAAAAGGAACCAGGGCTTAGACCATATGAAAGCATAAAAAATTGCTCAATTCCCTGGGTTGTTCCACATCTCCAGTGGAACTCTTACAACAGGGATGCATTCCTTTTCACTGCAGTCGGTCCTTGTCTAGTGCTTTCCTTCTAATTCCCAATACTTCATTGAAGCTTATGCTGAACAAAGAACGCATGATACTCATATTGCCCTCATAGAGGGGCAAACATGGTATCCCCTTATATTGCTGCATCTTCTCCAGCTACTACACTGAAGTTAGAAGGATCCAGACTTCATGTCTTAAGACTAAGGATCTCCTCTGCACTCCTTCACGTAGGTCTCCATTCCTGGTTATTCAAAGGCTAGAATTTTTAAAGAAATCTAGACCTCTCCTTATAAGTAAGAACATTCCATGAAACCTTCTCCATGGTTCTTCCACTTGTAACCAGAAAGAGATTCTCTATCCATTGACTGTACATAGTTTTACCTGTTAATCCATGTTATATATTCCCATGTTCTATGTAAACTCAATGTTACTTGCATACATTGTTGTATATTTTGTTCAATGTACACCGCACTGATCTTAATAGCGCGGTATATAAGAAATGTTAAATAAATAAAATAAATAAATAAATAAATAAATATTCTCAAGCAGGTCTTACCCCTTCTTGTTATTAAGTGAATCTCTCTCTCTCTGTATGTTTATGTTTATTAAAACTTGTTATACCGCTCAATACCATGGGCACCTGAGCGGTTTACAATAGATAAAATAAAGCAAGTTAATTAAAACAAGCTCTTGGCTGCAGAAAAGGAAAAGAACGCCATCAATTATGAGAAAAGGAAAGGAGAGAAAGGAAAGAAAAGCTGAGAGCAGGAAATAAAGATAAAAACAGATATATATATATCTGACTGAAAGATTTGTTACTGTCCATATTAATGCTGTTCCAGCATACCTTAGGGTTTTAAAAGGACAACCAATTTCTATGGTAATTAGAAAATATCTTCTTTTACCGTAACCTTTCCGGTTACATTACATCTGAAGCTCTCCATGTAAAGTCATTATCCTAAGTGACATCACTTAGGGAAGACATTACTGATCTTCAAGAAATTGGAGGCTACAGCGCCTACTACAAATGTTTTTTTTCTTTCATTTGGATAAAGGGGTCTTAAAGACCCATCCTTTTTCTGCAAGGCCTATTTCTACCTTTTCGTCCAAACCAGTCAGATTTATCTCCTCTCTTTCCTAGAGCCTTATTCTGCTCCAAGGACAAAGAGCTTTAAACTTTGTCGTACAGAAGCTTTAGCTTTTCCTCCAAAGTCCAACCTCATTAAACTCCCCCAGTTTTTTCTTCTGGGATTAGTTCTAGCCATTAAGGCTTCTGACCTCTGCCTGTATTGAAAAATTTATTTTCCTCTACTTCACAGTGAGGTAATTTCTTTGAGGATAATGTACTGGCTCTTAGCAGCAGACCCATATTAGCCTCAACAAATACTTTCACAATACTTTTGAGTAAGGTCCACATTAGAAAATTGGAATTCAATATTTACTAACAATTATGATCTACACAAGGACTCCCCTCTAGACTCCTTGTTTAGTCAAGCTGTTCCACAGCACACTCTTTTTAATTCAACTCCTACCCTCCATCCCCTGGATGCCTGAGGTTCTGGGAAATAGCATGGCCCATCCATTAGATTTGCAACATGCTGGGACCTCCTCTAGGCATCTCTAGCTTGGGAGTCCCCATATGTGAAGACTCATTCCTGCTTGTTCCTGGAGATAGCACAGTTACTTACCTGTAACAGGTGATCTCTGGGAACAGCAGGAATAAGTCTTCACAACCCACCCACCTCCCCTAGGAGTTGTTTCTCTTTCTCTCTCTAATTTGTCTACTTCCCTCCTTCGGTCTCAGCTACAAACCTAACTGATGAGAGGGAAGTGAATGGGCGGGAAGGCAGCGCGCATGCGTGTGGGATGCTCCCAAAGGCTTTCTTTCTGGATGCTGGGGAGCATGCCCGCGCAGGCTACGTCGGTACTGACGCGTACCCATATGTGAAGACTTATTCCTGCTGTTCCCAGAGATCACCTGTTACAGGTAAGTAACTGTGCTTTCTCCGGGGACAGCAGGAATCAGTCCTCACAATCCTCCCTCCTCCCCTTGCAGTTGCAGTCCAATTCTTTTCATTTGTTTTGCTGTCTTTTTAGCTATGTTATTTGACTGAGCAAGATGGTACCCTTGGGTTGGAAGGGGACCACGCATGCGTGGTAGCAATGCCCAAAGGCTTTCTTTGAAAGCTGGGGATTTGCTCTGCGTGGGCTCCGTCGGCATTGACGTCACCCATATGTGAGGACTGAGTCCTGCTGTCCGTGGAGAACACCTGTTACAGGTGAGTAACTATGCTAAACTTCATGGAATGAATTTCTATGAATGATTTTATATGTTCACTTATGAGTGAGCAACCTTTTTTGGGAACTTTAGCCTGACACAGGGTCTTTGAGGATTTTACTTTGACCTGAAACACAGTGCTGTGTCACTGATGATCCCCGCCCAAGTGTCTTTTCTTGTGCTGGAATCTGTTGGTCCAGTTAAGTACTTTGGTTCTTTAATATACAGTTAAATTGCTCTGGGGTTTACTGCAAATATGATTAAAATTGACTAGTTCTGTCATACTGATTCATACCTCACACAGATGCCATCTGACACAAAAAAAATTTATGTAGGAGAATACTTTGATTTGGGATTTGGCCATTTGATGATTTGCATTATTTGTGGGGCAAGCTTTTCCCTTTTGCCCTTGAGATTTTGGTAATTTTGCATGTATGGGAGATGGCAGCTCTGAGAGACTATTTTATATATACACAAAATTTGTAAAAATCACAGCTCACGATGACAGTGCATTTGTCGTGTTGAGGATACCCTCCATCTTACGCATCTTATCCCACACCTGCAAAATATGTCTCCCCCCCCCCATGGTAGAGCCCTTTCAACCCTACTGAACCAGGGTAGACTCTGCATAGGTCATTTCCTTTCCCCGACCTGTTCCATAGTCACAAAGTTCTCCCTCTCCTTCTCACCAGTCCATAAGATGGCGAATCTGCGCAGTCCATAATAGGCCTAAAACTCTGGGATTCCCAATCCCTTTTCTCTTGGTATAAAACTGATCTGGCCACCCTTGGAGGTTTCTTTTTCCAAATAAATCTAAAGACCTTCCATTGTTGTTCCTTAAGATGCCCCACCGGAATCAAAATCAGGAGGGCCTGAAAAAAATATTACACCCTCGGCAAAATATTCATTATTACAGCCACTACTTGACTTAACCAAGATACTTCCAATCCCATCCATTCCCTACTACCCGCCATAACGCAGGATAGTTAGCCTCATATAGTGTCCCTGGATGTGCCATAATGTGCACCCCTAGGTACTTGATAGACCTCAGCATCCACCTAAAGGGGAACTTCTGTTGTAACCTTCCTAATACCTCGCGGTCCAGGTTTATATTCAAAGCTTCAGTCTTTTCTAAGTTCATCTTAAACCCAGATACAAACCCATATTACTGTAGCTCCTGCAGGACCCTTGGAAGGGTCTGTTTGGGCCAGGTCACCATTAAAAGAATATCATCTGCAAATAATGAAATCTTATACTGCTGCCCTGTAATCTCCACTCTCTTGACTGCGACATTACCCCTTACCGCTTGTGCGAGCGGCTCTACCACAAGGGCAAACAACAATGGGGACATGAGGCACCCCTGTTGTGGGCCTCTTTTGAGTGGAAAGGACTCGGTGTATCGGCCATTAAGTTTTACCCTTGCCTTAGGAGCCCGATAGAGAACCTGTACACATTCGATATACCGAGACCCAAAGCTCATCTTACGCAGGACCAGAAATAGAAAACCCCAATCTACTCGAACGCTTTTTCAGCATCGATAGATAATAGCATTGCCCCTCCTGCTGCTGGTGAGCTATCCAGACCCCGTTCACTACCCTTTTAATATTATCGGAGGCCTGTCACCCTCCAATAAAGCCAGTCTGGTCCAGTCCTATCAACCTAAGCATCCACCTAGCCAACCGATTTGCTAAGACCTTGGCCAAGATCTTGACATCCACATTTAGTAAGGATATTGGGCGGCAAAAGGATCTTTGCCCGCCTTCGGCAGGATTGTGATCGCCTACCATAAACGTGTCTGATGACAATTGCCCACCCTCCCCTACCATCCCACAGAAGACCCTACCCATGATTCCCACCAATTCTCCCATATAAACATTATAAAAAAAATACTAGATTACCCTTTCATCTCCGGGTCCTTTCCATTGGCCAAAGTTTTTATGACCTCCCCAATTTCCTTCCCTCTAATCTCTGCCTCCAGTTTAACCTGTGCTTCCTCCCCCAGTACCGGGAGTTCCACTCACCATAAACATTGTTCACCCTGCTCTCGAGTGGTCCCCAGTTGCTGGGTGTACAATGCCTGATAAAATTACTGAAATGTGTCTCTGATAAGTTTCTCCGTCCTCGGGACTTCTCCCGAGTCCCCCTTGATTGCAGTGACTATTGCTAATGCCTCCCTCTTCCTCAGCTTATGTGCCAATAACCTCCCTGCCCTATCCCCTCACTCATAATATCGCTGTCTGACTTTCTCCAGCTGGAACATGATTGCCTCCACCTGCAATTTATGCATCTCCATCTGCAGCTGGTTCAATCTCTGGGCAGTGCCCCTTCATTTGTATTGCTCTGCAGCTTCCCTAATATCCCGCTGCAGCCCCTCTTCTTGTTCCATCAGTTTCCTCTTCAGCCTAGCTGCCCACATTACCAATTGCCCTCGAACCACCGCTTTCATTTCCTCTCACAACACTACATCTCCCACTGTCCCCATATCATTCACCTGCCAGTATTCATGAGTACAGGCCTGCACATCCTTCACGACTTCCTCTCTTTTAAGGAGTCTCTCATTTAGCCTCCAAAAACATACTCCCCCCCCCCTACTATCTGCTATCTCAACCCACACTGGGGCATGATCAGACCAGGTAATATTTCCCAGCTCCACCTCATGGGTCCATTATTCCCAGATCTTATCCACAAAGATATAATCAATGCAACTGTAACTCTTCTGAGGATATAAGGAAAAGGTATAATCCAGACTACCTCTATGATGCACTCTCCAAATATCAACTAAGTAATAGTGCTTAATGAACCTCTGCACAATGTGCCTACTTTTTCTCCAGGAACAAGAAGGAAGTCAGTCCTCACATATGAGTGACATCGGTGCCGACGGAGCCAGCACAGAAGCATCTCCCCAGTTTTCAAAGAAAACCTTTGGGAGATTTTTTTATTTTTTTATTTATTTAGTATACATTTGTATACCGCTACTTCCAGCGATCAGCAGCGGTTTGATTACAGATTGGAAATTGTCAAATCATGACAGGAAATTTTTGAGGTATAAACACATTGATTAGACAGGAAAGCACAGCACACAGAGAACTATTTTACAGGGAACATGGGCTATGGAGGGTTAAGTGGCTTGCCCAAGACCACAAGGAGCACCTGTGGGACTAGAAACCCCAGTCCTTCCGGCCCAAGGTTGCTGTCCTCTAGTGGGATTTGAACCCCCGACCTTCCGGCCCGAAGTACCTTGCCCCAACCACTAGGCCACTCCTCCACTCCACGCATACGTGGTCCCCTTTCCACCCAAGGGTTTTATCTTGTTCAGTCTCCTTTTTTCAGCGGAGCCCAATGGACTTTGCTCCTCCGGAAATATCCTTGACAAAACTATTCCTAAAACTTAGTTTTCCAGTAGGCATACCAGTTCCTCTTCCTGCCGAGTCGGCGCTTCCTGGTGCTGTTCTCGGCCCTTTTTTTTTTTTTTTATCAAGGTCTCCCTTGACCGCATTTGCACCTTTTTTCACTCGGGAGTCGTTGACCCCCATCCAGGTGTCTCCCACCATGTCTCCCGGTGGGTTCAAAAAGTGTCCCGCTGCAGTCAAACTATGTCCATTATTGACACCCATGACTGCTGCCTTCGCTGCCTGGTCCTGGACCATTACAGCACCTCCTGCGAACTTTGCCAGGCCATGTCGGCCAAAACCAGCAGGAAACAGTCTGAGTTGCAGGAAAAGTTGTTTCCCAGGTCTGACTCGACACCCACCTCCCCGGCACCAAGCTCCAAGTCCAGCACATCCTGAGATGCCTGGACGTCCTCGGAGTCCTGCGGCCACGGGACCTCTGAGAAGACCCCGGAGCCGGAGAAAAAGTCTAAGTCCACCGAGGTTGCACCGGAGAAACACAGTAAAAACCCCATGGAGGGACTCTGGCGACTCTGAGAAGCGCCCCACTAATGTCCTCAAGAAGGATTCCTTGGCCAGCGAACATCATTAGAGGTTCCTCGAGGCTGTAGTCCTCGTCGAGGATGAACTGCCAAAAGTGGCAGCGATGGGCCTGAAATCCTTGGTGCCTGCACTGAAGGCTGTGGAGCCTTCTGGCTTGGAAACTAGAATGGCGGCCCTGGAGCAGAACATCACTGCTATCCTGGCCCTGCAGCAGGCGATGATTGCCGGTTCATCCGCCTCATCTGCCCTGATGACCATGCCCTCTAATGCGGGGGAGTCCTCGGTCATCAAGCTAAGCATCGAGTGCCCCAGGCCTCGAGACAGTCGTTGGCACCGATCAAGGTCCCAGTCCCATTTGTTGGGTATCCAGTCCTCACCATCCAGTGTCCACAACTTGGACCCCAGGTCCTCCGCAGGCCATCAACCCTTTGGTGCCGGCCTCAACGCAAGGAGTCGCAGAGCCTCGGACTCATTGGCACCGCTCGACTCAGAGAAGGAGAACGAGACATCCCCTCAGACCTGTCTCCCCCAGTTCCTCAACGCCACTCTCCTCTCAAGGATGTGTCCTTCCATGACTTCATCAGAGATATGGCCAGGGCCCCCTCGGTGCAGACTGAGGTGGAGGAGGACCCATGCATCAAGGAGTTGGAGATTCTTCAGTATGAGACCACCCAGAGAAACCTTCACAGTGCTCATACAGCTGATCCTCGAGAGGCTGTTACTCCGAATGTGGGAGTTGCCGGCATCAATGTCGTTAGTTAGCCATTGGCTCGACACTGTGTACTGTGTCCGGAAAGGACCAGGGTTCCACAAATCCCAGCTCCTACACAATTCCATGGTCGTCAAGTCGACTATGCAAAAGCTCCAGAAGAGCCATTCCTCCATCCCTCCCAATAGGGAGGTCCGGTTCCTTGACACCCTCGGGTGCAAATGTTATCAAGGCTCGATGCTGTGTTGCCGGATTCAAACCTATGGAACTCTACATAGGCATGTACCTAAAGGCAATGGTGAAAGAGCTGTTGGGGTTTGCAGCAGGCCTCATTGGATAACCTCTTCATTGGTTCCAGACCCTGACTTCGGGAGTGTGAGACTGCTCTAAGTTCCTCTCCCAGGCTGCCTATGACTGCCTCAAGTCAGAGGCTTGAATTGCGACAGCCATCATAGGGGCCCGGCACCAGGTCTGGCTACAATCCTCTGACCTCAAGCAGAGGCTCCAGGACAAACTGTTTGATGTCCCCTATGCCAATGAGAACCTCTTCGGCAAATCCATGTCCAAAAAAGCTGCTGAAATCAAGGCCGACTTTGTGACGCTTCAGTCTCCTTCCAAGAAGACCTCATCCCATCCCCACAAAAAAAGGTCTAGGAAAAAAGCTCTTTTCCCGAGGAAAAAGGATGCCTTTGCACAGGGTCATCAGTACCAGCCCTACTCTGGTTATCAGCGGGGTTCTCAACCTAAGAGGCAGCAGCAGGGGGCTCAGAAGGCAAAGGCACCTAAGTCCCAGACTCCAGCTCCCACCCAGCCTGGGGGGAGCTTTTAACTCCCAGGGTAGGGCCTTCCCTCCCCCAGGAGACCTTCACCAGCCCACAGATGGGCCGCCTGGCGCTCTTTGCCCACAGATGGGCCGCCTGGCGCTCTTTGCCCACAGATGGGCCGCCTGGCGCTCTTTGCCCACAGATGGGCCTCAATTACCTCGGACCTGTGGGTACTGCAGATGGTTAAGGAGGGATACCTTCTCCCCCTACAGCAGATTCCACCCAGGTCCTTT
This sequence comes from Ichthyophis bannanicus, assembly GCA_033557465.1. NCBI lineage: Eukaryota > Metazoa > Chordata > Amphibia > Gymnophiona > Ichthyophiidae > Ichthyophis > Ichthyophis bannanicus. The sequence continues at coordinate 301,537,358 of CM066033.1, forward strand.
CCTGGAGAGGCGGTATGACCCCTTCTTCACCAGACCCTGCTGCTTACAGAGCTCGCAGGTCTTCTCAGGGACAACTCAATACAACCTGTACCCAGACACCTGTGGGGCAAATGCTTCTACTCCAGGTACTTCCCTGTCCCAAAGATGACTAGGGGCCTCAGGCCCATTCTAGACCTGTGAAACTTAAACAAGTTTCTGGTGAGGGAGAAATTCAAGATGCTTCCCTTGGAACACTGTTGCCCTACCTCCACCAGGGAGATTGGCTTTGCTCCTTGGATCTAAAGAATGCTTACGCACACATCCTGATCCACCCCTCCCACAGGCAGTACCTAAGGTTTGTGGTAGGAGGAAGGCACTACCAATACAGAGTACTATCCTTCTGCCTGGCCGCCTCACTGAGAGTTCTCACAAAATGCCTAGCAGTGGTTGATGCCCACCTATGTCTGCAAGGGGCCTTCATCTTCCCCTACCTGGATGACTGACTTATCAGGGGCAGCACGGCCGCAGAGGCCCACCATACCACAGGATGCGCAACTCTCCTGCTGTAGCACCTGGTGTTTATCAACTACCCCAAATCTCATCTCACTCCAGCCCAGAGTCTGGAGTTCATAGTTGCTCAGTTGGACACCCTGCAGGCCAAGGCTTTTCTGCCCAGCCACAGGGCAGACTGCCTCAGGGAGTTAGTAGCAAAGGTGCAGCACCATCGCTCGGTGCCAGCCCATCTCCTCCTCTACCTTCTAGGCCACATGGCCTCCACTGTCCATGTGACCCTGCTAGCTCACCTGTATATGCAAACTGCCTAGTGGTGCCTCTGCACTCAGTGGATGTAAGCCACGGGCAGATTGCAGAACAGGATCAGAATAACCCGCCAGATGGTGAAGTCCCTCGACTGGTGGCAACTTCCCTGCCACCTCCGGGCTGGAATGCCTTTCCAGGTGCCCCTGCCCCAGAGGGTCCTGTCTATGGAAGCCTCCCTCCTTGGGTGGGGGGTGCAGTGCAAGGACTGTCGCACACAAGGCAGCTGGTCCGAAGCAGAATCTATGCTACAGATCAATCTTCTGGAACTGAAGGCGATCTTTCTGGCCCTACAGGCATTCTGCCACCGCCTGCAACACCAGTCAGTACTGATACAGACGGACAATCAGGTCGCCATGTTCTACTTCAACAAGCAGGGGGGCATGGGGTCATACTCCCTCTGCCAGGAGGCAGTGGCCCTCCTGTCCTTTGGGCTCGCAATAGCATGCTCCTATGGGTGGTCCACCTCCCGGGCCAGGACAGCCTCCTGACAGACTGAGCAGGATGCTCCAGCCGCACGAATGGTGCCTGAACCCCAGGGTGGCCTCATAGCTCTTTCGCCTCTGGGGGGCGCCCATGATGAACCTCTTTGCCACCCCCGATAATGCGCAGTGGTGTGCCCCAAGGTTCTGTCCTTGGTCCGATTTTTTTTAACATCTTTGTTAGTGATATAGCGGAAGGGCTGTTGGGTACGGTTTGCCTCTTTGCAGATGATACCAAAATCTGCAATAGAGTAGACACCCAGGAAGGTGTAGATAACATGAGGAGGGATCTAGCTAAGCTTGAAGAATGGTCTAGAATTTGGCAGCTGAGATTTAATGTCAAAAAAATGCAAGGTCATGCATTTTGGGTTGCAGCAATCCAAGGGATCAATATAGTATAGGGGGTGAAGTACTTTTGTCCACTAAAGAAGAGTGGGACCTAGGCGTGATTGTGTCTGATGATCTTAAAGTAGCTAAATAGGTAGAAAAGACGACGGCAAAAGCTTGAAGGATGCTTGGGTGCATAGGGAGAGGAATGGCCAGCAGAAGAAAGGAGGTGACAGTGTCTCTGTATAAGACCTTGGTGCGACCTCATTTAGAGTATTATTTGCAATTCTAGAGACCACAACTTCAAAAGGATATAAACAGGCTGGAGTCGGTACAGAGGGTGGCTATTACTTGCACAGGAGACAACCTCTTTGGCAAGAATTGGCAGGAAAAGGCTAATGAGATAGATGCTGACAATATCACTTTAGACAGATTGTCAAAATCTACAGCCACTCCAGCCAAAAAGAAACCCTATAAAAAACCCTTTTTCAGTAAAAAGAGGAAGTTTTATCCGTCCTATACCCAGCAAGGGCAAGGTCAGGGTCAAGTTGCCCAAAAGGGACAACAGCAACAATCCAGACAACAAAAGAAGCCAAAAGACCCGAGAGGTCAATCAGCTCCACAGGCTTAGCCCCCTCAAGGGCTTTGACTCCTTCCTAGAGAGTTTAGGGTTCCTGCCTCTGAAGGGTCCAAAACCCCTAAACATTCCAGGCAGGTTGCGTCATTTTGCCAACAGGTGGCACCAAATAACAGCAGAAAATTTGACTCTATCCATTGTAGGAGAGGGGATACAAGCTTCATTTTCACAGCATGCCACCTCCTACAATCGTAAGACAGTTCAATTCCCAAACCTCTGCAGACAGTCTACTGGATCAAGAGGTCTCAACGCTCCTTGCTCAGGAAGCAATAGAGGCAGTACCCATTCTCCAACAGGGTACAGAGTTCTACTCCCCTTCTTTTCTTATTCCAAAGAAAACAGGAGGACACAGACCCATTTTAGACCTCAGAGAATTGAACAAATATCTGTTCTGAGAAAAGTTCAAAATGATTTCTCTGGGAACTCTTCTGCCATACCTTCAAAGTCAGGATTGGCTTTGCTCTCTAGATCTAAAAGATGCATATACTCACATTCTGATCCATCCAGATCACAGGAAATTCTTACGATTCCTTTTCAAGGGAAAACACTTCCAATACAGGGTTCTTCCTTTTGGTCTGGCTTCGGCACCAAGAGTACTCACAAAATGCATGGCAGTAGTAGCTGCATTCCTGCGAACCCTAGGGATATTCGTCTTCCCTTACTTAGACTGGCTCATTCAAGCCCCCACGGTTGCAGAAGCCAGCTCTGCACTGTCTCGCACAATGCGAATCCTCCAATAATTGGGATTGGTCATAAACTTCCCAAAATCCTAACTTGTTCCTTCTCAGACCGTGGAGTTCATAGGAGCTTGTTTAGATACCAGACAGTCAAGGACTTTGCTCCCACAGCCCCGCTGTCTTCGCATAGTGCAACTAGCTTCTCAAGCAGCGGGAAAATCCTCCCTAACTGCTCGAGAACTGCTGCAATTACTGGGACATATGGCATCCACAGTTCATGTAGTTCCCTATGCTCGCCTCCACATGCGAGCAGCCCAGTGGACCCTTTCCACACAGTGGACACAGGCCACAGGACGTCTGTCGGACAAGATATCAAACTCACGACGACTGATCTTGTCCCTACAATGGTGGCAATCACTGGAGAATCTTTTAGTGGGGTCTCCTTTCCAACAACCCCTTTTCCAGGCCACCCTAACAACAGATGCATCGCAGGTGGGATGGGGAACACACTTGCACCATCTCTCCACCCAGGGTACCTGGACTCCACAGGAGGCTTGTCTTCACATAAGCCTCCTAGAGCTCAGAGCAATCTGTCTAGCTCTTCGAATATTCCATGCGCAACTCATTTACAAGAAAGTCCTAGTCCAATCAAGTAGCCATGTTCTAGGTGAACAAGCAGGGCGGAACAGGCTCTCTGTCGTTATGCAACAAAGCTTTACGACTATGGGCCCTTGCCAGAGAGCATCAAATTCACCTTCTCATGGTATATCTTCCAGGCATTCAAAACCTTTGGGCAGACAAGCTCAGCTGAGTACTGCTGCCTCACAAATGGTCTCTTCACCTAGACCAGGTGACAAAGATATTTCAAATCTGGGGAACCCCAGACATAGACCTCTTTGCAAGTCCACTGAATGCCAAACTTCCCCGGTTCTGTTCCAGAATTCCCGCTCACAATTGCCAGGCAAGGGATGCCTTCCTCCTTCACTGGGTTCAGGACTTCCTCTATGCCTTCCCACCCATTCCCCTCATTCCCAAAACACTCTTCAAGCTTCAGAGAGACAGAGGCCGTATGATCCTCATAGCACTACGGTGGCCACGACAAATGTGGTATCCCCTGCTTCTACATCTCTCTCAAGCTGCACCTCTGGAATTAGGCTGTGCTCCAGACCTTCTCTGCCAAGAGAACGGGATGCTATGGCACCCGAATCCCCAGTCCCTGCATCTCAGGGCCTGGTTGCTGAAAGCCTAGAACTGCAGGATCTTAACCTTTCCCAACAGGTAAAGGATATCCTTCAGGCTTCTAGAAAACCTTCCACAAGACGTTCTTACACCTTCAAGTGGAAACGTTTTACTATATGGTGTTCTCAAAAAGGCTTATACCCCCTTGTGATACCTTTGGAATCGGTACTAGAGTACCTACTTCATTTATCAAATTCTGGTCTAAAGACCAATTCAGTAAGAGTCCATCTTAGTGCAATTGCAGCTTCCTATAAGCCTCTAAATGGACAGCCAATTTCCTCTCATCCACTCATAGCAAGATTTATGAGAGGTCTTCTATTAACAAAGCCTCCCATCAGGCCACCACCGGTGGCATGGGATTTAAATCTAGTTATCGGACAGCTCATGAAACAGCCCTTTGAACCTTTAGCCACTACAACCCTAAAGTTTTTATCCTGGAAGGTCATGTTCCTAATTGCAATCACCTCCGCACATCGCATTAGTGAATTGCAAGCTTTAGTGGCTGATCCCCCTTTTACAAGGTTTCACCATGATAAGGTTGTTCTCAGAACTCATCCACATTTTATGCCAAAGGTGGTTTCACCTTTTCATTTAAATCAATCAATTTACCTTCCTGTATTCTTTCTGAGGCCTCATGCCTATCTAATGCAGAAAGGAACCTTCATACTTTGGATTGTAAAAGAGCCTTGGCTTTTTACCTACAAAGAACACAGCAACATAGAAGTCTTCTCAACTTTTTGTTGCTTTTGATTCTAGTCATTTGGGACTTTGTCCCCAAAAGAGCTCTGTCTAAATGGATTGCACAATGCATATCCTTTACTTATGAGAGTAAGAGTCTTCCTCTTCTGGGCAATGTCACAGCACATAATGTGAGACCCATGGCAGCCTCTATAGCTAACCTTCACTCTGTGTCTATCGATGGCGGCGTCGGTGGACGCTCCTGGTTCCTCGAGAGCCAGGTCACGTAGCTCTGACCGCCGCCCCGGGCTCTCTGAGTCGGAGAGGCCGTCCAAGTTACCTCGTGTGGAGCCGAGTCCCCGAGTCACGTAAGTGCAATTGTTCTCGTGGACGCTCCTCCGGGGGAGTCGACGTCAGGCCCGATGCCGTCGGGGCCCGAACCGGGGGCTTCTGAGTTTCGACTCAGGTTGATGGCCTTGGGAGAGCAGCTTGGCTGCTTTCATGGAACAGCAGTGGGTGCTGATCGCTGGTCTGACCGGTGCATTTGCCCCGACCACCAGGACCTCGACGTCTCAGTCGACCCCGGAGACCGAGCCGATTCTTGAGTCAATGAAGTCTCAAGTCGATCCTTGGTCAAGGTCTCCCTCGACCTCTCGTGCGGGACTGAGGTCGTCAACGCCAATACCCTTGGCGTCGGGGCAGGTGGCACCGAGGCCCACACGGCTGGAGCCGCTCGATTCCTCCTCTGAGGAGTCGGCGTGGGAGACGGAGGACGAGGAGTCCCCAGACACCTTCCAGATCCGGGGCGTCCCTTCGGACTCACCGGAGTCCGAGCCTCAGAGATGGTCCCCCCCGGAGGATACCCAGTTCTCGGACTTCGTGAGGGACATGGCCAAAGTCTTGGCCTTCTCTGCGGATGCCGAGGAGGAGCCGTGAGCCAAGGAGCTCTATGCCCTCCAGTATGACTTTCCTCCGAAGGAAGCCTTTACTGTACTGGTTCCTCCGATGCTGGAACGGCTGCTCTTCCGTATGTGGGAGGCACCGGCCTTGACGCCGGTTCTTAGCAAACGGGTCAATTCCATTTATCGAGTCCTTAAGAGCTCTGGGTTTCAAAAGGCACAGCTACCACACAACTCCATGGTTGTGGAATTGGCCATGCACCATCTGAAGAATCAGAAGATGCACTCCTTGGTGCCCCCCAGCCAGGAGGCCCGGAACCTGGATGTTCTCGGTAGAAAGTGCTTCCAGGGCTCTATGCTATCTTGCCATGTCCAGACCTACCAGCTGTACATGGGCATGTACCTACGAGACCTGGCAAAGGAGATTGCCGGGTTCTCAGCTGACCTCTCTGAGGAACCTTTGCAGAGGTTCAAGGCTTTGTCAACAGGGATTCGAGAGTGCTCGAAGTTTATCTTTCGAGCAGCCTATGATGGCTTCGAGGCTTCGGCCCAGGTAGCCGCGGCCGGCATTGGTGCACGCCGTCAGGCCTGGCTACAGTCATCAGACCTGGAGTCATGGGTGCAGGACAAGTTTGTCAATGGTCCCTTGCCTAGGTGAAAACCTTTTCGGTAAGCCCATGACTGAAAAGGCTGCGTAAATCGAGACTGAGACTCTCACCAGGCAAGGCTGTCCAGGAAGACTTCTGTCCCTTCTCAGGAAAGAAGCCCCTTTTCCCGAGGAAGGGTGCTGCCTACAAATCCTACCCTCAATATCAGGCCTCTTCAGCTCCCCCAGAGGGCCAGCAGGCCAAGGGGCAGGGGCACGGGCCCTGTAGGCAGAAGACCCCAAGCAGCCAGCTCCGGCTCCTGCACAGCAGGGAGCGGGGTTTTGACTCCCACAGCATAGCCTCTTCTCCACAGCTGGCTCCACTCAGCACAGGAGGTCGGCTGACCCTGTACGCCTACAGGTGGCCAGCCATCACGGGGGATACCTGGGTACTGAGCATAGTCCAGAAGGGCTACATGCTCCACTTCCACCAGCTACCCCCCTCCTACTTTCCAGGGGAGCCTCCAAGACTCCCTCTGCACAGAAACCTCCTCCTTCAGGAGTTGGCAAGTCTTCTAAAGGAACAGGCGGTGGAACCGGTGCCTCACCACCTGGAAGGGCAAGGCTTCTACTCCAGGTACTTCCTGGTACCGAAAAGGACAGGAGGCTTCCGGCCTATCTTAGACTTGCGAAATTTAAACAAGTTTCTGGAGAGGGAAAAGTTCAAGATGCTTACCCTTGGGATACTCCTGCCCTGCCTCCAGCAGGGAGATTGTCTATGCTCCTTAGACCTAAAGGATGCTTCTGCTCACATCCTCATCCATCCAGATCACAGTCAGTATCTCAGATTTGTGGTGGGAGGAAACCATTTCCAGTACAGAGTTCTTCCCTTTGGCCTAACTTCCGCCCCCAGGTTCTTCACCAAATGCCTGGCGGTAGTGGCGGCCTATCTCAGGAATCAGGGAATTTTTGTCTTCCCATACCTGGATGACTGGCTCATCAGGGGCCAGTCTCTCCAGGAGGCCAGACAAGCCACTCTTCGCACTGTCTCTCTTCTTCAGCATCTGGGCTTTGTCATAAACTACGCAAAGTCCACTTTGCTCCCCTCACAGAACCTAGAGTTTATAGGGGCAAGATTAGATACCCTGCAGGCAAGAGCTTACTTGTCCAAGGACAGGGCCCACAGACTGATGGACTTGGCCAACCAATTCCAAAGCAATTCTCAGGTCTCCGCCAGGCACTTCCTGTGGCTCCTGGGCCATATGGCATCCACGGTACATGTGACTCCGAATGCCTGTCTGCACATGCAGGCTGCTCAGTGGTGCCTCAGAGCTCAGTGGGCGCAGGCCACAGGCGACCTCCGAGACAGAGTAAAGGTGTCTAAACCACTTTTGGACTCCTTGCAGTGGTGGCTACATCTCCCAAACCTTCTGGAGGGGTACCTTTTCAGGCCCCAGCACACACAAGGGTGCTGACTACCGATGCTTCCTTAAAGGGCTGGGGTGCACATTGCCAGGGTGCGTGCACTCAAGGCCTCTGGTCTCCTCGGGAGGCCACACAGCAGATCAATCTTTTGGAGCTACGAGCAATCCGCTTGGCTCTACAGTCTTTTTCTCATGCCCTCTCTCACCAGTCTGTCTTAGTTCAGACCGACAATCAGGTAGCAATGTTCTATGTGAACAAGCAAGGGGGCACAGGGTCCAGACTCCTATGTCAGGAGGCGCAGGCCCTTTGCTCCTTTGCAAACAAGGCATATTTCTCAAAGCAGTTTATCTACCTAGTCAGGAAAACATCTTGGCAGACAAACTAAGCAGGATTCTCCAGCCTCATGAATGGCAGTTGAATCCACTGGTGGTCCAGCAGATCTTTCTATGATGGGGACTTCCATCCATCGATCTCTTTGGCAGTCCACTGAACCGTCAGCTGCCCAGGTTTTGCTCCAGACAGCCGCATCCCCTGAGAATGGCAGCAGATGCTTTTCTGATCTTTTGGTCTACGGGCCTCCTGTATGCGTTTCCTCCCACACCCCTGGTGGCCTGAACTCGGTTCAAGATTCTCCAGGACAAGGCCTCGGTGATTCTGGTAGCCCCCAGATGGCCGAGGCAACTGTGGTTTCCACTTCTGTTGCATTTGGCGGTGGAAACTCCATTCCCTCTGGGGTTGCAACCCGATCTCCTGTCTCAGGTTCAGGGTTCCCTTCTGCACCCCTATCTCATATCCCTCAATCTGATGGCCTGGCTGCTGAAAGGATAGTGCTAGCTCCCTTACTTCTTCCTAGGGAAGTTGAGGAGGTGGTCTTGGCCTCTAGAAGGCAGTCCACCAGAAAGTCCTATGCCCTCAAGTGGCGTAGGTTCACAATATGGTGTGCTCAGTGCAATGGAGATCCTTTCTCCTGCCTTGTGCCAGTAGTACTGCAGTATCCACTTCACCTGTCAGACCTAGGCCTTAAGTCCAACTCTGTTCGGGTCCACCTCAGTGCTCTATCAGCACACCACTCACCGGTGGAGGGACAATCTGTCGGTTCACCCCTTGGTGTCCCGCTTCCTCAGAGGTCTGCTTCTGCTCAAGCCTCCGGTTCGTCCACCGGCCACTGAGTGGGATTTGAATGTGGTCTTGCAGCAACTTACTCGCCCATCGTTTGAGCCAATGGCTACTTGCCACTTACGCTTCCTTTCTTGGAAGGCACTCTTCCTGGTAGCTCTTACCTCGGCCAGACGTGTGAGTGAACTACAAGCTCTGGTTTCTGATAGACCGTATACACGGTTCTATATGAGCAGGGTTGTCCTACAGACCCATCCAAAGTTCCTTCCAAAAGTTCTCTCCTCTTTCCACCTCAACCATGAGGTGGTTCTTCCAACATTCTTTCCCAGGCCGCATACCAGCTGGGCTGAAACAGTCTTGCATACCCTGGACTGTAAGAGGGCATTGTCCTTTTACATAGAACGTATGCGGGGGCATCGAAGGGCCACTCAGCTCTTCATCTCCTTTGACCCTAATAAGCTGGGGTTACCTGTCTCCAAGCGTACATTGTCCACTTGGGTAGCAGACTGTATTGCCTGGGTGTATAAGGCAGCCGACCTCCCCTTGCAGGGTCGAGTTACGGCCCACCGTGTCAGGGCGAAAGCCGCGTCAGTAGCTCATCTCCTCTCTGTTCCGTTGGCAGACATCTGCCAGGCCGCTACTTGGTCTTCAAGCCAGACTTTTGCAGCCCACTACTGCCTCGAGAGAGCGTCCCGAAGGGATAGTGCTTTCAAACAGGCGGTACTCCGTAATCTCTTTGAGGTTTAGGCAACTCCTACCCTCCAGCTCTTGTGTTGGGCTTCTGTACCGGGGCGTTCTCAGAGGATATTCTTATCACGGATGCTGAGGCTCTACAGAGGGAGCCATTTTTTCAGCTTTGGGTTCTCGGTAGCCTAGAGTTGGGGAGTCCCATATGTGAGGACTGACTTCCTACTTGGTCCTGGAGAAAGAGTAGTTACTCACCTGTAGCAGGTGTTCTCCTGGAGCAGCAGGAATTTGTCCTCATGACCCTCCCTCCTCCCCTTGAGTTGCAGTCATATACTTTATTTTGATTTTTTGCTGTCTTTTAGCTATGTCATCAGACTGAGCAAGGTGGCACCCTTGGGCAGGAAGGGGACCGTGCAGGCGCACTGCATTCCCAAAAGCTTTCTTTGAAAGCTGGGGAAATGCTCTGCACAGGGGTTCCGTTAATGCAGACGTCACTCCATATGTGAGGACTGATTCCTGCTGCTCCTGGAGAACACCTGCTACAGGTGAGTAACTACTCTTTCCTGCTTGTTCCTGGAGATAGCATAGTTACTCACCTGTAACAGGTGCTCTCCGGGAACAGCAGGAATTTAGTCTTCACAACCCACCCACCTCCCCTAGGAGTTGTCTCTCTATCTCTCTGTCTCTTTCCTCTCTCCCTCTATCCTTTCACTCAGCTGCAAACTTAACTGAAGAGGGACAGTTGGAAAGGTGGGAAGGCAGCGCGCATGTGCTGAGGGATGCTCCCAAAAGCGTTCCTATTGGACGCTAGGGAACGTTCCCGCGCAGGCTCCGTCGGTGCAGACAATACCCTATGTGAAGACTAAATTCCTGCTGTTCCCGGAGATCACCTGTTACAGATGAGTAACTACGCTAGACTGGACGTTCAAATGGCAGATGAAATTTAATGTGGACAAGTGTAAACTTATGTACCTAGGAAAGAACAACCCAAACTATGCTTACATGATGCAAGGTTCCACATTAGGAACCACCACCCAGGAAATAGATTTAGGTGTGATTGTGGATAATATGTCGAAACCCTCTGCCCAGTGTGCGGCGGCAGCCAAGAAAGCAAATAGACTGCTAGGAATCATATGGAAAGGAATGGAGAATAAAACCAAGGAGATTATAATGCCTCTGTATTGTTCCATGGTGTGACCACACCTTGAATATTGTGTGCAGTTCTGGTCGCCATATCTTAAAAAGGATATAGCGTAATTAGAAAAGGTACAGAGAAGAGCCACCAAAATGGTAGCAAGGATGAAAGGAATACCCTTATGAGCAAAGGCATGAAAGGTTAGGGCTTTTCAACTTAGAAAATAGACTGCCGAGGAGAGATATGATAGAGGTCTATAAATTAACGAATGGAGTAGAACAGGTAAATCAATTTACCTCATCAAAAAGTAGAATGATTAGGGGACATGCAATGAAGCTACAATCTTCAATCATTTAAGACTAATAAGAGAAAGTATTCTTTCACTTAATATGTAATCAAACTCTGAAATTCTTACCGGAGAATGTAGTATGAAGTTTGCTTTAAAAAAGATTTAGACAAGTTCCTGGAGGAAAGGCCTATAAACCATTATTAAAGAGGACCTGGGAAATCTTCTGCTTTCCCCGGGTCAAGCATTGTGAAACTGTGTGCCTTTTTGGGAACCTGCCTGGATTGGCCACTGCTTGAAACAGGATAATGGACTTGATGGACTGTGGTCTTACCCTGTATGGCATTTCTTATGTTCTTATGTAAGCTGTACGACCCAAACTTTTTAAGTCTTTCCTCATAGGTGTGTATCCTTTCAACCCCTTTATCATTTTGATTCCCCTTCTCTGTACCTTTTCTAACTCTGCTATATATATATATTTTTTTTTTTTTAATTTTTTTTTTTTAACTTTTTATTTATAAATTTTAAATCTTGAACATCCACACATTATCCATGAATGAAACAGAAAAATGGAAACAACCACCAAATTTTTCAAAAGGAAATAAACTATCACCTACTCATCTTTCCCATTTTAGACCCCAAAATTTAAGAAATAGGGGAGTACTAGGAAACATAGAAAATAATGACACAGAAATCCTAGCCATTACACAAATAGACATAACAGGCGAATGGGAGACTCATACGTCAGCTGTATGAGAAGGTAAAACAGCCTCAATATCGCTTCTTTCCCTAAGTTCCAAAAATGCTAACAACTGCTTAGGGTCAAAGAACAAATACATCTTTTGTTTAAAATTAACATAACATTTAACAGGAAATTTAAGTTGGAAGGAAGCACCCAGGGCCAAAGTCCTAGTGCGAAGAGCCAAAAACTCTTTCCTTCTCATTTGGGTAATACGTGATAAATCAGGAAATACCCTAACTCTTGAACCCATAAACTCTTCATTAGCATTTCGGAAATACATTTTAAGAATAAAAACTTTATCTGTCTCTAAGGCAAATGTGGCAAGGAGGGTAGTTCTTTCCACTGCAATCTCCAAGGAACTCTCAAGGAGACCCGTGAGATCCCCCAAACCGGGATGAACGGGGGAGGCCCCCCCTCCTCCACTTCCACTACCCAAGGATAAGTACTGAGCCCTAGTCAAGGGGGGATACTGCTCCGGGGAGATTTTTAAAACCTCCCTAAAATACTTCCGCAGCATCTCAACCGCTGATAGTATTGGAGACCTGGGAAAACTCAGAAACCGGAGATTACAACGCCGGACCTGGTTTTCCAGGTACTCCATTTTCCTAGCAGCCACAGTACTATCCTTCAGCTGGGCATGAAGCAAGTTACGCACCTCCCCCACCTCCTTCTCTAGGGTATTAACCCTACTAACTTGCTCTTCATGAGCCCTAGATAAAGAATCACATGAATCTCTAACCACATTAAGTTCAGACTGAAACGTCCCACAAAGTCTATTCATAGAGCGATTCAATGAGGCCAGTCCTTCCCATAGCGTTTCCATTGTATATGCCGCGGGTCTCACCAAATCTGGAACCACAGGAAGCTCTCCTCTCTTTGTCAGGACTGCAGGCACAGATCTCTCCACTGGTTCACCCAACTCACTCCTCGAACCTCGTCCTGTATCCACCAAAGGAGAAGTCAACACGGCGTTCGCACCTCCTAGACCCTCACGTGTCGGCGTACTCGTAGAGACCGACTCCGGGATCAAAGCGTTAACCGAGGACAAGCTTCCGGGTCGCGGCGGCGGCATGCGCTCCTCTGGCGAGAGCCAAACGCCCGACACGCTCTGGGGCGACCCCACTCCTTCTGCCCCAGCCAAAGACGCTGCTCCAACGCAGGGCTCAAAGCCACACTGCCCCAACGTGCGCTGACCCGCAGAACTTGCTGTTTTTTCGCCCGGAGGTATGGCGACTTGCTTCCGCTTTCTCCGACCCATCACACGGATGCCGCTCCACAAGGTCGCAGAACTCAGGGCAGCGGCTCACCACTCCACGCTAGCATCCGCCATCTTGATTACTCCCCGCTGTATATATTTTTTTAAAGATGTGACCATAACTGCACATAGTACTCAAGATGTGGTTGCAACATTGGAGCTATTGAAAGGCTGCTGTTGCACACTAGGTAGAGGATTTCAACATTTTATTCACGATGACATGTAGATCTTTTTCCTGGGTGGTGACTCCTAATGTGGACCTAGCATTGTTTAGCTATAGTTTAGGTTGTTCTTCCCTTAATGCATAACTTTGCACTTGTCTACATCAAATTTCATTTGTGATTTTTATGCCCAGTGTCTCAATTTCTCAAGGTTCTCTTGCAGTTTTTCACAATCTTCTTGAGATTTCACAAGTTTTGGATTGTGTTGTCCGATGGTGTTCTTGGTTAAATTTTATGGGGAGGAAGCAGCCTTTTTGGCTTTATGGATGGAGAACTACAAGAGGAACAGTGGGGGGTAATGTTTTTAACAATGGTATGTATGAAACATTAGTGAATGCAATCACAAACATTAATGCAGACGTGGTCAACATTATTGGCACCTTTGCAGTTCAACCCCTTAATGTCCACTATCTCCTTAAAAAAAAAAATAAAGTGGCCATTGAAATGGCTTTGGACTATATATGTACACATATTTGACATACAAAATAATCAAGTAAAATAAGACCAATTAAAAAGGAAATAGTAGGAAATCGTATAAGAACTGGGGCATTGCCAGGATATGATTATTAATAAATTCCCAATAACATCACTCTACCAATCCTTAACACTTGGAGATCATGTCTAACACACGTCAGTAAGGGAGAAAAAGGAACTCAGCACCTGTGAGCTCAATGTCCCGGCTCAAGAAATTAGACCATGGACTAGCTCTGACATCATGGGTCCAAAAAATTCCCTTTGGACGTGATCCACAGCTACTTAATCCAATCAAAACGCTACACTGGATGCCCAGATAGTATTTCGCTTCCACTTCCTCAGGGGTGGGGTGGTCCTGACTGGCATTTCAACAGCGGGTCCTCAAACCCATTGAAGTCCACTTCCACTTCCTAAAAGGAGGATGCTGGCCAGCGTTTTAAACAGCGGTTCACCAACCCCATTGAAACACACTACAAAACATCATATAACTTCATTATAACTTATTCTCCCCCAAGTGACCTAAACTACGCTCATAGCGAGTCTCTTCCTCTGCCCAATAGGCATGCTCAGCTGTAAGGTCTTATACCTACTATAATCAGCCAATCGTAGCATGTATCTCCAGAACCTACCTGCCCACCAATCTCATTCAACACATCAACAGCAATTACTTCCAGATGGCGTCACTCATTCTCCACCCATAAACCATATGCCCTTTTCACCAAACACATTGTATAGCCCCTAAATAGCAAACATTCATTGTCACTCAAACCAGCATTTTAACATTTAAACAACAAAATTATACAACCTCCCACCCTTATAAAAGTGCGAGAAATGCTGGATTTTTAGAATCTCCAGGAACAAGCAGGAATGAGTCTTCACATATGGGTATCGTCGGTACCGACGGAGCCTGCGCGGGAACGCTCCCCAGCGTCCTTAAAGAAAGCTTTTGGGAGCATCCCACAGCGCCTGCGCGCTGCCATTCCGCCTCTCCTAACTGCCTCTCTCCAGTTCTTCTTTTCCGCGGAGCCAGCAGGTCGTGTTTCCTGTCACCGCTGAAGAATTTCTTATTTTCTTTTATTTTTCTTTAGTCGCATGTCTGCCTTCTCGATTCCGCACCGGTACTACCGGTTCTTTTTCTTTCTTTAAAAAAAAACAAAACAAAACTTCTACTTTTTCAGTGCATTTTTCTTCTGGGGCCTTAGGCCTACAGAGATATTTTTCCCTCATGGAAAAACCAGCCTCCGGGTTTAAAAAATGCACAAAGTGCAGTAGCACTATTTCTGTCACCGACACCCATGACTGGTGTCTAAAATGTTTAGGTCCTGACCACTCCATTGCGGATTGTGAGTCCTGTTCTATGATGTCCAAAAGAGGGTTACAGAATCGGGCAGCTAAGCTCAGTACCCTGTTTCCCTCCAATGCAGCTTCTGTGGCATCGACGTCTTCCAGGGCTGCTTCTTCATCCCATGGATCTCAGGTAACCAAACTTAAATCTGGCCGGTCCTCAGAGTTCATCTCCCTCTAAGTATCGAGATGCCCCCGGGTTTACTCTTGAGGATACCACACCGGCAAAGTTACCCCGGCGGGAGGCTCCGGCTTCCAAAGCACTACCTATGGGGTCACAGGTTGACATCGATGGAACGGCCTCGACCGATCACCTGTTACAATGTTCTGGGGTACCGGCAGTTTCTACCGGTACCGATATCCAGATATTGGTGGCATCGATGGATCAGAATATTCTGACCATGCAGCGTGCCATCACGGCATTTATTCAAGCTGCAACGCCTATGGTACCACAACAAACCCCGTTGTTGGTACCCGTACCGATTCCGGTACAGGATCCGATTCCGGTTCCGATACCAGTACCGCTTGCATCGACGGCAGCGGTACGCTATCCAGTGATGCCTATCAGTACCGGCCCGGTACCGATTACTCCCGATGTCGATACCTCCCGGTACGCGTATCGGGCTCTACGAGAGCATCCAGACAGTTGATACTTCGATTCTTCTGAAGACTCTGACTCTTCAGAGGCCTCAATTGAAGCATCGGGGATCCTTCCTCAGGAACCCTCTTCTCCAAAAAGGAGAATGTCTCCTCCTGAAGACTTGTCTTTTCAGGACTTTATTAGGGAGGTGGCCAAAGGCCTGTCCATCTCAGTGACCTCTGAGACTGAACCTAGAGCCAAAAACTTAGATATCCTACAATATCCTAAGGCTCCTAAAGAGGCAGCCACCTTACCAATACATGAGATTCTTTATGAACACATGTTGGGTATATGGGAGACTCCTCTTTCCACCTCCCCTCATTCCAGAAGGTTGGACACCATGTATCGTGTTCCTCCTTGTCCTGGGTTTCATAAGACTCAGCTTCCTCACCACTCCATTGTGGTAGAGTCTGCCATGAAAAAGATCAAGAGTACAAAAAGGCACTCCTCTGCTCCTCCAGGAAGAGAATGCAGAACCCTAGATGCCTTTGGCAGGAAAATCTTCCAGGCCAGTATGCTTGTAGCCAGAATCAACTCCTATAGTCTCTATATGGGGATGTTTCTAAAAGAAGTTACAGATCATCTACAAACCTTATCTCCTTTTATGTCAGAAGATAAGAGAGAAGAATATATCACCTGGCTTAAACATGCACAGGATGTATCCAAGTTTTCCAACCGTGCAGCCTTTGACTCTTTTGAGGGGGTCAGTAGAGCCTCGGCTATTGCCATAGGTGCACGCAGAGTTGCTTGGTTACAAGCCTCTGATTTGGAATCCTGGGTACAGGATGGTCTAGGTAACCTTCCCTGTACAGGCGAAAACCTGTTTGGCAAAGATTGGCAAGCAAAGGCCAACCAGATGGATGCTGAAAATTCTGCTTTAGATAGACTTTCAAAGTCTACTACTGCTCCTTTCAAAAAGAGGTTGTTCAAAAAGGGATCTTTCCCAAAGAAAGGGAAATTTTCTTCTTATGGTCAGGCCTCTTCTCAAGGTCGTTTTGCTACAAAGAGGCAGCAACAACCAAAACAGGCCAAAACCCAGGCTGCGAGGACTGCTACGGCCCAACAGCCTCAGCCTCCTCAGGGCCTTTGACTTTCCACTAGAGAACTTAGTCTTTCTGGCTCTAGAACATCCAGAGCCCCTCACCATCCCAGGAAGGTTAGCTCACTTTGCTCCCAGATGGGAACAAATCACAGCAGAGCAGTGGACCCTCTCCATCATAAGGGAAGGGTACAAACTTCATTTCTTAAACCTTCCTCCTCACACCATGGTGAAACAGTTCAATTCTCCAACATCTCTCCTCAACCTTCTAGGTCAGGAGATTGCTACCCTTCTTGCCCAAGGGGCAATAGAAGAAGTAGCCCTTCTTCAACAAGGTTCAGGGTTCTACTCCCCCTATTTTCTCATCCCAAAGAAAACAGGGGGCTACAGACCCATATTAGATATCAGAGAAATGAACAAGTTTCTATGCAAGGAGAAATTCAAGATGACTTCTCTCAGAACTCTCCTTCCATACCTCCAGAGTCAGGATTGGCTTTGTTCTCTAGATCTCAAGGATGCGTACACCCATGTTCTCATCCATCCAACACACAGAAGATTCCTTTGCTTCCTGTACCAAGGAAAGCACTACCAATACAAAGTGCTTCCTTTCGGTCTGGCCTCTGCTCCAAGAGTGTTCACAAAATGCATGGCAGTAGTAGCTGCATTCCTACGCACTCTAGGGATATTCGTATTCCCATATCTGGACGACTGCTCATCTGAGCTCCATCCCAGTCAGAGGCCCAGACCTCTCTAGCATGCACAATGCGTGTTCTTCGGTATCTGGGACTGGTAATCAACATTCCAAAATCCCATCTTACCCCTACTCAGTCTCTAGAGATCATAGGGGCCTTACTGGAAACCACAACTGCAAGGGCCTATCTTCCCCAGGCCCGTTGTCTACGCTTGGTGCAGTTAGCCTCCCAGATTCAGTTAAAATCCCATTTAACTGCTCGAGAGATGTTGCAACTTTTAGGCCACATGGCATCCACGGTGCATGTGGTTCCCTATGCTCGCCTTCACATGAGAGCAGCTCAGTGGACCCTATCCACCCAATGGACCCAGGCATCAGGTTGCCTGTCAGACAAAATAGCAACCTCCAGTCGCCTATTTTCGTCCCTCCACTGGTGGAAGTCCACTCAGAATCTGTTGCTGGGGTCCCCCTTTCAACAGGTGTTACCCCAAGCAACCCTTACAACAGATGCCTCTCCAAAGGGTTGGGGGGCTCATCTACAAGATCTCTCGACCCAGGGCATCTGGTCTCCACAGGAGACATCTCTTCATATCAACCTCTTAGAGCTCAGAGCAATCTTTCTGGCTCTGAGTTTTCCACACCCTGTTCAGCTACAAGACAGTTCTCATCCACACGGACAACCAGGTAGCTATGTTCTACGTGAACAAGCAGGGGGAACTGGCTCTCTGTCGCTTTGCAACGAAGCTCTGAGATTGTGGGCCTTCGCCAGAGAGCATCAAATCCATCTCATGGCAGTATATCTTCCAGGAGTTCAAAACTCTTGGGCAGACAGACTCAGTCGAGTTCTGCTTCCGCACGAATGGTCCCTCCATGGGGACCAGATAGCCAGAATTTTTCGGATTTGGGGTACCCCGGACATAGACCTGTTTGCAAGTCCGTGGAATGCCAAACTTCCCCGGTTCTGTTCCAGGATTCCATGTCAGGGAGTTCAGGCCAGGGATGCCTTCCTCCTTCATTGGGGGCAAGACTTCCTTTATGCCTTTCCACCTATTCCCCTAATCCCCAAGACTCTTTTCAAGCTTCAGAGAGACAAAGGGACTATGATCCTCATAGCACCACTTTGGCCACGCCAAGTGTGGTACCCTCTACTTCTGCATCTCTCTCAAGCTCCCTCCCTAGACCTGGGGTCTGCTCCAGATCTCCTCTCCCAGGAGGAGGGAACCTTGTGGCACCCAAATCCTCAGTCTCTTCATCTCAGGGCCTGGTTGCTAAAGGCCTAGACCTTCAAGATTTACAACTTTCTCAGCAAGTGAAGGATATCCTTCATGCTTCCAGAAAGCCTTCCACCAGACATTCATATGCTTTTAAATGGAAAAGGTTTTCCATTTGGTGTGCAGAGAAGGGTCTCAACCCTCTTGTAATACCTTTACATTCTTTACTAGACTATTGCTGCATTTATCCCATGCAGGCCTTAAGACAAATTCAATCAGAGTCCATTTGAGTGCTATTGCAGCATCCCTTAAGCCTCTCAATGGACAACCTATTTCCTCTCATCCTCTTATAGCAAGATTCATGAGAGGCCTTCTTTTGACTAAACCTCCCATTAGACCACCTCCAGTGGCCTGGGACTTGAATCTGGTTCTTGGCCAGCTTATGAAGCCACCCTTTGAACCCTTAGCCACTACCTCCTTAAAATTCCTTTCTTGGAAGGTAATTTTTCTCATTGCAGTCACTTCAGCTCGCCGTATTAGTGAGCTGCAAGCTTTAGTGGCTAATCCTCCTTATACAAGGTTCCATCATGACAAGGTAGTCCTCAGAACTAATCCACACTTTATGCCTAAAGTGGTCTCACCTTTTCATCTGAACCAGGAGGTCTTTTTACCTGTCTTTTTTCCAGGACCTCATGCATCAAGTGCAGAGAGGACTCTTCATACCCTGGATTGTAAAAGAGCACTTTCTTTCTACTTACACTGGACACAGCTACATAGAAAGTCCTCTCAACTTTTTGTTGCTTTTGATCCTTCTCATTTAGGACTTCCAGTCTCTAAGAGAACTCTGTCCAATTGGATTGCTCAGTGTATTTCCTTCGCCTACCAAAGTAAGAACCTTTCTCTGGAGAGCCATGTCACAGCTCACAATGTGAGGGCCATGGCAACCTCTATGGCTCATCTAAACTCTGTGTCCATCGACCAAATCTGTCGAGAGGCCATTTGGGCATCGGTTCATACCTTCACAGCCCATTACTGCTTGGACAAGGACTCCCGCCGGGATGCCTTGTTTGGTCAGTCTGTTCTCAAACACCTGTTCCATACCTAATCAACTCCTACCCTCCATCCCTGAACTGGATGCCTGAGATTCATGGGTAGAGGTAGAGCCCTTCCCAGGGACTCACAATCTTTGTGATCTCCCAGGCATCTCTAGCTGGGGAGTCCCGATATGTGAAGACTCATTCCTGCTTGTTCCTGGAGATAGCACAGTTACTTACCTGTAACAGGTGATCTCTGGGAACAGCAGGAATAAGTCTTCACAACCCACCCACCTCCCCTAGGAGTTGTATCTCTCTATCTATCTTTCCTTTCCTCTCTCTCTCTCTTTGTCTCAGCTTTAAAACTCGAACTGGAGAGAGGCAGTTAGGAAAGGCGGGAAGGCAGCGCGCAGGCGCTGTGGGATGCTCCCAAAAGCTTTCTTTAAGGACGCTGGGGAGCGTTCCCGCGCAGGCTCCGTCAGTACCGACGATACCCATATGTGAAGACTTATTCCTGCTGTTCCCAGAGATCACCTGTTACAGTAAGTAACTGTGCTTTACAGACTGAGCCCGGGTGGATTGAATGCTTAGGTTGAATGGAATTCCTGTTTATAAGAGAGACTGAATGCTGGCTTCGCGGGGGTCTATGAGAGATTTTTTATGCTTCATGTATTACCAGACATGGTGCATAGATTAAGGGAGCATCAATCCCTTATTAACACAGCAACAACGTCTGCTCCTATTGTGGAACATTGTTTACAAATGGGTCATTTATTTGAGCATTTGAAGTGGCAAATACTTGAAAAAGTACCATCATCATGGAGGGGGGTTAACCAGGAGGCACATTTGAATCTTAGGGAACAATTTTGGATTTATTCTTTAGAATTAGTTCAACCTAAAGGATTAAATCAACAAATTGACTGGCACACCTTGATCTAGTGTGAGTCCCCTTTAAGACTGAGAGAAGGAGCAGAGTTACGGCATATTAAAAAAAAAAAATGCTGCGACCATCTATTTCTCAGAAAGTCAGAGAGCTCCAGTATGAACTTTGATGTTGCCCCTCCATAACTTTGGAAATTTGTCTATGCAGTAGAGAATGGAGACTTAATCACTAAGATAAGTACTGCTTATGTTGCACTGAAGCAGACCTAGTATTTCTCAGGTTCAAAACACTTCAGTTGGTGTATATACATGGTAGTTTTTAACTATTGCATTTATGCATGATCACTAAAATTTAAGAATAAAATGGACAAGCAGAGGTAGCTTTTAATAGCTACCTTGATAGATAATCCGACAAAATAAAATATTACTGGGAGCATAATATAGTGTATGGGATTGTTTGGGTCATGCGTTACCAGGCATGGTGATAAATGAAGCAGAAAAGTAAGTTGCCTCAAGTGCAGCTATAAAGTGTGGAGGAGTGGCCTAGTGGTTGGGGCAAGGTACTTCAGGCCAGAAGGTCAGGGGTTCAAATCCCACTAGAGGACAGCAACCTTGGGCCGGAAGGACTGGGGTTTCTAGTCCCACAGGTGCTCCTTGTGGTCTTGGGGCAGCCACTTAACCCTCCATAGCCCATGTTCCCTGTAAAATAGTTCTCTGTGTGCTGTGCTTTCCTGTCTAATCAATGTGTTTATACCTCAAAAATTTCCTGTCATGATTTGACAATTTCCAATCTGTAATCAAACTGCTGCTGATCGCTGGAAGTAGCGGTATACAAATGTATAATAAATAAATAAATAAATAAATAAATAAAGGGTCACTAATATATTGCTTTCAACCTATTCATTGGGGGTGGTGGGAGGGAGAGGAGGAGAAGGAGCTGCTGTATTTTTTTAGCGCTGTGTAATAGCAGGTTAAGGACCTGAATTATTGAGCTTTGTTTTTCCATAGAAAATGGGAAACAGTAAATCAAGCCCTTAAAAAAGGAACTGTGATATACCTTTTTTGGGAGAGGGGTAATATTGTGACTAAGGTTTTGGCAGCTGGCTCCTTGATTCCAAGAAAATTTGTCAAGGCCTAAAGTGCCAATGAATATACAGGTATCTGGAGACGTCTTGCTATACTTACAAAATTATATGTGGAAGCACAGAGTATTGATACTTACAGGTATAACTTGTCTTGCTCAACCACCCCATTTATACCTGGTTTGTGTACAGTTGAGCAGAATGTATAAACACTATGTATAGTGGTCAAGTATCAGTGCTTATACATATTATTTATGTATGTAGTGAGTACATCTGTGTGGTGAGCATGCCTTGAACATGCCCCTTTTTTATATGTATGTTGGCAGATATATAATGGGTTGTACATCTGTTATATGTATAATGCTGGCAAATTAAAATAAAAAAGGCACTTATACATTTGGCCCTATGCTCAATGTATAAGTTCCTTTTGAAAAATTGGCCTTATTGTTTTTATTGCTGTATTCATTTAAAAATATAAAGAACAATATTTATACTGCTTTTTTATAAAAAAGCTGTCTGAATTTAAAATTTGGCTTTGCGGTCTAGGCTTTTTTGTTGCCTTCCTGTGATATATCTGCAACAAGAAAAGTAGTAAAGGTGTACAGAAAGTGGATACTACAGGAGAAACCTGTGTTTATGGAAGAACCAGATAAGATGGCAACTGATCAAACTGATATGCAGGCTGTGGAGAGTACATTGTTAGACACTGAGAGAAAACAGGTACCTTTTTATATTTACAATATCTATAGGTGCATGCACTTAAGGATGTTTTTATTCACTTCCTCTGACACCTTTTTCTTTTAAATTGACATTCCTGATCGTGTCCCCAGTCTAGTCCCGGAACCTCTGGGTTGCCCATCTTATCCAGCAGCTTGGAGACTGAGAAACTCCAACTTTTGTGACATCACTATTATATCCCTCCGGTGTCCGCTTCCTGTCACCAGTTACCTCAGTCTCCAAGCAGCTGGATAGATGGGAGCCTGGGGGTCCGGGCTCGCTGGAGAAACAATTAGGGAATCTTTGGCTAGTTAATCGACTAATTGGGGGTTAATATAGTTTCAGGATTTCCCTTGGACTCAGAGCTGTGGCTGTAAATCTTGCTACAGTTCAGTTTCTTTATTTCTGACTCTCCCTCCTCCCCCTACCTGCCCCTCTTCTTTTCCTCTCTTTCTTGTTGCTTTGAAGAGAGAGGGTCCGGCTCCATCAGACACCGTTTTTTGTCCGGGGCACAGCAGGTTGTCTGCAGCAGCGACGCCTCTGCTTTTAAGGGAGCTGGGAAAAGAGTTGAGTCAACGCCACGCAGACGATTTGCCTGCTCGTGCGTTTGGCGGCTCTCTCCGGGACACGGAGCTGGCAGATTAAATGTGAACTGTAAATTGTCCACAGCTGAAATATCCGTTTTGTATATAGTTTCCCCTGTTACTTCCAAGTTACTGACCCTGTTGTAATGTAAGCAAAAGATTGTTCTAATGCGAAAATTTGTTATCTGTAAACCGCGCTGATACCAAAGAGCGCGGTATATAAAAACTGTAAATAAATAAATAAATAAAATAAATAAATACATTTCACGGCGGGGGTGTAACTCGGGCCCGCGGTGTCCGAGTGCTCCCGGTGCTGGCGGCAGGCACCGTTTTTTTTTTGCTGCGCATTTCATACCTCGTTGTCAGCCGCCCAAGGTAAGTGTTGTGTCGGATAACGGCTCCTTTTCTCTCAGCGTGCATTGGCGCGCTTTTAAAGCCGTCGGCCCTGCCGCGTGGCGTCGGCGTGTCGGGCATTCAGGCTTGGGGAGCGCACATTTCTGGGGCTCCGGGAGTCTGGTAAGTGCCTTGGCGATTCTCTAATTTAAAAAAAAAAAAGGGGGGGCTATTTGGTATGTTGCTTATTTTCTTTGTAGGCCAGCTAAAATGCGGGGTTAGTATAATTGTTTAGTTTCTTTAGGCCAGTTGGGGGTCTTGTGGCACTTCTTCCTCAGAGACCTTTATAAGAGACAGGTTTTTTCTGTTTGCATACAGACATGCCTTCCAAGCCTCTGTGCTTAGTGTGTGGGGCTAGGAAGAGCTCTGCTGCCGGGGTCTGCACGACTTGTATGGGAGACTCGGGGGAGCTGACTTCGGTGCAGGAGACAGTCTCGGGGCTAGCTACAGACCCTTCGGCTTCCATAGTGCATGAGGTAGCACAGTTAGAGCCGGTGGCAGGCCCGTCCTCCGGTTCAGCCACCCCCCCCCCCCCTCTTTGGTGGCATTGCCTAAGGAGCTGTCCTCTATTTTTTCTCAGCAGTTTGTAGCTTTGCTAGAACAGACAGTCTTTGGACATCCTCTGCAGCAGCAACCTCCAAAGGACGGAGTAAGTAAACGCCCTGCGTCTTCTTGGGGCGACAGCTCTCTGGTCAGAGGTAAACGATCTTGCAAAGAAGGTGAGATGTGTGTGCAGTCTGGGGCATCAGAGGATCTTCTATCGGATGAAGAAGCACACAGTCTGCAGTTTGATGAGGAGCTGGAGGAAGGAGAGATCTCGGAGAGAGAAGACCAGTCAAGGGTTGTGAGGGTCTTCCGGAGGGTGGAGCTTCCAGCGCTCATTGTGGAGACGCTTAAGACGCTCAATATGCCGGTCCCAGGGGCCACAGAAGATGAGTCACTAGAAGATCCGTTGTTGCAGGTTTTTAGAAAGACGCAACGAGCGTTCCCGGTGCACAGTTTTTCAAGAGATGATTCAGGAAGAGTGGAATCTTCCAGAGGCACCGCTGAAAGGTTCCAGTGTTATGGGGCGCTTGTATCCATTGCTAGATCAAGATAGAGAAGTTTTTAAATTACCTAAGGTGGACGCGGCCGTTGCGGCTGTAACCAAGAAAACGACTATTCCGGTAGAAGGTAGTGCGGCCCTCAAGGATGGCCAGGATAGGAAGTTAGATGTCTTATTGCGACAGGTTTTCGAGGTCAATGCCATTTCGCTACAGGCAGCTATTTGCGGAGCGTGGGTGGCTAGAGCCTGCCTCCAGTGGGCACAGCAAGTGCAGGAGGGACAGCCAAGCGGGTTGGCAGAAGAGGCTGCCTGTTTGGAGTCCGGGGCCGCTTACCTGGTGGATATTTATTATGACCTCATGCAAGGTCTGTCAGAGTATGGCCTCATCGGTAGCAGCGCGCTGGTATTTGTGGCTGTGCAATTGGGCAGCAGATAACTCCTCTAAAGCTAGGTTAAGTAAGTTGCCCTTTAAAGGTCATCTGCTTTTCGGTGAGGACTTAGAGAAACTGGTTAAGGACCTCTGTGAATCCAAAGGGGGTAGGTTACCGGAAGATAAGCCTAAGGTGGCCCGAGGGACACCGGGGGGTAGAGGACAGATGCGAGATTTCCGCCGGTTTCGCTCTCAAAGATTTTTTTCGAGCCAGCAGGGTCGCTTCCCCAACAGGAACCAGGGATTTCGAGGGTTTCGGGGAGCAGGAAGGGGGGTTCGGTGCCTCTTCCTCCGCCTCGAATACCTTCAAAAAGCAACAATGAAGCGAGGAGGGCCCAGGCTCCTCTAATTCCCGTGGGGGGGCGTTTGCAGGAGTTTTATCCTGCCTGGGCCCAAATCACTTCGGATCAATGGGTTCTAGAAGTCATTCGGGAAGGCTATGCCCTAGAGTTCCTTCGCCCAGTATGGGACGCCTTTGTTCAGTCTCCCGGGAGGTCTGCTGCGAAATGCGAGGCGCTGCGGGAGACTGTACAGAGATTACTGGCCCTCAGGGCCATAGTCCCCGTACCCTCAGACCAGTTCGGATGCGGTCGTTACTCCATCTATTTCGTGGTTCCCAAAAAGGACGGGGGTGTTCGTCCGATCCTAGATCTCAAAGGTGTCAACCGTTGTCTCTGGGTGTCTCATTTTCACATGGAAACTCTCCGCTCCGTTATAGTGGCAGTTCAGCGAGGGGAGTATCTCACGTCGCTGGATCTGTCGGAGGCTTATCTGCATATTCCCATAAGGCCGGACCATTGCAAATTCCTCCGGTTTGCAGTTCAGTTCAGTCATTATCAGTTTCAAGCATTGCCCTTCAGGCTTGCCACGGCTCCAAGGGTTTTCACCAAAGTCATGGTAGTAGTAGCGGCAGCGCTGCGCAAGGAAGGCATCCTTGTGCATCCTTATCTGGACGATTGGCTGATCCGGGCGAAATTCCAAGCCAAGAGCGAGAGGGTGACGGCCAGAGTAGTCTCGTTCTTGGAAAGTCTGGGGTGGATAGTCAATGTAGCGAAGAGCCACTTGCAGCCTTCTCAGAGCCTGGAATATCTGGGAGCGTGTTTCGACACCCAGGTTGGCAAAGTGTTCCTCACGACGCAACGAGCTTAGCACCTGCGCACTCTGGTGAGGAGGTTCCGGCAGCGCAGGGCTCCCTCGGCTTGGCATTACCTGCAGTTGTTGGGCACCATGGCGGCATCGATAGAGACGGTGCCGTGGGCTCGAGCTCATATGAGGCCATTGCAACGGGTGTTGCTTCGTCGGTGGTCGCATCAGCTGGATGATCTGTCTCGGAGACTTGTCTGCCCGGCAGAGGTCCATCAAGCTCTGCTCTGGTGGTTGCTTCCCAAGTCCTTGGAACGGGGAAAGTCTCTGGAGGTGCCGGACTGGGTGGCAGTGATGACGGACGCCAGTTTGTTGGGCTGGGGAGCTCATTGTTGGGGCAGTTTTGTCAGGGATGTTGGAATCCTCAGGAAAGAACGTGGGCGATCAACCGACTGGAGTTAAGAGCGGTGAGCCTAGCTCTGCGGGGGTTTCACTCATTGCTTGCCGGAAAGGCGGTTCGGGTGTTGTCCGACAACGTGACGGCAGTGGCCTATGTCAACAAGCAGGGGGGCACCAGCAGCATCGCGTTAGAGTCCGAGACTGCAGCCCTGTGTCTCTGGGCAGAGATGAATCTATCCGACTTGTCGGCGGCACACATTGCAGGGGTGGACAATGTGGAGGCCGATTTTCTCAACAGGGTGCGGGTGGACCCGGGGGAATGGGTCCTGCATCCCGAAGTCTTCGAAATGATTGCTCGCAGATGGGGGTCTCCGGTCATGGATCTCATGGCGACCTTCGCGTTGGCAAAGGCAAGTCGCTTCTTCAGCAGGCGCCGGGAAAGGATGTCAGAAGGTCTGGATCACTGTTCCCTCTAAGCTGTGCGCGTGTGCGCGCGCGCACACCTCGCCGAGCAAGCACACATACTTTACAACAGAGCGCACAAAAATTACAGCTCTGATTCTGATAGAAAACAACACAAACGTCTTAAAATTTAAAAGTTATGATTGTAATTACTAGAAATTTCCCGCTTCATTTAGTAATCATCTATTTTCATTTAATTTGATTAAAATCAATGTGGTGTACATACTGTATTCTGACGTGTAGTCAAATTTTAAAGTATATAACTCCCGAGTGTCATTATGTGGCGCACAAAAATTTAACCTTCCTTCAAAAGCTGCACACTGCTGATATTTTATGCGTACACAGCCTACAGAAAATTAGAGGGAACATTGGTCTGGATGCCCTGCTACAAGTCTGGCCGGAGGAGCAACTGCTGTACATCTTTCCTCCGTGGGTCTTAATAGGAAGGGTCCTTCAAAGGATAGAGAGGTTCAAAGGTCCCGTGATTTTGATAGCTCCGGATTGGCCGGGGCGCCCTTGGTACGGGGACCTGGTAAGATTGTTGGTGGCAAAGCCTTGGTGCCTTCCTTGTAGAGCGGACCTTCTGTCTCAGGGTCCTCTGCTAATGCCGCTCGTGGATCGGTTCTCACTTACGGCTTGGCCCTTGAAAGGGCTCGGTTAAAGTCCCGGGGGTACTCGGCGGCGGTCATTTCTACCTTATTAAAATCCAGGAAACGCCCTTCTTCTCTGGCGTATGTTCGTGTCTGGAGAGTTTTCGAGGCGTGGTGTGGGGTCAGGAAGTGCGAGCCTTTGAAAGCTTCTGTTCCTCAGATCTTGGAGTTTTTGCAGGATGGTTTTGACAAGGGACTGGCGGCGGCCTCGTTGCGGGTCCAGGTGGCCGCTTTGTCCTGTTACAGGGGCTCTTTGGCAGGGCAGCCGATTGCGATCCAGCAGGATGTGAAGCGTTTTTTGCGAGCGGTTGCCCTGGTTAGGCCCCCTTCGAAGCATGTTTTTCCCAAGTGGCACCTGCCCTTCGTGTTGGACGCTTTAGAGCGGGAACCTTTCAAGCCGTTAGTGAGAGCGTCTGTTAAGGATCTTACTCTGAAGACGGTGTTCTTGGTGGCAATATGTTCGGCGCGTTGGGTTTCAAAGCTGCAGGCGCTCTCCTGTAGGGAACCCTACCTTTCCTTTTTTGCGGCTAAGGTGGTCTTGAGACTGGTTTCGGCTTTTCTCCCGAAAGTGGTTTCGGCATTTCATCTGAACCAGGAAATTGTTTTGCCGGTTTTTACAAAGGCTGCCCCCGGCTCTTCCTCGAGGAATCTGCATTTGTTGGATGTGCGGCGAGCATTGAAGAAGTATCTTCGGCGAACGGCGAGTTTTCGAAAGTCAGACAGGCTTTTTGTGCTGTTCGGGGGTCCGAGAAAGGGAGAAGCAGCGTCGAAGGCTTCCATTGCCCGGTGGATCAAGGAGGCGATTGCCGCAGCCTATGTGCAGAAATGTAGAGTTGTGCCGGAGGGATTGAGGGCCCATTCCACTAGGGCTCAGGCTACTTCGTGGACGGAACTTCGCTTGGTGTCGCCGGTGGAGATATGTAAGGCGGCAACGTGGTCGTCGTTGAATTTGTTTGTTCAACATTATCGTCTGGATGTACAAATGGTAGAAGAGTCCTCGTTTGGAAGGGCGGTTCTTCAGGCTGGTTTGCCGGGACCCTCCCGTGATTGATTGTCTTTACTGCTCTGGTACTGACCCAGAGGTTCCGGGATTAGACGGGACACGATCAGGAAGGTGAAATTAGTCTTACCTGCTAATTGTTGTTCCTGGAGTGGAACCAGTCTAGTCCTGTATCCCTCCCCAGTGGGTGCACGCAAACAGAAGCCTGAAGTATCTCTGAGGATTTACGGGTAAGACCTGTTTTCTGCTTTCGCTTGCATCAGCTCCGTTAAAAAAAAAAAAAAAGGGGCCAGAGGCGTTCTTTCTGTTCGCTTTTCTCTCTCTTTTCTTTCTGATGAGAACCTGATCTGTTCAGGGTTTTTTCCAGTCACAGGGCTGAGAGGGCTGTTTTCTTAGTCCCTGGTTGTAGTTCCCTTTATGGCCATATAATATAGTAATGTAAATAGTATGTTGCGGGGAATACTTACTTGTTTCTCTGGTGAGTCTGCTTTGTCAATAGGTTACTGGTGACAGGAGGCGGACACCGGAGGGATATACTGGTAATGTCACAAAAGTGGGAGTTTCTCAGTCTCCAAGCTGCTGGATAAGATGGGCAACCCAGAGGTTCCGGGATTAGACTGGTTCCACTCCAGGAACAACAATTAGCAGGTAAGACTAATTTCACCTTGTCCCCCCCCTCCCCCTTGGGTTTTCAATTCAGTTGGAAACAGCTTCTAAGTTTATGAACCTTCATTTGCCATTAACCAGGGATTCTCCCATCTGTTTAATCCTCTTCCTCTTGCCATCTAGCCGATGACCCACAGCTCCTTGTAGAATTCAGGACGTGCACAGAATCTGACCACTGTTGTATGTTATCTGAGATGCCTTTTCTTCCAGTAACTATGAATGTTTCCTAGCCCCAGATAGATCAAAGAACAAAAGCTGAGCTTTAGAATCAAACCCATGTTTTTGAGATGGTAATGTTCAGCAATGCCACAGAGCTACTTGACTGCACCTAATTTTACCATATAAATATTTCCAAAGAACAAAACAATTCACTTTTTTTCTCTTGTACACACAAACCAAATCAAGGCTATAAGTTTAATAATACCGGCTTAATGTTGTCTTCCTCTATCTCTGTCTTTTGAAGATTTCTTCTGATCACTCTGGACACAAACGCTCTTCCAGTTGGGGTAGAACTTATTCTTTTACAAGTGCAGTTAACAGAGGATGCATATTTGAAGATGAAAACAAGGATGTTAAGGCTGGTGACCAGGCCATGCTACAGGTATTGCATATGAAAGAAATTGGAACCTTATATTAGCATAAAATAAGACTTTGAGAAAATAAACATGAAAGACTGTTGTCTTGCTCAGTGAAATACAATTATTTTATAACAGCACAATATGGGACTACAGATAGGACTGTATAACTTGTTAAATTACTTCTAGTGTGTGCTGGAGGAACCTTAGATGTACTGTGAAAATTGGGCCACCTATATAGGAGGCAGGTCACAGACATCTCAGCCAACTGCAAAGACTTTATCTTTTTTACCCTTGGTCCCCTGATATGTGGTTTCCCACTGGCTGAGAGTCAGTGAGCAGTACATCCTACCTAATGCTGC
Organism: Ichthyophis bannanicus; assembly: GCA_033557465.1. NCBI lineage: Eukaryota > Metazoa > Chordata > Amphibia > Gymnophiona > Ichthyophiidae > Ichthyophis > Ichthyophis bannanicus. The sequence goes on from CM066033.1 coordinate 301,567,308, forward strand.
TTCCTTCTCTGCTGGGTTCCTTCTGAAATTGGAGCTGTATGGGGCCATTGGTTTTGTGAGACTGTGAGGCCTCCCAGGTTTCAATATCACCAGGAAGCCAGCAGAGGAAGATGACACAGCAGGTAAATAGCACTGCTTGACTCCTCCTTCCTTCTGGCTGCATGTCATCCAGAGGCCTGAAGGGAAGGTGGTGATATGGGGTGGTAGGGGTGGAAGAGGGAATGGAAAATAGTGTTGAAGCCAGGGTTGGCAGAGGGGTGTGAAAGTGATCATAAGGAGAGGGTGGAGGACAGGGAAACTGATGTTCCTGATCGTGTCCACAGTCTAGTCCCGAAACCTCTGGGTTCCCCATCTCATGTAGCAGCTTGGAGACTGAGAAACTCCTTTTTGTGACATCACTGGTATATCCTCTCTGGATCCGCCCCGTGTCACCAGTTACCTCAGTCTCCAAGCAGCTGGATGGATGGTGAGCCCAGAGGTTGGGCTCACTGGAGAAACAATTAGGAAAAGTGTAGTTCCTTATCGGTCCTACATTTCAGTCCTCCACCACTGGGTAGTGCACCTCCTCCTGCAGCAGGGAGACTGGACAAGACAAACTTGTGACATCACCGGGTATATCCTGCTGGACTTCTCCCATCATCCCCCAGTGTGTCCAGTCTCCCTGCAGCGGGAGGACATAGTGAGCCTAGGTGCTGGGCTCACTTGTGAGGCAGATTAGCAACAGTTGGTCAGGATTTAATTTACTTGGTTAATTCTTTTGCTCCCTTTCTTTGGTTTGAATATTCTAAATTTGACTTTACTTTTACAATTTGATTTACTTTGATTTAATTTAATTGAAATTTCATTTTAGATGTCAGGTTAGTGTTTTAATTTCAGGCTACCTGGCTTAGAGTACAGTGAGGTTCTGTCCCTTTAAAATTGACGTTCTGCGATTGGCCTCTCTGTTGGGGTTCTGTCGTTCACTCTGTGCCGGTAGTGATCTCTCCCCCAGGACTGTTCGGGGGAGAGCTCTCTGGATCACATCTGCCTTCTGGAGCTGTGCATGGCATCAGCTTTCCAGCGTGGCAGGAGCCTCAGGCTGTTGGAGGTTCTTCAGCCGGCTGGATGGTGTGCTCAGTGTCGGCTGCTCTTCATGGCACCGGGCAGCAGCGCGGTTTGATGGCATTTCGCCCCAGAGCTACAGCGGGGTGCTTGCTGGATTCCGACGCCGCAGAGGGGAGGCCCTCGAGCCCATAGGAGGGGACTTGGGGCGGTCTCTGAAGTTGTGGTGTTTGGCGCCCAACGGTCATGCCTGGCTTTGGCGCCATTTTCCTCGCAAGGCTGAGGCCTCGCGGCAGAGGGCGGAGCGGACCGCGCTGGGACAAACTACACTGTTCTACGTTACACAGATAAGGAATTCATTGCTTTTAATTTATTTTCCATGTTCTTTTCGATTTATAATGCTATGTATTTTTTGTTTTATGGGTATTTTTGTTTTTCGGCTGTTCGCCTGCTTTCTGGCAGCTAGCGGCTTCTGTCGGATGCAGGGGGCAGTAATTGGCTTAGGGCCAGTGGCTTAAACTTGTTTAATGACAACATTTCCTTCCTTGGCTGTCCACGTTTGTTTTTTTGGACAGGGTTATTCATAGCACGTGGACCCGTGCTTTTTTGTGTTGGCGGAATTGGCTTGGACCTTTAAAGTAGCTCTACAGCCAGTTGCTTTAACGGTTCAGCTAAGCTCCCTGGTACATGCTTGCTGCTATAAATCCTTCTGGTAGAAAGGGTGTTAACCCTGCGCCTTTCTTATGTTCGGGGGGAAAGGCACAGGGAGACTGTGATTGCTCTTTCTGACACTTGCACACTCCTCCTTGGTCGGAGGTAAATCAAGTTGGCACCCACCGATTAGGATGGCAGAAAGTCTTTTTTGCTCTTTCTTTAGGGCAATTATTTCCTTTGACAATGATATTAATGACAAGGGTTAAATTGTGAACCCAGGAGGTCTGTACGGGTGTCCGCGGCCTCCAGAAGGCAGATAGGGCCTTCCATTATGCCTTGCTGTGACCCAATGTAGTAATATTCAGGCTAGTCGCTGAAAGTCCGGAAGTATATGGGGCTTAGTGGTGTGTCCAAGGTTTGAAATCCTTTTCTGGGCTACCTGATAGCAGCTCTGCTCTTGGAAAAAAAAAAAATGAAAGTGGGATTGCATTCATCTTGGATTCACACCAGCTAGAAACTGGGCTATAGCGCAGTAATACACTGACCCTGTGATACTGGGGGATCATGGGTTCGAACCCCCTGTGTGCCTGGGAAATGAGGCTGCCTGGGGCAGTGGGCTGTCCCTAAGTCCTCTGGTGGCAAGGCTGCCGGTGTCTCCCGCCGCTATTTCTTTGCTTACGGGATTGCCGGTGGGGGGGGGGGGGGTGCCTGGGGGTCTTCATAGCTCCCTTTCGCATGCCCTTCCCAGGAACAGAGGCTACCTCCCTGGCTTGTCGGTTGGTGAGTTTCTCTGTGTAATGTTGCAGAGGCAGGTAAGTCACACCGGTCTAGGGCCTGGGCATTCAGAGCTGAGCGGTGCGCGCTTGGCGGGGCCTTCTTCTGGTAAGGCTCATGTTAGAGTTAGTGAAAAGGCAGACTGGATAGTGCTGTCTGGGGCTTAGCGCCCCGGTACGCTAGAAGGTGTCATGGCTAAAGTCAGGGCTCGCTGTCGGCGCCAGGGCGTCCGCCTAGGTTCAAGCGGGCTCTCTGCGCTGTTTGGTGACAGGAGCTGGTTCTCCGGTATATGGGGATCTGCATGTGATAGGTTCCCACCTTGGCTCACGCTTATATCTGGGGTGCATTCTCCATAGAGTGCGTCTACGGCCCTACGCTCAGGCTGTGTTCTCATGCTCAGGTATTTGTCCCGCAAGGAGGGTTGTCGATTGAGATAACTGGAGTAAGGTCTTCCTTCTGTTTCATGGGGTTTGCAGAAGCATGAGTGAGCCCGTCCTATGGGGCTAGTGTCGCTGGCACCAGTTTCCTCTCCCTTTGGCTTGGATCCCGGAGACTATCTTCCCCTACGTCTCGGCTGTCCAGGAAGCTAGACCCCGGGTCCTCTAGAGGATACATTCTCCGCCTCTGCTCAATGCGGGCAGGGAGTCGCGGAAGCCGGGGCGGACCAATGTCCTCCTGTCTTTCTTCTGCCTTGGTTTTCTAAGGTCACATGGTCCCAGTCCTTTCTTTGTTTGTCTATGCTGTGTTTCTCTCCTTCTTAAGGTGACCTACAGGCAGATGCGGTATGCTTCCCCTTGTCCCTGAAGGGATGCACAATTTCTGTCCTTTTGTATCTGTGGCGGTTCAAGTGGCTTTCTCAAGGCCAGATTGCTCACCGTGGGGATCAGCATCCGCAGTCCTTCTGATCCTTCGTTGATGTGCTTCAGTGGGATGTAACCTTTTGGTCGGCTGGCGATTTTTTCCCCCCGCTAGGCCTCTCCTTCCCCCCAGGGCATTGCTGAGCAGCACTGCGTCGAGGGGACTAGCCATGGACCATAGCGCTTGGCTCAGTTGGTTACATCCAAGGCGGCGACCTTGGGGAGGTTCCGGTCCTAAGCATATTGGCAGTGCTGTGTTGGGTCAGGCCAAGCTTCCTCGAGCCCAGGGGCCGTTTGTATTTGGGAGACGGTCCAGGGCTTAGGGTTTGTCAGTAGGCCAAGGTGACGACGTGGTTCCTCAGTGCGCGTCTCAGAGCCAGCGCTGGGATTCCATAGGCTCCTATTCAAGGCCTTCCGTTACAAGTGCTACTGAGGTGCAATTCTGTTAGGTGGTTTGTGTCTTGTAGACCATTGGAGTTTAAAAAAAACAAACAAAAAAAAAAACCCAGCAAAACAAAACTCGAGTACATTAATAGTTGGCTCCCCTTCACCTTCTTAGGAGGTTATAGAGCTTCCTCCGGAACCTTGGCCAGCATTTTGTTAGACTCAGCTCGGAGAGGCTTTTTGGCGCATGGTGCATGTGGTACACAGCAGGCCCTGTGGTCGTTCGGCCAGCTGGACCTTCCAGCGGTACGGCACGCATGGCAGGTGTTCGCCATCACGGTGACAGGTCGAGCGGTGTGAGTACTGTCCGACTCCGTGGCTGTGGCCGACATCGATCGGCAGGGCGGAGCCCGAAGGGTGGCCTTGGTGGCCGGGGCGAAGGATCGACGTGCGCGGATTGAGCCTCGGATCTCGGCTTCTCGGTGGGCACGATGTGACGGCGGGTTGCCTTAGCAGAGTCCGAGTAACTGCCGGTGAATAGGAGTTGTATATGGAGGTGTTCGCAGGGCTCGGTCTCGGATGAGGACCGGCCATGTTGGATCGCATGGCGCCGTTGCAGTGGGTAACGGTGGATCGCTTATTTGTCTGGCGACATGGAAGAATGTAGGATAGCATGGACGCATTAGTGCAACTACAATAGTTGGCTGGTCTTCGTTCTGTCCTTCCCTCTAGAGCACTCTTAGGTTCAGTACTGCTGCATGTCTAAGCACGTCGGGCAGTTCTTACCTAAAGTGGGGCTATTGAACGGTTAAGTTTTAATGGTGTAAAAAAAAAAAAAAAAAAAAACCCAGCCTGGGTGCATTTAGCGCATCGGTGAGACCGTGGGCTTGCGAAGACAGCCACGTGCGACTTTAGTGCCGGGTTCCTTAAGATGGCGTCTTCTACAGGATGGGTTCGATAGAGTGGCATCAAGGTCCTGGGGAGCTCAGTTGGGAGCCCTACCCTGCTATGGGGCATCAAGCCGGGAGTGGCTCGTGCGCACAGGTCAAGCTGGTACGCTTGCTCCGGTGGCTACCAGCCGGCAGCCTCGCGTAGACGCTGACAGCCGCCAGCGCTGCTCAATGTAGTTTGGGGGCATTGGCTGGCACGCTATTTCAGCCTTTGCGGCAGGCGTAGGTTACGGATTTCTTTTTGCGGGCCGTATGTTGGTGGTCATCTGTTCAGCGAAGCGGATGTTGTGATTGCAGGCGTGGTCGTGACAAACTCTGTTTTTGTCTTCCTCCAGAGCGGAGGTGGCTTGGCTGCCAGTTCTGTGGTTTTTGTCCATAGGTGGTTTTCTGTTTTCACTCAATTCCTTCCCTCCTGTCTCTGGATGGAATTCCGTTCTGCTTTGGTTCTTCGAGTCCACCTGTGGCCCTCCTAATTGCCAGTTTTGAGACTTACGCTAGAACACTTCAATCGTGCTCTGCGATTCTTGGACATTAGGTACAGTCGACATCGGTGTTTCGAGGGTCTCTTCGTCTGTCTGGCTGCTGCGGCTCCTCCTGCAAGGGGGAAGCAGCAGCTTCGGTTCCACGTCCGGTTGAGGTGGAGAAGTAAGAGGTTTAAATCTTGGTCATATTAACTGGATTCTCAGACCTTACATCACATCGCCGAGGCTCTGTGGTGATTTCTTTCCTGATCTGCAGATAATGGCTGCCTGCTCAGTCATATAAAGGCACTATTGAGTGTACCAGCTGCCCTCTGGTGGCCATATCCCGTAGCACAGGCACTTCCCGGTTGGCTGTTTAACTGCCAGTCTATTTTTGTACATTCTAAGGTTTGCTAAACCTGTCCCTGTGAATTTTGAGCAGGAGGATATGTTTCTAGGGCTTTCGTTTCCAGTACGGTTGCGAGCGGGCTCTTCGGAGGTGCTAGCGCCGCTTGGTACACGGCGTCCGGTTGTCTTGCCAGTGTAGAGAGTCGGAGCGGACTCTCGGACGTTTCTTCATGGTTTCAGTAACACCTATTGCCTGGAGGACAGGCAGGGAATGGGGCCTGTTCGATTGGGTGGCGAGGCGGCTGGAAAGGTCCCTCCCGAGGATTACTGCTCTGTTACATCCCAGTGGTGGAGGACTGAAATGTAGGACCGATAAGGAAATGGAAATTACACTTACCTGGTAATTGTTGTTCCTTGAGGGAGTACATTTCAGTCCTCATTCCCGCCCGGGGATGAGCAAATCAGACACAAGGTGTCAGGTTGGAGAGGGTTTCTGCTTCATAAGGCGGAAACGGGCTATGCTTTGTCGGTCTTCGTGAGAGCGCCTTTTCTTCCTTGGATCTTCCTTGGGCCTCCTTCCTTCGGGCTGTCTGTCCTTCTCTGGTTTGTGTTCAGGAGGTCAGTGACAGGAAGGGGGGTGGTTTCGGCCCTTTATCTTAGGGCACTGTGGTTTAACTGTTGAAGTTTACGCATAGCATTGTAATTAATCCCTTAATGGGTCATTTGTTGCTTTTTTGAGTCTGCTTTGTCAGTAGGTCACTGGGGGATGATGGGAGAAGTCCAGCAGGATAAACCCGGTGATGTCACAAGTTTGTCTTGTCCAGTCTCCCTGCTGCAGGAGGAGGTGCACTACCCAGTGGTGGAGGACTGAAATGTACTCCCTCAAGGAACAATAATTACCAGGTAAGTGTAATTTCCATTTTGAGTTTAACGACTATATTTTGGATTTAAAAAAAAAAAAAAAAATTCATAGGAAGCCTGGGTTGGGGTGTCTGTGCCTTTAAGTTCTGTCAGGCCTGACCTCTTCTCCGGGTTCCTCCTCCCGCTTTCCTGTCTCCCTTCGGGGCTTCGGGATCTCCGTGCAGCGGCAGCGGTAGGAGAGAAGTAGCTCCAGTGGTAAATATTTCGGAGGAGCGGTGCCTAAGTTCCTGCCGGCGCCAAGCAGACGTTTGCCTGCAAGCGCGCCTGGCAGAGCAGCAGAGGCTGCACGAGGTCGGAGGAGCTTTTCACGTTCAGTAACGTGCTCCGGGAGTCAGCGGCAGGCGGACTTGTCCGGACTAGAGCGCCCTGCCGCCGGCGAAGGTAAGATGGCGCGCCTCTTTGCGATAAGCCGGCAGTGCGGTTTTGGCGCAAACAAGGCTTTAGGAATGGGCCGCGTGCAGTCGGCGTCTTCAGGCACCGGGGCTCGAGCGGGCAGGCAGCAGTTCCTTCAGGGGGGTTGCAGAGGAACCGCCGAAGCGTGCCTTCGTCTCACAGTGCCCTGCTCAGTGCGCTTGCCTCCGGGTAGGCTGCTTTAAAAAAACCAAACCAAAACAAAAAAAAAAAACAGAAGAAGTCAAAGGAACGCCGGTTGCTAATTCCGTTCCCTTGGGCTGCTCGGGGTATTGGGCAGGCCCAGGGTCTGGATTTCGCTCACTCTTTCTCTACGGGGGTGAGTTTGACCAGTCCTCTGATATCCTGGGACTCTCTGTCTTAATATGCCCTCAAAACCCCTGTGTGTAGTGTGTGGCGCTAAGAAGGCCACAGAGTCGGGGGTCTGTAAGTCCTGCGTGCGGGACGCGTCAGGGTCGGAGCAGGAGAGAGAGGGAGCGTCTGGATCCGGCACACTTCCCTCGGCATCGCAGGCTTCCGAGGTTCCGCAGGAGGAGCCGGTGGCAGGGCCCTCCTCTGCGGTGGAGCCCGCCTCGTCGCCGGAGCCCGCCTCGTCGCCGGTGGCCTGGCCTCAGCAGCTGACCTCCATTTTCTCTCCAGACTTTCTTTCGTTGCTGCAGCAGTCCGCCCTGGGTAGCGCGCAGCAGCTGAAAGCTACGGCAGGCGGGCGCACGGTGAAGCGGCCCGCTCCCCTCGGGCCAATGGAAGACCTTCCACACGGAACAAAAGGCCGCGTGGTGAAGGAGACGTGGTAGAGCAGTTGTTGGTCTCTGAGGGGCCCATGTCGGACGAGGAAGGAGTAAGTTTGGATTTGGAAGGTGAGCTTGCCGAAAGCGAGGACCAAGCTAGAGTGGTGAGGGTCTTCCGAAGAGAGGAATTGCCGGCTCTGATTGCGGAGGCATTGAAGGTGTTAAACATACCGGTTCAGGGCTCACAGGAGGATGAGACCCTGGAGGGGATCCTTTGTTGCAGGTCTTCTGGAAAAGTCAGAGTGTTTTTCCGGTCCACCGGGTGTTTCGCGAGATGATCCAGGAAGAATGGAATACCCCAGAGGCTCCGTTGCGAGGGGCGCGTGTCATGGGACGCCTGTATCCTCTGGCAGAACAGGACAAGGAGGTGTTTAAATCACCGAAAGTGGACGCGGCTGTCTCCGCAGTAACTAAGAAGACTACCATCCCGGTTGAGGGTAGGGCGGCCCTTAAGGACTCTCAGGACAGAAAGTTGGATGTGCTATTAAGGCAGGTGTTCGATGTCAATGCACTATCACTTCAGGCAGCTATCTGCGGGGCCTGGGTAGCCAGAGCCTGCCTGCGTTGGGCCCAACGGGTGCATGATGGTCATGGAAGCGGATTGTCGGAGGAGGCGTCCAGGTTGGAGTCAGGGGCGGTTTATCTGGCGGATATCCATTATGACCTCATGCGCGGATTGTCCAAGAGTATGGCGTCGGCGGTGGCAGCACGGCGCTACCTGTGGCTCAGAAACTGGGCGGCGGATACTTCCTCCAAAGCTCGGTTAAGTAAACTTCCCTTTAAGGGCCGTCTGCTCTTTGGGGAAGATCTAGAGAAGTTGGTTAAGGATCTCGGGGAGTCCAAAGGGGGCAGGTTACCGGAGGATAAGCCCAGGACAGGGCAGACCATCCCAACAGGCAGAGGTCAGCAGCGGGATTTTCGCCGGTTCCGTTCCCAGCGGTTCAGTTCCTTTCCTCACGGACATTTCCCTAGTAGGACTCAAGGCTTCCGGGGGTTTTGGGGAGCAGGACGGGGTTTTGGGGCTTCCTCCTCGTCGTCCTTTCCCCCCAAGAAGTCCCAATGAGATAAGGGGGGCCCAACCGCCCTCACTTGCCATAGGGGGGTGGTTGCAGGAGTTTTATCCTGCCTGGGCCCAAATCATGTCAGATCAGTGGGTGCTGGAAGTCATCTGAGAGGGCTATACGCTGGAATTCCTGCGGCCAGTGAGAGAGTTCTTTGTACGGTCCCCCGGCAGGTCGTCCGCCAAGCGCGGGGTTTTACGGGAGACCGTACAAAAGCTGCTGGACCTCCGGGCCATAGTTCCGGTTCCACCAGACCAATGCGGCAGCGGTTGGTACTCCATCTACTTCGTCGTCCCGAAAAAAGACGGCGGGGTACGGTCTATTCTAGATCTCAAGGGCGTGAACCGCTATCTCCGGGTATCCCACTTTCACATGGAAACTCTGCAGTCCGTTATCGTGGCGGTACAGAAGGGAGAGTTTCTCACCTCGCTAGATTTGTCCGAAGCCTACCTTCACATTCCCATACGTCCGGACCACCACAGGTTCCTCCGTTTCGCGCTTCCCTTTGGCCACTTCCAGTTCCGGGCGCTGCCCTTTGGCCTGGCGACGGCCCCGCGAATTTTCACGAAGGTCATGGTAGTGGTAGCGGCGGCCTTACGGAAGGAAGGCATTCTGGTGCATCCCTATCTAGACGATTGGTTGATCAGGGTGAAGTCTCGGAGAGAGAGCATGACGGCGACGACCAGAGTGGTAGCCTTCCTAGAAGGACACGGGTGGATAGTCAGTGTTTCCAAGAGTCACTTGGTACCATCGCAGAGTCTGGAATACCTGGGGGCTCGGTTCGACACGCGGATAGGAAATGTTTTCCTTACAGAGCAGCAGGCTCAGACCCTGTGGTTGCTAGTCGCGAAGTTCCTGAAGTACGAGGCGCCAACGGCCTGGCTTTACCTGCAACTGCTGGGCACCATGGTGGCGACCATCGAAACAGTGCCGTGGGCGAGGGCGCACATGAGACCCTTGCAGGGAGCACTTCTTCGGCGCTGGTCGCATCAGCAGGACTCACTGTCCCGGAGGCTTCCATGCCCAGAGGAGGTTCGGCAGGCTCTGCGGTGGTGGCTAGTTCCCGACTCGCTGGAGCGTGGGAGGGATCTGGAGTCCCCAGCCTGGGTGCCTCTAACGACCGATGCCAGTCTGCTCGGCTGGGGAGCCCACTGCCAGGGCAGTTTCACGCAAGGACAGTGGAGTGTTCAGGAGCGATTGTGGCTGATCAACAGGTTGGAGCTCCGAGCGGTGACTCTGGCGTTGTGGAATTTTTGCGCGGTCCTCGACGGGAAGGCAGTCCGGGTGTTTTCCGACAATGCGACGGCGGTGACCTATGTCAACAAGCAAGGGGGAACCAGCAGTGTGGCGCTCGAAGAGGAAGCCAGCATGCTATGCTGTTGGGCGGAAGCTCACCTGCTGGATCTCTCTGCGGCGCACGTGGCTGGGATCGACAATGTTCAGGCCGATTTCCTCAGCCGGGTAAGGGTGGACCCGGGAGAGTGGGTCCTGCATCCCGAAGTCTTCCAGATGGTGACCCGCCGGTGGGGAGAGCCGGTTATGGATCTCATGGCGACTTTAGACTCAGCAAAGGCAAGTCATTTTTTCAGCCGGCGGAGAGAGAGGATGTCGGAAGGCCTGGACGCTCTTATTCAGGTCTGGCCGGTGGACCAATTGCTCTACGTCTTCCCGCCGTGGGTCCTGATCGGCCGCATGCTGCAGCGCATAGAAAGGTTCCGGGGGCAGGTCATTCTGATAGCCCCGGACTGGCCTCGCAGACCCTGGTATGGGGATCTGGTGAGGTTGGTGGCAAAACCGTGGCGCCTCCCGGCCAGGGCAGATCTTCTGTCCCAGGGTCCTCTGTTCATGCCACATGTGGATCGGTTCTCGCTTACGGCCTGGCTCTTGAGCGGGCGTGGCTGAGCTCCCGCGGTTATTCGCCGGCGGTCATTTCGACCTTGTTGAGGGCCCGTAGGAGATCTACTTCGTTGGCGTATGTTCGGATCTGGAGAATTTTTGAGGCTTGGTGCGGAGCTAGGGGGTGCGTGCCTTTCAAGGCCTCTGTCCCGCAGATCTTGGAGTTCCTACAGGATGGCTTTGATAAGGGTTTGGCAGCCGCGTCCCTGCGTGTGCAGGTGGCTGCTGTGTTGTGTTACAGGGGAAGGGTAGGAGGTCAATCGCTTGGCTCTCAGAGGGACGTCGAGCGTTTCTTGCGGACGGTCTCCATCCTATGCCCGCCGTCTCGCCACATCGTGCCCAAGTGGCACATCCCATTCGTCTTGGAAGCACTCGAGCGTGAGCCCTTTGAGCCTCTGTCTCAGGCGGCCCTCAAGGATCTCACGCTGAAGGTGATCTTTTTGGTGGCGGTGTGTTCAGCTAGAAGAATCTCCGAGCTGCAAGCACTGTCGTGTAGGGAGCCCTACCTTTCCTTTTTTGCGTCCAAGGTGGTGCTGCGGACCGTGCCGGCTTTTCTTCCCAAGGTCGTCTCGCCTTTCCATGTGAGTCCGGACATCTCGTTGCCAGTCTTCTCGAGGGGTGCCCGTGGGACGGCGGCGGAGAGGCTGCATTTGTTGGACGTTGGTCGGGCGTTGAAGAAATACGTTCGGCGAACGGAGTCTTTTCGGAAGTCAGATAGACTCTTTGTGCTTTTCGCAGGTCAGAAAAAGGGCAAGGCGGCATCCAAAGCGTCTATTTCTAGGTGGATTAAAGAAGCCATTGCATCGGCGTATGTCTTGAAGGGAAAGCCGTGCCAGCAGGACTGCGCGCCCACTCTACTAGGGCGCAGGCCGCTACCTGGGCGGAGCGCCGGTCGGTGTCGCCGAGTGAGATTTGTAAAGCGGCGACTGGTCGTCTTTGAATTCTTTTGTGAAGCATTATCGGTTGGACCTCCAACGGGGGAGGAAGTCTGTTTCGGAGCGGCTGTGCTTCAGGTTGGTTTCCATGCCCCTCCCCGTTCTTGAAGAGGTTCTTCACTGCTCTGGTACTAACCCAGAAGTTTCGGGACTAGACTGTGGACACGATCAGGAAGATGAAATTAGGCTTACCTGCTAATTGTAGTTCCTGGAGTGGACACAGTCTAGTCACGTATCCCTCCCAGGTGTTTCGCATTCCGAGGAGCCTGCAGCGTTGAGGGTGAATTACCAGTAAGTTCTGGGGTCCTTGCAGGGCTTCCGGGTCTGCAGGGTCCTTTAGAGGCCGCATGCTGCTTCTTTTCGGGTTGCACTTTCCTTCCTTTGGGATGAGGGAGTGGTCTGATCAGGCTAAAGTCACAGTTTGTTTAAGGGGTTGGAGCAGTTCCAGTTAGTTTATTTCTGTTATTAATTCTTACTTGTTGCTCCAGTGAGTCTGCTTTGTCAGTAGGTAACTGGTGACACGGTGCGGATCCAGAGAGGATATACCAGTGATGTCACAAAAAGAAGGAGTTTCTCAGTCTCCAAGCTGCTACATGAGATGGGGAACCCAGAGGTTTCGGGACTAGACTGTGTCCACTCCAGGAACTACAATTAGCAGGTAAGCCTAATTTCATCTTATACCATGACAAAGTGAGCCTTGTACCAGGTGTGTGGTGACATATAAAAAGGGTCATGAACCCCATTGGCCTTGTAGATTTTAGGCTTTCCTTTATTTTTTTTTAGTAAATAACTTTTTCTGCAAATTCTGTTTTTTTTTTAAATATGTAGGCAAGCAGGGCTAGCCCCAGTTAGTTAAATGTATTGGTGCTCTAGGGAAACTTTAAGCCTTATGTCTCCTCCCCCCGACTATCAGAATCTATTGTTTAGCTTTGAATGCCTTGCTGTTTGCTGACCCGTCCCCTCCCCCCACCCTCGGAGGCTGCCGCCCTAGGTGACCACCTTGTTTGCCCTAGTGGTTGGGCCAGCCCTGAAGACGAGCAGTTTGCCATGTTACATGTGTGCCACATGATTGTGCTTGGTCTCAATTGAGCAGGCTCTTCCAAGCTTTTGAAAAATTCACTGCTCATATATGGTAGTCCTGTGCTGTTGTGATCTTGCTCCTTCTCTTTGCTTTGTCCATTGAAATTATTGGGCAAGGATTTTTTTTTCTTGTACTATTTTGTTTTGCTCCAAAGCCGTAAAGCTCGGTTTTCTTTATGATCGCTATCTGAAACCCTCCAGAACTCTCCAAATCACTGAGTTTTAGTACTTTTGAAGGTTTTGTTAATTTTGATGAATTGCCTGTATTTTAATAGTCGCCCCTGTTACAGCCTTTGGGTGAAACTAGAGGCCCTATTTCGGGTTACGAGGTTGAAAATTCTTCAGTAGTCCTGTTTCATGAATGGACAAGATTCAGTGTGCGTCAGGTGATGGGAAGCAATAGTGAAAGTCATGGCTTAAGAATGAGTGAAGAGAAGCATACTCTTCTGGCACATAATGCTGAGCAGCTGGTCTTACGACATTTTGAAATCATATATGGAAAATTTGGAGGACGGTCTTTGAATTTTACTTAATTGTGGCAGTTATATATCGGTGTATTTGAGAAGTATTGTAGTTTACGTGGGAAGAGGTCATTAATGACGTACATGTCTGTGATTTGAAGATCAAATCAGTTGATTGACTACCTAATTTTTAAATGAATTAGACTGTAGGTGTTTGCTCATTAATTGGGATTTATGATTGAAAGTACCTATTCATGAATTTAATTTAAAATAAGTTGAATGATCAAATTTTATCTCCAGGAACAAGCAGGAATGAGTTTTCACATATGGGTATCGTCGGTACTGACGGAGCCTGCGAGGGAACGCTCCCCAGCATCCAATCAGAACGCTTTTGGGAGCATCCCATCACGCCTGCGTGCTGCCTTCCCGCCTTTCCCGACTACCTCTCCTCAGTTTTCCGCTTTCCGCGGAGCCGGCAGGACGTATTCCTGTCACCGCAGAAAATTCTTCTCTTTATTTTTTTTACTTTTTTGTGGTCGCGTCTGCCTTCCCTCGACGCTACCGGTACCGCCGGTACTTTTCTTTCTTTTTCCTGAAGAATTTCTTCTTTCCTTAGAAAGTTTTTCCTGTTTAGTGCCTGACGGTTTCTAGGCCACTAGGCCTCTACCCTTCCGTTATGGAAAAGCCAGCCACTATCCTTAAGAAATGCTCAAAGTGTGGCGGTACAGATATTTTTTCAGACACTCATACTTGGTGTCTAAAATGTTTAGGTCCTGACCACTGTCCTCTGGACTGTCTCTCCTGCTGGAGCTCAAACAGAAGCAGTCTTCAGAATCGAGCAGAACTCGATACCCGGTTCACATCCCCTTTCATGTTACCAGCTAAAATATCTTTTTCTTCACAGGATCAAGTAACCAAACAGTCTGTAAAGACTAGCCAGTCCTCGAGTGGTAGATCTCCTTCTCAGCAGCGAGATGGCTTCGGCCTTGCCCTCGAGGACATCTTGGCAACAAAGCCCCGGCGGGAGTCTTCGGGCTCCAAAGCATTAACGGGGCTCCAGGTTGTTCCCGAGGTTCTTGCCTCGATGAACATACCCGGGCCATACTCGGTGGTTGAGGCCGCTTTGGGCGGTACCGACACCCCGGCATCGGCTATGGTGATGGACGAAACACTCCTCACCGATGAACATAGTCTAGCACTCTCGGCTACTTCGGTACTGTTAGAGTTGCTGCAGACCGTTCCTCGAGTATCGGTATCGCTTTCGGTACCAGTACCGGTATCGACATCGGCATCGGTGTCGGTACCGTCCATGCTTACTTCGATAGAATCGCTTCCCTCGATGCCGAGCCTGGAATCGATCTCTAGCATGGAAGATTCGGTACCGACTCGTCTCGGTACCGACCTCGGGCGGTACCAAAGACATCGCTTTAAAGAAAATCCGATGCTTCATCCTTTTCAGTCTTCCGATCCCGATGACTGGGATGAATCCATCGGTACCAAGGCTGATTTTTCCCCAAGTCTAGCCTTTACCCCTCATTTCGAAGAGTCCTCTTCGGGGGAGGTTTCTTTTCAAGCTTTTCTGCTTGATATGGCAAAGTTACTTGCCATTTCTATACCTGGTAAAGAATCCTTACCGGGGAATTCAGAGACACTGCATTTTCCCTGGATTCCAAATGAGGTGATCATGCTTCCAGTGCATCAGATCTTACTAGATCTACTGTTAAAAATGTGGGAAACTCCTTTAACGGTATCCCCACATTCTAAGACACTTGACACTATGTACAAGGTGCCACCACCTCCAGGTTTTCAAAAGACTCAACTTCCTCATCATTCTGTTGTTGTAGAATCAGCAATGAGGCATATTAAGAGTGCAAAGAAGCACTCTTCATATCTGCCATGTCATGAGTCTAGGACTTTAGATTCCTTTGGACGTCGATGCTTCCAGGCATCCGTGCTTTCAGCAAAAATTACCTCATATATTTTCTATATGGGATTATCTCTTGAAGAAGTCACAAAGAACTTAAAGTTTTTGAACTCTTTTCTTCCAGAGCATAAAAGAGCAAACTATTCCTTATTAGTCAATCATGCTCAAAATATCTCTAAGCTTCTTAATCGTGCTTCCCTGGACTGTTTTGAGTCTATTAGCAGAACTTCTGCTATAGCCATAGGAGCACGACGCTTAGCCTGGCTCCAAGTTTCTGACTTGGGTAGATGGGTTCAGGAAAGGCTGGGAAATACTCCTTGTACTGGTGAAAATCTCTTCAACAAGGAGGCTTTATTTCAAGCTAATCAGTTGAGCACTGATGCTCTTTCTTTCAGAGGATTGTCCAAACTCTCCTCTATCCCAGCTAATAAAAAATCTCATAAAAAGCTTTATTCCGCCAAGGGGAAAAAGTTTTATCCATCTTCTACCCATTCTACAGATGTTTCCAAAGGTGGGCAACACCACACCAGACTAAGAAAATCAAAACCTCAACAGGCTCAGCAAACCCAGCAATTGCAGGGTTTCTGATATTTTATTCACTTTTTCTGTGTGAAGTTTAGAACTTGAACCTCCTCCTTTTCAACAGAAGCATCTAAAGGTCATCTCATTCATGCTGAGATATCTGTCATACACTGACTCAATCCTCGGCTCTGGGTATAAATCTCTTGCTACAAGAGAAATCTGTCCTTCTAGCTAAAAGCTATAAGGGACTATCATACCCCAGAGATAACAGGTTTCTCTTTTTAAAACAAAAAAAAGAGAACAACAGGGTGAACTATAACTTTCACCTTGTCAGTTTTCCTGTACGAGGATATCTCATACTTTTAACTGCAAGGGCACCCTATCCTTTCAAAAACTTACTAAATTGTAAGTCTTTTCAACTCTGTATTAATTTCTATCCCTCTTAGTCCAGACTTTTAGTCTCTAAGAGTACTACTAATCAACTGGAGGGCTTATCCTCTAAGCCATAGGTTTTTCTTCAGAACCTACTCCAGTAACTAGTTTTCATACAGAGTTTTTCTCCCTTTTTTGCAGTTCATCTCCTTCTCACATTTATTTATTTATGTTTCTTATATACCGCACTATTATAATCAGTGCGGTTTACAGTAGGAACAACTTTACTACAATGAAATATTACATTGAGCTTACATAGAACAGGATATTCAAAATCTTGGAAGAAACTGAGGGAAACTATATACAGATTATGTACATGTTACAGTAACGATTAATCACGGAAGGTATGTAAGGGGTCTGTACGAATACTAGTACACATGGGTCAGAATGGGGAGAGGGGAGAGCTGGTTAACCATTATCGGTGGGGGGATGTTGAGTGAGTGGAGTTAGGTGGGGGGTTCGAGGGGTGGGTGGGTGTTTCTCAGACTGGGAGGTCGGGTAGTGCTGTATGAACAGGTGGTGTTTTAGGGCTTTTCGGAACACCACTAGGTTTTGGATGGCTCGGAGTTCTGCTGGGAGGGCATTCCATGCAATCGGTGCAAAAATAGAAAATGCTCTGTTGGCTGTTGATTTTGTACATTTTGTTATAAACTTGGGGACTTCAATTGTGTTCAGCTGCGTATTTCTTCTTCTTCTGTTGATTGTGGTACGGTGGAGAAGTGCATTGATGGGTGTGGGGAGCTGATTCTTGAGGGCTTTGAAGGTTAGTATTAGAAGTTTGTAGGTGATTCTGGCAGGAAGAGGCAGCCAGTGTAGGTTTATCAAGATAGGCGTTATATGATCTGACCTTGATGCACCAACTAGAACCCTTGCAGCTGCGTTCATGGCAAGTCTGAGTGGGTTTAAGGTTGACTGTGGAAGTCCCTGTAGGATGATATTCGCAAAGTCAAGATGTGGGATGATTAGAGCTTGGAATATTGATCTATAGTCAGAGAAGTCGAGTAATGGGCGAAGGTGTCTTAGCGTTCGGATCTTGTGATAAATTGCTTTTGTGGTGTTTCTAACATGGGCTGACATATCAAGGCGTTGGTCGAGGGTAATTCCTAGGTATCGGATTGTGGGTTTTGTTTTCAATTCTATATTGTTGATCTGCAGTGATGGGGGAGGCGTGAAATTCCGATTCCTTGTGACGAATAGGACGTCTGTTTTGCTGTTGTTGATCCGGAGATTTTGAGTTAGAAGCCAGTCTGACACTGCTTCAAAACATCTCAATATTGGAGAGAAGTCAGGTTGATCAATCGTAAAAGGTGTATAGATGAGGATATCATCAGCGTAGGCAAGACAGTGGACGTTGAAGGAGCGGATTAAAGCACAGATAGGCTGCATATAAATGTTAAAGAACAGGGCAGATAGGGATGAGCCTTGAGGGACACCTTGTTTCAGGGGGAAAGGCTCTGATGTCGTGGGGCCTGTTCTTACTTGTTGCCATCTGTTGCAGAGATAGGATTTGCACCAGGCTAGTGCTGAGCCTTGTATCCCTTTTTCTTTAAGTCGGAGTAGTAGAGTGTTGTGGTTCACGGAGTCAAAGGCGGCCGCTATGTCCAGGAATATCAATACAAATCCTTGGTGAATATTGTCAAGGGCTGTGATTAGATTATTGAAGAGGGTTATGAGGATGGTGTCAATACCGTGGGCTGCTCTAAAGCCATGTTGGGAGGTGTCTAGAGGCGATTCAGTATCCATGTGCTGTTGAATTTGCCGGAGAACTACTTTCTCAATAATTTTAGCAAGCAATGGGATGCTTGAAATTGGCCTATAGGATTCTACTTTAGATGTGTCGAGTTTGTTGTTTTTTAGTAGGGGTCGGATAGATGTGTGTTTTAAGCTTTGGGGGAAGGATCCTGTAGATAAGGACTGATTCAGGATTCGGCAGATAGTTGGGCTGAGGTCGTGGCGTAGTTCTTTGATCCAGCTAGCGGGGCAGGGATCATTAGGTGCAGTGGTGAGGTTGATGGAAGTTATGGTGTCGATCTCCTCCTCAGCGATCGCAGTGAAATTCAGTAGGAGATTTGTCTGGGAGGTTGTCAGCGGGGTAGAGGTAGGTATGATGTTGGTGCTTGTGCTGGTTTGAATCATCTTCGATTGAAGGTAATTAGAGTATTCCTGCGGTTGAGGCATGGGTGGGTGATCTTGTGATGGGTCTCCTGTTATGGCTTTTACAATATTGAATAGATCATGGGGTCTGTTCAGTGATTGCTTCAATAATTCTGAGTGGTATTGCTTCCTCTTTTCCATGGTTTTTTCTCGGTGTCTCTGTAGGTGCATAGTGTAGGCGCTGAGTGTTTCGGGGGTCCGATTGTGGCGCCAATGTCTTTCTAGTTTGCGTAGGTGGATGAGCGAAGCATGGAGGTCTTGGGAGTACCATGGAGTGTGTTCACGTTTCGATATGGTCTTGTTGGTAGATGGGATGCAGGCGGCAGCTCTGATGGCATTATTCCAGGTGGATACTAGTTCATCGGGATCGTGGGAATCATTGTCAAGTAGTGGTAGAATCACCTTGAGGGCACTGTCCTTGTCGAGGGGTTGGAAGCGCGAGGTGCTGAGACTAGGGGGGGTAAACGTTTTGTTGCTAATGTTGTATAGGTCATTAGCAGGTATGTTGAATATTAGTAGGTGATGGTCTGACCAGGGTACAGGTGTAATGGATTGTATGATATTTTGGGTGGGTTTTGTAGTTTGGGGGCGAAGATCAGGTCAAGTATGCCACCCTTGTTATGAGTTGGTTCTTCTATGAGTTGTGTATATCCCAGTTCATTCATTGCTTCAAGAAAGGAAGACGAGTGTAGATCTTGTAGTGAGGGCAGATTAAAGTCTCCGATCATCCAGGTTGGGGAGTGCGTGTTATGAGGGTTACAGGCTAGGTTGATTATTGACGATAACTCGTCTGTTGATGGAGATGGTGCTCGGTACAGGAGGTTAATTGAGCATTGTCTATTTGAAATGGAGACTATGTCCAGGTAGGTGGAGCTGGTGGAGTTATTCAAAGAGAAGTGATGTTCAGATTTGGCAATGAGTGTGCCGCCACCCCTCTGGTGGGCCCTATGGCAGGCAAATATCGAGTATCCGGAGGGCGTCATCTGGTTGACTAAGGCATTATCGCAGTCAGATAGCCATGATTCGGTTATCATTAGGATGTCGAGGTTGTTGAGGGTTATCAGGTCGGTGATAGCAGGCCATTTTGAGCGAATCGACCTAGCATTTATTAGGGCACATTTCAATAATCGTTGGTTGTTGAGTTTTTGCGCTTGAGTCTTCTTAAGGCTCTGTAGAGGGATGTGTAGGAGATGTGAGTGGGTGGTGTTGGATCTTATGAATGGATGTTGGTGGTTTCCAGACTGTCTTCTGCAGTGGTTGAGGAGAATTGGTATATGGTTGGAATGGTGGGTGAGTGCGTGTGAGAAGTTGGTGGCCCAGAAGGTAAGGAGGAAAAGGATTAAGGATAGAATAGGGTGCATTTTGAGGTATTATGGGGAAAACGGTCACTTAAGAGATGGGATGTGAGGTTTTTACCAAGGGTGAGAGAGAGAAAACAATGTTGCAGGATTGGTATCAGCAATTTAACAGCAAGTGTATCAGTACTATAACAGTCGTATAACATCAAATGTATCAGGTAATGTAACAGTTGTACAACAATAAGTGTATCCAGTAGTATATAAGGTATTGGTAGTAATTAAAACAGTATAGCCAGTGTTGCAGGGTTATAACGGTATTATACAATATAGTATTGCATGCAGTGGTCAATAAAATGTAATTAATGGTATATATGGGTTATTCAGGTAGGGAGGCCTAGCTGAAGTTACCTCTTCTTTAGGTGTGTGGTTTGGTCGTGCCCATGCTCAGCAGCGAGATTCGGTGGGCAGGAGATGGTGGCCTGGATTGCATGCAGGCCTTGAGGCAGGATGAGAGTTTGTTTTGTCGTCTGGAGAGTTGAAGGGCGTCTCTTGTAGTCAGCGATGGCGTTTTTAGATGAAGTCTGGTATGGAGAGCTTGCTTGTAGTTTTCTGGGTTGGGCGGCAGGAGGCTGCGTGATTCCAGGCGTCGGGTAGTCGGGTCACTGGTGAGCTTGTGTGGAATATTTTGAGTCGCCTATCGTGCCTCGCCTAAGGGCCACGCCAAAGGGCCCTCTGGCGAGGCCCTCAGCGCGGGCCCGCCAGGCGCGGGCCCGCCAGGCGCAGTCGCGCCCGATGGCGCGAAGCTTTTAAAGATTCTCTGCAGAGCCCCGATTGGGCCGCGGTGGTCCGGAGGCCCCTCCCGCTGCTGGTGGCTTGATCCCCGGGAAGGGGAGAGCTGCTGGTGGTGGCGGGGGCTCAAGAGGGTCGGCGCCCGATGGCGCGAAGCTTTTAAAGATTCTCTGCAGAGCCCCGATTGGGCCGCGGTGGTCCGGAGGCCCCTCCCGCTGCTGGTGGCTTGATCCCCGGGAAGGGGAGAGCTGCTGGTGGTGGCGGGGGCTCAAGAGGGTCGGCGCCCGATGGCGCGAAGCTTTTAAAGATTCTCTGCAGAGCCCCGATTGGGCCGCGGTGGTCCGGAGGCCCCTCCCGCTGCTGGTGGCTTGATCCCCGGGAAGGGGAGAGCTGCTGGTGGTGGCGGGGGCTCAAGAGGGTCGGCGCCCAATGGCGCGAAGCTTTTAAAGATTCTCTGCAGAGCTCCGATTGGGCCGCGGTGGTCCGGAGGCCCCTCCCGCTGCTGGTAGCTCGATCCCCGGGAAGGGGAGAGCTGCTGGTGGTGGCGGGGGCTCAAGAGGGTCGGCGCCCGATGGTGCAAAGCTTTTAAAGATTCTCTGCAGAGCTCCGATTGGGCCGCGGTGGTCCGGAGGCCCCTCCCGCCGCTGGTGGCTCGATCCCCGGGAAGGGGAGAGCTGCTGGTGGTGGCGGGGGCTCAATATCTTTTTAAGGCAGCTGTTCAGACAGAAATTGGGTATTACTACTCCAAATTATGTCTGTCGGTCCTCTCCAACTCATGGGACCTAACTTCTATGCTGCCTTAATAGCAGATAAGTCCAAAGGAGATTCAGAACTCATTTGGACTATTTATTGTTGCAGGCATCAGGCCTGTCGACTATTCTTAGCCACATTCAGTTCTCTTGGTTCCAACAGAATAGATTCGGTTGCACACTTGTAGTTCAATAGCCAGATCTAAGCAACCTACAACATGCTCTCTGCAATTCTACAACAAAGCTCTGCAACTGTGGGTCTTTGCCAGAGAGCCTCAGAGCTACTCCTAATAGGTAGCTGGCCAGATACTTAATAAAGCCTTCAGCTGGTAGTCTCTACTAGTCATGGTTCCTACATGACTGGTTTTTTCCTACTTTTATCATATTCCTTAAAATTTCCTTTTAAGGAAAGGTAACCAGGGTTTAGACCACGTGAAAGTGTAAAAAATTGCACAATTCCCTGGTTGTTCCACATCTCACTGGAACTTCCTCAACAGGGATGCATTTTTTTCACTGCAGTTGGTCCTTATTCACTGCTCTCCTTCTAATTTCCTATACTTCATGGTAGCTTATGTTACACAGGAGAACGCATGATACTCATATTGCCCTCATAAAGAGTCAGACATGGTATCCCCTTATATTGCGTCTTTTTCTCCAGCTACTAATTGAAATTGTAGAAGGATCCAGACTTGCTGTCTTAAGACTAAGGAGCTCCCCTACACTCATTCACTTACGTCTTGTGACCTGGTTATTTAGGGGATAGATCTTTTCAAGAAGTCTAATCCTATCCCTGTAAGTGAAGAACATACTACCAGTTTCCATGAAACTTTCTATAGTTCTTTCATATTTAACCAGACAGAGATTCTCCATCAACATCCTCAAGTAGGTCTTAATCCTTCTTATTGTAGCGTCAATCTCTCTGCATCATCTGACTTTGAAAGATTTGTCTACTGTCCATATTAATGCTGCCCCAGCATACCATAAACTCGGTAGACAATCAATTTCTATGTTTTTTTACCAAATGCCTTCTTTACTGTTACCTTTTAGGTTACGTCACACCTGAAGCTCTACATGTAAAGTCTTCATCATAAGTGACATCACTTACAAGGACTTCTAATGATCTTCAAAAAATTGGTGGCTCAACGCCTAGTATAAATATCTTCTCTTTCATTGGAATAAAGGGGGGTCTTAAAGACCTATCCCCTTTTTTCTGCAAAGGGTATTTCTACCTTTTCATCCAAACCAGTCAGAATATCTCCACTCTTCCTAGGACCTTATTCTGCTCCAAGGACAAGAAGTTCAATTTCTTGAACTTTACAGAAGCTTTGCCTATTCTCAAAAGTCCAACCTCATTGAACTCCCCCAATACTTCTTCTAGGGTTAGTTCTAGCCATGAGGACTTCTCATCTCTCCCTGTATTGCAAAATTATTTTTTCCCCTCTACTTCACATTGGGGGAATTTCTCTGAGGATAATGATCTGGCTCTCAACCACAGACCCTTATTACCCTCAACAAATATTTTGCAATATTTCTGAGTGAGATCCACATTAGATAATTAGGACTCAACTTTTTTCTAATATTATCATTTACACAAGGGCCCCCCTTGGATACCTTGTTTACTTAAGCTGTTCACAGCATCTCTTTTTCTTTTCTAGTTCAACTCCTACCCTCCATCCCCCGGATGCCTGAGGTTTTTAGGGATAAGCATGGCCCATCTTTAGATTGCAACATGCTGGGGCCTCCTTCAGGCATCTTAGCTTGGGAGTCCCCATATGTGAAGACTCATTCCTGCTTGTTCCTGGAGATAGCACAGTTACTTACCTGTAACGGGTTATCTCTGGGAACAGCAGGAATAAGTCTTCACAACCCACCCACCTCCCCTAGGAGTTGTTCTCTCTATCTATCTCTTTCCCTTCTCTCTCTCTCTCTCCCTTTGTCTCAGCTTTAAAACTCAACTGAGGAGAGGCAGTTGGGAAAGGCGGGAAGGCAGCACGCAGGCGTGGTGGGATGCTCCCAAAAGCGTTCTGATTGGACGCTGGGGAGCGTTCCCGCGCAGGCTCCGTCGGTACCGACGATACCCATATGTGAAGACTTATTCCTGCTGTTCCCAGAGATCACCCGTTACAGGTAAGTAACTGTGCTTTACTTGAGCACTAACAGCACTTTTGAAAATATGAAAGTAAAGAGTATTTTGTGGACCATTGATTGATCGATTGATTGATACCTACAATTTACAAGTTATATTGAAGGAATGGAGTTTCTTATTCACCTTTTACATATAGTATGGTTTGAGAGTGAGCATTAAATTACACTGTGGTTTCATATAATAGTATCAAACATTGTGTTGAGTGTGTCTCATATGTAGATATTAAAACAATCTCAGTGGACCATGAGTACTTTCTGATCTAAAGCCACTGGGAAACTCATCGAGGAATCCCTCACATGGTGGCTTCTTCACACCAGTTTGGCCATGGGACTACCCTTCCAAATTCCTCCATACCAAAAATTTCTCACCACGCATCTGTCCAAACTGGGCTGGGGAGCTAACCTCAATGGGTTCCACAGTTGAGGCAATTGGTCCCTCCAAAAGAAAATCTCAGATCAATGTCTTAGAACTGAGAATAATAACAAAAACAAACACTCTAAGGGCTTTCAGAGATCGGTTAGCAAACCAAATTGCAGTCTGATTGTTTGAATCATTACAGTGGCTTATATCATCAAGCAGGGAGGAAGAGGATCATACCTTCCGCACTGGGAAACAGACTCTGGAACTTTGCCATCTCTTATGGGATGGAGCTAAGGGCCGCATTTCTGCTGGGCGATTAGAACTTTCTGGCAGACAGGCTGAGCCGAGTACTTCAACCTCACAAATGGACTCTAGACAATGATGTGGCTCTCTGCATCTTTTGAGAGTGGGGCACCCCCATGATAAATCTCGGTTGTGTTCCAGAGTGGGGTGACATAGAAAACTAGCCTTGAATGCCTTCCTTCTTGATTTGGAGGAAGGTCTTCTATATGCATATCTTCCAGCACCTCTCATTGCGAAGACACTCCTGAAACTCAAAATGGACAGAGGCACGATAATTCTCTTCGCTCCTTGTTGGTCTTGGCAACTATGGTTCCTGCTCCTTCTTGAACTCTCCTCCTGAGAACCACTGGGCCAGGTGCAAACCCTAATTTTACAGGAAAATGGGGCAATTTTGAACGCAGCAGCAAGGTCCTGGCTCTCACTGCTTAGATGTTGAAAGGCTAACATTGTCCACTCTTGACCTGCCTGTTGGTGTAACCGATATAGTTTTGGCATCCAGGAAGACCTCTATGAGACAATCTTATGCTTTCAAATGGAAAAGGTTTTCTGTGTGGTGGGGGAACGATCCATAAATCCTTTTGCCTGTTCCACACACACAGTTTGAATACCTTCTGCATTTTTCAGTCTGGACTCAAGTCCAACTCAGTAAGGCTTCATCTGAGCGCAACTGTAGTTTATCATCATTTGAAAGAGAAACCCTTTACTGTACAGCCCTTAGCTCACTTTACACGGAGCTTAATACTTCTCAAGCCTTTACTCTAGCCACCTGCAGTGTATTGGGATCTTAATGTGGTTCTCACACTGCTGATGAATACTTTCTTTGAACTGCTCAGTACTTGTTCTCTAAAGTTGTTGGCCTGGAAGGTCTTGTTCTTAGTGGTGGTGACTTCAGCAACAGAGTGAACAAATGTCAGGCCCTCGTAGTTCATCTATCATTCACAAACTTCTTTCACAATTGGGTGGTACTTCATATACATCCTAAGTTCCTTCCAAAAACAGTGTCTGATTTTCACCTTAGTCGTTCTTCCAACCTTTTTCCCAAAATCTCATTCTCACGAAGAGGAAGCTGCAGTATAGATGTTGAACTGCAAAAGAGCCTTGGCTTTCTTTTGGGAGTGGACAAAAATCCGTAGAAAGTCCATTTAGCTTTTGTGTGTTTTTGACACCAGAAAGCTAGGGATGATGTCTCCAAATACACTCTTTCAATTTGGCTATCAGACTGCATCGCTTTCACTTATGCCCAGGCCATAGCTGCATCAGTGGTCCACTTGCGCTGTCTCCATGGAAGAGAGATTCGAAGCTGCAGCAAGGACTTTGGTTCACACATCTACTTCCCACTATTGTTTGGAAGGGAACTTCCCAACGTGACAACAGATTCGGCCTATCAGTACTGCAGAATCCTTTTGGGGATTAGAATCCAACTCTATACCACCACCCCCCTCCCCATTTCTTTCTGTTCAGGCTGCCTTAAAGAAAAAGAAAGAAAAAAGAATAAAAAGAGGAAAAATTGAACAAAAGGTCTGTTGCCACCAAAAGTATGTGTTATTGTGCCTCAGTTTTGACATTTGATTATATAATCTTTTTTGGTTAGAGGCAACCTGTAGCTAAGGATTCCCATACGTGAGGACTTAATCCTGCTCATTCACAGAGAAAGCAAAGTTGCTTAGCCTACTATCCACGAAGAACACATGCTATAGCTAAGTCCTCACAACTTTCTCACCTCCCCTAAATTATCTGCATAGTAACACTAATTGTCATTGCTATCCGGATAATGCTGCTGGTCATTGCTCTATCCGAATATTTGGTGCTGGCTACTATCTGCATACTGGCGCTGAATATCTGGATTTTTTTAAAACTGCTTTAGCCAGTTTTTAAAAAAAACATGCTGACTGCAATGGCTGACTTTTGACCTGAAAGCTTCTTCGTTTCTTACATAGGGGGTATATCCTCAAATGTTTTCCCACGGTCCCATAAATGGCTAAAGCAGCCTTGTCTGTAATGAGTAACTTTGTTTCTTCATCATTCAGATGAGAGATTAAGTGGTAGTAGAGTATTTTTTTATTCACAAGATGGTTAAAGGCCTGCAAAAAAGAACATCTCAATAGTCAAATCAGTTCACCACTTCTTCTTTCGTTAATTGTCCATTTTCCTTTGTTAGTGTCAAAATAATTTAAGGTAGTTTGTTCTTACAGCTTTGATGCCAATTTGTGACAGATCACATGGTCTATCAGAATGAGATTGGGATAAGAACCTTCTGATATAAACAGTCATCAGGACACACCTGGCCAGTCAGGTTTTCAGGGTAACCACAATATGTGTGTGTGAGGTTTTCAAACCGTGGAGACGATGTGTGCTAATCTATCTCATGCATATTCATTGTGGTTATCCTGAAAACATGACTGGTTAGATGTGTCATATGGCATCAACAGTGCATTTTGTTCCCTATGCTCATCTACATATGCACGCAGCTCAATGGACACTGGCTTCCCAGTGGTCTCAGGCCTGGGAGACGAAGTATTGGTCTCTACCCACCTAATTTAATCTCACCAGTGGTGGTAATCCCCAGAAAACGTCCTGGTAGTGTCATCTTTTCAGATGCTAGCACATCAATGTACCCTGATGAAGGATGTGTCCAAATTGGGCTGGGGAGCTCATCTGGGCTCTGGTCTCATCAGGAGTCACAACTTCACATAAATCTTACTTGTTACTTGTCTTAACCATATGTACTCATGTTAAAAAGTTCAGTTCTATGTAAACAGTTGAAACACACTGTTTCTCTGTGTTCTCTGTAAACCGTCCTGAATCGAAGAAGGACGATATATAAAAACTGTTAAATAAATAAATCTGCTGGAACTCAGAGCCATTCACAATGCTTTCAAAGTGTTCCAGGACCAAACATCAGCAGACGGAAAACACTCCCCACCCAAACAGTAATACATCTACTGCCAATAATTCGATATTCACTCATCCCGAATAGGCATATAAGTTAATGACATAACATCAACTCAATACCCACTCACCCCACTCACCCTAAACAAACATAATATAACATTGTTAATTACCTCGTACTGTCTAAATGTTACCCCTATGATAAATGCAACCCTCCAATTGCACTGTCTAGATGTTAAGTACTCCTATGTTGTCATGTTACCCCTATGTTAAATGTAGCCCTCCAGTTGTGATGTGACCACTTTGATTGTAGGATAAGGTGGTATACAAATCTGTTTAAATAAATAAATAAATAAATCTTCGACTTCGCACAGTTTTAGTCCAGGCGGACAATCAAGTAGCCATGTTCTACTTGAATAAGCAGGGTGGAACAGGCTCTAGGACCCTCCACAGTGAGGCCCTGCATCTTGTGGTCTTTTGCCATACAGCATCACATTCACCTGCATGTGGTGTATCTTCCAGGCAAACACAATGTCTTGGCAGGCAAACTGAGTTGAGTCCTTCCACCCCACGAGTGGTCTCTCCATGCAGGCAGTCACTCACATTTTTCAGATCTGGGGAACGCCAGAGATAGACCTGTTCACAAGTCCTCAGAATGCCAAGGTTCCTTGCATCTCCAGGAACAAGCAGGAATGAGTCTTCACATATGGGTATGTCGGTACCGACGGAGTCTGCACGGGAACTCTTCCCAGCGTCCAATAAATTATGTGACTGGCTATGCAATTTATACATTTTTCAGTGTTTCTTGTTTCACGTGCAATTGCGCCTGCAGATTTTCCTCAGTGCCACACATGTAAGTACAACAAGCATTCTCTCTCTCCCTTCTTTTTATTTGGTTTTGTGGAAGGTCATTAGTTTCATTGGTTTCACATTTACAATAATATCTCTATACGTCCCCTCCACTTCCTCCCTCCCCCCCTTCCCCCCCTCCTCCCCTTCTCCCCCTCCCTCCCCTCTCCCCTTCCTCCTCCCTCCCCTTCCCCCTTCCTTTCCCCCCTCCTCACCCTGTGAATATTATGTAGTACGTGTTTGATGAATATTTTGAATGTATAATCTAGCATATTTCATATACATTATTCCACCCTGCGTTTGGTTCTTATCTTGCACTCTGTTCATAAAATATATATGTTAATCTCCAGGAGCAAGCAGGAATGAGTCTTCACATATGGGTTTCGTCGGTACTGACGGAGCCTGCGCGGGAACGTTCCCCAGCGTCCAAAAGGAAAGCTTTTGGGAGTATCCCACAGCGCCTGCGCGCTGCCTTCCCGCCTTTCCCAACCGCCTCTCTCCAGTTCTTCTTTTCCGCGGAGCCAGCAGGTCGTGTTCATGTCACCGCTGAAGAATTTCTTTATTTTATTTTATTTCTTTAGTCGCGCGTCTGCCTTCTCGACGCTAGACCGGTACCGCTGGTCTTTTCTTTCTTTATTCAAAAAAAAACAAAAACCACCTGTTTTTTCATTTCAGTGCACTTTCTTCTTTGGCCTTAGGCCTAAGAAATTTTTCCTCATGGAAAAGCCCGCCTCTGGGTTTAAAAAATGCACGAAGTGCAGCGGCACTATTTCTGTCACCGACACCCATGAATGGTGTCTAAAATGTTTAGGTCCTGACCACTCCATTATAGATTGTGAGTCCTGTTCTATGATGTCTAAAAGAGGTCTACAGAATCGAGCAGCCAAGCTCAGTACCCTGTTTCCCTCTGATGCAGCTTCGGTTGCATCGACGTCTTCCAGGGCTTCTACTTCCTCACATGGATCTCAGGTAACCAAACTTAAGTCCAGCCGGTCCTCGAAGGGTAAGTCTCCCTCGAAGTATCGAGATGCCTCCGGGCTTGCCCTCGAGGAATCCGCACCGGCAAAATTACCCCGGCGGGAGGCCCCGGCTTCCAAAGCTTTATCTATGGGGTCACAGGTTGACATCGATGGCACGGCCTCGACCGATCACCTGTTGCCATGTTCTGGGGTACCGGTGGTTTCCACTGGTACCGACATCCAGACATTGGTTGCGCCAATGGATCAGAATATTCTGACCATGCAGCGTGCCATCACGGCATTCATACAAGCTGCGACACCTCCGGTACCACAACAAACTCCGTTGTCTGTACCGGTTCCGGCACCGGCACCAATATCTGTTCCGGTGCCAGTACCGATTGCATCGACATCGGCTTCGGTGTCAACTGCAGCGGTACCCTGTTCTGTGATGCCCATCGGTACCGAATCGGTACCAATCACTCCCGATGTCGATACCACTCAGTACGCGTATCGGGCTCTGCAGGAGCATCCAGACAGGCGATACTTCGATTCCTCCGAAGACTCTGATGAATCAGAGGCTTCTGTCGAAGCATCGGTACTCCTTCCTCAGGAGCCCTCTTCTCCAAAAAGAAGAATGTCTCCTCCAGAAGACTTGTCTTTTCAAGACTTCATTAGGGAAGTGGCCAGGAGCCTCTCCATTTCAGTGGCCCCTGAATCAGAGCCTAGAGCCAAAAAATTAGATATTTTACAATATCCTAAGGCCCCTAAAGAGGCAGCCACTTTACCAATACATGAGATTCTTTATGATCACATGTTGGGCATATGGGAGACTCCTCTCACCACTTCTCCTCATTCTCGTAGGTTGGACACCATGTACCGTGTTCCTCCTTGTCCTGGCTTTCATAGGACTCAGCTTCCTCACCACTCTGTTGTGGTGGAGTCTGCTATGAAGAAGATAAAGAGTGCAAAAAGACACTGATCTAATCCTCCAGGAAGAGAATGCAGAACCTTGAATGCTTTTGGCCGGAGAATCTTCCAGGCCAATATGCTTGCTGCCAGAATCAACTCCTATAGTCTCTATATGGGGATGTTTCTAAAGGAAGTTACAGATCATCTGCAAACTTTATCTCCTTTTATCTCAGAAGATAAAAGGGAGGAGTTTCTCACCTGGCTTAAACATGCCCAGGATGTTTCCAAATTTTCCAACCGTGCAGCCTTTGACTATTTTGAGTGTGCCAGCAGAGCCTCGGCTATTGCCATAGGTGCACGCAGAGTTGCTTGGTTACAAGCTTCTGATTTGGAACCCTAGGTCCAGGATGGATTAGGAAATCTTCCTTGTACAGGTGAAAACCTTTTTGGCAAGGATTGGCAAGCAAAGGCCACTCGGATGCTGAGAATTCTGCCTTAGATAGACTTTCAAAGTCTACTTCTGCTCCTGTTAGGAAAAGGTTATTCAAAAAGGCTTTCTTTCCCAAAAAGGGGAAATATTATCCTGCTTATGGTCAGCAGGCATCTTCCACAGGTCGTTTTGCTGCAAAGCGTCAGCAACAACCTAAACAAGCCAAGCCTAAGGCTGCAAGGACTGCTACGGCCCAACAGCCTCAGCCTCCTCAGGGCCTTTGACTTACAACTAGAGAATTTAGCCTTTCTGGCTCTAGAAGAACCAGAGCCTCTCACCATTCCAGGAAGGTTAGCTCACTTTGCTCCCAGATGGGAACAAGTCACGGCAGAGCAATGGACCCTCTCCATCATAAGGGAGGGGTACAAGCTTCATTTCTTAAACCTTCCTCCTCACACCATGGTGAGACAGTTCAATTCTCCAGCATCTCTCCTCAACCTTCTGGGTCAGGAGATTGCTACCCTTCTTGCCCAAAGGGCAATAGAAGAAGTACCCCTTCTTCAACAGGGCTCCGGGTTCTACTCCCCCTATTTTCTTATCCCAAAGAAAACAGGGGGCTACAGACCCATATTAGATCTCAGAGACTTGAACAAGTTTCTATGCAAGGAGAAATTCAAGATGATTTCTCTCGGTGCTCTCCTTCCATAACTTCAGAGTCAGGATTGGCTTTGTTCTCTAGATCTCAAGGATGCGTACACCCATGTCCTCATCCATCCAACACACAGAAGGTTCCTTCAGTTCCTTTATCAAGGAAAGCACTACCAATACAGAGTGCTTCCTTTCGGTCTGGCCTCTGCTCCAAGAGTGTTCACAAAATGCATGGCAGTAGTAGCTGCATTTCTACGCACTCTAGGAATATTTGTATTCCCATATCTGGATGACTGGCTCATCCGAGCTCCGTCCCAGTCAGAGGCCCAGGCTTCCCTAGCCTGCACAAGGCGTGTTCTTCAGTATCTGGGACTTGTAATAGACATCCCAAAATCCCATCTCACCCCTACTCAGTCATTAGAGTTCATAGGGGCCTTGCTGGATACCACAACTGCAAGGGCCTATCTTCCCCAGGCCCGTTGCCTACGCTTGGTGCAGTCTGCCTCACAAATTCAGTTAAAGTCCCATTTAACTGCTTGAGAGATGTTACAACTGTTAGGCCACATGGCATCCACCGTGCATGTGTTTCCTTACGCTCACCTTCACATGAGGGCAGCTCAGTGGACGCTGTCCACCCAATGGACCCAGGCATCAGGGTACCTGTCAGACAAAATAGCAACCTCCAGTCGCCTCTTCTGGTCTCTCCAGTGGTGGAAGTCCACTCAGAATCTGTTGCTGGGGTCCCCCTTTCAACAGGTGTTACCCCAAGCAACCCTTACAACAGATGCCTCCCCAAAGGGTTGGGGGGCTCATCTACAAGATCTCTCCACCCAATGCATCTGGTCTCCACAGGAGACATCTCTACATATCAACCTCTTAGAGCTCAGATCAATCTTTCTAGCTCTCAGAGTCTTCCACACCCTGCTCAGCTACAAGACAGTCCTCATCCATACGGACAACCAGGTAGCCATGTTCTACGTGAACAAGCAGGGGGGAACTAGCCCTCTGTCGCTTTGCAACGAAGCTCTGAGATTGTGGGCCTTCGCCAGAGAGCATCACATTCATCTCATGGCAGTGTATCTTCCAGGGGTTCAAAACTCTTGGGCAGACAGTCTCAGTCAAGTTCTGCTTCCACACGAATGGTCTCTCCATGGGGACCAGATAGCCAGGATCTTTCAAATTTGGGGTACCCCAGACATAGACCTGTTTGCAAGTCCGTGGAATGCCAAACTTCCCCGGTTCTGTTACAGGATTCCATGTCAAGGAGTTCAGGCCAGGGATGCCTTCCTCCTTCATTGGGGGCAAGACTTCCTCTATGCCTTCCCACCCATTCCCCTAATTCCCAAAACACTGTTCAAGCTTCAGAGAGACAAGGGGTCTATGATTCTCAAAGCACCACGTTGGCCACGCCAAGTGTGGTACCCTCTACTTCCACATCTCTCTCAAGCTCCCTCCCTGGACTTGGGATCTGCTCCAGACCTCCTGTCCCAGGAGCAGGGAACGTTGTGGCACCCAAATCCCCAGTCTCTTCACCTCAGGGCCTGGTTGCTGAAGGCGTAGACCTTCAGGATTTGCATCTTTCTCAGCAAGTGAAGGATATCCTTCATGCTTCCAGAAAGCCTTCCACCAGACGTTCCTATGCTTTTAAATGGAAGAGGTTTACCTTTTGGTGTGCACAGAAGGGTCTTAACCCTCTGGCAATACCTCTGAATTCTTTGCTGGAGTATTTGCTGCATTTATCCCATGCAGGCCTTAAAACAAATTCAGTAAGAGTCCATTTGAGTGCTATTGCAGCATCCCTTAAGCCTCTCAATGGACAGCCTATTTAATCTCATCCTCTTATAGCAAGATTCATGAGAGGCCTTCTTTTGACTAGACCTCCCATTATAACACCTCCAGTGGCATGGGACTTGAATCTGGTTATTGGCCAGCTTATGAAGCCACCCTTTGAGCCCTTAGCCACTACCTCCTTGAAATTTATTTCCTGGAAGGTTATTTTTCTCATTGCAGTCACTTCAGCTCGCCGCATCAGTGAGCTGCAAGCCTTGGTGGCTAATCCTCCTTATACAAGGTTCCATTATGACAAGGTAGTCCTCAGGACTAATCCACACTTTATGCCTAAAGTGGTCTCACCTTTTCATCTGAACCAGGAGGTTTATTTACCTGTCTTTTTTCCAGGACCTCATGTTTCAAGTGCAGAGAGGAATATTCATACCCTGGATTGTAAAAGAGCTCTTGCTTTTTGCTTACAAAGAACACAGCAACATAGGAAGTCCTCTCAACTCTTTGTTGCGTTTGATCCCCATCATTTAGGACTTCCAGTCTCTAAGAGGACTCTGTCCAATTGGATTGCTCAATGTATTTCTTTCGCCTACCAGAGTAAAAACCTTTCTCTGGAAGGCCATGTCACAGCTCACAATGAGGGCCATGGCAGCCTCTATGGCTCATCTAAATTCTGTGTCCATCGACCAAATCTGTCAAGCGGCCACCTGGGCGTCGGTTCATACCTTCACAGCCCATTACTGCTTAGACAAGGACTCCCGCCGGGATGCCTTGTTTGGTCAGGCTGTTCTCAAACACCTGTTCCATACTTAATCAACTCCTTCCCTCCATCCCTGGCTGGATGCCTGAGATTCATGGGTGGAGGTAGAGCCCTTCCCAGGGACTCACAACCTGGGTATTTTCCCAGGCATCTCTAGCTGGGGAGTCCCCATATGTAAAGACTCATTCCTGCTTGTTCCTGGAGATAGCACAGTTACTTACCTGTAACAGGTGATCTCTGGGAACAGCAGGAATAAGTCTTCACAACCCACCCACCTCCCCTAGGAGTTGTATCTCTCTATCTTTCTTTCCTTTCCTCACTCTCTTTTTGTCTCAGCTTTAAAACTCGAACTGGAGAGAGGCGGTTGGGAAAGGCGGGAAGGCAATGCGCAGGCGCTGTGGGATGCTCCCAAAAGCTTTCCTTTTGGACGCTGGGGAGCGTTCCCGCGCAGGCTCCGTCGGTACCGACGAAACCCATATGTGAAGACTTATTCCTGCTGTTCCCAGAGATCACCTGTTACAGGTAAGTAACTGTGCTTTCATGTATTTTACATTTTTTATGAGCATTCTTCATGTATTTTAGTTTTTATTCACAAGTAGAGTTTTTATTTGTTCATATTTTATGTTTTAACATTTATATGGTTTTAAATAGTTATGGTTATTTATGTTATATTTTTATTAAATATTATATTGTTTAGCTGTGTGCCCCCTGAAGAAGGCTACGGCCGAAACGCGTAGGGGTTTCAATAAACCTGTTCCACCAATCTATGACTCTTGCTTCTTGTGTTTTCCTGGGATTTACTGCAAGAGCAGGTGCTCCTCTTTGTGTTTCCTCTACCTGTTCTACCAGGGGATTCTCCCTTCTGGAGTTGTCTCCCCCCCTTGTTACCTTAGGGCAGCCCATCAGACAATCGGAAATCCTACCAGGTCTGTTTCTTTTTCCTAATCTAAAAGAGGGAGAGGGAAAAGAGTTTTTCTCCAGGACCAAGCAGGAAGTCAGTCCTCACATATGGGTGTCATCGACGCCGATGAAGCCCCAGTGGAGCATTTCCCCAGCTTTCTAAGAAAGCCTTTGGGAATGCAGACACGCATGCGCGGTTCCCTTCCCGCCTAAAGGTGCCATCTTACCCCAGTCTCTCTTTTTCCATGAAGCCCACCGGACGTGTGTCCTGTCATCCCGGATAAAAGTTTGATTTTTTCGGCGATTCTCGCTATTTTTTCTTCCCAGTTCAACGCCGGTTCCCCTCCCGCCGGGTTCAGTACACCGGTATTGAGCCCGATTCTTCTTATTCGGTTTTTGCCCTTCGTGGCTGGCGTTCGCGCCCTTTTTTGCTTTTTCCCTGGAAGGCCGGTCCTTTGACCTCGCGGGGACTCTCTTTTTCCCCGATGGCTTCCAGCGGTTTTAAAAAGTGATCGGTGTAAGAAGTTGATGTCTCTCACCGACACACACGACTGCTGCCTTCGGTGCCTCGGTCCTGATCACGACCCTAAGACGTGTGCACCATGTGGGAAGATGTCTTCCAAGGCACTGCGAAATCGCCAGCAGCAGAAAGAAAGGCTTTTCTCGGACTCAGCCTCCGGCTGGGCCCGGACCTCATCTGAGGCCTTGACATCTCGGGATCCGGATCCTGATCGCCATCAGGGCTCCTCGGACAGGGGGTCCCCCAACTGGGAACGCAAGAGGAAGAAGCGACTCGTGAGGGCGTTGTCGGAGGAGGTCCCTGGCTCCTCGAGGGCCAGGTCTAAGACCCCCGACCGTCGCCTCGGGCCCGTGGAACAAGAGAAGCCTGCCAAAGTTCCTTGCGTGGAGCCGGAGTCTGCTGGACATGTAAGCCCTGTGGTCCTCGAGGACTCTCCTCCCAGAGAGCCGACGTCGGGCCCGGCACCGCCGGGGCTCGAGTCGGTGGCTGCTGCATCTCCCGAGCTGAGTCTCAGGATGACAGCCTTGGAGTGCAGACTGTCTGCCTTCATGGAGCAGCAGCGGGCACTGATGGCCAGCCTGTCTGGCGCATCTGCCCCGACCACCGGGACATCGACATCGAAGTCGACCCCGGAGACCGAGCCGATACTCGAGTCCATGATGGCTCGAGGTCGACCTCGGTCGCGGTCTCCCTCGACCTCCCGTTCGGGACCGAGGGCGTCGATGCCGGTGCCTCTTGCATAGGGGCGGGTGCTCCAGGGCCCCGCGGGGTCAGATCCTGACTCCTCGTCGGACGAGTCCGCCTGGGAGACGGAGGATGAGGAGTCCCCCGACACATTCAAGACTCTGTGCTTCCCATCGTACTCACCGCAGTCTGAACCCCGGAGTAGATCCCCTCCGGAGGATACCCGGTTCTCGGAGTTTGTCCGGGATATGGCCACCGCGTTGGCTATCCTGGCGGACCCCGAGGAAGAGCCTCGAGCCGAAGAGCTCGAGGCCCTGCAGTACGACTCTCCTCCGAAGGAGGCCTTTACTGTCCCGGTTTCTCCGATGCTGGAACGTCTCCTCTTCCGGATGTGGGAGGCACCGGCCTCGGCGCCGGTTCTAAGCAAGCGGGTCGATTCAATCTATCGACTCCGGAAGAGCCCTGGCTTTCAAAAGGCGCAGCTACCACACCATTCCATGGTGGTGGAACCGGCCATGCATCGCCTGAAAAGTCAGAAGATGCACTCTGCAGTGCCCCCCGGCAGGGAGGCCCAGAACCTCGATGGTGTTGGCAGAAAGTGCTTCCAGGGCTCGATGCTTGCTTGCCGTGTCCAGTCTTACCAGCTGTACATGGGCATGTACTTGCGAGACCTGGAGTTGGCCGGGTTCTCCGCTGGTCTCGCCAGGGAGCCCTTGCAGAGATTCAAGTCCTTGTCCTCTGGGATTCAGGACAGCTCGAAGTTTATGTCCCGTATCGCCTACGATGGCTTCGAGGCTTCGGCCCGAGTTGCGGCAGCCGGCATCACGGCTCGATGCCAGGCATGGCTGCAGTCATCGGACCTCGAGCCATGGGTTCAGGACAAGTTGGTCGATGTCCCTTGCCGAGGTGAGAACCTTTTTGGCAAGCCCATGGCCGAGAAGGCCGCACAGCTCGAGACTGAGCACCTTACAAGGACAAGGCTGTCTAGAAAGACCTCTGCCCCTTCTCACAAGAAGAAGGCCTCGGGTAAGAAGCCCTTTTACCCGAGGAAGGGCACTGCCTACAAACAGTACCCTCAGTATCAGGCCGGCCCCTGCTCCCACTCAGCAGGGTGGGGGTTTTTGACTCCTTGAGCGTAGTGTCTCAGTCCCTGCTCTCCCAACCCTGCACAGGAGGTCGCCTCACCCTCTTTGCCCACCAGTGTACCCACATCACTGGGGACAGTTGGGTGTTGAACATAGTCCACAGGGACAATGCCCTACATTTTCACCAACTGCCTCTGCCATACTTTCCAGGGGATCCTCCAAGGCCTCCCCTGCACACAGATCTTCTCCTTCAAGAGCTCCAAGGTCTGTTGGTGGACAGGGCGGTGGTGCCTGTGCCTCCCCACTTGCAAGGTCAAGAGTTCTACTCCAGGTATTTCCTGGTACCCAAAAGAACTGGTGGCCTTCGACCTATTCTGGACCTCAGGAACCTCAACAAGTTCCTAGAGAAAGAAAAGTTCAAGATGCTTACTCTTGGAACACTTCTGCCCTACCTCCAGCAGGGAGATTGGCTATGCTCCTTAGATCTAAAGGATGCGTACGCTCACATCCTCATTCATCCAGACCACAGAAAGTACCTCAGGTTCATTGTGGGAGGAAACCATTATCAGTACAGAGTACTGCCTTTTGGCCTGACTTCCGCTCCCAGAGTCTTTACCCAAATGCCTGGCAGTGGTGGCGGCCTATCTGAGAAATCAAGGCATCTTTGTCTTTCCCTATCTGGACGACTGGCTCATCAGAAGTCAGATGTGCCAGGAGGCTCGACAGGCCACCCTCAGAACTATTGCTCTCCTTCAAAGCTTGGGATTTATCATAAACTTCGCAAAGTCCACTTTGCTCCCCTCCCAGAACTTGGAGTTCATAGGGGCAAGGCTGGACTCTGTCCTGGCCAAGGAATTCTTGCCAGCAAACAGGGCCCAAAGACTGATGGACTTAGCAAATCAGTTTTTCAGCGAGTCAGTGGTCTCCGCCAGACTTTGCCTGAGGCTACTTGGCCACATGGCTTTGACAGTTCATGTAACCCCCAATGCCAGGCTCCATATGGGGCCTGCACAGTGTTGCCTTCGGAGTCAGTGGTCACAGGCCACAGGCAGCCTCAGAGACAGAATAAGGATGTCCAGACCATTTCTGGACTCCCTCAGCCGGTGGCTGCACCCACCCAATCTACTAAAAGGAGTGCCCTTTCAAATTCCTGGGTACACAGTGGTACTGACCACAGACGCCTCCCTGCAGGGCTGGGGAGCTCATTGTCTGAACAAGTGCACCCAGGGCCTGTGGTCTCCTTGGGAGGCTGCACAGCAGATCAATCTCCTATAACTCAGGGCTATTCGCTTAGCACTCAAAGCTTTCTCTCCTACCCTGGCTCATCGGGGTCCAGACTCCTTTGTCAGGAGGCTCAGGACCTTTGTTCATTTGCCCTCAAGCACAACATGCTCCTCAAGGCGGTGCACCTTCCAGGCCAGGAAAACTACCTGGCCGACAGGTTGAGCAGAGTTTTGCAGCCCCACGAGTGGCAGCTGCATCCCTTGGTAGTTCAGAAGATCTTCCTAAAATGGGGTCTCCCTTTGATAGATCTGTTTGCCAGTCCACTGAACAAGCAACTGCCAAAGTTCTGCTCCAGGCAACCGCATCCTCTTCGGATAGCAGCAGATGCTTTTCTGATTCCCTGGTCTCAAGGCCTCCTGTATGCGTTTCCTCCCACGCCCTTGGTGGCCCGAACTCTGTTCAAGATCCTTCAGGACAAGGCCTCGGTCCTGCTGGTGGCTCCCAGGTGGCCGAGACAGCCTTGGTTTCCACTTCTGCTTCAGCTGGCGGTGGATCCCCCACTGCCTCTGGGGTTGCAACCCGACCTTCTCTCTCAGGAGCAGGGTTCCCTTCTGCACCCCAATCTCAAAGCTCTCAATTTGATGGCCTGGAGGCTGCAAGGGTAGTTTTGGCTCCCTGGGGCCTACCTCGGGAAGTTGAGGAGGTTGTCTTAGCCTCTAGGAAACAGTCCACTAGGAAAACCTATGCTCTCAAATGGAAGAGGTTTTCTGTGTGGTGTCAGCTACGTACAGAGGATCCTTTCTCCTGTACTGTACCAGTGGTGCTTCAGTACTTACTGCACTTGTCCAATCAGGGACTTAAGTCTAATTCTGTTCGGGTCCACCTCTCAGCTCTAGCAGCTCACCACTCACTGGTGGAAGGACATTCTCTGTCGGTTCACCCCTTGGTGTCCCGCTTTCTCAGGGGCTTGCTTTTGCTCAAGCCTCCAATCCATCCTCCTGCCCCTGAGTGGGAGTTGAATGTGGCCTTGCAGCAGCTGACTCGCCCTCCCTTTGAGCCGATGGCTACTTGCCCTCTATGCTTCCTGTCCTGGAAGACACTCTTCTTGATAGCCCTTACCTCGGCTAGGCGAGTGAGTGAGCTTCAGGCCCTGGTCTGTGATAGGCCTTACACTCGCTTCTATGGGAACAGGGTAGTCCTTAGGACTCATCCAAAGTTCCTCCCAAAAGTTGTCTCCTCCTTCTACCTTAACCAAGAGGTGGTTCTTCCAACATTCTTCCCTAGGCCTCATGCAAGCCAGGCTGAAGCAGTTCTGCATACCCTGGACTGTAGGAGGGCCTTATCCTTCTACCTTGACCATATGCAGGGGCATAGAAGGGCTACTCAGCTCTTCGTATCCTTTGACCCTAATAAGTTGGGGTTGGCTGTGTCCAAGCGTACCTTGTCCATCTGGGTGGCTGACTGTATCACCTGGGCTTACAAGGCGGCTGACCTTCCTTTGCAGGGTCGGGTCACAGTTCACCGTGTCAGGGCAATGGCTGCCTCAGTGGCTCATCTCCGCTCTGTACCCTTGGTAGACATCTGCAGGGCTGCAACTTGGTCTTCAAGCCAGACTTTTGCGGCCCATTACTGTCTGGAGAGGGAGTCCCGTAGGGACAGTGCTTTTGGCCAAGCAGTACTCCGGAATCTCTTTGAGGTTTATGCAACGCCTGCCCTCCTGCCCTCTGTTGGGCTACCGGTGGAGGTTGTGTCAGTGAAAAGCCTTTCTTTGCTGCTGGGACTAGAGGGATTTCTCTTG
The DNA here is from genome assembly GCA_033557465.1 of Ichthyophis bannanicus. Taxonomy (NCBI): domain Eukaryota; kingdom Metazoa; phylum Chordata; class Amphibia; order Gymnophiona; family Ichthyophiidae; genus Ichthyophis; species Ichthyophis bannanicus. The sequence continues at coordinate 301,606,444 of CM066033.1, forward strand.
TTCAGCCTGGGTTCCTCGGTAGCCCAGAACTAGGGAGTCACCCATATGTGAGGACTGACTTCCTGCTTGGTCCTGGAGAAAGAGTAGATACTCACCTGTAACAGGTGTTCTCCAGGAGCAGCAGGAATCAGTCCTCACAACCCTACCTGCTCCCCTGGGAGTTGCAGTTGTACATAGTTTGTTTTTAATTTTTTTGTGTGCTGTTCTTAGCTATGTCATTTGACTGAGGTAAGATGGCACCTTTAGGCAGGAAGGGAACCGTGCATGCGTGCCTGCATTCCAAAAGGCTTTCTTAGAAAGCTGGGGAAATGCTCCGCTGGGGCTTCATCGGTGTCGATGACACCCATATGTGAGGACTGATTCCTGCTGCTCCTGGAGAACACCTGTTACAGGTGAGTAACTACTCTTTCTCCGCTGCCCTGGTACGTTGCTGCAGATACAGCAATTCCTAGTGGTTAAGCCACTGGTTCTGTCCACCACACAACCAGGGATTCTCCTCCACTAGCAATCCTTCTAGCCTCAGTGCTAAGTCCAAAACAGGTTATCAACCTCGTTTGGGAAACCCTCTTATCACAGTCTGGTTGGTTAACTTCTATTCTTTGCCCCCTTGTCCTGGGCAGAATACTAGTTACCTGCTGGCTTTCCACAGCCAGTTTTTCTTCTACAGAGTAGCTTTGCACTATGGGCCCTTGCTAGAGAGCATTAGTATCTTGCCTAGCAGATAACCCCAGATGGTTAAAAGGGGTTCACCCAGTCATGTTTCCATGACTGGTAGGTATTTCCTAACCTTACCTTCTCATCTTAAATCTCTTTTGAGACATCAGTCTCGGGCCTTTCATTACGTGAAAACCTAAAGAAGGGCCAATTCCCTGGCTTGGCCCATATCTCCTTTGGTCTTCTTGTCAGAGATAATTTTCTTCAATGGCAGCTAGAGGACGCCCAATACCCCCTTGCCCTCATAGGCAAGTCACTAGGGTATTTTCCTCCAGTGGCGTCCTCTATCCATTCTCCATATGGCAATCCTGGAGACATCTGGACTTCCTGCCTACAGTCTGAAGTTATCCTCTGCCTTTTTCACGTAGGCCATCCTGGTTATTCAAGAGCTCAAATTCTGAAAATAATCCAGACAACTTCTTGTCAGGGAGACCTCTCCTCTGACTCTGCCAATCATAACCAGGAAAAGAGTTTTCTCTGTATATCTATTCAAGCAGGTATTAACCTTCTTGCTCTTAGATGAATCTTCTTCTCTCCCTATATCCCTAAGGGGGATGAGCCACTACCTCCTTGAAATTTCTATCTCCAGGAACAAGCAGGAATGAGTCCTCACATATGGGTACGTCGGTACCGACGGAGCCTGCGCGGGAATGCTCCCCAGCTACCCAAAAAGGAAAGCTTTTGGGAGCATCCCACAGCGCATGCGCGCTGCCTTCCCGCCTTTCCTAACCAACTCTCCTCAGTTCTTCTTTTCCGCGGAGTCAGCAGGTCGTGTTCCTGTCACCGCTGAAGAAGTTCTTTATTTTAATTTATTTCTTTGGTCGCGTGTCTGCCTTCCCCGACGCCGGACCGGTACCGCCGGTCTTTTCTTTTCTTTTCTTTCTAAAAAAAAAAAAATATATATATTTTTTTCCTCACTTGGTGTATTTTTCTTCTTAGGCCTCCAGGCCCACAAGAAATTTTTCCCTCATGGAAAAACCAGCCTTCGGGTTCAAAAAATGCACTAAGTGTAGCGGTACAATTTCTGTTACAGATACCCATGAATGGTGTCTTAAATGTTTGGGTCCTGAACACTCCATTCCGGATTGCCAGTCCTGCTCTTCAATGTCTAAATGAGGGTTACAGAACCGAGCAGCCAAGCTCCATGTGCTGTTTCCCACGGATGCACCGGCAGTGGCATCGACATCTTCCAGGTCTTCCTCTCCCGATGGGTCTCAGGTAACCAAACATAATCCTAGCAGGTCCTTGAAGGGCAAATCTCCCTCTAAGTATCGAGATGCCTCCGGGCTTGCCCTCGAGGATCCTGCCCCAGCCAAACAACCCCGGCGGGAAGCTCCGGCTTCCAAAGCTCCTCCTATGGGGTTACAGGTTGACATCGATGGCACGGCCTCGACCGATCACCTGTTAGACTGCTCTGGGGTACCAGCACAATCTCCCGGTACTGACATCCAGGCAGTCGTGGCGTCCATGGATCACACTGTTCAATCCATGCAGCAGGCTATAATGGCTTTTATTAAAGCTGCGATGCCCACGGTACCGCAACGAGTCCCGCTGTCGGTACCGGCGCAGGTACCGGTTCCAGCACAGATACCGGTACCAACTGCATCGACATCGGCCAGGATACCGACTCAGGTTCCTTGTCCAGGGCTATTTCTCGGTACCGATCTGGTACCAGGGACGCCCGATGTCGGTACCGATCGATACGCGTATCGATCGTTGGAAGGGGACAGATGATACTTCGATTCCTCTGATGATTCTGATTTATCAGATGAGTCTCCTGAAGTATCCATTACCCTTCCTGAGGAGCCTGCTTCTCCAAAAAGGAGAATGTCTCCTCCAGAGGATTTGTTGTTTCAAGACTTCATAATAGAAGTAGCTAAAGGACTCTCTATTTCAGTAACCTCTGAAGCAGAGCCTAGAGCAAAAAAATTAGATATTTTAGGATACTCTAAGGCTCCCAGAGAGGCAGTCACCTTGCCAATTCATGAAATTCTTCATGAACATATGATTGACTTATGGGAGACTCCTCTCACCCTTTCTCCTCATTCTCGCAGATTGGACACTATGTACCGTGTCCCTCCTTGTCCTGGATTTCAGAAAACTCAGCTTCCTCACCACTCCATTGTGGTGCAGCCAGCTATGAAAAGGATAAAGAGTACCAAAAGATACTCTTCTGTTCCTCCAGGAAGAGAATGCAGGACCTTGGATGCTTTTGGTAGGAAAATCTTCCAAGCCAGCATGCTTATTGCCAGAATCAACTCATATAGCCTTTATGTGGGTATGTTTCTAAAGGAGGTTGCACAAAAACTGCACACCTATCTCCCTTTTATTCCAGAGGATAGAAGGGATGAGTTCCTCCTTTGGCTTAAGCATACTCAAGACATTTCAAAGTTTTCCAACAGGGCAGCCTTTGACTCCTTTGAAGGTGCCAACAGAGCCTCAGGCATTGCCATAGCTGCTCGCAGAATTGCTTGGCTCCAGGCTTCTGATCTAGAAGATCGCCTGGTAACATGCCTGCCTGGTGCGAAGGTAGCGGACCTCACGCACCGCCTAGATAGGATCATAGATAGTGCTGGGGAGGAGTCTGCTGTCTTGGTACATGTTGGTACCAATGACATAGGAAAATGTGGTAGGGAAGTTCTGGAGGCTAAATTTAAGCTTTTAGGTAGGAAGTTGAAATCCAGAACTTCCAGGATAGCGTTCTCCGAAATGCTTCCTGTTCCACGTGCAGGACCCAAAAGACAGGCAGAGCTCCGGAGTCTCAATGCGTGGATGAGACAATGGTGCAAGGATGAGGGTTTTGGATTTGTTAGGAACTGGGGAACATTCTGGGGAAAGGAGGGGCTCTTCCAAAGGGATGGGCTTCACCTTAATCAGGATGGAGCCAGACTGCTGGCATTAACCTTTAAAAAGGAGATAGAGAAGCTTTTAAACTAGAAAATAGGGGAAAGCCGACAGTCGCCCAGGAGTACATGGTTCGGACGAAGGTATCCTTGAAGGATACTACCAAAAGCAGTGAGGTTCCAAAAAAGAGTATAGTAGCCCAAATGCCCTTGAGTAAGGTGCAGACAGAGCGTAAAGATTCCAAATTACCCATGCCTACCATTAGCCAGATTAATATTAATAAAATACAGTCTCCAAAATGCTTGTATGCAAATGCTAGAAGTCTAAACAATAAGATGGGATAGTTAGAATATATAGCACTAAATGAGAGGTTAGATATGATTGCAATCACAGAGACATGGTGGAAGGAGGATAACCAGTGGGACACTGTGATACCTGGATACAAACTATATCGTAATGATAGAACTGATCAAATTGGTGGAGGAGTTGTGCTCTATGTTAGAGAGGGCATTGAGTCAGAAAGAATTAAAGTTTTGCAGGAAACAAAATTTGCTGTAGAATCTCTATGGATTGAAATTCCATGTAAAAAAGGGAAGGCGATGGCAGTGGGAGTGTACTATCGACCGCCTGGCCAGAATGAACAAATGGATGATGAAATGCTCAAAGAAATCAAGGAAGCTAACAAAAGTCACAGCAGAGTAGTAATAATGGGTGATTTCAATTACCCTGGTATCGACTGGGTCAGTGTTACGGCAGGACAAGCTAGGGAGATAAAGTTTCTAGATGAAATAAATGACTGCTTCTTGGAGCAGCTGGTTCATGAACCGACCAGAGGGGAAGCCATACTGGACCTAGTCCTTAGTGGAACGCCAGATCTGGTACAAGAAATAAGGATGTTGGGACCACTTGGCAGTAGTGATCATAGCATGATCGTGTTTGATTTAATTAGTGGAGGAGGGATAGTAAAGAAATCCACAGTACTACCTTTTAACTTTCGAAAGGGAGACTATGATAAAATGAGGAATATAGTTATGAAAAAACTAAAAGGAGCGGTTGCAAAGGTTAAAGGCTTACAGCAAGCTTGGGTGTTATTTAAAAATACTATCCTCGAAGCCCAGACCAGCTGTATTCCACGCATTAAGAAAAGTGGAAGAAAGTCCAAAAAACTGCCAGCATGGGTTTAAAGGTGAGGTCAGAGAGGCTGTTGCTGCCAAAAAAGAATCCTTCAGGAAATGGAAAAAAGAGTCAAACGAAGAAAACTGGAAACAGCACAAGCACTGGCAAGTTAAATGCAAAGCATTGATAAGGCACGCAAAGCGAGAATTTGAAAAGGAACTTGCTATGGAAGCAAAAACACGAAATAAAGACTTTTTCAAGTACATTCGTAGCAAAAGGCCTGTGAGAGAGTCCGTTGGGCCATTACATGATAGAGGGGTAAAAGGGGCAGTAAGAGGAGACGAGGCTATAGCAGAGAGACTGAATGAATTCTTTGCTTCGGTATTTACTGAGGAAGATGTAGGGATGTTACCCAAATCTGAAGTGGTATTTAAAGGTGATACTGCAGAGGAATTGAGAGAAATATCGCTACACTGGGAAGATATATTACAACTATTTGATAAACTGAATAGTAGCAAATCACCTGGATCGGATGGTATACATCCAAGAGTGTTGAAAGAACTGAAATATGAGATTGCGGACCTGCTATTGGTAATCTGTGAACTTTCATTAAAATCATCTGTAATACCTGAAGATTGGAGGGTCGCCAACGTAACACCAATCTTTAAAAAGGGTTCCAGGGGTGACCCGGTTAATTACAGACCAGTGAGTTGACGTCAGTACCGGGGAAAATGGTAGAAACCATCATAAATAACAAAATTACACAGCACGTAGATAGTCATGGCCTAATGGGAGACAGCCAACATGGCTTTAGACAAGGAAGATCTTGTCTTACTAATCTGATATGTTTTTTTGAAGGTGTGCATAAACAGGTAGACAAAGGTGAGTCGGTTGATATAGTGTATCTGGACTTTCAGAAAGCTTTTGATAAAGTCCCTCATCAGAGACTTCTGGCGAAACTAAAAAGTCATGGGATAGGAGGCAGTGTACTATTGTGGATCGGGAACTGGTTAAAAGATAGAAAGCAGAGGGTAGGGCTAAATGGCCAATATTCCCAATGGAAAAAGGTGAATAGTGGAGTACCCCAGGGATCTGTACTGGGTCCGCTACTTTTTGACATATTCATAATGACCTGGAAAAGGGAATAACGAGTGAGGTTATCAAATTTGCAGATGATACAAAACTGTTTAAAGTTGTTAAAACCCAAGAGGATTGTGGAAAACTGCAGGAGGATCTGGATAAATTGGAAGACTGGGCATCCAAATGGCAGATGAAATTCATTGTGGACAAGTGCAAAGTTATGCACCAAGGAAAGAACAACCCACACTATAGTTACACAATGCAAGGTTCCACATTGGGAACCACCACCCAGGAAAAAGATTTAGGTGTCATCGTGGATAACATGTTAAAACCCTCTGCCCCAGTGTGCAGCGGCAGCCAAGAAAGCAAATAGAATGCTAGGTATCATAAGGAAAGGAATGGAAAATAAAACAAAGGATATTATAATGCCTCTGTATCGTTCCGTGGTACGACCGCACCTTGAATATTGTGTGCAGTTCTGGTCACCGTATCTTAAAAAGGACATAGCATTATTAGAAAAAGTACAGAGAAGAGCCACCAAAATGGTGAAGGGGATGGAAGGCTACTCCTATGAAGAGAGGCTACAAAGGTTGGGGCTCTTCAACCTGGAAAAGAGAAGGCTGAGGGGATAGAGGTCTATAAATTAATGAATGGAGTGGAGCGGGTAAACGTGGATCAATTGTTTACACTATCAGAATATAGAAAGACTAGGGGACATGCAATGAAGCTACAGGGTAAACTATTTAAGACAAATAAGAGAAAATATTTTTTCACTCAACGTGTAATCAAACTCTGGAATTTGTTACCGGAGGATGTAGTAAGAGCTGTTAGTGTAGCTGGGTTTAAAAAAGGTTTGGACAAGTTCCTGGAGGAAAGGTCCATAAACCACTATTAAAAAGGGACCCAGGATAATCAATGCTTGACCCAGTACAAGCATTGTGGAACCTGTGTCTTTTGGGGATATTGCTAGGTACATATGATCTAGATTGGCCACTGTTGGAAACAGGATACTGGGCTTGATGGACCTCGGTCTGACCCAGTATGGCATATCTTATGTTCTTAGAACCCTGGGTTCAGGATGGCTTAGGAAATCTGCCCTGTACGGGTGAAAATCTTTTTGGCAAAGAGTGGCAAATAAAAGCCACTCAAATGGATGCAGAGAATTCTGCTCTGGATAGACTTTCCACGTCAACCTCCATTCCAGCCAAGACAAAATCTTTCAAAAAGCCTTTTTACAAAAGGAGCAGATTTCCTTCCACTTCTGGCCAACAATCTTCTACAGGTCGCTTTGCTACTAAGCGTCAGCAACCTAAACAGGCCAGGCCTAAACCTGCAGGGGCTGCTACAACTCAGCAGTCCCAACCCCCTCAGGGTTTTTGACTTGATACTAGAGAACTTAACCTTTCTGGCTCTACAACAGCCAGAACCTCTCACCATTCCAGGAAGGTTAGCTCATTTTGCTCCCAGATGGGAGCAAATCACATCAGAGCAGTGGACCCTCTCCATCATAAGAGAGGGCTACAAACTTCATTTCTCAGACCTTCCTCCCTACACCATGGTGAGACACTTCAATTCTCCCACATCTCTTCTCGACCTTCTGGATCAGGAGGTGACTACCCTTATGGCCCAGAGGGCCATAGAAGAAGTTCCTCTTCTTCAACAGGGGTCAGGGTTTTACTCCCCCTATTTTCTCTTTCCAAAGAAAACAGGGGGATACAGACCCATTCTAGATCTCAGAGAATTGAACAAATTCCTATGCAAGGAGAAGTTCAAGATGCTTTCTCTAGGCACTCTCCTTCCATACCTGCAGAGTCAGGATTGGCTTTGTTCTCTAGATCTCAAGGATGCGTACACTCATGTCCTCATCCATCCATCTCACAGAAAATTCCTACGTTTTCTGTTCCAGGGAAAACATTACCAATACAGAGTCCTTCCTTTCGGTCTGGCCTCTGCTCCAAGAGTGTTCACCAAATACATGGCAATAGTTGCTGCATTTCTACGCACTCTGGGGATATTTGTCTTCCCATATCTGGACGACTGGCTCATCCGAGCTCCAACCCAGTCGGAGGCTCAGATCTCCCTGAACCGCACCAGGCACATTCTGCAATACCTGGGACTTGTGGTAAACCTCCCAAAGTCCCAGCTTACCCCTACTCAGTCCCTGGAATTCATAGGGGCCTGGTTGGACACCACTTCTGCAAGGGCCTATCTCCCTCAGGCCCGTTGTCAACGTCTAATGCAGTTAGCCTCCCAGATTCAGTCAAAGAGCCACTTAACTGCCAGGGAGATGCTACAGCTGCTAGGCCATATGGCTTCCACAGTACATGTGGTACCCTATGCTCGCCTACACATGAGAGCAGCTCAATGGACTTTCTCCACCCAGTGGACTCAAGCTTCAGGAGCTCTCTCAGACCAAATAGCAACCTCCAAACGTCTCTTTTGGTCTCTCCAATGGTGGATGTCCACTCAAAATCTGTTGCTGGGGTCCCCCTTTCAACCTTTGTTGCCCCAGGCAACCCTCACAACAGATGCCTCCCAAACAGGTTGGGGAGCTCATCTACAAGACCTCTCCACCCAAAGGCACTTGGTCCCCACAGGAGACCTCTCTTCATATCAACCACTTGGAACTTCGAGCAGTATTCCTAGCTCTCAAGGTCTTTCATACCCTCCTCAGCTACAAGACAGTCCTCATTCATACGGACAATCAAGTAGCCATGTTTTACATAAACTAGCAAGGAGGAACTGGCTCTCTGTCGCTTTGCAACGAAGCTCTAAGATTATGGGCCTTCGCCAGAGAGCATCAAATCCATCTCCTGGCAGTATACCTCCCAGGAATCCAAAACTCTTGGGCAGACAGACTCAGTCGAGTTCTGCTTCCACACGAATGGTCCCTGCACATGGATCAGGTACTCAGAATCTTCCAGGAATGGGGAACCCCGGACATAGACCTCTTTGCAAGTCCGTGGAATGCCAAACTTCCCCGGTTCTGTTCCAGAATTCCGTGTCAGGGAGCTCAGGCCAAGGATGCCTTCCTCCTTCATTGGGGTCAGGACTTCCTGTATGCCTTTCCACCCATTCCTTTGATTCCCAAGACTCTGTTCAAACTCCAGAGGGATCAAGGATCTATGATCCTCATAGCTCCACGCTGTCCACGCCAAGTGTGGTACCCTCTACTTCTGCATCTCTCCCAAGCCCCCTCCCTGGACTTGGGAGCTGCACCAGACCTTCTGTCCCAGGAGGAAGGGACTTTGTGGCATCCAAATCCCAAGTCCCTTCACCTCAGAGCTTGGTTACTGAAGGCCTAGACCTTCAAGAATTCAATCTTTCTCAGCAAGTGAAGGATATCCTCCATGCTTCCAGGAAGCCTTCCACTAGGCGTTCCTATGCTTTTAAATGGAAACGATTTTCCATTTGGTGTGCTCAAAAGGGTCTTGACCCTCTGGCACTTCCTGTGAATTCTCTATTAGAATATCTCCTGCATCTCTCTAATGCAGGCCTTAAAACTAATTCAGTAAGGGTCCATTTGAGTGCTATTGCAGCATCCCTTAAGCCTCTCAATGGACAACCTATTTCCTCTCATCCTCTTATTGCAAGATTCATGAGAGGCCTAACTTTAACTAAACCTCCCATTCGACCTCCTCTGGTGGCATGGGACTTAAACTTGGTTCTTGGTCAGCTTATGAAGCCACCTTTTGAACCCTTAGCCACTACCTCCTTGAAATTTCTTTCCTGGAAGGTTATTTTCCTTATTGCAATCACTTCTGCTCACCCCATCCGTGAACTGCAGGCCTTAGTGGCTAATCCACCTTATACAAGGTTCCATCATGATAAGGTAGTCCTTAGGACAAATCCTCACTTTATGCCTAAAGTGGTCTCACCTTTTCATCTTAATCAAGAGGTATATTTACCTGTCTTTTTTCCAGCTCCTCATGCATCCAGTGCAGAGAGGAACCTTCATACTCTAGATTGTAAAAGAGCTCTTGATTTTTACTTACACAGGACACAGCAACATAGAAAGTCTTCCCAGCTTTTTGTTGCTTTTGATCCTTCTCATTTAGGACTTCCAGTCTCTAAAAGAACACTGTCCAGTTGGATTGCTCAGTGTATTTCGTTTGCTTACCAGAGTAAGAACCTTTCTCTGGAGGGCCATGTCACAGCTCACAATGTGAGGGCCATGGCCACCTCTATCGCTCATCTTCATTCTGTGTCCATCGACCAGATCTGTCGAGCAGCCACCTGGGCCTCGGTTCATACCTTCACAGCCCATTACTGTTTGGACAAGGACTCCCGCCGGGATGCCTTGTTTGGTCAGGCTGTCCTCAGACACCTGTTCCATTCTTGAACAAATCCTGCCCTCCTTCCCTGAATGGATGCCTGAGATCCATAGGAAGACGAGGAACCCTTCAGGGTCTCATACCCTTGGGGATCTCCCAGGCATCTTAGCTAGGGAGTCCCCATATGTGAGGACTCATTCCTGCTTGTTCCTGGAGATAGCACAGTTACTTACCTGTAACAGGTGATCTCTGGGAACAGCAGGAATTAGTCCTCACAACCCTACCACCTCCCCTTGGAGTTGTATCTCTCTCTATCTTTCCTTTCCTCTCTCTCTCTCTGTTGACTCAGCTTTAAACTCGAACTGAGGAGAGTTGGTTAGGAAAGGCGGGAAGGCAGCGCGCATTCGCTGTGGGATGCTCCCAAAAGCTTTCCTTTTTGGGAAGCTGGGGAGCGTTCCCGCGCAGGCTCCGTCGGTACCGACGTTCCCATATGTGAGGACTAATTTCTGCTGTTCCCAGAGGTCACCTGTTACAGGTAAGTTACTGTGCTTTCCTGGAAGGTTACTTTTCTCATTGCAGTCATCTCAGCTCGCCGCTTCAGTGAGCTGCAAGCCTTGGTGGCTAATCCTCCTTATACAAGGTTCCATCATGACAAGGTAGTCCTCAGGACTAATCCACACTTTATGCCTAAAGTGGTCTCACCTTTTCATCTGAACCAGGAGGTGTATTTACGTCTTTTTTCCAGGACCTCATGCATCAAGTGCAGAGAGGAATCTCCATACCCTGGATTGTAAGAGAGCGCTCGCTTTTTACTTACAAAGAACACAGCAACATGGAAAGTCCTCTCAACTCTTTGTTGCTTTTGATCCCTCTCATTTGGGACTTCCAGTCTCTAAGAGAACTCTGTCCAATTGGATTGCTCAGTGTATTTCTTTCGCCTACCAGAGTAAGAACCTTTCTCTGGAGGGCCATGTCACAGCTCACAATGTGAGGGCCATGGCAGCCTCTATGGCTCATCTGAACTCTGTGTCCATCGACCAAATCTGTTGAGCGGCCACCTGGGCTTCGGTTCATAACTTACAGCCCATTACTGCTTGGACAAGGACTCCCGCCGGGATGCCTTGTTTGGTCAGGCTGTTCTCAAACACCTGTTCCATACCTTATCAACTCCTACCCCCCATCCCTGGTTGGATGCCCGAGATCCATGGGGGCAGGTAGAGCCCTTCTCAGGGACTCAGAACCTTGGAGATCTCCCTGGCATCTCTAGCTGGGGAGTCCCCATATGGGAAGACTCATTCCTGCTTGTTCCTGGAGATAGCACAGTTACTTACCTGTAACAGGTGATCTCTGGGAACAGCAGGAATAAGTCTTCACAACCCACCCACCTCCCCTAGGAGTTGTATCTCTCTATCTATCTTTCCTTTCCTCTCTCTCTCTTTGTCTCAGCTTAAAACTCGAACTGGAGAGAGGCGGTTAGGAAAGGCGGGAAGGCAGCGCACAGGCGCTGTGGGATGCTCCCAAAAGCTTTCTTTCTGGATGCTGGGGAGCGTTCCCGCGCAGGCTCCGTCGGTACCGACGAAACCCATATGTGAAGACTTATTCCTGCTGTTCCCAGAGATCACCTGTTACAGGTAAGTAACTGTGCTTTAGTGGTTTCTCGGTTTACATCATCTTGTCCTCTTGGCACATTTCTTTTGTGGTTTGGCAGGGTTTATACAGGTGTGGCTTGCTTCCTATTTTTTTTTATATATTGATTTTATTTCACATTTTTAGTTTAGTTTTATGTTTCTGTGATTATTTTTTGCCTCTACTACCACTTTAAAATCCTTGATTCTTTTGATGGTTTTCAATACAATTTTCTGTCTCTTACATGTCTAACTTTATTATGTCTTCTACCCTCTGTTTTTTTTTGTAATTAGGTTTTTTCAGGGCTTTATTTGTGGTACTGAGTAATGGAATCTTTTCATTACCTGCTAAAACGGACCCATGGTCCTCATATATTAATTTAAGAGCCCTGCATATGAATACCGGCACCTCCTTTGATAGGGAAAAACGCTGGGTTTTTCTATCATTCGTACTGGCCTGTATGTATTTTATATATTTGTTGGTAATAAACTGGTGGGATCCTTTTGTTGCAGTACTCTGTACTCTGCTGCTCTTTTGCAAGAGCTGCACCAAATAAAAGACCTACTATTTGAGAATCCTGAAATGATCTCAGAAGTCAAGCAGGAAGTGTTGGAGATGAAGAATCAGCTGGGATTGTTAGTACATCATATGGAGCAGCTGGAGCAGTGCTGAACAGGTCAGGTGGAAAATACTAAGACACATCGGTGGCAGGCCAAGTTGATGCTGCTTTTGGAGCAGTAAATGGAGGATCTCAGTTACAGGAGCCACTGTAGTAATGTTAGAGTTCTAGGCCTATGAGAAGGCCTAAAAGATATGGATTCAGTAACCTTTTTTTGAACAATTTATACCAAGGCTGATAAATATTACCTTTGAACGCACTCGCACAGAGGGAATCAGAATGAATTCAATTTCAGCACAATGAGATTGCCGCCAGCAGAAGCCCCCGATTGGCATCGGCAGCAGGGAGCGGGAAAAGGAAACTCCTCCCGTTTCCCACCGCCAAGGCCAATCAGAGCCAGAACCGGACATTTAATTTCAGCACGAGACCACCGCCAGCTGAAGTCCCCGATTGGCATCAGGAGCAGGAAAAGGAAACTCCTTCTGCTCCCCACCACCAAGGCTAATCAGGGCCAGAACTGGACATTTAATTTCAGTTTCACAACCAGACGTGTCTGCCTGGTGGGCCCATGCCTGAGGGCCTTGTCAGAGGTTCCTTAGGCGGGGACTGTCGGCAGGGACCGATGCACAGAACATGACCCGGACACTACAAGCCCGACACCAGAGAGACTGCCAAGCCGTGAAAACCCACACAACCTCCCCGGCTAGCAACACAACTACTGTGAGTATCTCCTCACGGACACTAATACTAACCAATGATATAGCCATACCTTCCCCACCATGCTTCTCCTATATGTAACACATTACTCTCTACTCACCCATATCCCCATATTCAAAGGCTATCTCACATTCCCACCCTCCCCTTATCAGTATCCTTACATACTCCTACCCCATACCTCCCCCACATACCAAACAAAAGTAATATATTACTGCCAAGATAAACAACAGAAAACACAACGCCATATACAGATCCCATGCAGAAACAATTGCAGACTCACAGGACTCCCATAGCTACAGGTACATTTCAATGTGCACTCATCAGTACCCGCTCAGTAAGAAACAATATACCCATTATCAAAGACCTCTTCAGAACACATCTGCTCGACATGCTATGTATCACTGAGACATGGCTCATGGACACCGATACCAACCTCATGAATCAACTTCTACCTGATGGATTCAACCTCTTCCACTGCCCTCGAACCCATCACAGGGGATGAGGGGTACTAATCATAGACAAATTCCAACTCCACTTCCACTATCTATAAACAGAAAGCACTGAAGAAGTTGACATCCTTACCATCACCAAAAAACAGCTATCTATTTGCCAGACCTACAAAACTCCAACCACCTCCATGACCGAACTCTCTAACCATATAGGAAAAATCATAGAAAACGCTAACTCTGCAAAACACATTCTTATCCTAGGGTATTTCTGCCTCCCATCAGCACAACCTTGACATGCCACAGCCTTCCTAGATGCCATGACAGCAATTGACGTCAATCAGCTCATCCAATCCCCCACACACAACAAAGGCAACACACTAGATTTCATTTTCACCAACACCCAAACAAAGAACATAAGCACCCCACACACAATACAGTATTGCCCTATGCCCTGGTCAGATCACAACCTGATCACATTTTCCCTGCCCATCAATGCCCCAAGCAACCCAATCGCCCAGCATCAAACAAGCAGAAGATTTAAGCGTTTTCACAAAGAAATCTTCCTTAAGGAAATACTCCCTCCATTGGAAACCGAAACACAGGACCCAAACACACTAATAACCGACTGCAATATCACCATGGGAAGAGCCGCAGTAACAACAAGTTATATAACAAACAAGCCACAGAAGACGTCCTGGTACACTGCTGATCTCAGAAGAATCAAAACACAACTCAGAAAAATAGAACGGAAATAGCGCAAATCTGCCCTCAAAACCAACAAAGACCTGTATATGGGCCTGATAGACACCTACCAAAGAGAAACAGACAACGCCAAGTGGCCATACCACACAAAGCTTATCACTAACTCCCTGAATAGACCAAGAGAACTATTTGATTTCATCAACCAACTAATGACACTCCCCTCTACGGACCTTAACATAAGCCCCCAGCAACTAGCAAGCCAATACAAAACTAACCCCACCCCCACCACACATCCTCCCAACCAACTCCCCCACCACCACACCATGGTGCAGTTTTGACCCCATCAGCAAGACAACAACAAACCATCATTCCTTATCGTCCCTCCAGTCCAGTCCCACACCTCTGGGTAGTATACCTGTTCCAGCAGCTTGGAGACTGAGCATAGTCATCTTTTTGTTGACACCAATGTACTTATGCAGCTAGCACCGCCTATCAGCCCCAGTATGTTCAGTCTCCAAGCAGCTGGAGGAGGTAGTGAGCCAGAGTGCTGGACTCACTGAAGGGACAACTAAGGAGATAGGTTCAGTTAGTTTCCTTTTTATTTCCCCTGTTAAGGTTCAGGTTTCTTTGTTTTTAAAGCCAGAAAAGAAAAAAAAACAGATGGATCCAAAAGAATCCAGGAGACAACAGGGCTGAATGGAGGATCTCCCCCCCTCTGGATTTCGGGGGTGGTGGGGAGGGGGGTTCTGTGGAGGTCTGACTTCTGGCAGCTCCCGAACCCATTATTGGGTGAGGAGTCACTGCAGGGACAGCAGTGGCTTGACGGGAGTGAAAGCTGGCAGCCCTGAGTCATCCCCCTTAGTGCCGAAGCCAGGAAGGAAGGCTAAGCACGAGGGTAGAAAAGCCATGCCGCAAAGAGGCTCCAAGGTAAGAGCGGTGAGTGGGGGGGGGAGGGGGGGGAGAGCAGCAGAACACCTAGCAACCGCCAGAACACAAGGAGACAGAGAACAGCCTGCAGCCGCATATTTGGGAGCCTGCAGGGGCGGGGGAAACTTCCCCTGCTATGTTTAGGCACGATTTCTTCTTCAGGCCCGCTTGCGTTTTAATCCTCTGCTGTGTTTTGGGCGCCTAGGAGAGGCAGCTACCAGAGAATAAAGCAGGACAGAGCAGCTTCTTCCTATGGGGCCATTTGCATTTTCCTTTCAATTTCAGTTTTTGTTAATTAGATTTTAGTAAATTGGTTTTGTTTTTATTTTATTTTGGTTCAGGTACTCTAGTGCTCTATGCCTGAGACCGTAGAAGTGCATTGTGCTAGGGATCCTTCCACCTACACGGGTACGGTTTGAGGGCCTTCCTGGGGACTACCCATAGCCCTTCCCACCATGCCAGCCAGACCGCAGTGCCTGGTTTGTGATGCTATCAAGGGGGGTGATCCGCACTTCATACCACATCCTTAAGCATTCCTTGTGTTATGCAGTTCAAAACCTATTCAGTGCACAATGACTTGATGCAGACCTATGACAAAAGCCTAACTAAATGTGCCATTGTCTTGTTGCTGGGCAGATTTCAGAGAGCCGTTGTGCCTGGTCAGGTGGGTCAGGAGATGTAAGTGACAGTTTGTTGAGACATTGTGACTTTTTCCTGAGAAGGATCAGGTAAAAACGTCAGAGACAGAAATAAATGAAAGATAAGCAGGAAAAAGTGCTGAGTAGCTTCTGTAGCTACAGTTCCTTATTGTCCCTCCAGTCTAGTCCCAGAAACTCGGGGGTTGTCATCCTCTTCCAGCAGCTTGGAGACTGATCAACGTTATTCTTGATGACACTGGTATAAGGACACAGGCACCGCCTCCTCACTCCAGTTTAGATCAGTCTCCAAGCAGCTGGAGGATGTGAGCCGGAGTCCCGGCTCACTAGAGGAACAATTAAGGACTTTTAAGCAGAGTTAGGTTAAATTTGGGGGGGGTTTAGAAAACCTTCGTATTATTATTACTTTATTTTCAATAGTTTATAGTAGTGCTCAATTTATTTGGGCATATACCTTTAAGATTTTGACTGCTAAGGACCTATCTCCCTCCTGCTGTAACCGAGGACAGGTTGAGGAGGAACATTTAAACCCGGGGCACAGGTCAGTCAAGCCCGGTCTGGTAATTTGCAGAAGGAGCCCTCCCCCGGCGCTACACAGAAGATATTGCCTGTTCACGCTTGGGGGACCGGGCAGGAGGGAGCTGATTACCGGTGGGTGCTTGAGGGACCGGGTGGAAGGCAGCTGCGGTACCCTCGGCCCTTTCTTGATTCTCTGCATCGGGAGTCTGTAATCCCGAGAGCGAGAAGCGGTCAGCAGCCCTGCAGCCTTTAGAGTGAAGCGGCTCCGAGTAATCAGGTGAGATGCGGGAGTTCAGGGCCGGCAGAGTCGGCAGGCCCGCGCCGCGGGGATTTTTGGCGGGAAACGCTAGTACCGGTAGCGGGGAAACAATCAATCGTAGCTCGACTCTACAGCTTTGTTTTCATTTTTTTCTTGTGAAGTTCAGGTTGGGAAGGCTCCTGCTTCATTTTGTGCTAGTTTAAAATAATTTTTTTAAAAAACGGCCCGGGTTGGAAGGGCTGCTTCAGAAAAGCAGCTGTTGGGGGGCTCCCCTTGGAAGGGTGTTGCTTCGGGCGGGGGAACCTTAGGGGTGTCAGTATGCCTGCAAAGGTTTTATGTTTACTCTGCGGGGTCAAAAAGTCTGCCGTTTCGGAGGCCGGTGTCTGTAAAGCCTGTAGCCAAGCATCTCTGACGGAGCATGAATACTTGGATAGGGCAGAGGAGCGGGAGGTAGCCCCAGAGGGCTCTCTGTTGCCAGTGGTACTTCTAGCGGAACCAGTACCGGGACCGTCCATGAGGCCGGATGGGCCGGTTGCTCAGGCACCCGGCCCGATGGATTTGGCTTCAATTTTCTCCCCAGATTTTGTAGCTCTGATTCACAGGGCGTTCGGCGGTACACAAAGCGAAGGGTCCTCCGCGGCTGCTAGTCCCATGGGTGGGGGCGTGGGACAGAAGAGGCCAGGAACTCCGCTGTCAGTGGCTGCTTCGGCGGGCTTGCCGAAGAGAGCGAGAGTGGATATAGAAAGGCAGGGGCAGTCAGAGTTTTCAGAGGATTTGCGCACGGAGGACGGGGAGCAGGATCCGGCGTTAGACGAAGAATTTGAGGAAGGAGAGATTGCTGAGCAGGAGGACCAGGCCAGAGTGGTGCGGATCTTTCGGAGAGAGAAGTTGCCCGCACTCATTTCAGAGACGCTTAAGGCGCTGAATGTACCAGTGTCAGAGCCAGTGGAGGAAGCAACGTTAGAGGATCCGCTCTTGCAAGCTTTTAGGAAGACACAGAAAGCGTTTCCTATGCATAGGGTAATAAAGGAAATGATTCAAGGGGAGTGAGACATGCCTGAGGCAACTCTCAAAGGTTCTAGGGTAATGTCTTGTCTGTATCAGCTGGTGGAGCAAGACAAGGAAATCTTTTAAGTCGCCGAGAGTGGATGTGTCTGTGTCTGCAGTGACTAAAAAGACGACCATTCCTGTGGAGGGGAGTGCGGCTCTCAAGGATGGGCAAGACAGAAAGTTAGATGCCTTGTTAAGGCAGGTCTTTGAGGTTAATGCTCTTTCCATTCAAGCTTCTGTTTGTGGTGCGTGGGTGGCAAGAGCCTGTCTGCGCTGGGCTCAGTGGGTCCAGGGGGAATGAATCGAGGACTCTGTGAGTGAGGCAGCTCGTTTGGAGTCCGGGGCGGCGTATCTTGCAGATATCCATTATGACCTCATTAGAGGGCTATCGAACAGTATGGCCTCGGTAGCAGCAAGACGATATCTTTGGCAGCTGATGCTTCGTCTAAAGCCAGGTTAAGTAAGCTTCCCTTTAAGGGAAAGCTACTGTTTGGAGAGGATTTGGATAAGATAGTTAAGGATCTGGGGGACTCCAAAGGAGGGAGGCTTCCAGAGGATAAGCAGAAACCTGGGAGGTTTCAGTCAGTGACTAGGATGCCGCAAAGAGATTATCGTCGTTTTCGGTTGCCCAGGTTTCTCCAGAGTCAGAGAGGTCGTTTTCCTTATAGAAACCAGGGGTTTCGAGGTTTCCGGGGGGCGAGCAGAGGTTTTGCGGCCGCCTCTTCGGGTGCCAAAAAGCCGCAATGTAGTTAGGGAGGCCCAGGGGGATGTAGCAGTGGGAGGTCGTCTGCAAGAGTTTTACGCTGCCTGGGTCGAAATTACGTCTGATCAGTGGGTGTTAGAGGTGATTCAAGAAGAGGGTATGCATTAGAATTTCAGAAACTGGTAACCGACTCGTTCGTGCAGTCCCCGTGCAAGGCGCGGCGCAAACGCGATGCAGTCCATCAAACGTTGATCAGATTGCTGGATCTCAAAGCGGTGGTACTGGTGCCGCGAGACCAATGCGGTTTAGGTCGATACTCCATTTATTTTGTGGTTCCAAAGAAAGAGGGATCTTATCATCCCATTTTGGATTTAAAAAGGGTGAACCGGTGTCTCCGGGTCTCTCATTTTCATATGGAGATGCTGAGATCAGTTATGGCAGTAAGGAAAGGGGAGTTTCTCACATCCCTCGATCTGTCCGAGGCTTATTTACACGTTCCAATTCATCCGGAACATCAACGGTTCCTCAGATTCGCGGTGCCGATGGGCCATTTTCAGTTTCGGGCGTTGCCTTTTGGGCTGGCGACGGCACCACGGACCTTTACCAAGGTCATGGTAGTCGTGGCGGCGCAGTTAAGAAAGGAAGGTGTGCTGGTTCATCCATATCTCGACGACTGGTTGATACGGGCAAAGTCAAGGATGGAAAGTGAGGAGGCCATGGCCAAGGTCGTCAGCTTCTTTCAAAGGTTAGGTTGTGTGGTCAATATGACCAAGAGCAGTCTAGTTCCATCGCAGGATCTCGAGTACCTGGGAACGCGGTTCGATACGGCAGCAGGCAGGGTTTTTCTGCCTCCATACCGGGCGGTTGCCTTACGGAATTTAGTTTGAAGGTTCCTCGGCAGGTCGCACCCGACAGCATGGCAGTATCTACAGCTCCTGGGGACAATGGCGACGACGATCGAGTTGGTGCCCTGAGAGAGGGCGCATATGAGGCCGTTGCAGAGAGGGTTACTCAGAAGGTGGTCTCACCAAAACGATCTGCTGTCACGGCGCCTTGTTTGTCCGGAGGAGACTCGGGAAGCGTTGTGGTGGTTGCTTCCGGAGTTCTTAGCGAGGGGTATGCCCTTGGAAACACCGAACTGGTTACCTCTGACGACGGATGCCAGCCTCCTTGGTTGGGCTGCGCACTTTCAAAGCCGGTTCGCGCAGGGTCAGTGGACGGAACAGGAGAGGACTTGGTCGATCAACAGGTTGGAACTACGGGCAGTAGTATTAGCGCTGGTAAAGTTTCAGCCCTATCTGCGGGAAACAGCGATCAGGGTGTTTTCCGACAATGCGACAGCCATGGCGTACATCAACAAGCAGGGAGGCACCAGCAGTGCTCCCCTGGAGGCCAAAGCAGGTTGGTTGTTCCAATGGATGGAGCAAATCCTTCAGGGTCTGTCGGCGGCGCATGTGGCAGAGGTAGACAATGTAGCGGCGGATTTTTTGAGTCGAGTAAGGGTAGACCCCGGGGAGTGGGCTCTTCATCTGGAGGTGTTCGACATGGTAGTGCAGCGCTGGGGAGCGCCGGTAATGGATCTCATGGCGACATTCACGTCAGCGAAAGTCGGTCGGTTTTTCAGCAGAAGAAGAGAGAGAATGTCGGAAGGCCTGGATGCTCTCATACAGGATTGGCCGGTGGGGCAGCTATTGTACGTGTTTCCGCTCTGGGTGCTAATAGCACGCGTAGTGCGGCGCGTCAAAGGTCACAGAGGATTAGTGATTCTGATCGCTTCGGACTGGCCGAGAAGCCCATGGTATGCGGATCTCAAAAGGATGCTAGGGGGAAGCCTTGGCGACTGCCAGTCAGAAAGGATCTATTGATGCAAGGCCTGTTGTGCATGCCTCAGGTAGCTTGGTTCTCGCTTACGGCATGGCTCTTGAAAGGGCAAGGTTAAGAGCTAAGGGCTACTCGGAGGCGGTGATTTCCACCTTACTGGGGGCTCGAAGAAGCTCTACTTCACTAGCATATGTTCGAGTATGGCGCATTTTTGAGGCTTGGTGTGTGGACAGGAATTGTGAGGCGTTATGGGCTTCAGTGCTGCAGGTATTAGCGTTCTTGCAGGATGGTTTTCAAAAAGGGTTAGCGGCCTCTTCCCTGATGGTGTAGGTGGCAGTGATTTCCTGTTATAGGGGGAAGATCATGGGCTAAGCGTTGGGCGCTCATCCGGATATTAAGAGATTTTTGAGAGCAGTGGGTCTCTTGAGGCCACCGTGCAGGCAACTACTTGGGATCTGCAATTAGTATTGGACGCATTAGGGAGGCGGCCATTTGAGCCTTTGGCTAAGGCAACGTTGAAGGATCTTACGCTACAGGTGGTGTTCTTGGTTGCAATGGCATCGGCGAGGAGAATTTCAGAGTTACAGGCTCTATCATGTAGGGAACCGTTTCTGTCCTTTTTTGATTTGAAGGTGGTGTTGAGGCCGGTACCGTCCTTTTTACCGAAAGTGCTGTCGCAGTTTCACGTGAATCAGGTGGTGTCTCTGCCGGTGTTCCGTGCGGATTCGCGGGAGGCGTTGGCGCAACAGTTGCATTTTTTGGATGTCTGGAGAGTGTTGAAAAGGTACCTCAGAAGGGCGGCAGAGTTCAGGAAATCGGATAGGCTATTCGTGGTGTTCGGTGGGCCTCGCAAAGGAGAAGCAGCTTCAAAGGCATCGATTGCCAGGTGGATAAAAGCGGCAATAGCGTCAACGTACCTGGTGAAGGGTAAGCTGGTTCCTGAGGGGTTAAGAGCGCATTCTGTGAGGGTGCAGGCCGCGTCTTGGGCTGAATACAAATTTGTTCCTCCAGTGGAAATTTGTAAGGCAGCGACGCGGTCGTCATTGAATTCGTTTGTCAAGCATTATCGGCTGGATATTCAGGTGAGTAGGGATACCTGTTTTGGATCAGCGGTGCTTCAGGCTGGTTTAGCAGGTCCCGCCTATTGAGTTCTTTTACTGCTCTGTTACATCCCCAGAGTTTCTGGGACTAGACTGGAGGGATGATAAGGAAATTTAAATTAGACTTACCTGCTAATTGTAGTTCCTGAAGGAACTCTAGTCTAGTCCCGGATCCCATCCCGGTCCTTTGAAAGGATTGGAGCCTGAAGCAGAACAGGTCACAGGTAAGAGAAAAGGGTAACCTGTGGAGCTTCAGGGTTGGGTTGGGAATTTGCATAGGGGGGAGCAGATTGTAGAGTCAAGTTTTTTCCTAGAGAGGAGGCGAGGGCCTTCGCAGTTCAGTTCAGTATCGCGGTTATGCTAAGGCATCGGGGGAAGTTCACTCCTGTGGTTTTTCCAATTAGTTAAAAGTTGATGTATGAGTAAGGCATTACTTAATTGTTGCTCCAGTGAGTCTGCTTTGTCAATAGGTTATTGGAGTGAGGAAGTGGTGCCTGTGTCCTTATACCAGTGTCATCAAGAATGACGTTGATCAGTCTCCAAGCTGCTGGAAGAGGATGACAACCCCAGAGTTTCCGGGACTAGACTGGAGTTCCTTCAGGAACTACAATTAGCAGGTAAGTCTAATTTAAATTTTTCTTCTGTGAAACAGGAAGCACCTGCATACAAGAAATGTGTATAACTAGAAAGGACAGAGACAGTGAGTGGATAGGAGAGAAATGAATTTTCCATCTGTCTATGATCAGTGAGTAACCTGACATGATCATCTTTTGTCTCTTAGCCCAGACTCTGTACCTACTAAATTTGTGATATTACTTGTAAGGGAAGCTGTTCTCCTTAAAGCCATTGGTATTACTTATAATAAAAACGTAAACTTTTACTCAAAGTGTCAGAGTCTGATTGAATTAGTGCATGTGGTCCCTTTCATATCTTTGAGGTACATCATGGCAGCGCAATCTAAAAATCCTCAAGATGTGTGGGACCCAGCGGGAGCGGTCTTGGAGGCAGCCCCTCTCCCATGTGGTGTTCCCCAGGGTTCTGTCCTTGCCCCTCTCCTGTTCAACGTCTTCCTGGCCCCCCTCGCACTCTTAGTTCAGCAGCATAGCATCTCAGCCCACTGTTACGCAGACGATATCATTCTTCTTCATCTCACGGACCCTTCTGCCCCTGAACTTGCCCCTCTCAACTCCTGCTTGGCTTCAGTGTCCTCCTGGTTCTCCACCAATCTGTTGCATGTGAACCTCTCCAAATCATTTGCCATTTGGTTTACGTATGGTGCCCCAATTCCCTCTCTCGCCCCTACCTTGTCCGGTTCCCCACTGCCAGTAGTTTCCTCCCTACGTTATCTAGGAGTTGCCCTGGACTCCGCCTTATCCTTCAAGGAACATATTTCTTCTGTTGTGCAGCGGTCCTTTCACACCTTACGTCAACTCCGTGCCATTCGTCCCTTTATATCTGTCCCTTCCCTGACTACACTGCTACTGTCCCTGTTGGTATCCCGTCTGGACTATTGCAATGTCGTCCTCGCTGGTCTCCCTCAAACCCAACTGCAAAGACTACAACTGGTCCACCACACAGCTGCACTTATTCTCACCCATGCTTCACGCTTCAACCACATCACCCCCATCTTGATTCACCTACACTGGCTTCCCCTTGCTTACCGTATACAGTTCAAAATCCTTATATATGTGCACAAAACCATCCATACCGGTATTCCCCTCTACCTTGCCAATCTAATACATCTTCACTCGTCTCACCGCTCCCTCAGATCAGTCCATCTGAACCGCATGTCCCTCCCCTCCCCATCACAGGCCCACCTCGAGTCCACCCGCCCCTCAGCATTTTTCTTCTTGGGCCCGCGACTCTGGAACTCGCTTCCCGTCACCCTTCGTCTAGAACCCTCCTACAAGACTTTTAAGGCCAGGCTGAAGACCCACCTTTTTTGCACCGCTTTTAACCTCCCTCCTCCTCCTGCTCCCCTTTCTCCCCCACCCCGCTGATCTAGAATGTTCGTCATTTTGTGTTTTGTCTGCTTCGTTGCTTTATCTGTTGCTTTACTCTCTCTATTCACCCTATCCTGTCCTTTTCATTATTTTGGCGTTCCTTTTCCTTTTCAGCAGCCTATATATTTTACTGTTGTACACCGCTCTGGTGCCACCGGTAAAGAGCGGTATATTAAGTGTGACAATAAAGATAAAGATGGGTGGGTTTCTACTTTTTCATGGTTCCTAGGGTTTCTCCGGGAACAAGCAGGAAGTCAGTCCTCACATATGGGTGACATTGGCACCGACAGAGCCCTCGCGGAAGCATCCCCCAGATTTCAAAGAAAGCCTTTGGGAGATGCTACCACACATGTGTGGTCTCCTTCCCGCCCAAGGGTGCCATCTTGCTCAGTCTTCTTTTTTCCGCAGAACCCTTCAGACGTCCGTCTGGCTTGTCCCTGGAAAAAGTTGATTTTTCAGCCTGAGTTTAATACTCGCCTCCGGTTCTGCACCGGTTCTCTTCTTGCCACCCAGCCTCGCTGTCTCGACAACAAGTTCGGGTCCTTTTGTAGTTTTTTCTCCTTGGCGTCTTTGTGCCTTTTTTCCAACTGGCAGCTCAGTGGGTCTTTGACCTCGCTGGGGCTTTTTCCTCCCATGGCTACCAGTGGGTTTAAAAAGTGTGATCGGTGTGCCAAAATTGTCTTTGACCGACACACACAACTGCTGCCTTCGCTGTTTTATGCCAGACCATGACCCCACAGCATATGCGGTCTCTGCAAAAAGATGTCAAACAAGGCCCTCAAGAGCCGCCAGCAGCAGCATGATAAGTTTTTCCCCCGAGTCCCCGGTACCTCCAAAGGCCAGGGCCTCATCTGAAGCCACGGTATCACGGGGCGGCTCTACAGAACCCGAGCAGCACTGTGGTTCTTAGGAGAGGAGGTCTCCCCGAAGAAGAAGATGACCTCGAAGGCGGAGTCCCTGGATTGATGCGATAGGACAGGTGTGTCCTGAGCCACGTTCTGCAGTCCGAGATGCTCGTCCGAGGGATTGGAGAGGGAACAGCCTGTAAAGGTCCCCCAAAAGGACTCGACCTTGGATCGTCCTCTGTCGCAAGACACCATCCTCGTTGAGGATTCCCCTTCGGGAGAACCGGTGTCAGGCTCGATTCCTTCGGTGCCCGCGCCGATGGCTGTGAAGCCTTCTGGCTTGAAGTTCCGAATTGCCACCCTGGAGAGCAGTTTGTCTGCCTTCATGGACCAGCAGCGGTCGCTGTTAGGTATGACTGGTTCCTCTGCCCCAACCACCGGGTCCTCGATGTCGAAGATGTCCCCGGAGGCTGAGCCCATCCTCGATACCCTTCGGCCTCGTGCCGATCCTCAGCCGAGGTCTCGATCCGGTTCCCGATTGATAGGGCCATGATTGTCCCCAGCCAGTGCGCTTGGCACCAGCTGCGGAGCCTCTGAGGGCCACGGGCCGGGGTCAGCCCTGGCGCCTACGGACCATCTTTCCAGTGAGTTCTCAACTGACTACTCTGAGTGGGAGATGGAGGACGAGGAGTAACCCCGACACCAATCGCCATCGCGGCATCCCCTCGGACTCTCCCACTTCAGAGCCCAAGTGGCAGTCTCCGCCAGAGGACATGGCATTCCTTGACTTTGTCAGGGACATGTCTAATGCCCTAGTGTTCCCAACAGAATCGGAGGAGGATCCTCAGGCGGAGGAGCTAGAAATCCTCCAGTACGAGGCCCCTCTGAGGGAATCGCTTAGGGTGCCCATCCCTCCCATTCTGGAACTACTAATTCCTTAGCGTCCCTCCAGGCTAGTCCTGAACCTTTGGGTCTTGCTCTTCCTCCAGCAGCTTGGAGACTGAGAAACATCACACTTCTTTGGCGTCACCAGTATAAGTAGCCAGGATCCGCCTCCTGATGCCAGTTATCTCAGTCTCCAAGCAGCTGGAGGGCTGGTGAGCCCACGGCATGGGCTCACTATGAGGAGCAATTAATTGTAGTTTTAAGTTTAGTCTTAGGTTATATTTCGGGTTATTTCTTTCTTTCTAATGGTCCAACTGATTCTGTCACAGGCTTTTTGCTACGAATGTACTTGAAAAAGTCTTTATTACGCATTTTTGCTTCCACAGCAAGCTTCTCCTCAAATTCTCTCTGTCTGCCTTGTCAATGCCTTGCATCTAACTTGCCGGTGCTTATTTTGTTTCCAGTTTTCGTCATTTGGCTCCTTTTTTCCATTTCCTGAAAGATGCTTTTTGGGAACAGCCTCTCTGACCTCACCTTTAAACAATGCTGGCAGTTTTTTGGACTTCCTTCCACTTAAAACGTGGAATACAGCTGGTCTGGGCTTCCAAGAAAGTATTTTTAAAGAACACCCATGCTTTTGATGTAAATCTTTAACCTTTGCAACTGCTCCTTTTAGTTTTCTTAACTATCTTCCTCATTTTGTCATAGTCTCCCTTTTGAAAGTTAAAAGGTAGTACTGTTGATTTCCTTACTGTCTTTCCTCCATTTACTAAATCAAGTGCGATCATGCTATGATCACTATTGCCAAGTGGGCCCCCAACACCCTTACCTTTTGCACCAGATCTTGTGTTCAACTAAGGACTATGTGCAAAATGGCTTCCCCTCTGGTCGGTTAATGAACCGTTTATTTCATCTAGAAACTTTATCTCCCTAGCATATCCTAACGTGACACTGACCCAGTTGATACAGGGGTAATTGAAATCACCCAGTTATTACTGTGCTGTAACTTTGGTTAGCCTCCTTGATTTCTTTGAGCATTTCATCATCCATTTGTTCATTCTGTCCAGGCAGTCGATAGTACACCCCCACTGCCATCGCCTTCCCCTTCCCCTTTTTATATGGAATTTCAATCCTTAGAGATTCTACAGTGAATTTTGTTTCCTGCAAAACTTTAATCCTTTGTGACTCAATGCCCTCTCTAACATAGTGCAACCACTCCACCAATTTGATTTGCTCTATCATTACAATACGGTTTGTACCCAGGTATCACAGTGTCCCACTTGTTGTCCTCCTTCCACCATGTCTTTGAAATACCAGTCATATCTAACCTCTCATTTAGTACTATATATTCTAATTATTCCATCTTATTTTTTAGACTTCTAGCATTTGCATACACGCATTTTAGAGACACTATTGTATTCATATTAATTTGGCTATAGGTAATTTGCAATCTTTAAGCTCTGTCTGCTCTGTACTCAAGGGCATTTGGGTAACATGTCTTTATTGGAACCTTTCTGTTGATATACCCTAACTTCAGTCTTTTGCCAGTATTCTTCAAGGATACATTGTTCCGAACCATGTGCCTTTGGGCAATTGTCTTCTTTCCCCTATTATCTAGTTTAAAAGCTGCTCTTTCTCCTTTTTAAAGGTTAATGCCAGCATCTGGTTCCATCCTGGTTAAGGTGGAGCCTATCCCCTCGAAAAGCCCCTCCTTTCCTCAGAATGTTCCCCAGTTCCTAACAAATCCAAAACTCTTCCTTGCACCATTGTCTCATCCACGCATTGAGACACCGGATCTCTACCTGCCTTTTGGATCCTGCGCATGGAACGGGAAGCATTTCTGATAATGCTACCCTGGAAGTTCTAGATTTCAACTTCCTACCTGAATGCCTAAATTTAGCCTCCAGAACATCCCTTCTACACTTTCCTATATCATTGGTACCGACATGTATCAAGACAGCAGACTCCTCCTCAGCACTTTCTAAAACCTTGCCTAGGTGGTGCATGAGGTCCGCTACCTTCGCACCAGGCAGGCATGTTACCAGGCGATCCTCACATCCACTAGCTACCCAACTATCTACATGCCTAATGATTGAATCACCAACTATAATGGCTGTCCTAACTCTTCCCTCCTGTGCACATGGTTCTGGAGAAACGTTTTCGTTGCGAGAAGGTTTTACATCACCTGGAGGATGGGTCCTAACTACAGGATCACTTCCTGCGACACCAGTGTGATGCTTTCCTGTCACATGACCTCTCTCCTCCATAGCAGCAAGGATGCTGCCAGACTGGAGGTGGGACTTCAGGACTACATCCCTGTAGATGTCGTCTGTGTACCTCTCTGTCTTCTTTATGTCCTCCCAGTCTGATACTCTAACCTCCAGAGATCGGACTTGCTTGCTAAGAGCAAAGAGCTCCTTGTACATACATAAGACCCCTCTCCAACTGTGAGAAAATCATACATGTGACACTCAGTGCAAAAGACTGGAAAGCCCCCATCTCCTTTCTGGGTGTCTACTTTATTGCAGATTTTGGTATGATCTGCAAAGAGGCAACCTTTAGCCAACAGCCCATCCGCAGTATCATCAAAAAATGTTAAAAAGAATCAGACCAAGGGCAGATCCCTGCAGCACACCACTGGTAACATATTTCTCATCGAGAACTCCATGTACCTGTACCCTTTGTCGCCTCTCACTCAACCAATTCCAACCCAGTCTGTTACTTTGTGGTCCATCGCTAGGGTCTTCAATTTATTTATATGTCACCTGTGTGGAAAACTGTTAAAGGCTTTACTGAAATCTAAGTACACCACTTTTAAAGCTCTGCTTCGGTCAAACTCTCTGGTCCCCCAGTCAAAGAAATTAATTAGATTTGTTGATCAAAACATACCATGCTGCCTCGAATCTTGCGATCCTTTGGACTCCAGGAACTTCACTATCCTCTGTTTTAGCAGCGTTTCCATTAGTTACTACCCACAGAGGTCAAACTAACTGGCCTGTGGTTTTCAATCTCATCCTCACTTCCACTTTTGTGTAAAGGGACCACATGTGCTCTTCTCCAGTCCTCCAGGAGCTCTCCGGCTCTAAAGAAGCATTGAAAAGATTGGACAGTGGAGCTGCTAGAACTCTCCTAAGTTCCTTCAGTACTTTTGGATATATCCAATTCGGCCCCATCGCTTTGTCTATTTTTAGTTTAGCTAGCTCCTCATGGATAGTCTTCTAAAAGTCATTCAAAATCCTCTTCACTTCTGTTCTTATTTGTGGTGTTTTCTGAGGTCCTGCTCCTGGCCCTTTATGAGCAGAGAACAAAAATATTTGTAAAGCAATTCTGCTTTATCCTCATCAGGTTCTACGTATCCCCCCTCTTCATTCTTGAGTCTACATCTCTGAAAAATGTCTTGTCCCCCCATTTTAGTGATTGGCTATTTTTCTGATTCTTTCCTAGCTTCTCTTAGCTTTTACAGATATTGATGCTTGTCTTCCTCTTTCTGTGATCTCTTATATTTTATGAAGGTCACGCTCTTTTTCTTCACCTTTTCAGCTACTTCTTTTCAGGACTATAGTGGCCTCCTTTTCCTTCTACATTAATTTAGTTTTCTAAGAAACTTTGTTGCCCTTAAATACCCCCTTTTAGCTTTGCCCACTACTTTTCTACACACCCCAGCTGCTACCATCCCACTAATGACTCCATGAGGTATTATCCCATCTTGGCAGTTAGTTTTCCTGAAGTCTAGGACCCTTTCTTTTTAATGAACTTTATCAGCTCTAGGGAGGAGTGGCCTAGTGGTTGGGGCAAGGTACCACAGGCTGGAAGGTTGGTGGTTCAAATCCCACTAGAGGACAGCAACCTTGGGCCGGAAGGATTGGAGTTTCTAGTCCCACAGGTGCTCCTTGTGGTCTTGGGCAAGCCACTTAACCCTCCATTGCCCATGTTCCCTGTAAGTATTAGTGTATATGTCTCATATCCTCTCATGTTAAATGTATCCCCCAATTGTGTTGTGACCACTTTGATTGAAGGATAAGGTGGTATATGAAGAAAACTCCGTGATCTGACCGCAATACCACGGCTCTTTTAGTCTCTGGTCCATCAAGCAGTGAGAAACAGGCAGAGAGTAATACATAATACAATCACACACAAAGTGCTATTTTCTTTGAGCTCAGAGAGAAGACGGCAACAGACGGTCTATGGACACGCATAGTTCCACGCCTGCCGAATTCAAAGTCCTCCTCCTAAAAAGCTCCTTTTTATTAGAGAAAAAGAGGAAGTAACAGTCATTTATTATAACCATGAAATAACACAAGGTGTCGCCAAAGTTCTTTTTACAGAGTAAGATCTGATTACAGTATATTAGATGAAATTTATAATTGCAAAAGTTGCAAAAATTATGTTTTGTCAGCAGTGACTGTACAATGAACTATGGTTGCACAGGTCATAGCCTATGTTCTTTATGCTTGCGTTAACACTGTTCCATCTATTTTAAAGATGGTTACACAGAACTCATGATCATGACATCCTATTCTATTAAAGGAAGTAGGTGAGAAGTCAAACTTCTAAACACATTTTGTATGAAGATATTCATCCATCTTCAATTACATATTGGGGATTCTGGTATCCCTTTATCTGTCCATCTCTACAGTATACAAAACTGTCTAAATAAATAAATAGTCCTAATACTGAACCTCACCATCTGGTGTTGACTGGATGTGAGATGATCACCCACTATATCATCAAAAACACCCTTACCATTGATAAGCACCAGGTTCAGCATGGCCTCCTCACATGTGGGTTCTGTTATCAGTTGCCAAAATAGTTCTCCCTGTAGAGAATTCATGATCTCCTTAACTTTAGATGATAGCGCAGCAGGGATGTGCCAGTCAATATCCGGCATATTGAAATCACCCATCAGTAGCTCTTCTCTTTTCATAGCAGTACTGAGAATGTCTTCAATTAAATCTCTATCCAGTTCTGCCTGTGAAGGAGGTCTGTATATCATACCAATGCAATTGATGTTCTATTCCCTCTTTCCAGTTTAACCCACAGTACTTCTTCCTTCCCTCCTAAGCCCTGTAATTCTATAACTTTAATAATATATTTTTTTTACATATGGTACCACTTCTCCCCTTCTTCCTAACCAGTCCTTCCTGAATAAATTATTGCCTGGTATAATTATATCCCAGTCATGGTTATCTGTGAACCATGTCTCCATAACCGCCATTACTATAGATCCAAGTCAGCCTCTTCCATTAAAGTCTCAACATCTGGAATCTTATTTCTCATACTACGGACATTAATGTACACTGCTTTACAGATGCTGTCGCTTTTACCCATGTCTACAGAAGTATTTAATGTTTTACTTACCTGGGGGCTTTCTTCACCTATGTCCAACCAATCTAGTTTAAAGCCCTCTTGTGTAGGTTAGCCAGTCTGCTAAATAAGACACTTTGACCTTTCTTGGATAGGTGGACACCATCTGCTGAATAATTTACATTTTCTATATCGTCCTGCTAGGCCAGTCCAGACAAATGAGTTGTATTTCCCTACCAGCAGTTTGGTGGTGACAAAGAACTAATGAAAAACCCAAGTTTCAATGTCATCCCTTCTATTTTTCTATTTGCCTCAGCCACCAGAGGTCCCTTCAGTATTTCTTGGTGGATGGATTTTCTTCTCTCTGTAGAAAATCTGAAGACTGAGAGGAAAAGAGATTGATTAAAAGCTTATATACAGAAAGGTGACTGTCTCACTTGAGCGCGATGTGGGGAGGCTCCACTAGACTGCGGTCTTTTTGGTAGAAATAGGAGGAGGGAAAATTGGTTCAGCTCTATGCCCTTATCTTGATAAGAGCCTGTTGAGCAGCCACAAACTGGAAGGATCTGGAAGAGTACAGCAGCCTCATATAACCTTAACGTCCCCTCCATCCTCCTCTTTTCCTCCCTGCTGTCTCCCAATATTGCAGAAGGCTCTCAGAGGAATCTGCCTGCCAGTCACTTTTCATACAGTACTGTACAAACAAAACCCCCAGTGGAGCAGTTTCAGGGAATAGAGCTAAGCCTGGCATGGATCCTATGCCTGGGGATATCAGGGGTGAGTACCAAGGTTGACCTTGTCACTGTCCTTGTCGGGGGATCCCGGTTCCATCTCTGAGGTATGCAATGTGGGTTCGACTACTAGTTGGTCCTGTGTTAGGTTTTTCTGCTGTTTTCTGCTCATGTTAACGTTTTGCCTGTTGTGCGCCTGGTGGTTGCATGGTCCTAATGTGCGTACTCTTTCCCTAGCACCTTTAATGCACGTAAC
This sequence comes from Ichthyophis bannanicus, assembly GCA_033557465.1. Classification (NCBI taxonomy): domain Eukaryota; kingdom Metazoa; phylum Chordata; class Amphibia; order Gymnophiona; family Ichthyophiidae; genus Ichthyophis; species Ichthyophis bannanicus. The sequence continues at coordinate 301,637,644 of CM066033.1, forward strand.
ATAAAAGTGCAGTTAACGCGTGCTTGCGGGCTGATGCAGCCTTAGCGTGCGCTCTGGTGATACTTATCCTAACTCTCTTCTTCCAGGAAACATGGTTTGAACTGTGGCAAGCGAGGAGCCTCATCCTTGGATTATGGACTCTGCCTATCTCCAGGAACAAGCAGGAATGAGTCTTCACATATGGGTACGTCAGTACCGACGGAGTCTGCACGGGAACGCTCCCCAGCGTCCAATCAGAACGCTTTTGGAAGCATCCCAACACGCCTGCGTGCTGCCTTCCCGCCTTTCCCAACTGCCTCTCCTCAGTTTTCGTTTTTCCGCAGAGCCGGCAGGACGTCCTTCTGTCACCGCAGAAAATTCTTCTTTTATTTTTTTGTTTTTCTTGTGGTCGCGTCTGCCTTCCCCGACGCCACCGGTATCGCCCATGTTTCTTTTCTTTTTTCTTCTAAATTTTCCTTTATAAGGAATACCTTTTTCCTTCTTAGTGCCTGACTGTTTTTTTTCGGCCTGCTAGGCCTACTCTTTTTCCTCATGGAAGCGCCAGCCACTATCCCTAAGAAATGTTCAAACTGTGGCGGTACAAAATTCATTTTAGACACTCATAATTGGTGTCTGCCCTGCTTGGGTCCTGACCACTATCCGCTGGAGTGTCCCTCCTGCAACAGTATAGTCGGAAGACGTCTTCAGCATCGAGTTCACCTCGATACGCGGTCCCCAGTCAACTTCAGGGCACAGGCCACCCTTTCTTCTTCACAGGATCAGGTAACCCAAAAACAGTCTGTTAAGACTAGCCAGTCCTCGAGTGGTAGATCTCATGCACAGCATAGAGATGCCTCTGGCCTTGCCCTCGAGGACACTCTGGCTTTAAAACCCCGGTGGGAGTCTTCGGCCTCCAAATCCTTAGTGGAGTTTCAGGTTGTTCCTGAGGTTCACCCCTCTCCGAACATACCTGAGCCATGCTCGGTGGTGGTATCCGCTTCGAGCGGTACCGATACCCCGGCATCGGCAATGGTGTTGGATGAAACATTCCTCACCAAAGATCGTAGTCTGGCGTCCTCGGCTGCAGGCCTGTTGGATACGCTGCAGACCGATCTTCCATTATCGGTATCGATCCCGGTACCGGTACTGGTACCGACGCCGGTACCCCTCAGATGTGCATCGATAGACTCGCTTCCCTCGATGCCGAGTCTAGAATCGATCTCCAGTCTGGATGACTGGGTACCGACTCGCCTTGGTACCGATACCAGACGGTACCAAAGGCACGGTTCCAATGATCCATGTCGGGCACTCTCGGTTTCTTCGATACCGTTAGAGCTGTTACCGGCTGGCCTTCATCTACCGGTATCGGATACGGTGCCGGAGTCAGTACCGGTATCCACATTACCATTGTTGTCGGTACCTTCCATGCTTCTCTCATCAGGCTCGCTTCCCTCGGTACCGAGTTTGGAATCGATCCCTAGCATTGACGATGCGCTACCGACTGTTGCTGGTCCCGACCTCCTGTGGTACCGGCGACCATCCTCTAAGGATCCGATACTCCACCCTTTAGGGTCTTCTATTCCTCTAAATTTGGATAGATCCCTGGGTGCCAATGCTAGTTCTTCAACAGATCTAGCCTGTCCTCCTCTTTCTAGAGGATTTCCCTCTGGGGATTTTTCTTTTCAAGCATTCCTGCTTGATATGGCAAAGTCACTTGCCATTTCTATACCTGGTCAGGATCCTACACCAGGGAATACAGAATCCCTGTATGTTCCCTGCAGTCCAAAGGAGAACATCATGCTTCCTTTGCATCAGACCTTGCAGGATCTCCTCTTTCGAATGTGGGAAACTCCTTTAACGGTACCCCCACCTTCTAGGGCAACTGATCTTTTATATAAGGTGCCCCCCTCTCCAGGTTTTCAAAAGACTCAACTTCCTCATCATTCCACTGTTGTAGAATCAGCAATGAGGCGTATTAAGAGTACTAAAAAGCACTCTTCTTATCCGCCAGGTCGTGAGTCTAAGACTTTAGATGCCTTTGGACACCAAACCTTCCAGGCATCCATGCTTTCAGCAAGAATTTTCTCATATATTTTCTATAAGGGATTATCTCTTGAGGAGGTCACAAAGCAATTACTGCTTTTGACCCCTTTTCTTCAAGAGCCCAAAAGAGCAGACTATTCCTTATTGATTAGTCATGCTCAAAATATCTCTAGGTTCCTTACTCGTGCTTCCCTAGACTCCTTTGAGTCTGTTAGCAGAACTTCTGCTATAGCTATAGGGGCACGACGTAAAGCCTGGCTCCAAGTTTCAGACTTGGACAAATGGGCACAAGAAAGACTGGGAAATACTCCTTGCACTGGAGAAAATCTTTTTAACAAGGAGTCTTTACTCCAAGTTGCTCAGTTAACCACTAACATTGCTGTTTCCAGAGGCTGTTCTACGCCTTCCTTTTTCCCAGTTGGTAGGAAATTTCCTAACAAACTTTCTTCCCCTAAGGGGAAAAAGTTTTATCCATCTTCTGCCCATCATACAGATGTTCCCAAACAGGGGAAACATCGCACTGGTCTAAAGAAACCACAACCTCAACAGGTTCAGCAAACCCAGCAGTCGCAGGGTTTCAGATAGATTATCATTACATCTCCTGTTTGGTGGTTAGAGTTTGCAGTCTGCTTCTTTTCACTTGAAGCATCTACACTAATTTCACTAAGAGTCTTTATGATGATCATGCCTATAGTTAACAGGTTTCTCTTCCTCCTACTGGGAAAAGAGATGTGACAACTATCAATAAGACAGTTTTCCCTGTACTAGCATGTATCATCTTACCTTTCAGAGACTTACTACATAGTCAGTCTCCTTCAACTCTGTCTTACCTCCCTCTTAACTACAGCATTTGGTTTGTGAGAGTGCCTCTATTACACTGGTAAGCCCCTATGGTCCTCTACCTATTCCACAAAGGGATTTTCCCTTCCAGAGTTGTCTCCCCCTTTTTCATTTTCTTACTTTAGGGCAGCTTATCAGACAATAAGGAAGTCTTACCACTTATGTCTGTTGCTGCTTTTTCCAATCTTAAAAAAAAAAAAAAAAAGGAAAAAGACATTTTTTTTCCGCTGCCCTGGTAGTTGCTGCAAATGCAGCAATTCCTAGTGGTTAAGCCACTGGTTCTGTTCACCACACAACCAGGGTTTCTCCTCCACTAGCAATCCTTCTAGCCTCAGTGCTAAACCCCAAACAGGTTATCAACCTTTTTTGGAAACCTTATTATCACAGACTTGTTGGTTGACTTCTATTCTTCGCCATCTCCAATTCCCTGGTTTTTGGCAGAATAGTTTAGGTTACCTACTGGCTTTAAGCAGCCAGTTTTTTCTTCTAACCAACCTCTAACCTGCTCTCTGCAACTCTACAGAGTAGCTTTGCACTATGGGCCCTTGCTAGAGAGCATTAGTATCTTGCCTAGAAGATAATCCCAGATGGTTAGGAGGGGTTCACCCAGTCATGCTCCCATGACTGGTAGGTGTTCCCTACCCTTACCATCTCATCTAAAATCTCTTTTTGAGACAAAAGACACAGGCCTTACATCACGTGAAAACCTAAAGAATGGCCAATTCCCTGTCTTGGTCCATATTTCCTTTGGACTTCTCGCCAGGGATAGTTTTCTTTCAGTTGCAGCTCAAGGACACCTGATACCCATCTTGCCCTCATAGGCGGGTCAATATGGTATCTTATTCCAGTGGCGTCCTCTATCCATTCACCATACTGCAGTTCTAGAGAGATCTGGATTTGCTGCCTGCAGACTGAAGTTATCCTCTGCATTTTTCACGTAGGCCATCCTGGTTATTCAAGAGCTCGAATTCTTAAAGGAATCTAGACTCCTCCTTGTCAGGGAGACCATTCCTCTGACTCTGTCAATTATAACCAGGGAAAGAAGATTCTCTATACATCTATTCAAGCAGGTATCACCCTTCTTGCTATTAGATGAATCTTCCCTCTATCCCCATATCCCTATGGGGATCTAGTTATATAGTGTGAGACCATGCCGGTCCTAGGCGGTTGCCTAGACCCGGGATAGCCTGGAGTTGTAAATAAAGGACACTGTAGTCGTGATCCAAATGAAATTAAAGTTGGGTTTTATTCCCCTTCCCTTGAGGATGTCGTAGAATAAGGGACAACATAAAGAACGGTTGTTTTCACCAGGGTAAAGGATGTTTAACCAATAATAATCATGCTTCTTTCCAGCAATAAAGTCCAACACTTTTCAATGTGCAAAATACAGTTTCTTTCTTGTTCTTTTTTCTTTAACAAAGGCTCTCTATATCATCAGTCACGCATACAGCACATTCCATCGGTTCAGGGATATTTTCTGAGCTATTGCTCTCCCATTGCATAGGGCTAGGACCTGCCCCTGTATAAGGACACTGAGCCCCTATGAAGCTGCTCTCTGTATCTAGCCCTGGGGAAAACTCAGTTGCCACCAGTTGGAGCTGCTTTCGTAAGTCCCAGATATCAGGAGCTGTGCTGGGGATTTCTTCCCACGGCTTGGGCCAATAAGAGTTCCCTTGCCGGTTATAAGCCTGGCTTCTATCCCGGAGACTCCCTTTTCTCCCTTAGCAGAAACAGGGTACTTATCTTTTCCTTTGGAGAAGATGGTCTCAAACTCCTCTGTCTCCAGCCAAGGCTTTCTTTCTGCCCTGCAGCCTGCTCTTCTGTGAGAACCCTGGTTACGATGTCTGGCTGAGGGAAACTCACTTCCTGCTTCCTGTGTGCTTCTTTGGACGTGACCTCTGCCTCCTGTTAACTGGACAGTTTGCCTTGGTGTGAGGACCCCTCTGGCTGGGAAGACCTTGCTGCAGTTTTGCTTATCCCACCTGGGTTTGCCAGCCTGCCTTTCTCCAGCCCTGGTTCTCCAAGGTAACGTGTCTTCCTGCAATTGCTTGGGATTTCTACTCTCACCTTCTCTCCAAGCCTGCCTGAAACAGCAGTCAGAGTTCCTTTGGTCTCTGCTTTCCTCCTGGCATTCAAGCTCCGGCTCCCGCCCTAATCCAGGCTCCAGCTTCCACTGCCAATGTTCATTCTGCTGCTTCCAATTCTCTTTCTCCTTTCCAATCTGCTTCCCACTCCAATTCTGTCTCTGTGAGATTCCCCACCTGCTTTTATCTCTCAGCTCCTCTAACGTGGAACGTGAGTCTGAGTCCAGGTGAGCCTGATTGGCACTCTCAATTCTTACTGCGTCACTACACCCATGTGGAAAGTTTGTTTTCCTTTTCCCTGCCTCTGTACTGTGAATGCTGCAACTGCCCCTGAGGCTGCAAGGTAAGCTCTTCTTCCTTTTCATTTCTTAATATTTCAGGGTCTGTGCTGTCTACCTCATGACAATAGCCATGTCTCCATCTACTTACATGGAGACCTGTGTCTATATGTCTACATATTTATATATATATTTATTTTTATTTTATTTATTTATTTATTTACATTCTCTTATATACCGCGCTATTCTGCATCAGTGCGGTTTACATTGAACAAACTGAAATTACATTGAACAGGGCATTATAACTTGGAGATAACTATTTTACAGGGAACATGGGCTATGGAGGGTTAAGTGGCTTGCCCAAGACCACAAGGAGCACCTGTGGGATTAGAAACCCCAGTCCTTCCGGCCCAAGGTTGCTGTCCTCTAGTGGGATTTGAACCCCCGACCTTCCGACCTGAAGTACCTTGCCCCAACCACTAGGCCACTCCTCCACTCCATATATATATGTCTCTCTGTATCTTACGCCCAGGTATATCTCTGTATATATATTGTGGTATTGCTACCAGCTGCCTAGGCGGTTGCCTATAGGTGGGGGTATGCCTTACAATGTCCCTTTACATGGGTTCCCAGAGCCGGGGCTTCTGGGAGTTGTAGTTGTGAACAAATGAATGATTGAGCCGAGAGTTTTTTTGAAGGCAACACAGGAATTTATTTTCTTCCTTTGCTCAAAGGAACCTCCGTAGAAGCTCAGCACAATGCATAAACTGGGATACTTCTCCCCTCAAAAGAAAATAACTTCTATACAAAAACTTTCACAGTGTCACTAGTTACACTTGCTTCCTTCAGCAATGCAATTTCTTTCTTCAGCAGACAAAAATATCACTTAACAGTCCCTTGCTGACTTTAGGTATAAACAGCGGCTTTTTAACTGCACAACGTGCACATTAAAGCTTCCTTTTTACTTCGGTTATTATCTGTTTCAGATAGTTGCTTCAGACACATTCAAATCAAGCCTTTGAATGTTTCATGCGCTTTTTAAAACAGCAGCAACTTTATTTTCAAACATTCTTAGCATTCTTAACTGCAGTCATTCAGGTATAATAACTCCTGGGTTTTCCTCAGGCTTAAAGTCTATAGCTTTTCATTCTACCCTCATAGAGAGAGAACAATCCATTTCACATTCTATGCAATCATTTTCAGTATCATAATTATCTACTTGCATGCTTTCAGAGCCAGGCTCTGCAGTCTCCTGACTGGCAACAGCTTGGGATAGCGTGGGCTTGATTTCTTCCCTCTTGACTCAGGGGTGTTAGCAGGGCTTTGGAGATCCTTATCTTGCAGCAGACTGTTTAAAGCTTCTAAAGGGTTCACCTCCCTTCTATTAACAGTTCTTCTTACCGGCCTTCTCTGAGATAAAGCTCTTTGACACGACTCTTCCTGGACTGTCCCCGTACCTGGCTTATAGGCAGCAGCCTCCTTAGGATAAAACCTCCTGTTTCCAGTGCCAGCTGTAGTCTCTTTACAGCACTGGCTTTGTTCAGGACTGTGGTGCTGGCTATGAGGGGAATCCTTCCTTAGGCTGTCCCTGGAGCACCTCTCTCTCCCGGTCTCTCTGAAAGAATCCTTTCTTTCTCCAGGACCAAGCAGGAAGTCAGTCCTCACTTATGGGTGACGTCGGCGCCGACGGAGCCCTCGCGGAGCAATTTTCCCCAGCTTTCAAAGAAAGCCTTTGGGAATTGCAGCGCGCATGCGCGGTCGTCTTCCCGCCCGAGGGTGCCATCTTAGCCAGTCTTCTTTTTTTTTTCCGCGGAGCCCTGCAGACGTCCCCGTCTTGTCCCCGCGAAAAAGTTGATTTTCCTCTTTATTTTATACTTTTTTCTTTCGGTTCGACGCCGATCGTTTTCCCGCCCGGACTCGCGACGCCGGTCTCGAGTCCTCTAGCGTTTTTTCGGTTTTTCTGACTTAGTCAGCTTTCATTTTCGTTTTCCCTGGCAGCCCGGTCCTTTGACCTCGCAGGGGCCCTTTTTCCCCCGATGGCTGCCAGTGGCTTTAAGCGGTGTGGTCGGTGTGACCGAAATATGTCACTAACCGACACACACGACTTTTGCCTCCGCTGCTTGGGCCCGGATCATGAGGAACTGATCTGTGGGCCCTGCAGCAAACTGTCCTCGAAGGCGTTGAGAAGTCGGCGGCGGCATCAGCGCGAGAGAATCTTCGCTGACCCCAGCCGTACCCGGACCTCGTCGGAGGCCTCCGTGTCAAAGGGCTCCAGCTCGGACCGTCGCCGGAGCTCCTCCGACCGGGGTTCTCCCTCCGGGGACCATCGTCGGAAGGAAAAACCCGCGAGGGCGGCGTCGGTGGACGCTCCTGGCTCCGCGAGGGCCAGGTCGCATAGCCCCGACAGCCGCCCCGGGTCCTTGGAGAAGGAACATCTCCCGAAGCGACCTCGCCTGGAGTCGGAGATGCCTGCCCGGGTAAGTCCTGTAGTCCTTCTGGACTCGCCTCCGCGACAGCCGACGTCGGGCCCGACGCCGTCGGGGCCCGAGTCGGGGGCTGCTGGGTCACCTGAGCTCGGACTCAGGTTGACGGCCTTGGAGAGCAGACTGTCTGCCTTCATGGACCAGCAGCGGGCACTGCTCGCTGGCCTCGCTGGCGCCGCTGCCCCGACCGCCGGGACGTCGACGTCCAAGTCGACCCCGGAGACCGAGCCGATCCTCGAGTCAATGAGAACTCGAGTCGATCCTCGGTCGAGGTCACCCTCGGCCTCCCGTTCGGGACCGAGGTCGCCGACGCCGACTCCCTCGACGTCGGGGCGGCTGGCGCCGCACCCTGCCCGGGCCGACCCCACCGAGTCCTCGTCGGAGTCGGTCTGGGAGTCTGAGGAGGAAGAGTCACCTGATTCTTTCCGGACTCGGTGTGTCCCATCGGACTCACCGGGGTCCGAACCTCGGAAGCAGTCCCCCCCGGAGGATGCCCGGTTCTCGGACTTCGTTAGGGATATGGCCAAGGCTTTGGCCTTCCCTGCGGATCCCGAGGAGGAGCCTCGAGCCGAAGAGCTCGACGCCCTCCAGTATGACTCTCCCGCGAGGGAGCACTTTACTGTGCCGGTTCCTCCTATGCTGGAACGACTACTCTTCCGCATGTGGGAGAGTCCGGCCTCTGCGCCGGTCCTGAGCAAGCGGGTCGATTCTATCTATCGGGTCCGCAAGAGCCCTGGCTTTCAGAAGGCACAGCTGCCACACCATTCCATGGTAGTGGAATCGGCCATGCATCGTCTTAAGAGCCAGAAGATGCACTCCTCGGTGCCTCCTGGAAGGGAGGCCCGTAACCTGGATGGCCTTGGCAAGAAGTGCTTCCAGGGCTCTATGCTCGCATGTCTTGTCCAGACTTACCAGCTCTACATGGGCATGTATCTCCGGGATCTGGCTAAAGAGCTAGCCGGATTCTCCGCTGGTCTCTCCGAGGAGCCCTTGCGGAGGTTCCTAGCCTTGTCCACGGGCATTCGGGAATTCTCAAAGTTCATGTCCCGAGCAGCCTATGATGGCTTTGAGGCCTCGGCTAGAGTGGCCGCAGCCGGCATCGGTGCCCGCCGACAGGCTTGGCTTCAGTCGTCGGACCTTGAGCCCTGGGTACAGGACAAGTTGGTCGATGTCCCCTGCCGAGGCGAAAACCTCTTGGCAAGCCCATGGCGGAAAAGGCTGCACAAATTGAGACTGAGACTCTCACCAGGACCAGGCTTTCTAGGAAGACCTCCGCCCCTTCCCAGAAAAAGAAGGGCTCGGGAAAAAAGTCCTTTTACCCGAGGAAGGCGGCTGCCTACAAACAGTACCCCCATTATCAGGCCCCTGCAGCTCCCCAACAGGGCCAGCAGGCCAAGGGACGGGGTAACGGGTCCCGTAGGCAGCAAGCCCCCAAGCCTGCACCACCAGCCCCTGCTCAGCAGGGAGGGGGTTTTTGACTCGCTCAGCATAGCCTCTCCCCCCCCGCTGGTCCCTCCCAGCACCGGAGGCCGGCTGGTTCACTTCGCCCACAGGTGGTCCAGCATCACCGCAGATGCCTGGGTGCTTCAGGTCGTGCGAGAGGGCTACCTTCTCCACTTCCATCAGGTCCCTCCCTCCTATTTTCCGGGAGAACCTTCGCGCCCCCCTCTGCACAGGGAGTTGCTCCTTCAGGAGTTAGCAGGTCTTCTGCAGGAACAGGCGGTGGAACCGGTGCCCCACCACCTGAGAGGTCAAGGCTTTTATTCAAGGTATTTTCTGATACCAAAGAGAACAGGGGGCCTCAGACCCATCCTGGACTTGCGCAACCTCAACAAGTTCCTTGTGCGGGAGAAGTTCAAAATGCTTACCCTTGGAATCCTTCTGCCCTACCTCCAGCAGGGAGATTGGCTATGCTCCTTGGATCTAAAGGATGCCTACACGCACATCCTCATCCACCCAAGCCACCGCCAATACCTAAGGTTTGTGGTGGCAGGAAATCATTACCAGTACAGAGTACTGCCCTTTGGCCTATCCTCCGCACCGCGAGTCTTCACAAAATGTCTCGCGGTCGTGGCGGCCCATCTCCGGCTTCACGGCCTCTATGTCTTTCCGTACCTCGACGACTGGCTCATCAGAGCAGCGTCCGCTCAGGAGGTCACCAACGCCACGTGCCGCACGGTGACTCTGCTGCAGCACTTGGGCTTTGTCATAAACTTCGCAAAGTCCACTTTGCTCCCCTCACAGGATCTCGAGTTCATCGGCGCAAGGCTGCACACTCCTCGGGCACGAGCGTACCTACCGCTCGACAGGGCTCAACGGCTCATGGACCTAGCCGACCGCTTTCGCAGCCAGCCCCTGGTCTCCGCCAGGCGCTTCCTGAGACTGCTCGGCCATATGGCTTCCACTGTCCATGTGACCCCCAATGCCCGCCTGAACATGCGGTCTGCTCAATGGTGTCTCCGCCAGCAGTGGCGACAAGCCACGGGCGGCCTGGCAGACCTAGTGCGCGTCTCCGAGCCACTGCTCTCGTCTCTCCGGTGGTGGCTCCGGCAGCCGAACCTGATATTCGGAATGCCTTTCCAGTCACCTCAGCCGACCCGGGTGCTGACCACCGATGCATCCCTCCTGGGCTGGGGAGCACATTGCCAAGAGGCGCGTACTCAGGGCCTCTGGACCACGTGGGAGTCTGCTCAGCAGATCAACTTCCTGGAGCTCAGGGCGATCCGCCTCGCTCTCAAGGCCTTCTCCCACCTGACTTCCCAACAGTCCGTCCTTGTCCAGACGGACAATCAGGTTGCCATGTTCTACGTGAACAAGCAGGGGGCACGGGCTCCTTCCTCCTCTGCCGGGAGGCACAGAAGCTCTGCTCTTGGGCCGTCAGTCACGGCATTCTCCTCAAGGCAGTTTATCTCCCGGGCCAAGAAAATTGCCTTGCAGACAAACTCAGCAGGGTCCTCCAGCCGCACGAGTGGCGTCTGGATCCCTTGGTAGTTCAGAAGCTCTTCCTCAAGTGGGGTCTCCCCACGGTGGATCTCTTTGCCAGTCCTCACAACCGGCAACTTCCTCGCTTCTGCTCTCGTCAGCCACACCCCCTTCGGGTTGCGGCGGACGCCTTTCTGATCTCGTGGTCGGGGAGCCTTCTGTACGCTTTCCCTCCCATCCCGCTGGTCTCTCGGACTCTTTTCAAGGTTCTCCGAGACAAAGCCTTCATGATCCTGGTGGCCCCTCGCTGGCCCAGGCAGCCGTGTTTTCCACTCCTGCTGCAACTGGCGGTGGAGGGCCCAATCCCTCTGGGGATACAACCGGATCTCCTCACTCAGGATCAGGGGTCCCTTCTGCACCCCAACCTCAGGTCTCTCAACCTTATGGCCTGGCTGCTGAGAGGGTAGTCCTTGCTCCCCTTCTCCTGCCGGCGGAGGTGGAGGAGGTCGTCTTAGCTTCGCGACGGCCTTCTACCCGCAAATGCTACGCCCTTAAATGGCGTCGCTTTGCAGTCTGGTGTACCCAACAGTCTCAGGATCCCTTCTCCTGCCCGGTGTCGGTGATCTTGCAGTACTTGCTGCACCTCTCTAATCTGGGACTTAAGTCCAACTCCGTCAAAGTTCACCTCAGTGCTCTTTCAGCACATCATGTGCCAGTGGACGGCAGACCTCTCTCCAATGACCCTCTCGTAGCGAGGTTTCTCCGAGGTCTCCTTCTACTTAAACCACCTCTGCGCCCGCCAGCGCCTGACTGGGACCTGAATGTGGTTTTGCAGCGGATCACCTGTCCGCCTTTTGAACCTATGGCTACCTGTTCTCTACGTTTTCTGTCTTGGAAAACACTGTTCTTGATAGCCCTCACTTCCGCTAGGCGCGTAAGTGAATTGCAGGCCCTCGTGTCTGATCCCCCTTACACTAGGTTCTACAAGAATAGGGTAGTCCTACGGACTCACCCAAAATTTCTGCCTAAAGTGGTCTCCCCTTTTCACATCAATCAGGAGGTGGTACTTCCAACCTTCTTTCCCAGACCACACTCCAGCCGAGCTGAAACGGTCCTCCATACCCTGGACTGTAGAAGGGCATTGAACTTCTACCTTGACCGTACGCGGGAGCACCGTAAAGCTGCTCAGCTTTTTGTGTCTTTTGACCCCAATAAATTGGGGCTCCCGGTCTCCAAGCGTACTCTGTCCATCTGGGTTGCGGACTGTATCTCTTGGGCTTATGGGGCAGCCGGACTCTCCTTAGAAAGTCGAGTCACGGCTCATTGCGTTCGGGCAAAGGCCACGTCAGTGGCTTACCTCCGCTCTGTTCCGCTGGCAGACATCTGCCGGGCCGCTACTTGGTCTTCGAGCCAGACTTTTGCGGTCCATTACTGTCTCGAGAGGGAGTCCCGTAGGGACAGTGCTTTCGGACAGGCAGTCCTCCGTAATCTCTTTGAGGTCTGAGCAACTCCTACCCTCCATCCCGGATGTGGGCTACCGGTGGGTGATAATTCAGCGAAGATTCTATCCTTCTGTGCTGCTGAGCTAGAGGGAGCTCATTTTTGTGCTTAGGGTCTCCGGTAGCCTTGAGCTTGGGAGTCCCATAAGTGAGGACTGACTTCCTGCTTGGTCCTGGAGAAAGCGTAGTTACTCACCTGTAACAGGTGTTCTCCAGGAGCAGCAGGAATCAGTCCTCACTACCCTCCCTCCTCCCCTTGGAGTTGCAATCGTCTGCTTATGTTCTTTTTGCAAATTTTTATGCTGTCTTTTTTAGCTATGTCATCTGACTGGCTAAGATGGCACCCTCGGGCGGGAAGACGACCGCGCATGCGCGCTGCAATTCCCAAAGGCTTTCTTTGAAAGCTGGGGAAAATTGCTCCGCGAGGGCTCCGTCGGCGCCGACGTCACCCATAAGTGAGGACTGATTCCTGCTGCTCCTGGAGAACACCTGTTACAGGTGAGTAACTACGCTTTCTGTATCTCTCGGGATCTCATCGGCTTCTGTTTCCCTGCTGGTCTCTCTACTCCCTGTTCTCTGGGGCTTAAATGAGTGGGGCTGCCCTACAACTTTCCACTCCTCCCCCAGCTCTCTCTCGTTACCTCCCTTAGTTGCTATGGAGCTTGGGCGTGGCCTGAAGACAGCAGCTTTGGGTATGTTTTTTTTCTCTTTAGCTGAAGTTTTAAAGTCACGGCTCCCTGTACTTCCCTTCTGCTTGGAGGTAAATGTTTGTGTTTTCTCTATTTCCATGGGCTCTGGAGCAGTTTCGTCGCCACAATATATATATACCTGTCGAGATATATTTTCTAGGTAGATATGTATCTACGTACTTATCTATCTCTCTGTCTAGGTTTCTATATCCATATATTCCTATATGACTCTGACGGATGTGCACTACCCCTGTCAATGCTGTGCCAGCATGCTTGGGGTTCTACACATATAACCACTCCCTGTGGTAATTAACAAATTTTTTGTTTCTCTTACCATAACCTTTCAGGTTTAGGTACCTCTGAAGCTTTCCATGTACCTTTTTTCTTTCCTAATTGACCTCTTTTAGGAAAGACATCACGGATTTTCAGTTAATCTAAAGCTGTAACGCTTCATAAGTCTGTCCTTACTTTGTTATCGGATATAGGGGTCTCCATACCCCTTCTCTCCTACAGGGACTATTTCTATTGTCAGTCCAAATCGATCAGACTTCTTTTTCCTTTTGGTCCTAGCATTGTACTGTTCTTCGACCAAAAGGGCTTAAGCTTTGTCTAATACTACCTTCTGCGTTTCCCGCTGAAGCCCTCCCTCATTGTACTACCCCAGTTTCCCCTGGGGCTATTTCTCACCCTGATGGGTTCTGACCTCCACTTGTTTTTCCTACAGTTTATTACCTCTACTTCACAGTGAGGCACTCCTTGAGGATCTTCTACTGGCTCTTCTAACAGATCCATATGAACCTCAATAGACTTTTTACAATACCATCAAGAGAGGTCCATATTAGAATAGTGCACTCAATATTTTTACTACTAAATGTCATCTGTACAGGATCTTCCTCCATAGAAGTCCTGTTCTAGTCCAGCTGTTCCACAGCACCTTTTTCTATAATTCAACTCCTACCCTCCATCCCCAAGATGCTTGAGGTCCTGAGGAGTAGCATAGCTCTTTCTAGATTCGCTACATGCTAGGACTCCCTCTGGGCATCTTAGCTTGGGGAGTCCCCATATGTGAAGACTCATTCCTGCTTGTTCCTGGAGATAGCACAGTTACTTACCTGTAATAGGTGATCTCTGGGAACAGCAGGAATAAGTCTTCACAACCCACCCACCTCCCCTAGGAGTTGTTTTTCTCTATCTCTGTCTTTCCCTTTCTTGCTCTCTCTCTCTTTGCCTCAGCTTTAAAACTTAACTGAGGAGAGGCAGTTGGTAAAGGTGGGAAGGCAGCACGCAGGCGTGTTGGGATGCTTCCAAAAGCGTTCTGATTGGACGCTGGGGAGCGTTCCCGTGCAGACTCCGTCGGTACCGACGTACCCATATGTGAAGACTTATTCCTGCTGTTCCCAGAGATCATCTGTTACAGGTAAGTAACTGTGCTTTCCTGCATGGCAGCTTCTGAGTCACCCCTGGAGGGCATGCTTTCCCTCTCTGTGAGGGGATGCAGTTAGTCCACCCTTACCTGCATCAGGGCTAGAGATGAAGAATGGCTTGAGGGGTAAGGATATTTATCTGGCTGGAGAATGACGACTGTGCTGTGATCCACTCTTCATCCTCTAGTGGGTCTGTAGTGTCTATGCCTACTGGTGTTGGGAACCCTTATCCGAGAGGAGAGCTTCTGGATCCCGGACTGTTCTCCTTGGAATTCTTTTTTTTTTTTTAGAAGAATGCTGAAGGTTTATTTTTTTTTCTTTAAATATTTTATTAACGTCATTTCTTTAACATAACTAGATACATTCAATCATATCACCCTATTCCTTAAACAATGGGGCATCAAACATTCTGAATACCCTTACCCCCATCAATAACACTTTATCCCTTATATTATTGGGAACTGACATTCTACTTAACCGTCCCCCCTTCAGTATTGCTTTAGCCCTTATACAACAGGTATCCACCGTTTCAAATATCACTGCCACAGCGCCCTTCACATCCCCTTATCCTTATATTAATCCTTACCCCACCTTTTGTGTAAATTAACAACATTGCATCTGTAACATTCTTTATTTTTATGTGCCAATACTTCCCACATTTATCCCCTTTTAATACCCTTATTTACAACCCCCTTTCCTCCCCCTACTCCCTTTACTGAACCCACCCCCTTCCCTTCCTCCCCTTTTATGTATTCTCCTTGCCTCTACCCTTATTGAGTCAGGATTAACCCCCTAAATCCATAGCGTACTCTTCCCCTTTTCTCTTCCCCCCCTCTCTTGCCCTACCTCTCCCCCCTTCCCCTTCCCTTCCCCTCACCCCTCCCTCCCAGAGACTACCCCATCCCAAGAACACAACACAGCTTACCCCGCTCTTCCTTAAACCGAACCACCTTCTGCCTCCTTGCCGCCGTTAGTTTCTCCATAAGCACCAAATGCCTAAGCCTCCTCTCATAGTGCTCCACCGAGGGCATCTCTTTTTGTTTCCAAGCTGCTGCCACCTCACAGCGAGCTGCACTAAGGCACGCCAACACCATCCAACCCCCTCCCCCCCCGTTACTCCTGACCCTCCTCTCACCACGATAGTAGAAAGATATTTGGCACTAGATCCACCCCTACCCCTAACTTCTCTTGAATCCACCCTCGAATCCGCCTCCAATATCCCTGGGCCTTTGCACAGCTCCACCAAACATGCCAGAAGGTCCCCTCTTCCCCACACTCTCACCAGCATAATGGAGACACCCCCGGATATATCCTGTGTAATCTCTCAGGTGTATAATACCAGCGCAGCATTACTTTATAACAATTTTCTTTGGTCCTACTCGAGCAGGGCCCCCTCTTTATCTGATCCCACACCCTTTTCCACTCTATAAATGACAATGTCTTCCCCAGATCCCTTTCCCACTCTACCATATACTTATGTTTCCCCACTCCCTCCCCCTTAACCCCTTTATATAATCCTGATATCATCCTCTTCGACCCTCTCTTCCCGTACCAAATAATCTCCAAGCTAGAGACCTCCCTTCCCATCCCCTCCTTCCCCAGTACCCTCTGAAGAAACGAGCACACCTGCACATACGCGAATCTATCCCCCGCTTCCAAGCTAAACTCCTCCTTCACCTCCTCAAAGCTCTTCTTATCCCCCTCCTCCAACAGCTGGAAACTACACACCAACCCTTTTCCTTTCCAAATATCAAAACGTCCTCCCTCCCAACCGAGTTTAAAGGCCCTCCACCCCCTCCAAGGTGTCATCACAGAAAACACCGTCCCCCTGCTGGCTATTTCTGACCCCCTGACTTTATCCCATATCTTCACCACCTGTCTCATCGCCGGGGTACCTCTCCCTAACGCCTCTCTCTCTGCCCGTGGGGCCCATACCCATGCTGCCAAATGCGCCCCTCTCACCCTCAGTTTTTCCAAGCTCACCCAAGGCCTCTCCTCCCCTCCTTCTCTTCAACCCAATACATGTGTTAACTGTGCCGCCCTATAGTAAGCCCTCAGATTAGGTACCCCAAGCCCCCCCTCCTCCTTGGCTGCGAACACCACCTCCCTTGCAACTGTTGGTGGCTTCCTCTTCCATATATAGCTAAACACCTGCCTTTGCAGCGCCCTCATCGCCCCTTCCGGTACCTCCACCGGCAAAGCATGGAACAAGTATAGCAGTCTAGGTAAAATATTCATTTTAATCACAGCTATTCTGCCCAACCAGGTAATCTCCATCCGCATCCACCCCTCCAAATCCCTGCTAATATTTCCGATAAGTCTCGGGTAATTAGCTTGATACAGATTCTCATACCTATCCGTGATTTTAACCCCCAAATATCCCAATGACCTACTAACCCACCACAGTGGATATAACCGTTTCAACCTCTCCTCAGTCTCCCTACTCAGCTGCAGCCTCATCACTTCTGTTTTATCTACATTCATTTTAAACCCTGACACTGCCCCGTACCTTTCCACCTCCCTCATCACCTCCGGTAACGACTCCTGTGGCCTGCTAATGTATAACGGAATGTCATCCGCATATAATGAAATCTTATGATTCTGCCCCCCTCTTTCTAGGCCCACTATCCTTCCATTCCCCCTTATGCATTCCGCTAACGGCTCCACTACCATTGCAAACAGCAACGGAGACAACGGACACCCCTGACGAGTTCCTCTCCCTAAACCAAAATCCCTGGAGTGTACCTCCCGTTAATTTTAACCCTTGCCCTTGGACCCCTATAAAGTCCTTTCACCCATTTCAGAAAGTTTAGCCCACACCCCACCTTCTCCAGGACCTTCATTGGAAACCCCCAGTGCACCCTGTCAAATGCCTTCTCAGCATCTATTGACATCAACATAAGCTCCTCACGCTCCTGCCAGGCCTCCCATATCACCCCTATCTATCGCTCTTTATATTATCCGCTGCTTGCCTTCCCATAATAAACCCTGCTTGGTCCACTTTAATTATCCCTGGTAGCCACCCTGCCAGTCTCCCCGCCAAAACTTTGGCCAAAAGCTTAACATCCATGTTAAGAAGGGAAATAGGCCTATACGAGCTACAACGTAATGGGTCTTTCCCCGGTTTCAACAAAACAGTTATCCCCACCGTCAACATTTATTTATTTATTTACATTCTCTTATATACCGCGCTATTCTGCATCAGTGCGGTTTACATTGAACAAACTGAAATTACATTGAACAGGGCATTATAACTTGGAGATAACTATTTTACAGGGAACATGGGCTATGGAGGGTTAAGTGGCTTGCCCAAGACCACAAGGAGCACCTGTGGGACTAGAAACCCCAGTCCTTCCAGCCCAAGGTTGCTGTCCTCTAGTGGGATTTGAGCCCCCGACCTTTCGGCCTGAAGTACCTTGCCCCAACCACTAGGCCACTCCTCCACTCACATTCCCTTTGACAGCTCCCCCCCTTCATTTAAAACCCCATTAAATACCTTTCCTAGTATGACCCCTATCTCCCCCAAAAAAACCTTGTAAAAACTCCCGGTCAACCCATCTAACCCTGGGGCCTTCCCCCCCCCTCCATCCCCCTCACTACCCTCCCAATTTCCTCCCCCGAGATCCCCGCCTCTAAGTCCCTTTTGGCCTCTTCCGGTAGTTCTGCTAACTTTACTCCATCCAAATAACCTATTATATCCCCCTCCCCCACCCCCTCCATCTCCTTATATAACTCCTGATAATATTCCTTAAACTGTTCCCTTATCTCCTCCTCCCCTCTACAAATCCTGCCATCCTTCCCTTCTATCTGGTATATCATTGCTGCCCCCTTTTGCCGCCTTAATCTTTGAGCCAGCAATCTGCCAGCTTTATCTCCAAATTCGTAGTAGACCTGCTTAACTCTCTGTAAGGCAAAGGCTACTTGTTCCGTTTGTATAGCATGTAACTCCTCTTTCACCCTCTCCAGCTCCACTCTATCCCTCTTTGCCCCTGTCCCCAATACTTCTCCTCAGCCTCCCTTAACTCCTTCCCTAACTCCCCTTCCTTCCTTTCCCGATCCCTTTTTTCCTAGCCCCCCACATTATAAACCTCCCTCTTACCACCGCTTTCAACCCTTCCCACACCATCACATCCGCCACTTCCCCTATGTCATTAAAAAGCAAATACTCCCTTATAACCCTCCAGACGTCCTCCACTATCTTCTCATCCTTAAGCAAACTTTAATTTAACCTCCAGAATACCACCCCTCCCCTCCCCTCTTTAACCGCTTAAATCTTACTTCCACCGCCCTATGGTCTGACCAACCTACCGGGATAATACCCCCGTCCTGTACCTCCAGCAGCCAAGCCCTATCCACTAGGAACATGTCTATCCTGCTCCAACTATCATGCGGCGCCGAGTAAAAAGTGTATTCCCTCCCCGCAGAATTCAGCGCCCTCCAGGCATCCACCAAATTGTATTGTTTCATCAGCTTTCTTAAACCTTGTCTATTCTTTCTCCCCCATCCCCCCCCCTTTGGATTCCGATCCACCCCCGGGTCCAGTACTAAATTAAAATCCCCTCCTACCACCACTTCCCCCCCACCCCCTCTATTAACTTCCCCCCCACCCCCTCTATTAACTTCCCCACCTCTTTCCAGAACCCCCCTTGATTACCATTTGGCCCATACACCGCCACTACCACAATTTTCTCCATCCCTAACTTCCCCTTTATCCCAACTACTCTCCCCTCCAAATCCTTAAAATACCACCCCCCACACACTTGAATCCTGCACCCTGCCCTCACCAGTATGGCCACTCCTCCTTTCTTTACCCCCTCCCTGTTACACGAATAATATTGATCCGGGTACTGCTTATTCCGCATCCTCCCCACATCACCTCTCCTCAAGTGAGTTTCCTGAATTAACACCACATCCCACTGTTTTTTCAATACCTCTCGGAATAACATACCACATTTAGCAGGAGAGTTCAACCCCTTAGCATTTACTAATCCTATCCGCAGCATATACCTTCAATTTCCCTCTCCACCCCTCCGTGTTGCTATCACTGTGATCTCCAGGAACAAGCAGGAATGTAGTCTTCACATACGGGTGTCATCAGTACCGACGGAGCCTGCGCGGGAACGCTCCCCAGCATCCAATTAGAAAGCTTTTGGGAGCATCCCACAGCGCCTGCGTGCTGCCTTCCGCCTTTCCCAACTGCCTCTCTCCAGTTCTTCGTTTTCCGTGGAGCCAGCAGGAGGTCGTTCCTGTCACCGCAGAAAATTTTTTCCTTATTCCTTCCTTTTTGTGGTCGCGTCTGCCTTCCTCGATGCTATACAGGTACCGCCGGTTTTTCTTTCTTTCTTTAAAAAAAAACAAACAAACAAACTATTTTTTCCAAACTTTTCTTTTCCAGGTGCACGCGGCATTTTGGGCCTTAGGCCCAAAATTTCCTCCACTATGGAAAAACCCGCTTCGGGTTTCAAAAGGTGCACCAAGTGTGGCAGTACCATCTCCCTCACCGACACCCATGAGTGGTGTCTTAAATGTTTAGGTCCTGACCACTCCATCTCTGAGTGTATGGCTTGTGCCATGATGTCCAAGAGGGGTCGACAAAACCGAGCTGCTAAGCTCAGCACCCTTTTTCCCTCCGATGCAGCTTCTGTGGCATCAACGTCTTCCAGGGCTTCGTCTTCCTCCCATGGATCTCAGGTAACTAAACATAAGTCTGGCCGGTCCTCAAAGGGTAGATCTCCTTTGAAGCATTGAGATGCCTCTGACGTTGCCCTTGAGGATTCTGTACTGGCAAAATTGCCCCGGCGGGAGGCTTCGGCTTCCAAAGCATTATCGGGGATCCAGGATGTTCTCGAGCCTCGACCTTGGCAGAACTACTGGTGCCATGCTCTGGGGTACCGGCTGCTTTCGGTACCGATACCCAGGCATCGGCAGCGTCGATAGACCAGAGGTTCTAGGCTATTGAACGCAGTCTGGCGGATCTCCTTGTGGCATCGACACCCTCGGAACCGTGTCTGACAGTTCAACCGGTACTGGCATTGATGCCGGTACTGGTATCGGTACCGGTACCGACAGCATCGGCATCAACATCGGTGTCTGCTTTGCCGGTACCCAGTCATGTGATGCCTTCCGGTACCGATACACTGGTACCGATTCCCCCCGGTACTGACTTCGGTCGGTACGGGTATCGGGCTCTTCAAGAGCATCCGGACAGAAGGTACTTCGAATCCTCGGAGGATTTTGACAGCTCTGCCGGTACCGGAATACCTCTCCCGGAGGAGCCTTCCTCTCCTAAACGTAGGATGTCTCCTCCAGAAGATATCTCCTTTCAGGATTTCATCAGGGAGGTGGCTCGAGGTCTGTCAATTACTGTGACTCCTGAAACGGAGCCCAGAGCTAAGGAGTTGGAGATTTTACAATATCCCAAAGCTCCTAAGGAGGCAGCTACTTTGCCTATCCATGAGATCTTATATGATCTCATGTTGAGAATGTGGGAGACACCTCTTACCACCTCTCCTCACTCTCGCAGACTAGATACCATGTATCGAGTCCCTCCTTGTCCTGGTTTCCATAAAACTCAGCTTCCTCACCACTCTATTGTAGTGGAATCAGCTATGAGAAGGATCAGGAGTGCAAAGAGGCATGCCTCTAATCCTCCAGGACGTGAGTGTAGCACTTTAGATGCCTTTGGACGTCGTACTTTCCAGGCTACCATGCTTTCTGCCAGGATCAGTTGCTATATTTTATAGATGGGAATGTTCCTTAAAGAAGTCACAGGAGACTTGGAGATTTTAAGCCCTCTCCTTCCTGATGACAAGAAGCAGGATTTTCTCACACTGGTTAAACATGCTAAGGATGTTTCTAAGTTTGTCAATCATGCAGCTTTTGATTGTTTTGAGTGCATAAGCAGAACCTCTGCCATTGCCATAGGTGCACGTAGAATTGCCTGGCTCCAGGCATCCAATTTGGAGCTTTGGGTGCAGGACAAACTGAGCAATATCCCTTGTACAGGTGAGAATTTATACGGCAAAAATTGGTAAGAGAAAGCCAATGAGTTGGATGCTGACAGCTCCACTTTGGATAGGTTATCCAAAGCCACAGCTGATCCTGCAAGAAAGAAATCTTTCAAGAAACCATTCTTCTCAAAAAAGAAGAGGTTTTATCCCTCTTATTCCCAGCAGGGACGTTCTGCAGGTCAGCCTGCCCGAAAGAGTCAGCAACCACCCAAACAAAGGAAAGCAAAGACTGCTAAGCCTCAACCGTCTCAGCAGTCTCAGTCTCCACAAGGCCTTTGACTTTCATCTAGAGAAATTAGCCTTCCTGGCCCTCAATGGACCAGAGCCTTCCACCATTCCAGGAAGGTTGTGTCACTTTGCCACAGATGGGGGCAGATAACAGCAGAACATTGGACACTCTCCATTATAAAAGAGGGGTACAAGCTTCACTTTCTGTGCATGCCCCCTCCCACAATGGTAAGACAGTTCAATTTTCAGACCTCTCTCATCAACCTGTTAGATCAGGAGGTCACTATGCTTCTTGCCCAAGGGGCAATAGAAGAAGTACCCATTCATCAACAGGGTACAGGGCTATCTCCAGGAACAAGCAGGAATAAGTCCTCACATATGGGTACGTCGGAACCGACGGAGCCTGCGCGGGAAAGCTCCCCAGCTTCCCAGAAAGGAAGCTTTTGGGGCCTCCCACTGCACATGCGCGCTGCCTTCCCGCCTTCCTGACCAGCTCTCCTCAGTTTCTCTTTTTCCGCGGAGCCAGCAGGTCGTGTTCCTGTCACCGCTGAAGAAATTGTTATTTTAGTTTCTTTCTTTAGACCGCGTACCTGCCTTCCCCATACCGAAACCGGTACCGCCGGTCTCTCTTTTCTTTTCTTTCCAAAAAAACCCCAAAACTTTTATTTTAGCACAACTTGGTGACTTCGGTTAGGCCTCAGGCCTACACAAATTCTCCTCATGGAGAAACCAGCCCCTGGTTTCAAAAAGTGTACCAAGTGTAGTGCTATTATTTCTGTTACAGACACCCATGACTGGTGTCTTAAATGTTTGGGGCCTGACCACTCCATTCCGGACTGCCCGTCCTGCTCCCAGATGTCTAAACGTGGTTTGCAGAACCGGGCCAACAAATTCCATGTACTGTTTGCTTCAGATAATCCAGCATCACAGTCATCCAGGTCTTCCTCTCCGGATGGATCGCAGGTAACCAAACCTTCTTCAGGCAGGTCCTCAAAAGGCAAATCTCCTTCAAAGTATCGAGAGGCCCTCAATCTTGAGTCGGAGGACCCTGCCCCAGCCAAACAACCCCGGCGGGAAGCTCTGGCGGGAAGCTCTGGCTTCCAAAGCTCCATCTATGGGGTTACAGGTTGACATCAATGGCACGGCCTCGACCGATCACCTGTTAGACTGCTCTGGGGTACCGGCCCATGCCGGTACCGACATCCAGGCAGCAGTGGCGTCTATGGACAATACTGTTCAGACCATGCAGCAGGCCATTTTGGCTTTTATTAAAGCTGCGACGCCCTCGGTACCGCATCCAGCGGTTCTGGGTCTGGTTCCGGTACCGTCCCCCATACCGGAACCGAGACCATCGTCTTCCAAACGCAGATCGGTTCCGCATGCCGGATCCGGGTTTTCGCCCGATACCGATCCCATACCCGGTACACCTGATGTCGATACCGAGCGGTATGCGTATCGTGCGTTGGAAGCAAATAGAGGATACTCTGATTCTTCTGAGGATTTTGACTCCTCTGATGACTCTGATGAGCTGTCAATTGTTCTTCCTGAAGAGCCTTCTTCCCCAAAGAGGAGAATGTCTCCACCAGAGGATTTGTCCTTTCAAGACTTCATTATAGAAGTAGCTAAAGGACTTTCTATTACTACATCCTCTGAAAAAGAACCTAGATCAAAGAAATTGGATATTTTAGGATACCCTAAGGTTCCTAAAGAGGCAGTCACCCTGCCTATCCATGAAATCCTTCAAGAACACTTGATGGACTTATGGGAGGCTCCTTTAACGTTGTCTCCTCATTCCCATAGGTTGGACACCATGTACCGGGTCCCTCCTTCTCCTGGTTTTCAAAAAACTCAGCTGCCTCACCATTCTATTGTGGTGAAGTCTGCGCTGAAAAAGATTAAGAGTACCAAAAGGCACTCTTCTACCCCTCCAGGGCGAGAATGTAAGACCCTAGACTCTTTTGGTAGGAAAATCTTCCAGGCTAGTATGCTTATAGCCAGGATTAATTCATACAGTCTGTATATGGGCATGTTTCTAAGGGAACTTGCCCTAAAGGTACGGCATTTTGCCTCCTTTATCCCTGAGGATAGAAAGGAGGAGTTCATTTCTCTGGTGAAACAGCTTCTAGATGTTTCTAAGTTCTCCAACAGAGCAGCCTTTGATTCCTTTGAGGGTGCCGGTAGAGCTTCGGGCATTGCTATTGCAGCCCGACGACTTGCTTGGCTCCAGGCCTCTGACCTAGAACCCTGGGTCCTGGATGGCTTACGGAATCTGCCCTGTACAGGTGAGAACTTATTTGGTAAAGACTGGCAAATTAAAGCCACTCAAATGGACGCAGAAAATGCTACCTTAGATAGACTTTCTAAGTCTACCTCTACTCCTGCCAAGAAAAAGTCTTTCAAGAGGCCTTACTACAAGAAGGCCAGATTTTCCACAAATACTGGCCAACAATCTTCTCAGCCTCGCTTTGCTGCTAAGCGTCAGCAAACTAAACAGGAAAGGTCAAAGCCTGCAGACTCTGCCACTCCTCAGCAGGCTCAACCCCCTCAGGGGTTTTGACTTGCCCCTAGAGAACTTAACCTTTCTGGCTCTAGAACAACCAGAGCCCCTCACCATTCCCGGAAGGTTAGCTCACTTTGCTCCCAGATGGGAGCAAATTACATCAGAGCACTGGACCCTCTCTATCATCAGAGAGGGCTACAAACTTCATTTTTCCAACCTTCCTCCACATACCATGGTGAGGCACTTCAATTCTCCCCCATCTCTCCTGGCCCTGTTGGGTCAGGAAGTCTCTTCCCTCCTTGCCCAAAGGGCAATAGAAGAGGTTCCTCTTCTTCAACAAGGGACAGGTTTCTACTCCCCTTATTTTCTCATACCAAAGAAGACAGGGGGATTCAGACCTATCCTAGATCTGAGAGAATTGAACAAATTTCTATACAAGGAGAAATTCAAAATGCTTTCTCTGGGCATTCTCCTTCCATACCTTCAGAGTCAGGATTGGCTTTGTTCTCTAGATCTCAAGGATGCGTACACACATATACTCATCCACCCATCCCACAGAAAATATCTGCGATTTCTGTTCTAGGGAAAACATTTCCAGTACAGAGTACTTCCCTTCGGTCTAGCCTCTGCTCCAAGAGTGTTCACCAAATGCATGGCAGTTATAGCCGCATTTCTAAGAGGTCTGGGAATTTTTGTATTCCCATATCTGGACGATTGGCTCATCCGAGCTCCATCTCAGTCAGAGGCCCAGATTTCCCTGGACCGCACGAGGCACATTCTGCAGTATCTGGGACTGGTGGTAAACCTTCACAAATCTCAACTCATCCCTACTCAGTCTCTAGAATCCATAGGGGCCCAGTTGGACACCACCACTGCAAGGGCCTACCTTCCTCAGGTCCGGGTCCAACGTCTGGTGTGCTTGGCTTCCCAAGCTCAGTCCAGCACTCACTTGACAGCCAGGGAAATGCTGCGACTTCTGGGCCACATGGCCTCCACGGTACACGTGGTGCCCTACGCTCGTCTTCATATGAGAGCAGCTCAATGGACCTTGGCCACCCAGTGGACTCAAGCATCAGGAGCGCTCTCCGACCAAATACTCACCTCAAAACGTCTGTTTTGGTCCCTCCAATGGTGGATATCCACCAAGAATCTGTCATTGGGGGCCCCCTTCCAACCTTTGTTGCCCCAAGCAACCCTCACAACAGATGCCTCCCAAACAGGGTGGGGAGCCCATCTTCAACACCTCTCCACTCAGGGTACTTGGTCTCCACAGGAGACCACCCTTCACATCAACCTCCTGGAACTGCGAGCAATCTTCCTTGCCCTCAAAGTCTTCCATACCCTCCTTGTCAACCTGACTGTCCTAGTTCATACAGACAATCAGGTGGCCATGTTCTACATAAACAAACAAGGAGGGACAGGCTCTCTGTCGCTTTGCAACGAAGCTCTCAGATTATGGGCCTTCGCCAGAGAGCATCAAATTCATCTTCTGGCAGTGTATCTTCCATGGGTTCAAAACTCTCGGGCAGACAGACTCAGTCGAGTTCTGCTTCCACACGAATGGTCCCTACATCTGGACCAGATACGCAAAATCTTTCAGGAATGGGAAACCCCGGACATAGACCTCTTTGCAAGTCCGTGGAATGCCAAACTTCCCCGGTTCTGTTCCAGGACTCCGTGTCAGGGAGCTCAGGCCAGCGACGTCTTTCTCCTGCATTGGGGTCAGGAATTCCTATATGCCTTTTCACCCATTCCTTTGATGCCCAAGACTCTGTTCAAACTCCAGAGGGATCACGGGTCGATGATCCTCATAGCTCCACGCTGGCCACGCCAAGTGTGGTTCCCTCTACTTCTGCATCTCTCCCAGGGACCCTCCCTGGACCTGGGAGCTGTGCCAGACCTTCTGTCTCAGGAGGAGTGGACTTTGTGGCACCCAAACCCCAAGTCCTTACACCTCAGAGCTGGGTTACTGAAGGCCTAAGCCTTCATGACTTCAATCTTTCTCAACCAGTGAAAGATATCCTTCATGCCTCTAGGAAAACCTCCACGAGGCGTTCCTATGCTTTCAAATGGAAACGCTTTTCCATTTGGTCTGCTCAGCAGGGTCGTGACCCTCTAGCACTTCCTTTGAATTCTCTACTAGACTATCTCCTGCATCTTTCTAATGCAGGCCTTAAGACGAATTCAGTAAGAGTCCATTTGAGCGCTATTGCAGCATCCTTAAAACCTCTAAATGGACAACCTGTCTCCTCTCATCCTCTTATTGCAAGGTTCATAAGAGGCCTGACTCTAACTAAGCCTCCCATCCGACCTCCTCCGGTGACATGGGATTTAAACCTAGTTCTAGGTCAGCTTATGAAGCCACCTTTTGAACCGTTGGTTTCTACCTCCTTGAAATTTCTTTCATGGAAGGTCCTTTTCCTTATTGCAGTCACTTCGGCTCGCCGCATCAGTGACCTACAGGCCTTAGTGGCTCATCCACCATATACTAGGTTTCATCATGATAAGGTGGTCCTTAGGACGAATCCCCACTTTATGCCCAAAGTGGTCTCGCCTTTTCATCTTAATCAAGAGGTATATCTACCTGTCTTTTTCCCGGCTCCTCATGCATCCAGTGCAGAGAGGAACCTTCATACTCTAGATTGTAAAAGAGCTCTCGCCTTTTACCTCAACAGGACTCAGCCACATCGAAAGTCTTCCCAACTTTTTGTGGCTTTTGATCCTTCTCATTTGGGACTTCCAGTCTCCAAACGTACACTTTCCAATTGGATTGCTCAGTGTATTTCCTTTGCTTACCAGAGTAAAAACATTTCTCTGGAAGGCCATGTCACAGCTCACAATGTGAGAGCCATGGCCACTTCTATGGCTCATCTTCACTCTGTATCCATAGATCTGATCTGTCGAGCCGCCACCTGGGCCTCTGTTCATACCTTCACAGCCCATTACTGTTTGGACAAGGACTCCCGCCAGGATGCCTTGTTTGGTCAGGCTGTCCTCAAACACCTGTTCCATACTTGAACAACTCCTGCCCACCTTCCCAGAATGGATGCCTGAGATCCATACGAAGATGGCGAACCCTTGGAAGGGGATCTCCCAGGCATCTTAGCTAGGGAGTCCCCATATGTGAGGACTTATTCCTGCTTGTTCCTGGAGATAGCACAGTTACTTACCTGTAACAGGTGATCTCTGGGAACAGCAGGAATTAGTCCTCACAACCCACCCACCTCCCCTAGGAGTTGTATCTTCTATCTATCTTCCTTTCCTCTCTCTATTGTCTCAGCTATAAACTCGAACTGAGGAGAGCTGGTCAGGAAGGCGGGAAGGCAGCGCGCATGTGCAGTGGGAGGCCCCAAAAGCTTCCTTTCTGGGAAGCTGGGGAGCTTTCCCGCGCAGGCTCCGTTGGTTCCGACGTACCCATATGTGAGGACTAATTCCTGCTGTTCCCAGAGATCACCTGTTACAGGTAAGTAACTGTGCTTTACTCCCCCTATTTCCTTATCCCAAAGAAAATAGAGACTCATCTACATATCAATCTCTTAGAGCTCAGAGCAATCTTCCTTGCTCTTCGAGTGTTCCACACCCTGCTCAGCTACAAGACAGTCCTCATTCATACGGACAATCAAGTAGCCATGTTCTACGTGAACAAGCAGGGGGGAACAGGCTCTCTGTCGCTTTGCAACGAAGCTTTGCGACTATGGGCCCTCGCCAGAGAGCATCAGATTCATCTCCTGACAGTGTATCTTCTAGGCATACAAAACTCTTGGGCAGACAGGCTCAGTCGAGTTCTGCTTCCACACAAATGGTCTCTACATGCAGACCAGGTGGCCAAGATTTTTCATATTTGGGGAACCCCGGACATAGACCTCTTTGCAAGTTCTTTGAATGCCAAACTTTCCCGGTTCTGTTCCAGAATTCCGGCTCAGGGCTCTCAGGCCAGGGATGCTTTCCTCCTTCACTGGGGTCAAGACTTTCTTTATGCCTTTCCACCCATTCCCCTAATTCCCAAAACCCTGTTCAAGCTTCAGAGAGACAGAGGCCGTATGATTCTCATAGCTCCACATTGGCAACGGCAAGTTTGGTACCCTCTGCTTCTACGTCTCTCTCAAGCTCCCTCCCTGGAGTTAGGATCTGCTCCAGATCTCCTGTCTCAGGAGGACAGAATGTTAATGGCATCCCAATCCCCATTCTCTGTATTTCAGGGCTTGGTTGCTGAAGGCCTAGATCTTCATGATCTTAACCTCCCTCAGCAAGTGAAGAATGTCCTTTATGCTTCCAGGAAGCCTTCCACAAGATGCTCTTATGTTTTCAAGTGAAAATGTTTTACCATATGGTGTTCGCAGAAGGGTCTTAACCCCCTTGTGATACCTCTGGAATCATTACTGGTGTATCTCCTTCATTTATCCAATGCAGGACTTAAAACTAACTCAGTAAGAGTCCATTTGAGTGCTATTGCAGCTTCTTTCAAGCCTCTAAATGGACAACCTATTTCCTCCCATTCTCTTATAGCAAGATTTATGAGAGGCTGTCTTCTAACTAAGCCTCCCATTAGACCACCACTGGTGGCATGGGACTTAAACCTGGTTCTTGGTCAGCTCATGAATCCAGCTTTCGAACCCTTAGCTACTACCTCATTGAAATTCCTTTCTTGGAAGGTTATCTTTCTCATTGCAATCACATCAGCACTCCGTATTAGTGAATTGCAAGCACTAGTAGCTGATCCACCTTTTACAAGGTTCCATCATAATAACGTAGTCCTTAGGACTCATCCACACTTTATGCCAAAGGTGGTGTCGCCTTTTCATTTAAACCAAGCAGTCTACCTGCCTGTGTTTTTTCCAAGGCCTCATGCATCTAATGCAGAAAGGAATCTTCATACTTTGGACTAAAAGAGCTTTAGCCTTTTACTTGCAAAGAACACAGCAACATAGGAAGTCCTCTCAGCTCTTTGTTGCTTTTGATCCTTCTGATTTGGGACTTCCAGTCTCCAAGAGAACATTGTCCAGCTGGATTGCTCAGTGTATTTCCTTTGCTTATCAGAGTAAGAAACTTCCTCTGGAGGGCCATGTCACAGCTCGCAATGTGAGAGACATGGCAGCTTCAATGGCTCATCTGCACTCTGTGTCTATCGACGACATCTGTCAAACAGCCACTTGGGCCTCAGTTCATACCTTCAAAGCCCATTACTGCTTCGGATGCCTTGTTTGGTCAGGCTGTTCTTCAATACCTGTTCCATACCTAATCAACTCCTACCCACCATCCCTGGTTGGATGCCAGAGATCCTTTGGGTGAAGTGGAGCCCTTTCACAGGGGGACACATCTCCAGGAACAAGCAGGAATGAGTCTTCACATATGGGTACGTCGGTACCGATGGAGCCTGCGCGGGAACGCTCCCCAGCGTCCCAAAAAAGGAAAGCTTTTGGGAGCATCCCACAGCGCCTACGCGCTGCCTTCCCGCCTTTCCTAACCGCCTCTCTCCAGTTCTTCTTTTCCGCGGAGCCAGCAGGTTGTGTTCCTGTCACCGTTGAAGAAGTTGTTTATTTTATTTTATTTCTTTGGTCGCGCGTCTGCCTTCTTCGACGTCAGACCGGTACCGCCGGTCTTTTCTTTCTTTTTCTTAAAAAAAAAAAAGATACCTTCCGTTCCACTTCAGTGTATTTTTTCTTCGTTGGGCCTTAGGCCTAACAGAAAATTCCTCATGGAAAAGCCCGCCTCCGGGTTTAAAAAATGCACTAAGTGCAGCGGTACCATCTCTGTTACCGACACCCATGACTGGTGTCTTAAGTGTTTGGGTCCTGACCATTCCATCACGGATTGTCCTTCCTGCTCCATGATGTCTAAAAGAGGTTTACAGAACCGAGCAGCCAAGCTCAGTACACATCGACGTCTTCCAGGGCTTCTTCTTCCTCCTATGGATCTCAGGTAACCAAACATAAGTCCAGCCGGTCCTCGAAGGGTAGATCTCCCTCTCAGCATCGAGATGCCTCCGGGCTTGCCCTCGAGGATCCTGCACCGGCAAAACTACCCCGGCGGGAAGCTCCGGCTTCCAAAGCTCCTCCTATGGGGTCACAGGTTGACATCGATGGCACGGCCTCGACCGATTACCTGTTGCAATGTTCTGGGGTACCGGTGGAATCCGCCGGTACCGACCTCTAGACATTCATGGCGTCGATGGATCAGAATGTTCTGACCATGCAGCATGCCATTACGGCATTCATACAAGCTGCGACGCCGCTGGTACCGCAACAAGCTCCGTTGTCGACACCGGCTCCGATATCTGTTCCGGTGCCGGTACCGGTTGCATCGACATCGGCTTCGGTGTCGACTGCAGCGGTACCCTGTCCGATGATGCCTATCGGTACCGATCCGGTACCGATGACTCCTGATGTCAATACCACCCGCTATGCGTATCGGGCTTTACAGGAGCATCCAGACAGGTGATACTTCGATTCCTCTGAAGACTCTGATGCATCGGAGGCCTCTGTCGAAGCATCGGTACTTCTTCCTCAGGAGTCTTCTTCTCCAAAAAGAAGAATGTCCCTTCCAGAAGACTTGTCTTTTCAAGACTTCATAAGGGAAGTGGCCAAGGGGCTTTCTATCTCAGTAGCCCCTGAGACAGAGCCTAGAGCCAAAAAATTGGATATTTTGCAATATCCCAAGGCTCCTAAAGAAGCAGCCACTTTGCCAGTTCATGAGATCCTTTATGACCGCATGATAGGCATATGGGAGACTCCTCTCACCATCTCTTCTCATTCTCGTAGGTTGGATACCATGCATCTTGTCCCTCCTTGTCCTGGATTTCATAAAACTCAGCTTCCTCACCTTTCTATTGTGGTGGAGTCTGCTATGAAAAAGTTAGAGTGCAAAGAGGCACTCATCTGCTCCTCCAGGAAGAGAATGTAGAACCTTAGATGCTTTTGGCAGGAAAATTTTCCAGGCCAGTATGCTTGTTGCCAGAATCAACTCCTATAGTCTCTATATGGGGATGTTTCTGAAGGAAGTTACAGATCATCTGCAAACTTTCCTCCCTTTTCTTCCAGAAGATAAAAGGGAAGACTTTCTTACCTGGCTTAAGCATGCCCAGGATGTTTCCAAATTTTCTAACCGTGCAGCCTTTGACTCTTTTGAGGGGGCCAGCAGAGCCTTGGCCATTGCCATAGGTGCACGCAGAATTGCTTGGTTACAAGCTTCTGATTTGGAACCCTGGGTCCAAGATGGATTAGGAAATCTTCCTTGTACAGGTGAAAACCTGTTTGGCAAAGATTGGCAAGCAAAGGCCACTCAAATGGATGCAGAAAATTCTGCTTTGGATAGGCTTTCAAAGTCTACCTCTAATCCTGTCCAGAAGAGGTTGTTCAAAAAGGCATATTTTCCCAAGAAGGGAAGATATTATCCTGTTTATGGTCAACAGACATCTTCTGCAGGTCGTTTTGCTGCAAAGCGTCAACAACCTAAACAGGCCAAGCCTAAGGCTGCAAGGACTACTGTAGCCCAACAGCCTCAGCCTCCTCAGGGCCTTTGACTTGCAGCTAGAGAAAGCCTTTCTGGCTCTAAAAGAACCAGAGCCTCTCATCATTCCAGGAAGGTTAGCTCACTTTGCTCCCAGATGGGAACAAATCACAGCAGAGCAGTGGACCCTTTCCATCATAAGGGAGGGGTACAAACTTCATTTCTCAAACCTTCCTCCTTACACCATGGTGAGACAGTTCAATTCTCCAACATCTCTTCTCGACCTTCTGGGTCAGGAGATTTCTACCCTTCTTGCCCAAGGGGCAATAGAAGAAGTACCCCTTCTTCAACAGGGCTCAGGGTTCTACTCCCCCTACTTTCTAATTCCAAAGAAAATAGGGGGCTACAGACCCATATTAGATCTCAGAGAATTGAACAAATTCCTATGCAAGGAGAAATTCAAGATGATTTCTCTAGGTACTCTCCTTCCATTCCTTCAGAGTCAGGATTGGCTTTGTTCTCTAGATCTCAAGGATGCGTATACCCATATACTCATCCATCCAGCACACAGAAGGTTCCTTCGGTTCCTTTATCTGGGAAAGCACTACCAATCCAGGGTGCTTCCTTTTGGTCTGGCCTCTGCTCCAAGAGTGTTCACAAAATGCATGGCAGTAATAGCTGCATTTCTACGCACTCTGGGAATATTCGTATTCCCATATCTGGACGACTGGCTCGTCCGAGCTTCATCCCATTCAGAGGCCCAGACTTCCCTAGCCTGCACAATGCGTGTTCTGCAGTATCTGGGACTGGTGATAAACATTCCAAAGTCCCAACTCACCCCTACTCAGTCTCTAGAGTTCATAGGGGCCTTGCTGGATACCACAACTGCAAGGGCCTATCTTCCCCAGACCCGTTGCCTACGCTTAGTGCAGTCTGCCTCACAAATTCAGTTAAAGTCCCATTTAACTGCTTGAGAGATGTTACAACTGCTAGGCCACATGGCATCCACTGTTCATGTGGTCCCTTATGCTCGCCTTCACATGAGGGCAGCTCAATGGACTTTGTCCACCCAGTGGACCCAGGCATCAGGGGGTCTGTCAGACAAGATAGCAACCTCCAGGCGCCTCTTTTGGTCTCTCCAGTGGTGGAAGTCCACTCAAAATCTGTTGCTGGGGTCCCCCTTCCAACAATTGTTACCCCAAGCAATCCTTAAAACAGATGCCTCTCCAAAGGGTTGGGGAGCTCATCTTCAAGACCTCTCCACCCAGGGCATTTGGTCTCCACAGGAGACCTCCCTACATATCAACATCTTAGAGCTCAGAGCAATCTTCTTAGCTCTCAGAGTCTTCCATACCCTGCTCAGCTACAAGACAGTCCTCATTCACATGGACAACCAAGTAGCCATGTTCTATGTGAACAAGCAGGGAGGGACTGGCTCTCTGTCGCTTTGCAACGAAGCTCTGAGATTGTGGGCCTTCGCCAGAGAGTGCCAAATTCATCTTCTGGCATTATACCTTCCAGGAGTTCAAAACTCTTGGGCAGACAGACTCAGTTCTGCTTCCACACGAATGGTCTCTTCATATGGACCAGATAGAATCTTTTGAATTTGGGGAACCCCGGACATAGACCTCTTTGCAAGTCCGTGGAATGCCAGACTTCCCCAATTCTGTTCCAGAATTCCGTGTCAGGGAGTTCAGGCCAGGGATGCCTTCCTCCTTCATTGGGGTCAAGACTTCCTGTACGCCTTTCCACCCATTCCCCTAATTCCCAAGACCCTGTTCAAGCTTCAGAGAGATCGAGGGACTATGATCCTCATAGCTCCACGTTGGCCACGCCAAGTGTGGTACCCTCTACTTCTGCATCTTTCTCAAGCTCCCTCCCTGGACTTGGGGTCTGCTCCAGATCTCCTGTCTCAGGAGGGGGAAATGCTGTGGCACCCAAACCCCCAATCTCTCCATCTCAGGGCTTGGTTGCTGAAGGCCTAGACTTTCAAGATTGGCATCTTTCTCAGCAAGTAAGGGATATCCTTTATGCTTCCAGAAAGCCGCCTACTAGACGTTCCTATGCTTTTAAATGGAAAAGGTTTACCATTTGGTGTGCTGAGAAGGGTATTAACCCTCTAGCAATACCTTTGAATTCTTTACTAGAGTATCTCCTGCATCTTTCCCATGCAGGTCTCAAAACAAATTCAGTAAGGGTCCATTTGAGTGCTATTGCAGCATCCCTCAAGCCTCTCAATGGACAACCTGTCTCCTCTCATCCTCTTATTGCAAGATTCATGAGAGGCCTTCTTTTAACTAAACCTCCCATTAGACCACCTCCAGTGGCATGGGACTTGAATCTGGTTCTTGGTCAGCTCATGAAGCCACCCTTTGAACCCTTAGCCACTACCTCCTTGAAATTTCTTTCCTGGAAGGATATCTTTCTTATTGCAGTCACCTCAGCTCGCCACATCAGTGAACTGCAAGCCTTAGTGGCTAATCCACCTTATACAAGGTTCCATCATGATAAGCTAGTCCTTAGGACCAATCCACACTTTATGCCTAAAGTGGTCTCACCTTTTCATCTTAATCAAGAGGTGTATTTACCTGTCTTTTTTCCAGGTCCTCATGCATCAAGTGCAGAGAGGAATCTTCATACCCTGGATTGTAAGAGAGCTCTTGCTTTTTACTTACAAAGGACACAGCAACATAGAAAGTCTTCTCAACTCTTTGTTGCTTTTGATCCCTCTCATTTGGGACTTCCAGTCTCTAAGAGGACACTGTCCAATTGGATTGCTCAGTGTATTTCTTTCGCCTACCAGAGTAAGAACCTTTCTCTGGAGGGTCATGTCACAGCTCATAATGTGAGGGCCATGGCCACCTCTATGGCTCATCTAAATTCTGTGTCCATCGACCAGATCTGTCGAGCGGCCACCTGGGCCTCGGTTCATACCTTCACAGCCCATTACTGTTTGGACAAGGACTCCCGCCGGGATGCCTTGTTTGGTCAGGCTGTTCTCAAACACCTGTTCCATGCTTAATCAACTCCTACCCGCCATCCCTGGTTGGATGCCTGAGATCCATGGGAGGAGGTAGAGCCCTTCTCAGGGTCTCACAACCTTGGGGATCTCCCAGGCATCTCTAGCTGGGGTACCCCATATGTGAAGACTCATTCCTGCTTGTTCCTGGAGATAGCACAGTTACTTACCTGTAACAGGTGATCTCTGGGAACAGCAGGAATAAGTCTTCACAGCCCACCCACCTCCCCTAGGAGTTGTATCTCTCTATCTATCTTTCCTTTCCTCTCTCTCTCTTTGTCTCAGCTTTAAAACTCGAACTGGAGAGAGGTGGTTAGGAAAGGCGGGAAGGCAGCGTGCAGGCGCTGTGGGATGCTCCCAAAAGCTTTATTTTTTTGGGACACTGGGGAGCGTTCCCGCGCAGGCTCCGTCGGTACCGACGTACCCATATGTGAAGACTTATTCCTGCTGTTCCCAGAGATCACCTATTACAGGTAAGTAACTGTGCTTTCTGGGGTCTCTCCCTGGCATCTAAAGCTAGGGAGTCCCCATATGTGAAGACTACATTCCTGCTTATTCCTGGAGATAGCATAGTTACTCACCTGTAACAGGTGATCTCCGGGAACAGCATGAATTTAGTCTTCACAACCCACCCACCTCCCCTAGGAGTTGTATCTCTCTATCTATCTCTTTCTCTTTCCCTCTCTCTCTCTTTGTCTCAGCTTTAAACTCAACTGGAAAGAGGCAGTTGGAAAAGGCGGGAAGGCAGCACGCAGGCGCTGTGGGATGCTCCCAAAAGCTTTCTAATTGGACGCTGGGGAGCGTTCCCACGCAGGCTCCGTCGGTACCGACGATACCCATATGTGAAGACTAAATTCCTGCTGTTTCCGGAGATCACCTGTTACAGGTGAGTAACTATGCTTTCTTGCCCCCCCCTCCCCTTCTCCTTCCCCTACCCCCTCCCTTTCCTCCCCCTTCCTCCCCCTTCCCATATCTTAACTCCCTCCTACCCTTCCGGAGACGCCTTGTCCTTTCCCGTCACTCCATTCCCCCCACCCTTCATCTGCCTCATTCCTCGACCAGCCCCCTCCCTATCCATTCCCCCCCACTCCCCCTTCTACCCCCCCCGTTCCCCTCCTCCCCCAATATTTGCTCCCCCGCTCTGCGCTTACCATCCCTTATTGTTACCAACCCCCACACCCCCCCCAGTCCCAATAGCCTCCCCTCTCCCTCTCAGCCCTATAAGTCTACTGTCCGAATTCCATGAGTAGCAGAGCTCTATCGCCCCCTACTCAAACTCCATACTTGCATCCAGGCATCATCTCTCCAGTCTCTCCTCTCAGGTGTCTTTCTCCATTGCCTCCATCTTCCACTCCTGAGTCATCCGCTTCAACCTCTTTCCCTTCTCTCCCGCTCTCTGCCACTCCGATCTCGTTTGCTGTTTGCCAGTCGCTGCTTTAGATTGCCGCCGCTGTTCCCTCTCCGCCGCTTGGGGTAGATCCTCACACCCCCATCTTTCTCAGTGTGGACCACACCTCCTCCACCATTTTCACCTTCCTGTTCACTCCATTCACCGACATCAAGATGCCAAATGGAAACATCCATCGGTAGCGCATGCCTTTCCCCCTCAGGTATGCTGTGACCTCTTTCATAGATCTGATCCTTTCAAGTGTTCCTTTTGACAGGTCATTATACACTTCTATTTCACTTCCTTCCCATGCAATCCTCCCAAACTTTCTTGCCACGTTTAATATTTGTTCTTTCAGGGGGAAACTGCTCATACAGGCTACAATGTCTCTTGCCTGCTTCTCCCACCTCGGACCCAGACTTCTGTGCACCCTTTCGACTCCAATTAGCTCCACCAACGGTCTAGCATCCTCTCCCAATTGCAAAATATGGCTGCACAACCTCTGCATTACCTGTACGCAGTCTCTGGAGGCTGCCTCCTCCGGCACACCCCGAATACACACGTTGTTCCTTCTCTCTCTGTCTTCAATCTCCTCTATTTTCTCCTGTAACTCCTCCTGCTGGGCCTTGAGTTTATTCTGCATCGACGCCATGTCTCTCATCTCCTTCTCACATTGCTCCACGTGGCCTTCTAGGTCCTCCACTCGCTGTCCCAAACAGCCCACCTCCTTCTGGATCGCCATCAGGGTTTCCTTCACCTCTTTCCTCATTGCCTTAATCTCTCCTCTCATTTCCACTTTAAATGCCTGCAGCCGCTTTTTCAACGACACCTCCTCCAGCCCCTCTGTATCTCTTCCATCCTCCTCCTCCTCCTCCGAGCTCCCTGCCCCGGCTCCCTCTTCTGAGCCGGCCATCTCCACTGTCACCATCAGCTCCCGGCGCACGTACAGGGACTGGAAACCAGCCAGTTTTTTCCCTCGCCGCCATCACAATGCTGGGTGCTCGCCTCCCTTCCACTTTTTCACCTTGGGTTGCTTTGTCTCTCCACTCTCAGGAATCGGACAGAGCTAGGCTTCTAAGCTGCCATTAGCTTCGTGACGTCACCGGAAGTCGCTCCTGGAATTCTTTTCATTTTGGCAGCAGGTGTGGTCCTTCTGGCATGGAAATTGAGTCTTCAACCTCTGGGTGCCTCAGGACGCAGTCTTGTGCCGGGCAGGCCGAAAGGTAAAGCCCTGTTCTATTGCCTTTGGCTAAACATTCCTGGTATGGGGTGCCCCCTGGAGATATTGACTATACCTCTGATTCACATGAATCTGTACTGGGCTCTGATGTGGATGAGGAAGTACTCTTACCTTCTGAAGATTCTGCAGAGGATGGCATGATTTACCAATTCCGGAAGGAGGAGCTGATGGCATTGATTACCAGGGTCTCATCCGCCTTGAACCTGATGGACGCTTCCAGCATGGAGCATAAGGTGAAGGTACAGCCGCTCCTTCAAGGGGTGCAGAAATCCACTGCTGTCTTTCCATTCCCGGAAGTGATCAAAGATATGATCTAGTAGGAGTGGGACTCCCCCAACACCCTACCTAAAGGGTTAAGGGTGTGTAAAAAGATCTACGCTGTCCCAGAGGAGGAGCACGGTGAGTAGTTTGACATTTCCAAGGTGAATGCACAAGTCACGTCCCTTACCAGATAGACCACCATTCCTGTGGAAGTTGAATCTGCCTTAAAGGATGTTTTGGACCGCAAGGTGGATTCCTTGCTGGGAAGCCAGTTTGCCGTGACAGCAGCTGTTTTATGTTTGGGCGGTATGTACCAGTCTGACATCTCGAGCCCTGCTCCAGTGGATTCAGTCTCTTTTGCCTGATATTACCTCTTTTGCAGTCTGCTACAGCCTTCCTTTCTGACGTCATGTATGATTGGTATGTTTGGTGACCAGGGATGGTTCCCGAACGACAGTGTCACATTGTTGGATTTGGCTCTGGCACTGGGCAGCGGAAACATTCTCCAAAGCCCAGTTGACTCAACTGACCTTAAGGGGAAACTTCTCTTTGGAGCTGATTTGGAGAAGCTGGTGAAGGACCTAGGCAAGACACAATCTTACTGCCTCCCAGAAGACAGATCCAAGGGGACAGTGAAATGGGCTGGTGCCCCTTTTTTGTTACCCTTCATCCGAACACCAAGGTCGTGCTGGCCAGATTCCCAGGGGTCTCGGGACTATTGTCATTACAGACTTGGAAAGCCTTTCTTCCCCTCTGCTTCAGGGCCTTGAGCTCGCTCTCGGTCCTTTTGTGGAGCACATAGGCCCAGGGACTTGGTCCCCTCCAGAATAGGACACTCCTGGGCTATGCAATTAAAGGTGTGGTACCTCTGGTGGGCAGCAGGCTTCACCTCTTCTTTCAGGAATGGGCCCGGGTTACCAAGGATTGTTGAGTGTTAAACACCATTCAGTTCAGCTGTGTCCTGGAGTGCAAAGAGCCGATTCCTGATGCATTCATCATTTCCACTTGTGGGTCAGCTATCAAGGGTGCCGTGGTAGGGGACCACCTTGGACAAGTTGCTACACCTATAGGCTGTGGTGCCAATCCCCCCCAGTCGAGCTGGGCAAGGGCAGATACTCTATCTATTTTGTGGTGCCAAAGAAAGACTGTTCTTTCTGGCCCATTCTGGACCTCAAGGGGGTCAGTGAGCACTTCCGTCTCCTGTGCTTTCAGATGGAAACCTTATGCTCTATGATTCAAGCAGTGCATTGAGGGGAACTCCTGGCTTCTCTGGATCTGGCTGAGGTGTATTTTCATATTCCGATCCGGGTGGCTCAGCAGAAGTATCTGTGTTTTGCTGTGCTTGGCTCTCGCCGCACTCCCTTTTGGGCTCTTCACCCCCCAAGGATGTTCTCCAAGGTCATGGTGGTGGCAGCTGTGGCGCCAAGGGATCTGTGTGCATCCCTGTCTGGATGACTGGCTTATCTGAGCCCGTTCCCTATTAGAAGTGTCTCAGGTGATGTCCCCAGTGGGTGTCCTTTTTGGAAAGCCGTGGCTGGTTGTTCATTCAGGAAAAGAGCCATCTTCTGCCTTCCTAGTCCTTGGAGTTTCTGGGAGCACTATTGACACTCGAATGGGCAGAGTTTTTCTGCTAGAGGAGAAAGTCCAGAAGACTGTTGGATTTTCTGCCCTTAGGCCCCCAGAGACTGAGATTATCTTCAGCTTCTTGGATTGATGCGGTGACCATAGAGATGGTGCAATGGGCACGTGCTCACTTGCAGCCGCTCTAGCGGTCCTTGTTACTTGATGGTCCCCGAGTTCTCAAGCGTTCGAACACAGGCTTCTGCTCCCATTGATGGTGAAGACCAGCCTGTGGTGGTGGTGGTGGAAGCAACCCTGTCATCTGAGGAAGGGCAGACCACTGGACAATTTCTCCTGGACCCTGCTGACGACTGATGCCAGTCTCTTGGGCTGGGGAGCCCTTTGTCAAGACCATACGGCCCAGAGCCTTTGGAACTGCAGGGAAGTGGTGTGATCCATAAACTGCCTTGAAGCGAGGGCCATCAAGTTGGCTTTTCTGTGTTTCTGGACCCCTGGTCGAGGCCCCGATGGTTCGAGTGTTCTCCAGGACCAAGCAGAAAGTCAGCCCTCACATATGGGTGACATCACCAATGGAGCCCATACGGGAATGCTTCCTAGATTCTATAGGAAGCTTTTTGAAGGTGGTCCAGGCATGCGTGCCAGTTCTCCTGCCCAAAGGATTCGTCTTACCTCAGCCTTCTTTTTCCACAGAGCCCTCCAGACGTCGTCTGTATCCTGGAATTAAGTTTACCTTTATTTGCTAGTTCTTTTGCTATTTTTTGGTATCACGTGCTGTACAGCGTCTTCCTGTTGTCTCTGTGAACATCGGTGCCTCGGCACTACATTTTTCTTTGGGTTTCTCCTTTTTTTCTTCTCGGCACGCAGGATTTGCCTCTCGTACCCCGCTTGTCGGTGAGGATGCTGGAGTTCTTTAACTTGACGGAAGCCGTCTTCCTGACCATGAGAGCCAGCCAGTGTGGCCAGGCCATATCCATCATAGACTGCCACATCTGGTGCCTTTAATGCCTGGGTCCCGACCATGAGACCCCGGACTGCGCTCTATGCTTGCAGATGATGTGCAAGGGGTTTAAAAACTGGGAGTGGCAGTGGGAATGGCTGTTTGCTTCCGAGGTGTCAACATCAAGTGCATCGATGCACTTGAAGGCCTCCCCTGAGGCTTCAGCTTTGCACAGTCTGTGCCCATTCAGAGCCGAGAGGTCACAGAGCACTGGAACTGTGGCTCTCCTTTGATAAGGAGTGCCCCCAGAAGGACCAGACTTCGACCTCATTAGCTTTGAAGGGTGATGCCAAGCCTAGGATTAAGCTCCAAAATAATGTAACTAGCTCTACTTTCTCACCATTGACCAATTCTATTATATGAGTGTTATATTTCTTTTATAGCGAACAGATCTCAGAATCGAATTGGCTATAGACTGCTGACACTGTCGTGGTACAGCCAGATGCCATCAATACATCAATGATCTGTATTTTCGCTATTATTTTAATTTATTTACTCTTTTTTTCTTTATTTCCAATTTCTTATTTTTAATAAAATATACTGCAATGAAAGCCTATTGTTTCTTCTTTAGTAAGTAGATTTTTAAAGGTTTTTGAAACAGCTAATGCTGCGAATTAAATCGAAAACTTCTCTAAACGGTTAATCCACTTCTGTCTGCTGTAATCAAGGTCCATGAATCATGAGATTAACCAAAGTCCATGAATCAGAAGGTTAACAAGAGACGTCGCACAGCATGTTTCTTATAGACTCATATCGAAGACTGTGCTGGTTCAGCCGAATCTTCAAACTTATTCAGTGTTTGCTCCATGCTTTATGGCTGCTCATGACTACACCGCTCATGGCTAGGCTGCTCACGCACAGGGCTTCTACTCAAAGCTTCATCTGCAGTATCGAGATTATTATATTCAATTCCCAACGCATTAATGGGCGCCAAAGCGTTTCACTATTTAGCGTTTCTTCAGGGGACTGCCTATAAGAATGAAAAGGTTACCTTAAATTTTCTATTAACACTTGAAGTTGAGAAAGTTGGTCTTTAAAGTTTAAAGAGAGGTACTCACGGTCACTCTCTTTAAACTGCCCCCCCTACCTAGGCCTCCCTGTCTCCCCAGCAGGGGCAGCAGGCCAAGGAACAGGGGCATGGCCCACGTAAGCAGAAGGCTCCCAGGCTCCGGCTTCTGCCCAGCCTGGAGGGAGCTTTTGACTCCTGAAGCATGGCCCCTCTCCCAACCGGAGCTTGGCAGCCCACAGGAGGTTTGCTCTCCCTGTACCGATTCCTAGGCATTACAGGTGATGAAGGAGGGTTACCTCCTTCATCTAGCCGAAGTGTCTCCACACTATTTCCCCGGAGAGCCCATCAGGTCTCCCCTTCACCGGGACCTTCTTCTGAAGGAGTTGGCAGGTCTTCTCGAGGACCAAGCGGTGGAACCAGTGCCCCACCATCTCAAGGGCAAGGGGGTTCTACTGAAGGTACTTCCTCATGCCAAAGAAGACAGG
The DNA here is from genome assembly GCA_033557465.1 of Ichthyophis bannanicus. NCBI lineage: Eukaryota > Metazoa > Chordata > Amphibia > Gymnophiona > Ichthyophiidae > Ichthyophis > Ichthyophis bannanicus. The sequence continues at coordinate 301,679,048 of CM066033.1, forward strand.
GGGCCTAAGGCCCATCCTTGACCTGCGCAACCTCAACAAATTCCTGGTGAGGGAAAAGTTCAAGATGCTCTCCCTTGGGACATTGCTGCCTTACCTCCGCCAGGGAGACTGGCTATGCTCCTTAGATTTAAAGGATGCTTATATGCACATCCTAATCCACCCAAGCCAAAGGCAATACTTTGTGGTAGGGGGCAATCATTTTCAATACAGGGTGCTTCCCTTCGGCCTCGCCTCGGCCTCCAGGGTATTCACAAAGTGCCAAGTGGTGGTTGCTGCCTTTCTCAGGCTTCAGGGCATCTTTGTCTTCCCCTTTCTTGACGACTGGCTCATCAGGGGCACTACAGCCCCTGAGTTGCAGCAGGCCATGGCAAACACCACCCACGTCCTTCAGCACTTGGGTTTTGTTATCAACTACCCCAAGTACAGCATTTGTCCGGCTCAAGAGCTGGAATTCATTGGGGCAAGGATCAACACCCTTTAGTCGAAGACCTTCCTGCCTGCAGGCAGGGGTAGGTAGGCTCATGGCGCTAACTAAAGACATACAGTACCGTCCCTCAGTGCCAGCAAGGCATCTGCTGTGCCTCCTCGGGCACATGGCCTCCACAGTGCATGTCACTCCAGATGCCCGCCTCCACATGCAAACTGTGCAGTGGTGCCTCAGGGACCAATGGTCCCAGGCCATCGGACGTCTCCAGGACACAGTCAGAGTGACCAGGCGCCTGGCATAGTCCCTGACCTGTTGGCTCTCGCCCCGTCACTTGGAGGTGGGGATGCCCTTCCAGGCCCCTCACCACTTGAGGGTCCTCACCACAGATGCCTCCCTGCTGGGTTGGGGAGCCCATTGCCAGGGATACCACACCCAGGGCGTTTGGTCCCCAGATGAGAGTACTCAGCAGATCAATCTGTTGGAGCTGCATGCAGTCCATCTTGCCCTGAAGGTGTTTTGGCGGTGCCTGGGCCACAGGTCTGTCCTGGTCCAGACGGACAACCAGGTTGCCATGTTCTATGTGAACACAGGGGGACATGGGGTCCCGTGCCCTCTGTCAGGAAGCCCTGGATCTGTGCTCTTACGCAGTCTGGCAGGGCATTCTGCTCAGGGCGATGTACCTGCTGGGCCAGGACAACTGGCTGGCCAACAGACTCAGCAGGATGCTCCAGCTGCACGAGTAGCATTTGGACCCGGAAGTGACCTGCGGGCTTTTCCAGACCTGGGGGGAACCGGTGATGGACCTCTTTGCCAGCCCTGACAATCACCAGTTGCCCCGCTTCTGCTCAAGGCAGCCACACCCTGCCAGGGTGGCCGCCGATGCTTTTCTAATCTCATGGTCTGTGGGTCTTCTGTTGCTTTTCCTCTGATACCTCTCCAAGACTGTTCAAGATTCTTCGCGACAGAGCTTCAGTCATCCTGATAGCCCCACGGTGGCTTCAGCAACCGTGCTTCCCACTCCTCCTGCAGCTAGCGGTGGAGGTCTCCATTCCCTTGGGGACAGCTCTGCTGCTCCTTTCCCAGGAGGGGGGGCTCTCTTCTACACCCTATCCTCAGCTCCCTTTTGCGGATGACGTGGCTGCTGAGAGGGTGACACTAGCCCCGCTCCTCTTTCTGAGGGACGTGGAGGATGTTTTGCTGTCTTCACGCAGAGCGTCTACCAGACGGGCTTTTGCTTTTAAGTGGTGCAGGTTTGCGCTTTGGTGCACTGAGCGGGGGGTCGACCACTTTTCTTGCCCAGTGGTTATGGTGCTGCAATACCTTCTCCACCTTTCCAGTACGGGATTCAAGTCCAACTCTGTCAGAGTGCATCTCAGTGCTCTAGCGGCGAACCACCACCAGGTGGATGGCAAGCCCCTCTCAGCTCATCCAGTGGTGTCCTGGTTCCTAAAGGGCCTACTCCTGTCTAAGGCCCCAGTCAGCCCTCCGGCGACCGAATGGGATCTCAATGTGGTGTTGGGGTAGCTCACCCTGCCGCCCTTTGAACCGATGGCTACGTGTCACCTCTGTTATCTCTCCTGGAAGGTGTTTTTCCTTGTCGCGCTCACTTCCACCCGAAGGGTGAGTGAGCTTCAGGCCCTCGTGGCAGAGAACCCTTTTTACCAGGTTCTTCAATTATAGGGTGGTGCTTCGCACACACCCCAAGTTCCTTCCGAAGGTGGTGTCCTCGTTCCACCTCAACCAGGAGGTGGACCTCCCTACCTTCTTTCCCAGATCGCACACCAGTCGGGCTGAGGCGGTCCTCCATACCTTGGACTGTAAGAAAGCCTTGTCCTTCTACATTCAACATACTGAAGGCCACCAGAAAGCCTCTCAGCTTTTCATTTCCTACGACCGCAGTAAGCTGGGGGTGGTGATTACCAAGCATACACTGTCCACATGGGTGGCGGACTGTATTGCCCAGGCTTATGAGGAGGTGAGGCTTCCTCTGGAAGGCCATGTCACGGCTTACAGGGTCAGGGCCATGGCAGCATCAGTGACTCATCTGCGTTCTGTTCCTCTGGCAGACATCTGCCGGGCGCCACCTGGTCTTCGGTTCATACCTTCGCAGCTCATTACTGCCTGGATAGGGAGTCCTGACGGGACTGTGCCTTTGGCCAGGCTGTAATCTTTTCGGGTTCTAGGCAACTCCTGCCCTCTGACCCTTCTGTGTTCAGGCTACTGGAGTGCTACTTTCTTTGTGCGCAGGTCCTATTTCATTATGGCTGCTAGCGGCTCTCGTTGGGGGAGCCGTTTTTGTGCTATTGGTTCATGGTAGCCTGTAGCTGGGGAGTCCCATATGTGAGGACTGACTTCCTGCTTGTTCCCGGAGAAAGCGTATTTCCCAATCGTCTCTCCAGGCCAGTCCAGGAAATGTAGGGTGTTCAATCCCCTTCAGCAGCTGAGGACTGGAAACAGAGCTTTGCTGACACCCTATCTAGCCCCCTCTAGTGCCAGCAGTTCAGTCTTCAGTCCTCAGCAGCTGAATAGGACGTCGGCTAGTAGCTCCCTCAGCACAGTTATAGTGGAGGTTTTAAATGGATAGATAAATTAAAGGAACGCAATCCAGGGTAAAGGGCAGCGGCAGAGCTTGCTTGTCCTACCAGGGTAATAAGTCCGGCGTCTAGGTTGATCGGCAAAGGACCTTGCGGAACAGTCAGCAGAGGCAGAGCCTGCCTCGTAGAATCTGACAGGCCAGATCTGCCCAGAACAGTAGTGCCTGGGAGCCCCTGAGCACGCGTTCTGCCTCCGCAGCTGTTTGCAATTCCTTTCTGCTATCCTCGCTAGCAGCAAGGGGGGAGTGGGTGGAGGTTAGCAGATTAGCAAAAGGTGATAGTTTATTTTGATAGCGAACGTTTTTGGTTTGGCGGTAATTTTGTTCGCGGAGACGCAGGCTCATGGCACCGGCGGCTGCTAATCAGGGTGAAAGCGGATGCGGGTGCGCAGAGCTGGACGTGGCGTTTTTTTGAGTTTCGGCAGTAGGCTTCGGTTCAGTGCACTCTGTCGGGAGCCATGGACCCCAAGATAGGATCAGGGGACACGTCGGGGAAGCCTTTGGCTTCTGTAGAAAAAGCGGAAACGGCAGCCATTTTGTTGGAACCCGCTGTTTCTCCCGCTCAGGGGAAGTCTCAGAAAAGAGCGGAGAAAGGTAAATCTAAGGCAAAGAAGCCGATACAGGCTATTCCAGAACCGCAGAAAGCCTTAGCTAAGCTGCCAGACTCTGTGGAAACTGTATTTTCAACGGATTTTATTTTGTCTCTGCACAGGGCCTATTGTGTTAAACAGAAACAGGCCCTAAGTAATGAAGTCCTTCCCAGTCTGGCAGGCTCTTTTACGGGAGGCTTAGGAGTGGCAGAGGATCCGGGTGAAGGGTCCTCAAACATGGCTTTGACTTTGGACCCGGCTCGGACTGGGTTGGTCAGCAGGAGTCTGAGCTTTGGGGTACAGAGCCAGGAGAGCTCCTGTTGGATTCGGGGTTGGATGCCTGGCAGTAGAGATAGAGGAAGGTGAGATTCTGCCGGGGGAAGATCCAAATTTGTTTAGAGTGTTTCGTAAGGAAGAGCTGGGGGCACTCATAGCGCATACGCTCACCGCACTCAACATAGCTATTAACAACCACTATTAAAAAGGGACCCAGGATATCAATGCTTGACCCAGTACAAGCATTGTGGAACCTGTGTCTTTTGGGGATATTGCTAGGTACGTATGACCTAGATTGGCCACTGTTGGAAACAGGATACTGGGCTTGATGGACCTCGGTCTGACCCAGTATGGCATGTCTTATGTTCTTATAGCTATGCCAGTGGTGCAGGAGGAACCTCTGGAGGATCCGCTGCTCCAGGGTTTTAAGACGGAACAGAGGTGTTTTCCCGTTCATAGAGTAATTAAACAAATGGTGGAGTCTGAATGGGAGTGTCCGGAGGCTACCTTGAGAGGAAGCAGAGCCATGGATCGTTTGTACCCCATTCCTCAGGAAGAGGGACCTCTTGCGCATGGCCAAGGTGGATGCGTTGGTCTCGGCGGTTATGAAAAAGACGACTATTCTGGTGGAAGGGAGCGCTGCTTTAAAAGATTTACAAGATCGGAAGCTCGAAGCTATTCTCAAGCAGGCGTTTGACGCCAGCGCTCTGGCTCTGCAGACGGCTATTTGTGGGGCCTATGTCTCTCGAGCCTCTATCAGGTGGCTTCAGGGGGACAAGGCTTCTGAGAGAGAGGAGTCTGGCTTTTCGGACGGAGCAAAGTTGGAATCGGCAGCTGCCTACTTGGCAGATGGGTTTTATGATCTCGTGAGGATATCCGCCAAGTCTATGGCTTCCATGGTTGCAGCCCGTCGGTTTCTTTGGCTAAGAAATTGGGCAGCGGATGCGTCGTCAAAGGCGCATCTCAGTAAGCTCCCCTATAAAGTAAAGCTTCTCTTTGGGGAAACACTAGAAAAGATTGTAAAGGACTTGGGGGATTCCAAAGGCGGGCGCCTGCTTGAGGATAGACCGAGAGGTCAGAGGTCAGAGGCCAGGAGGGCCGCAGAGGGGCCAAGGCAGAGAATTCCGGAGGTTTTGGTCACCTCGGTATGCGCCCTATCCGCGCGGTAGGTTTGCGGCCAGGGGACAGACCTTTCGTGAAGCGCACGGTTTTGGCAGGGGCTATTTCTCATCCCAGTCAACTCCGTCCAAGAAGCCACAATGAAGGTGGACAGGTCCAGCCGGAGATTCCAATAGGAGGAAGGTTGCAGAAGTTCTACTCCGCCTGGGCCGAAGTTACGACTGATCAGTGGGTTCTAGAGGTAGTCCGGGAGGGGTGCGCTCTAGAATTCGATACGCTTCTGACGGATGCGTTCGTACTGTCTCCCTGCAAGGCGCGGTCTAAATGGGAGGCGGTACAGGCGACACTACAGCGATTGCTTCAGTTGCAAGCGGTGGTTCCAGTCCCATTAGACCAGTACGGCTTAGGTCGGTACTCGATTTACTTTGTAGTTCCCAAAAAGGAAGGTTCTTTTCAACCTATTCTGGATCTGAAGGGCGTAAACCGCTGCTTGCGAGTGTCGCATTTCCAAATGGAAACTCTCCAGTCTGTCATAGCGGCAGTAAAGCCGGGAGAGGTACTATCTTCCATAGATCTGTCAGAGGCCTATCTGCACATACCAATCAGGCAGGATCAACAAAGATTCGTGCATTTCACGGTACCTATGGGTCATTTTCAGTTCCGAGCCTTGCCGTTCGGACTAGCTACGGCGCCGCGTACCTTCACAAAGGTGATGGTGGTGGTCGCGGCAGCTCTCCGGAAGGAGGGCATTCGGGTACATCCTTATTTAGACGATTGGTTGATTCGGGCAGAATCCGAGGTGGAGTCCCTCAAGGCAACCAGGAGAGTGGTGGAGTTCTGGAGCGCCTTGGCTGGGTAGTCAATCGAGAAAAGAGCCATTTGCAGCCAACGCAGCAGTTGGTCTATCTAGGGGCCTTATTCGATACGCAGGCTGGGTTGGTGTTTTTACCCAACGGCAGAGTGCAGAAGCTGATCACGCAGGTCAGGAACTTTTTAGGTTTGCAGGCGCCAACAGCGTGGCGCTACATGCAGCTGCTGGGATCGATGGCGGCAGCGTTGGAGCTCGTTCCGTGGGCCAGGGCACGTATGAGACCGCTGCAGCGAGCGCTCTTGTCCCGGTGGTCGCCGCAAGCTCAGCCATTATCGCAAAGGTTGGTGTGTCCGCAGGACGTAAATGTCAGCTTGGACTGGTGGCTCGTAGAGAACCATCTGACAGTGGGCATACCGCTGCTGCGGCCCGACTGGCTAATGGTCACCACGGATGCAAGGCTGACCGGATGGGGGGGGGGCTCATTGTTTGACACAGGTAGCGCAGGGGACCTGGGCGTTGGAAGAGGCCCAATGGTCGATAAATCGCCTGGAGTTACGAGCAGAGAGGTTGGCACTTCTGGAGTTCCAGAATTTGGTGTTCCGCAGAGCAGTACGCGTTTTCTCCGACAATGCAGTGACGGTGTCATACATCAATCGTCAGGGAGACACAGGCAGTGCGACCTTGTCAGAGGAGAGCCACCTGTTATTTCAATGGGTAGAAGGTCATCTCTTGACCTTGTCTTGTCGGCAGTCCATGTAGCGGGGAAAGACAACGTGCAGGCCGACTATCTCAGTCGTCATACGTTAGATCCCGGAGAGTGGGAGCTGAATGCGGCGGTGTTCCATGATATCACGAGGCATTGGCGACGTCCAGTCATGGACTTGATGACCACTCTCGGCAATGCCAAGGCATCTCGTTTCTTCAGCAGGCGCCTGGAGCACATGTTGGAAGGGCTCGACGCTCTGGTGCAACCCTGGCCAAGCAGCGGGCTGCTTTATGTGTTCCTGCCGTGGCCAATGATCAGTCGACTCCTTCAGAGGATAGAGGATCACCCCGGGAGGGTGTGATTCTCATTGCGCTGGATTGGCCGCAGAGATCATGGTATGTGGATCTCATGTGGCTGCTAGTGGACCGTCCATGGAGACTGCCCTGTCGTCCCAACTTGTTGGTCTAGGGTCCATTTTTGATGCTGTGGGTGGATCAGTTCTCGCTTACGGCTTGGCTCTTGAGCGGGCGCGACTGTGACGCCGGGGCTATGCTCCAGAGGTTGTGACGACGCAGTTACGGTCTAAGAAACGGTCTACGACTTTGTCATATGTAAGGACCTGGCGCATTTTTGAAGGTTGGTGTGCGGAGAGAGGCGTTCGCCTTTCGGCTCAACGTTGCCTGACTTGTTACTCTTTCTACAGAAGGGTCTGGATAAAGGCCTCCCTTGGAGTTCTTTGAGGGTGCAGTTAGCTGCACTGGCTTGTTATAGGGATAAGGTTCATGGCACTGCCTTGACCTCGCACCCCGATGTGATTCGCTTTTTTAGAGCAGTGAAGCTGTTGCGACCTCCAGTGAGGTAGGTGGTCCCTCCCTGGGATTTGAATTTGGTGTTGGAGGTGCTGACAGAACCGCCCTCTGAGCCGGCGGCGAGAGTTGATCTGAGAGAGCTGACATGGAAGACGGTTTTCCTGGTGGCATTGTGTTCGGCAAGAAGGGTTTCTGATCTTCAAGCGCTCTCATGTAGAGCGCCTTTTCTGCAGTTTTCGGAAGAGAAGGTGGTGTTGCGGCCAGTGCCCTCCTTTTTGCCGAAGGTAGTGTCCAGGTTTCATGTGAATCAAACGATTTCGCTTCCGACTTTTCCAACCCTTAAAGGGACCAAGTCGGATCGGTCTCTTCGGAAATTGGATATTGGCCAGATCCTTAAGAGGTATCTTAAGAGAACAAAGTCTTTTCTTAAAACTGACAGGTTGTTTGTGGTTTTTGTAGGGCGGCAAAAAGGGGAGGCTGCTTCCAAAGCCTCGATTGCTAGATGGGTGAAGCAGGCGATTGGTGCAGCCTATTCTGCACGAGGTAGGCTTCCTCCTGCGGGGCTCCGGGCTCATTCTACTCGGGGTCAAGCTACGTCCTGGGTGGAGGCCGCCCTTGTGCCGCCGGTGGATATTTGCCGAGCGGTAGCGTTGTCTTCTCTGCATACTTTTGCAAAATTCTATCACTTGGATGTGCAGGCTAGGGGGGACGCCAAGGTTGGAGCTTCTGCTATCTTGTCAGGGCTTCATGGTCCCTCCCGGTGTTAGGTACTGCTTTGATATATCCCTACATTTCCTGGACTGGCCTGGAGAGATGATTAGGAAGAAGAAATTAGGCCTTAACTGCTAATTGTCTTTCCTTGAGTTCTCTCCAGGCCAGTCCAGTGCCCACCCAGTTAGTATTACAACAGTGCTCAGAAGAGAGGAAGTAATGACTGAAGAGGCAGATGTAGCCTGCTTCGGGGCCTTGGAGGTTCCGATGAGTTTTGTTTTTCTGGGTTTGGCAGTCATTTTCTACGGAGAGGCTCTGTCTGTGGCTGTTTCGGGGGGACGGCAGTTGAAAAGAAAAAAAAAAAAGAAAAAGTTGTTTCCGGTATAGTAATTTAGATTCTCAAATAGTGGATTAGAGAGGTTTTTTTCTTAGTTGCATTCCTTTGGTTGGGAGCTGCTTTGACAGTAGTAGACTGAGCTGCTGGCACTAGAGGAGGCTAGATAGGGTGTCAGCAAAGCTCTGTTGTTTCCAGTCCCAGCTGCTGAAGGGGATTGAACACCCTACATTTCCTGGACTGGCCTGGAGAGAACTCAAGGAAAGACAATTAGCAGGTAAGGCCTATTTTTTTCTTACTCATCTGTAACAGGTGTTCTCCGGGGACAGCAGGATTTAGTTCTTACAACCCTCCCTCCTCCCCTTGGAGTTGCAGTACTATCTATTTTTTTTGTGTGTGTTTTGCTGTCCTTTAGCTATGTCATTTGGCTAAGCAAGATGGCACCTTTGGGCGGGAAGGGGACCACGCATGCATTTTAGCAACTTCCAAAGACTTTCTTGAAAGTTGGGGATTTGCTCTGTGCGGGCTCCATTGGTGTCAGCATCAACGTCACCCATATGTGAGGACTGATTCCTACTGTCCCCGGAGAACATCTGTTACAGGTGAGTAACTACACTTTCTGGCTGCACTTCACTGGCAATATGGTGATATGATTTTAAGGCATCTTTACGTGCAGCTATTATAGATTATACTATGGGTCTAAATAAGGATGATTAACGCTTGAACAGGAGATCAAAGTTCTAGAGCAGCGACACTTTGAAAAGAGGGATAATTCTGTACTCTTACAACTGAAAAAAATTAAAGTACATCTACATTGTGACTGTAAAGTGAATGGTCCTTAGCAGAAGCCAGACTAATTGTACTAGAGAAATGGCAGAGATTTGCAGCAAGTCCAGAGCTATAGACTGAGTCTTTGATAAATATACACTCCAAATTTTCTATAGAGATTCTGGCCAGGTGGCACTTTCTCCATTCTTGGAGATCTCTTTCATAGGGACCAGAATGGTTTTGTGATGGGCAGGTTGAGTACAGACCATACCAGACTCTTTTGTAGTATCTTGGCAATGGCCAAGTAGATTCCATTGCCACTGGTGAGGCTGTCCGTAAATGCTGAAAAGGTATTTGCTTGAGTGGAATAGCAGTACCTTTCCTGGGTATCAGAATGGTTTGGGTTTGGTCTGCTCCAGTCTAGTTAAATTGTTGTACTTGAGTCCCGTGGCTAGAATCTTTGCTAACAGAACATCATCTGAGCCATTTAATCTCACTGAGGGATGAGGAAAGGATGTTCCTTAACACCACTGCAGTTTAATTTGGCGCTGGAAAAGTTGGCACTTGCAATTAGGCCATCAGCTGCCATCCTGGGTGTGCAATATCTGAAATGGCATTGCAAGCTGTATGTATGCGGATAACATTTTGAAATTCCTAGAAAATGATGCTATTTTTCCTTTACCAAAATAAATTAAGGAATGTTCTTGGTTATCCAGATACAAAGTGAATTGGACAAAATCTCTGGTATTTTTTCTTAATAGTCATGTGCATAGAGATGATTTTGCTGGCTACCCTTTTCAGTGGCAGGCAGAATCTTTGAAGTATCTACGGGCTTTATTTTATCACTCATTAGCTGATAATATTCAAAGGAGCTCAAATTTTAGTCTGGCCATTGTGGAGTATCTTGTTGCTAAATGGTCTCCACTTTCATGTTGGCAGGAGGGACTTTCAAAATGAAGCTCAATAAACTTCTGTTGGGATTTCTGTGGAGAGGTAAGATTCCACGTATAACATTAGCCAAACTAAAGCAGAAGAAGAAATTAGGGAGGGTCAGTTTCCTGTATTATTTGATGTAACATCAGATTTCCATATCATCCTGCTAGACCAGTCCAGACAAGTAAGTTGTGTTCCCCTACTAGCAAATTGGTGGAGACAAACAACCAATAAAAGGCCTAGGTTTCAATGACATCACCCCCATGCCTCTCTTTGTCTCAGCTACCAGAGGTCCCTTCAGTATTTCTTTGTCTCTAGCAGATGGTGGATGAATTTTCTCTTCTCTGAAGAAAATCTGAGGAATTGAGAGGGAAAGATTAATTTAAAAAAAACCCCAAAAAACACTTGTGAATGACCACCTTTAGGGTGACTTTCACTTGACATGGGAGGCTTCACTAGTCTGCGGTCTTTTCGGTAGCCATAGGAGGAGGGAAAATTGGTTCAGCTCCACGTTCTCATCATGACAGCCTATTGAGCAGCCAGCAATTGGAAGGATTTGGAAGCCTCTGGAAGAATTCAACAGCCTTATATGACCTCAGTGCCCCCTTCTTCTGTCCCCCTGCTCTCTCCCGAAGATTGCAGAAGACCACCTCCTATTTCAGCCGGGGGATGCTGTTAGTCCAAAGCTGTCTGCCTCAGGGCATGAGGTGGTGGATAGCACTATTGATAAGGATATTTATTCAGCTAGAGGCTCTGGTGATCGTGCTGTGGGCCTCTCCTCGTCCTCTAGGGGATCATTGGTGACTATGCCCCCTAGTATGGGGGGTCATTTCTGTGTGGAGAGCTAACGGAGTCCAGATTTTCCTCCCTGGGGTTCTTTTCCCTTTACAGCAGGCCTGGTCATTCGGGAATGGAAATTCAGTCCCTGTGGCCTCTGGTTTCTCCCGAGCGCAGTCTTGTGAGGGGCAGCCTGAAAGTGGAAGCCCTGTTTGATTGATGGCTAAGCGCTCCCGGCAGAAGGCACCCCTTGGAGGTGGGGAATCAGCTGTGGTCTGTGAGATTTGGACTGTGATTTGGATTGAGATGGTTGATGTAGATGAAGTACTTTCCTTAAGAGGCTTGTGAGGAAACCGATGTTATCTGCATGTTCTGGGAGTAGGAACTGGAAGTGTTGATCACAGGGTCTTATTCACCTTGAGCTTGGCAGATGCTGCAGACGTGCAACAGAATCAGAAGAGGCATTCACTCCTGCAAGGGGTGCAGAAATCTACTACTGTCTCCTGTTCCCAGAGGTGCTCAAGGGTCTATTCTGGTTAGAGTGGGAATCTCCCAACTCACCGCCTAAGGGGCTAAAGATATATAAGAAGATGCATTCTCTCCTGGAGAGGGAGTGTGTTTTGTGGTTGATATTTCCAAGGTAGATGCGCAGGTCATGGCAGTTACCAGACGGACAGCCATGCCTGTGGAAGGCGGATTGGCCCTGAAAGACTCTGGACTGAAAGGTGGATTTGTGTTGAACCAGTTTTCTGCAGCAGCTTCAGTAGGCAGTATCTGACGTTTCGGACCTTGCCCTAGTGGATTCAGTCTCTTCCGCAAGATACCGCCAGATAATTCTACCCCTCTTTTGGATTTGGCCACGGCCTTCCTTTCTGATGCCATGTACGACCTGGTACATCTAGCTGTCAGGGATTGTTTCCTGTCGATAATGACATGGCTTTGGCTTGGCTTTGACATGGAGCAGCATACTCCTCTTTCAAAGGCCTGTTGCTCATCTGACCTTGGAGGGGCGCTCTTTTGGGTCCAATTGGGAGAAGCAGGTTAAGGACTTGGGCGAGGCAAAATCTTCCTCCTTATGGAGGGCAGGCTCAGGGAGCCTGTGTAGCATGCAGGAGCTTTTTTTCCATCAGCCTCCACCCACTCCTCATGGGCGCACTGGTCAGACTTTCGGGGGTCTCAGGAATTTCATCTGGCCTGGAGAGCCCTTCTTTACCTTATGGACTTTGGGCTCGTTCTCAGTTCTTTCATGCAGCTCGTGGACAGGGACTCAGTTCACTCCAGAGGAGGCCCGTCCCGGGCTGCGAAATGAAAGTTTGGGACCCATTCCCTGGTTCTGGTTGGAGGCAGGCTTCACCTTTTCTTTAAGGAAGGGCACTAGGTTACCAAGGATTGCTGGGTGCTAGACATCTTTCAGTTCGGTGATGTCCTGGAATGCAAAGAGCTGATTTCGGATGCTTTTGTCATCTCCCCTTGTGGGTCTGCGATCAAAAGTGCTGATGTGTGGACAATTGCAGTGCCTAAAGGTGATAGTGTCCGTCCCCCCAGCAGATACTCCATCTATTTTGTGGTGTCCTATAAAGTAAAAATAAAACAAAGGATGGGTCCTTTGAGCTCATTCTGGACCTCAAGGGGGTCAACAAGCACTTGTGTCCTGTGCTTCCAGATGGAAAGCTTGCGCTTTGTGCTTCATGCAGTGTGCAGAGAAGAATTCTTGACTTTTCTGTTTCTGGCCAAGGCATATTTTTCATATCCTGACCCAGCTGGATGAGCAAAAATATCTGCTTTTTGCTGTGCTTGGCTTTCACTATCAGTTCGTTGCCCTCCCTTTTGGGCTCTCCAATGCCCCAAGAATGTTCTCCAAGGTCATGGTGGTGGCAGCGGTGGTGCTGTAATGCTGAGGAATCTGTGTCCATCCATATCTGGACAACTGGCTCTTCAGGGCCTGTTTCCTTTCAGAGGTATCTTGGGTGGCTTCCCGAGTGGTGTCCTTTTTGGAAAGACTCGGCTGAGCGGTCAATCATGGAAAGAGCCAGCTGTTGTCTTTTCAGTCCCTGGAGTTCCTCGGAGCATGTTTCAACACTCAATTGGGCAGAGCCTTTCCCGCCAGAGGAGAAAGTCAAGAGACTATTGGCTTACCTGCTACTTTTCTGTGTGTGGCAGGCTTTCAGAGTCTGGGATTATCTTCAGTCCTTGGATTGATGGCAGCGACCATAGAGATGGTGCCATGAGTGCGTGCTCACATGTGGCCTCTCCAGCAGTCCTTGTTGACTCAGTGGTCCCCCGAGTTCTCAGGAGTTTGAATGCAGGTCCTGCTCCCAATGATGGTGATGACCAGCCTGTGGGGGTGGCAGCATCCTTGTCAACTGAGGAAGGGTGTGCTAGTGAATGATTCCTCCTGGATCCTGCTGACAATGGATGCCAGTCTCTCGAACTAGGGAGCCTATTGCCAAGACTGTATGGCCTAGAGTTGTTGGAACTGCAGGGGAATGGTATGTTCCATGAACCACTTCAAGGTGAGGGTCCTCAGGTTGGCTCTTCTGTGTTTCAGGCCTCTGGTTGAGGACCAGGTGGTTAGTGTTTTTGGACAATGCCACAGCAGTGGCTTATGTCAATTGGCAAGGTGGCACGAAGAGCACTGGGGTAGCTCTGGAGATGGCTCTCCTTTTTGCCTGGGTGGTGCAAAACATCCTAGCCTTGTTGGCTCAGCAGCTTGCCGGTGTGGCCAATGTGAAGGCGGACTTCCTCAGCTGGCACTCTCTGGATCCTGGAGAATGGGAGTTGGGAGGTATTTTAGTTGATTCTGTGTTGCTGGGGTCGTCCTGAAATGGATCCAATAGCAACCTGCTCTAGTGCCAAAGTTTGTCATTTCTTCAGTTGCCACATGGAGACAGGGTCCAAGATCATTGATGCCTTGACCCAGCCTTGGCCAAGTCGGCACCTGCTGTATGTGTTTCCTCCATGGTCCCTGGTGGGGATGTGATTTGATGTATAGATCGCCACCCAAGCAGGATTGCTCTGGTGGCACCAGATGGGCCAATGAGAGCATGGTTCAGAGACCTGATGCAGCTCCTGCAGACCCCACCACTTCAGTTGCCACCATCTTAGGGCCTATTGTGGCAGGGACCGATTGTCCTGGAGGACCCGGTTCCCTTCTCGCTTATGACTTGGCTCTTGAAAGGAGACGGCTGGCATTTAAGGGCTGCTCTCCAGTAGTGGTCTCTTCTCTGTTCGGAGTCTGGAGGAGGTCTACCAAGCTGGCATATCTGTAGATCTGGTGCCTCTTTGAGCGATGATGCGGCGCTCGACATTTGGCTCCAAAGTCTGCTAAGGTGCTATCTCTGTTGGTCTTTCTACGGGATGGCCTGAAAAAGGGCCTTTCCTTTAGCTCCCTTAAAGTTTAGGTGGCAGCTTTGGCATGTTTCTGAGGTCTGGTGGTTGGTACGTCTTTAGCCTTGCTCCCAAATGTCTCATGCTTTCTCCAGGAGGTTTGGCTTCTGCGTCCACCCCTCCATTCTGTGACCTTTCCTGGGAGCTGTATCTGGTATTCAGGGTCCTTAAGGCGGCACTCTTTGAGCCATTGAACTGCGCTACTTTGAAGGATTTGACGCTCAGAACTGTTGTCTTAGTTTCATTTTGTTTCGCCAGGTGGATTTCCAAGCTGCAGGCTCTGTCTTGCCAAGATCCTTATCTGTCCTTTTCAAAGAAGGCCATTTTCCATTCAGCCTGTGCCCTCCTTCTTGCCTAAGGTGCTTTCTCCCTTTCATGTGAACCAGGGGGTCTGAATGTCCTCCTCTTCTAAGGAGCAGTGTTGGGGGGAAGGATAGTTATCTTTGCCTTGTTGATGTCTGAATGGTACTTCATTGGTACTTGGAGGTTACAAATTCTTTTTGTATGTTCGACCATCTTTTTGTGCTGTTTGCTGGCCCGCGCAAGAGTGACATAGTGGCTAAGTTGACTTTGGGGCACTAGATTAAGAAGGCGTTGCCCTAGTGTATCTGTTACAGAACTGCCTGGTTACAGAGGGCTTGTGTGCCCATTCTACCCAAGTGCAGGTGTCCTCGTGGGTGAAGTGGAGCTCTGTAGCCCCTGCAGACATTTGTCGAGCAGCAACATGGACATCACTTTCCTCTTTTGTCAAGCATTACTGCTTGGATGTCCACGCAAGGGCTGACATGGACTTTGGCTCCAGAGCTTTGTGAGCTGCTGTGTCATCTTCTTGCACAGCGGAGTTGTGGCTTTGGTGCATCCTACTTGTTTGGACTGGTCTAACAGGATGATAAGGAAGGTGACATTTTACTTACCAATTAATGTCGTTTCCTTGAGTCTTGCTAGACCAGTTCAGGGCCCATCCTTGGAACTGTATTACTCTGTTCTTTTGCTGTTGTACCCTTGGGGTCTCCTATGATTTTTATATTTGGTTCTGCAGGTTCATTGTCTACTGACAGCCTTATGTTTATGCTTTCCTGTACATAGTTCTCTACTGTTGATCACTCATTGCTCACAGTTGAGGTTGTGTGAGGCTTGCCATGTTTTTCTCATATGCTTTGGGCTGAATACTGAAGGGACCTCTGGTGGCTGAGGCGAGTAGAGGCATGGGAGTGATGTCATTGAAATCTGGGTCTTTCATTGTTTCTTTAGCTCTACCAATGTGCTGGTAGGGGAACACAACCCCCTTGTCTGGACTGGTCTAACAGGACTCAAGGAAAGGACATTAACTGATAAGTAAAATGTCACCTTCTTTATTTGGATGGCTTAGGATCTTGGACCCAAAGGAGAAATCTGTTTGGATATATCTTGAGGAGTCCTTGGTTGCTGGGCATGTCCTTGATTTCAGATCTGGCTACGTTTTTCCAAATTTCTGCCACCATTGTTAGCTTTTGAGAGTTTTGATCTCCTTTTAAGTAGAGAGAATCCTGTACCAAAGAGAATGTCTCTTGGGAATAATCCAAGGCATAAGATTCAGGGAAAATTGATTATTGAAAAATATGGCAAGATTAAAACGTTTGGTCTTTGGTTCATTATTGGAAATAGCGAGATATCACTGGAGAAGTTGCGGAGACAATTTGGCCTCCCCAATTCGCATTATTTTCAGTGGATTCGACTCTGGCACTGCATCAAAACGTTGGCACTGGGAAGCCTTGCGAATGATTTTAGTATTGGAAATGGTAAGTGGTGTGTTTAGCTATTATTCCACTTGAACCTCCCAACTATACTAAATGCTTCAGCAAGCCAGTAGATATTTAGGAATATAGATGATTTGGGAGCAAGATGTGCCTGGGATTTAATCTTTGGCTCAGTGGGAAAGATTTTGTTCCAGTGGAATTCAGATTTCCTTATCTGCTTTTCTAAAAGGCAATGAGCATTCTGGACACTAATTAATTAAGCTGGCGAAATATCAAAAGAATATCAACAGTCTGTGCAGGTCTTGACAATGACACATGGATACTGGCCCACCTTTATTATTGTTCAAATATTAGATTATTTGGGTAGGGTCTGGAGGAATACTTCAGGGATTCTAGTGATTCAGAAGCTGTTGTCATTATCAGATATTAATCTGAACTCACTGGCTCTCCAGCTGTCAATCACATTGGAGAAGGCCTATTTATATGAATTTGTTTTTTGTTATCAGTGGCCCTCAGTTTACATATTTCTAATTGTAAGGACAACTCACAGATGGATCTTAGTGTTTAGTGGAACACAGTCTGCCTTTAACATTAATATGAATTGGCGAGTGTAGAAAAAAGAAACAAGCTAGCTTGTTGCAACAGGATGTGGCAGCAATTAGGTGCATTTGTATTGTCTAGTAACGCACTTGCCAGGCTGCAGTGAATCAACTGTCTCCATCACATGGCTGTTGTATTGGTGTGTTTATGCTATAAACAGATTTGAACTCAAAAAAGCTATATCCATGTTGGAGCTTAAATGCCAGATTTTCAAAGTTCCTTTATTTTTTTGTATAATGTAATTATCTAAAACACATTTTAGAACTCTATATTGCAGTTTTGATATTATGGCACACACATCCTTTTCAGAATGTATGCATTTCTTTTAAGGTGTTTTTGACCAACTCTGCTAATGTTTTTCTGCTGGAGCCCTGCTTTGAAGTGCCTGTCCTTTTGGAGGAGCAAGTTGATGCTTGCAAAGCGGTTTTAAGCATCTACAGATGCATGATAATGGAACTTACAATGGATAAAAAAACTTGGTAAGTTTGATTTTTGTTTTTTAATTTTGGAAGGGCAGTTCTGAAACAGTGTGATAGTTTGCAGTCCTCTTAAGATTATCTTTGGAAAGTGGGCTGTGCACAGAATGTGGTTGCTTCTGTGCTTTCATACTTTGCACCCACATGGGAGTAGATGCAAAATGTGTTTTGGAAAGCACAAAGTGACTTGAAAATTCTGAAACGCTATGGCTGGTTGTTTCTTTACTTAAATTCACCATGTGGCACTTCAACCTTAAAGTGGAGATCAGGGAATATATCATATTACCCATATTTGTTGAGAACCCTCTGGGAAATTTTTTGTCATACATATATACTAGGAGTGTGCAGGGGAGCAATAGTTTATTTTGTTGGGGTTTTCTGTTTTGTTTTTTTTTATTTTCATATCATTTTTTTAATAGTGTGCCCTGTTGCACAATAGCATGCACTATTCCTGCATGTGTGAATAGTGCACACTGTTATGCAATAGAGCACACTGTTGCTGCTTTCATTTCAAAACAAAACCACATCCCTAATATATACATACATACATATACAAACATACATATGCAACATGTTAAGTGCATAAGAATTGCCGGATTGGATCAGACCAAAAATCCATAAACTCCAGTGTCCTCTTTTCAATAGTGGCTAATCTGGGTGCCATATCCCTAGTAGGATATTGACTTAGCTGACTACTTTACTCTGAGGGTCACTGATGTAAAAAAAAAAATCCAGATAGCCTCACTACTGATGATCTTGCAAAGGTTTTTTAAAATCTCCAGCTACCACTTTGGGAATGTGGACCACATTATAGGGTAATTTTAACCCTGTGAGATTTTTACCTTGTTATGAATATAAGTTCCTGTAACTTTACAATCTCAGACTTAGATCCCATTCCATCTAAATTAATAAAAAGAATCCTACTTTAAATTTATTTACATTACTGTTGAGTAGATTAACTACAGCTTGAGTTCTGGTTGTGTCATGTATCCTGGAAAACAGCAGTGGTTCATCATATTCCGAAGAATATGATCATATTCTGTAGTTCAAGGGGCACTCGATCCCACTGCCCCCTTGAGCTACAGACTTATGTCAAATTGCTTTGGGTCTCAAAATTAGTGGAACAAGCTGCCTTCTGGCAATTCAGAAGTTTCCTCGAGAAAACTAATCTATAGCATCCATGCAATTCAGACTTCAGACAGCATCACAATACTGAGACACTGCTGGTGGCTTTGAATAATGAAGTATGAGAAAACCTTGACCAGGGAAACATAGTCATTATAGTCTCGCTTGATCTCTTAGTGACGTTTGATTTAGTCGATCACCACTTGCTTCTATTACGCCTCTGATTTAGAACTCTAAGGTACTACTGCGTTTTCTCCAGGACCAAGCAGGAAGTCAGTCCTCACGTATGGGGTGATGTCGGCGCCGACAGAGCCCCCATGCGGAGCATTTCCCCAGCTTTCCAAGAAAGCCTTTGGGAATGCAGCACGCAGGCGCGGTCCCCTTCCCGCCCAAGAGTGCCATCTTGCTCAGTCTTTTTTCCGCGGAGCCCAACGCAAGTGTGTCGTGGTCACCCATGAAAAAGTTGATTTTTTTTGGTGTGCATCCGTGTTTTTCTCGGTTCGACGCCGGTTTCCCTTTCCCGCCTGGGCCCGGTACACCGGTATCGAGCCCGGACCTCATTTTTTGTTTTTTGTCCTTAGAGACTAGCGTTCGCGCCATTTTTTTCTGTTTTTCACTGGCAGCCCTGTCTTTTGACCTTGCAGGGGCTCTTTTTCCCCCGATGGCTGCCAGCGGGTTTAAAAGTGTGATCGGTGTAAGAAACTTATGTCTCTTACCAACACACATGACTGCTGCCTCCGCTGCCTCGGGCCCGATCATAACCCGATGATCTGTGGCCCATGTGGGAAAATGTCCTCAAAGGCGTTGAGGAGCTATCAACATCAGAAGGAAAGAATCTTCTCTGACTCCGCGTCCAGTCGGGCCCGGACTTCGTCAGACGCCTCGACGTCTCGGGACTCCGATCCCGAGCATCGCTGGGGTTCCTCTGAAAGTGGGTCTCCCTCACGGGAGCGCACCGCAGGAAGAAGAAACCCACCAGGGCTTGCATCGGTGGACGCACTTGGCTCCTCGAGGGCCAGGTCGCATAGCCCCGACCGCCGTCCCGGGTTTTCGGAGTCTGAGAGGCCTGCTAAACAACCTCGTGTAGAGACAGAGGTGCTGAGTCAAGTGAGTACTGTAGTCCTCGTGGACTCTCCTCCAGGGGAGCCGACATCGGGCCCGATGCCGTCGGGACCCAAGTCGGAGGCTGCTAGGTCTCCTGAGCTCGGACTCAGGTTGACGGCCTTGGAGAGCAGCTTGGCTGCCTTCATGGAACAGCAGCGGGCACTGATCGCTGGTCTCACCAGTGCATCTGCCCCGACCACCGGGACCTCGACATCCAAGTCGACCCTGGAGGCCGAGCCGATCCTCGGCCAAGGTCTCCCTCGGCCTCCCATTCGGGACCGAGGTCGTTGGCGTCGGGGCGGAGGGCCTGCCCGTCTGGAGCCGCTCGATTCCTCCTCAGAGGGCTCGGGCTGGGAAACGGAGGACTAGGAGTCCCTGGACACGTTTCAGACCCGGTGTGTCCCTTCGGACTCACCGGAGTCTAAACCTCGGAGAGGGGCCCCTCCGGAGGATACCCGGTTCTCGGATTTCATGAGGGACATGGCAAAGGCTTTGGCCTTCCCCGCGGACCCCGAGGATGAGCCTCGAGCCGAGGAGGGACCTACAACTGCAAGAGTTAGCATGTCTTCTAAAGGAACAGGCGGTGGAACTGGTGCCTCACCACCTGAGAGGTCAGGGCTTCTACTCCAGGTACTTCCTGGTACCAAAGAGAACAGGAGGCCTCAGGCCCATCCTAGACTTGCGAAATCTAAACAGATTCCTGGAGAGGGAAAAGTTCAAGATGCTTACCCTTGGTATACTGCTGCCCTACCTCCAGCGGGGAGATTGGCTATGCTCCTTAGACCTAAAGGATGCTTATACTCACATCCTTATTCATCCAGACCACAGGCAATATCTCATATTTGTGGTGGGGGGAAACCATTTTCAGTACAGGGTACTCCCTTTTGGCCTAACCTCCGCCCCCAGGGTTTTCACCAAGTGCCTGGCGGTGGTGGCGTCCTACCTCAGAGTTCAAGGGCTCTTTGTCTTTCCATACCTGGACGACTGGCTCATCAAGGGTCAGTCTCCACAGGAGACCAATCAGGCCACCCTACGCACTATTTCTCTTCTCCAGCATCTGGGATTTGTCATAAACTTCGCAAAGTCCACTTTGCGCCCCTCACAGAACATGGAGTTCATAGGAGCAAGACTGGACACCCTTCAGGCAAAGGCTTTATTACCTGTGGACAGGGCCCACAGACTGATGGATTTGGCCAGACAATTCCACAGCAATTCTCTGGTCTCCGCCAGACAATTCCTGAGGCTCTTAGGCCACATGGCATCCACGGTCCATGTAACTCCAAATGCCCGTCTACACATGAGGCCAGCTCAGTTGGGTCTCAGAACTCAGTGGCTGCAGGCCACAGGAAACCAGCAGGACAAAGTCAGGGTATCCAAGCTACTAGCGGCTTCTCTGCAGTGGTGGCTTCATCTTCCGAATCTGGTGCAAGGAGTGTTTTTTCAAGCACCTCCACACTCACAAGTACTGACAACCGATGCTTCTCTACAAGGCTGGGGTGCACATTGTCAAGGAGCATGCACTCAGGGCCTGTGGTCTCCTTGGGAGGCCGCACAGCAGATAAATCTCTTAGAGCTGAGAGCTATCCGCTTAGCCCTGCAGACTTTCTCTCATGTCCTCTCTCACCAGTCTGTCTTAGTTCAGATGGACAATCAAGTTGCTATGTTTTATGTGAACAAACAGGGGGGCACAGGGTCCCTTCCTCTCTGTCAGGAGGCACAGGACCTATGCTCCTGGGCAGTCAATCATGGCATAGTTCTCAAGGCGGTCTATCTCCCTGGACAGGAGAATTACCTGGCAGACAGGTTGAGCAGGATCCTACAGCCACACGAATGGCAGTTGAATCCTCTGGTGGTTCAACAGATCTTCCTGTGATGGGGTCTTCCGACCATAGATCTTTTCGCCAGTCCATTGAACCATCAACTGCCCAGGTTCTGCTCCAGACAACTGCATCCTCTCAGAGTAGCAGCAGATGCGTTTCTCATCCCGTGGTCTACAGGCCTCCTATATGCATTTCCTCCCAGGCCTCTAGTGCCCAAGACACTGTTCAAAGTGATTTGGGACAAGGCCTCGGTGATCCTAGTGGCCCCCAGATGGCCAAGACAACCATGGTTCCCACTTCTTTTTCAACTAGCGGTGGACACTCCTCTTCCTCTGGGGATGCAACCAGATCTCCTGACTCAGGAGCATGGATCTCTTTTACATCCCAACCTGCAGTCCCTCAATCTGATGGCCTGGCTGCTGAAAGAGTAGTTCTAGCACCCTTACTGCTGCCTAGGGAAGTGGAGGACGTGGTCTTGGCCTCTAGGAGGCAGTCCACCCGGAAGTCTTATGCCTTCAAGTGGCGTAGGTTCTCCACCTGGTGCGCTCAACACAAGGAGGATCCTTTCTCATGCCTGGTGCCGGTGGTGCTGCAATACTTGCTTCACCTGTCCAACCTAGGCCTTAAATCCAACTCTGTTAGGGTCCATCTCCGTGCTCTCTCAGCACACCACTCACCGGTAGAGGGCCAGTCTCTCTCAAGCCACCCTTTGGTGACTCGCTTCCTCAGAGGCCTGCTTTTGCTTAAGCCTCCGGTTCGTCCACCTGCACCTGAGTGGGATTTGAATGTAGTCTTACAACAGCTTACTTGCCCACCTTTTGAGCCTATGGCTACTTGCCCTTTACGCTTTCTCTCCTGGAAAGCATTATTTTTGGTAGCTCTTACCTCAGCACAGCGAGTGAGCGAGCTTCAAGCCCTGGTGTCAGATGCACCATACACTAGGTTCTATAGGAACAGGGTAGTCTTGCGGACTCACCCTAAGTTCCTTCCAAAGGTTGTCTCCTCCTTCCACCTCAACCAGGAGGTGGTTCTTCCGACTTTCTTTCCCAGGCCACATGCCAGCCGGGTTGAGATGGTATTGCATACCCTGGACTGTAGGAGGGCGTTGTCTTTCTACCTTGACCGTACGCAGGGACACCGAAGGGCTGTGCAGCTCTTCGTATCTTTTGACCCTAATAAACTGGGGTTGCCTGTCTCCAAGCATACCTTGTCCATCTGGGTGGCAGACTGTTTCGCCTGGGCATATAGGGCAGCTGGCCTCTCCTTGCAGGGTCGAGTCACGGCCCACCGTGTCAGGGCGAAGGCTGCGTCAGTGGCTCATCTCCGCTCTGTTCCGTTGGCAGACATCTGCCGGGCCGCTACTTGGTCTTCAAGCCAGACTTTTGCGGCCCACTACTGCCTCGAGAGGGAGTCCCGCAGGGACAGTGCTTTCGGGCAGGCAGTACTCCGTAATCTCTTTGAGGTATAGGCAACTCCTACCCTCCGGCCCTGGTGTTGGGCTACCATATGGGGGCGATATCAGAGAAGATTCTTTTCGCACATGCTGAGGCTCTAGAGGGAGCTCATTTTTTCAGCTTTGGGTCCCTGGTAGCCTTAAGCTGAGGAGTCCCATATGTGAGGACTGACTTCCTGCTTGGTCCTGGAGAAAGAGTAGTTACTCACCTGTAACAGGTGTTCTCCAGGAGCAGCAGGAATCAGTCCTCACAACCCTTCCTCCTCCCCTTGGAGTTGCAGTCATATATTTCATTTTTCTTTTTTGCTGTCTTTTAGCTATGTCATCAGACTGAGCAAGATGGCACCCTTGGGCGGTAAGGGGACCGCACATGCGTGCTGCATTCCCAAAGGCTTTCTTGGAAAGCTGGGGAAATGCTCCGCATGGGGGCTCCGTCGGTGGCGACGTTACCCCATATGTGAGGACTGATTCCTGCTGCTTCTGGAGAACACCTGTTACAGGTGAGTAACTACTCTTTCTCCAGGAAACACCTCGCTCACTCTGAGGAGAAGGATGTTACCAGTGGTGTGCCCCAGGGATCTGTCCTTGGTCCGATTCTTTTTAACATCTTTGTTAGTGATATAGCGGAAGGGCTGTCTGGTAAGGTTTGCCTCTTTGCGGATGATACCAAAATCTGCAATAAAGTAGACACCCAGGAAGGTGTAGATAACATGAGGAGGGATCTAGCTAAGCTTGAAGAATGGTCTAGAATTTGGCAGCTGGGATTTAATGTTAAAAAATGTAAGGTCATGCATTTGGGCTGCAGCAATCCAAGGGAGCAATACAGCATAGGAGGTGAAGTACTTTTGTCCACTAAAGAAGAGCGGGACCTAGGCGTAGTTGTGTCCGATGATCTTAAAGTAGCTAAACAGGTAGAAAAGGCGACGGCAAAAGCTAGAAGGATGCTTGGGTGCATACGGAGAGGAATGGCTAGCAGAAAAAAGGAGGTGATAATGCCTCTGTATAAGTCTTTGGTGCGACCTCATTTGGAGTATGGTGTGCAATTCTGGAGACCGCACCTTCAAAAGGATGTGAACAGGATGGAGTCGGTGCAGAGGGTTGCTACTAAGATGATTAGTAGTCTTCATTATAAAGCATATGAGGACAGACTTAAGGATCTTAATATGTACACCTTAGAGGAAAGGCGGGATAGAGGTGATATGATTGAGATGTTTAAATACCTCCGTGGCATAAATGTTCAGGGAGAGAGCCTCTTTCAATTGAAAGCAAGTTCTGCGACGAGGGGACATGGGATGAGGGTGAAGGGAGATAGATTCAGGAGTGATATGCGGAAATATTTCTTTACGGAAAGAGTAGTGGATCCGTGGAATAGTCTCCCAGTGGAGGTGGTAGAGATGAGGACAGTAACTGAATTCAAAAAGCATGGGACCAACACAGAGGATCTCTAAAGGTAAAAAGTGGACTGTTGTAGTTGTTGTTATGGAAGGACAGACTAGATGGGCCTTGTGGTCTTTTTCTGTCATCATGTTTCTATGTTTCTATGTTACTCTAACTTGGTTTAAGTCATTTTTTGCAAAATGCAATGTGTGCTGTCAAGTCATAACTAACTCCTTTTTAGAGGAGAGGAAAACTAGAGCCTCTGAGTGCATTGCCTCCTAATTCATGGTGTGCCACAGGGTTCCAACCTAGCAGTCATCTTGTTTAATTTATTTCTCAGTTCCTTAACTAACATAGAATCCACTGATGCCATATGTTTGTGCTCTTTCACTGGCAACATACAGCTAGTAGCTTATGTCAACCCTTTAAAACTCAACCTTATCCCAGTTGCCACTTAGCTTAACACGAACTACCTGAAAATAAATTGTTCCACGTCCCAGAACATCTCTCCCAACGGTAGCCTCCATGGTCCTGGGTCTTGTCTATTAAACCAGTTCTTTGGATTCTAGAATGTTTTGTCAATTCCCATCTCACTTTTGCCCATCAAATTTCTTCAGTAATGAAGTCTTGTTTTTACTCACCAAGACAGTTTAGATCCATCAGACCATTTTTTAAATAAATAAACATTAGCAACCCTGCTCCAGGCCCTAGTTACTAGCAAGCTTGACTACTGCAACTCACTATATAATGGACTTACAACTGCAAATATGAAATGCATCCAAATTATCCAATACACTGCAGTCAGACTTATTTCATATGCAGGCTACTATGATCATGTAACTCAGTTTCTCATCAACTAAGCACTAGTTACCTCTCACTTGCAAGGTCAAATTCAAAATTTTGCAGCTGGTCTTTAAGACACTTCAGTTTGGTTTTCCTTATCTCTTGAATCTACTTGTGCACTACACTTCCAACATGCATGCTCAGGTTTCAGGCAATAATCTAGTCCTTCCTGCACCAAGTCTTCATTCTGCCTTTTATTTTATGGCTCCACAGTTGTTTAATACATTGCCCTAATATATTTGTCTTGGAATTTCACTAAAAAATGTTAAATCCTCCCTGAAAGTGTATTTCTTTTGCCAAGCTTTTCACAATATGCCTCTTCAAGGTCTGGAGTGGGGTGAGCTGGAGTGGCAGTGAATTATCTGTACTACTCATAAGAATATAAGATATTAATTTATTTGAGAAATTTATATACCGCATTCTCCAGGAACAAACAGGAAGTCAGTCCTCACTTATGGATGACGTCAGCACTGACGAAGCCCATGCGGAGCAATTCCAGTGACCCTGGTGTCGGCGTCGCAGGGCCCCATGCCCGCTTGGGAGTGCTGTATGCTGGCACTAGAGCACAGCGTTTCTGCGTTCATAGCTTCCCAGCAGGCGCTCGTATCCAGCTTAGCTGGTTTGTGCCTAGAGACCGAGGTTCCCTCGAGAGGGACTCCAAAACCTGCTCTGGAAACCTCCAAGAGCCATGGACCTCGTAAGGGTCCTCGGCGTCGGTCTCACTCGCCTTCCCATTCCTCAGGGGCAAGATCCTCCAGGGCCTCCTGCTCCAAATGGACCTTGGACTCTGGGCGAGGCGACCAACCTGAATTGGACTCCTCTTCCAATTTTTCGGGCTGGGATTTGGATGGGGATACTTCCCCTGAGACCCGTACCCATCGGGACCTCCCGTCAGTCCCGTCCCCATCCGCTTTTCAGTGGCGTTCGCTACCAGAAGACACCTCCTTCTCAGTGTTCGTGCGGGATATGGCATGTACTCTCAACCTGGCTACCCAGGCTGAGGAGGAACCTCGAGCTGAAGAGCTCTCTATCTTGCAGTACGAGTCTCCTCCTTGGAAATCTCTTGCTCTCCTGGTTCCTTCCATTCTGTCCAGGCTGCTACTCTGCATGTGGGAGACCCCTGCATCGGTCCCCATCGTGAGCAAGTGCTTTGATGCGATGTACAGGGTCCAGCATGGCTGTGGGTTGTCACGCCCTTAGCCCCTTACAGACAGTATGGAGGGGCGTGCTTGTCATAGGAGAGATTCAGCATTTAGCCTTTACCTGATTGGCTGCCTTGTAATGCCTCATGGGAAAGGTAGTTCAGTCAGGAGATATTTGGCTTCAGGTAAAAAAAAACAAACACATTTGTAGTTGGCTTTGAGTGGTAAGGCTTGTGACAGAAATTTATTGATGGGTTAAACGCTAGTTTCACAAATTAAAACCTTTGGATTGTTTCTCCAGGATTCTTTCAAAAATACATCAGGATATAACTGAACGCAAAACAAAACAGCTTATAATGTTCTTCAGCATAAAGAAAAGTCCTTTCAACAGCTAATGCTACCAGACATGGCTAGCAGTGCTGTTTTAAAACAAACAGAAACAGCTTTTCCTAAAACAGGTTTCTTTTCTCTCAGTCCAGAACACTTCCCGGCTGTTTGTATCCTTAAACACAGGAAAACTTTCAACAAGAAGTTTAACTCTTCATAGGCAAACAATTCTCTCTGCCGGGTTTTTAGGAATAGTGAAAACAAAATCAAAGCTTTCCTTACTTTCACCGTCGGCACGGCTTCAGGCTGTGCACTGCACTGGCTAGCAGCTGTTTAACAAGTTTTAATTAGAAAACGTCAGCTTGCTCAGCAAAAGGATTTTTCCTTTAACACAGGACTTTCACAAGTTATCTACAGGCTCTCAGGGTTACCGGACTCTGGAGGTTTTCCTTATTTATTTATTTTTATTTTATTTAAACGGACTTGGTATACCGCTTTCTCATGAAATCAAAGTGGTTGGCACAGCAAACAATCAAAGAAAGGGGGGTTGTCAGTAGCATGCAGTGGTTGGTTTGTCGTAGTGTACTGTGTGAGGGAGTGTGGTTGATTTGATGTGAAGCTATATACATTGTGTGCTTATGATACATATTTACAGATTCATATTTACAATGGTGGCTTTGCTATCTGACTTGGTTGAGCAAAAGTCATTCTATGAGGTCCTTGAAATGGTTTTTGAATAGTTCAGTTTTGAGCTGTTTTCTGAAGTCTTTGATGTGGTTTGTTGCTCTGAGGTGGTCTGGGAGAGAGTTCCATATGGCGGGGGCAGCCAGGGTGAAGGCTCTTTTTGATGTGGCTTGGTTTGTCCTGGTGTAGTCTTTTGGAGTTCTGATATTGTTTGATGTTCCCTTTCTTCTTGGTCTTTTGCTGTCGTCAGCTGTTATGAGCTGTTGTAGGCTGTCTGCAGATAGTTTGTTTATTATTTTGAATGTGGTTAAGAGAACTTTGTAGCGGATTCGAGAGCTGATTGGTAGTCAATGGAGGTGGTATAGGATGGGTGTGATATGTTCGTGGCTTGTACTGTCTGTTATGAGTCTTGCAGCGTTGTTTTGTGCTAATTGAAGTGGTTGTGTGGATTTCTTTGGGAGTCCTAGGTAGATGTGGTTGCCGTAGTCCAGGGTGGGGGTGATGATGGCCTGGCAGACTGTTCGAAAATGCTCGGGAGCAAGGATGGGTTTAAGTCGTCTGATTGTCCTCATCTTGATGTAGGCACTCCTGGTGGTTTTCGCGATGTGGGAATGAAGGTTGAGCTCTCTGTCAAGGGTTATTCCCAGGTATTTTATTTCTTGTTTTATAGGGATGGTGGCCTTGTTTAGATTGATGGAGGGCGTGGGTGTGAATGTTTGGTCTTTTGTTATGATCAGTGCTTCGGTTTTATTATAGTTTATTGCTAGATTGTTTTCTTGCAGCCAGGTTGTCATCTCTTCAAAACAGTTGGCTATGTTGGTGTGGTCAGGTTTGTTTAGATTGATTGGTGTGAATATCATTATATCATCTGCGTATATGGTGTATTGTATGTTGAAGTTCTTGATGATTGAGCAGATGGGTTGTATGTAGAGGTTGAAGAGCAGGGCTGAGAGTGCTGAACCTTGTGGAACACCCTGTGTGATGCTGATGGGTTGAGAGGTCGTCGATCCACATCTGACCTGGAGCTGTCTATCCTTTAGGTAAGATGTAAACCATTTCAGGGTGGTGTTGTGTAGGCCTGCTTCTTCGCGTCTTGTTAGTAGGGTTGAGTGGCATACGGTGTCGAATGCTGCGGAGATGTCCAGGAATATCATGAGTACGCCCATTTTGGGGTTGTCGATCGTTCTTAGCAGACTGTCGAATAGTTGTGTCAGTAGAGTTTCAACTCCGTGGTTAGGTCTGAAACCATGTTGGTGTGGGTCAAGGGGGTGGTGTATGTCTAGATGTTGTTGTAGTTGATGTTGGACTACTTTCTCTATGATCTTTGCCAGGAAAGGGATGCTTGAGATGGGCCTGTAGGCTGCGGGGTCCGTTTTTGGTAGGATGGTCTTCTTTGGGATCGGACGTACTGTGGCTAGTTTTAGTGAGTTTGGCATTATCCCTTCTGTGAGAGAGTTTTGTATGATCTTCCGTATTGTTTGTGTCAGTTCTGCCTTTGATGCCTTAATCCATGATACTGGGCATGGGTCGGTGGGGGCGGTGCTGGTGTTGAGGTCAGTGATTATCTTCGATAGCTGTTCCTTTGACGGGGTGTTGAATTTACCCCAGCTTTGATTTCTTGAGGGGGTCCCTTCTGTAGTTGTCATGTTGCTGCTTTTGGGTGGTGCGGTGAATTTGGTGGTAAGATGGTCTGCATAGGTCTGAGGATCTATCTGTTGTTCATTTCTGTTGAGGGGTTCCTTGGTGAGTTTCTTTATTACCTCGTGGTTGACTCCCTTCCAAACCTTCTGTATTTGAAGATTGGCGTAAAGAGCAATCCATGTATGAGTCTTTTTCTTCTACAGCTAGGTCCTGTTCACCCAGTTGCATTGGCTTTACCTTCGTGTCTGGCTCAGAGGGCTTGGCTGACTGCCTTCCGTTAGGGCAAAAGCTATCTCTTGCAACTCTGTAGTGCTGCCAATTAGACAGGCTTCTAATGCTCATACCTGGGTCAAGGCTTGTATCAGCTTCTCCTCGCTCATGCTCTGGCCACCATCCACCTGAGCTCCCTCGTCCTGTCCTCCAACTTGTGTTCCTTGTTCCTGCTGTTCTTACTGTTCCAGCTCCATTCCTCTTCCAGTAAGCATTACTACTCCTCTCTCTCTCTGGATAATCTGACCTAGACTTAAACCTCTCAGGCTCCAGCTCCACCCCTTCTCCTCTCAGGTGTTGGAGATCAAACTGCCTCGTGGCAGCTGAGTAATTGGGGAATTCAGTGACGTAAGGGTTCCTTACCCTAGGCCTGCATTCCCTCTCCTTTTCTCCACTAGGGGCATTCTGCAACCTATTGCAGCTAGGAATTACCTGCTTTCTAGGTGTAAATGGAGTTTTATGTCTCTGACCTTGTAAAATAGGTCCTTTGATAAGGGTGAATTCCTTATCTTTATCCCTGTCTCCTAGGTCCTGATAAGCTTCCTTATCACAGGGTTCAGGAAAACCCAACTCCCCCACACCTCCATGGTGGTGAAGTCGGCTATGAGAAAACAAAAGAGCCCAAAGTCACATTCTTCGGTTGCACCGGGCAGGGAGTCGAGAACCCTCAATGCCCTAGGACGCAAGGCCTATCAAGGGTCCATACTCTCATGCCGTATTCATAGAAACATAGAAATATGACGACAGAAAAAGACCACATGGCCTATCTAGTCTGTCCTTCCATAACAACTACAACAGTCCCCTTTTTACCTTTAGAGATCCTCTGTGTTTGTCCCATGCTTTTTTGAATTCAGTTACTGTCCTCATCTCTACCACCTCCACTGGGAGACTATTCCATGGATCCACTACTCTTTCCGTAAAGAAATATTTCTGCATATCACTCCAGAATCTATCTCCCTGCACCCTTATCCCATGTCCCCTCATAGCAGAACTTGCTTTCAATTGAGAGGCTCTCTCCCTGAACATTTATGCCACGGAGGTATTTAAACATCTCAATCATATCACCTCTATCCCGCCTTTCCTCTAAGGTGTACATATTAAGATCCTTCAGTCTGTCCTCATATGCTTTATAATGAAGACCACTAATCATTTTAGTAGCCACCTTCTGCACCGACTCCATCCTGTTCACATCCTTTTGAAGGTGCGGTCTCCAGAATTGCACACTATACTCCAAATCAGGTCGCACCAAAGACTTATACAGAGGCATTATCACCTCCTTTTTTCTGCTAGCCATTCCTCTCCGTATGCACCCAAGCATCCTTCTAGCTTTTGCCGTCGCCTTTTCTACCTGTTCAGCTACTTTAAGATCATCAGACACAACTATGCCTAGGTCCCGCTCTTCTTTAGTGGACAAAAGTACTTCACCCCCTATACTATATTGCTCCCTTGGATTGCTGAAGCCCAAATGCATGACCTTACATTTTTTAACATTAAATCCCAGCTGCCAAATTCTAGACCATTCTTCAAGCTTAGCTAGATCCCTCCTCATGTTATCTACTCCTTCCTTGGTGTCTACTCCATTGCAGATTTTGGTATCATCCTCAAAGAGGCAAACATTACCTGAAAGCCCTTCCGCTATATCACTAACAAAGATGTTAAAAAGAATCGGGCCGAGGACAGATCCCTGGGGCACACCACTGATAACATCCTTCTCCTCAGAGTGAGCTCCATTTACTTGTACTCTTTGTCGCCTCCCACCCAACCAATTTCTAACCCAAGCAGTAACTTTAGGGTCCATCCCTAGGGTGCTCAGTGTGTTAATAAGTCGCCTGTGAGGAACAGTGTCAAAGGCTTTACTGAAATCTAAATACACCACATCTAGGGCTCTCCCTCGGTCCAACTCCCTAGTCACACAGTCAAAGAAATCAATCAGATTTGTCTGACAAGACCTGCCTCTGGTGAATCCATGCTGCCTCGGATCCTGTAAACCGCTGGACTCCAGAAACCTCACTATTTTCTCTTTCGGCAGCTTTTCCAATAATTTACTCACCACCAAAGTTAAACTAACCGGCCTGTAGTTTTCAACCACATCCTTACTTCCGCTTTTGTGTAAAGGCACCACATGAGCCTCTCTCCAGTCCTTCGGCACCACTCCCGACTCCAACGAGGCATTGAAAAGGTCAGTCAGTGTTGCTGCTAGAACGTCCCCAAGTTCCCTCAGTATTCTCGGGTGTATCCCATCCGGTCCCATCGCTTTGTCTACTTTAAGTTGAGATAGTTTCTCACGAACACAGTCTTTTGAAAATTGTTCAAGATGTCCATTGCTTCTGTTCCTATTTGTGGATGTTTTCTGAGGTCCTGCTCCTGGTTCTTCATCTGTGAACACAGAACAAAAATATTTGTTAAGCAATTCCGCTTTATCCTTATCAGCTTCTACATATTCCTCCCCTGCACCCTTGAGTCTGACAATACCACTCTTGCCCTTCCTCTTCTCACTAATATATCTGAAAAATGTCTTATCCCCCCATTTTATTGCATTGGCTATTTCCTCCTCCTTTTGAATCTTTGCCTTCTTGACTACTTTGCTAGCTTCTCTAAAGTTTTCCTAATACAGATGCCTGTCTTCCTCTCTCTGTGATTTCTTGTATTTCATGAAGGCCTCCCTCTTTTTCTTCACTTTTTCAGCTACTTCTTTCGAAAACCATAGCGATCTCCTTTTCCTTTTACCTTTATTTACCTTTATTGGAGTGGAGGAGTGGCCTAGTGGTTGGGGCAAGGTACTTCAGGCCGGAAGGTCGGGGGTTCAAATCCCACTAGAGGACAGCAACCTTGGGCCGGAAGGACTGGGGTTTCTAGTCCCACAGGTGCTCCTTGTGGTCTTGGGCAAGCCACTTAACCCTCCATAGCCCATGTTCCCTGTAAAATAGTTATCTCCAAGTTATAATGCCCTGTTCAATGTAATTTCAGTTTGTTCAATGTAAACCGCACTGATGCAGAATAGCAAGGTATATAAGAGAATGTAAATAAATAAATAAAATAAACTTACCATTTTAACAAAAAGGTTGGTTGCCCTTAAAATATCCCCTTTCAGTTTTTCCCACTGTTTTTCTACATCCCTCAGCTGTTCCCATCCAACTAACGACTCCCTGAGGTATTGGCCCATCTTCGCAAAGTTAGTCTTCCTAAAGTCGAAGATCCTCGCCTTTGAATGGATTCTAACAGCCCTAGTCCTAATACTGAACCACACCATCTGGTGATCACTGGATGCAAAATGATCTCCCACTACAACATCAGAAACACTTTCACCATTGGTAAGCACCAAGTCCAGTATGGCCCCTTCACGTGTGGGGTCTGTTACCAATTGCCTGAATAGTTCTCCCTGTAGAGAATCCAGGATCTCCTTACTTCTAGATGATACTGCAGCAGAAATGTGCCAATCAACCTCTGGCATATTGAAATCTCCTATCAGTAGCACTTCCCCTTTGCTAGCAATGCTGCGCATGTCTTCAATTAACTCTGTCCACCTCTTCCTCTTGTGAGGGAGGTCTGTATATCACACCAATGTAAATAGATTTCTCTGATTAGGTGTTAGCAGTTCCCAAAGCTGAGGAGGTTACTGGAGTTCAACCACCTACTGTGTTCAAGGAAAGTCCCACTAAAGCACAAAAAAAGAAAGTAACCTTGCTTTAAAAATGTACAAAAAACCCTTTTAAGAGCTCCCAGTCAGAGAGCTAACAATTTAATATAATAAAACAAACCCTTAAATCCTTACTGTTGGTTGATCTGGAGAGCTCCTGTAGGAAAGCATGCCAGTTGTACACGGGCATGCCAATTGTACACGGGCATGTTTTTTTGCAACCTAGCCAAGGAACTTGGGGGCTTCTCCACGGGCCTCGCGGGCGAACCCCTCAACAGGTTCTGGACCCTTCTGAAGTCATAGCAACATAGTAAATGACAGCAGATAAAGACCAGTATGGTCCATCCAGTCTGCCCAGCAATACGGCAAGAGTAGGTCCACCTGTCACTCTGTGCAGGCCACCCCTCCCCATGTCTGTCTAGGGGTGGACCCACCACTCCATGTAGGACACCCCTATTTGTTGAGAAGTTAGATGGTTCAGTTCATTTTGTTTTTATCCTGTTTCTGTAAAGGGATCCACTGTGCTTGTCCCATGCTGTTTTGAATTCCGTCACCGTGTTTGCCCCCACCACTTCCATCGGGAGAGCATTCCAAGCATCCACCACCCTTTCAGTGAAAAAATATTTCCTAACATTGCCTTTCAATTTTCCACCGTGCAGCTTCATGTTATGCCCTCTAGTTTTGCAGCTTCCCCATCTTTGGAAGAGGTTTGTTTGTTCATCATTCCTCTTTAAGTATTTAAAGGTCTGAATCATATCTCCCCTATCCCTCCTCTCCTCCAAAGTGTACATATTTAGGTCTTCAAGTCTCTTCTCATAAGGTTTCTTACGCAGGCTCCAAATCATTTTGGTCACCTTCCTCTGAACAGTTTCCAGTCTTTATACATCTTTTGCAAGATATGGTCTCCAAAACTGAACACAGTATTCCAAATGAGGCCTCACCAGCGACCTGTACAGTGGCATAAGTACCTCCTCCTTTCTGCTGGTAATCCCTCTTTGTATACAGCCCAACATCCTCCTGGCTTTTGCCACCGCCTTGTCACACTGTTTTGCCACCTTGAGATCATCAGAGATAATCACACCAAGGTCTTTCTCCTGAACCATGCACACCAACCTCTCACCCCCTATCGCGTATATTTCCCTTGGATTTCTGCCACCTAAGCATGACACTGCACTTTTTCACATTAAATCGTAATTGCCAAGCATTAGACCATTCTTCCAGCTTTTGTAGATCTTTCCTCATGTTATCCACTCCCTCGGGGTAGTCCACTCTGTTGAAAATTTTTGTCTCATCTGCAAAAAGACAGACTTTTCCATTCAGTCCTTCAGCAATATCACTCTCAAATACATTGAACAGTGCCGGGCCCAGGACCGAACCTTGGGGCACCCCGCTAATCACCTTCCTTTCATCCGAGTGAGCTCCATGTACCATCACCTTCTGTCGTCTGTCAGTCAACCAATTTCTAATCCAGTTTACCATCTTGGGACCCATCCCCAAGCTACTGAGTTTGACAAGCCTCCTATGAGGAACAGTATTAAAGGCTTTGCTGAAATCCAGGTAGATGACATCCATCGCATGCCCTTTATCTAGTTCCTTGGTCACCCAGTCAAAGAACTCAATCAGATTTGTTTGGCAAGACCGTCCTTCAGTAAAACCATGTTGCCTCGGATCTTGCAACCTGTTGGTCTTGAGAAAGTTCACTATTTGCTCTTTCAGGAGCGTCTCCATTACTTTTCCCGCCACCGAAGTAAGACTCCCGGGTCTGTAGTTTGACACTTTTTCCCTGTCATCACTTTTGTGTATAGGTATGACATCAGCCATTCTCCAGTCCTGAGGAACCTCTCCTGTTTCCAAGGATCTGTTGAATACATCCTTTAACGTCCCTACAAGAACCTCTCTGAGCTCTTTCAGTATCTTGGGATGTATCCCATCCGGTCCCATGGCTTTGTCCACTTTCAGTTTAGCAAGTTGTTCCAACACCTCATCTTCTGTGAATGGTGTGCTACTTCATTCCCATTTTTATATTTGGGAGTCACAGCTGGTCCATCTCCAGGATTTTCTTTATTAAAAACAGAGCAGAAGTATTTGTTTAGCAATTTCGCTTTTTCTATGTCACTTTCCACGAGTCCTTTCCCAGCACTTCTGAGTCCTGCAATTCCAACTCTGATCGTCTTCCTTTCCTGAATATACCTGAAGAAAGTTTTGTCGCCACCCTTAACATCTTTAGCCATCTTTTCCTCTGCCTTTGATTTTGCTATCCTTATTTCTCTTTTTGACTCCGAGTTTGATCCTGTATTCATTTCTGTGTTCTTCTGTTTGCAAGCTTTTGAATTTGGCGAAAGCTGTGTTTTTTGCCTTTATTTGAGCAGCCACTTCTTTGGAAAACCAAATAGGTTTCCTTCTCCTCTTGTTTTTGTTTACCTTTTTCACATATTTGTCTGTTGCCCCTTTTATTGCCACCTTTAATTTAGCCCATTTCAATTCCACTTCCCTTATCTCCTTCCACCCTATCATCTCCTCCTTTAGGTACTCGGTCATTTTATTGAAGTCAGTGTTTTTGAAGTTTAGGACTTTGAGCTTGCTATGTTTGACCTGTACCTTGGCTTTTATCTCAAACCACACCATGTGATGATGATGTTGCTCACAGGGGCACTCACGCAGACATTCGACATGCTATCACCGTTGGTGAGCACTAAATCCAGCGTTGAGCTTTGCCTGGTTGGCTCCATGACCATTTGTCTAAGTGATGCATCTTGGAGAGCATCCACAATTGTTTTGCTTCTTTCCAGATGTGCAGAAGGAGTAATCCAATCCACATCAGGTAGATTAAAGTCACCCAAAATGATCGCGTCCCCTTTTGTGGCTATCTCCAGGAACAAGCAGGAATGTAGTCATTACATATGGGTATCGTCGGTACCGACAGCCTGCGCGGGAATGCTCCCCAGCGTCCAATTAGAAAGCTTTTGGGAGCATCCCACAGCGCCTGCGTGCTGCCTTCCCGCCATTCCCAACTGCCTCTCTCCAATTCTTCGTTTTCCGCGGAGCCAGCAGGTCATGTTCCTGTCACCGCAGAAAAATTTCCTTCTTTTTTGTGGTCGCGTCTGCCTTCCTCGACGCTTTACCGGTACCGCCGGTTTTTCTTTCTTTTCTTTAAAAAAACAAACAAAAAACGAAATTCTTAGTACTTTTTTCCAGGTGCACGTGCCTTTTTGGGCCTTAGGCCGAAGATTTTTTCCACAATGGAAAAACCCTCTAAGGGCTTTAAAAAGTACACCAAGTGTGGCGGTACCATCTCTGTCACCGACACCCATGAGTGGTGTCTGAAATGTTTAGGTCCTGACCATTCCATCTTGGAATGTATGGCCTGTGCCATGATATCCAAGAGAGGTCAACAGAACCGAGCTGCCAAGCTCAGTACCCTGTTTCCCTCTGATGCAGTTTCGGTGGCATCGACGTCTTCCAGGGCTTCGTCTTCCTCCCGTGGATCTCAGGTAACTAAACACAAGTCTAGGCGATCCTCAAAGGCTAGATCTCCTTCTAAGCATCGAGATGCCTCTGGCGTTGCCCTTGAGGATTCTACACTGGCAAAATTGCCCCGGCGGGAGGCTTCGGCTTCCAAAGCATTATCGGGGCTCCAGGACGTTCTCGAGGCCTCAACCTCGGCAGAACTACTGGTGCCATGCTCTGGGGTACCAGCGATCTTCTCCGGTACTGACATCCAGGCATCGGCGGTGTCGATAGACCAGAGAGTCCTGGCTATTGAACGCAGTCTGGCGGCTCTCCTTGCGGCATCGACGCCCTCAGAACCGCGTCAGACATTTCAACCGGTACGGCACCGACTCCGGCACCGGTATCAGTACCGGTACCGATAACATCGACATCGGTGTCCGCATTGCTGGCACCCAGTCATCCGATGCTCTCTGGTACCGATACTCCGGTAACGATTACTCCCGGTACCGACTTCGGTCGGTATGGGTATTGGGCTCTTCAAGAGCATCCGGACAGTCGGTACTTCGAGTCCTCAGAAGAATCTGAGGATTCTGATAGTTCTTTCGATGCAGGAATGCTTCTCCCAGAGGAGCCCTCCTCCCCTAAGCGCAGGATGTCTCCTCCAGAGGATATTTCTTTTCAGGATTTTATCAGGGAGGTGGCTCGGGGTCTGTCCATTACTGTGGCCCCTGAAACAGAGCCCAGAGCAAAGGAGTTGGAAATTTTACAATATCCCAAAACTCCTAAGGAGGCAGCTACCTTGCCCATTCATGAGATCTTTCATGATCTCATGTTAAGAATGTGGGAGACACCTTTTACCACCTCGCCTCATTCTCGTAGACTGGATACTTTGTATCAAGTCCCTCCTTGTCCTGGTACCAAAAAACTCAGCTTCCTCACCACTCTATTGTAGTGTAATCAGCTATGAGAAGGATCAAGAGTGCAAAGAGGCATGCCTCTAATCCTCCAGGACGTGAGTGCAGAAATTTGGATGCTTTTGGACGTCGTGTCTGCCAAGCTTCCATGCTTTCTGCCAGCATCAGTTCCTATAGTCTATATATGGGAATGTTCCTGAAGGAATTCACAGGAGATTTAGAGGCTTTGAGCCCTCTTCTTCCTGAGGATAGAAGACAGGATTTTCTCACATTGGTCAAACATGCCCAGGATGTTTCTAAATTTGTCAACCGTGCAGCTTTTGACTGTTTTGAGTGCATAAGCAGAACCTCTGCCATTGCCATAGGTGCACATAGAATTGCTTGGCTCCAGGCATCTGATCTGGAGCTCTGGGTACAAGATAAACTGGGAAATATTCCTTGTACTGGTGAGAACATGTTTGGTAAGGATTGTCAAGAAAAGGCCAATGAGTTGGATGCTGACAACTCCACCTTGGATAGATTATCCAAGTCCACAGCTGATCCTGCAAGAAAGAAATCTTTCAAGAAACATTTCTTTTCTAAAAAGAAAAGATATTATCCTGCTTATTCTCAGCAGGGACGTTCTGCAGGTCAGCTTGTCAGGAAAGGTCAGCAACCACCCAAACAAAGGCAAAGACTGCTAAGCCTCAGCCATCCCAGCAGTCTCAGCTTCCACAAGGCCTTTGACTTTCAGCTAGAGAACTTAGCCTTCCTGGCTCTCATTGGACCAGAGCCTTCCACCATTCCAGGAAGGTTGTGTCACTTGGCCCCCAGATGGGGGCAGATAACAGCAGAACATTGGACACTCTCCATCATAAAAGAGGGGTACAAGCTTCATTTTTTGGGCATGCCCCCTCCCACAATGATAATACAGTTCAATTCTCCGACCTCTCTCATCAACCTGTTAGGTCAGGAGGTCACTATGCTTCTTGCCCAAGGGGTAATAGAAGAAGTACCCAACCATCAGCAGGGTACAGGGTTTTACTCCCCCTATTTCCTTATCCCAAAGATAACAGGGGGATACAGACCTATCTTGGACTTCAGAGAATTGAACAAATTCCTTGTCAGAGAAATTCTAGGGATATTCGTCTTCCTCTACTTAGACGACTGGCTCATTCGAGCCCCATCAGAGTCAGAGGCCAGGACCTCTCTATCCTGCACAATGCGTATCCTTCAGTATTTGGGTCTGGTAATAAACATCCCAAAATCCAGTCTAACTCCCACTCAGTCTCTAGAGTTCATAGGAGCTTTGCTGGATACCAGAAAGGCAAGGGCCTATCTCCCCCAGGCCCGTTGCCTTCGCATGGTGCAATTAGCTTCTCAAGCAGTGCTAAAACCTCATTTCACTGCCCGAGAAAAGCTACAACTACTAGGCCACATGGCATCTACTGTGCATGTGGTTCCCTATGCTCGCCTCCATATGAGGGCAGCTCAGTGGACCTTATCCACTCAATGGTCCCAGGCATCAGGATGCCTGTCAGACAAAATAGCAAATACAAGTCGCCTTATTTTGTCCCTCCAGTGGTGGAAGTCCACTCAGAACCTGTTGCTGGGGTCCCCTTTTCAACAACCCTTACCCCAGGCAACTCTCACAACAGATGCTTCTCCCATGGGTTGGGGAGCTCATCTGCAAGACCTTTCCACTCAGGGCACCTGGTCTCCACAAGAGACTCATCTACATATCAATCTCTTGGAACTCAGAGCAATCTTCCTTGCTCTTCGAGTGTTCCACACCCTGCTTAGCTACAAGACAGTCCTTATTCATACGGACAATCAAGTAGCCATGTTCTCCGTGAACAAGCAGGGGGGAACAGGCTCTCTGTCGCTTTGCAACGAAGCTTTGTGACTATGGGCCCTCGCCAGAGAGCATCAGATTAATCTACTGGCAGTGTATCTTCCAGGCATTCAAAACTCTTGGGCAGACAGACTCAGTCGAGTTCTGCTTCCACACGAGTGGTCTCTACATGCAGACCAGGTAGCCAAGTTTTTTCAAATTTGGGGAACCCCGGACATAGACCTCTTTGCAAGTCCGTGGAATGCTTCCGTCCTTTACTGGGGTCAAGACTTCCTGTATGCCTTTCCACCCATTCCCCTAATTCCCAAAACCCTGTTCATGCTTCAGAGAGACAGAGGTCGTATGATTCTCATAGCTCCACATTGGCCACAGCAAGTGTGGTACCCTCTGCTTCTATATCTCTCTCAAGCTCCCTCCCAAGAGTTAGGATCTGCTCCATATTTCCTCTCTAAGGAGGATTGAATGTTATGGCATCCCAATCCCCAGTCTCTGCATCTCAGGGCTTGGTTGCTGAAGGCCTAGATCTCCATGATCTTAACCTCCCTCATCAAATAAAGGCTATCCTTTATGCTTCCATGAAGCCTTCCACAAGACGCACTTATGCTTTCAGGTGGAAGAGGTTTACCATATGATGTTTGCAAAAGGGTCTTAACCCCCTTGCGATACCTCTGGAATCATTACTGGAGTATCTCCTTCATTTATCCAATGCAGGACTTAAAACTAACTCAGTAAGAGTCCATTTGAGTGCTATTGCAGCTTCTTTCAAGCCTCTAAATGGACAACCTATTTCCTCCCATCCTCTTATAGCAAGATTTATGAGGCCTTCTTCTAACTAAGCCTCCCATTAAGCCACCACCAGTGGCATGGGACTTAAACCTGGTTCTTGGTCAGGTCATGAAGCCACCTTTCGAACCCTTAGCTACTACCTCATTGAAATTCCTTTCTTGGAAAGTTATCTTTCTCATTGCAATCACATCAGCACGTCGCATTAGTGAGTTGCAAGCGTTAGTAGCTGATCCACCTTATACAAAGTTCCATCATGACAAGGTAGTCCTTAGGACTCATCCACACTTTATGCCAAAGGTGGTTTCGCCTTTTCATCTAAACCAAGCGGTCTACCTACCTGTGTTCTTTCCAAGGTCTCATGCTTCAAGTGCAGAAAGGAACTTTCATGCTTTGGACTGTAAAAGAGCTTTAGCCTTTTACTTACAAAGAACACAGCAACATAGAAAGTCCTCTCAACTCTTTGTTGCTTTTGATCCTTCTCACTTGGGACTTCCAGTCTCCAATAGAACACTATCTAACTGGATTGCTCAGTGTATATCCTTTGCCTATCAGAGTAAGTATCTTCCTCTGGAGGGCCATGTCACAGCTCACAGTGTGAGAGCCATGGCAGCTTCAATGGCTCATCTGCACTCTATCAACGACATCTGTCGGGCAACCACCTTGGCCTCGGTTCATACCTTCACAGCCCATTACTGCTTGGACAAGGACTCCCGCCGGGATGCCTTGTTTGGTCAGGCTGTTCTCCAACACCTGTTCCATACCTTATCAACTCCTACCCACCATCCCTGATTGGATGCCAGAGATCCATGGGGGGAAGTGGAGCCCTTCTCAGGGACGCACAACTTCTGGGGTCTCTTCCTGACATCTAAAGCTAGGGAGTCCCCATATGTGATGACTACATTCCTGCTTGTTCCTGGAGATAGCATAGTTACTCACCTGTAACAGGTGATCTCCGGGAACAGCAGGAATTTAGTCCTCACAACCCACCCACCTCCCCTAGGAGTTGTATCTCTCTTTCCATTTCCCTTTCTCTCTGTCTCAGCTTTAAAACTCAACTGGAGAGAGGCATTTGGGAAAGTCGGGAAGGCAGCACGCAGGCGCTGTGGGATGCTCCCAAAAGCTTTCTAATTGGACGCTGGGGAGCGTTCCCGCACAGGCTCCGTCGGTACCGACGATACCCATATGTGAGGACTAAATTCCTGCTGTTCCCGGAGATCACCTGTTACAGGTGAGTAACTATGCTATCTTGGCAATATCTATAATCAAATCGTTATCTATCTCTTCAGTTTGAGTCGGAGGTCTGTAGACTACAATAGTATGGCTGACAGTGCTATCTCCTCTTTCCAACGCAATCCCGAGCGCTGCTTCTTTTCCCCATGTCCCCTGCATTTCAATAGCTTTAATATTGCTTTTGACATACAAGGCTACTCCTCCACCTTTTCCATTTTCTCTGTCTCTTCTGAATAGATTATAGCCAGCTATGGCTATATCCCAATCATGCGGTTCATTAAAAACCATGTTTCTGTAATGGCCACAGTGTCCAAATCCATTTCCACCATTAGAGCCTCCAGGTCTGGAACTTTGTTGGCTAAGCTTCTAGCATTTGTGCTCATTGCTTTCCAGCATTTACCTGGCTTGTGTGTATTTTGCATTGATTTTGTTCTGCCCACATCTTCCCACTTGTTTTTTATGTGTGTTTTAAAAGTGTGGCTGTTTCTGATGATGATCTGCTTTTGCAGGGGGTGGCGTGCAGTTCTTGATCTTCCACATCAGTCACCCCCTTTTCCTAGTTTAAATGCATATCCACATACTGCCTGAATTTTTCACTTAAGGTTCTTTTCCCTGCGATAGAGAGATGCAGTCCATCAGCACAGTATAGTCTCTTGTTGGTCCATCTGTTTCCCCAGTCGCCAATAAATCTGAATCCTTCTTGTTTGCACCGGGTCTGGAACCATGTATTACAGCTGTTAATGTGATGCAGCCTTTTTGTCCCCTTACCAAGAACAGGCAGAACCTCTGAGAATGCAACAGTGCTAACAGTGGGCTTGAGTTTCTCTCCCAGAGATTGGAAGTCCTTTTGGACTGTAGAGGCACTGTTTCTAGCCAGGTCATTTGTGCCCAAGTGGGTAACAACATCAAGTTTGGAGTGTTCACTTTTTGCGCTAAGTACTTTAACAGTTTGGTTTGTATTCCTGCTGGCTTTCAAGCCTGGTAGGCACATGACTATCTTCTCTCCTTT
This sequence comes from Ichthyophis bannanicus, assembly GCA_033557465.1. Taxonomy (NCBI): domain Eukaryota; kingdom Metazoa; phylum Chordata; class Amphibia; order Gymnophiona; family Ichthyophiidae; genus Ichthyophis; species Ichthyophis bannanicus. The sequence goes on from CM066033.1 coordinate 301,720,747, forward strand.
GAACTGCGTTCCCAAGTTGGTGCCTCTGATGATGGAATCTCCAAGTAGTAGTAGTTTTCTGTTTGGTGAGGTTTTCTTCATATTTGGTGCTTTAGCAGGAGATTGGGCATTGTCTGACTCATTTAAGGGCCCCTTCAGTTTCATTGGATTGAGCATCCTCGTTAGCCAAGGCAGAGAAGGCATTATGCAGGGATATCGCTTGATGTATTGGATGTCTCTGCGTTACAGGTCGCAATCTTCCAGAACCCACTGTGATCCATTTGTTCCTGGGGTGTTTGATTCTTTGTGGGAGTGGTGGTGGACTTTGTTCAGTTTGTATCCTAGAAGAGGTGCATTTCATTGCAGCTATTTCCTCCCTCAGTAGAGTCACTTCTTTATGCATGGCAGCTAGGTCTTTCCTTAGTAGAGTCAGTTCATCATGCATGGCAGCCGACCTGAGGCACATAGGACAAGCTCTTAGGCTCCAAATGATTCGTCTTGAAAGGAAAGTACCGCAGTTATTGCACTGAATACTGTCGGCACGCCTCCCTGGTGGCCCGTGGACGCCAGGGCAGGTGGGACATAAAATTTTAATATTAAGATAGAGTCTTTTAAGGGCCAAAAGGCACTTGGTCCTTGTAGCTTTTAGCTCCAATCTTTAAAGAAACCATTAAAGCAGAGTGGTGGGAAAAAGAAGGCTTTTATTCCCTTTACACAGTGGTTCCAATTGTTGGGTTACAACTCAAAGTAAATGTCCTTAATTCAGGTAAGAAAGAAAACTCAGGGTTTAAAGCAAAACTGTTGAATTTCACAGGAATAGCAGTGCTTAGTCAATAAAAGAATGCTCGGTTAGCAATTCAAGCAATTCACAAGTCTGGCAAGGACTCTATGCTACCAGAAACACAGAGAGTACAATCCATTTCCTGGTATGATAATTCTCCTGCCAGTTCCACTTGCATTGGCTCATAATCAGATATGTCTGATTCTGTATCCCTAGTTTCTTGGGAAACACCTCCAGGGGTTTTGTATATCTCTTGCAGTACTTGCCAATGTCCTTGGCCTAGCCTAGGGCGTCGGCCACGTGCAGTATTAGGATTAAATGTGTTCTCTCTTCTTAGAGGTTTTATAGCAGCTTTACCAGAGTCTTTAACATTTATAGCTTGCTTCATAGGCATATATTTATCATACCTTGTATTGCAGCAACAAGCAGGTAAATGGCTTTCTTCAGTTGCTTGCCTCTCACAGTCAGCAGCTTGATGAAATCCTTTTCTTTGAAAGTTTGGTTTACCTTGGAGCCTTTGAACCCATTCTCCTGGTAAGCGCCTGCTTCTGCATAAGCCCAGCTCCTGGCTTTCCTGCTTAGTGTGGCTTAGCTTCCCCAGCTGATTCTCCTTTTGCTTCTGCTTGCAATTAGTGCAGTGCTTTTGCCTCTTCGGGCAAACAGCTCTCTCTCTAGCTTGAGCTCGTCCCTCCTTAGGTCCTTCCTCAGCTCCTGGTGAGTCACCTCTCAATCCTGGTGATCCTCTGGCTCCGGAGAAATCAGGCTTCCACTTCAACCTCTCTCCTCTCCAGTCTTCCACTCTCCCCTTATAAAGCACTCCTGCCTTTGAGGATTGGGAGCTGGTTGTCAGTTCTTCGTGACCAGCTGGGCGTGGCCCTTCAGTCTCTCTGAATGCCCTCCTGCTCCCTCTAGCTGGTTCCTGCGAATATTGCAACTTGTGCACATCTTTTTTTCTCTGAAAAACAGCTTCTTTTTTCTCCTCTGGGCTTTCATCAGCCCTCACTGCATTACAATACTCAACATGTTGGGTAAGCAGTCCCAGAAGATGAAGAAGAAGAAAGGATGAAGAAGTTGTGGACTTTTAACCCAAGTAAGAAAGGATAGATGGCACTTATGTGACCACTATAAAGGCAAAGTAGCCCCTGGGGTGGGTGGGCGGGGAACCTAAGTGTCTCTGGCGAGTAGGCTGTTCCTGAACCATGGGCACACACCGATATCTGATGTAAGTCTATACAAGGAAAGCAGTCCAAATGCCCTCATGCTTAGTCTAAAACCACAGTTAAAAGCTATAACAGTAATCCTCCCAAAAATCAACAGAATTTATAGTAATACCCCCAAACATCAACAGTTGGAATTTATAAGTTTAAGCCAGCAGAGAAAATAGAAAGGTTTGTTCTTAGCGTAATGGAGGCTTCTCAGCTTCTGCAAAACTGGCTCAGTGTCGGGCCAAGTGTGCAATGCTCCAAATCAGCTCCTCCCTGGGAATAGGGTTTCACCTACCAGTTCAGCAGGGGTAAAAACCTAGTTAACTCTCTATCTGCCACACACACAAATATCTGATGTAAGTCTATACAAGGAAAGCAGTCCAAATGCCCCCAAGCTCCCCAGGTCCATTGCGGAGTGCTCAAAATACCTCTCCCGCGCCGCCTACGATGGATTAGAGTCTTTGGCTTGAGTGGCGGCCGCTGGCATTGGGGCCCGGCGCCAGGCATGGCTCCAGTCCTCGGACTTGGAGCAGTGGGTCAAGGAAAAGCTTCTAGACGTACCCTGCCTTGGTGAGCAGCTCTTTGGTAAACCGATGGAGGATAAGGCTGCCGAGATAGAGACTGAGTTCATCACCCGAACCCGCCTCTCGTGCAAGACCTTCTCCCTCCCTCGGAAGAAACTGCAAACTAAAAAGCCGTTCTTCTCACAGAAGGGGTTACCCTACCGAGGCTATCGACCGTACCCACCCACTCCTGTGCTGACCACAGCAATGCAGGGAAAGCCTGTGCCCCAAGGTCACTGCAAGCCAAAAAGGGTCCAAGGCCCAAACCCCGGCGCTGCCTCAGCCAGCAGCATAGTCTTTCGCCCCCCCCCCCCCCACCCCGGCAGCACTGCAGCTGGTAGGAGGATGCCTGTCCTCCTTTGTCCTTCAGTGGGCTTCCATCACGTCTGACACTTGGGTCCTTCGAGTAGTCTGGGATGGCTACTGTCTGTCTGGACAGGCTTCCCTCTTCCGTCTCCCCAGCAGAACCTTCTCGACTCTCCATGTACCAAACCTTCCTACAGCAGGAGTTAGACAACCTCCTCGCCCAGTGAGTGGTCGAGAGGGTGCTGACACACCTCCGAGGTTGGGGTTTCTACTCCCGGTACTTCCTCATCCTGAAGAAGACGGGGGTGGCCATCCTCGACCTCCGAAACCTAAACAATTTTCTGGTGCAGGAGAAGTTCAAAATGGCATCCTGCTGCCCTTCCTCCAGCAGGGCGACTGGCTATGCTCCTTGGATCTCTGGGATGCTTACGCTCACATTTTGATTCATCCCCACTACAGGCAGTTCCTGCGCTTTAGGGTGCAGGGGGAGCATTACCAATACAGGGTGCTCCCCTTCGGACTCGCATCTGCTCCGCGAGTCTTCACAAAGTGCCTCTCCACGGTTGCCACCTTCCTCAGACGGCAGGGTGTACCGGTCTTCCCCCTACCTTGATGACTGGCTCGTCACAGGGCCCTCAGCTGGGGAAGCCCACCTGGCAGCATTACGCACGATCCTCCTCGAGCGCCTGGGGTTCTTGGTCAACTACCCTAAGTCCCACCTCGAACCGGTACAAGCCTTGCAGTTTATCGGCGCAAGCCTCAAAACTCAGCAGGTGATTGCCTTTCTACCAGCTGACCGCGCGGCTCGTCTCCAAGCCCAGGCAGCCCAGGTCCAGAGCAGTGTTCGGGTCACGGCACGGACTATGCTGCGCCTCCTGGGACACATGGCCTCCACCGTCCATGTGGGCCCGCATGCACATGCAGATGGCCCAGTGGTGCCTCAGCACTCAGTGGAGCCCGGCCTCTGGTCACCTCAGGGACCCCATTTGGGTCTCCCACTACCTTTGCAGGTCTTTAGACTGGTGGTAGAACCCCCACAACCTTCTCTGGGGGCTTCCCTTCTAGACCCCGCAGCACAACCTAGTGCTGACAACAGATGCTTCCCTGATGGGGTGGGGAGCCCACTGCGGTGAACTGTGCATTCAGAGGCGTTGGTCACCCGAAGAGACCCGACAGTAAATCAACTTGCTCGAGCTTCGGGTGATCTGGTGGGCCCTGAGGGCCTTCAAGGACCATCTCAAAGGAAAGTTGGTGCTCGTGCAGACAGACAACTGAGTGGTGGTGATCTGCATCAACAAGGAGGGAGGCACGAGATCACGCCTCCTCTGCCGGGAAGCTGTCCTCCTCTGCTCCTTCGCCTTCTGTCAGGGGATGTCCCTATGAGCGGTCTACCTCCCGGGCTATGAGAATGTCCTTGCGGACAAACTTAGCAGAATCCTCCGCCCTCACGAATGGTGGCTGGACCCGGAGGTGACCAGCTGGCTGTTCCATCGGTGGGGGATCTCGACCATGGACTTGTTTGCCAGCCCGATGAACACACAACTCCCCCTCTTCTGCGGCCCGGGCCCGCACGCGAGCAGAGAGGTCTCGGATACGTTCCTCTTGAGCTGGACCTCCGGGCTTCTCTACACATTCCCTCTCACTCCTCTCATTGTGAGGACCCTCCACAAAGCTCAGCGGGACTGAGCATTGATACTTATCGCTCTCTCGTGGCCTTGGCAACCATGGTTCTGCTCCGGCTCGTGTCCAAGCCTCCGGTTCCCCTGGGTTGTACCCCAGGCCCGCTAACACAGGAGGAGGAGTGGGTGCTGCACCCGAACCTGGCTGCGTTGTCCCTTACAGCCTGGTGGCTGAAAGGGTTGCCCTATCCGTGCTAGACCTCACGGAGGAGGTCGAGGAGGTTCTCCTCGTATCAAGGAAGGACTCGACAAGACGTGCTTACGCGTTCAAGTGGCGACGCTTCTCGGTCTGGTGCTCTGAGCCTCCAGATCAATCCTTTCTCATGTCCCACTTGGTGGGTCCTCCAGTACCTTCTCCACCTTTCGAAGGAGGGGCTGAAGTAGAACTCTGTCAGGGTACACCTGAGTGCCATCTCAGCAAATCACCTCTCCATCAAGGATAAACACCTCTCGGAGCAGCTCTTGATCTGTCGCTTCATGCAGGGTCTCTTACTGTCCAAGCCTCCCATCCGGCCTCCCCAGGCGGAGTGGACCTGAACGTGGTGCTCATGCAGCTTACCCGTTCACCCTTTGAGCCGATGGTGACATGATTGCTTCGGCACCTCTCCTGGAAGGTAGTCTTTCTGGTGGCTTTGACCTCGGCACGCCGAGTCAGCAAGGTCCAGGCACTCGTGGCTAAAGCCCCTTACACCAGGTTTTATAGGAACAGGGTGGTCATCCGTACCCACCCCAAGTTCCTGCCAAAGGTTTCTCGGATTTCCATCTCAATCAGGAGATAGTCTTACTGACCACCTTCCTGAGACTGCATGCCGACCATGCATCGGAGGGATTGTATATACTCGACTGCAAGAGGGCCTTTGCCTTCTACCTGGAGCGCACCCAGCCTCATCACAAGTCTGGCCGGCTCTTTGTGACCTACAATCCCAATCACCTGCGGCAGGCAGTCACAAAACACATCCTCTCCGTCTGGGTGGCAGACTGCATCGCCTTCGCTCATGCGAAGGCGGGCACCCTGTTGACTTGGTGGGTCACCGCACATGGCGTCCGAGCCAAGGCAGCTTCGGAAGCTTTGTTACGTTCAGTGCCTCTGATGGACATCTGCTGGGCTGCAACCTGGGCTTCAGCGAATATCTTCGCTGTCCACTACTACCTGGAGAGGGAGTCCCGCCAGGACAGGGCCTTCGTCCAGGCAGTACTCTGTAATTTGTTCGGGGTATAAGCAACTCTTGCCCTCCGAACCTTCTTGACGGCTACCGAGGGTTTTGCCTGCGGGACCCGAGGACTCGGGCTTCTTCAGTCATCGGCTTCTACTCATGGCCTTGCAGAGGCGTTTTTTGGCTACAGATTTGGTAGCCTGTAGCTGGGGAGTCCCATAAGTGAAGACTGACTTCCTGCTTGTTCCTGGAGAAAGCGTAGTTACTCACCTGTAACAGGTGTTCTCCAGGGACAGCAGGAATCAGTCCTCACTTATCCTCCCATCTCCCCTGATGAGTTGTTGTATTTTTGTCCTTCCCTTGCCATCTTCTTGGTAGGGCTCAAGCTAAGGGACCTGGTTAAGCAAGATGGCACCCTTGGGTGGGAAGAGGACTACGCATGCATGGCAGCAATCCCAAAGGCTTTATTGAAAGCTGGGGAATTGCTCTGCGCAGGCTCCGTTGGTGCCGACATCACCCATAAGTGAGGACTGATTCTTTCTTGTTCCTGTAGAATACCTGATACAGGTGAGTAACTACGCTTTTGCAATGTTCAATACGGTTTACAAATAACAGAACAAAACATTACATGGAACATGTGAACATTATAAATAACAATTACTACAAAAATATGCCATACTGGGTCAGACCAAGGTCCATGAAGCCCAGTATCCTGCTTCCAACAGTGGCCAATCCAGGTCACAAGTACCTAGCAGGCTCCCAAAAAGGAACATACGTTCCATAATATTTGTCCCAGGGCAAGCAGTGGATTTCCTGGGTCCTCTTTAATAGTTTATGCACATTTCCTCCAGGAACTTCTCCAAACCTTTTATAAACCCAGCTACACTAACAGCTTTTACAACATCCTCTGGGAACAAATTCCAGAGTTTGATTACGCATTGAATGAAAAAATATTTTCTCTTATTAGTCTTAAATGGATTACATTGTAGCTTCATTGAGTGACCCCTAGGGGTATGTTTACTAAACCGTCTTAATGTGCGCCCGGCGATAGTGTGCAGGCTGCCATAAAAGGAGTGGGCGTTTCAGTCTTAAAGTAGCAAAACGGGATTATCGCGCGATAACGCGCACTGCTGCGCACATTATCGGGCGAAGCGCTGCTAAGCGCGTTAACGCGCAGTAATCTTAAGTAGGCTCCCAGACATGCAAACATAGAAACAGAGGTGTAGCACAATGGTTAATACACTGACTGATGATACAGGGGTCATGAGTTTGATCCCCCAGTGTGCCTAATGCATAAGGCTGGCTGAGGCATCAGCTTTGACATGTAATTATTGTTTCTTGAGGCATTTTATTTGTATTTTAATTATTGCTACCAGCAAACACACCCTCACGTGCCGTAACCTAAGGTGCCGCAACCTAAGGTGCTGCATAAGGCACTCCATAGGGCACATTATAAAGTGCACTGTCCGCCACGACACCCTATAATGTCCCCTATAGGGCACCCTATAAGGCGCTCCATAGGACACCTTATAAGGCACCTTATATGGACTGTAACCATAAGGTGCCTCAGAAGGCGCTTTATCTGTAAAGCGCCTTCTGAGGCACCTTATGGTTACAGTACTCTGAGGGTGTTTTTGCTGGCAGCACTAATGTACATTAAAAATATACAATGCTTCGGACAGCCCTATCAAATAACCCCACTGTGGGTTTGAACCCATGACCTCTGGCTCCACAGGCAGTGAAGTAACCAGTGGGCTACAGCTCTATAGCTGCTAACAAACCCCTGGCTGGCTGCAGAAGGACTGCACGTCACCACACAAACAGTCTGCTGTGATCACCAGGATAGGGCTAACCCACCTGTACCCATGATGCACTGCATATGCAAATCAGCAGTCTACAGATGATCACAAGATGGGGTATGCACCCCCACAGCACCTCGGCCTGGTAGGGGAAACTGACCGTGTGTGTTACTGGCACAGAGTCGCTACACACCGTCACATTGTGCGGGTACTGTGCTCACCCTGAGGGTGAGGTGGGGCGCCCAGCACCAGGTCCACAACACCTTCCATGGCAGAAATAGGCCATGCTGCAGGTCCCCAGCAGTGCTAGTGTGTGAGATAGGTAGTTCCTGCAGACATACCTTGGATACATCTGTATTTCTCAGTCAGGTTTAGCCCTTATGGACCCATAGGCGGATTATGTACCACCACCCAACCCACCCTCTGGGGCTGAGGGTGGGAAACAGGGTCTCCCACCAACAGATCCACATTCTACCTCCCTGCAATGGTGGCAGTAGAGGGGACCATCAACCCCAGTCCTGCTGTTTTACAGACACCCTACAGGGCAGTCAATGCAGCTCTGTACACATCCATAAAGCAATAGCAGCCAGGCATTAGGCCTGGAAATGCTCAGCTGCACCCCACCACTATCTGATATTCTCCTGCAGCAAGCCTCCAGCCGCTGCACCCTGCAAGGTGTTCCAGCAAGACACATACTAGCTGCAGACAGTCTGCTAGCTAGTCCATAGTGCATGTTCCTGGAGGAGATGCATGCACCCAGAACTGGGATGTCAGCATACACACCAAGCAGATAAGTCAGTGATTGGGCCCCAAAAGGGAACCCATAAATATCACATGAGAGAAATACTATATAGCACTATGGGGGAACCTAGCCATGCTGTGGTCACTGCTCAGTCAGGGTGAGAGTGATCTCCCAGCAGGACATGCTGTGGCCACCCTGTCTGTGCAGGTGGTGGCCGGGCACTACAATGTCCTGTGCAGATGCATCCTGGCCAGGCCACCCTGTCCGAGCTATACCCGTGGTACCTTGCTCCTCATTATGCACATTGGCAGGCCAATACTGGCAACAGTGCTGGCAGTGTGGGCTGTGGAGGGTGTTTGCAGCCACCACACACTGGATAGACAGACACACACTCCCACACGTATGCCAGCATTGTACAACTATAGAGGTGTTTGGCAGCCCTGGCCACCGCTCCAGTCCTGGGCACAGTGCAGGCATGACTATGGTACGCAATACTGTTGGGGTCACTCCCCAGGGTGGTAAACACTGTCAGACACAAGACCTGTAGCACACTCCATAGACATCATAAAGGTTGCCATGATGCAGCTCAATCAGAAAATTGTACTTAACTTCGAAATTGCTATCTGCCAGTAATCATAGCAACCTTTTGATAGCTGTGTACCATATTCCCAGGTTTAGGGTGGCATTGCTAAGGTATGCAAGTGCTAGTATTGGGAGATGCACGCAGGGCCCAATGTCCTGCCTCTCCAGGAGGCATTGGATAATGGAGCCTGTGGGTGCGGGTGTGTCTGCCCCTGTTGGCTGCTGCTTTAAGGCAGAGGTTCCCAACTCCAGTCCTGGTGTTCCAAACACTGTTCAGGTTTTCATGCTGTCCCTAATGAATATGCATGAGATACATCTGCATACCATGGGGGCGGCGCATAGAAATGCAGCACAGGCATCTTTATTACAGGCAGCATGGAACCTGAATGGTTTTTGGCCCTCCAAGACTGCATTTGGGAGACTCTGCTCTAGGTAATGGTGTCTGTGCTCTGTAGGGTAAAATGTAGGTGCTTTGGGCATGTTTACGTCATCTGCAATAAAGGTTCTGTTTGTATTAGCACGTTTTAGTAGTGGGTAAAATATGGGGACTGGGTTGGCAGGAACCACAGCTGGGACTTGAACCTGTGACCTTCTGCCTCTGAACACACTGGTTGTGTGCACTGCACCACCGTATTGCCACAGACAGTGCATTCCCTGGTGATACCATGACTGTTCGTCCATCAAGGCCTGTCTGTTGCAGTGCATGGCATCCACCTACACAGGGCTAGGCCATGGTCTGCTCTGGGCAGCTGCCATTGCCCCCCTCCACCACCAGTACCCCTCTGCCACCATGCTGACATGCCCTTCTGCTGGTGGTGCGCAGTCTCAGACCATCCAGCATGCAGGTAGGCAGCTGCCTATGGTGCGTGTTCTGGGGTAGGGGTGCCTGCATAGACGTCCACGCTTCCCCCCCCCCCAACACCACCTGCCAATGTTCTGTACCCTTGGAGGTACCTGCTGGGTACTATCCCCTGTGACACTGTGATAAACACACTCGTGCCCATGTTGGGCCCTCATCAGTTGCTGTCTGGCTGCTGTACAGTTTCAGCATTCCTAAGTTCCACCTAGGCATATGCCTAGTCCGCACTGTGCCCCAGCTGCACCACAGCATGTGCCGCCTGCAGCCCTCTGTATCCCATTTTCAAGCATCTGTCCAGTTGGCCGTTCCGACATGCCCGCCCTGCTGTTGCTGCACATGTGCACGCCATAGGAAACCTGTCCAGTGGAGAGGAAAACCCTGCACAGCGCAGTTTCACTGTGGGCTCATTCACCTTGTATGGGGACGGAGCATGGACCTTTCCAGAATTCATATCCTTTTTTTGGTGCTTTCTTGGGAGTGTTTTTTGATGTTTCCCATTGAGATCACTTTTGCCCAGCTTGGTTATTTTATTTTTCCATTTTCTTCTGTTCATTTTCACTGTTTATTTGCCCTTTGGTTCCGTGCACATGTATCACATTTATCACTTTTTTTAGGTTTCCCTGGTTTTGCTGTACATTGCTGACAGAAATGGTTTCTCTTCCCTTTAAATCAGCTCTAACGCCAGGGTTTCACTGGCGTTAGTTTTCAGCCTCGGATTTTACAGCATTAGTGTGCGGGGAGCCTCTCTCCTCCCACTCTCCACCCATTGACCCCTTCTCTCCGTCCCTGGGGAGCCTTCCTCCGCCCTCCGGGAGCCTCTCTCCGCCTTCAGCGCTTGTTTGCGCTGCTGCGCGCGTTATCGCGTGCTAAGGTACCTCTGCGCCCGATAAAGCGCGTCACAGAGCGCACATTAAGACAGTTTAGTAAACATACCCCTTAGTCTTTCTACCTTCTGATGGCATAAATAATTATTTAATTGATAATTGATCTATGTTTACCTGTTCCACTCCATTCATTAATTTATAGATCTCTATCATATCTCTTTTCCATGTTGAAGATCCCTAATCTTTTTAGCCTCTCCTCTTAGGGTTATCCTTTCATCCCCTTTACCATTTTGGTGGTTTTTCTCTGTACCTTTTCTAATTCCGCTATATCCTTTTTAAGAATGGCGACTAGAATTGCACACAATATTCAAGGTACTATGAAACGATACAGAGGCATTTTAATATCCTTGGTTTTGTTCTCCATTCCTTTTTCTTATGGTTCCTAGCATTCTATTTGCTTTCTTGGCCGCTGCTGCACACTGGGTGGAAGGTTTCAATGTGATCTCCAGGAACAAGCAGGAATGAGTCTTCACATATGGGTACGTCGGTACGGACAGAGCCTGCGCGGGAACGCTCCCCAGTGTCCAAAAAGAAAGCTTTTGGGAGCATCCCACACGCATGCGTGCTGCCTTCCCACCCATTTACTTCCCTCTCATCAGTTTTTCATTTTCCGCGGAGCCGGCAGGACGTATTCCTGTCACCGCAGAAAATTCTTCTTTTTATTCTTAGTTTTTTGTGGTCGCGTCTGCCTTCCCTCGACGCCACCGGTACCGCCAGTGCTTTTCTTTCTTTTTCCTAAAGAATTTCTTCTTTTCTTAGAAATTTTTTCCTGTTTAGTGCCTGACTGTTTCTAGGCCACTAGGCCTCTATCCTTCCATTATGGAACAGCCAGCCACTATCCTTAAGAAATGCTCAAAGTGTGGCGGTACAGATATATTTTCAGGCACTCATACTTGGTGTCTAAAATGTTTAGGTCCTGACCATTGCCCTCTGGAGTGTCTCTCCTGCTGGAGCTCAAACAGAAGAAGTCTTCAGGATCGAGCACAACTCGATACCCGGTTCACATCGCACGCGATGTCACCAGCTAGAATATCTTCTTCTTCACAGGATCAGGTAACCAAACAAAAGTCTGTAAAGACTAGCCAGTCCTCGAGTGGTAGATCTCCTTCTCAGCATCGAGATGGCTCCGGCCTTGCCCTCGAGGACATCTTGGCAATAAAGCTCCGGCGGGAGTCTTCTGGCTCCAAAGCATTAACGGGGCTCCAGGTTGTTCCCGGAGTTCTTACCTCAATGAACATACCTGGGCCATGCTCGGTGGTTGTGGCTGCTTTGAGCGGTACCGACACCCCGGCATCGGCTATGGTGATGGATGAAACACTCCTCACCTGTGACGTAGTCTAGTGCTCTCGGCTACTTCGGTACCGCTAGAGTTGCTGCAGACCGTTCCTCGAGTATCGGTATCGGCTTCGGTATCAACATCGGCATCGGTGTCGATACCGGTATCGGCATCGGTACTGTCGGTACTGTCCATGCTTGCTTCGACAGACTCGCTTCCTTTGATGCCAAGCCTGGAATAGATTTCTAGCATGGAGGATTCGGTACCGACTTGTCTCGGTACCGACCTCGGGTGGTACCGAAGACATCGCTTTAAAGAAAATCCGATGCTTCATCCTTTCCAGTCTTCCGATCCCGATGACTGGGATGAATCCATCGGTACCAGGGCCTTTACCCCTCATTTTAGAGGGTCCTCCTCGGGGGAGATTTCTTTTCAAGCTTTTCTGCTTGATATGGCAAAGTTACTTGCCATTTCTATACCTGGTAAAGAATCCCTACCGCGGGATTCAGAGACACTGCAATTCCCCTGGATTCCAAAGGAGGTGATCATGCTTCCTTTGCATCAGATCTTACAAGATCTACTATTAAGAATGTGGGAAACTCCTTTAACGGTATCCCCACATTCTAAGACTCTTGACACTATGTACAAGGTGCCACCTTCTCCAGGTTTTCAAAAGACTCAACTTCCTCATCATTCTATTGTTGTAGAATCAGCAATGAGGCGTATTAAGAGTGCAAAGAAGCAATCTTCTTAGCCGCCAGGTCGTGAGTCTAGGACTTTAGATGCCTTTGGACGTCGGTGCTTCCAGGCATCCATGCTTTCAGCAAGAATTATCTCATATATTTTCTATATGGGATTATCTCTTGAAGAGGTTACAAAGATCTTAAAGTTTTTGAGCCCTTTTCTTCCAGAACATAAAAGAGCAGACTATTTTTTTATTAGTCAATCATGCTCAAAATATCTCTAGGTTCCTTAATTGTGCTTCCCTGGACTGTTTTGAGTCTATTAGCAGAACTTCTGCTATAGCCATAGGAGCGCGACGCATAGCCTGGCTCCAAGCTTCAGACTTGGACAGATGGGTTCAGGAAAGGCTGGGAAATACTCCTTGTACTGGTGAAAATCTCTTCAACAAGGAGGCTTTATTTCAAGCTAATCAGTTAAGCATTGATGCTGTTGCTTTCAGAGGATTGTCAAAACTTTCCCAGCTAATAAAAAATCTAAAAAGCTTTATTCCCCTAAGGGAAAAAAGTTTTATCCATTTTCTACCCATTATACAGATGTTTCCAAGGATGGGCAACATCACACCAGGCTAAGAGAATCAAAACCTCAACAGGCTCAGCAAACCCAGCAATCGCAGGGTTTCTGATATTTTATTCACTTTTTCTATGTGAGGTTTAGAACTTTTGAGCCTACTTCTTTTCAACAGAAGCATCTAAAATTCATCTCATCCATGCTGAGATATCAGTCATACATTGACTCAGTCCTCAACTCTGGGCATGAATCTCTTGCTACAAGAGAAAGCTATCCTTCTAGCTCTAAGAGCTATTAAGGACTATCATACCCCAGGGATAACAGGTTTCTCCTTTTAAAACAAAAGGAGGACTAACAACTAACAACAGGGTGAGCTATACCCTTCACCTTGTCCGTTTCCTGTACGAGGATATCTCATACTTTAACTGCAAGGGGACCCTATCTCTTCAAAGACTTACCAAATTGTAAGTCTTCTCAACTCTGTATTACTTTCTATCCCTCTTAGCCCAGACATTCAGTCTCTAAGAGTACTACTAATCAACTGGAGGGCTTATTCTCTAAGCCATAGGATTTTCTTCAATACCTACTCCAGTAAGTAGTTTCCATAGAGAGTTTTCTCCCCCTTTGCGGTTCATCTTTTTCTCAGATATTTTTTTTAAGGCAGCTTTTCGGACAGAAGTTGGGTATCACTACTCCAAATTATGTCTGTCGGTCCTCTCCAATCTATAGGACCTAACTTTTTATGTTGCCTTAATAACAGATAATTCCAAAAGAGGTCCAGAACTCATTTGGACTATTTATTGTTGCAGGCATCAGGCCTGTCTACTATTCTTAGCCACCTTCCATTCTCTTTGGCTCCAACAGAATAGATTAGGTTGCACACTGGCAATTCAACAGCCAGATCTAGGCAACCTACAACATGCTCTCTGCAATTCTACAACAAAGCTCTGCAACTGTGGGCCTTTGCCAGAGAGCCTCAGAGCTACTCCTAATAGGTAGCAGCCAGATAGTTAAGAAGGGCTTCAGCTGGTAGACTCTGCCAGTCATGCTTCTACATGACTGGTTTTTTCTTACTCTTACCATATTCCTTAAAATTTCCTTTTAAGAAAAGGTAACCAGGGTTTAGACCATGTGAAAGCGTAGAAAATTGCACAATTCCCTGGTTTGTTCCACATCTCACTGGAACTTCCTCAACAGGGATGCATTTTTTCACTGCAGTTGGTCCTTATTCACTACTTTCCTTCTAATTTCCTATACTTCATGGTAGCTTATGTTGAACAAGAGAACGCATGATACTCATATTGCCCTCATAAAGGGGCAAACATGGTATCCCCTTATATTGCGTCTTTTTCTCCAGCTACTATTTGAAATTATACAAGGATCCAGACTTGCTGTCTTAAGACTAAGGATCTCCTCTGCACTCATTCACGTACGTCTCGAGACCTGGTTATTTCAGGGGCTAGATCTTTTCAAGAAGTCTAGTCCTATCCCTGTCAGTGAAGAACATAATACCAGTTTCCACGAAACTTTCTCTATAGTTCTTCCAAATTTAACCAGACAGAGATTCTCCATCAATATTCTCAAGTAGGTTTTAATCCTTCTTGTTATTGCGTCAATCTCTATACAACATCTGACTTTGAAAGATTTGTTTACTGTCCATATTAATGCTGCCCCAGCATACCATAAAACTCAATGGACAACCAATTTCTATGGTAAATTGGGAAATACCTTCTTTTACCGTTACCTTTTAGGTTACGTCACATCTGAAGCTCTACATGTAAGGTGGTCATCATAAGTGACATCACTTACGAAAGACTTTTACTAATCTTAAAGAAGTTGAAGGCTCAACGCCTAGTACAAATGTCTGTCTTTCTTTGGAATAAAGGGGGTCTTAAAGACCTATCCCCTTTTTTCTGCAAAGGGTATTTCTGCCTTTTCATCCAAACCAGTCAGATTATCTCCACTCTGTCCTAGGACCTTATTCTGCTCCAAGGACAAGAAGTTCAATTTTTTGGACTTTACAGAAGCTTTAGCTATTTCTCAAAAGTCCAACCTCATTGAACTTCCCCAGTACTTCTTCTGGGGTTAGTTCTGGCCATGAGGACTTCTCATCTCTTCCTGTATTGTAAAATTTATTTTTTTCCCTCTACTTCACATTGAGGGAATTTCTTTGAGGATAATGTACTGGCTCTCAACCACAGACCCATATTACCCTCAAGTAATTTTGCTATATTTTTGAGTGAGATCCACATTAGAAAATTGGGACTCAATATTTTTCTAATATTTATGATTTACACAAGGACTTCCCTCTGGATACCTTGTTTAGTCAAGCTGTTCCACAGCACCTCTTTTTTTTTTTCTAGTTCATCTGCTATCCTCCATCCCTTGGATGCTTGAGGTTTTGAGGGATAAGCATGGCCCAACTTTAGATTTGCAACATGCTGGGGTCTCCTCCAGGCATCTTAGCTTGGGAGTCCCCATATGTGAAGACTCATTCCTGCTTGTTCCTGGAGATAGCACATTTACTTACCTGTAATAGGTGATCTCTGGGAACAGCAGGAATAAGTCTTCACAACCCACCCACGTCCCCTAGGAGTTGTTTTCTCTCTCTCTCTTTTTTCTCTCTAATTTGTCTACTTCCCTCCTTCGGTCTCAGCTACAAACCCAACTGATGAGAGGGAAATAAATGGGCGGGAAGGCAGCGCGCATGCGCGTGGGATGCTCTCAAAAGCTTTCTTTTTGGACGCTGGGGAGCGTTCCCGCGCAGGCTCCGTCGGTACCGACGTACCCATATGTGAAGACTTATTCCTGCTGTTCCCAGAGATCACCTGTTACAGGTAAGTAACTGTGCTTTATCCACGATGATGCCTAAGTCTTTTTCCTGGGTGGTAGTTCCTAATGTGGAACCTTGCATTGTGTAACCATAGTTACTTACCGTCCCTCCAGTCCAGTCCCGCACCTCTGTGTAGTGCACCTCCTCCAGCAGCTTGGAGACTGAGCATTCCCAAATTTGAAGACACCAGTACTAGTATGGGTGGCACCACCCATTTGCTTCCAGTATGCTCAGTCTCCAAGTAGCTGGAGGTCGTGAGTCCGTGCGGGACTCACTGAGGGAGCAAATAGAGTCTGTTAGGCTAATTTAGATTAATTGATTAATTTGGTTTTGAGTGTTTTTCAATTGGGGTTTATTGGATTTGAATTAAAAAAACAAAACAAAAAAAAAAAAACAGAAAAGAAAAGGACTGGTTGGTTTAAACACCTGCTAGAAGGTCTCACAGTAAGGAGGATCCCCCCCTTCCCCTTCATCAGTGGTAGTCTAGAGAAGTGGACAGAGGACATCCGGGGTTGGAGGATGGGTCCCGATCCTGCGATCAGGTGAGGAGCCATCAGTGTGGAGCTGCAGGGCCTGAATTCTGCCGAGCCCCCCCCCCTCGCCGCTGAAGCTGCAAGCAGGCTGAGCGTGAGGTGAGTAGGAGCACTGCTGTTGATCGTGCAGACTGACCAGCGGTAAGTGGCTTGAGTCAGGTACATTGAGCAGAGGCCCTTTTTGATCCCGGGAGGTCTGCAGTTAAGGTGGGCTGAGCAGGGCTTTGATTTTGGCGCGAGAAGCGCTTGTGCCTAGCGCTTCGTGTTTTCTGCCAGTGGCTGAGCTGTGGAAGGGGACTGCGCATGCGTGGCTGCATTCCCAAAGGCTTTCTTTGAAAGCTGGGGAAATGCTCCGCATGGGGGCTCCGTCAGCGCCGATGTCACCCATATGTGAGGACTGATTCCTGCTGCTCCTGGAGAACACCTGTTACAGGTGAGTAACTACTCTTTCTTTGCGGTGGAGGCCTCCCGTATTCCTTCTCCCCAACGTTTGGGAGGGGAGATGGGGGGGGGGGTTCAGCTGTTGGTCAGCCTGGGAGCTTGGGGTCTCCTACTTTTGGAGTCATTACCTTTTCAGTGAAGACCGGGTGAGTTCATGGCTGCTCACTATTGCTGCGTTCAGTTCCTCAGTGTCTGTTATTTTACCATTGTGAGAGAGATCCTCCTCTTCCTCCAGTTAGCTCCGATACAGAGGGATTTCAAAAGCAGGTAGACATCCTCTTTAATGGGGAGTCTGCCGGGGCTGGGCCGCTACAGATACAGCAGTCTGTTTTTGAGGACAGCCGTTGAATGAGTGCAGTTCCTCTGCGGGCAGAGACCAGTGCAGCTCTAGCCTTGGCTCGGCTCTCTCTCATCTGGTTCTCAGACCTTCGCAACATGTAATTATCTCTGCTAGGTTTGCCACAGACCTCTGGTAGTGTGTGCATTGCTGTAATTTTTCTTTGGTGTTTTGCGAGAGGTCCTTGAGGGATTGTGAACTTCCATCGCTTTACCTGACGTTTCCTAGCCTTATCAGAAGGCAGGCTCACATTTGGCCTCAGAGGAAAAACAAAAGTGAGAAGAAAACAAACCGGCCTCATTGGTTAGGATCACTTGTCAAGCTTTTAGTTTCCAGCTGATTGTCGTCCATCGGCATAGCGGCTCAAAGGAGTCTTTTGTGTCCACTCTTTTCTTCCCTGAGTTGAGAGGTTAAGGTTCCTGTGGCTTTATTTTTATCTTGGTGTTCTACGAACATAACAGTGCTGCTCTACTGGCCTGTAGGTGGGCTCCATTGCCTGAAGGTGCTGGTGGAATCATTGCATAGAAAAATAAATACACACACGCACACACACACACGTGGGCTATGAGCAGTGCTCCAGGCCGATGACGGTAAATGTTAGGGCCAACAGTTGCTAGCAGTGTACAACATTGCCATTTTGGGGTTGTCAGCCATTCTAGCAAAGGTAATTCATGACGACATTGTTTTGACTTCATGCAGGTAGCAGGGACGTCTGTGCAAGTTTAGCTTTCCGATGCAAGTTCTGTCTATCATCTTGGGGTATGTTTGGTGGGCTGGGTGCTCCTTTGCCAGCTCTAGAGTTCAATATATTCTATAATGTAATAATCGCTCTAAAGAAAGTCAAAAGTTTTGTTAGACAAAAATCTGAGATAACTATTGACCAGCACCCTCTAGAGTTCGGCAAGGGGGCAGCCTTGGTAGATTTGGATACTACGGCTGCTATACATAGCTGACAGGGCATGTCCAGCCAGTTGCATAAAATAGGGCAAGGTCTGTAGGTGGACCTTTGGTCCAGAGTTCAAGCCGACGATGGCACATGGAATATGTCAAACGTCAGTAGATCTGTTTCTTCAGAATTTTCTTTAAGGTTGGCGTGCTGGTGTGGGGGTGCAAGTTTTCTTGGTTGCACACATAAACCAAACCCGAAGTTCTGGTCCATTCAGGTATGTGGATTTGGGACCTCCAGGGGTTCGTTCGTAGGACTGGTCTAGAGATGGTCCCAACCTCTGGCAGTTGAGAGCCTCTTCCTTCTGTCGCAGGACAGGTGCCTATCGGGGAGCGGGCAGTAGTTTGGCACTGTCTCCCATTTTGTTTTATTTATCTCTGGTTTTCGGCTCTTTTGTCAGGCTAGCAGCTCACTGAGGTTCTCTGTTCATTGATCACTCCTGACCCAGATGCCTAGCCTTATTGTGAAAGTCTGTCATAGGAGGGAGTGGTGATGGGGGTAGCAGTGGCCCCTTCAGTAGTTAACCTTTTCATGGGGACTTTTGAAACCAAATGGTTAGAGCCTGATGATGCCCCGTTTCATAACTGTATTATAGCATGGCAACGATAATGTCGTCTTGTTGTGGGAAGGGTCAGAGTCCCAATTGTTGGACTTCTATCAATGGCTGAATGAAAGAGATCTGAATATTCAGTTTTCTCTTATGTTCAGCAAAAAGTCTCTTTCTTGGATGTGGAAGTACAAAAAGGTAGAGACAGTTGGAATACCACCGTATATAAAAAGCTTACTGATAGAAATATGTTATTACATTTTTCAAGTCTCCATCCACCACATTTAAGGGAGGCATTGCCATATTCCTAATTTATAAAATATCACCATAATTTTTCTATAATAGACTTTCACAATAAGGCTAGGTGTCTGAGTCAGGAGTTTATAGATCGTGGGTATCCAAGATCGATAGTGAAGAAAGCATACACGTGGGCAAAGTACAATGATTGCACATGGTTATTAGAACCTCAACACCCTGCACGTATTAAAGAAAATGCTGGCTACATTCATCTAGTGACAGCTTATTCCCCTTTAAGTGAGCAAGTACATAAAATTATTAAAAAACATTGTTCATTTATACAGACAATTCCGAGTCTTCAGGAGACTAGGTTACATATGGTACACACCAGGGACATAATTTGAAGGAAGTATTGTGTCCTTCATGTTTACGAAGCTTACCATTGGGAGAAGTGGTTAAAGGGGGTCATTACCCATGCAGCATGTGTTCTACATGTGAGAACCAAAATGTAGCAACATCTTTTGTACGTCAGGGTCATTATTATAAATTACGATGTCATAAACTTATAGCTCTTTGTGTGTGGTATATGCGATACAATGCCCTTGTGTGCTTTTATACATTGGGAAAACAACTCTGTCCTTTAAAGTATGTGTGGGTGAACATCATAGCTGCCTGCATAGGGCCTGTCGAGAAGCACTGGTGGTATCCCATTGTTTAAATTTAGGACATGTGTTTTCAAATCTTAAATACTTTTGTATAGACAAGGCACATGATGCCAGTAGTGCGGATAAATGGCTGAGTCGGTGTGAGCAGAGATGGATTTATCAGTTAAACACTATATCCCCATTTGGATTGAATGGGCAGATTGAGTGGGGAATATGTATATGATTATGTGGTCATGAGGGGCGAGATAGTGAATATTTAAGCATTGGCTAGTGACGAGTGATATGATGATAGGAGGGCGGTCGGTTTGGGAGGGAATGTGGATGAATGGAAGTTACGGTTATGTAAGATGGGAGGGGTTAACAGCAGCATGTGATTGGTTGAAAGGTATGTTATCTTTGCGCATGCGAAATAATACGAAAATGGCTATGTTGCCAACAAAGATTGTTGAAGTTTACCCATTGCAGTGCCTTACATGTTAATCATTTTCCCATTCTGAGGGCAGCATATAGCTAGGGAATCCCATGTTCTGAGAACATGTTTATCTCTAGCTGGTATTCTTTGTAGACAGCAGGATGCAAGTCTTCGCATATTATCTCACCTTCCCAAGGAGTTGTATTCTACTGTAAGCTTGGGTATTAGCCTGAGATGGTCCTGCATGACAGTGCCAGCTAGAAAGTGACAAACATGCATAGTGAAGCTCTTCAAACCTTGACAGATGTAAGCTGGAGAGCTGTGTCCTTTGCTCAGCTCTATCGATTATGTCACCCATGTTGTGAGGACTTGTATCCTGCTGTCCATAGGAAACGCCTGCTATGGATGATTAACTTGGTTTTATTGTGAAGTAAATGGAAATAATGCATGGAATTTATGATTATTAGACTTCCATGAGTTATTTATCAGTAACTAAATCAGGCACAATGTGTTCATAGTAATGAGCTTTCACATACAAAGTATCTCATTACTATGGCAATCAGTAGCACAGCTTGTGAAAACTGAACCCAATGTTATCAACATCTCAAGAGGTGTAGCTAACTCCCAGGAGTATCACTAGACTTGGGTGCCAGCTGCAAAGACCCTATTCTTCTCTTGTTAAAATTTCGTGGTGTTCCCTTCCAGTCTTCCCCTGCATCTTACTCTGCCTATGAATAGAACATTACACACTCTTGCCCTGGGTTTCAAGGTTCGCCTCCTTGAAAATCAAAATGCTGTGCCTTCAGAAAGCACACCAGAATCATTCCTAAGTACTGGATTCTTTGAAGAGTCAGGAGCAAAGCCATATCTCCTACTCTGCTGGTGCCATCTTGCAAAAATGGTATCGCCTTATCCGAAGGACCAATATGCGCACACTGGAAGCGCTGTAGTGTCACACTGCCCCCCTAGTGGTGATGGCGTGGCACGACAGAAGGGCGTGGACAGGGAGGAGAAAAGTTTGTTTGTGGAGGAGGTTGGTTCTCTTGCAGGGCCCAGGCTTCTACAGGCCTGGTAGCCTTCTGTATAACTAACACTCCCAAGAATTTACAGTCCGAGTATAGGGAAATTGTAAGGCTTTTATTTCCCTCTTTGCAAACAGGTTCTTTAGCCCAGAATACAACAACACATGAAAAGAAATATCCTTGCTTCAGGTTAAAGGAAAACACGTACTGAAAACACTGTTAACTTCACAGCACAGGTAAATGAAATACAGCATCCAACTTTTATCCCAAACCACAGCTATGCCTCTGCTAGGGCTCAATCCTTTCTGATAGGCAATAGTTAACGTCCAAGGGGTCCTCCTGGTATTCAACCTGCATGGGCTCACAGTCCAGAATGTTTGGAGGCTCTCCTTCAGGCTTTCTGCCTAGCGCTTGGATGATGCGCCAATAGTCAGCGTTACAAGGTAAGTCCTGGCTTTGTATATTTTTATACTGAGGACAGTCTCTCCTGCATACAGTTCCTTCTCTAGTAGGCTTCCTGTTAACTGCAGGTCTGTACTTTGTTTCATGAAGGCCTCTTGAAGGACAGCATGCTCTAGTGCCTGACTCCTTCTGGGTCACAGCATTCATAAAATCATCATTATAAAATTGGCATTTACCTTTTCTTCTAAGGCGGTCTCCGGAAGGTGAAGGCTGAGACTTGGGCCTGCTGGGTCTTGGATTCTCAAGTGCCCAGGTAGGCCTCTGGTTCCTAGTACTGCCTTCTGCTGGAGTCAGGGCATACTGGTGCCATGGTTCCTTTCTCCCACGGCTTTGGAAGTGACCCTTCTCAATTCCTCTTTCACCCCTTTCACTGCCGTTCACTGTTGCTCCTTCTAACAGTTGCTGGCTCCTATTAAAGTTAGGCTTGGGACTCTCTGTTATAGTCCACCTTCTTTCAGGGTTAACTTCTTTATAAAACCTTTCCCTCCTGGAAAGTATATCTTTTCCTCTTTTGCAATGTTTAAAGTAGGTTTCTGTACCTGGCTTGGCTGGGTCTGCTAGGCCGGATCCCTTGATCAGGACTCCTCTCCCTGGATCCTCCAGATATCTGTAAAAATCTGGAACTGAAACTCCCTGCAAGACTCCTTGACAGTCTCCTTGCCCATCTGGAGCTGTCTGCCAATCTCCTTGTCTTTCTCTTTCTCGCCAACCTCCTTCTCTGTACCGGTCTCTTTGCCACTCTCCTTGTCTCTCTCTTTCTCTCCAACCGGAGTCTGAATCCGAGTCTTTTTGCCACTCTCCTTGCCTCTCTGACTTCCTCCAGTCATCTGAGCATTTAAGAGGAGTTCTTCCCTTTCTGCATTGGGTGTTGGCTGGAATTACATCATTGGCTCTAAGGCGTGGTTCTTCAGACCTCCAGAGGTCTCTCTGGCTCCCTCTATGTGGCTCCTCATGATGCTGCAGCTGGTCTTTACCTCTTTTTTTCTGTGTTTAAAACCTTTCCTTCTGCCTGCGGCTGGTCTGCAGTGCCACAGTAGCTATGAGCAGAAGTAAAATTTGTTTGGGGTTTATTAAATTGTGGCTCTCGAGCTCCACAGTTTATTAAATACAGCAGGAATTTTCCCACTGTAAAACAGCACCACAGCTTTGCAAAATGATCTCTAAGTCCTTTAATATCAACTTTAAAGCATTTTCAGGGTAAGAACATCAGATATGCCGCACTGGGTCAGACGAAGGTCCATCAAGCCCAGTATCCTGTTTCCAACAGTAGGCAATCTAGGTCACAAATACGTAGCAGTTTCTCCAGAAGAGACAGGTTCTACAATGCAATGGACAAGCAGTGGATTTCCCATGTCCCCTTTAATAATGGTTTATGGACCTTTCCTCTAGGAACTTGTCCAAACCTTTTTTAAACCTAGCTATACTAACAGCTTTTACTACATCTTCCGGGAAAGAATTCCAGAGTTTGATTACACATTGAGTGAAAAAATATTTTCTCTTAGTGTTCTATGGGTTACACTGTAGCTTCATTGCATGTCCCCTGGTCTTTCTACATTTTGATGGTGTAAACAATCCATATATGTTTAGCCGTTCACTTCATTCATTAATTTATAGACCTCTATCATATGTCTCCTCAGCCATCTCTTTTCCAGGTTGAAGAGCCCTAATCCTTTTAACCACATAGGGGTATCCTTTCATCCTCTTTACCATTTTGGTGGCTGTTCTCTGTACTGTACCTTTTCTAATTCTGCTATATTCTTTTTAAGATGCGGCGACCAGAATTGCACACAATATTTGAGGTGCGATCGCACCATGGAACGATAGAGGCATTATAATATCCTTTGTTTTATTCTCCATTCCAAATCTCGCTTCTTTGAGAAGTAGGATAGCAGTCCTCTGAAGTGGAAAGTAGGTGATGTCATCTGATGGAGTTCAGCAGTTATTTACAAAGTTGTATTTATTTATTTAACATTTCTTATATACTGCCTTTCATGATATCAAGGCGGTTTACATTGAACAAACTGAAATTACATTGAACAGGGCATTATAACTTGGAGATAACTATTTTACAGGGAACATGGGCAGAGCTTTGTAGAGCTTTTTAGAGAGCTCTATTATGAATGTATAAGAAATTTGATGTGGGAGCAGCAAGACTGAGATGGTATATGTTTGAGTCCATTGAGGAGTGGTAGAAGAGGTGTTCCTGGAGCCACCAGGGTGTCAGCTGTGCGTGATCCCACTGACATTGTCAGCGCTGGACCAGCCAGTGTTTAAAATTCAGAATGCTTTGAATATCTGCTGGAAACAGCAAGAGTGAGATGGTACCTATTTGGGCCTAGTGAGGAGCTGTGGAAGAGGTGTCTCTGGAGCCACCAGTGTGTGGTTCCGTTGACATCGGTGCAGTACCAGTCAGCATTTAAAACTTGGGCTGCTCTGCGGCTGCAGCTGCTGCTGCTGGGGTGTGGATTTGAAGGGATGTGATCTAAGGGGTAAATCACACCCCCTCCCCCTATGGAGCCAGAAAGTTTCTTTCTGGGATGCCTATTTTTGCAATTTGGGTGAGGTGCTGCCTTATTTTTCTGAATAGTGTAAAAGAATAGAGTGTGGAAAAATTCTAAAATTCACTTTGTCTGAAAAGGCCCCATTGATAAACTTATTGTTTATATGATTGCTTTGGCTTCTGGTTTAGTAAAGTCCACAGCAGCTTCAACGTCTTTTGGAGCTGCTTTAAGTCCTGGAGGTCCATTGACACCGTCTCCTCCTAAAGTTATGAATCCTTTTCCTTCTTGGCTAAAGACTCTTGGCCTTCGATCTGATCCTGGTGTTCTGGGCTCCTCCCTTGCTCCCACACAGCTGGAATAACCCTGACTTCCCCCAATAGAAGAATGCAATCAGTTACCACAGTCACACCAGAGTTCACACACTGCCATCACTGTCCGACCAGATGCAACCATCACGTTGCCATTTTCTTCTTTACTCTAGGAGCTTGTGGCCATATAAAAAAACTGTGTCATGCTTCCACACAACAGCTTCATCTACTAAGAGATTAAAAGGAAATTAAGGTAGCAAGGAGGAAACATGATCTGGCACCTAAGATATTGCTCAAAAGGCCCAGTACTGGTGGGACTCACAAATGCAACTGCTAGTTGGCTATTACACACAAGGCGCTCAATCAGTACCCGAGGGTTCCAGTGCCCTTGAGAATATACGTGCTGACAATCTCTTCCTTTTCAAGGGCTCCAATCTCTCAGGTCCCAGTGACATCACTCTCCCACTTTCAGTAGTGTGAGTCACAATTTACTGAAGGCATTCCCTCCTGTTAGCACTGTTCGAATCAGAGATGGTGGGACTTGTCAAAGAAAGAACCAAACAGGCTCCAGTTCCCTCATTGGTTCGAGTCATTGTTTTTTTTTTATGGCAATGATCGTCATTTCCCCAACCCTAGGAGCGCTTGCTGGAGGATCCTGCACTAGCGGCATATTTTTCTCACCTCACCATTGGGCTATAAACACACATGCGCTAGATCAGACTTATTCAAAGTCAGGCACTACCTCAACAGACCTTGCTCCTTCCTCATATTCCTGAGGGTTTTGTGCTGGAGAAAGATCTGCTGCCCCAATCTCAGTGTTCTCTGCCAGGTCCTTCAGAGCGCAGTGCTGAGAGCACAGAGGTCTCACAAGTTGGTCCCTCAAAGCAGCCCCAGTGGGAGGATGACTCTCCTTGCTATCTGAGAGGGTAGCACCAGCCTTCATGAAGCCAAGACCAGCCTGCTGATAAACCCCTAACAGATTCTGGGAACATTGATGTGCCCCCATGCCTTCAGAGATGACAGCCATGGAGCAGTGGCTTCTGAAGTGTATCCAGAACAGAATATCGATGCTATTTGCCATGTGTGAGGTGAAGACTCCATCAGCATTGAGCACGATGCATTGAGACATTCTCAAGACACATTGTCTGCTTGCAGTAAAGGCATAGTCATTGGGGCATTGAAGGACCTCAACATCGATACCAGACCGACTGATACCACTTTCCAGTGTATCGGACATCATCAGTGCATCAACACTCCTATAGGAGCTCCAAATCCCTGAAGACTTAGATGTCCTTTGAGTATTCCTCTGAGTCAGATTCAGACTGCTGGGTATGTGATGATGACTCTGAATACCTTTCTAAGGACAAATCTCCAGAATACCCATCAGATCCCTCTTCATGTCATGTAAGCTAGATGTCCACTTCTTGAGGAATTCTCCGTGGACAAGCAGGAATAAAGTTCTCACGTACAGTTGATATCACTGATGGAGCCCCACATGGGCATGCTCCCTAGCTTCTATTGGAAACTTTTGTGAGGCTCCACCACACCTGCATGCCTTTCTTCCCACCTGCCACAGCACCATCTTCCTCAGTCTTCATTTTCCATGGAGCCCCTGGGATGTGTATGTGGTATCTGCTGGTGAACATGTCTTCTTTTTCCCTTCCGAGGGTCGTTTTTGCTTGATTTTCTCCTTACTGTTGGTAGCATTGGTCCCGTCATTGTTTTCGCTCCAGTTCTGACCCTTCTTTTCTATTTTGGTAGTTACAATTTGTTTTATTCTTCCTTTTGTTTCCCATGACAGGCACCATTGAGCTGTTTGATCTTGCCACAGCTGTTTTTCCGGACATGTCCCAAAAGCTAGCCAGCAATTTTAAAAAGGGCACCAAATGTGCCAGAACCATTTCGGTCACAGAGAAACGTAACTGGTGCCTTCAGTCTTTGGATCCTGACCACCAGCCCTCTTCTTGTAATCTGTGTGTACAGATGATAAAAGAGGGGCCTAAAGGGTCGGGAAAACCAGAGTGAGTCCCTTTACAGGCAGCACTCTGAGTTAACATTGTCGGCTCTGGCATTGGTCCCGATGGCCCCACTAGGACCCGCTGTAGTGTTGACATCGAGGGGTGCTCAAGCTCACTCAGAGCAGAGGGACCACAGAGGTCTGGAGGGGCGGCTTCGATCAACCTCTGTTTGGAACCAAGGAAGGCAGAGCAATGGCTGGGAATGGTCTGCTATGGTGCCCCAGTGAGAAGAATTGACTCCCAAAGTGCTGGAGGAACGCTGTTCATCCTCCGATGTCCATGGCCTTGATGCCCCGAGGGAGATGCTGGAGATGGTGGCCGAAGGTGTTCTGGCCCCGAAGCCTTCGGAAGCTGCAGTCTGAGGAATAGCTGTGGGCTCTCGAGGTCCATGGCAGCAGTGCTGGCAATGCAGTATCCTGGCCCCTCAATGCCCATGGCATCGTTACCACACATCATACAGCTGATACTTGAAATTCATAAGAACATAAGATATGCCATACTAGGTCAGACCAAGGTCCATCAAGCCCAGTATCCTGTTTCCAACAGTGGCCAATCTAGGTCATACATACCTAGCAGTTTCCCCAAAAGACACAGGTTCGGCAATGCTTGTACTGGGTCAAGCATTGATATCCTGGGTCCCTTCTTAATAATGGTTTATGGACCTTTCCTCCAGGAACTTGTCCAAACCGTTTTTAAACCCAGCTACACTAACAGCCTTTACTACATCCTTCGGTAACAAATTCCAGAGTTTGATTACACGTTGAGTGACAAAATATTTTCTTTTATTAGTCTTAAATAGTTTACCCTGTAGCTTCATTGCATGTCCCCTAGTCTTTCTATATTCTGATAACATAAACAATCGATCTACGTTTACCCGTTCCACTCCGTTCATTAATTTATAGACTTCTATCATATCTCCCCTCAGCCATCTCTTTTCCAGGTTAAAGAGCCCTAACCTTTTTAGCCTTTCTTCATAGGAGTATCCTTTCATCCCCTTTACCATTTTGGTGGCTCTTCTCTGAACCTTTTCTAAAATCGCTATATCCTTTTTAAGATACGGCGACCAGAATTGCACACAATATTCAAGGTGCGGTCTCACCATGGAATGATATAGAGGCATTATAATATCTTTTGTTTTATTTTCCATTCCTTTCCTTATGATACCTAGCATTCTATTTGCTCTCTTGGCTGCCGCTGCACACTGGGCCGAGGGTTTTAACATGTTATCCACAATGACGCCTAAATCTTTTTCCTGGGTGGTGGTTCCTAATGTGGAACCTTGCATTGTGTAACCATAGTTTGGGTTGTTCTTCCCTAGGTGCATAACTTTGCACTTGTCCACATTAAATTTCATCTGCCATTTTGATGCCCAGTCTTCTAATTTATCAAGATCCTCTTGCAATTTTCCACAATCCTCTTGGGTTTTAACAACTTTAAATAGTTTTGTGTCATCTGCAAATTTGATAACCTCACTCGTTATTCCACTTTCCAGGTCATTTATGAATATGTCAAAAAGCAGCGGACCCAGCACAGATCCCTGGGGTACACCACTATTCACCTTTCTCCATTGGGAAAATTGGCCATTTAGCCCAACCCTCTGCTTTCTATCTTTTAAGCAGTTCTTGATCCACAGTAGTACACTGCCTCCTATCCCATGACTCTTTAGTTTTGCCAAAAGTTTCTGATGAGGGACGTTGTCAAAGGCTTTCTGAAAGTCCAGATACACTATATCAACCGACTCACCTTTGTCCACCTGTTTATTCACACTTTCAAAAAAACATAACAGATTAGTAAGACAAGATCTTCCTTGTCTAAAGCCATGTTGGCTGTCTCCCATTAGGCCATGACTATCTACATGCTGAGTAATTTTATTCTTTATGATGGTTTCTACCATTTTTCCCGGTACTGACGTGAGGCTCACCGGTCTGCAGTTTCCCGGATCACCCCTGGAACCCTTTTTAAAAATTGGTGTTACATTGGCGATCCTCCAATCTTCAGGTATTAGAGATGATTTTAATGATAGTTGCCTGAGAATGCAGCAGCGTCAGGGTGTCGGTCAGACTCTCTGCCGGTTCCCACAGCCATTTCCCTCTCAAGTGTGTCAGGATCCAATGTGCCCGTCGATGTTCTCCCTCTCGTGCAGCCGGGAGGAGTCCCAACAATACTTCAACTTTCTCACGGGTCGGACTCGGATGGCTGGGTGACAGATGTGGAATCGGAGGTTCTATCAGACAGAAGGTCCCCTGAGCTTCCATTGGACCCATCTCCTCCATATTAATGCCAGAAGTCTCCTCCCATGGACTTGTCCTTCCAGGACTTTGTCAGGACTATGGCCAAAGCCATCCCATTTTCCCTGGAGGCAGAGGATGAGCCCAGAGCTGAAGAATTGGAGATCCTCCAGTACCCTTCAGCCCCTAAGGAGGCGGTGATGGTGACTATGCACTGAATCCTGGAGAGGCTGCGAATGAGGATGTGGGAAAACCCTCTCATGATACCTGCTGTCAGCAGGAGGCTAAAATCGATGTACCAGGTCCAGAAGGCTCCAGGGTTTGAGAAGTCTCAGCTTACACACCACTCTCTGGTGGTGGAGTCTGCCCTGAAGAGAATCAAGAGCAATAAGACTCACTCTTCAACTCTCCCAGGTAGGGGAGGCATGGACTCTGGATTCCTTTGGCAGGTGATGCTTCCAGAACTCCATGCTGTTGGCCAGAGTCCTATAGTACCAGCTGTACATGTGTATGTCCTTGAAGGACCATCATGCTAGATCTTGTCAAGCTGGGCTTGTTCAGTCTCCCAGAACAGCTGGACTCCTATTGTACTCTGATGGGCTGCAGCAAGGACTGTTTAAAGTATATGTTCTGGGTGACATATGACACCTTTGAGCCAGTCTGCAGGGCAACAGCGGAGGGCATTGAGGGCTGACGGCTCACCTGGTTCCAGTCTTCTGACTTGGAGTAGTCTGTGCAGAGTAAACTGGCGGATGTTCAATGCAGAGGGGAGAACCTCTTTGAGGAGCAGGTGGAGGCCAAAGCTGGTGACATAGAGAAGCAGCATATCGCCCTCACCAGGTTCTCAAGGAAGGCTTCCGATCCCTCTTGCAAGAAGTACCAGGGACCAAAGAAAACTTACTATTAGCATAAGCACAGGTACTTCCCAAACCCTCAAAGCTCTCAGCAGAAGGTGCAGACCCCTCATCGTCAGCGATGAGAGAAACCTCAGAAGGCCTAGCCTGCCCCGCATCACAAGCCGGGGGAGAGGTTTTGACTGGTTCCTGAAGAGCATATCCAGTCTACCTATTACCGCAGAGGAACCCCCCCCCCGGGTGGGAGAGTGGCTTTTTCTTTTTTGCTCACAGGTGAGCTCTTATTACCTTGGACTTGTCTGTTTTGCAGATTGTCCAGAGCAACTACATGCTGCACCTTGCCGCCCCATTCCTCCCGATTGAGTATCCCATCGACCCTTTGCACCTTAGTATGTTTCAAGCAGAAATTGCTGTAGAGCCTGTGCCTCCAGCTCAGGTCAGGCATGGGTTCTACTCCAGGTACTTCCTGCTCGCCAAGAAGATGGTGGGGGGAGGGGGTTTGGCCCATCCTGGACCTCCAAAACCTTGACAACTTTCCGGTGCGAGAAAAATTCAAGATGGACTTATTGAGGACTCTGTTCCCTTCAGAGAAACAATTCACTATGCTCTCTGGATCTCAAGGATATGTACATGCCCACACCAATCCATCCCGCCCACAGGAACGATCTCTGATTCATCCTGGGGGGGCCAACATTTCCAGTACCATGTGCTTCCTTTTGGTCTGGCCTCAGTGCCCCATGTCTTCACAAAGTGCTTTGCAGTAGTGGCCACTTATCTCCGAGCCCTGTGGGTGTTCGTCTGTTCTTACTTGGATGACAGGCTTATAAAGAGCTCCACTCTGGACGGAATCCAGCAATCAACTTAGCTGACCACCCAGGTGCTCGAACTGTTGGGGTTCATGATCAACTACCCGAAGTCCCACCTTCAGTCCTCCCAACAACTATAGGGACCATCCTCGACACCACTCAGGCTCGGATCTTTCTTCCGCTGGACCATCTGCAGAGGCTGAAGGCCTTGGTCCGCGATACCCAGCGCGGTGGCAACAGATAATCTAACAAGGACTATCGCTTTATATTGTTGTACTAGATTGTAAACTTGTATCAGATTGTAAACTCAGATGAGTATTAGATTGTAAGCTCGGATGAACATGATTCTGACGAGCAGGGACTGTATCTCCAGAAACAAGCAGGAATGTAGTCCTCACATATGGGTATCGTCGGTACTGACGGAGCCTGTGCAGGAACACTCCCCAGCGTCCAATAGGAACGCTTTTGGGAGCATCTCTCAGCACATGCGCACTGCCTTCCCGCCTTTCCAACTGTCCCTCTTCAATTCTTCGTTTTCCACGAAGCCGACAGGATCTATTCCCTGTCACCGCAGAAAATTCTGTCTTTAAATTTCTTTTCTTGTGGTCGCGTTTGCCTACCGCACGACGCCTACTGGTACCACCGGTTCTTTTCTTTTCATACAAAAAAAAAAAAAATTTAGGCTTTAGACTGTTTCTTTTCAGAAACTTTTCTCTTTGGTGCTAGGCGCCATTTTGGGCACTAGGCCCCATATTCCTAAAACATGGAAAAGCCAACTAGTAGTTTTAAAAAGTGTACAAAGTGTGGCGGTACCATTTCCGTCACTGACACCCATGATTGTGTCTGAAATGTTTAGGACCTGAACATTCTCTAACTGAATGTGTCTCCTGCATGGGGATGACTAAAAGAGGAAGACAGAACCGGGCTGCAAAGCTCGGTACCCTCTTTTCTTCAGATGCCAGATCCATTGCATCGACATTGTCAAGGGCCTCTTCTTTCTCCCATGGATCTCAGGTAACTAAACATAAAAGCCGGTCCTCAAAGGGTAGCTCTCCTGCTAAGCATCGAGAGGCCACTGGCGTTGCCCTTGCGGGAACCACACCGGCAAAACAGCCCCGGTGGGAGGCTTCGGCTTCCAAAGCATCAATGGGACTTCAGGATGTTCTTGAGGCCTCAACCTCGCAAGAACTACCTGTGCCATGTTCAGGGGTTCCGGCTGTCCTTACCGGTACCGACACCCAGGCATCGACAGCGTTGATAGACCAGAGGTTCCTCGCTATCGAGCGCAGCATCGCAGCTCTTCTTTCAGCTGCGGAACCGGTGGTCCCACGGGCACCGGTACCGACATTGACATCGACACCGATGCCTGTACAGACAATGGTACCGACACCGACGATACCGGTACCGACAGTAGTGGCCCCAGTGGGAACTCTTCCCATGCCATCTCTGGCTTGAATTGACAAAGCGGTACCGGGTCAGCTCGATACCGACTTCGATCGGTACCAGGATCGTGCTTTGCAAGAGCATCGGGGTCAGGAATACTTTGATTCCTCCGATTCCGAGGACTCTGACAATTCTGCTGGCACTAGAGGGTTTCTCCTAGAAAATCCCTCTTCTCCCCAACGCAGAATGTCACCTCCAGAGGACATGTCATTTCATGATTTTATCTGTGATATGGCCAAAGGTCTTTCAATCACAGTAGCTCCTGAAGACTAACCCAGAGCAAAGGAAATGGAAATTCTCCAGTAACCTAAAGCTCCTAAGGAGGCAGCCACTCTGCCTATCCATGAAATTCTGCATAGCTTGATGCTCAGAATGTGGGAGACACCTCTGACTACTTCTCCTCACTCTAGGAGACTTGATACTATGTATCGAGTTCCGCCATGTCCTGGATTTCAGAAAACTCAGCTGCCACACCATTCAATGGTAGTGGAATCAGCCATGCGTAGGATGAAAAGTGCAAAGAGGCATGCATCCAATCCTCCAGGTCGTGAATGCAAGACTCTGGAGGCTTTTGGACGCAGGACTTTTCAAGCTTCTATGCTTTCAGCTAGGATCAGTTCATATATCCTATATATGGGAATGTTCCTCAAGGAAGTCACAGGAGACTTGGAACTTATGAGCCCATTTCTCCCAGATAAGAGACAAGATTTTCTTGCTCTAGTTAAGCATGCTCAAAATGTCTCCAAGTTTATCAATCGTGCAGCCTTTGCTTCAAATGCATCAGCAGAACCTTTGCTATTGCCATTGGCGCACGACGGATTGCCTGGCTACAGGCATCAGACTTGGAGACTTGGGTACAGGACAAATTAGGCAACCTTTCTTGCACACGGGAGAATCTCTTTGGCAAGAACTGGCAGGAAAAGGCTAATGAGTTAGATGCTGACAATTCTACCTTAGATAGATTGTCAAAATCTACAGCCACTCCAGCCAAAAGGAAGCCTTATAAAAACCCCTCTTTTAGCAAAAAGAGGAAGTTTTATCCTTCCTATACCCAGCTGAGTCAAACTCCAGGTCAGGTTGCCCAAAAGGGACAAACTAGACAGCAAAAGGAGCCAAAAGGCCCGAGAGCCCAACCAGCTCTCCAGGTTCAGCCCCCTCAAGGGCTTTGACTCCTTCCAAGAGAGCTTTGCCTCCCTGCCTCTGAGGGGCCCCCAACCCCCCAATATTCCAGGCAGGTTATGCCACTTTGTCAACAGATGACATCGGATAACAGCAGAAGATTGGACTTTGTCCATTGTAGGAGAGGGGTACAAGCTTCATTTTCACAGCATGCCCCCTCCTACAATTCTAAAGCAATTCAATTCACAAACCTCTGCAGACAATCTGCTAGATCATGAGGTCTCCACACGTCTTGCCCAAGGGGCAATAGAGGAAGTACCCATTCTTAACAGGGTGCAGGGTTCTACTCCCCCTATTTTCTTATTCCAAAGAAAACAGGAGGACACAGACCCATTCTAGATCTCAGAGAATTGAACAAATATCTGTTTCGAGAGATATTCAAATTGATTTCTCTAGGAATTCTTCTGCCATACCTTCAAAGCCAAGATTGGCTTTGCTCTCTAGACTTCAAGGATGCATACACTCACATTCTCATCCATCCAGATCACAGGAAATTTTTATGTTTCCTTTTCAGGGGAAGACATTTCCAGTACAGGGTTCTTCCTTTTGATCTGGCTTCAGCACCAAGGGTATTCACGAAATGCATGGCAGTAGTAGCTGCATTTCTATGAACCCTGGGGATTTTCGTCTTCCCCTACTTAGACGACTGGCTCATTCGAGCCCCTACAGTTGCAGAGGCCAGTACTGCACTGTCCCATACAATGCGAATCCTCCAATACTTGGGATTGGTAATAAACTTCCCGAAATCTCAACTAGTTCCTTTCCAATGCCTAGAATTCATAGGAGCCTGTCTGGATACCAGACAGACAAGGGCTTTCCTTCCACAAGCCCGGTGTCTTTGCATAATGCAACTAGCTTCTCAAGCAGCAGGCAAATCCTCCCTTACTGCTCGGGAGCTACTGCAGTTACTGGGACATATGGCATCCACAGTTCATGTAGTCCCATATGCTCGCCTCCACATGCGAGCAGCTCAGTGGACCCTCTCCACACAGTTGACACAGGCCACGGGTCATTTGTCGGACAAAATAACAATCTCTCAACGACTAATTTTGTCCCTCCAATGGTGGCAATCACTAAAAAATCTGACAGTGGGGTTTCCTTTCTATCAACCCCTCTTTCAGGCCACCCTAGCAACAGATGCATCACAGGTGGGTTTGGGAGCACACCTGAATCATCTCTCTACCCAGGGCACCTGGACTCCACAGGAGGTTGGTTTACACATAAACCTCCTGGAATTAAGAGCAATCTATTTAGCTCTTCGAGTGTTCCACGCCCTGCTCAGCTGCAAGACAGTCCTAGTCCAGACGGACAATCAAGTAGCCATGTTCTATATGAACAAGCAGGGCGGAATGGGCTCTCTGTTGTTATGCAACGAAGCTTTATGACTGTGGGCTCTCGCCAGAGAGCATCAAATTCACCTTCTAGTGGTATATCTTCCAGGCATTCAAAACCGTTGGGCAGACAAACTCAGTCGAGTACTGCTGCCTCACGAGTGGTCCCTCCACCTAGACCAGGTGGCAAAGATATTTCATCTCTGGGGCACTCCAGACATAGACCTCTTTGCAAGTCCACTGAATGCCAAACTTCCCCGGTTCTGTTCCAGGATTCTGGCTCACAACTGTCAGGCAAGGGATGCCTTCCTCCTTCCCTGGGGTCAGGACTTCCTTTATGCCTTCCCACCCATTCCCCTCATCCCCAAAACACTCTTCAAGCTTCAGAGAAACAGGGGTCGCATGATTCTCATAGCACCACAATGGCCATGCCAAACGTGGTATTCCCTGCTTCTACATCTCTCTCAAGTGGCACCTCTGAAGTTAGGGCATGCTCCAGATCTCCTTTCCCAGGATAACGGGACACTATGGCACCCAAATCCCCAGTCCCTGCACCTCACGGCCTGGTTGCTGAAGGCTTAGACCTCCAAGATTTCAACCTGTCCCAGCAGGTAAAAGATATCCTTCAGGCTTCTAGGAAACTTTCCACAAGAAGATCTTATGCCTTCAAGTGGAAACGTTTTACTATATGGTGCTCCAAGAAGGGATGAAACCCCCCCTGGTCATACCCTTAGAATCGATACTAGAGTATCTCCTTCACTTATTGAAGTCTGGTTTAAAGACCAATTCGGTAAGAGTCCATCTTAGTGCAATTGCAGCTTCTTATAAGCCTCTAAATGGACAACCAATTTCCTCTCATCCACGCCTATCAAGATTTATGAGAGGCCTTTTATTAACTAAACCTCCCATCAAGCCACCACCGGTAGCATGGGATCTAAATCTAGTTCTCGGGCAGCTTATGAAGCCGCCTTATGAACCTTTGGCCACTACAGCCCTTAGGTTTTTGACCTGGAAGGTCATCTTCCTAATTGCAATCACCTCTGCCCGTCGCATTAGTGAATTGCAAGCTTTAGTGGCTGATCCTCCTTATACTAGGTTTCATCATGATAAGGTTGTTCTTCGAAATCACCCACACTTTATGCCAAAGGTGGTTTCGCCTTTTCATTTAAACCAATCAGTTTATCTTCCTGTATTTTTTCCGAGGCTTCATGCCTTTAATGCAGAAAGAAACCTTCATACTTTGGATTGTAAAAGGGCCTTAGCCTTTTATATACAAAGAACACAGCAACATAGAAAGTCTTCACAACTTTTTATAGCTTTTGACCCTAGTCATTTGGGACTTCCAGTCTCCAAAAGAACTTTATCTAAATGGATTGCCCAATGCATATCCTTTGCTTATGAGAGTTAGGGTCTTCCTCTTCAGGACCATGTCACAGCTCATAATGTGAGAGCCATGGCAGCTTCTATGGCTAATCACCACTCTGTGTCTATCGATGACATTTGTCGAGCAGCTACCTGGGCTTTGGTACACACCTTCACAGCCCACTACTGCCTGAATAAAGCCTCCCGTCGGGATGTCTTCTTTGGCCAAGCTGTTCTTCAAAATCTCTTTCAGACCCAATTCAACTCCTACCCACCAACCCTGGTGTAATGCCAGAGATCCATGGGAGGAAGGATGCCTACCTTTTTAGGGTGGCACCTTCCTGGGGCTATCTCCCTGGCATCTTCAGCTAGGGAGTCCCCATATGTGAGGACTACATTCCTGCTTGTTCCTGGAGATAGCATAGTTACTCATCTGTAACAGGTGATCTCCGGAAACAGCAGGAATTTAGTCTTCACAACCCATCTACCTCCCCTAGGAGTTGTCTCTCTCTCTTTGTCTCTTTCCTCTCTCCCTCTATCCTTTCACTCAGCTACAAACTTAACTGAAGAGGGACAGTTGGAAAGGCGGGAAGGCAGCGCACATGTGCTGAGGGATGCTCCCAAAAGCGTTCCTATTGGACGCTGGGGAGCGTTCCCGCGCAGGCTCTGTCGGTACCCATGATACCCATATGTAAAGACTAAATTTCTGCTGTTCCTGGAGATCACCTGTTACAGGTGAGTAACAACACTTTATTATATGTATATCTTTTATATGCATGTCATATCTGTACAGTGCTGCGTGCTCGGCACTATATAAGTGCTAAATAGTAGTAGTAGTAGTAGGTAATGGCTCACGGTATGTTGAGGGTGCACAGTCATATGGCCTTGACAGTACACATCGTTCCCCTGTCAATAAAACAAGCTCAGTGGACTCTCAGTACTTAGTGGAAACAAGCTACTGGCTGTCTCTGGGACCAGGTGGCGGTCACCGCCCCTTTGGTCCAGTACCTGCACTGGTGGCTGGATTCCCAAAACCCGCTCAGAGGTCTCCTCTTTCAGTTGTTGCCTCCCCAGAGGATGCTGATGACAGATGCATCCAAGCTGAGTTAGGGAGCACATCTGGATGGCCTTCACACACGACGAGTGTAATCTGAGTGGGAGAGCCTCCACCAGATCAATTCTAGAGCTCCGAGCTGTAGCAAATGCCCTCAGGGCGTTCCAGAATTACTTTACCAACCAGATTGTTCTGATCCAGACTGACAATCAGGTGGCAATGTACTACTTCTTCAAGCAGTGGTGCACATCTCCTGTGCTGGGAGGTGGTTTGCTTGTGGACGTTTGCCATCACCCATGGTATGGAGATGAGGGACACTTATCTGCCCGTGGAACTCCACTCCCTGACAGATCAGCTGGGCCGCGTCCTCCAGCTGCAGAGTGGACTCTGAACAGGGAGGTTGTGGCCCGAATCTTTGTCGTAGGGTACCCCTTTGATAGATCTAATTGCCACTCTGCACAATGCCCAAGTGGATCAGTTCTGCTCCAGGGTTGCTTCAAGGGGTAGGCTGGCCCCGGATGCCTTCCTCCTGCACTGGGGAGTGGGTCTGCTCTACACATATCCCCCCATCCCTCTCATAGCAAAGACCCTGTTGAATTCCAGGCCAATAAGGGCTCGATGATTCTCATTGTGCCATAATGGCCCAGATAGCCATGGTTTCCCCTGTTGCTTCAACTCTCTCGTCAGGAGTCTCCGCAGTTGGGCTCTGCTCCAAACCTTATCTCTCAGGAGTACAGGAGCTTGCTCCACCCAACATCTGGTCCTTGGCCCTCACATGGATTTTGAGCTGATAGTTCTTTTGGAGCTTAACCTGCCAGAGGGAGTCACAGAGGTTCTGTTGGTCTCCAGGAGAGCTTCAACAAGGAAGTCTTATGCCTTCAAGTGGAAAAGGTTCATCGCCTGGTGCGCTGATCAGGCCTTGGATCCCTTCTCTTTCTCCACCGACAGTTTGCTCAAGTACTTCCTGCACTTCTCGGAGTCGGGTCTCAAGTCCAATTCTATCCAGATTCACCTCAGTGCGATTGAGGCTACCATCACTGCTCAGTGGGCAAGTCCATCTCTGCTCAACCTCTGGTGGTTTGCTTTATGCAGGGCCTGTCCTCTCTAAGCCTCATTTCAGGTCCCTGGCGGTGGCTTGGGACCTCAATGTGGTTTTGGCGCAGGTTATGTCAGCGCCCTTTGAGCCACTCGCTTCCTGCCCTCTGAAGTTCCTGACCTGGAAAGTCTTGTTTCTGGTGGCGGTTACGTTGGCATGACTTGTCAGTGAGCTCCAGGTACTGGTGGCTCATCCGCTGTATACCAGGTTCCACTATAATAGAGTGGTCTTACACACTCATCTGCGTTTCCTCCCGTAGGTGGTTTCCGCTTTCCATCTTAACCAGTCTGTTGTACTGCCCACCTTCTTTTCCAGGCCTGACATCCATAGGGGAGAGGTAGCGCTGCACATGCTGGACTGCAAGTAAGCCTTGACCTTCTACCTTGAGCGGACGAAAGCCCACCGAAGGTCCACCCAGCTGTTTATCTCTCTTGACCCCAGCAAGCGCAGGGCTGCCATTTCCAAACACACTTTGTCATTTCTTTAGTGGACTGCATCTTTTTCATTTATGCCCAGGCTGGCCTGAGCCGTGATGGTCATGTCACTGCTCAAAACATCAGAGTCATGG
Organism: Ichthyophis bannanicus; assembly: GCA_033557465.1. Taxonomy (NCBI): domain Eukaryota; kingdom Metazoa; phylum Chordata; class Amphibia; order Gymnophiona; family Ichthyophiidae; genus Ichthyophis; species Ichthyophis bannanicus. The sequence goes on from CM066033.1 coordinate 301,758,990, forward strand.
CTGCGTTTGTGGCCAACTTGAGTTCTGTCTCAATGGAGGCTATCTGCAGGACTGCAATGTGGTCTTTGATCCATACCTTCATATCACATTATTGTCTGAATGGGGATTCTGATGTGACAGCAACTTCGGCCAGTCCATACTCCAACATCTCTTTATTGATTAGGTTCTAACTTCATCCCACCTAGGCCCTACTGTTCGTCCAGACTCTTCATAGAGCATGAGTGTATGGTACAGATTTTGAATCATTTGAGTTCCTTCTGGGGACTACCTCTGCTACTACTTGTTGATTCTCCAGTTCTTGTTTTGTTGCCCCTGTTGGGAGTTTTTTGGCCTCCTCGGATTTTGGTAGCCTGTAGCTTAGGAGTCCCATACATGAGGACTTCATTCCTGCTTGTCCACAGAGAAAAGGTAGTTACTCACCTGTAGCAGGTATTCTCCGTAGACAACAGGAATAAGTCCTCAAAACCCTTTCACCTTCTCAAGGAGTTGTATCCTGCTACAGCTTTGTTGTTATACTGGGGAAGGTGGTGCTGCGCATGTGGAAACATAAGCTTGCAGGCATGGTGGATCTTCCCAAAAGCTTCCAATAGAAGCTGGGGAGCGTTCCTGCATAGGACTTTATTGGTGATATCACATGTATGTGAGGACTTATTCCTGCCATCCACAGAGAACACCTGCTACAGGTGATTACCTTTTTATCTTTTCACAATTTTGTCAGGGACATGGTTTAGGCCGTGCCATGCCATTTTCTTTGGAAACTGAGGAGGAGTCCAGGGCAGAAGAATTGGATATCCTCTGATATTCTGTTGCCCTTGAGGGAGCTGTGACAGAATATCAGAGGAAATCACCACACCCTTCAGAGGTTACAGATGAGAATGCGGGAGACCCTTTCTCTGTACCTGCTGTCAGCAGGAAGGTAGACTATGTATAGAGTCCAAAGGCTTCCAGATTCAAGAAGCCATAGCTACTGCACCACCCTATGTTTCTTGAAACTGCTCTCAGAAGGGCCAAAAATTTCAATTTACACTCCTTGGCACACCCGGGGAGGAAGGCTCGCATCTTGGAAACTCTTGAAAGGAAGCTGTTTAAGAACACCATGCTTGTCTCTTGTGCAATGTCCTACCAGCTCTGCATCATGCGCACCCTTGATATGTCCACGTTTTTCCCTCCAGAGAAGCTTGAGCATGCTCATTCCTTAGTAAGCGAAGAGCAGGAGTGGAGGAAATACATTGCCATTACGACATATGATGATTTTCTTTTTTAAAAATGTTTTATCTATCACTTTTAAACATACATACCAAGCAAAACAACTTGTACTGAAATAGGGCAAGAAAAAATAAATCCAAACAGATTAATCACTCATTATTCCAATAAAAGGAAAAAAGAAATACAGCCCCATTGTCTCTAGCCCATAACCCAAGAGGAGCTAGATCCAAGACAAAGGAAAAGAAAAAAACTATTTATACATCATTCAAGAAGTAAGCAACCACCTGCATAATCAGCAAGCTAATACTAATACATTGCGTTATAATCTACAAAACCTAAGAGACACCAGTAAGGCGAGAGCTGATGGCCGCCAGCTGACTAGGATCATACAAAACATAAGCCTTAGACTGTTATTTCACCAAACACTTGCATGGGACTTTAAGGAAAAATAAATCCCCTAGCTGAGTCACCCCTGGCTTCAGGAGAAGAAAATCCTTATGCCTTTTCTGTGTTTCCCAGGCTAGATCCCTGAATATGCGTACCACCAAAGGAACAGAGCGCTTTTTGAAATATATTCTAAGCAACCATTCACGGTCCGCTGACAATGCAAGAGTAATTAATAATGTCGCAGGAACAACAGTTTCCATATCAGAGGATTCCAAAACCTCTGATATGTTCAAAATATACACATGTTGTAATCCTGTAAGGGATTGCTGTGAGGCTTCACCTGAAATTTTCTTGCTAGTGGGAAGGTAATATATCTTGGACAGAGGTGGCTGAGATTCCAATGGAATCCCTAGGGTGTCTGTCAAATATTTCTTAAACATGTCTCTAGCCAAAACTAGTGACGAGCGAGGTTAATTTAGCAAATTAGAGCGAACCTGGTTTTCCAGAATCTGTTTTAAATTTTACCGATACCATATCTTTAACAAAGGCAGAAAGATAATTCTCCTGCCTTTGTTGAAAATCTTTCAAGTCCTCAACCGCTTCCTTCATAGTTGAAATATCACATACATTCTTTTGAATATCAGCAGTATTATGATGAACAAGCTCCAAAATCATATTAGTTGGTGATACCATAGTCTCACCCAACTTGGAAATTGCAGTCCAAATTGATTCAAGGGAAAAACTTTCTGGCCACTCTAGCACAAACAAAGGGAGTGTTAGCCACTCCAACTGCATCTCTACTTCCGGCATACAGTTTCCATTCATCGCAGGCTGCTGAGAAACCGACTCCAACTCTCCCATCTGATTCTCACCGGCTAGCTTCTGTCCTGTGGCTATCAATGCTGTTCTAGCCAAAGGCTTCAGCAATGGGGGAAGCCCAAGTGCATTTCCTCCCATTGGGGCAACCTCCAATCCAGGAACTGAACTGGGTAACCCGGAAGAACTCAGACTGAGAAACCCAGCTGGCAAAACAGGAGGTAAATGCAAATCCGGTGATAACTCACACCCCGAGGAGGATGCCATGCCAACCAACACCGGCGTCAACAAAGCTGGGGAAACGCCGGATTTTTCTTGCTGATGCTTGGCCTGCTCAACAAAGGAATCTGTAGGTCCCATAGTGGAAAAAGAGCTCGGGGGGGGGGGGGGGGGGTGGTCCCCTGACGGATCAGGAGGATATTTCCATGGCTTCTCCTTTCTCTTAGGCATTGCAAGAAAACTTATCCACAGCAGCTGCAGGCTATCACGACATATGATATCTTTGATACAGCGTTGAGGGCTTCCTCTATGAGTATTGGCATCTGGAGACTCTCAGACTTGCAACAAAGTGTTCAAGAAGAGCCCACTGATGTGCTGTGTCTTGGAAAATATCTCTTTGGAGATAAAGTTCAAGAAGCTGCTACCATGATCAAGCAGCACTTTGACAAGCTCAGAATGCTCTCCAGGTACACTATCAACCTGGCCTCCTCTTCCAGGAGGTTTCACAGCAAAGGTCAGGCACAGGTATTTCCCTGCTTCCTGCTATACCCATTCTAAACTGACTCCTCTTGCCTGTTCTTAGCAAGAGAAGCCTCTGAAGTCCCAGCTATCTTAACAGACAAAATCAGGGGCAGGGTTTTGACTGCTTTCTCGAACATAGCCTGTCATCGTGTTTCTCACTTTAATGACCTTCCAGTTTGAGGGAAGCTCACTCTTTTCCCAGAAGGTGTCCCCTTGTAACCTCTGATTTTTGGGTATTAGAAATAGTCCAAGAGGGGGTACAGACTGTCTATTTGAATTCCCTTCAAATTGTCTACTGAGAAAGCCATTCCATTTCTCTTTAGCATCAGGAGGTGGTTCTTCAGGAAATGTCCACCCTTAAAATTGCAAATGCAGTTGAACCTGTTCCTCCAAGGCAGAAAGGGCAAGGAATTTTACTTGAGGTACTTCCTGTTAACCAAAGAGATGGGAATTCCATCCCATCCTGGACCTCAGAGACCTAAACAAATACTTAGAGAAAAGTTCAGGATAGTTTCTCTGGCACTGTTCCTATTTTTCTTTTTCTTTTAGCATTGAGCATGGTGTAGCTATGTTCTCTGGACACACAGGATGCTTACATCCACATTCAGATACATCTCGGATACAGGAGGTATCTCAGATTTGTCATAGGGAAAAACACTTCCCGTATCCCATACTGCCCTTTGACCTCACATCAGCTCCTCTGGTATTCACAAAATGCCTAGACGTAGTAGCAGCATTTCTATGCAGACTGGGAGTGCATGTGTTTCCCTATTTAGCTTTCTAGCTACTCATGAGCACCACTCCAGGAGAGATTCAGAAATTCAGTACGTGTCATCACCTGGGTGTTGGAACTACTAGAGTCTATCGTCAATTATCCCAAATTTCTCCTAGTCTGTCAGAACAATTGATCTCCAGGAACAAGCAGGAATGAGTCTTCACATATGGGTATCGTCGGTACCGACGGAGCCTGCGCGGGAACGCTCCCCAGCGTCCAGTAAGAAAGCCTTTGGGAGCATCCCACAGCGCCTGCGCACTGCCTTCCCGCCTTTCCCAACCGCCTCTCTCCAGTTGTTCTGTTCCGCGGAGCCAGCAGGTCGTGTTCCTGTCACCGCAGAAGAAGTTCTTTATTTTTTTCTGTGTCGCGTCTGCCTTCTTCGACGTCAGACCGGTACCGCCGGTCTTTTCTTTTCTTTCTTTAAAAAAAACAAAACAAAACTATTCTTTACTTCAACTGTGCATTTTCAGTTTGGGCCTTAGGCCTGAATATTTTTCTCCTCATGGAGAAGCCCGCTTCCAGGTTCAAAAAGTGTACAAAATATGGCGGTACTATTTCTGTCACCGACACCCATGATTGGTGTCTAAAATGTTTGGGTCCTGACCATTCCATCACGGATTGTGTGTCCTGTACCATGATGTCTAAAAGAAGTCGGCAGAACCGAGCAGCCAAGCTCAGTACCCTGTTTCCCTCTGATGCAGCCTCGGTGGCCTCAACGTCTTCCAGGGCTGCTTCTTCCTCCCATGGATCTCAGGTAACCAAACATAAATCTAGCCGGTCCTCGAAGGGCAAATCTCCCTCTAAGCATCGAGATGCCTCCGGGCTTGTCCTCGAGGAACCCGCACCGGCAAAATTACCCCAGCAGGAAGTTCCGGCTTCCAAAGCATTGTCTATGGGGTCACAGGTTGACATCGATGGCTCGGCCTCGACTGATCACCTGTTGCCGTGTTCTGGGGTACCGGTGGCCTCCACTGGTACCGACATCCAGACTCTGGTGGCGTCGATGGATCAGAAGATTCTGTCCATGCAGCGCACCCTAACGGCGTTTATGCAGGCTGCGATGCCTCCGGTACCGCAACAATCTCCGTTGCCGGTACCGGCTCCGGCACCGGTACCGATTGCATCGACATCGGCTTCGGTGTTGACTGCAACGGTACCCTGTCCTATGATGCCCATAGGTACCGAACCGGTACTGCTTACTCCCGATGTCGATCCCACTCGGTACGCATATCGGGCTTTACAAGAGCATCGGTACTTCTTCCTCAGGAGTCTTCTTCTCCAAAACGAAGAATGTCTCCTCCAGAAGACTTGTCTTTTCAAGACTTCATTAGGGAAGTGGCTAGGGGCCTCTCCATACAGTGGCCCCTGAGTCAGAGCTTAGAGCCAAGCAATTAGATATTTTGCAATATCCTAAGGCTCCTAAAGAGGCAGCTACCTTACCTATTCATGAGATTCTCTATGATCTCATGTTGAGCATGTGGGAGACTCCTCTTACCACCTCTCCTCATTCTCGTAGATTAGACACCATGTACCGTGTCCCTCCTTGTCCTGGCTTTCATAAGACTCAGCTTCCTCACCACTCTATTGTGGTAGAGTCTGCCATGAGGAAAATAAAGAGTGCAAAGAGACACTCATCTAATCCTCCAGGACGTGAATGCAGGACCCTAGATGCTTTTGGCCAAAGGGTTTTCCAAGCTAATATGCTTGCTGCCAGAATCAACTCCTATAGTCTCTATATGGGGATGTTTCTAAAAGAAGTCACAGATCATCTGCAGACTTTAGCTCCTTTTATTTCAGAAGATAAAAGGCAGGAATTTCTCACTTGGCTCAAACATGCCCAGGATGTTTCCAAATTTTCCAACCGTGCAGCCTTTGACTCTTTTGTGTGTGTAAGCAGAGCCTCGGCTATTGCCATAGGTGCACGCAGAATTGCTTGGTTACAAGCCTCTGATTTGGAACTCTGGGTCCAAGATGAATTGGGAAATCTTCCTTGTACAGGTGAAAACCTTTTTGGCAAGGATTGGCAAGCAAAGGCCACTCAGATGGATGCTGAGAACTCTGCTTTGGATCGACTTTCAAAGTCTACCTCTGCTCCTGTTCAGAAAAGATTGTTCAAAAAGACATATTTTTCTAAAAAGGGAAGATATTATTCTGCTTATGGTCAGCAGGCATCTTCTGCAGGTCGTTTTGCTGCAAAGCGTCAGCAACCACCTAAACAGGCCAAGTCAAAGGCTGCCAGGCCTCCCACGGCCCAGCAGCCTCAGCCTCCGCCTCCTCAGGGCCTTTGACTTGCAACTAGAGAACTTAGCCTTTCTAGCTCTGGAAGAACCAGAGCCCCTCACCATTCCAGGAAGGTTGGCTTACTTTGCTCCCAGATGGGAGCAAATCACAGCAGAGCAATGGACCCTCTCTATCATAAGGGAAAGGGTACAAGCTTCATTTCTTAAGCCTTCCTCCTCACACCATGGTGAAACAGTTCAATTCTCCAACATCTCTCCTCAACCTTCTGGGTCAGGAGATTTCTACTCTTCTTGCCCAAGGGGCAATAGAAGAAGTACCTCTTCTTCAACAGGGCTCAAGGTTCTACTCCCCTTATTTTCTTATTCCAAAGAAAACAGGGGGCTACAGACCCATATTAGATCTCAAAGAATTGAACAAGTTTCTATTCAAAGAGAAATTCAAGATGATTTCTCTCGGTGCTCTGCTTCCATACCTTCAGAGTCAGGGCTGGCTTTGTTCTCTAGATCTCAAGGATGCGTACACCCATGTCCTCATCCATCCAACACACAGAAGGTTCCTTCGGTTCCTTTTTCAAGGAAAGCACTACCAATACAGGGTGCTTCCTTTCGGTCTGGCCTCTGCACCAAGGGTGTTCACGAAATGCATGGCAGTAGTAGCTGCATTTCTACGCACTCTAGGAATATTCTTATTCCCATATCTGGACGACAGGCTCATTCGAGCTCCATCCCAGTCAGAGGCCCAGACTTGTCTAACCTGCACAATGCGTGTCCTTCAGTATTTGGGACTGGTAATAAACATCCCAAAATCCAATCTCACCCCTACTCAGTCTCTGGAGTTTATAGGGGCCTTGCTGGATACCACAACTGCATGGGCCTATCTTCCTCAGGCCCGTTGCCTACGCTTGGTGCAGTTAGCCTCCCAGATACAGTTAAAGTCCCATTTAACTGCTCGAGAGATGTTACAACTATTAGGCCACATGGCATCCACTGTGCATGTGGTTCCATATGCTCGCCTTCACATGAGGGCAGCTCAATGGACTTTGTCCACCCAATGGACTCAGGCATCAGGTTGCCTGTCAGACAAAATAGCAAACTCCAGTCGCCTTTTTTGGTCTCTCCAGTGGTGGAAGTCCTCTCCAAATCTGTTGCTGGGGTCCCCTTTCAGCAGTTGCTACCCCAAGCAACTCTTACAACAGATGCTTCTCCAATGGGTTGGGGAGCTCATCTGCAGGATCTCTCCACCCAGGGCATCTGGCCTCCACAGGAGACTTCTCTGCATATCAATCTCTTGGAACTCAGAGCAATATTCTTAGCTCTCAGAGTGTTCCATTCCCTGCTCAGCTACAGGACAGTCCTCATCCATACGGACAACCAAGTAGCCATGTTCTATGTAAACAAGCAAGGCGGGACTGGCTCTCTGTCGCTTTGCAATGAAGCTTTGCGACTGTGGGCCTTTGCCAGAGAGCATCACATCCATCTTCTGGCAGTATATCTTCCAGGCGTTCAAAACTCTTGGGCGGACAGACTCAGTCGAGTTCTGCTTCCACACGAGTGGTCCCTCCACATGGACCAGGTAGCCAGGATTTTTCGAATTTGGGGAACCCCGGACATAGACCTCTTTGCAAGTCCGTGGAATGCCAAACTTCCCCGGTTCTGTTCCAGAATTCCGTGTCAGGGAGTTCAGGCCAAGGATGCCTTCCTCCTTCACTGGGGTCAAGACTTCCTTTATGCCTTTCCACCCATTCCCCTAATTCCCAAAACTCTTTTCAAGCTTCAGAGAGATCGAGGGATCATGATCCTCATAGCACCACATTGGCCACGCCAAGTGTGGTACCCTCTACTTCTGCATCTCTCTCAAGCTCCTTCCCTGGACTTGGGCTCTGCACCAGACCTTCTATCCCAGGAAGAAGGAACGTTGTGGCACCCAAACCCCCAGTCTCTCCATCTCAGGGCTTGGTTGCTGAGGGCCTAGACCTTCAAGATTTTCATCTCTCTCAGCAAGTCAGAGATGTTATTCATGCCTCTAGAAAGCCTTCTACTAGACGTTCCTATGCTTTCAAATGGAAAAGATTTACCATTTGGTGTTCAGGGAAGGGTCTTAACCCTCTTGCAATATCTTTGAATTCTTTACTAGAGTATCTCCTGCATCTATCCCATGCAGGTCTGAAAACGAATTCAGTAAGAGTCCATTTGAGTGCTATTGCAGCGTCCCTCAAGCCTCTCAATGGACAGCCTATTTCCTCTCACCCTCTTATAGCAAGATTCATGAGAGGCCTTCTTCTAATTAAACCTCCCATTAGAACACCTCCAGTGGCATGGGACTTAAACCTGGTTCTTGGCCAGCTTATGAAGCCACCCTTTGAACCTTTAGCCACCACCTCCTTGAAATTTCTTTCTTGGAAAGTTATTTTTCTCATTGCAGTCACCTCAGCACGCCGCATCAGTGAATTGCAAGCTTTGGTGGCTAATCCACCTTATACAAGGTTCCATCATGATAAGGTAGTCCTCAGGACCAATCCACACTTTATGCCCAAAGTGGTCTCGCCTTTTCATCTAAACCAAGAGGTATATTTACCTGTCTTTTTTCCAGGACCTCATGCATCAAGTGCAGAGAGGAATCTTCATACCTTGGATTGTAAGAGAGCTCTCGCCTTTTACTTACAAAGAACACAGCAACATAGAAAGTCTTCTCAACTCTTTGTTGCTTTTGATCCTTCTCATTTAGGACTTCCAGTCTCTGAGAACACTGTCTAACTGGATTGCTCAGTGTATTTCTTTCGCCTACCAGAGTAGGAACATTTCTCTGGAGGGCCATGTCACAGCTCACAATGTGAGAACCATGGCAGCCTCAATGGCTCATCTAAACTCTGTGTCCATCGACCAAATCTGTCGAGCGGCCACCTGGGCCTCGGTTCATACCTTTCCAGCCCATTACTGTTTGGACAAGGACTCCCGCCAGGATGCCTCGTTTGGTCAGGCTGTTCTCAAACACCTGTTCCATTTCTAATCAACTCCTACCCACCTACCCTGGTCGGATGCCAGAGATCCATGGGAGGAGGTAGAGTCCTTTTCAAGAACACACAACCTGGGGTTTCTCCCTGGCATCTACAGCTAGGGAGTCCCCATATGTGAAGACTCATTCCTGCTTGTTCCTGGAGATAGCACAGTTACTTACCTGTAACAGGTGATCTCTGGGAACAGCAGGAATAAGTCTTCACAACCCACCCACCTCCCCTAGGAGTTGTATCTCTCTATTTATCTTTCCTTTCCTCTCTCTCTCTCTCTTTGTCTCAGCTTTAAAACTCGAACTGGAGAGAGGCGGTTGGGAAAGGTGGGAAGGCAGCGCGCAGGCACTGTGGGATGCTCCCAAAGGCTTTCTTACTGGACGCTGGGGAGCGTTCCCGCGCAGGCTCCATCGGTACCGACGATACCCATATGTGAAGACTTATTCCTGCTGTTCCCAGAGATCAACTGTTACAGGTAAGTAACTGTGCTGTGTTCATAGGTGCTCTACTAGAGACAAGTCTAGTGAAAGCCTGTCTTCCTCATAGCTGGCTCGGTTGGTGGCGATAGTGCAGGAAGTATTTATTTTTATTTAAACTTATGTTTATACCGTCTTTCTATCATTCAAAGTGTTTTACAGTTAACCAACAATCTAACAGGGCCTTAAAAGCACACTGTTGTACAAGGAGAACTAGAATAATATAACAGTATAACTATGTAACAATAAAGTGTGTAGAACTTTTGAGTTATTTACAGTGTTGGTATAGGTTTTAATATTTAATATTTAAGCATTTATACAATGTATTTATACAGTGTATTGGAATGGAGGTTTATTAACAGTATGTTTATTAGGTGGGTGTGTCTCTATGTCTGAGGTTTTATTGTATTCCTCTTGGAAGAGAGGCTTTTTATTTCTTCTTGAATTCAGTTAGGTCAGAGATTCCTCTTAATGTTGAGGGTAAGGAGTTTAATAATGATAGGATGAATATGGTGAAGGATCGATTGCAGGTGGACTGCTTGTTTTCTGAGTCGGAATTGTGAGTAGGTTGAGGTGGAATTTCTTTGTAACCATTCATTCTTTGTGATGGAGATAAGGGTCTGGCGACAGGTGGCAGATTCCCTTGTGTAAGATTTTTATTGTGGTAAGTACTTTGTATCTGATTCTGGCTGGGATGGGTAGCCAGTTTAGCTGTATTAGTATGGGGGTAATGTGAGCTTGGCGAAGGGCTCCAAAGATTATTTGGGCTGCATTGTTCTGGACCATTTGTAGAGGGTGTAGTGTTTGTTCAGATAGGTCTTGATATATGTTACAGTAATCCATCACAGGTGTGATCATTGCTTGGCAGACGGTATGGAATAATTCTGGAGAGAGTAGGGGACGGAGATGTTTCAGGATTCTTAGTTAATGGTAGATGGAGGCAGTTATTCTTTTTATGTGAGGTTAAAAGTTCAGATATTGGTCTATTGTTATGTTCAGATATTTTATTTCAGTTTTGACTTTATCATGTCGTCAAGTCTAAGTGTTGATGGTGGAGCAAACGTTGGGTCAGTGGTTATGCATAGAGCTTTTGTCTTCTCATGACTGATGAATAAATTGTGTATATTAAGCCATCTTTTTACTTCTGTGAAGCACTTTTGTAAGCTAGTGAGGTCCGAAGAGAAGAGATTGATGGGAATGAAAAAGATTGTCACCTGCATAGATCTGGTATAGTATCTTGTATGATTTCAATATCTTACATAATGGTTGGATGAAGATACTGAAGAGGAGAGGTGAGAGGCTTTTTCCCTGAGGTACTCCTATTTGCTGGAGGAAAGGATTTGACATTCTGTTTCCAATTATTTCTTGTTTTTGGGAATTCAGGTAGGAGCAAAACCATTTGAGTATAGTGTCTTGGAGGCCAATCTCAGAGAGTTTTTGTAGTAGTCGGTGGTGTGGGAGGGAGTCAAAGGCAGAAGAAATGTCAAGGAAAATTAGGATGAATTCATTTTTGGTGTTTTGCGAGCAGGTGATGAGGGGTTCGACTTCATGGAACTGTCTGAACCCGTGTTGGTAAGGGTCTAGGGGTGTATGCTTATTGAGGTAGTCTTGGATTTGTGTAAGGATGATTTTCTTTATTATTTTTGAGACAAACGGGATGCTGGATATTGGTCTATAGGACTTGGGAGAAATTGGGTTAAGCTTTGTACTTTTTAGGAGAGTTTGGATTGAGGTCTCTTTCAGCAGAGCGGACATAAGGCCTAAAGACAGGAGGTGTATACTTTGTTCATGCGGTATGTGCTGAGGTGTGATCTAATCAGCTTTATCCAGGTGACATGGCAGGTTTCCAGTGTGGAGGTTGTTGTGTTAAGGCACTGTATTGTGTCTTCTATGTTTTTAATCGATGGAAACTCGAATTGGGTCCAGAATTTCTGGGGTCCATTTTGGGGTCAGGTGTCATTGTGGTTTGTTCTGTTGGAGGGACATTCATTTGTTTAGCGAGTAGTTCGGAAGCAGTCTTCTGGGGGTATATTTTATCAGGTAGAGTTACATTATTGGGTTCTTTTGAGTATTTTTGCTATGGAGAAAAGTTCTCTTAGTTTGTTTGTTGCAATAGCGGCAAGGTTAGTGCAGTATTCTTTTTTTCTGTTTTATAGTTTTTGTTGTGTATCTTAAACTGTTTTATATAGGAAGATTGGAGAAGGTGGTCTCTTGAGATTCTCTATTTGCATTCGAGTTGGCATAAGTCACTTTTCTACTTTTGTAGGGAGGTTGCGAACCATGGAGCTCTGCTTCGTTTTTTTATTGTTGTTTTCCTTGAGGGAGCAAGGGCTGCGTCTGGACATGTCATTCCAACCTTGGGTCATTGTGTTGAGGTCCAGGTTTGCAGCTTGGATGAAGTTAGTTGTGGGATGATGATTCTAGAAGTCTCAGAACTTCTGGGTTGTGGGTGGTATGGGTATATGTGTTGATTGCTGTGAAGTGATATGGATGGGAACAGAATAGCTGTGTGGTCTGACCAGGGAACTGGGAAGATTGTGTGAGGTGCCTGATGGGGATTAGACAGGAGGTCAGAAGGTATGAATACGAGCTCAAGGATGTTTCCTTTCATGTGAGTTGGTTCGGTGAAAATCTGGGTGTATCCAAGTGTTCTCCAGGAACAAGCAGGCAGTCAGTCTTCACATATAGGTGATGTTGGTGCCAACTGAGCCCTCGTGGAAGCATCTTCCCAGCTTTCAAAGAAAACCTTTGGGAGATGCCATCACACATGTGTGGTCCCCTTCTCACCCAAGGGTGCCATCTTGCTCAGTCTCCTTTTTTCTGTGGAAAAAAGTTGATTAATTTGTGTGAAAAAATTATTTTTCTTTATCTTGTTGCGACCAGTCCCTTTTCCGTTTCCGAGCATTCACACGGCATCGTGTCTCGGAACCATGTTAAGTTTTTTCCCCTGGTGCGATTTGCACCTTTTTCCATCAGCTGACTGCTCCGAGGGTCTTCGACCTCGCCGGGGTACTTTTTCACCCAATGGCCAGCGGTTTCAAGAAGTGTGATCAGTGTGCAAAAAACACGATACACGTGATTGCTGTCTCAGGGTGTCTAGGAGCCGACCATGACCCGGATGTCTGCTCCCTCTGTAAAAAGATGTCCATGAAGGCCAGCCAGTGTAGTCAGCCGAAGCAGGACAATATCTTTCACAAGTCAGACTATACCCCGGTATCCCCAGTAGCCTTACACTCTCCAAGGCCCTGCATGGGGTCCTCAGAGTTGCGCATTTTGCCCGCGGTGCTCAACTGGGACCGCAGACACTCTGATAATGGTTTCCCTAAGCGGGAGTACAAAAAGAAGAAATCCTCGAGAACCTCATCCCGCGACTAGGACACGCCGGGCAAGTTCTGCGCCAAGTCCTGCAGCAGGAACTTGAGGAGTCTGAGTGGGAGTGGCCAGCAAAGATTCCCCAGACGGATGTGGAGGCTTCCAGCAACAGGTCCCAGACCCCTGAGGCCTGTTTCATTGAGGACTCCCTCTCCTCACTGACACTGGACCCAGTGACCCTGGTGTCCGTGTCGAAGACTGTACCTCCTGAGTGGGAAACCAAGATGATTGCGCTGGAGAGTAGTCTCACTGCCTTCTTCACCACACAACAGACACTGATGCCTGGCATTACTGGTGCGTCTGCTGAGACCACTGGGATTTCATCACTGAGGACTCTCCCGGACACCGAGCCAATGCTCATGGGCCCAAAACCATGAGTCATTCCTCGACGAGGGTCTCTGTCTTGCTCCCACTCTTCAGGAGCGAGATCCTCCCGAGAAGCATTCATGGCTCCGGCCACATAACTGCCATGGGCCACTGGATCCCCGACCCGGTTCGTCCACCCCAGGCCCAGTCGGCTGCTGAGTCCTCCACTGAAGACTCTGGCTGGGAGCCGATGACTAGGCCTCCCCAAAGATGCAAAAGTACCACGACTTTCCATTGGACCCATCTCCCCTGACGTCATGACGTTGGTCCCTGCCAGAGGACACATTGTTCCTTGAGTTTGTTCAGGATATGTCAAAGGCTTTGTCCTTCAACACAGAGTAGGAGGAAGACCCTTGTATGGAGGAACACAAAATCTTCCAATATATGAGGCCCACCCAAGGAGGTCCTGACAGTTCTTGTCCTCACCATCCTCGGGCGGCTCCTCCTTTGCATGTGGGAGACGCTGGCACCGGTACCCATGTACTGTATTCAGCGGGGCCCCGGCTTCCGATAGTTGCAATTGCCACACACCTCTATGGTGGTAGCGTCAACTATGCACCGGCAAAAGAGACAGAAGACTCACTCCTCTGTGCCCCCAAGCAGGGAATCACGTGCCTTCAACGCCTCTGGCCGCAAATGCTGGCCTGCCGAATCCAAACCTAACAGCTGTATATCGGCATATATCTTTGGGACCTGACAAAGGAACGCGCAGGTTTCTCAGTGGGCCTCGGAGGGAATCACCTCCAGCAGTTCCAACCCCTCACGAAGTGCGTCGGGGAGTGCTCGAAGTATATGTCTTGAGCTGCCTACGATGACTTAGAGTCCAACACTAGGGTAGCCACTGCAGATATCGGTGCTCAGTGCCAAGCCTGGCTCCAGGCATTGGACCTCGAGCAGTGGGTCCAAGAGAAGCTCCTCGATGTCCCCTATCATGGTGAAAACTTATTCAGCAAGCTGATGGAGGAGAAGGCCGATAGATCGAGACAGAGTTCCTCACGAGGACTCTGTTCACTAGGAAGATCTCCACACTCCCTAAGAAGAAACCACTGGGGAAGAGGCCCTCATTCCAGAGGAAGGCCAACCTTACCGGGGCTCCCCCCACTATCGGGCTCCCTGGACACCACAGCAGGGTCACCAGAGCAAGGGAGTGGGCCAAAGTCTTCTCAAGCCTAAGGGCTCTAAGCCCCAGACCCCTGTTCCTGCCCAGCCTCGGGGGAGTAGCTACCTACCAACAGGGGGGCGTCTGGTACACTTTGCCTATCGGTGACTTGTTGTCACCACCGATGCCTGTGCATTCTAAGTAGTCACAGAAGGCTATCTCCTTCACCTGGACCAAACGCCTCCCCCTTTCTTTCCAGGAGAGCCCTGTCGGACTCCCCTGCACCAAGCCCTGCTATTAAAGGAACTCCCAGGCCTCCTCACAGACAGAGCCATGGAACCAGTACCCCATCACCTCAAGGGCAAGGGGTTCTAGTCCCGGTACTTTCTGGTCCCAAAAAGAACAGGGGGCCTAAGGCCTATCCTATACTTGCAAAATCCGAACAAGTCCCTGGTGCGGGAGAAGTTCAAGATGTTCTCCCTTGGAACATTGCTGCCATACCTCCAGCAGGGAGACTTGCTATGCTCCTTAGACCTAAAAGATGCTTATACACACATCTTCATTCATCCCAGCCACAGGCAGTACCTAAGATTCGTGGTCGGGGGCAACCACTACCAGTACAGAGTACTACCCTTCTGTCTAGCCTCCGTACCAAGAGTCTTCATCAATTGTCTAGCAGTGGTGGCCACCTACCTCTTTCTCCATCTTCCCATATCTGGACGACTGCTCGTAAAGGGAGACACGGCCACAGCCCACACCATTAATGTCCTACAGTATCTGGAGTTCGTGATAAACCACCCCAAGTCCCACCTCACTCTGACATGGGCCCTTAAGTTCATATGAGCTTGACTGGACACTCTTCAGGCCAAGGCCTTTCTGACAGGGCAGGTCGCCTCATGGCTCTGGCCAGCGAGTTGCAACACTGCCACACAGTGTCAGTGTGGTCTTTGCTCCACCTGCTGGGCCACATGGCATCCACAGTCCATGTTGTTCCCAATGCCCACCTTCACATGCGGGCAGCCCACTGATCCGCTCCCAGTGGACACAAGCCATGGGCCAGCTCCGTGAAGGTTTTAGTGACCCGCAAGCTAGCAGAGTCACTCGACTGGTGGCAGGCCACATAGCACCTGCAGGAGGGCATGCTCTTTCAGCCTCTAAATACCCAGAGGGTCCTTACCATGGATGCCTCCATACTAGTCCCTAGTGGAGAGCCAGCAGCAGATCAACCTACTGGAGGTCAGTGCCATTTTTCTGGCAATCAGGTTCTTTCACCACTGCCTGCAGCACCAGTCGGTGCTGGTCCAAACGGGCAACCAGGTCGCAATGTTCTGCCTAAAGAAACAATGAGCTACAGGGTCCCACTGCCTCTGCCAGGAGGCAGTAGCCCTCTGCTCGTACGCGATCAGCCAAGGAATGTCCTCAGAGCGGTGTACCTTCCGGGCCAGGACAATGCCCTAGTAGCCAGGCTGAGCAGACTCCTCCAGCCGCATGAATGGCAACTAGACCCCAGGGTGGCACAGCTGTTCTTCCGACTGGGGCACCCGAAGTCTGGACCTCTTTGCCAGCCCGACCATTGCTAAGCTGTCCCTCTTCTGCTGTTGCCAGCCGCACCCGTCCCAGGTAGTGGCAGATGCCTTCCTCATTTGTGGTTGGAGGCCTTCTGTACTCCTTCATTTCTATGCCACTAATCGCCCGGATCCTCTTCAAAGTCTGGCAGGACAAGGATTCTCTGATCTTGGTGATCCTGCGGTAGCCCAAGCAACCTTGGTTCTCTAAGAGATATTATCAGTAGCAGATAAATACACATATATAAATACTCTGTCTAGGGGATACTGCTACACTCCTGTTTCCAGGATTCCATAGGACCATCAGGCAAACAAATCAGGTGATAAAACAAGAACCAGCCCTGTTTGTATGAAAATTAGACTTTATTTCTGATAGCAAAAATAGAGGAAAAATTAGAATAAATTAGCTTTCTGAGGTAGTATGTTGTTCAGCTCTATGTTACAATTACTAAAAGATCTATTCTCTGTTTTAGGAACCATTGTCAGTGATTCACATGCACTCTGACGTACAGTAAATTATCTGTCCGTCTAAGCTAGCCCCAACCTCCAGGAAATTAAAGACTAGTACCTTAGCTCGTGCCAAAACACCTGTGGCTGTGGTCCGGGTCTCAGGAACAAAACGAAGTCAAGGTATGGCAGAGGTCCAACGTTAGCTGAAATGAATTGCGTGGTCACACACTGAGCTGCCGATCTGTGGGAGAAATTCACTCCATCTCGAGGCTTTGGCCTTTAAAACTATCTGACTTTCTAGCCAGAAAGAAAAGGCAGCTGGGCTGTCTGTCTGCGCTCTCTTCAAGTTCTTTTTGCCCACTTCTTTCTTTCTTTCTTTCTTACTCTTAGTTCTTTCTCATTCTCTCCTTCTTGTTCTCTTTCTGAGTTCTGGGTTCCGGTGTACAGCCACATAATTCTTTGTCCTGAAGACCTGGTGATTGGCTGGACTGGAACCCTTTGTCATCTTCAGAAAATCCAGTAACAGCTAATAGGTGGTCCTTCTGCAAACAAAGGTCTATCGTGCTAAAGTTGCTGAGGTGCTGGTTCATACATTGCTGCCAATGCTGGCACATTGAACATCTCATCCATTTTCTTCTGCACGTAGTCAGCTGTAAAAATGCTTTTACAGTGAAGTTTCATAAACTGGCAAGATTGCTTGATTTGTAAGTTTTAATGCTGAGTTATAACAAAACAGGAATCCATCTTGTTTAATTCAGTCTTTGGTTCAGAGCAGGCCCCATGGTTCAGGCTTTGGGTCAGAGCAGGCCCCATCTTGTAATAGGAAGCCATGCTATTGTTTCAGATATTAGCTTCTGAACAGATACCAGCCCTACAGTTCCCTCTTTTGTTCCGCCTCTTGACAGAGCCACCCAGTCCCTCTGAGGAACACCCCGGGACTACTTACTCAGGAGCAGGGCTCCCTTCTCCATCCCAACCTGGGGTCCCTGACATTAACAGCATGGCTGCTGAACAGGTAGCCTTGGCCCCCTTCAACCTCCCAAGGGAAGTGGAGGCGTTCCTCCCGGCCTCTCGTAAGAACTCCACGAGATAGACCTACACCTTCAAGTGGCACAGATTCTCGATGTGATGCACAGAGGAACCGATTGACCTGTTCTCTTGCCATATGCACATGGTACTGCAGTAAGTGCTTCATCTCACGCGAGCTGGACTCCACTCCGTCAGGGTGCACCTTAGTGCACTCTTGGCGCATCATCATTCTATGGAGGGTAAACCCCTCTCGGCCCAGCCCCTCATTACTCGGTTCATGCAGGGCTTCCTGCTCTCTAAGCATCCCATCCGCCCGCCTCTGGTGGAATGGGACATCAATGCGGTCTTGATGGAGCACACTAAGCTGCCATTTCAGCCTCTGGCTAACTGCCATTTGCATTATCTCTCATGGAAGGTTGTCTTCCCAGTGGCACTCACCCTATACCAGGTTCTAGAAGAACAGGGTTATGCTTTGCACCCACCCTAAATTCCTTCTGAAGGTGGTGTCTGTGTTCCACCTCAATTAGAAGGTGGTGCTCCCTACCTTCTACCCACGGCCACATGCCGACAAAGTGGCAGCCTTTCTCCATACCCTGGATTGTAAGAGGGCCATGTCCTACCTGCAACATACCCAGGGCCACCGCAAAGCCTCACAGCTTTTCATTTCCTATGACTCCAGTTGCCTGGGGGAGGCTGTTAACAAGAGGATCCTGTCCATCTGGGTGGCAGACTGCATCGCCTTCGCCCACGATCAGACTGTGCTCTTGTTGGATGCCGGGTCATGGCACACAGTATCAGGGCTGTGGCGACCTCTGTTATAAGCTTGTGCTCTGTCCCTATGACAGACATCTGCTGGGCTGCCACCTGGTCCTCAATCCACACCTTTGCAACTCACTACTGCCTGGAGAGGGAGTCCCGACAGGACAGCGCCTTTGGCCAGGCCATACTCCATAATCTCTTTAGGATCTAGGAAACTCCTACCCTCCAAACTTTCTGTGTTCAGGCTACCAGAGTGATGGCTTTCCCTGGACTCTGGGATCCTTAGAGTCTCTAATCAAACTCTTTTACGGTTGCTCACGGCTTGGCCATATTTTTCTACAGGTTCTTGATAGCCTGTAGCTAGTGAGTCCCATATGTGAGGATTAACTTCCTGCTTGTTCCTGGAGAAAGCATTGTTACTCACCTATAACAGGTTTTCTCCAGGGACAGCAAGAATCAGTCCTCACAACCCTCCCTCCTCCCTGTGGAGTTGCTGTATTTTGCCATCTTCTTTTGTCGACTCTAGCTATGTCATCTGACTGAGCAAAATGGCACCCAGGGGCAGGAAGGAGACCATGCATGGTGGCATCTCCCAAAGACTTTCTTTAAAAGCTGAGGAGATGCTTCCATGAGGGCTCCATCGGCGCCGACATCACCCATATGTGAGGACTGATTCCTGCTGTCCCTGGAGAACACCTGGAATGTAGTCTTCACAAACAGGAATGTAGTCTTCACATATGGGTGATGTCAGTATCGATGGAGCCCACGCGGGAACGTTCCCCAGCATCCAATAGGAAAGCTTTTGGGACTATCCCACTGTGCCTGCGTAGCTGCCTTTCCAACTCTCCCTCCTCAGTTCTTTGTTTTCCGCAGAGCCAACAAAGCAATTCCTGTCACCGCAGAAAATTAGATTTTTTTTCTTATATTTTTGTGGTCACGTCTGCCTTCCCGTCGATGCTGGTACCGACCCTGTCGTTGCTCACTTTCTTTCTTAAAAAAACCCCAACAAAAAACAAAACCCTTTTCTGAGGGGAGAATCTCTTCCCTCAGGACACATTGATGCCATCTTAGGCTTAGGCCTTTTTTTCCAAAATGGACAAACCAGCTAGTGGTTTTAAGAAGTATTCCAAATGTGGCAGTACAATTTCAGCCACGGACACCCATGACTGGTGTCTAAAATGTTTGGGACCGGATCATCAACCATCTGAAAGGAAGATGACAAAGAGAGGCCTGTAGAACAGAGCTGTGAAACTTGGGACCCTCTTTGCCACCGATGCAGTGTCGGTAGCATCAACGTCATTGAGAGCTTCATCTTCTTCCCAGGGATCTCAGGTATCGAAACCCAGGTCTTCATCGAACACTTAGCTGGTCCTCCAAGAATAGATCTCCTCCTAAGCATCGAGATGCCCTAGGCATTGCCCTGGAGGGGGAGACACCAGCCAAGCAACCCCAGTGGGAGGTCCTGCCTCCAAAGCCTTAGTGGGGTCCTTGGAAGCTCCTGAGGCCTCTTCCTCCGGAGAGCTCTTGGTACCATGCTCAGGAATTGTGGCCCGCAACTCTGGTACCGATACCCAGGCATTGGCAAGCTCTATGGATCAACATATCCTAGCTATTGAGCGGAGGTTAGCGGCATTGCTAGCAGCTTCCGTACCGGTAAAGCCTCTATAGTCGATTTCTCAGCCATCAGTACTGATGACGGTACCGAAGGTGCCTGCATCAACATTTTTGCTGCTTACCATGCTACCACCCATGCTGGGGTCCATCTCTGGTACCGAGGTTCCAGCACCAAAACTTTCAGATACCAGCTTTGAGCGGTATCGAGTACGGGCAGAGCGTGAGCACTCTGCCCATCGATACTTCGAGTCTTCTGACTCCAATTCGTCGGATGACGAATCAGCTGGTACACGGCAAATGAGAAATCTCCCGGAGGATCCATCTTTGTCCCCACAACGTTGCATGTCTCCTCCGGAGGACATGTCTTTCCAAGATTTTATTTGCAATGTTGCTCGAGGCCTATCCATATCGGTGACTTTGGAGAAGGAACCTAGGGCTGAGGAGCTCGGAATTCTTCAATACCCTGCAGCCCCAAAGGAAGCTGCTAGTCTCCCTATTCTTCGAATACTTCACGACCTTATTCTTCGAATGTGGGAGACACCCTTAACCATCTCTCTACATACTCGAAGGCTTGATACAATGTACCGGGTACCAGAGTGCCCCGGCTTCCAGAAGGCATAATTACCACACTATTCCACGGTGGTAGAATTGGCAATGCGTCAAATTATAAGTGCTAAAACGCATTCCTCGAACCCTCTGGGTAGGGAATTGAGAACCCTCAATGCTTTTGGTCGTCTGTTTTCAGGCCTCCGTGTTATCGGCCAGAATAAGTTCCTGCATACTCTACATGGGTATGTTCCTTAGGGAGCTGGCTAGGGATTTAGAGTTGATGGTTCCTCTTCTCCCTGATGACAAGAGAGTTGATCATCTCACCCTTGTGAAGCATGCCCAAAATGTTTACAAATTTGTTAACAGGGCAACTTTCGACTGTTTTGAATGCATCAGCATAACTTCAGCTATATGCATTGGTGCACGCAGGATTGCTCGACTCCAAGCTTCTGATCTTGAACAGTGGGTTCAAGATAAGCTGGGTAATATACCTTGCACAGGTGAAAACCTTTTTGGCAACGACTGGCAGGATAAGGCGTCTCAGTTTGAATCTGAGAACACCACTGTTAATAGACTCTCTAGATCTACTGCCAACCCAGCTAAGAAAGACATCAAAGAAACCCTTTTTCAATAAGAACAAGAAGTACTACCCTTCTTACATCCCTGCGGTGCACCGCCCCATCCATGCTCCCCAAAAAGGGCAGCAACAACCAAAACAGCAAAGAAAGGCTCAGCCTCCCAGGTCTCAGCCAACCCAGCAGACCCAACCTCCTCAGGGTCTTTGACTCCTTTCTGGAGAACATAGCCATCCTGTCTCTGGAGATTCCAGATTCCATCTGCGTTCCTGGCAGACTGTCACTTTGCCCACAGGTGGCATCTTGTAACATCAGAACACTGGTCTCTCTCCATAATAAGGGAAGGGTACAAACTTCACTTCCAAAGTCTACTCCCCCAGACTCCTCCAAGAGAGTTCAGTTCTCAACTCCCTCCCACCACTCTGTTATTGCAGGAGGTCACCTCCCTTCTCTCACAGAGTGCAATAGAGGAGGTGCCACTCTCTCAGCAAGGTCTGGGCTTCTGTTCTCCATACTTCCTCATTCCAAAGAAGACAGGGGGATACAGGCCCATCCTGGACCTCAGAAAACTGAAGAAGTATCTAATCCAGGAGAAATTCAAGATGATCTCCCCTATCTCCAGAGTCAGGATTGGCTCTGTTCTCTAGATCTAAAGGACGCATATACACACATTCTTATCCATACAGAACACAGAAGGTTCCTGCGTTTCCTGTTCCAGGGGAAACATTATCAGTACAGAATCCTTCCTTTTGGCCTCGCTTCTGCCCCGAGAGTCTTTGCAAAGTGCATGGCAGTTGTAGCTGCATTCCTAAGAACTAGGGATATTTGTCTTTCCCTACTTAGATGACTGGCTCATTCAAGCAAGCACATCTCTAGATGCCAATCTTCCTATCACACGCACCATGCAAGTGCTGCAACACTTGGGATTTGTAATAAATCTTCCAAAGTCCCAGATCGTTCCCTCTCAAACTCTGGAGTTTATAGGAGCCCTCCTAGACACTCAGCAGTCAAGGGCTTTTCTGCCCCAAGCCCGCTGTGTTCGACTCATCCAGTTTGCATCCCAAGCATGCCTCAAAACCTTTCTCACTGCTTGAAAAATCCTGCAACTACTAGGCCATATGGCATCTACTGTACTTGTGGTTCCATATGCTCGTCTACATATGCGTGCAGCTCAATGGACACTGGCTTCCCAGTGGTCTCAAGCATCCAGTCATTTGTGAGACAGAATAATACACTCTACATGTCTCATCTCATCTCTCCAGTGGTGGCATTCCCCAGAATACCTTCTCCTAGGATCACCTTTTCAGAAGCCTCTACATCAATGTACCCTGATGACGGATGCATCCAAATTGGACTCGGGGGCTCATCTGGACAACCTCTCCACTCAGGGTCTTTGGTCTCATCAGGAGTCACAACTTCACATAAATCTGCTGGAACTCAGAGCCATCCATAATGCTCTCAAGGTGTTCCACGAACACTTTCGCTTCTGCACATTTCTAGTCCAGGCGGACAATCAGGTAGCCATGTTCTACTTGAACAAGCAGGGCGGAACAGGCTCTTGGACACTTTGCAGCGAAGCCCTACACCTATGGTCCTTCGCCATAAAACAGCAGAGTCACCTACTTGCAGAATCTCTTGGTGGACAACCTCAGTCATACTACTACCCCACGAGTGGTCTCTCCATGCAGACAAGGTTGCTCACATTTTTCAGACCTGTTGCAAGTCCTCAGAATGCCAAACTTCCCTGCTTCTGCTCCAGAACGCCTGCTCAGAAGAACCAAGCAGTAGATGCCTTTCACCTTCACTAGGGTCAAGGCTTCCTATACTTGTTCCCTCCCATTCCCTTCATCTCCAAAAAACTCCAGAGAGACAAGGGCTACATGATTCTTATAGCTCTGCGTTGGCCACAACAACCGTGGTATCCTCTGCTTCTACGTCTCTCTCAAGTTCAACCAGTAGAATCTGGGTCTGCTCCAGATCTCCTCTCACAGGAGAATGGAACACTGCTGCATCCCAATCTGCAATCCCTACATCTTACAGCATGGCTGCTGAAGGCATAGAATTCCAGGGCATCAGCCTCTCTCAACAAGTGAAAGCTTTTGCCTTCTAGGAAACCTTCCACAAGGCACTCCTACGCCTTCAAATGGCATAGATTCTCTCTCTGGTGTTCGAAATGGGATCCTAACCCCTTTTCAGCTGGAAATCTGGAAGCATTACTTGAATATCTTCTCCACCTCTCTTCCTCTGGACTCAAAATCAATTTGGTAAGAGTTCACCTATGTGCCATAGCGGCTTCTCACATGCCCTTGGATGGTCAGCCCATCTCTTCTCAACCCCTTGTAGCACACTTCAAAAGAGGCTTTCTGTTAACTAAACCTCCCATTAAGCCACCCCCAGTGGCATGGGACCTTAATGTTTTAGGACAGCTTATGAAGCCACCCTTTGAACCCCTAGCCACTACTTCTCTGAAGTTCCTTACATGGAAGGTCACCTTCCTTATTGCCGTCACTTCAGCAAGGCGCATCAGTGAGCTTTAGGCTTTGGTGGCTGATCCTTCTTATACACATTTCCACCATGATAAGGTAGTCCTTAGGACTCATCCTCACTTTATGCCAATGGTGGACCTTTCTATTTAAACCAGTCAGTCTACCTTCCTGTCTTTTTCCCTAGACCTCATTCCTCTAGGGCAGAGGCAACCCTTCATACTCTGGATTGCAAACATGCCTTGGCTTTTTATCTCCAGAGAACTCGAGAGCACAGAAAAGCTTCCCAACTTTTCATCGCTTTTGACTCCAGCACCTAGGACTATCAGTATCTAAGTGAACTCTCTCCAGATGGATAGCAGATTGTATCTCCTTTATTTACGACAGTGCAGGACTCTCTCTTGAGAGTCACGTCACTGCAGATAATGTTCGGGCAACGGCTGCCTCCATGGCGAATCTGTGCTCTGTAGTGATTGATGAGATATGTAAAGCAGCAACCTGGTCCTCTCTCCATACGTTTTGCTGCTCACTATTGCCTGGACAAGGACTCCTGCCGGGATGCCTCATTTGGCCAAGCTGTTCTCCATCATCTCTTTCAGACTTAGATCAACTCCTACCCCCTGTCCCGGGTTTCAATACCAGACATCCCTGGAGGATATATGACTTACTTCTTAGCCCGTGTTCCACAGCTCGCTCTGAGGTCATCTCTCTGGCATCTCCAAGCTAGGGAGACCCATATGTGAAGACTACATTCCTACTTGTTCCTGGTGATAGCGTAATTACTCACCTGTAACAGGTGATCTCCGGGAACAGCAGGAATTGAGTCTTCACAACCCACCCTCCTCCCCTAGGAGTTGTACTTTTCCTCTTCTTCTCCTTCTCTCCTTTTATCTCAGCTACAAACTCAACTGAGGAGGGAGAGCTGGGAAGGCAGTTACACAGGCGCAGTGGGATGCTCTCAAAAGCTTTCCTATTGGATGCTGGGGAGCTTTCCCGCACAGGCTCCATCGGTACCGACGTCACCCATATGTGAAGACTCGGTTCCTACTGTTCCTGGAGATCACCTGTTACAGGTGAGTAACTATGCTTTACAGGTGAGTAACTATGCTTTTTCATGGCTTCGAAGAAAGCTTTTGATTGTGATGTGGGGGAAGAGGCTAGTTTGAGGTCTCTGAGAATTATGAGAGGTTGATGTCTGTCTGGGATGGAGCAGGCAATTTCAAGTAGAGTAGCAAGTTCAGTAGCGTCACCATGCAGGGCTCTGTATGTTAGAGCGAGAAATAGTTATTTGCTACGTTTAACGAAATATGCTGTACATAGTTAAATGTTTCATGTAACTACTGTTCTTTTGTTGTATGCACACTGCATTGTCCTGGCGAAATGTGATATATAAATCCTGCTAAATAAATAAATTTAGGATGTCCATTTCTTTGGTAGAGCTATAGTTGGTGACTTTGAGCTTCAAGTTCTCTTTGGAAATTATGCAGACTCCTTTGCCTCTGCTGTTTGCTCTGTTTAAAGTGAAAATTGTATATGTGGAGGGACATAACTGGTTCAGAAGGACCGAGTCAGAGTCTGAAAACCTTGTTTTGGTCATGCATAGGATGTCTAGTTTGTTCCTTGATAGTCAGTTAGAGGCCAATTCCATCCTGCCCCTATATGGCCGGGAAGAATCGGGGAATGCAGCGTTAGCACCAGATTCTGATTCTGCGGGGCTAGACATGCCTATGGGATGAGAATTGGGTCTACCAGCCTAGGCGTGCAGGCCGGGCCCCGATTCCGATCGACTGCACACCCAGCCACATGCCTGGCTAACTCAGCCAGCCTCTTGAATGGAGCCACAGTGCCATGGCATCCCGCCGCCATAGCACCGTGGCTCCATTCAGGAGCCGCGATCACAGGTCGACACTCAGAGCTGGGTTTCCCCACAGCCCAACCCCCGATTGGGCTTTCCAAGGCCAGGGTCGGGCTGTGGGAAACTTCCTGCACCCCCTCACTTGCTCCTCCAGGACCCGTGCCGCGATCCCCCACTGTCCAGGGGGACTTATTTCACCTTCCAGGCAGGACGTATATCCCCGCTATTCGTGGCACAGAATGACACTCTTAGTGTATGGATTTTGTTGTGTGCTGATTGTGCATTAATGAGTTGGCAGGTATCAGCATGCACCCTTTGGAGAATATTGGTTCCCTCCCTTAGCACTTGAACACATGAGACAGTCTCAGTAGACCATGAGCACTTTTGGTCCCAGACCTCTGGGAGATTCGGTGACATACTATCTGTCATTCTTCCCCTCTGGGACATCCTGTCCTTGCGGATGCTTCATTCTGATTTGGCCAGGGGTCTAAATTCTGCCTAACCAAAAGTTGTTGAAATTGGGTTGGGAAGCTCATCTCGATAGGTTTCATATTCAGGTATCTTGGTCTCTCCAAGAAAGTCTCCATCAAATGAATTTCTTGGAGCTGAGAGCAATAGCGAATGCTCTAAGGGCTTTCAGAGATCTGTTGGTAAGCCAAATTGTAATTTATTCAAACTAACAACCGAGTAGCCATGTTCTACATCAACAAACGGGAAGGTACCAGACATACCTGTTGTGTTGGGAGACAGACAGGATGTGAAACTTTGCTGTCTCTCAAGGAATGGAATTAAGGGCAATGTATCTGTCTGGCAAAGAGAATTGATTGAGTTCAGTCCTTCAGCCCAACAGATGGACCCTGGACCAGGAGGTGGTGGTCTCCATTTTATGAGAGAGTGTCACCCCCTCGATAGATCTTTGCCATGCCTCAGACTGCCTAGTTGTCTCAGTTCTGCTCCAAAGTGGGAACACACAGCAAATTAGCCTCTGAATGTGCTTTCCTCTTGTATTGAGGGGAGGGAGGAGAGGTCTTTTGTATGCTTATCCTTCAATACCTCTCATTGCAAAGACCCTCCTGAAACTCAAATGTGATGGAGACATGATTTGCATCGTCCTTCGATCCTTTCGCATGCCCCACACAAACACTGCTTGATTACCTTCTGTACTGGAGCTTACCATCATGTAAAGGGTAAACCCATCTCTTTATAGCTGTTAGTTTTTTTTATGTCTGGTTTGCTACTTCTGAAACCCCCTCTCAAGGCTCCTGCAGTGTCTTGGGGGATCTCATTGTGGTTGTCATGCAACTGAGGAAGCTCCTTTCGAGATGCTTAACACATGTGCTATGAAATTTTTGACCTTGAAAGTCTTGTTTTTAGTGTTTGTCACTTCAGCATGCAGAGTGAGTGAGCTTCATGCCCTAGTCTTTCACAAGATTTTTCCATTATTGAATGGTTCTTTGTATGTATCCTGAGTTCCTTCCAAAGGTGGTGTTGGACTTCCACTTTAATGAGACAATTGTCTTGATAACCTTTTTTTCCAAAACTCCATTCTCACAAGGGGGAAACTGCTTCACATTTCGGACTGTAAGAGCCTTGGTCTTTTACTTGGACCAGACTAAAGCCTATAGAAAGTCCGTTCAACGTTTTATTTCTTTTGACCCCAGCAAGCTAGGGCCTGCCATTTCCAAACATACTCTTTCAGTTTGGCTCGCAGACTGCATCTCTCTTGCTTATGCCCAGGCAGGCTTCAGCATTGAGGATCATGTCACAGTTTGTCATCAGATCCAGGGCTGCATTGGTGGCCCACCTGCACTCAGTTGCCATAGAACATAGAAACATAGTAATATTTATTTATTTATTACATTCTCTTATATACCGCGCTATTCTGCATCAGTGCGGATTACATTGAACAGGGCATTATAACTTGGAGATAACTATTTTACAAGGAACATGGGCTATGGAGGGTTAAGTGGCTTGCCCAAGACCACAAGGAGCACCTGTGGGACTAGAAACCCCAGTCCTTCCGGCCCAAGGTTGCTGTCCTGTAGTGGAATTTGAACCCCTGACCTTCCGGCCTGCAGTACCTTGCCCCAACCACTAGGCCACTCCTCCACTCCAATATGACGACAGAAAAAGACCACATGGCCTATCTAGTCTGTCCTTCCATATCAACAACTACAACAGTCCCCTTTTTACCTTTAGAGATCCTCTGTGTTTGTCCCATGCTTTTTTGAATTCAGTTACTGTCCTCATCTCTAGCACCTCCACTGGGAGACTATTCCACGGATCCACTACTCTTTCTGTAAAGAAATATTTCCGCACATCACTCCTGAATCTATCTCCCTTCACCCTCATCCCATGTCCCCTCGTAGCAGAACTTGCTTTCAATTGAAAGAGGCTCTCTCCCTGAACATTTATGCCACGGGGGTATTTAAACATCTCAATCATATCACCTCTATCCTGCCTTTCCTCTAAGGTGTACATATTAAGATCCTTAAGTCTGTCCTCATATGCTTTATAATGAAGACCACTAATCATTTTAGTAGCCACAGATTTGCAAAGCTGCAGCATGGATTTGGGTCCACACATTTACTTCACATTACTGTCTAGATGGGAACTTCTGACACAGCAGCATATTCGGCCAGTCAGTACTACAGAATTTGTTCAGGGATTAGATTCCAAATCCATCCTCTCTAGACCCATTTCTTTGCATTCGGGCTGCCTCAGAAAAAGAAAAAAAATGTTCCAGTCAGACCCATTGCAACCAAAAACACATGTTGCATGTGCGTCTTCTGTTCTGGCACACTGTTAACCCTTTTTCCATTACAGACAGCCTGTAGTTAGGGATTCCCATACATGAGGTCTTTATCCTGCTTGTTCACAGAGACAGTAAAGTTATTCACCTGTAGCTGGTGTTGTCCGTGGACAGCAGGGTAAGTCCTCACAACCCATTCAACTGTCTTTGTAGTTGGATTCTATTCAGCTTTTGACTGATTGAAGTAGAATGCTGTGGCAGCATTAGGCGGGAAGATGAGCTCATGCACACTGAAACATTCCTAAAGCTTCTAGAAGGAGCTCTGAAATGCTCCTGTATGAGGGCAGTGTCAGTGATGTCATTCATATGTGAGGATTTATCCTGCTGTCTATAGAGATCACCTGCTACAGGTGAGTAACTTTGCTTTCCCTTGGACGATAGGCAGGCAACCTTTAATTGCTGTTGTGATGTAAGCTGTACCTTGAGCAAAGGACTGTAGGTGACACTTAGATATGTGGTATTAAGAGTCAACAAACAAACTGTAGATTCTATAACTGATAATGGCTGAGAAAGCCAACGTCTCTACTGAGTCCTTTGATGTCAGTCTCAAAAGTAGCTGATCATCCTAATTTCAAATGTTTTCCTTTCTTGTGTATTCCTGAAGTTTAATTTTTAGTACTTTTATTGTAAGGTTGTTAAGGGAAGTATCTTCCTTTGAGAAGTGTTTGCCCACTGAGATGTCATTCTGTTTTTTTTCTGTAATACTTTAAGGTATATTTATGAATATTGAAATGAGTATCATTTGTAGTAACACATAATCCAGAATTTAATATCCTAAGGGAAATTATAAAATTACTAAAAGAGATCTTTCTGCTCCCCCCTCCCTTTCTGGAATTTTACCTTATTTATTTTATTTATTTATTTACATTTCTTATATACTGCGCTATTAAAATCAGTGCAGTTCACAATGAACAGAAACCTACTACAATGCGTAATACACATTGAGTTTACAGAGAACAGGGTTTGAACTTGGGAGAACCGGGGAAACTAATTACAGGTTATATTGAAATAACAGCAGTGTATTTACAGTTGGATACAACAGGGTATTTACAGTTGGGCAGAGGTTGGTGGTACAGGAGAGGTGTACCAGATGGTGTGAGCTGACTATCCGTTCTCTTTTCGAGTCAGGGTGACGGAGCTACTAGGGAGGGAAGACAGGGGGTCCGTCGTGATTTTTCCTGTTTTAGTTTTTGGATAGTATTTTAAAAACAGGTAGTGTTTGAGGGCTTTTCTGAATGGGGTGAGGCTCGTGAAGTCTCTAATTTCGGATGGGAGGGCATTCCAGGCTATGGGTGCATAAATCGAAAAGGCTCTATTGGCTGTTGCCTTCGTGCATTTTGTCAATATCTTGGGGATCTCTACTGCGTTCAACATTGCAGATCTGCGGTGTCTGTTGTCAGGCAATTTGTGGATCAACTTACTAATGGGTGTGGAGGGCTGGTTCTTCACAGCCTTGAATGTAAGAACTAGGGCCTTGTAGTGGATTCGGGCCGGTAATGGTAGCCAGTGGAGTTTCATCATCACTGGCGTTATGTGGTCTGACCTTGGTATACCTACAAATACTCTAGCCGCCGAGTTCATGGCAAGCCGGAGCAGACTTAGGGTGGACTGTGGGAGGCCATGGAGGATGATGTTAGCAAAGTCTAGGTGTGGTATCACTAAGGCTTGGAAGATTGTCCGGAAGTCAGAGAAGTCCAGCAATGGTCGAAGATAGCGTAACGTGCGTATTTTGTGGTAAACTGCTTTTGTGACATTTTTCACATGAGTTGTCATATCGAGCCGCTGGTCCAGTGTGATGTCATATCGTGACGCTGGTCCAGTGTGATTGTGGCTTTGCTTTTGAGCTTGGCATTTTTGACTTGTAGGGAGGGAGGCGGAGTAAACTTCTGGTTCCTCGTGATGAAGAGGACATCCGTTTTGCTATGGTTAATTCGCAGGTTTTGTGTGAGGAGCCAGTCTGCCACTGCATCGAAACATCTTATAATAGGGGAGAAATCAGGTTGGTCAATCGTGAACGGAATGTATAGTAGGATGTCATCTGCATAGGCGAGGCATTGAACGTTTAGAGAACGGATCAAGATGCAGATGGGCTGCATACTCGTAGATGTTGAACATCAATGCAGACAAGGAGGATCCTTGAGGTACTCCCTGCTTCTGTAAGAATGGTTCAGAAGTCGCAGTGCCTGTCCTGACTTGTTGCCACCTGTTGAGCAAGTATGATTTGCACCATTGTAGAGCAGTGCCTTGTATACCTTTTTCTTGGAGGCGTTGTAGAAGTATCTCATGGTTCACTGAGTCAAAAGTGGCTGCAATGTCCATAAAGATGAGAACGAATCCTTGGTGTATGTTATCGAGGCCTGTGACTAACTCGTTGAATAGAATCGTTAGGATGGTATCGACACCATGTGCTTCCCTGAAGCCATGTTGAGACGGGTCCAGAGGCGCCTCAGCATCAACGTGTTGTTGGATCTGACGCTGGACTACCTTCTCGATGATTTTAGCCATCAAAGGGATGCTCGAAATTGGTCTGTATGATTCGACTTTGGACGGGTCGAGTCTACTGTTTTTTAGTAGTGGCCTGATTGCGGTGTGTTTAGGGCTCTGTGGGAAGTATCCAGTTGATAAGGATTGGTTCAGTATCTTGCTAAGAGTGTGACTTAAGTTGCAGCGTAGCTCTTTTATCCAACTGGCGGGACAGGGATCATTAGGTGCAGTGGTGAGGTTGATAGAGGCGATGGTGTCTTCGATTTCTTTGCTGGATGTTTCATAGAATTTGAGCAGTGGTGTTGGCTGTGGTTCAGTGTGGATGCTGGTGTAGGTTAGGTTGGTCGAGAACAGCCCGGTCTGGATCATCTTCGATTGAAGGTAGACTGAGTAGTCCTGGGGTTGAGGCATGGGTGGTTGTACTAGTGCTGGATCACCTGTTAAGGATTTTACAATATTGAATAAGTCGTGTGGTTTATTTAATGAGCGCTTTAGTATGTCCGTGTGATGCTGCTTCCTTTTCACTGTTATTTTTTCCTTGTGTATTACCAGGTATGAGTCGTATGCGCGATGTGTCTCAATGGATTGGTTTCTTCGCCACTGCCTCTCGAGCTTGCGTAAGTGTAGTAGAGATGTTCGAAGGTCTTTAGAGTACCACGGAGCATGTTCACGTTTTCTTGGCTCCTTGCTGGCAGGAGGGAGGCAGGCTGCAGCTCTAAGGCTGCTGTTCCAGTTAGCTACCATCTCGTCTGGGTCGAGGGCAGTGTCATTAAGAAGAGGGAGGATCTTCTCAAGGACTTCGTCTTTAACGAAGGGTCGAAAACATGTTATAGGGGCTCTAGAGTAAGGGGCATCAGCTCTGTTGTTGCTGTTCTTGGTGCAACGGCTAGTAGTTATGTGGAATTTGAGCAGGTTGTGGTCAGACCAAGGTACTGGAGTTATGGATATCGGCAGGTGTTGGGTAATGACAACATCTGACAGGGGGGCAAAGATCAGGTCTAGTTTATTTCCCATCATGTGTGTGGGAGAGTCGATAAGTTGTTTGTAGCCTAGTTCACCGAGTGCTTCAAGGAGGGCTGTTGCTTGTGTGTCCTGTAGGGAAGGCAGGTTGAAGTCTCCTAGCAGCCAATTTGAGGAGCGTGGGTTGTTTGAGTTGCAGGCAAGGTTGATTATAGTTAGTAGGTCATCTGATGATGATGTAGGTGCTCGGTAGAGTAAATTGATTGTGCAGTGATCATTTGATATGGTGATCGTGTCCAAATGGGTTGTGGTGGTGGAACTATCAAGTTTGAATTGTAGTTTTGCTTTTGCTAGTATGAGGGTTCCTCCTCCCTTCTGGTTGGTCCTGTGGCAGGCAAAGAGTGAGAAATCGGGTGGTGTCATCCGGTTGATGAGTACATTGTCACACTCGGATAGCCATGTCTTGGTGATCAGTAGGATATCAAGGTCGTGGAGTGTTATCAGATCAGTGACTACTGGCCATTTTGCACGTATTGATCTGGCGTTTGAGTGCGCATTTTAGGAGATGCTGGGACCTGTATTTATCAGATTGGTTTTTCCTGATGTTCTGTAGGGGGATGTGTAGTAAGTGCGGATGAAATGTATTGTTGGTTTTGGCTGCAGTGTGGTGAGGGTTTTCTGCCCATCTCCTTCCATTACTGTAGAGGATCGGGATATAGTTAGTGCATGAGTTAAAGGCATGTGATATGCTGGGGAGCCATGATGCAAGGATGATAACAACTAATGATAAGATCGCACACATCTTGGGGGTATATCTGTGGTATTTGGCGGGTTGTGTAATGCTTCTACCAAACACCAAATCTGAAACAAAAACGTTGAAGAAAATTGAGCAAGACCTTGTCAGACACAAAGATGTAAGTTATGCCAGCACGTATTATAGGCCCCTACAACTACCCACATGAGAAAAACATTCAAAATAAGAAGGCTGACATGCTTCTCTGTGAATGTAATGTAGTGTTACAAAAAAAACACAATGAGAGCTCAGTGGCGTGAACACTTATCAAAGGAGGAGTACTCCCTTAACAACCGTACAATAAAGGTACTGGAAGGAAACTTCAGGAATGCACAAAAAGGGAAAAGGTCTGAAATTAAATGATCGGATACTTTGAGACTGACACCAAAGGACTTATCACACAGACCTTGGTTTTTCTCACTCATCAGATATAAGACCTTTGTACTGTAAAGTGTCACTGTTTCATTGCCTCTTTCATTGAACTGTAATGAAATATGCAGAGAGCCCAAGATCTAGATGAGTTTGTCCTTAAACCCAATGTAATTGTACTGTTTCTTTATTCATCTCATGAAGAGAACTCTCAATAGCTTGTCAAAGATATATTAACAGACCGATGCAGAAAGCTAGTGCGCCTTTAAGCACAGATAACGCCACATTTAAGCACTTTTTAGTTAACGTCAAAAGCAGAAAACAGACGTACGCGCGCATTAACAGCGACGGAAAAGCTAGTGCCCAATTAACACGACGAATATTTAAATTATTTAAATTGAAGGAAAATGAGCTGCACATAATAGTTTGGTATGCAAATGATGGCTGTGCCCGATCATAAGATATGCCATACTGGATCAGACCAAGGTCCATCAAGCCCAGTATCCTGTTTCTAACTGTGGCCGATCTAGGTTACAAGTACCTAGCAGTTTCCCCAAAAGACACAGATTCCACAATGCTTGTATTTGGGCAAGCAGTGGATATCCTGGGTCCCCTTTAATAATGGTTTATGGGCCTTTCCTCCAGGAACTTGTCCAAATCTTTTTTAAACCCGGCTACGCTAACAGCTTTTACTACATCCTCCAGTAGCAAATTCCAGAGTTTGATTACACGTTGAGTGAAAAAAATATTTTCTCTTATTAGTCTTAAATAGGTTAAACTGTAGCTTCATTGCATATCCCCTAGTCTTTCTACATTTTGATGGCGTAAACAATCGATCTTCATTTACCTGTTCCACTCCATTCATTAATTTATCATATCTCCCCTCAGCTATCTCTTTTCCAGGTTGAAGAGCCCTAACCTTTTTAGCCTCTCTTCATAGGGTTATTCTTCCATCTTCTTTACCATTTTGATGGCTCTTCTATGTACCCTTTCTAATAACGCTATATCCTTTTTAAGATACAGCGTCCAGAATTGCACACAATATTCCAGGTGCGGTCGCACCATGGAACGCAGGGTTAGACTGCCATATAAGGCATATTCTACCTTATATGGCAGTCTGACCTCGTCAGTGCATACTAGGATGCACTGCGTGGGGCCAGGCGCCACCATTTTTCAAGATGGTAGACTCAGAGTGGGAGCACATAGGCAATGCTCCCACTTATTTTGAGATACTGGGTGGGGAGTGGTGGATTCAGGGGCCTCTAGACCAACAGGGATTCTTTCTGTTGGAGCACCAGCCCTCGAAAATATTTTGATGGCATCAGGGGCTTTTCCCGATGCCGCGATCATCCCCAATGGCATCAAAATATTATTAGGTGGGAGAATTGGGGCCGCTGGGCCACCAGGGATTCTCATTCTGTTGGGACACCGGCCCCTGACAGTAGTTTGATGACCCCGGATGCCATCAAAATACTTTCGGGACCTATATACAAATTAGCTACACGACGCCTGTTTCTCTTGGAGAGCATGCCAAACTAGCGCAGACTTCTTGTGCATGCGCATATGTTTGTCTTGCTCTCCCAGTTTAACGTGGCCATTTTGTGCCCAGTTTAACAGGTAGCTTATTTGCATGTGCATGGTTACCGCGTCCTTCATTTGCATACCCTATCTTTTCTGCATTGAGCGTCAAAAGTTGTGCATTGTTGGGGCGCTATTAAACGCGTAAAAAGTCAATTTAGCATATGACTAACACCGGTTTTCTGCATCGGCCTGTAAGTCAGAGCATAGCAAGGGCTGTGCAAGCAATTCAGCTGCACAAGGTGCAAGTATGGAAGGAGTGCTGATGTCATCACTGGGGCTTCTAGGAAGTCTAATAAGAGCAAACCCCTGTGTGCTGCTGGGTCGGTGAGGGGACACCAGGTTCTCAAGTCTCACAGGCTGCAGTTTTATCTTGCCGCGGTCTTGCATTAAGTTAGTCCAGTGAAAAGATATCACCTACAACTTGTTTCTTGCTCCTTATTTCCATATACTTTAAGCAGCATATTGATAGACCAATACAATTGTATTAATCAATTTAATGGGATCATTTTCAAATAGATTTTTGCAGGTAAACATCCCTTTTTAAAAACTGCCCTGCACCCTCTCCAGGGAGAAGTGTTAGCTATGCTGACAGCATGCTTACCTTTCCCTGAAAAAAGATGAGGTGGGGGTGAGGCCAGTAGAAATATGCTGGGATTTCATTTTGAAATTTTCATTCCTGCTTTTCCATATTAACTTTTAACCTGCAAAATATATATTGAAAAGCCTCCCTATGATACAAGCCAACTGGCAAATTCTTAAAAGGCTACCCCTTGGGGAGTTTTCCTTAAAAAATCACCTTGCAGTCCTATAGATACCATGAATCAATGTCCTGCAAGCTATTTGGGAGGGCTTGAAAATATTCCCAAAGTCTATTTAGCATTATGATTGCAGTGGATAGTGGCTTCTTTATTATAAAGTGGTGCTTTATCTATTTTTTGGTTGTATGAAATTTGAATGAGTGTAAATAGATAAATATACGTTGTAAGACTTCAAATAAGATTTTGTGTTTTTGGGTTCAGGGAGCAGATGCTACAGATACTGCTGAGAATAACAGAAGCTGTCATGCAAAAACCAAAGGAAAATGAAAAAAAGGATATGTTTTCTCAGAGTTTGGCAGGGTTACTGTTCAGGGTAAGTATAGACTTTAAATATATACAACTACAAAGAGGGTATATTTTACTTTTAAGGAACACTATTGATATGATTTTAAATGAGTGGGAAAGGCATGTGTATCATGACTGATGGATTTCTTTCAAACACGACTACACACGTGGCTATATGTGTATCTGGTCAGGCACAAGGGAGAGCAGAACCGCTCTAGCTAATTCAACCAGGAACACACAAAGGGCAAGAGCGAACGATGATCACAAGGTGCTTTATTGATATATCCCAACGCGTTTCGGCAAACGCCTTCCTCAGGGGAAAATTGTAACTTACAAATAAATAAATAAAACATAATTAGAAAAAACATTAAAATATAAATCATAAAAACAGATATATAATAAATAACACTTAAATAAGTAAGTATACATATATATATATATATATATATGAAGTCACTCTTACCTTTTGTTAATTTAGACAAACATAATGTTAACCAAAAAAGACGCAGGGCAGTGTGAAGTCCCCCTCAATTATGAGGATATTGAGCCAAGAGATTAAATTAATCATCTATCCTGGATGACATATACATCATATCCTACTTACAATTATGCACCACAGATGCGTTGCACATGTAGAGTAATAGCGTGCTTTGTTCTTGCTGATGATCTCCAGGAACAAGCAGGAATGAGTCTTCACATATGGGTATCGTCAGTATCAACGGAGCCTGTGCGGGAACGCTCCCCAGCATCCAATTAAAACGCTTTTGGGAGCATCCCACAGCGCCTGCGTGCTGCCTTCCCACCTTTCCCAACTGCCTCTCTCCAGTTTTCCGCGGAGCCGGCAGGACGTATTCCTGTCACTGCAGAAAATTCTTCTTTTTATTCTTAGTTTTTTGTGGTCGCGTCTGCCTTCCCTCGACGCTACCGGTATCGCCGTTGCTTTTCTTTCTTTTTCCTAAAGAATTTCTTCTTTTCTTAGAAATTTTTTCCTGTTTAGTGCCTGACGGTTTCTAAGCCACTAGGCCTCTACCCTTCCATTATGGAAAAGCCAGCCACTATCCTTAAGAAATGCTCAAAGTGTGGCGGTACAGATATTTTTTCAGACACTCATACTTGGTGTCTAAAATGTTTAGGTCCTGACCATTGCCCTCTGGAGTGTCTCTCCTGCTGGAGCTCAGACAGAAGAAGTCTTCAGAATCGAGCACAACTTGATACCCAGCTCACATCGCTCTCGATGTTACCAGCTAGAATATCTTCTTCTTCACAGGATCAGGTAACCAAACAAAAGTCTGTAAAGACTAGTCAGTCCTCGAGTGGTAGATCTCCTTCTCAGCATCGAGATGGCTTCGGCCTTGCCCTCGAGGACATCTTGGCAATAAAGCCCCGGCGGGAGTCTTCGGGCTCCAAAGCATTAACGGGGCTCCGGGTTGTTCCCGGGGTTCTTACCTCGATGAACATACCTGGGCCATGCTCGGTGGTTGTGGCCGCTTCGAGCGGTACCGACACCCCGGCATCGGCTATGGTGATGGACGAAACACTCCTCACCGATGAACGTAGTCTAGCACTCTCGGCTACTTCGGTACCGCTAGAGTTGCTGCAGACCGTTCCTCGAGTATCGTATCGCCTTCGATACCGGTATCGGCATCGGTGTTGGTACCGTCCATTCTTGCTTCGACAGAATCGCTTTCCTTGATGCCGAGCCTGGAATCGATCTCTAGCATGGAGGATTCGGTACCAACTCGTCTCGGTACCGACCTCGGGCGGTACCAAAGACATTGCTTTAAAGAAAATCCGATGCTTCATCCTTTTCAGTCTTCCGATCCTGATGACTGGGATGAATCCATCGGTACCAAGGCTGATTTTTCTACAAGTCTAGCCTTTACCCCTTATTTTAGAGAGTCCTCCTCGGGGGAGATTTATTTTCAAGCTTTTCTGCTTGATATGGCAAAGCTACTTGCCATTTCTATACCTGGTAAAGAAATGCCTACCGGAGAATTCAGAGACACTGCAATTCCCCTGGATTCCAAAGGAGGTGATCATGCTTCCTTTGCATCAGATCTTACAAGATCTGCTGTTAAGAATGTGGGGAAACTCCTTTAACGGTATCCCCACATTCTAAGACACTTGACACTATGTACAAGGTGCCACCTTCTCCAGGTTTTCAAAAGACTCAACTTCCTCATCATTCTATTGTTGTAGAATCAGCAATGAGGCATATTAAGAGTGCAAAGAAGCACTCTTCTTATCCGCCAGGTCGTGAGTCTAGGACTTTAGATGCCTTTGGGCGTCTGCTTCCAGGCATCCATGCTCTCAGCAAGAATTATCTCATATATTTTCTATATGGGATTATCTCTTGAAGAGGTCACAAAGAACTTAAGGTTTTTGAACCCTTTTCTTCCAGAGCATAAAAGAGCAGACTATTCCTCATTAGTCAATCATGCTCAAAATATCTCTGGGTTCCTTAATCGTGCTTCCCTGGACTGTTTTGAGTCTATTAGCAGAGCTTCTGCTATAGCCATAGGAGCACGACGCATAGCCTAGCTCCAAGCTTCAGACTTGGACAGATGGGTTCAGGAAAGGATGGGAAATACTCCTTGTACTGGTAAAAATCTCTTCAACAAGGAGGCT
Source organism: Ichthyophis bannanicus (assembly GCA_033557465.1). Classification (NCBI taxonomy): domain Eukaryota; kingdom Metazoa; phylum Chordata; class Amphibia; order Gymnophiona; family Ichthyophiidae; genus Ichthyophis; species Ichthyophis bannanicus. Next base: position 301,797,082 of record CM066033.1, read on the forward strand.
TTATTTCAAGCTAATCAGTTGAGCACTGATGCTGTTACTTTCAGAGGATTGTCAAAACTTTCCTCTATCCCAGCTAATAAAAAATCTCATAAAAAGCTTTATTCCCCCAGGGGGAAAAAGTTATCTCCAGGAACAAGCAGGAATGAGTCTTCACATATGGGTACGTCGGTACCGACGGAGCCTGCGCGGGAACGCTCTCCAGCTTCCCAAAAAGGAAAGCTTTTTGGGAGCATCCCACAGCACCTGCGCGCTGCCTTCCCGCCTTTCCTAACCAACTCTCCTCAGTTCTTCTTTGCCGCGGAGCCAGCAGGTCGAGCCCTGTCACCGCTGAAGAAGTTCTTTATTTTATTTTATTTCTTTGGTCGCGTGTCTGCCTTCCCCGACTCCGGACCGGTACCGCCGGTCTTTTCTTTCTTTCTTTAAAAAAAAAAAATATATCAATATTTTTCCTCATTTGGTGTATTTTTCTTCTTAGGCCTCAGGGCCCACAAGAAAATTTCCCTCATGGAGAAACCAGCCTCCGGGTTCAAAAAATGCACTAAGTGTAGCTGTACTATTTCTGTTACAGATACCCATGAATGGTGTCTTAAATGTTTGGGTCCTGAACACTCCATTCCGGATTGTCCGTCCTGCTCTCTAATGTCTAAACGGGGGTTACAGAACCAAGCAGCTAAGCTCCATGTGCTGTTTCCCGCTGATGCACTGGCGGTAGCATCGACATCTTCCAGGTCTTCTTCTCCTGATGGATCTCAGGTAACCAAACATAAACCTAGCAGGTCCTCGAAGGGTAGATCTCCCTCTAAGCATCGAGATGCCTCCGGGCTTGCCCTCGAGGATCCTGCGCCAGCAAAACAACCCCAGCGGGAAGCTCCGGCTTCCAAAGCTCCTCCTATGGGGTTACAGGTTGACATCGATGGCACGGCCTCGACCGATCACCTGTTAGAATGCTCTGGGGTACCGGCACAATCTCCCGGTACCGACTTCCAGGCATTCATGGCGTCGATGGTTCACAATGTTCTGTCCATGCAGCAGGCTATTACGGCCTTCATTCAAGCTGCGACGCCGCTGGTACCGAAACAAACTCCGTTCTCGGTATCGGCTCCAGCACCAATACCAGTGCCGACTGCATCGACATCGACCAGGATACCGACTGCAGCGGTTCCTTGTCCAGGGCTACTTCTCTGTACCGATCCGGTACCGGGGATGCCCGATGTCGATACTGCTCGATACGCGTATCGAGCGTTGGAAGAGCACCCTGACAGGCGATACTTCGATTCCTCTGATGATTCTGATACATCAGACGAGTCTCCTGAAGTATCCATAGCCCTTCCTGAAGAGCCTTCTTCTCCAAAAAGAAGAATGTCTCCTCCAGAAGACTTGTCCTTTCAAGACTTCATAAGAGAAGTAGCTAAAGGACTTTCTATTTCAGTAACTTCTGAATCAGAGCCTAGAGCTAAAAAATTGGATATTTTAGGCTATTCTAGAGCTCCTAAAGAGGCGGTCACCTTACCAATTTATGAGATTCTTTATGAACACATGATTGATCTATGGGAGACTCCTCTCACTCTCTCTCTCCTCATTCTCGTAGATTGGACACTATGTATCGTGTCCCTCCTTGTCATGGATTTCAGAAAACTCAGCTTCCTCACCATTCCATTGTGGTGCAGTCAGCTATGAAGAGGATAAAGAGTACAAAGAGACACTCTTCTGCTCCTCCAGGAAGAGAATGCAGGACCTTGGATGCCTTTGGTAGGAAAATCTTCCAAGCCAGTATGCTTATTGCCAGAATCAACTCATATAGCCTTTACATGGGTATGTTTCTAAAGGAAGTTGCACAAAAACTGCACACTTTCCTCCCTTTTCTTCCAGAGGATAAAAGGGAGGAATTCCTCATTTGGCTTAAGCATACCCAAGACATTTCAAAGTTTTCCAACAGGGCAGCCTTTGACTCTTTTGAAGGTGCCAGCAGAGCCTCAGGCATTGCCATAGCTGCTCGCAGAATTGCTTGGCTCCAGGCTTCTGATTTAGAGCCCTGGGTTCAAGATGGCTTAGGAAATCTTCCCTGTACAGGTGAAAACCTATTTGGCAAAGAATGGCAAATAAAAGCCACTTAAATGGATGCAGAAAACTCTGCTCTGGATAGACTTTCAAAGTCAACCTCCATTCCTGCCAAGAAAAAGCCTTTGAAAAAGTCTTTCTTTAAAAAGGGCAGATTTCCTTCTACTTCTGGCCAACAATCTTCTACAGGTCGCTTTGCCACTAAGCGTCAGCAACCTAAACAGGCCAGGTCTAAGCCTACAGGGGCTGCTGCAACTCAGCAGACCCAACCTCCTCAGGGTTTTTGACTTGATGCTAGAGAACTTAGCCTTTCTGGCTCTAAAGCAGCCAGAGCCTCTCACCATTCCAGGAAGGTTGGCTCATTTTGCTCCCAGATGGGAGCAAATAACATCAGAGCAGTGTACCCTCTCCATCATACGAGAGGGCTACAAGCTTCACTTTTCAGACCTTCCTCCCCACACCATGGTGAGACATTTCAATTCTCCCACATCTCTTCTCGACCTTCTAGGTCAAGCGGTAGCTACCCTTCTTGCCCAAGGGGCAATAGAAGAAGTTCCTCTTCTTCATCAAGGGTCAGGGTTCTACTCCCCCTATTTTCTCATTCCAAAGAAGACAGGGGGATACAGACCCATCTTAGATCTCAGAGAATTGAACAAATTTCTATGCAAGGAGAAGTTCAAGATGCTTTCTCTGGGCACTCTCCTTCCATACCTTCAAAGTCAGGATTGGCTTTGTTCTCTAGATCTCAAGGATGCGTACACCCATGTCCTCATCCATCCCTCTCACAGAAGATTCCTACGGTTTCTTTTCCAAGGAAAACATTACCAATACAGAGTTCTTCCTTTCGGTCTGGCCTCTGCTCCAAGAGTGTTCACCAAATGCATGGCAATAGTTGCTGCATTTCTACGAACTCTGGGAATATTTGTCTTCCCATACCTGGACGACTGGCTCATTCGAGCTCCATCTCAGTCAGAGGCCCAGAATTCCTTGGACTGCACAAGGTGCATTCTGCAGTATCTGGGACTTGTGGTAAACCTCCCAAAGTCTCAGCTCACCCCTACTCAGTCCATAGAATTCATAGGGGCCAGGTTGGATACCACTACTGCAAGGGCCTACCTTCCTCAGGCCTGTTGCCAACGTCTAGTGCAGTTAGCCTCCTAGATTCAGTCAAAGAGCCACTTAACTGCCCAGGAGATGCTACAACTGCTAGGCCACATTGCTTCCACAGTGCATGTGGTACCCTATGCTCGCCTACACATGAGAGCAGCTCAATGGACTTTGTCCACCCAGTGGACTCAAGCTTCAGGAGCTCTCTCAGACCAAATAGCAACCTCCAAACGTCTCTTTTGGTCTCTCCAATGGTGGATGTCCACTCAAAATCTGTTGCTGGGGTCCCCCTTCCAACAGTTGTTGCCCCAAGCAACCCTCACAACAGATGCCTCCCAAACAGGTTGGGGAGCTCATCTACAAGACCTCTCCACCCAAGGCACTTGGTCCCCACAGGAGACCTCTCTTCATATCAACCACTTGGAACTTCGAGCAGTATTTCTAGCTTTCAAGGTCTTTCATACCCTCCTCAGCTACAAGACGGTCCTCATTCATACGGACAATCAAGTAGCCATGTTTTACATAAACAAGCAAGGAGGAACCTGCTCTCTGTCGCTTTGCAACGAAGCTCTAAGATTATGGGCCTTCGCCAGAGAGCATCAAATCCATCTCCTGGCAGTATACCTCCCAGGAATCCAAAACTCTTGGGCAGACAGACTCAGTCGAGTTCTGCTTCCACACGAATGGTGACTGCACATGAATCAGGTACTCAGAATCTTCCAAGAATGGGGAACCCCGGACATAGACCTCTTTGCAAGTCCGTGGAATGCCAAACTTCCTGGTTCTGTTCCAGAATTCCGTGTCAGGGAGTTCAGGCCAAGGATGCCTTCCTCCTTCATTGGGGTCAAGACTTCCTGTATGCCTTTCCACCCATTCCCTTGATTCCCAAGACTCTATTCAAACTCCAGAGGGATCAAGGATCTATGATCTTCATAGCTCCACGCTGGCCACGCCAAGTGTGGTACCCTCTACTTCTCCATCTCTCCCAAGCCCCTCCCTGGACTTGGGAGCTGCTCCAGACCTCCTGTCCCAGGAGGAAGGGACTTTGTGGCACCCAAACCCCAAGTCCCTTCACCTCAGAGCTTGGTTGTTGAAGGCCTAGACCTTCAAGACTTGAATCTTTCTCAGCAAGTGAAGGATATCCTCCATGCTTCCAGAAAACCTTCCACTAGACGTTCCTATGCTTTTAAGTGGAAAAGATTTTCCATTTGGTGTGCTGAAAAGGGTCTTGACCCTCTAGCACTACCTTTAACTTCTCTGTTAGATTATCTCCTGCATCTTTTCAATGCAGGACTTAAGACAAATTCAGTAAGAGTCCATTTGAGTGCTATTGCAGCGTCCCTTAAGCCCATTAATGGACAACCTATCTCCTCTCATCCCCTCATTGCAAGATTCATGAGAGGCCTAACTTTAACTAAACCTCCCATTAGGCCTCCTCCGGTGGCATGGGACTTAAATTTGGTTCTTGGTCAGCTTATGAAGCCACCTTTTGAACCCTTAGCCACTACCTCCTTGAAATTCCTTTCCTGGAAGGTTATTTTCCTCATTGCAGTCACTTCTGCTCGCCGCATCAGTGAACTGCAGGCCTTAGTGGCTAATCCACCTTATACAAGGTTCCATCATGATAAGGTAGTCCTTAGGACAAGTCCACACTTTATGCCTAAAGTGGTCTCACCTTTTCATCTTAATCAAGAGGTATATTTACCTGTCTTTTTTTTCCAGCTCCTCATACATCCAGTGCAGAGAGGAATCTTCATACTCTGGATTGTAAAAGAGCTCTTGCTTTTTACTTACAAAGAACACAGCAACATAGAAAGTCTTCCCAGCTTTTTGTTGCTTTTGATCCTTCTCATTTGGGACTTCCAGTCTCTAAGAGAACACTGTCCAATTGGATTGCTCAGTGTATTTCTTTCGCCTACCAGAGTAAGAACCTTTCTCTGGAGAGCCATGTCACAGCTCATAATGTGAGGGCCATGGCCACCTCTATGGCTCATCTAAATTCTGTGTCCATCGACCAGATCTGTCGATCAGCCACTTGGTTCATACCTTCACAGCCCATTACTGCTTAGACAAGGGCTCCCGCCGGGATGCCTTGTTTGGTCAGGCTGTCCTCAGACACCTGTTCCATTCTTAAACAACTCCTGCCCTCCTTCCCTGGATGGATGCCTGAGATCCATAGGAGGACGCAGACCCCTTCAGGGTCTCATATCCTTGGGGATCTCCCAGGCATCTCAGCTAGGGAGTCCCCATATGTGAAGACTCATTCCTGCTTGTTCCTGGAGATAGCACAGTTACTTACCTGTAACAGGTGATCTCTGGGAACAGCAGGAATAAGTCTTCACAACCCTCCCACCTCCCCTAGGAGTTGTATCTCTTCTCTATCTATCCTTTCCTCTCTCTCTCTATTATCTCAGCTTTAAACTCGAACTGAGGAGAGTTGGTTAGGAAAGGCGGGAAGGCAGCGCGCAGGCGCTGTGGGATGCTCCCAAAAGCTTTCCTTTTTGGGAAGCTGGGGAGCGTTCCCGCGCAGGCTCTGTCGGTACCGACGTACCCATATGTGAAGACTTATTCCTGCTGTTCCCAGAGATCACCTGTTAAGGTAAGTAACTGTGCTTTATCCATCTTCTACCCATTCTTCAGATGTTTCCAAAGATGGTCAACACCACACCAGGCTAAGATAACCAAAACCTCAACAGGCTCAGCAAACCCAGCAATCGCAGGGTTTCTGATATTTTATTCACTTTTTCTGTGTGAGGTTTAGAACTTGAACTTACTTCTTTTCAACAGAAGCATCTAAAATTCATCTCATCCATGCTGAGATATCAGTTATACATTGACTCAATCCTCGGCTCTGGGCATGAATCTCTTGCTACAAGAGAAATCTATCCTTCTAGCTAAGAGCTATTAAGGACTATCATACCCCAGAGATAACGGGTTTCTCCTTTTAAAACAAAAGGAGAACTAACAACTAACAACAGGGTGAACTATACCCTTCACCTTGTCAGTTTCCTCTACGATGATATCTCATACTTTTAACTGCAAGGGGACCCTATCCCTTCAAAGACTTACTAAATTGTAAGTCTTCTCAACTCTGTATTAATTTCTATCCCTCTTAGCCCAGACATTCAGTCTCTAAGAGTACTACTAATCAACTGGAGGGCTTATCCTCTAAGCCATAGGATTTTCTTCAATACCTACTCCAGTAAGTAGTTTCCATACAGAGTTTTCTCCCCTTTTGCAGTTCATCTCCTTCCCACATATCTTTTTAAGGCAGCTTTTCGGACAGAAATTGGGTATGACTACTCCAAATTATGTCTGTCGGTCCTCTCCAACTTATAGGACCTAACTTTTATGCTGCCTTAACAGATAATTCCAAAAGAGATCCAGAACTCATTTGGACTATTTATTGTTGCAGGCATCAGGCCTGTCTTCTATTCTTAGCCACGTTCAGTTCTCTTTGGCTCCAACAGAATAGGTTAGGTTGCACACTGGCAATTCAACAGCCAGATCTAAGCAACCTACAACATGCTCTGTGCAATTCTACAACAAAGCTCTGCAACTGTGGGCCTTTGCCAGAGAGCCTCAGAGCTACTCCTAATAGGTAGCTGCCAGATAGTTAATAAGGGCTTCAGCTGGTAGACATTGCCAGTCATGCTCCTATATGACTGTTTTTTTCCTACTTTTACCATATTCCTTAAAATTTCCTTTTAAGGAAAGGTGACCAGGGTTTAAACCACGTGAAAGTGTAGAAAATTGCACAATTCCCTGGTTGTTCCACATCTCACTGGAATTTCCTCAACAGGGATGCATTTTTTTCACTGCAGTTGGTCCTTATTCACTACTTTCCTTCTAATTTCCTATACTTCATGGTAGCTTATGTTGAACAGGAGAACGCATGATACTCATCTTGCCCTCATAAAGAGGCAAATATGGTATCCCCTTATATTGCGTCTTTTTCTCCAGCTACTATTTGAAATTATAGAAGGATCCAAACTTGCTGTCTTAAGACTAAGGATCTCCTCTGCACTCATTCACGTACGTCAGGGGCTAGATCTTTTCAAGAGGTCTAATCTTATCCCTATAAGTGAAGAACATATTACCAGTTTCCACGAAACTTTCTCTAGTTCTTCCAAATTTAAACAGACAGAGATTCTCCATCAATATTCTCAAATAGGTCTTAATCCTTCTTGTTGTTACGTCAATCTCTATACAACATCTGACTTTGAAAGATTTGTCTACTGTCCATATTAATGCTGCCCCAGCATACCATAAAATTCAATGGACAATCAATTTCTATGGTAATTTACGAAATACCTTCTTTTACCGTTACCTTTTAGGTTACGTCACATCAGAAGCTCTACATATAAGGTCATCATCATAAGTGACATCACTTACAAAAGACTTTTACTGATCTTCAAGAAATTGGAGGCTCAACGCCTAGTACAAATATCTTTCTCTTTCATTGGAATAAAGGGGGTCTTAAAGACCTATCCCCTTTTTTCTGCAAAGGGTATTTCTATCTTTTCATCCAAACCAGTCAGATTATCTCCACTCTTTCCTAGGACCTTATTCTGCTCCAAGGGCAATAAGTTCAATTTTTTGGACTTTACAGAAGCTTTAGCTATTTCTGAAAAGTCCAACCTCATTGAATTCCCCCAGTACTTTCTTCTAGGGTTAGTTCTGGCCATGAGGACTTCTCATCTCTTCCTGTATTGCAAAATTATTTTTTCCCTCTACTTCACATTGGGGAATTTCTTTGAGGATAATGATCTGGCTCTCAACCACAGACCCTTATTACCCTCAAGTATTTTTGCAATATCTTTGAGTGAGATCCACATTAGAAAATTAAGACTCAACATTTTTGTAATATTTATAATTTACACAAGGACTCCCCTCTGGATACCTTTGTTTAGTTAAGCTGTTCCACAGCCACTGTTCCCTCTAAGCTGTGCGCGTGTGCGCGCGCGCACACCTCGCCAAGCGAGCGCTCATACTTTACAACAGAGCGCACAAAAATTGCAGTTCTGATTCTGATAGAAAACAACACAGACGTCTTAAAATTTAAAAGTTGTTGTGTATTCACGGTTTTCACAAGTTCTACAGTATTTTCTAGTGCAATCAATGTGGTGTACATACTGTATTCTGACGTGTAGTAAAATTTTAAAGTATATAACTCCGAGTGTCATTATTTGGCGCAAAAAAATTTAACCTTCCTTCTAAAGCTGCACAGCTGATATTTTATCCGCACACAGCCTACAGAAAATTAAAGGGAACATTGTCCACAGCACCTCTTTTTTCTTTTCTAGTTCAACTCCTACCCTCCATCCCTTGGCTGCCTGAGATTTTGAGGGATAAGCATGGCCCATCTTTAGTTTGCAACATGCTGGGGCCTCCTCCAGGCATCTTAACTTGGGAGTCCCCATATGTGAAGACTCATTCCTGCTTGTTCCTGGAGATAGCACAGTTACTCACCTGTAACAGGTGATCTCTGGGAACAGCAGGAATAAGTCTTCACAACCCACCCACCTTCCCTAGGAGTTGTATCTCTCTATCTCTTTTCCTTTCCCTCGCTCTCTCTCTCTTTGTCTCAGCTCTAAAACTCAACTGGAGAGAGGCAGTTGGGAAAGGCGATAAGGCAGCACGCAGGCGCTGTGGGATGCTCCCAAAAGCGTTCTAATTGGACGCTGGGGAGCGTTCTCGCACAGGCTCCGTCGGTACCGACGATACCCATATGTGAAGACTTATTCCTGCTGTTCCCAGAGATCACCTGTTACAGGTAAGTAACTGTGCTTTAGGCTAATAGGAAAGAAAAATTTTTAAAAGCTAAACCACGGATGTACACATTAAAACAAAACTATAAAATAATAGTGTTGCTACAAATAAAAAGAAGAGGCAGGGTACATTCTACCTATTTTTAAAACCAGCAAAACCCAAATTTAAATTATAAACCGATATGAGCTAAGTAAAGAAACAATGTAAGTCCTAAAATACACTCTGTACTAGATAAAAGATAACAAGAAAAGTATGGTGAAAAAATGTTCTTAAAAGATGCTTATATTGTTATGCCAATAAAAAAGAAGAATTCATCTTGAAAGATGTTTGTATTTTAAGGAACTATTAGGAAAACATCTATGTTGCAGCCATTTTGATGCCGAATTGTGTTGCACCCATGGTGATACAAAGTAAGCCAACCGTGTAAAGCTACAATTGTCAATAGTGTTAAAATGTGCTGTTTTGGTAAACTTTCCTTGTCTAAAACAGGTCGGGTAATGTGGTTTAGAAACCATGCTGATCTTCCCAGATTTATTTAATAAAAAAAAACTGTTGCAGAATCACTAACCACTCATCCTGATGTGATACGAACAAAAAACTCCCATCTGAACAAACGATAAAAACCTTCTGATGGAGTCGGATTAAAGCCAAAAACCTTTCAATTTTGCAAGGTATAGTTTGAAAGGAACATTTCCCTAACCACAACATTTAAGGGTATCAGTGTCTATATCCTGCAAGTGTTGGAGCTCCTTTTCCAATAGAAATGCATTAAGCTGTTTATTGGAAACATTTTCTCTAGAACCCCCATTTTGATCTGATACATTTTTGAACTCAATGTGTTTCTTTTTTCATGGACAAGCAGGAATGAAGTCCTCATGTATGGGTGACATCATCCGACAGAGTCTGTGCGGGAATGCTCCCCAGCTACTAGTTGAAGCTATCTTCCCACCTGCTGCCATGGTGCCATCTTAGATCAGTCTTTGTTTTTCCACGGAGCCCAACAGACGCGTTCCAAAGACTTTCTAACATTTTGGTAATTTTTCCCCCTCACTGGGGATTCTGTTGCCTTCAGTAGCACTTTTGTTTTCTTTTCCTGCCTGCTCATTGCAGTTTTCTATTTTCCCCTTTAATTATTTTAGTTTTGGTTGTGTTAAATTTCTTTTTAATTCCACGGCACCTCTGCCCCCTTAGGCGCTGGTGCTTTGGCGGTGGGTCATACTCTTTTTCAAGATTGAGCCGTTTGATTTTGCTGTGGCTGTTTTTCCAGCTGATATGTCCCAAAAACTGGACAGCGGGTTTAAATGTTCCCAGTGTTCAAAGACCATATCCACCACAGATGCTTGCAACTGGTGCCTTCAGTGCCTGGGACCCGATCATCAGCCCTTTTCTTGTAATTTGTGTTTACAGTTGACAAAAAGAGGATTCAAGAGTTGAGAGAAGCAGCATGAATCACTTTTTGGTGCTCACAAGTCCAATCTATCGACATAAGCATCGGCGGTACTGGTCTAAGTGGCTTCAAAGGCTGCATCAGACGCTGGTTCTCAAGCTCATTCGTTGCTGAGCACCTGTAGTGCCCTGGAGCATTGGCCATCGATCGATGTCCACCAGAGGATGAGGAAGAATTCATTTTCATTTTCATTGGCGCCCGCATGGTGACTGCGCTGAGTACAGAGTGAAGACTCTGGTGCAATGGCATCGAAGTTCATCAAGGCACGGGATCAAGAGCAATAAGGGTCTATTAGAGAACCCCTCTAAGCTGCCCCTAAGTGAGGAGAGCTCATCCTCCAGGACATCGGAGGAGCAGTGACAACCTGCTGTTAGCCGAGGCCAAGCCACCAATAACATCTTACAGATAACGGGTACATCGGTCAAGATTGCAGAGGTCCCTTAGCCTTCGGAGTCAGCAGCCATTAAGAAACACTTTCTACAGGCTCTTGAGGAATGGGTCACAGTGCTCTTGACCATGTAGCAGGCCAGTGCCTTGATGTTTGCTGCATCAACATGGGGAACCATCCAACTGATCCTTAAGATGGCTTGCCTATGGAAGAAGAACCGTCAGCACATCAAAGGGCCCTGACACAGGTGCCTGTCCAGCAGGATATTACTCTAACGTTTTGGGGTCTGATGCACCCACAAATTCTAGATGAGCATCCATGCATCATCACTTCTGAAGGGAGCCCCTGATCCGCGAGGGTCAGGAGAGGGTAGATCCAGGCAGAGACTCAGAAGTAATTTGACTTCCTCTCTGAGTTGGACTCAGAAGGCTGGGTCGCCAATGTCGAGTCTGAGTACTTCTCAGAGGAAAAGTCTCCAGAACTGCCATTGGATCCTTCTCCTCATGAGCAGTGCAAGTCCCCTCCTAAAGATAAGAGCTTCCAAGATTTTGTCAGGGATAGGTACAAGACTGTACCATTTTCTTTAGAGACTGAGGATGAGCTTAGGGCAGAGAAGTTGGAGATCCTTCAGTGCTCTTCAGCCCCTAAGAAAGTGGTGTCCGTGCCTGTGCACCACATCCTTTAGAGAGTACAGATGAGATTGTGGGAGAACCCCCCTCCAGTCAGTAGAAGGCTCGACTTCATGTATAGAGTTCAGAAGGCTCCCAGGTTTGAGAAGCCCCAGCTTCCTCACCATTCCTTGGTGGTCAAATCCACCCTTGAGATTCAGAAGTTCCAAAGCTCATTCCTCAGCATCCCCAGTGAAGGTGGCTCGGACATTGGACTCTTTTGGAAGAATATATTTTCAGAGTTCCATGCTCATGGCCCTCATGGCCTCTTACCAGCTCTACATGGGCGTTTTATTGCCTCCCCCCCCCCCAGGGTACATTACATCGATCCTCTGTATCACGAAGTAATTCAGAGAGAAATCACCGCCCTCCTGGAGGATCTTGCAATCAAGTTCATTCCATCAAAGCAAAGAGGGCAGGGATTTCCTTTCAGGTATTTTCTGATCCCCAAGAAAACAGGGGGATGCTGTCCCATCCTAGACCTCAAAGACCTGAACAAGTACCTAGTCAAGGAAAAGTTCAGAATAATTTCTCTAGGCACCCTGCTTCCTCATCTGCCAAAAGGAGATTGGCTGTGCTCTGTGGATCTGAAGGATGCATATACCCACATACAGATACATCCCACTCACAGGAGGTATCTCTAATTCGTCCTGGTGAGACAACACTTCCAGTACCGATTGTTGCCTTTTGGCATAGCCTCTGCACTACGCATCTTCAGAAAATGCTTAGCGGTAGTAGCAGCTTACCTCCTGACTCTGGGAGTGTTTGTCTTCCCCTATTTGGACGATTGGCTGATCAAGAGCGCCACTCTGGAAGGAGTTTGAGAATCAACACGATTGACCATTCGGGTGCTGAAACTACTAAGGTTTATCATAAATTACCCGAAATCCCATCTAAATCCATTCAGCAATTGGAATTCATTGGAACCCTGCTCAACTCGACTCAGACAAGAGCCTTCCTCTCGCATGACAGGCTCCACAGATTGACAGCAGTAGTGCGGGAGACTCAATTGAGTCAGCAAATCACATCTCGCAGAATGTTAACTGTACTAGGCCATATGGCCTCTAAGGTACACATAACACCCTTGGCACGTCTTCATATGCGAAGGCTCAGTGGACTCCAAGGACTCGGTGGACCCAAGCCACAGGTCGACTTGGGGATTATCTGTATGTCACTAATCCTCTCATTCAATCATTGCAGTGGTGGACAACCCATCACAATTTACTCAAAGGTCTCCTCTTCCAAATTACTCTGCCTCAAAATGTTTTGATGACAAACACATCCAAGCTGGGCTGGGGAGCTCATTTCGATGGGTTTCACATCCAGGGCATTGGTCCTTCCAAGAAAGTCTCCACCAGATCAACTTCTTGGAGTTAATAATGATAACAAACACTCTAAAAGCTTTCAGAAATCGATTGGCCAATCAAATTCTTCTGATTCAAACCAACAATCAAGTAACAATGTTGTTCATCAACAAGCAGGGAGGTAAGGGCTACTACCCCCTGTGTTGGGAAACAGGTTGCGGACGTTTGCCATTGACTGTGGGATGGACTTGAGAGTCACATACCTACCAGATAAACAAAACACTCTAGCAGGTAGTCGAGTTCTCCAGCCTTACAAATGGACACTGGACAGGTTATGGCTTGCATCTTTTGGGAGTGCGGCACCATCAATAGATCTGTTCGCTACTCCTCAGAATGCCAAAATAGATCAGTTCTGTTCCAGAATAAGGACACACAGCAGACTAGCCTCATGCTTTCCTCCTACATTGGGGGAAGGGTCTTCTGTATGCATATCCTTCAATACCTTTCATTCTAAAAGCCCTCATGAAACTCAAAACAGATGGAGGCAGGATGATTCTCATTGCTCCCTACTGGCCTAGACAATCTTGGTTTCCTCTCCTGCTACAACTTTCCGGCCAGGTGCCAGACTATGTTGCACCCCAACATCATGTTCCCTTAGCCCTCACAGCATGGACGTTGAAGGATAATTTTATCAGAGCCCAACCTGCCGGCCAGCGTGACTGATATTCTTTTGGCCTCCAGGAGGGCCTCAATGAGAAAATCCTATTCATACAAGTGGAGATGGTTTGCTGTGTGTTGTGAGGATCATGCCTTTGATCCCTTTGTCTGTCCCACACAAAAGCTGCTAGAGTATCTTCTACACCTCTCTGAGTCTGAACTTAAGTCCAACTTCGTCAAGGTTCACCTCAGTGCATTTGGAGTTTATCACCAAGGTGTAGAAAGGAAGTCCATCTCTGCACAGCTTTTAGTTGATTGCTTTATGCGGGGATTGCTTCTTGAAGACTCCCTCAGACCTCTCTTGGTATCTTGGAACCTCAGTGTGGTTCTTGCACAGCTATTCAAAGTTCCTTTTGAGCCAGTTAATTCCAGACACCTGATGTTTTTGACCTGGAAGCTTTTGTTTCTGATGACAGTCACTTTAGCATGCAGTAGTTCATCCACCTTGCACAAAATTCATAAGAACATAAGAAATGCCATATTGGGTCAGACCAAGGTTCATCAAGCCCCCAGTATCCTGTTTCCAACAGTGGCCAATCCAGGTCACATGTACCTGGCAGGTTCCCAGAAAGGTACACGGGTTCCACAGTGCTCGTCCTGAGGTAAGCAGTGGATTTCCTGGGTCCTTTAATAATGGTTTATGGACCTTTCCTCCAGGAACTTGTCCAAACCTTTTTAAACCCAACTACACTAACAGCTTTTATTATATCCTCCGGTAACGAATTCCAGAGTTTGATTACGCGTTGAGTAAAAATAAATTCTCTTATTAGTCTTAAATGGGTTACATTGTAGCTTCATTGTGTGTCCTCTAGTCCTTTACTTTTTGATGGTGTGAACAACCAACCTATGTTAACCCGTTCCACTCCATTTCATTAATTTATAGACCTCTGTCATATCTCCCCTCAACCGTCTCTTTTCCAAGTTGAAGAGCCGTAACCTTTTAAGCCTTTCCTCATAGGGGTACACTTCCATCCCCTTTACTATTTTGGTGGCTCTTCTCTGTATCTTTTCTAATTCTGCTATTTCCTTTTTAAGATATGGTGATCAGAATTGCACACAATATTCAAGGTGTGGTCGCACCATGGAATGATAGAGGCATTATAATATCTTTGATTTTATTCTCCATTCCTTTCCTTATGATTCCTAGCATTCTATTTGCTTTCTTGGCTGCCACTGGACACTGGGCAGAAGGTTTCAATGTATTCCTCCTCCTCTTTAATCCCTAGCTGGAATTTGGAGAGAAAGTTGTCCTCTCAGCCAATATGCTGCTGTAGGTGCTGCTGGATTCTGTGTGTTGCTCGCAATATGCTTCCAACCTTAGTGATCAGTGGCATCATTTCTGGCCTCATTGATTCAGTCTTTGGTTCCTTAGGTCTTCCTCGATGTGTTTGAGCCACATTTTCTCCAGTGGACAGGTCGTCTCGCCAGAGGAGTTTGTATGGCAGCCGACTGGTGTTCATTCTGCAAATGTGGCCAACTAGCACAGTCTGCGTTTTTGCATTTGTTTTTGACTGAGGATTGATAGTCACACCTTATCTGAAGGAGCATTCCAAAGGGGCAGGTCTGCCGCTTTGGAGCCCCCTTGGAGAACTTTGGATCCGGGAGTTTCTGTCTGATGGGTAAGAGGAAGAAGAAGCTTGTGCTTTTGCCCGAGAAGAAAGTTACAATGGTAACCAGTCCTATGGATCGGCATGTGGTTAGCTCTTCCTCTTTTCTCCTATCACCCCAAGTTCTGTTATGGACTCCTTTAACCCGCCTTTGGGTGAAGATACCACACCATACCGTTCCAGTTACGAGGTTTGTTTGAAAGATGGGGTTCCTCTGATTGTAGAGCATTCTCCGTCTGCCTCTGTTCCTGTCTCTGCTCGGATGGACTCAACAAGGGAGACTGTGGAGCATTCTGTTTCTACTTGGCTTCCAGTTCAATGAGAGGTATATTTTCCTTCCTTTGATAAGCCTGTCTGTAGTTCGTTGTCTACCGGAGATCTTACTTTGAAGTATATTTTCCTGGCTGTTACACGTATGGAGGCTTCCTTAGGTTCTACTCTTAAGTCCTTGTCAGAGTTTACCATTGACTGCTGCAAAAATGACTGAATAAAAGACTGTTGGACATTAATGATTATTTAGTTAAATCAGAGTCTACTATTTCTTTGTTGCATGCTTCTTCAGTATCTGCAGTGAAGGATAGTTTGGCTTGTTGTCATCTTGAGGCACTAGAAAATGCCCAACGGTCCTGTAATTTGAGATTTTTAAATTTTCCTTGTACACATCTTTCTCCTATTATATCTCCTTCAAATATATTTGGGGTTTTGGTTTTGCACAGCGTGATATTATAAGAATCTCAAATACATTTATGTTAAGAAAGATAAAATATATTCCTGCTGTAGATACCTCAAATTTTGATCAGTTATTACTGGTAGACACACTAGATATCACATTTTTTGGAAAGTTTAATAGTTTCCTTTTGTTCCCTTTTGGATGGTGATCAAATTTTGCGATTGTTTTTTCAGAAAAAATGTTTGACCTTTTGTGGACAATATATAAATATTTTTCTCCAGGACCAAGCAGGAAGTCAGTCCTCACTTATGGGTGACGTCGGCGCCGACGGAGCCCTCGCGGAGCAATTTTCCCCAGCTTTCAAAGAAAGCCTTTGGGAATTGCAGCGCGCATGCGCGGTCGTCTTCCCGCCCGAAGGTGCCATCTTAGCCAGTCTTCTTTTTTCCGCGGAGCCCTACAGACGTACCCGTCGTGTCCCCGCGAAAAAGTTGATTTTCTTCTTTATTTTATCCTTTTTCTTTCGGTTCGACGCCGATCGTTTTCCTGCCCGGACTCGCGACGCCGGTCTCGAGTCCTCTTACGTTTTTTCAGTTTTTCTGACTTAGTCAGCTTTCGTTTTCGTTTTCCCTGGCAGCCCGGTCCTTTGACCTCGCAGGGGCCCTTTTTCCCCCGATGGCTGCCAGTGGGTTTAAGCGGTGTGGTCGGTGTGACCGAAATATGTCACTAACCGACACACACGACTTTTGCCTCCGCTGCCTGGGCCCGGATCATGAGGAACTGATCTGTGGGCCCTGCAGCAAACTGTCCTCGAAGGCGTTGAGAAGTCGGCGGCATCAGCGTGAGAGAATCTTCGCTGACCCCAGCCGTACCCGGACCTCGTCGGAGGCCTCCGTGTCGAAAGGCTCCAGCTCGGACCGTCGCCGGAGCTCCTCCGACCGGGGTTCTCCCTCCGGGGACCATCGTCGGAAGGAAAAACCCGCGAGGGCGGCGTCGGTGGACGCTCCTGGCTCCGCGAGGGCCAGGTCGCATAGCCCCGACAGCCGCCCCGGGTCCTTGGAGAAGGAACACATCCCGAAGCGACCTCGCCTGGAGTCGGAGATGCCTGCCCGGGTAAGTCCTGTGGTCCTTCTGGACTCGCCTCCGCGACAGCCGACGTTGGGCCCGACGCCGTCGGGGCCCGAGTCGGGGGCTGCTGGGTCACCTGAGCTCGGACTCAGGTTGACGGCCTTGGAGAGCAGACTGTCTGCCTTCATGGACCAGCAGCGGGCACTGCTCGCTGGCTTCGCTGGCGTCGCTGCCCCGACCGCCGGGACGTCGACGTCCAAGTCGACCCCGGAGACCGAGCCGATCCTCGAGTCGATGAGAACTCGAGTCGATCCTCGGTCGAGGTCGCCCTCGGCCTCCCGTTCGGGACCGAGGTCGCCGACGCCGACTCCCTCGGCGTCGGGGCGGCTGGCGCCGCACCCTGCCCGGGCTGACCCCACCGAGTCCTCGTCGGAGTCGGTCTGGGAGTCTGAGGAGGAAGAGTCACCTGATTCTTTCCGGACTCGGTGTGTCCCATCGGACTCGCCGGAGTCCGAGCCTCGGAAGCAGTCCCCCCCGGAGGATGCCCGGTTCTCGGACTTCGTTAGGGATATGGCCAAGGCTTTGGCCTTCCCTGCGGATCCCGAGGAGGAGCCTCGAGCCGAAGAGCTCGACGCCCTCCAGTATGACTCTCCCGCGAGGGAACACTTTACTGTGCCGGTTCCTCCTATGCTGGAACGACTACTCTTCCGCATGTGGGAGAGTCCGGCCTCCTCGCCGGTCCTGAGCAAGCGGGTCGATTCTATCTATCGGGTCCGCAAGAGCCCTGGCTTTCAAAAGGCACAGCTGCCACACCATTCCATAGTAGTGGAATCGGCCATGCATCGTCTTAAGAGCCAGAAGATGCACTCCTCGGTGCCTCCTGGAAGGGAGGCCCGTAACCTGGATGGCCTTGGCAAGAAGTGCTTCCAGGGCTCTATGCTCGCCTGTCGTGTCCAGACTTACCAGCTATACATGGGCATGTATCTCAGGGATCTGGCTAAAGAGCTAGCCGGATTCTCCGCTGGTCTCTCCGAGGAGCCCTTGCGGAGGTTCCTAGCCTTGTCCACGGGCATTCGGGAATGCTCAAAGTTCATGTCCCGAGCAGACTATGATGGCTTTGAAGCCTCGGCTCGAGTAGCCGCAGCCGGCATCGGTGCCCGCCGACAGGCTTGGCTTCAGTCGTCCGACCTTGAGCCCTGGGTACAGGACAAGTTGGTCGATGTCCCCTGCCGAGGCGAAAACCTCTTTGGCAAGCCCATGGCGGAAAAGGCTGCACAAATTGAGACTGAGACTCTCACCAGGACCAGGCTTTCTAGGAAGACCTCCGCCCCTTCCCAGAAAAAGAAGGGCTCGGGGAAAAAGTCCTTTTACCCGAGGAAGGCGGCTGCCTACAAACAATACCCCCATTATCAGGCCCCTGCAGCTCCCCAACAGGGCCAGCAGGCCAAGGGACGGGGTAACGGGTCCCGTAGGCAGCAAGCCCCCAAGCCTGCACCACCAGCCCCTGCTCAGCAGGGTGGGGGTTTTTGACTCGCTCAGCATAGCCTCTCCCCCCCCGCTGGTCCCCCCCAGCACCGGAGGCCGGCTGGTTCACTTCGCCCACAGGTGGTCCAGCATCACCGCAGATGCCTGGGTGCTTCAGGTCGTGCGAGAAGGCTACCTTCTCCACTTCCATCAGGTCCCTCCCTCCTATTTTCCGGGAGAGCCCCCGCACCCCCCTCTGCACAGGGAGTTGCTCCTTCAGGAGTTAGCAGGTCTTCTGCAGGAACAGGCGGTGGAACCGGTGCCACACCACCTGAGAGGTCAAGGCTTCTATTCAAGGTATTTTCTGATACCAAAGAGAACAGGGGGCCTCAGACCCATCCTGGACATGCGCAACCTCAACAAGTTCCTTGTGCGGGAGAAGTTCAAAATGCTTACCCTTGGAATCCTTCTGCCCTACCTCCAGCAGGGAGATTGGCTATGCTCCTTGGATCTAAAGGATGCCTACACGCTCATCCTCATCCACCCAAGCCACCGCCAATACCTAAGGTTTGTGGTGGCAGGAAATCATTACCAGTACAGAGTACTGCCCTTTGGCCTGTCCTCCGCACCGCGAGTCTTCACAAAATGTCTCGCGGTCGTGGCGGCCCATCTCCGGCTTCACGGCCTCTATGTCTTTCCGTACCTCGACGACTGGCTCATCAGAGCAGCGTCCGCTCAGGAGGTCACCGACGCCACGTGCCGTACGGTGACTCTGCTGCAGCACTTGGGCTTTGTCATAAACTTCGCAAAGTCCACTTTGCTCCCCTCACAGGATCTCGAGTTCATCGGCGCAAGGCTGCACACTCCTCAGGCGCGAGCGTATCTACCGCTCGACAGGGCTCAGCGGCTCATGGACCTAGCCGACCGCTTTCGCAGCCAGCCCCTGGTCTCCGCCAGGCGCTTCCTGAGACTGCTCGGCCATATGGCTTCCACCGTCCATGTGACCCCCAATGCCCGCCTGAATATGCGGTCTGCTCAATGGTGTCTCCGCCGGCAGTGGCGACAAGCCACGGGCGGCCTCGCAGACCTAGTGCGCGTTTCCGAGCCGCTGATCTCGTCTCTCCGGTGGTGGCTCCGGCAGCCGAACCTGATATTCGGTATGCCTTTCCAGTCACCTCAGCCGACCCGGGTGCTGACCACCGATGCATCCCTCCTGGGCTGGGGAGCGCATTGCCAAGAGGCGCGTACTCAGGGCCTCTGGACCACGTGGGAGTCTGCTCAGCAGATCAACTTCCTGGAGCTCCGGGCGATCCGCCTAGCTCTCAAGGCCTTCTCCCACCTGACTTCCCAACAGTCCATCCTTGTCCAGACGGACAATCAAGTTGCCATGTTCTACGTGAACAAACAGGGGGCACGGGCTCCTTTCTCCTCTGCCGGGAGGCTCAGAAGCTCTGCTCTTGGGCCGTCAGTCACGGCATTCTCCTCAAGGCAGTTTATCTCCCGGGCCAAGACAATTGCCTTGCGGACAAACTCAGCAGGGTCCTCCAGCCGCACGAGTGGCGTCTGGATCCCTTGGTAGTTCAGAAGCTCTTCCTCAAGTGGGGCCTCCCCACGATGGATCTCTTTGCCAGTCCTCGCAACCGGCAGCTTCCTCGCTTCTGCTCTCGTCAGCCACACCCCCTTCGGGTTGCGGCGGACGCCTTTCTGATCTCATGGTCGGGGAGCCTTCTGTACGCTTTCCCTCCCATCCCGCTGGTCTCTCGGACTCTTTTCAAGGTTCTCCGAGACAAAGCCTTTTTGATCCTGGTGGCCCCTCGCTGGCCCAGACAGCCGTGGTTTCCGCTCCTGCTGCAACTGGCGGTGGAGGGTCCGATCCCTCTGGGGGTACAACCGGATCTCCTCACTCAGGATCAGGGGTCCCTACTGCACCCCAACCTCCGGTCTCTCAACCTCATGGCCTGGCTGCTGAGAGGGTAGTCCTTGCTCCCCTTCTCCTGCCGGCGGAGGTGGAGGAGGTCGTCCTGGCTTCGCGACGCCCTTCTACCCGCAAATGCTACGCCCTTAAATGGCGTCGCTTTGCAGTCTGGTGTACCCAACAGTCGCAGGATCCCTTCTCCTGCCCGGTGTCGGTGATCTTGCAGTACTTGCTGCACCTCTCTAATCTGGGACTTAAGTCCAACTCCGTCAAAGTTCACCTCAGTGCTCTTTCGGCACATCATGTGCCGGTGGACGGTAGACCTCTCTCCAGCGACCCTCTCGTAGCGAGGTTTCTCCGAGGTCTTCTTCTACTTAAACCACCTCTGCGCCCGCCAGCGCCGGACTGGGACCTGAATGTGGTTTTGCAGCGGATCACCTGTCCGCCTTTTGAACCTATGGCTACATGTTCTCTCCGTTTTCTGTCTTGGAAAACACTGTTCTTGATAGCCCTCACTTCCGCTAGGCGCGTAAGTGAATTGCAGGCCCTCGTGTCTGATCCCCCCTACACTCGGTTCTACAAGAATAGGGTAGTCCTACGGACTCACCCAAAGTTTCTGCCTAAAGTGGTCTCCCCTTTTCACATCAATCAGGAGGTGGTACTTCCAACCTTCTTTCCCAGACCACACTCCAGCCGAGCTGAGACGGTCCTCCATACCCTGGACTGTAGAAGGGCATTGAACTTCTACCTTGACCGTACGCGGGAGCACCGGAAAGCTGCTCAGCTTTTTGTGTCTTTTGACCCCAATAAATTGGGACTCCCGGTCTCCAAGCGTACTCTGTCCATCTGGGTTGCGGACTGTATCTCTTGGGCTTATGGGGCAGCCGGACTCGCCTTAGAAAGTCGAGTCACGGCTCATTGCGTTCGGGCAAAGGCCACGTCAGTGGCTTACCTCCGCTCTGTTCCGCTGGCAGACATCTGCCGGGCCGCTACTTGGTCTTCGAGCCAGACTTTTGCGGTCCATTACTGTCTCGAGAGGGAGTCCCGTAGGGACAGTGCTTTCGGACAGGCAGTCCTCCGTAATCTCTTTGAGGTCTGAGCAACTCCTACCCTCCATCCCGGATGTGGGCTACCGGTGGGTGATAATTCAGCGAAGATTCTATCCTTCTGTGCTGCTGAGCTAGAGGGAGCTCATTTTTGTGCTTAGGGTCTCCGGTAGCCTTGAGCTTGGGAGTCCCATAAGTGAGGACTGACTTCCTGCTTGGTCCTGGAGAAAGCGTAGTTACTCACCTGTAACAGGTGTTCTCCAGGAGCAGCAGGAATCAGTCCTCACTACCCTCCCTCCTCCCCTTGGAGTTGCAATCGTCTGCTTATGTTCTTTTTGCAACTTTTTATGCTGTCTTTTTTAGCTATGTCATCTGACTGGCTAAGATGGCACCTTCGGGCGGGAAGACGACCGCGCATGCGCGCTGCAATTCCCAAAGGCTTTCTTTGAAAGCTGGGGAAAATTGCTCCGCGAGGGCTCCGTCGGCGCCGACGTCACCCATAAGTGAGGACTGATTCCTGCTGCTCCTGGAGAACACCTGTTACAGGTGAGTAACTACGCTATCTCCAGGAACAAGCAGGAATGTAGTCCTCACATATGGGTATCATCGGTACAGACAGAGTCTGCGCGGGAACGCTCCCCAGCATCCAATTAGGAAGCTTTTGGGAGCATCCCACAGCGCCTGCATGCTGCCTTCCCGCCTTTCCCAACTGCCTTTCTCCAGTTCTTCATTTTCCGTGGAGCCAGCAGGTTGTGTTCCTGTCACTGCAGAAAATTATTATTCTTTTTTGTGGTCGCATCTGCCTTCCTCGACACTATACCGGTACCGCCGGTGGTTCTTTCTTTAAAAAAAAAAAAAAAAAAAAAAAATATATATATAGTATTCTTTTTTTTCCCCCAAACTTTTCTTTCCAGGTGCACGCGCCATTTTGGGCCTTAGGCCCAAAATTTCCTCCACTATGGAGAAACCCACCTCGGGTTTTAGAAAATGCACCAAGTGTGGCGGTACCGTCACTGACACCCACGAGTGGTGTCTTAAATGTTTAGGTCCTGACCACTCCATCTCAGAGTGCATGGCTTGTGCCATGATGTCCAAAAGGGGTCGACAGAACCAAGCTGCCAAGCTCAGTGCCCTTTTTCCCTCCGATGCAGCTTCGGTGGCATCGACATCTTCCAGGGCTTCGTCTTCCTCCCATGGATCTCAGGTAACTAAACATAAGTCCAGACGGTCCTCAAAGGGTAGATCTCCTTCCAAGCACCGACATGCCTCTGGCGTTGCCCTTGAGGGTTCCATACTGGCAAAATTGCCCCGGTGGAAGGCTTCGGCTTACAAAGCATTATTGGGGATCCAGGATGTTCTTGAGGCCTCGACCTCAGCAGAACTACTGGTGCCATGCTCTGGGGTACCGGCTGCTTCCGGTACCGACACTCAGGCATCGGCAGCGTCGATAGACCAGAGGTTCCTGGCTATTGAATGCAGTCTGGCTGCTCTCCTTGCGGCATCGATGCCCTCGGAACTGCGTCAGATGATTCAACAGGTACCGGCACCGATGTCGGTACCGGTACCGATAGCATCGAAATCGGCTTTGCCGGCACCCAGTCATGCGATGCCTTCTATTGCCGATATACCGGTACCGATTATCCCCGGTACCGACTTCGGTTGGTATGGGTATCGGACTCTTCAAGAATATCCAGACAGACGGTACTTCGAATCCTCGGAGGACTCCGAGGATTCTGATAGCTCTGCCGGTATCGGCATACTTCTCCCGGAGGAGCCTTCCTTCTCCTAAACATAGGATGTCTCCTCCAGAAGATATCTCCTGTCAAGATTTCATCAGGGAGGTGGCTCGTGGGTTGTCCATGACTGTGACTCCTGAAAGAGAGCCCAGAGTTAAAGAGTTGGAGATTTTACAATATCCCAAAGCTCCTAAGGAGGCAGCTACCTTACCTATCCATGAGATTTTACATGATCTCATGTTGAGAATGTGGGAGACACCTCTTACCACCTCTCCTCACTCTCACAGACTGGATACCATGTATCGAGTCCCTCCTTGTCCTGGCTTCCAGAAAACTCAGCTTCCCCACCACTCCATTGTTGTGGAGTCAGCTATGAGAAGGATCAAGAGTGTAAAGAGGCATGCCTCTAATCCTCCAGGACATGAGTGTAAAAGCTTGGATGCCTTTGGTCGTCATACTTTCCAGGCTTCCATGCTTTCTGCCAGAATCAGTTCCTATATTTTATATATGGGAATGTTCCTTAAAGAAGTCACAGGAGATTTAGAGGTTTTTAGCCCTCTTCTTCCTGAGGACAAAAGGCAGGATTTTCTCACACTGGTTAAACATGCTCAGGATGTTTCTAAGTTTGTCAATCGTGCAGCTTTTGACTGTTTTGAGTGTATAAGCAGAACCTCTGCCATTGCCATAGGTGCACGTAGAATTTCCTGGCTCCAGGCATCTGATTTGGAGCTCTGGGTGCAGGACAAACTGGGCAATATCCCTTGTACAGGTGAGAATCTATTTGGCAAGAATTGGCAAGAGAGAGCCAATGAGTTGGATGCTGACTTTGGATAGATTATCCAAAGCCACAGCTGATCCTGCAAGAAAGAAATCTTTCAAGAAACCATTCTTCTCAAAAAAGAAGAGGTTTTATCCCTCTTATTCCCAGCAGGGACGTTCTGCAGGTCAGCCTGCTCGAAAGAGTCAGCAACCACCTAAACAAAGGAAAGCAAAGACTGCTAAGCCTCAACCGTCTCAGCAGTCTCAGCCTCCACAAGGCCTTTGACTTTCATCTAGAGAACTTAGCCTTCCTGGCTCTCAATGGACCAGAGCCTTCCACTATTCCAGGAAGGTTATGTCACTTTGCCACCAGATGGGGGCAGATAACAGCAGAGCATTGGACACTCTCCATTATAAGAGAGGGGTACAAGCTGCACTTTCTGTGCATGCCCCCTCCCACAATGGTAAGACAGTTCAATTCTCAGACCTCTCTCATCAACCTGTTAAATCAAGAGGTCACTATGCTTCTTGACCAAGGGGCAATAGAAGAAGTACCCATTCATCAACAGGGTACAGGGTTTTACTCCCCCTATTTCCTTATCCCAAAGAAAACAGGGGGATACAGACCTAATTTAGACCTGAGAGAGTTGAACAAATTCCTGTTCAAAGAGAAATTCAAGATGATCTCTCTAGGAACTCTGCTGCCATACCTTCAGAGTCAGGATTGGCTTTGTTCTCTAGATCTCAAGGATGCGTACACCCATGTTCTCATCCATCCAACTCACAGAAAGTTCCTACAGTTCCTTTTCCAAGGAAAGCACTACCAATACAGGGTGCTTCCTTTTGGCCTGGCCTCAGCACCAAGAATGTTCACGAAATGCATGGCTGTAGTAGCAGCATTTCTCCGCACTCTAGGGATATTCGTCTTCCCCTACTTAGACGACTGGCTCATTCGAGCCCCATCAGAGTCAGAGGCCAGGACTTCCCTATCTTGCACAATGCGTATCCTTCAGTATTTGGGTCTAGTCATAAACATCCCAAAATCCAGTCTAACTCCCACTCAGTCTCTAGAGTTCATAGGAGCTTTGCTGGATACCAGAAAAGCAAGGGCCTATCTTCTCCAGGCCCCTTGTCGTCGCATGATGCAGTTAGCTTCCCAAGCAGTGCTAAAGCCTCATCTCACTGCCTGAGAAATGCTACAACTACTAGGCCACATGGCATCTACAGTGCATGTGGTTCCTTATCCTCGCCTCCATATGAGAGCAGCCCAGTGGACTTTATCCACTCAATTGACCCAGGCTTCAGGGTACCTGTCAGACAAAATAATAAACACAACTCGCCTTATTTTGTCCCTCCCATGGTGGCAGTCCACTCAGAACCTGTTGCTGGACAACCCTTACCCCAGGCAACTCTCACAACAGATGCTTCACCAGTGGGTTGGGGAGCTCATCTGCAAGACCTCTCCACCCAAGGCACCTGGACTCCACAGGAGACTCATCTACATATCAATCTCTTAGAGCTCAGAGCAATCTTCCTTGCTCTTCGAGTGTTCCACACCCTGCTCAGCTACAAGACAGTCCTCATTCATACAGACAATCAAGTAGCCATGTTCTGTGTGAACAAGCAGGGAGGAACAGGCTCTCTGTCGCTTTGCAACGAAGCTTTGTGACTATGGGCCCTCGCCAGAGAGCATCAGATTCATCTCCTGGCAGTGTATCTTCGAGGCATACAAAACTCTTGGGCAGACAGACTCAGTCGAGTTCTGCTTCCACACGAATGGTCTCTGCATGCAGACCAGGTGGCCAAGATTTTTCAAATTTGGGGAACCCCGGACATAGACCTCTTTGCAAGTCCATTGAAAGCCAAACTTCCCCAGTTCTGTTCCAGAATTCCGGCTCAGGGCTCTCAGGCCAGGGATGCTTTCCTCCTTCACTGGGATCAAGACTTTCTTTATGCCTTTCCACCCATTCCCCTAATTCCCAAAACCCTGTTCAAGCTTTAGAGAGACAGAGGCCGTATGATTCTCATAGCTCCACATTGGCCGCGGCAAGTGTGGTACCCTCTGCTTCTACAACTCTATCAAGCTCCCTCCCTGGAGTTAGGATCTGCTCCAGATCTCCTGTCTCAGGACGACGGAATGTTATGGCATCCCAATCCCCTGTCTCTGCATCTCGGGGCTTGGTTGCTGAAGGCCTAGATCTTCATGATAACCTCCTTCAGCAAGTAAAGGATATCCTTTATGCTTCTAGGAAACCTTCCACAAGACGCTCTTATGCTTTCAAGTGGAAAAGGTTTACCATATGGTGTTCGCAGAAGGGTCTTAACCCTCTTGCAATACCTATGGAATCATTACTGGAGTATCTCCTTCATTTATCCAATGCAGGACTTAAAACTAACTCAGTAAGAGTCCATTTGAGTGCTATTGCAGCTTCTTTCAAACCTCTAAATGGACAACCTATCTCCTCCCATCCTCTTATAGCAAGATTTATGAGAGACCTTCTTCTGACTAAGCCTCCCATTAGGCCACCACCGGTGGCATGGGATTTAAACCTGGTTCTTGGTCAGCTCGTTTAGCCGCCTTTTGAACCCTTAGTTACTACCTCATTGAAATTCCTTTCTTGGAAAGTTATCTTTCTCATTGCAATCACATCAGCACGCCGCATCAGTGAGTTGCAAGCACTGGTAGCTGATCCACCTTATACAAGGTTCCATCATGACAAGGTAGTCTTTAGGACTCATGCACACTTTATGCCAAAGGTGGGCTCGCCTTTTCATTTAAACCAAGCGGTCTACTTGCCTGTGTTTTTTCCAAGGCCTCATGCATCTAATGCAGAAAGGAATCTTCATACTTTGGACTGTAAAAGTGCTTTAGCCTTTTACTTGCAAAGAACACAGCAACATAGAAAGACCTCTCAACTCTTTGTTGCTTTTGATCCTTCTCATTTGGGACTTCAGGTCTCCAAGAGAACACTGTCCAACTGGATTGCACAGTGTATTTCCTTTGCCTATCAGAGTAAGAATCTTCCTCTGGAGGGCCATGTCACAGCTCACAATGTGAGAGCCATGGCAGCTTCAGTGGCTCATCTGCACTCTGTGTCTATCGATGACATCTGTCAAGCAGCCACTTGGGCCTCGGTTCATACCTTCACAGCCCATTACTACTTAGACAAGGACTCCCGCCTGGATTTCTTGTTTGGTCAGGCTCTCTTCAACACCTGTTCCATACCTAATCAACTCTTACCCACTATCCCTGGTTGGATGCCAGAGATCTATGGGGGGAAGTGGAGCCCTTTCACAGGGGCACACAACTTCTCTGGTCTCTCCCTGGCATCTAAAGCTAGGGAGTCCCCATATGTGAAGACTACATTCCTGCTTGTTCCTGGAGATAACATAGTTACTCACCTGTAACAGGTGATCTCCGGGAACAGCAGGAATTTAGTCTTCACAACCCACCTACCTCCCCTAGGAGTTGTATCCCTCTCTCTCTCTCTCTTTCCCTCTCTCTCTCTCTCTTTGTCTCAGCTTTAAACTCAACTGGAGAGAGGCAGTTGGGAAATGCGGGAAGGCAGCACGCAGGCGCTGTGGGATGCTCCCAAAAGCTTCCTAATTGGACGCTGGGGAGCGTTCCCCCGCAGGCTCCGTCGGTACCGACGATACCCATATGTGAAGACTAAAATCTCCAGGAACAAGCAGGAATAAGTCCTCACATATGGGTACGTCAGTACCGACGGAGCCTGAGCGGGAAAGCTCCCCAGCTTCCCAGAAGGAAGCTTTTGGGGCCTCCCACTGCACATGCACGCTGCCTTCCCGCCTTCCTGACCAGCTCTCCTCAGTTTCTCTTTTTCCGCGGAGCCAGCAGGTCGTGTTCCTGTCACCGCTGAAGAAATTCTTATTTTAGTTTGTTTCTTTAGACCGCGTACCTGCCTTCCCCATACCGAAACCGGTACCGCCGGTCTCTCTTTTCTTTTCTTTACAAAAAAAAAAACCAAAAAACTTTTATTTAGCAACTTGGTGACTTCGGTTAGGCCTCAGGCCTACACAAATTCTCCTCATGGAGAAACCAGCCCCTGGACAGACACCCATGACTGGTGTCTTAAATGTTTGGGACCTGACCACTCCATTCCGGACTGCCCATCCTGCTCCCAGATGTCTAAACGTGGTTTGCAGAACCGGGCCAACAAATTCCATGTGCTGTTTGCTTCAGATAATCCAGCATCACAGTCATCCAGGTCTTCCTCTCCGGATGGATCTCAGGTAACCAAACCTTCTTCGGGCAGGTCCTCAAAGAGCAAATCTCCTTCAAAGTATCGAGAGGCTCTCACTTTTGAATCTGAGGATCCTGTCCCAGACAAACAACCCCGGCGGGAAGCTCTGGCTTCCAAAGCACTCTATGGGGTTACAGGTTGACATCGATGGCACTGCCTCGACTGATCACCTGTTAGACTGCTCTGGGGTACCGGCCCATGCCGGTACCGACATCCAGGCAGCAGTGGCGTCTATGGGCAATACTGTCCAGACCATGCAGCAGAAGACACAAGAGGCAGGAGACGTTGGATGAACTAATGAGTCTTTTATTGGTAAGGACCCCAACGCGTTTCGGCAACACCTTCCTCAGGGGAATTAACACTTAAACAAACAATGAAAACAAGGACAAAATTAAAATCACTATAACATCTAACAATTAAAACCAATTGGCATGATATCAAATGTATAACGGCAACCATCATATATAAATCAAATATAATATTATGTATAAAAAATAAATAAAATACAAACTGAACTGTACAACACGAACAAAACGTAGGGCTGAAAGCAGAGCACAGGCAACTCATATATATAAGTTATAAACTTAACTAAAATAATGGAACACAAATACTACCTTTATATCTAATATAAATAACATATAGAAACGTGCACATTTTCTATAATAAAGAGACAAAGAGAGATTTGAATACAATACTTATTATTTACTTCTAATCATAAACTAAACCTAATACATTAAGGGATAAAGAAGTCAACAGACATGATCAAAATAAAACAACATGGTATAATATTGTATAGATAAATTATAATCATGAAAAATTAGTGAAAAATGCAGCTTGAATGATCATAAAAGAACACTAAACATCATAAAATAGGTAAACATAAAAAATAATAGATAAAAACTGAATAATGGAAACCCAAAGATACAAAAAATTATTGGCAAAACATTGAAAAAAGTGAATAAGTCCTAATTGGAACATGGCCAAAACGATTCATCAATGAACGAACAAATAGATTAAATATGTTAAGGGTGATGACTACAATCTCAAATTGATCTCTAAGGATTATCTTGTATATTTCAAACTAATGATGTAAAATACTCCAATTTAGAGTGTTCAAAAACACTTTAGTAAAAGTGAAATAAGATCGAAAAAAATGATGAAAAAAATGAATGTGCCAAACAGCACAAATGGGTGACTGAGCTGAACAAAACTTCAAATTTCAAAACCAAAATCACAACCGACTGCCGAGTTATGTGAAGATAGATATATAAATGTGTGCAAAAGACCACTTAAAATGTATACCATATCATTCAGGTGCTTAATTAAGGCAATGCTTGCGATATCTATTCCTTTAGTTGAATCGGCAGTACTGAACAAAAACACTTCTAACATGAATGAAATAAAATTGAGAAAGATAAATGTGCCAAAGCAGCACAAATAAGTGACTGAGCTGAGCAAAACTACAAATGTCTTTTTTTAAAAAATTATCATTTAAAACTACAAAGATTATTTAAAACCAGAAGCACAATTGACTGCCGAATTGTATGAGGATAGATATGTAAATGTGTGCAACAGCCGCATAAATGTATTCCTACCGTTCAAGTGCTTAATGACAGCACTGCTTGCAGTATCTATTCTTTAAGTTGAATCGGCAGAGTTAAACGAACCCGTTTATTCTATAGCTGTATGTGAAAGTAAAATATAGAAACATGTTATACACTAGATAGATAACAAATATTACCCCAGAATGTAAGATGTATGCAAAAAGGAACCGAAGAAAAGAACATCGTAGTGTACTCACAAACTCAGTCGATCAATTTGAGTAACGTTGTGAGCACAATCTTTAAGTCAAAATAACAGGAGCTCGTCCTGCACACCGCACATCAAAGGGAGTTGAAAAGAAAAACTGCCCGACGGAACGACTTAAAAACGCCAATTTTGGCGCCAAAATTAAGGTAACCTGATCCTAGGGGCGGAGTTATAATTACCTAACTAATGTAGCTACAAGTGTAGAAAAAACTCTGCAGTGAAGAACGGAAAACCAGGGAGAAGGAGAGATTGCTCACCATATCGTTGCTACCTAATCTGCATCTCTTACTCAAGTGCTGCATTACAGTTGAAGAACAAATGAAAAAATTATATATTAAATTATGGTTCTGTCTTAAAATTTGCTGTGGTGTAAAAATAAAATTAAACTCTACTTATAACCAGAAAAAAACTTTTATCAAGAAACAAATCACTATAAATTGTCTCAAATAAAAAACCTTGTGTGGGAAAATAAATAAGCGCTAACCGGTGTGACACCAAAGCAACACTCAAAAATAATAAAATAATAAAAATATTAAAAATAGTATACTGATAATAAATAACTGTGAACTATTAAAAATAATAATGATAATAATAATAATAAAATAAAATAAATAGTAAAAATGAAACAAAACGAATAACATGTAAATTTGATGGCATACAAAGTAATAAATAGTAATTAATTAATAATTATAACAATGTTAGATGTTATAGTGATTTTAATTTTGTCCTTGTTTTCATTGTTTGTTTAAGTGTTAATTCCCCTGAGGAAGGCGTTGCCGAAACGCGTTGGGGTCCTTACCAATAAAAGACTCATTAGTTCATCCAACGTCTCCTGCCTCTTGTGTCTTTTGGTGTTGCCTGCAGGAGGCCTGCTCCTCCTTGTGTTTTCAGACCATGCAGCAGGCCATTCTGGCTTTCATTAAAGCTGCAACGCCCTCGGTACCGCATCTAGTGGTTCCGGGTCCGGTTCCGGTACTGTCTTCCATACCAGAACCGAGACCATCATCTTCCAAACGCAGATCGATTCCGCATGCCGGATCCGGGTTTTCACCCGATACCGATCCCATACCCGGTACGCCCGATGTCGATACCGATCGGTATGCGTATCGTGCGTTGGAAGCAAATAGAGGATTCTCTGATTCTTCTGAGGATTTTGACTCCTCTGATGACTCTGATGAGCTATCTGTGGTTCTTCCTGAAGAGCCTTCTTCCCCAAAGAGGAGAATGTCTCCACCAGAGGATTTGTCCTTTCAAGACTTCATTATAGAAGTAGCTAAAGGACTTTCTATTACTACATCCTCTGAAAAAGAACCTAGATCAAAGAAATTGGATATTTTAGGATACCCTAAGGTTCCTAAAGAGGCAGTCACCCTGCCTATCCATGAAATCCTTCAAGAACACTTGATGGACTTATGGGAGGCTCCTCTAACGTTGTCTCCTCATTCTCGTAGGTTGGACACCATGTACCGGGTCCCTCCTTCTCCTGGTTTTCAAAAAACTCAGCTGCCTCACCATTCCATTGTGGTGAAGTCTGCGCTGAAAAAGATTGAGTACCAAAAGGCACTCTTCTACCCCTCCAGGGTGAGAATGTAAGACCCTAGACTCTTTTGGTAGGAAAATCTTCCAGGCTAGTATGCTTATAGCCAGGATTAATTCATACAGTCTGTATATGGGCATGTTTCTAAGGGAACTTGCCCTAAAGGTACGGCATTTTACCTCATTTATCCCTGAGGATAGAAAGGAGGAGTTCATTTCTCTGCTGAAACAGCTTCTAGATGTTTCTAAGTTCTCCAACAGAGCAGCCTTTGATTCCTTTGAAGGTGCCGGTAGAGCTTCGGGCATTGCCATTGCAGCCCGACGACTTGCTTGGCTCCAGGCCTCTGACCTAGAACCCTGGGTCCTGGATGGCTTACGGAATCTGCCCTGTACAGGTGAGAACTTATTTGGTAAAGACTGGCAAATTAAAGCCACTCAAATGGACGCAGAAAATGCTACATTAGATAGACTTTCTAAGTCTACCTCTACTCCTGCCAAGAAAAAGTCTTTTAAGAGGCCTTACTAGAAGAAGGCCAGATTTTCCACAAATACTGGCCAACAATCTTCTCAGCCTCGCTTTGCTGCTAAACGTCAGCAGCCTAAACAGGCAAGGTCAAAGCCTGCAGTGTCTGCCACTCCTCAGCAGGCTCAACCCCCTCAGGGGTTTTTACTTGCCCCTAGAGAACTTAACCTTTCTGGCTCTAGAACAACCAGAGCCCCTCACCATTCCCGGAAGGTTAGCTCACTTTGCTCCCAGATGGGGGCAAATTACATCAGAGCAATGGACCCTCTCTATCATCAGAGAGGGCTACAAACTTCATTTTTCCTTCCTCCATATACCATGGTGAGGCACTTCAATTCTCCCCCATCTCTCCTGGCCCTGTTGGGTCAGGAAATCTCTTCTCTCCTTGCCCAAGGGGCAATAGAAGAGGTTCCTCTTCCTCAACAAGGGACAGGATTCTACTCCCCTTATTTTCTCATACCAAAGAAGACAGGGGGATTCAGACCTATCCTAGATCTGAGAGAATTGAACAAATTTCTATACAAGGAGAAATTCAAAATGCTTTCTCTAGGCATTCTCCTTCCATACCTTCAGAGTCAGGATTGGCTTTGTTCTCTAGATCTCAAGGATGCGTACACACATATACTCATCCACCCATCCCACAGAAAATATCTAAGATTTCTGTTTCAGGGAAAACATTTCCAGTACAGAGTACTTCCCTTCGGTCTAGCCTCTGCTCCAAGAGTGTTCACCAAATGCATGGCAGTTGTTGCCGCATTTCTAAGAGGTCTGGGAATTTTTGTATTCCCATATCTGGACGACTGGCTCATCCGAGCTCCATCTCAGTCAGAGGCCCAGATTTCCCTGGACCGCACAAGGCACATTCTGCAGTATCTGGGACTGGTGATAAACCTTCCCAAGTCTCAACTTATCCCTACTCAGTCTCTGGAATTCATAGGAGCCCAGTTGGACACCACCACTGCAAGGGCCTACCTACCTCAAGTCCGGGGCCAACGTCTGGTGTGCTTGGCCTCCCAAGCTCAGTCCAGCAGTCACTTGACAGCCAGAGAAATGCTGCGACTTCTGGGCCACATGGCCTCCACGGTACACGTGGTGCCCTACGCTCGTCTTCATATGAGAGCAGCTGAATGGACCTTGGCCACCCAGTGGACTCAGGCATCAGGAGCACGCTCCGACCAAATACTCACCTCAAAGCATCTGTTTTGGTCCCTCCAATGGTGGATGTCCACCAAGAATCTGTTGTTGGGGGCCCCCTTTCAACCTTTGTTGCCCCAAGCAACCCTCACAACAGATGCCTCCCAAACAGGGTGGGGAGCCCATCTACAACACCTCTCCACTCAGGGTACTTGGTCTCCACAGGAGACCACCCTTCACATCAACCTCCTGGAACTGCGAGCAATCTTCTTTGCCCTGAAAGTCTTCCATACCCTCCTTGTCAACCTGACCGTCCTAGTTCAAACGGACAATCAGGTGGCCATGTTCTACGTAAGCAAACAAGGAGGGACAGGCTCTCTGTCGCTTTGCAACGAAGCTCTCAGATTATGGGCCTTCGCCAGAGAGCATCAAATTCATCTTCTGGCAGTGTATCTTCCAGGGGTTCAAAACTCTTGGGCAGACAGACTCAGTCGAGTTCTGCTTCCACACGAATGGTCCTTGCATATGGACCAGATACGCAGAATCTTTCAGGAATGGGGAACCCCGGACATAGACCTCTTTGCAAGTCCGTGCAATGCCAAACTTCCCCGGTTCTGTTCCAGGACTCCGTGTCAGAGAGCTCAGGCCAACGACGCCTTTCTCCTACATTGGGGTCAGGACTTCCTATATGCCTTTCCACCCATTCCTTTGATTCCCAAGACTCTGTTCAAACTCCAGAGGGATCACGGATCGATGATCCTCATAGCTCCACGCTGGCCACGCCAAGTGTGGTTCCCTCTACTTCTGCATCTTTCCCAGGGACCCTCCCTGGACCTGGGAGCTGCGCCAGACCTTCTGTCTCAAGAGGAGGGGACTTTGTGGCACCGAAACCCCAAGTCCCTACACCTCAGAGCTTGGTTACTGAAGGCCTAAGCCTTCATGACTTTAATCTTTCTCAACCAGTGAAAGATATTCTTCATGCCTCTAGGAAACCCTCCACGAGGCGTTCCTATGCTTTCAAATGGAAACGCTTTTCCATTTGGTGTGCTCAACAGGGTCTTGACCCTCTGGCACTTCCCTTGAATTCTCTACTAGACTATCTCCTGCATCTTTCTAATGCAGGCCTTAAGACAAATTCAGTCAGAGTCCATTTAAGTGCTATTGCAGCATCCTTAAAACCTATAAATGGACAACTTGTCTCCTCTCATCCTCTTATTGCAAGGTTCATGAGAGGCCTGACTCTAACTAAGCCTCCCATCCGACCTCCTCCGGTAGCATGGGATTTGAACCTAGTTCTAGGTCAGCTTATGAAGCCACCTTTTGAACCGTTGGTTTCTACCTCCTTGAAATTTCTTTCCTGGAAGGTCCTTTTCCTTATTGCAGTCACTTCGGCTCGCCGCATCAGTGAACTACAGGCCTTAGTGGCTCATCCACCTTATACTAGGTTTCATCATGATAAGGTGGTGCTCAGGACGAATCCCCACTTTATGCCCAAAGTGGTCTCGCCTTTTCATCTTAATCAAGAGGTATATCTACCTGTCTTTTTTCCGGCTCCTCATGCATCCAGTGCAGAGAGGAACCTTCATACTCTAGATTGTAAAAGAGCTCTCGCCTTTTACCTCAACAGGACTCAGCCACATTGAAAGTCTTCCCAACTTTTTGTGGCTTTTGATCCTTCTCATTTGGGACTTCCAGTCTCCAAACGTACACTTTCCAATTGGATTGCTAAGTGTATTTCCTTTGCTTACCAGAGTAAAAACATTTCTCTGGAAGGCCATGTCACAGCTCACAATGTGAGAGCCATGGCCACTTCTGTGGCTCATCTTCACTCTGTATCCATAGATCAGATCTGTCGAGCCACCACCTGGGCCTCGGTTCATACCTTCACAGCCCATTACTGTTTGGACAAGGACTCCCGCCGGGATGCCTTGTTTGGTCATGCTGTCCTCAAACACCTGTTCCATACTTGAACAACTCCTGCCCACCTTCCCAGGATGGATGCCTGAGATCCATATGAAGATGGCGAACCCTTGGAAGGGGATCTCCCAGGCATCTTAGCTAGGGAGTCCCCATATGTGAGGACTTATTCCTGCTTGTTCCTGGAGATAGCACAGTTACTTACCTGTAACAGGTGATCTCTGGGAACAGCAGGAATTACTCCTCACAACCCACCCACCTCCCCTAGGAGTTGTATCTTCTATCTATCTTCCTTTCCTCTCTCTATTGTCTCAGCTATAAACTCGGAGAGCTGGTCAGGAAGGCGGGAAGGCAGCGCGCATGTGCAGTGGGAGGCCCCAAAAGCTTCCTTATGGGAAGCTGGGGAGCTTTCCCGCTCAGGCTCCGTCGGTACCGACGTACCCATATGTGAGGACTAATTCCTGCTGTTCCCAGAGATCACCTGTTACAGGTAAGTAACTGTGCTTTCCTGCTGTTCCCGGAGATCACCTGTTACAGGTGAGTAACTATGCTTTCTGGAAGTTTTGAAGTTACACACTTGAGGCGGAATTCATTCCTGGCGCTGAAGCCAGCTTTTCTGGCCCTGGGAGCGACTTTCTTCCTCAAATTCCCTTGTATTGTAAATGTATTGTAGTTTGTCAAAGTATTCAGTCTATATTATTTGAATCCTCTCAGTTAGAGACCTTCTTGCAAGGGAAGTAATATATAATATTCCTTATTTGTTTTGGGTGTTTCATTTTCTGGTTGATATGTGCTTGGAGAGGCTGGTATTAACTGGTACTTTGAAGAATGATGGAGTTTTTCCAGTTCCCTTGATGTGGACTTGGTTGTTATGTTTATTTCCTTTGTAATATTCTACCTTTTCTTCCCTCATATGTTGAGGTTTGAAAATGTGAATATTTTTCTTTTCTTATGTTTGCAATGTAAGATAACGAAAATGCAATAAAAAAAAGGGCTGCAAATTTAACTTAAAAATATTCCCCCCCCATTTCCCAGACCATCCTAGGCCATCACTTAACCATTCTCGAACAAGAGATCAGTTCTCTTCTCAACAACGCACCATCAAACTCTTTCCTGAGGACCAATGAGGTCATGGTTTCTACTCCATTTCTTTCTGATCTGCAAGAAGTCAGGAGGTCTATGTCCAAACGTCGACTTACGAAAACTCACCCTTTTCATAAAGTGAGAAAAATTCAAAATGAGCTCTCTAGCAACCATCCTTCCCCTCTTATCTCACAGCAACTAGCTAGCCTCTCTGGACTAAGGATGCCTACTCTTATACCCATCCACCATGCTCACAGGCAATTTCTACACTTTACTTTCAGAAACCAACACTACCAGTAGAGGGTGTTTCCCTTCGGCCTCTCCTCAGCTCCCAGAGTGTTCACAAAGTGCCTTGTAGTAGTAGCTTCCCACCTCCTCAGCCAGAGATAGCAAGTCTACCCTTACTTGGATGACTGGCTGACCTCTGCCTCCTTGAGAGTTGGTCACCCGCTCCATGTGAGCAACCATAACAGACCTCGGGGTACTTAGCTTCATCTTGAATATCGAGAAATTGGAACTTCTACCTTATCAGTCCCTCCAGTTCATTAGAGTTCGCATAAACATGGAAGTTTCCTGAGTCTTCCTGCCCCAGGACAGATGCCAGGTGATCCAGCATCTTGCTTCTTGCCTAGGTCAGTTAAACACAACCTCCACCCGAGAAGTGCTTCGACTACTGGGACACATGGCAGCACTGCACATGGTCTTGATGGCATGACTCTACATGCATCCTCTGCAGTGGCACCTGAAGATGAATTGGAACCAGCACTCTGTCCCTGCAGAAGCAGATTAGTCTCTGGCGTCCCAGTGCTTACACCAGTCCCTAGGTTGGTGGACCGAATGCTCAATTCTCACACTCTGGTATCCATTCCAGGCACTGGTTCCCCAGTTAACCTTCACCACCGATGCTTCCACTCATGGCTGAAGAGCACACCTTATGCACTTTACCACATAAGGGAAGTGGTCGGTGAGAGAGAAAAGACTAGACATCAAAATGCTGGAGCTGTGCTCCATCTTTTACTCGCTCACAAAGTTCAAGAACTAGATTCGCAACAAAATCCTCCTGTTGTACACAGACAGTCAGGTCACCATGTTTTATATCAACAAACAAGAGGTTTGGGCTCCCTACCTCTCTGTCGTGAGGCCTTCTAACTCTGGATGTTTGCATGCTATCTAAACACTAGCCTATGAGCTGCCTTCCTACCTGGCAGCCAGAACATGCTCATGGACACCCTCAGTGGGCACCTGGACCAACACGAGTGGCCCCTAGACCCTACAGTCCTCCAGAACATTTTTCAGATGTGGGGATCACTGGAAATAGACTTGTTTGTATCAGAGGAAAACAGCAAATGCCCCCCTTCTCCTTCCTTCATCCCATCAAGCACAGATGGTCTGTAGACACCTTCACCATTTCTTGGAGTCAGCTCTCTGCCTATGCCTTTCTACCCTTCCTGCTCATAGCTGCAGTCTTGATCAAACTCTCGTCCAACAAAGCACATCTCATCCTTGTGGCTCCTCAGTGGCCTTAATAACCCTGGTTTCTGCACCTATTAGCTTTGTCGACGGAGAATCCAATACTTGTGGGGACCCACTCCTTCCTCCTGATGCAGAATTAGTGGCTCATGCTGTACCCCAATCTACAAAGCTTAAGGCTCACAGCTTGGAACTTGAGCACTGTTTGATGTGGAATCTCTACCAATGTAAGGGCGTAGTTTGGGGGGGATGGGGGGTAGTCCCCCACATGTTTCAGGCACTTATGGTGATGTAGTACCCCTGTTCTCACTGTCAGTATGACTTCCTTATCCTTTGCCCATCATACCCTGAACTGCCCTGACTGGATCTATTGAATGGTGGCTTTTAGCTTTGGACTCCTCATCATAGTGTGCCTGCATTCCCCCTGGTTGTCTGTGGAGAAAGTGTAGTCCCTTACTTGTAACGGGGGTTCTCCATAGATGACAGGGGTATGCAGCCACACTTACCCACCTGCCAAACCCACAAAAAAAAGACCACCGAAGAAATACTGCGTTCACTCTTTCAATTACTTCAGCAGTCAAAGTACCAAAATCAACATGACTAGGTTCCACTTTAGCACTCTGCTCTGCACATACTGAAGTGTCAATGGCTTTTGGTATGCAAGATACCAATTGGCACTCATTGGGGAAAGTCTGTCACAATGGCTCCATTGGTGATAGCATTATAGTTTGTCTGCATATACCTGCTGTCTATGGAGAACCCCTGTTACAGGTAAGCAACTATGCTTTCTTTGAGCATATGTGGGACTTGCCATACAACTGCTGACTTTCTGAATTTCTTAAGTTTTTCATCCATTATCCCACTCAGATGCAAATTTTCTGTCTTAGGAATTTAGCTGCTAGTTAGTAATTTCTTTTCTCTTGTGACAAGCAGATTGACAAGTTCTAACATCCAGATGTCATTACTGAATGGGAGCCCACGTGGGAAAAAGCAACCAGAGCTCAGCTGAATTTTTAGAAGCTTTTATTGTGGCTTATGACACACACATTTGCAACACTTTCTACCTTGCACCATCACACGAGACCTCCTCAGTCTTTTTACATTTTTTCTGTGAAGCCAAACAGGTATTTTCTCTCTTTATCTGTTTAACTTTTCTTAAAACTTTGCAAAATCCTTTCATTGCCTTATTTTTTAGTTGTACATGGACTTCCTTCTTCTCTTAGGTTTTTCTTTTTTTTGCATTTGCCTTCTTACACTCTTTTTTGGGGGTGCTTGGTGACTTGACTGGGCATATTTTTTTAAATTAAATGGTTCAATATCTCTGCAGCTGTTCTTTCTTTGATAATGTGGCCCAGAAGAAAGTTCTGAGCTTATTCAAGAAATGCATGCTGTGTGGCAAGACCCTTTCCAGTGCAGATATTTAATTAGTGCTTGCTATGCCTGGGGCCTGAGCATGAACCCTCTAATTGTAATCTTTGCCTTCAGATGACAAAGAATGGGCTTTGTGGCCATGAAAGGCAACAGCAGAGGTTCTTTGGTTCATCTAAGTCTGATCCAGCATCATTGATATCAGAAGCATCAATGTTGCTGAGGATGAACGGACATTAAGGGGTTACCTATCTCCCTTAATGTTGAACATCAATAGAAGTCACTGGGATTGAACATAGACCAATTTCCATCTGAAGGAGGAGGATATGGTGGCTTTTTCATCAGCACAGAACACCATCAATGTCATGCATCAGTTCTTTTCCGAGCACAGTGTGAAGAACAGTGAGATACTTAAGGTTTCTCTTTTCTCAAAGCTGCCCTGGACAGAGGCCCTTTCATCCTCCTCGATATCTGAAAAGGTATTTCAGGAAGAAGTTTCCCCATGATGACAGGAGTCAGAGTTCTCCTTGGAGTCTGACTATGATCCAGCAGAATTCTCTGAAGAAGAGACTCAGCTGGGTTACTCTTAAATCCCATTTCCCCACAGGAAAGAAGAAAGTTGCTTCCAGAGGACCCTTCTTTCACTGATTTTATTAGGAATATGATAGTGCCATTCCATTTAAGTTAGAGGTGAAGGAGCAGCCCTGGGCAAAGATGTTGGGTCTTTTTAAATTTCTTAAACCCCTTTTCCCTCCAAGGAATGTATGACTGTGCTCATTAACGGGATCCTGAAGGACCCACAGATGAAAATATGGGAGACCCCTCTCTCCATGCATCCTAATAACAAGAAGGGCAGATTCCATGCAAAGTGCAGAAGGTGTTTGGATTCAAGAAGCATCAGCTTCCTTACCCCACTCAGTGGTGGTTTAATCTACTCTTAAAAGAGCCAAAAGTTTTAAGTTTCACTGTGTCTCTAGGGAGAGATGCTCAGGCATCAGAATCTCTTGGAAGAGAAAATTTTCAGAATGCTGTGCTGTCCTCTTACATTGCTTCCTGCCAGTTTTTCATGGGTCAATATGTGCAAAAGAATTTGTGCAAGATAAGAGTTTGCAGATTTTCTTCCTGCCAAATTTAGGTCATTAGTAAGCAGAGGGGAAAGGAGTATGGAAAAGGCATGGTCAGGTTGACTTTTGATGCATCGAGAACTTCTGCAATGGCCATGGGAGTTCACAGACTCTCTCATGGTTGTAGACTTTGGACATCCTGTTAAAATGTGTGGGGTAAGAATCTCTTTGGAGATAGCTACAAGGTGGCACCTTCTGTTTTAAAAGAGCATGGTAAACGTTTGGTCCCTTCTCTCAATCCATTTCCAACCCACCACCCTCTTCCTCTAGGAAGAATGGTGTGAGCTAAATAAAAATGAAATGAGCAGAGAGAATCAGGTTCATAGTCATCTATAGAGAAACGTTCAGAATGTGATCTGTGCCATCTCACTTGGAATGACCCTCAGAGCCACTTAAATGGTAGGCATAGACTGTTCTAACAGACATTCTGAGCTTGAGTACTCCAACCATATGAATGGCCTGTGGACTCAGTGGTAGTGAAGGTGAATTTCCATGAGTGGGGTATACCCATGTACATCTTAACATTAGAACATACGATATGCCATACTGAGTCAGACCAAGGGTCCATCAAATTTAGTATCCTGTTTCCAACAGTAGCCAATCCAGGTCACAGGTACCTGTCAAGTTCCCAAAGACATGCACAAATTCTATGCTGTTTATCCCAGGGCTAAGTAGTGAATTTCCCTGGTCATCTTTAATAGTGGTTTATGGACTTTCCTCCAGGAACTTGTCCAAATCTCTGTTAATCCCAGCAACACTAACAGCTTTTACTACATCTGGTAAGGAATTCCAGAGTTTGATTATGGGTTGAGTGAAAAAATATTTTCTCTGAATAGTCTTACATGCATGGCACTGTAACTTCATTGCATGTCTCTTAGCCTTTCTACTTTTTGAAGGATTAAACAACCGATCTACTGTTGCCTGTTCCACTCTGTTCATTTATTTTATAGACCTTTTAAGCCTTTTCTCGTAGGGAGGAGAAGTCTAATAGTAGAGGAGTAGCCTAATGTTTAGGAACCAAGAAACCAGGGTTTGATTCCAATTGCCACTCCTTGTGTGAATGGTGGCAGCATTTTACAGAGGTTTTTTCTGTTTGTAAAATCCTTTGGCTTATGAACTGACCAGAGGGGAAGCCATTTTGGACCTAATCTTAGTGGAACAAAATCTGGTGCATAAGATAAGGATGTTGGGGCCACTTGGCAATATGTTCATAACATTATCGCGTTTGATTTCATAAACGGAGGAAGGACGGCAAGGAAATCCACAGTACTACCTTTTAACTTTCAAAAGGGAGACTATGATAAAATGAGGAAAATAGTTAAGAAAAAACTAAAGCAGCAATTGCAAAGGTTAAGCATGGGTATTATTTAAAAATACTGTCTTGGAGGCTCAGACCAGCTGTATTCCACACTTTAAGAAACATAGAAAGAAGGCCAAAAAACTGCCAGCATGGTTTAAAGGTGAGGTCAGAGAGGCTGCTGTTGCCAAAAAAGCATCTTTCAGGAAATGGAAAAAGGAGCCAAATGACAAAAACTGGAAACAACATAAGCACTAGCAAATTAGATGCAAGGCTCTGATAAGGCAGGCAAAGAGAGAATTTGAGAAGAAGCTTGCTGTGGAAGCAAAAACATGTAATAAAGGCTTATTCAAGTACATTCATAGCCAAAAACCTGTGAGAAAGTCAGTTGGACCATTAGATGACAGAGAGATAAAAGGGGCACTAAGAGGGGACAAGGCCATAGCGGAAAGACTGAATGAATTCTTTGATTTGGTCTTTACTGAGGAAGTTGTACAGATGTTACCTATGACTGAAATAATATTTAAAGGTGATGCTGCAGAAGAATTGAAATAAATATTGATATACCGGGAAGATATATTACAACTATTTGATAAATTGAAGAGTAGCAAATCGCCTGGACCGAATGGTATACCCTTATATGTTACACCGCTTATATGTTACACCGCTTTGACCCGGTGAAAAGCGGGATATAAATACAGTTAAATAAATAAATAAATACTTCCAAGGATATTGAAAGAACTGAAATATGAGACTGCAGACCTACTATTATAATCTGTGAACTATCATTAAAATAATCTGTAATAACTGAAGATTGGAGGATGGCTAATGTAATGCCAATTTTTTAAAAAGGGTTCCAAGGATGATCTGGGAAACTACAGACCTATGAACCTGACGTCAGTACCGGGAAAAATGGTAGAAACCATTATAAAGAACAAAATTACTGAACATGTAGAAGATAGTCATGGCTTAATGGGAGACAGCCAACATGGCTTTAGCCAAGGAAGGTCTTGTATTACTAATCTGTTATGATTTTTTGAAGGTGTGAATAAACAGGTAAACAAAGGTGAGTCAGTTGATATAGTGTATCTGGATTTTCAGAAAGCCTTTTGACAAGGTCCCTCATGAGAGACTCTTGGCGAAATTAAAAAGTCATGGGATAGAAGGCAGTGTACTATTGTGGATCAGGAACTGGTTAAAAGATAGAAAGCAGAGGGTAGGGCTAAATGGCCAATTTTCCCAATGTAGAAAGATACCGCAGGGATCTGTGCTGGGTCTGCTACTTTTTAGCATATTCGTAAATGACCGGGAAATAGGAAGAATGAGGGAGGTAATCAAATTTGCAGATGACACAAAATTATACAAAGTTGTTAAAAACCCATGAGGATTGTGAAAATTGCAAGAGGACCTTGATAAATTGGAGGACTGGTCATCCAAATGGCAGATGAAATTTAATGTGGACAAATGCAGAGTTATTCACCTAGGAAAGAACAATCCAAACTATGGTTACATGATGCAAAGTTCCACATTAGGAGCCACTACCCAAGAAAAAGATGTAGGCGTCATCGTGGATAGCATGTTGAAACCCTCTGCCCAGTGTGCAGCAGCGGCCAAGAGAGCAAATAGAATGCTAGGTATCATAAGGAAAGGAATGGAGAATAAAACAAACAATATTATAATGCCTCTGTATTGAATAAAACAAACAATATTATAATGC
The DNA here is from genome assembly GCA_033557465.1 of Ichthyophis bannanicus. Taxonomy (NCBI): domain Eukaryota; kingdom Metazoa; phylum Chordata; class Amphibia; order Gymnophiona; family Ichthyophiidae; genus Ichthyophis; species Ichthyophis bannanicus. The sequence goes on from CM066033.1 coordinate 301,840,048, forward strand.
CTCTGTATTGTTCCATGGTGTAACCGCACCTTGACTATTGTGTGCAATTCTGGTTGCCGTATCTTAAAAAGGATATAGCATTATTAGAAAAGGTGCAGAGAAGAGCCACCAAAATGGTAAGGGGGATGGAAGGATTCACCTATGAAGAGAGGCTAAAAAGGTTAGGGCTCTTCAACTTAATGAATGGAGTGGAACGGGTAAAGTACATCAATTGTTTACACCATCAAAATGTAGAAAGACTAGGGGACATGGAATGAAGCTACAGTGTAACCTATTTAAGACCAATAAGAAAATATTTTTTCACTCAACATGTAATCAAACTCTGGAGTTCGTTAACAGAGGATGTAGTAAAAGCTGTCATTGTAGCCGGGTTTAAAAAAGGTTTGGACAAGTTCCCGGAGGAAAGGTCCATAAAGCAATATTAAAGGGGACCCAGGAAATCCACTGCTTGCCCCAATACAAGCATTGTGGAACCTGTGACTTTTGGGGAAACTGCTAGGTACTTGTGACCTAGATTAGCCACTGTTGGAAACAGGATACTGGGCTTGATGGACCTTGGTCTGACCCAGTATGGCATATCTTATGTTCTTAGGGGTATCCTTCCCTCTCCATTAACATTTTGGTGGTTCTCTCTGTACCTTTTCTAATTCTACTATATTCTTTTTAAGATAAGGCAACAGGAAAGTCCATCAGGATTGTTCCAGGATAGGGTTTCATAGCAGACTAGGTTTGGATGCTTTCCTCTTGATTGGGGGAGGGACTTCCCTATATACATATCCTTCTATATTGGTCTAGGCAAAGACTCTTCTAAAACTCAAGCTGGACCAGGGGATGACTAATCTCATAGACCCTTATTAGACAAAAAAAGTCTAGTTTCTTCTCCTTTAGGAATTACCCAAATGGAATCCAATCATTCTGGGGGTTACTTCAGCACTGAACAAACATGCACATGGGATGCCATTGCATTCCAATATCAGGCCCCTTTCCCTCAGCTTGTCTAACAAGCATTATTCTGGGAACAAGCAGGAAATCTGTCCTCATATATGGGTCATGACTGCGCTGACGGAGCCCATACGGATCCACTCCCCATCTTTCAAAGAAAGCCTTTGGGAGTTACATTGCACATGCGCAGTCATCTTCCTGTCCAAAGGTGCCAACTTGCCTCCATCTTCTTTTTTCCGCAGAGCCCTGCAGATGTTCTGTCTGTGCACCCCGGACAAAGTTGATTTTTTTGATTCATTCTTCGGTATATTTTCTTCTTTCGAGTGCATCAGTTCGATCACCTTTATGCTGCCCGAGTCTCCCACCTCAGTGTCGTAGTTTTTGCTCTGGTAATTTCCTTTATTTTTGTCTTGTTTTTGCTTTGTGGGTTTTTTTTTACTCGCAGCCTAGCTGGTTGAGTCGTCTGAGTTTGATCTCGCGGGTCTCATTTTTCCCACCATGTCTTCGTCCAGCAGTTTTAAGCAGTGTGGCAAGTGCAATTTCACAATGTCCCGAACGGACCACCACAGTACCTTCATTAAATACCTTAGCACAGACCATGACTGGTCTTTCTGCCTGCTTTGCCTCCTGATGTTGGCTAAGACCCAGAGGGAATGCGAAAGGTGGCAGGGGGAGCTGTTTGGTAGGTCTGGTTCGGGTTCGGCATCAGGGACAGATTCCCTGCCTTTGCTGGCGGCAGGCAACTCGGCATTGTGTGCCCGGACTTGCTCAGAGCCCAGAAGTGTCTGAGTCGTCCTTAAAGGATCTCCCCTGTGCATTGGAGGCTTTGTCGAAGCCGACATTGAGGACTGACCCGGGTCCGGGTGGTAAGTCTGCTTCGACCTGGCTGCAGAGCCTTCAACTTGACATGGGAGATGACGGATGGGAGCGCATGTCAAAGCAGCCCCAGGGAGAGGAGTCACCTGTGGCATCGAGTGATTGACATGGTCCCACCGACTCCATCACCATTTGGGATTTCCTTGCCAGGGATCCGACGCCGGCTTCCCCGTCCTCTGAATCAGTGCAGGCTGCGGAGCCGTCTAGTATCGGGGCCAGGATAGCAACCCTCGAACACAGTTTCTCTGCATTCCTAGAGGTGCAACGGGGACAGACTCCTGGTCACTCCGGGTCATCGGCCCCCCTCAGGGGGGACTTCCTTGATAAGAACCTCCCCTGAGGATGCTCCTCCCCCCATCCTCGAGAGGTTGGTACGGTTGGTGTCGATGATACCGCAGGGCCTCTAACGCTGGGAGTATTTGGTGCCAGATCAGTCCAACCGCAGGGTGCTTGCCAACTCCTTTGTCTCTGAGTCGGCATGGGAGACGGATGAGGAGTTTCCTGACACTCTACTCCACTGGGACATCCCCTCTGACCTCTCTCCGCCACACCACCGACTAAGGTCCCTGCCAGAAGATATCATCTTTTTGGAGTTTGTGAGGGAGATGTCCCAGGCACTCGCCTTCGTGGTGGTGCCTGAAGATGAGCAGCGTGCTGAGGATCTCGAGATCCTCCATTACAAGGTCCCTCCTCGGGAGGCGCTGATGGTGCCTGTGCCCCCAATCTTGGAGCGGCTGCTGTTCAGGATGTGGGAAATCCCAGTGACGGTGCCAATTGTGAACCGTCTACTCGATTCGCAGTATCGAGTCAGCAGAATCCCCAGGTTCCAGAAAATGCAACTGCCACACAATTCTGTGGTGGTGGAGTCGGCTATACGTTGTATCAAGAGCCAGAAGATGTGCTCCTCAGTGCCTTCTGGCAGGGAGGGCCCATACTATGGATGCCTTTGGCAGGAAGTGTTTCCATGTCTCTATGCTCACAGCCTGGATCCAGGCTTACCAGCTGTACATGGGCATGTACATGAGGGACCTGGTGAAGAAGCTCGCCAGGTTGTCTGCTGGCAGAGCCGTGTCAAGCATGGATCGCGCCCTGTGCAACTTGCACATTGGGCACGCACCTCCCCCCCGTACCTCCATCCAGCCACTTTCTGGACGGCAGCAGGAGAGAAGAGGCACACCCGATGTGCAGTCACCAGCATTATAAGCAGATCTGTCCTTCCCTGCTCTGACATTGCATCAGAGGGATAGTCCAGACCTGCTTAGAGTGCCGCAAGAAGACTTAAGGGGCACATTTCAGCTGTCTGCCATTGCCTGCTGCCGCTAAGTGAAGAAAAAGTGGTGGCGACAGGCAACGGCAGACAGCTGAAATGCTCCCCTTAGGCCTTTGCTCCATGTGCGGCCGCACCACTTGCACAGGGCTAGGTACGTTCCTGTCGGCTGGGTTATCAGGAGAACCCCTTGAGTACTTCAGGACCCTGGTATCATCGGTCAAAGAGTGCTCCAAGTTTGAGTCTGGCAGCTTTCGACGGCTTCGAGTCAGTGGCTTGTATAGTTGCAGTGGGCATTAGTGCCTGCCACCTTGCCTGGCTACAGTCCTCCAACTTAGAGCAGTAGGTTCAGGACAAGCCGCCTGATGTCTCATGCCAGGAAGACGACCTCTTTGGCATACCCATGATGGAGAAGACCGAGTTGGAGAAGGAATTCATGACCAGAACCACACTGTCGAAGAAAGAGTCTTATCCTTCCCATCAGAAGGCTTTAAGGAAAAAAAGCCCTTCCACCCGACATCCAAGAAGGCTTACGGAAACTACCCCATGTTTCAGGCCTAAACTCAGGAGCAGCAGGCCAAGGGTCAGGGGCACAGCCCCCTTAAGCCAAAGGCTCTCAAACTCCAAATAGCGCCCCAGACACAGCCTGGGGGAAGTTTTTGACTTCTTGGGCATAGCCTCCCTTCCTCAGGAGGTAACAGGCACAAGTTTCACAGGGAGAGGGGGGGGGGGGGGTTGGACTAGTTTGCACACCGGTAGCCGTCTATCACCACGGACACCTGGGTGTTGCAGGTGATCAAGGAGGGATATCCACTTTGCTCAGCTGCCCCCACCCCTTTTTTCCCAGGGGAATTACCTATGGACCCTTTTGCAAAGGGAGCTTCTGCAGAAGGAGCTCGGGTCTTTAGAGGATCAAGTGTGGAGCCTGTCGCTCACCACCTTCAGGGCCAGGGATTCTACTCCTGCTACTTCCTGGTCCCGAAGATGACAGGGGGCTTCAGGCCCATCCTGGATCTTCGGTACCTCAACCGCTTCCTGGTCCAGGAAAAGTTCCAAATGGTATCCCTTGGGACCTTGCTGCCTTACCTCCTGCAGGGAGATTGGCTATGCTCCTTGGAACGCAAAGATGCCTATATCTACATCCTGATCCATCCAAGGTACCTTCAGTACCTCCGGTTTGTTGTCGGGGGCCGCCACTATCAATACAGGGTGCTCCCTTTCGGCCTTGCTTTGGTCCCTCGAGTATTTACAAAATGCCTGGCGGTCATGGCCACTCACCTCCGGCTCCTCCGAGTGTTTGTTCCCATATCTGGATGACTGGCTCGTGTGGGCTGGCTCACCGGAGGAAGTGTGCAATGTGGCACAGTGCACTCTAGGACTACTGCAGCACTTGGGCTTTGTGGTAAACTTCCCAAAGTCACACCTCTTCCCCACACAGTGCATGGAGTTCATTTGGGCCCTGCTAGACTCCACCCGGGTAAGAGCCTTCCTGCCACTGAATTGGGCGCAACGCCTCACCACACCGTGCTGCCCTGGCGTGCGAGGTACAAAGCACCACACCAGTGACAGCTTGGATGATGCTCCATCTCTTGAGGCACATGGCATCCAACATCCACTTGACCCCTTTTTCCCACCTGCGCATGAGGCAGGCTTAGTGGACAGTCAGCACCCAGTGGTCGCAAGCATCAGGCTGTCTAGAGGACTGCATCCTAGTCACGCCGGCCTTTGCAACCTTTCTGACCTAGTGGCAGGACCATCTCAACCTCAGAGCTGGCCTGCCAGTGCAGCACATCCTCACCACGTATACATCAAAGCTGGGCTGGGGGGCCCACTGCGATCAAGTGCAGTCGCAAGGCCCATGGTCACTAGAGGAGAGTGCCTCTCAGATCAATCTGTTGGAGCTCTGGGCAGTCTTTCATGCCCTGCGGGTCTTCCAGGACCATCTGAAAGGACAGGTGGTTCAAGTCCAGACGGACAACTAGGTCGCAATGTACTTCATCAAGCAGGGGGGGGGGGGGACACGGGCTCGTACCACGTCTGTTGGGAGGCGGTGCGCTTCTGGAACTTCGCGGCAGGGAAGAACATCTCCCTCAAGGTGATGTACTTGCTGGGCCAGGACAATATACTGACCTGAGCCACGTTCTCCAACCCCACAAGTGGAGACTGAACCTGACCATACTAGGGGAGGTCATCCGGCGTTGGGGTACCCCAGAAATTGACCTCTTCGCCAGTCCAGAGAATGCACAGCTGCCACACTTCTGCTCTTGGAGGCCGGCCAGGAGGCAGCGGATGCGTTCCTCCTCCCTTGGTCTCTGAGTTTTCTATATGCATTTCCGCCAATGCCCTTAGTGCCTCGGGCCCTCCTCAAGAACCAAGCGGAGGTGGCTTCAGTGATCTTCATTACACCCAGGCAGCCCTGGTTCCCCCTGCTCCTGCAGCTGTCTCAGTGGGACCCTTGGCTGTTGGGGTGTGCCACGGACTTGCTGTCCAAGGAGGACAGGACCTTGTGATACCCCAACCTGCTGTCCCTGGCATTGACAGCCTGGATGCTGAGAGGCTAGCCATTGCGCACCATCGCCTCACTAGGTCGATGGAGGATGTCTTGCTGGCCTCGCATAAGGACTCTATGCGACAGGCTTATGCCTTCAAGTGGTGCAGGTTTTCCCACTGGTATACAAGGGAAGGCCTTAACCATTTCTCCAGCGCAATGACTGAGATATTACGATACCCCCTGCATCTGTCAGGGGCTGACCTGAATTCTAACATGGTGGTGAGCCAAGATGCCACAGAGGTGCACTCTGGCCGTGTTAGAATTCAGGTCAGCCCCTGACAGATGCAAGGGGTATCGTAATATCTCCATCATTGTGCTGGAGAAATGGTTAAGGCCAGGCCATGTCTGTACACCCTCTGGTGGACCGGTTCATGCAAAGCCGCCTCCTGGCCTCCAGTCTGTCCACCACCGCTGGCGTGGGACCTCATTGTGGTGCTGGGTAACACCACCTTTTGAGCCCTTGGCTACCTGCCATCTCAAGTACCTTTCTTGGAAGGTCGTATTCCTGGAGTCATTCACCTCGGCCAGGCGCATGAGTGAACTGAAGGCCCTGGTGGCACATGTGCCCTATACCAGGTTCCACAGGGACAGTGTCGTCCTCCGGACGCACTCTAAGTTCTTGCCAGAGGTGGTCTTTGTATTCCATTTGAATCAGGAGGCGGTGTTGCCCACTTTTTTTCCTAGACCTCACTCCTCCAGGGCAGAGGTCTCTGTGCACACACTAGACTGCAAGCATGCCCTTTTCTTTTACATCCAGAGGATGTAACCCCATCGCCGCTCAATGCAGCCCTTTATTTCATTTGATCCCAGTCAACTGTGCTAACCAGGCTGATGAAAAACCCTACAACAACGAATTTCTTTTAAACACTTTGGATAGCAAATGAGCCTTAGCTTTAGTCTACTTGGAATGGACTATAGCTTTCAGAATGGCCGCCCATCCTTTTCCTTCTTTTGACCCTAATAAACCTAGGACAGCTATTGCCAAGCATACACTATCCAGTTTGCTAGCAGATTCCATTTACTTCACTTACGCCAGACCATAGAGGGTCATGTCCAGGCTTATAAAGTTTGAAGAATGGCTGTGTTGGTAGCATCTTGTGATCTGTCTTTACAGAGGATATTTACAATGCTGTGAAATGGATTTCTGATGTGACAGTAGATTTGGTTAGTCTGTACTCCAGAATCTCTTTGAAGTTTAGAATCCAATTCTTTCTCCTCCTAGGGGCCATTCTTTTCTTTTCCAGGTTGTCTTCATAAATAAAAATTAAACAAAACCACAAGAACTGAAAAGGGCCTGTTAACAAAAGTATTGTAACAAAATTATTATTCTCCTGGACATATTCTAGTTCCCAGTTGTTGTGTTATCTGTCTTGACTAGACTGTAAGTTCTGATGAGCAGTGACTGTCTCTTACATATCTCTGTATAGCGCTGCATATGCCTTGTAACGCTATAGAAATGATTAGTAATAGTAGTGGATGCAAGAAGCTTTCCTTGCCAGACTGCTCATAGGACCAATAGCAATGTCTCCATGTAGAAGTGAACATTGGCACCCTTGAGATCCAGAAATGGGCAAAGGACTCATCCTTCTTGGGCACCACAAAGTAAATGGAATACCGGCCCTTGCCCCTTTTGGCAGGCGGCACTAGCACTAATGCCTGGAGGCTAAGGAGTTTCTCCTAAGTAGTCTCAACAGTGACTTTCCTAGATGCAGAGCTGCATGGAGAAATCAAGAAGGCATCTGGGATGGTGTCCTTGCTCTCCAGAAGCTAGATGCCCTGAAAAATGTTGAGAACCCATCTGTTCGAGGCCACAAGGGCCTATTCCTGGAAGAAATGGAGGAGCCAGCTGCCCATCTGATTCACCACAAACCTGTCACTGCATCTGACAGGAGAACCTAGATATGGAGGAGGAGGAGGTAGCCTTGCAGGGGGCCCACGAGTCCATTTGAAGGATTGAGTCTGGAGACGGGTTCCGGAGGGAAGGAGGGATGGCTGCCTCTGGCTACACTTCTGGGAGTCCCTGAACCCCCATGAATCCTGGTGATGAGAGCAAGGAGAACATGATGCTGAGGAGAGGAGGCCTAGGTTCCCAGGCCCTTTAGGTTTATCCTCTGAGACAAGCAGTTTGGATGCCCCTAGCTCCCTGACCAGCTTTTCTAAATCCTCCCCGAATATAAGCTGCCCCCTAAAGGAAGCTTAGATGATCTTGACTTGGACACAAAGTCTGCTGTACAATGGCAAAGCCAAAGTCAGCGATGTGTCAGCATAGAAAAGCAATATTGTGGCTGCCAGGTGGACCAAATCACATATGGCATCTGACAAAAGCTGCTGCAGACTCCAGAAGCATCAAAATGTCATTTGTATGAGGGGTTGACTAAATCCAGTAGAGTATGGCACAAACTGCTGAAGCCCCCTGCAAACTACCACTGTGAGGATAAGAGGGGCTGCTGAAAAAACCTGTTTCTGTAGAACGCCTTGACCTTGCAATCCACTTGGTTCTTGAAGTCCGCACCACCCTCCAAAAGAATGGGTGGTGTGTCTAGTGATAGCCATCACATGTACGTCCACCTGAAGCAGCCATATCCAGGCAGCAAGGTCCTCATGAGGAGCATAGAGCCTACTCACAACCCTACCCGCTTTCATCAGGGCAGCAGGCTAGTTCCATGCTGCATGTATATGCTTTTAAGAACCTCTGGGAAGGAAATTCCCTGGAATGTTTTCCAACCACTTGCTAGAGGGGAACCACTTGCGGCTCCTCCTCCGCTGACACAGCATCCAGTAGTTGCAGAGCAGAGGAAATTTCATTAATCAGAATCGTGGGCTCCTACTTCTGAGCATATGGATATTGAGGGAATCATCACTGATTATCCAGTGACAGAGGTTTGCCCACGTGGAGTCACAGTCAGATCTCTTAGAATTCAAGGCAGAATTCCAAACATAGGAGAGATGATCTGACTTCTCTGAATCCATCCTCTTCTCCAGGACCAAGCAGGAAGTCAGTCCTCACATATGGGTGACGTCGGCGCCGATGGAGCTCCCGTGCGGAGCATTTCCCCAGCTTTCAAAGAAAGCCTTTGGGAATTGCAGCGCGCATGCGCAGTCCCCTTCCCGTCCAAGGGTGCCATCTTGCTCAGTCTTCTTTTTTTCGCGGATCCCGACGGACGTAGTTCGTTTTTCGTCGAGGAAAAAGTTGATTACCCTGTTTTTTGTCTTCCTTCTTTGGTTCGACGCCAGATCCTTTTCCCACCTGGGCCCGATACGCCGGTATCGAACCCACTCTCTCTTTTTCGGTTTTTGTCCTTAGTGAATAGCGTTCGCACCATTTTCTTTTTTCACTGGCAGCCCTGTCTTTCGACCTCGCAGGGGCCCTTTTTCCCCCGATGGCTGCCAGCGGGTTTAAAAAGTGTGATTGGTGTAAGAAACTTATGTCTCTCACCGACACACATGACTGCTGCCTCCGTTGCCTCGGAGCTGATCATGACCCGATAATCTGTGGTCCGTGTGGAAAAATGTCCTTGAAGGCGTTGAGGAGTCGGCAGCACCAGAAGGACAGAATCTTCTCTGACTCCGCATCCGGATGGGCCCGGACCTCGTCAGAGGCCTTGACGTCTCGGGACTCCGGCCCCGAGCAGCGTCGGGGTTCCTCTGAGCGGGGGTCTCCTTCACGGGAGCAGCGCAGGAAGAAAAAACCCGCATAGCCCCGACCGCCGTCCCGGGTCTTCGGAGTCGGAGAGGCCTGCCAAACAACCTCATCTCGAGATGGAGTCTCCTGGGCACGTGAGTACTGTAGTCCTCATGGACTATCCTCCAGGGGAGCTGACATCGGGCCCGACGCCGTCGGGACCCGAGTCGGGGGCTGCTGAGTCTCCTGAGCTCGGACTCAGGTTGACGGCCTTGGAGAGCAGCTTGGCTGCCTTCATGGAGCAGCAGCGGGCACTGATCGCCGGTCTCACCGGTGCATCTGCCCCGAACACTGGGACATCGACGTCCAAGTCAACCCCGGAGGCCGAGCCGATCCTCGAGTCAATGCGAGCTCGAGTCGATCCTTGGCCACGGTCTCCCTTGGCCTCCCGTTCGGGACCGAGGTCGTCGACGCTGGTTCCCTCGGCGTCAGGGCGGAGGCCATCGGTGCCTGCCCGACCGGAACCGCTCGATTCCTCCTCCAAGGAGTCGGGCTGGGAGACGGAGGATGAGGAGTCACCCGACACCTTTTGGACTCGGTGTGTCCCATCAAACTCACCGGAGTCCGAACCTCGGAGACGATCCCCACCGGAGGATACCCGGTTCTCGGATTTCGTGCAGGATATGGCCAAGGCCTTGGCATTCCCCACGGATCCCGAGGAGGAGCCGAGGAGCTCGAGGCCCTCCAGTATGACTCTCCCCCGAAGGAGGCCTTTACTGTACCGGTTCCTCCGATGCTGGAACGGCTGCTCTTCTGCATGTGGGAGACCCCGGCCTCGATGCCGGTGTTAAGCAAGCGGGTCGATTCCATCTATTGAGTCCGCAAGAGCCCTGGGTTCCAAAAGGCACAATTACTGCACCACTCCATGGTTGTGGAATCGGCTATGCATCGACTGAAAAGTCAGAAGATGCACTCCTCGGTGCCTCCCGGCCGGGAGGCCCGGAACCTGGATGCCCTCGGTAAGAAGTCCTTCCAGAGCTCTATGCTTGCTTGCCGTGTCCAGACATACCAGCTGTACATGGGCATGTACCTTCGAGACCTGGCAAAGGAGATTGCCGGGTTCTCTGCTGGTCTCTCCAAGGAACCTTTGCAGAGGTTCCAGGCCTTGTCCACTGGTATTAGAGAGTGCTCGAAGTTTATCTCTCGAGCAGCCTACGATGGCTTCGAGGCTTCGGCCCGAGTAGCCGGGGCCGGCATCGGTGCCCGCCGACAGGCTTGGCTACAGTCATCGGACCTCGAGCCATGGGTACAGGACAAGTTGGTCGATGTCCCCTGCTGAGGTGAGAACCTTTTTGGCAAACCCATGGCTGAAAAGGCTGCTGAACTCGAGACCGAGACTCTGACCAGGACTAGGCTGTCCAGAAAAACCTGTGCCCCTTCTCAGAAGAAGAAGGGCTTGGGAAAAAAGACCTTTTACCCGAGGAAGACATCTGCCTATAAACAATACCCTCATTATCAGGCCTCTGCAGCTCCCCAACAGGGTCAGCAGGCCAAGGCGCAGGGTCATGGGCCCCGTAGGCAGAAGGCCCCCAAGCCACCAACACCGGCTCCTGCACAGCAGGGCGGGGGTTTTTGACCGAAAGCATAGTCTCTCCTCCTCAGCTGGCTCACATCAGCACAGGAGGCCGGCTGGCCCTCTTGCCCACAGGTGGTCAGCCGTCACAACAGATACCTGGGTACTCCATATAGTCCAAAAGGGCTATCTTCTTCATTTTCACCAGGTACCTCCCTCCTTTTTTCCAGGGGAGCCTCCAAGACACCCTCTGCACAGGGACCTACTCCTACAGGAGTTAGCAAGTCTACTAAAGGAACAGGCTGTGGAACCGGTGCCCCACCACCTGAGAGGTCACGGCTTTTATTCCAGGTACTTTCTGGTACCAAAAAGAACAGGAGGCCTCAGACCCATCCTAGACTTGCGAAACCTCAACAAGTTCCTGGAGAGGGAAAAGTTCAAGATGCTTACCCTTGGAATCCTGCTGCCCTACCTCCAGCAGGGAGATTGGCTATGCTCCTTAGATCTAAAGGATGCTTATACTCACATCCTTATTAATCCAGACCACAGACAATATCTCAGATTTGTTGTGGGAGGAAACCACTATCAGTACAGAGTACTACCCTTTGGCCTAACCTCCGCCCCCAGGGTGTTCACAGAGTGCCTGGCGGTGGTGGCGACCTACCTAAGGCTTCAAGGTCTTTTTGTGTTCCCATACCTGGACGACTGGCTCATAAGGGGCCAGTCTTCACAGGAGGCCAGTCAAGCCACCCTTCGCACTGTGGCTCTGCTTCAGCACTTGGGGTTTGTCATAAACTTCGCAAAGTCCACTTTGCTCCCGTCCCAGAACATGGAGTTCATAGGAGCAAGGCTGGACTCCCTTCAGGCGAAGGCTTTTCTGCCCGTGGACAGAGCCCACAGATTAATGGATCTAGCCAGGCAGTTTCACAGCAATTCCCTGGTCTCTGCCAGGCAATTCCTGAGACTTTTCGGCCATATGGCTTCCACGGTTCATGTAACCCCCAATGCCCGCCTGCATATGCGGCCTGCTCAGTGGAGTCTTCAAACTCAGTGGCATCAGGACACAGGGAGTCTTGCAGACTCATTAAGAATATCCACACTGCTTGCCTCCTTTCTGCAATGGTGGCTTCATCTTCCGAATCTGGTGCTCGGAGTGTTTTTTCAAACCCCTCTGCACTCTCAAGTGCTGACAACTGATGCTTCTCTTCAAGGTTGGGGAGCGCATTGCCAAGGGGCATGTACTCAGGGTGTCTGGACCCCTTGGGAGGCTACACAGCAAATAAATTTCCTGGAGCTGTGGACGATACGCTTAGCTCTGAGGGCCTTCTCCCATCTCACGTCTCACCAGTCTGTACTGGTCCAGACGGACAATCAAGTTGCCATGTTTTATGTGAACAAGCAAGGAGGCACAGGCTCCTTCCTTCTATGTCAGGAAGCACAATGGCTGTGCTCCTGGGCCGTCAATCACGGAATCCTTCTCAAGGCAGTCTACCTCCCAGGTCAAGAGAATTACCTGGTGGACAGACTGAGCAGGCTCCTGCAACCACACGAATGGAGATTGAATCCATTGGTGGTTCAGCAGATCTTTATGAGGTGGGGCCTCCCCACCATGGATCTTTTCGCCAGTCCTCTGAACCGGCAACTCCCGAGATTCTGTTCCAGACAACCGCATCCTCTCAGAGTAGCAGCAGATGTGTTTCTGCTCCCGTGGTCAAAAGGCATACTGTATGCGTTTCCTCCCACGCCACTAGTGTCCAGAACACTGTTCAAAGTACTCAAGGGACGGGCCTCCATGATTCTGATAGCCCCCAGGTGGCCGAGGCAACCGTGGTTCCCACTTCTGCTGCAACTGGCGGTGGACACTCTTATTCCTCTGGGGCTTCAACACAATCTCCTGTCTCAAGAACAGGAATCTCTCTTACACCCCAACCTCCAGTCCCTTCATCTGATGGCCTGGCTGCTGAAAGGGTAGTTCTGGCTCCCCTACTACTGCCTAGCGAGGTGGAAGACGTAGTCTTAGCCTGTAGAAGGCAATCCACCCGGAAATCCTACGCTCTTAAGTGGCGTAGATTCTCCTCATGGTGTGCTCAGCACAACGAGAATCCCTTCTCGTGCTTGGTAGCGGTAGTATTGCAATATTTGCTTTACCTCTCCAATCTAGGCCTTAAGTCCAATTCTGTCAGAGTTCACCTCAGTGCTCTCTCAGCGCACCACTCGCCGGTGGACGGGCGGCCTCTTTCCAACCACCCTTTGGTGGCTCGTTTCCTCAGAGGTCTCCTCCTGCTTAAGCCTCCTCTACGTCCACCGGCCCCTGAGTGGGATTTAAATGTGGTCTTACAGCGGATTACTTGTCCGCCATTTGAACCTATGGCTACCTGCCCTCTCCGTTTTCTCTCCTGGAAAACTTTGTTTTTGGTAGCTCTTACCTCTGCTAGGCGAGTAAGTGAACTTCAGGCGCTAGTGTCTGATTCCCCTTACACTAGGTTCTACAGGAATAGGGTAGTCTTATGGATTCACCCTACGTTTCTCCCTAAGGTTGTCTCCTCTTTCCACCTCAATCAGGAGGTGGTTCTTCCGACTTTCTTTCCCAGGCCGCATGCCAGCCGGGCTGAGATGGTCCTGCATGCCAGCCGGGCTGAGATGGTCCTGCATGCCAGCCGGGCTGAGATGGTCCTGCATGCCAGCCGGGCTGAGATGGTCCTGCATACCCTGGACTGTAGGAGGGTGTTATCCTTCTACCTTGACAGTACGCGGGAGCACCGGAGGGCTGTTCAGCTCTTCGTTTCTTTTGACCCCAATAAGTTGGGGTTACCTGTCTCCAAGCGTACTTTGTCCATATGGGTCGCTGACTGTATCACCTGGGCTTATGGGGCAGCCGGCCTCTCGTTGGAGGGTAGAGTCACGGCTCATCGTGTCAGGGTGAAGGCTGTGTCAGTGGCTCATCTCCGCTCTGTTCCGTTGACAGACATCTGCCGGGCCGCTACTTGGTCTTCAAGCCAGACTTTTGCAGCCCATTACTGCCTTGAGAGGGAGTCCTGCAGGGAACAGTGCTTTAGGACAGGCAGTACTCCATAATCTCTTTGGGGTTTAGGCAACTCCTTCCCTCCCGCCCTGATGTTGGGCTACCGGTCGGGGGCGTTCTCAGAGAAGATTCCTTCCTTACGTTCTCACGCTCTAGAGGGAGCTCATTTTTTCGGCTTGGGATCTCCGTTAGCCTTAAGCTGGGGAGTCCCATATGTGAGGACTGCCTTCCTGCTTGGTCCTGGAGAAAGAGTAGTTACTCACCTGTAACAGGTGTTCTCCAGGAGCAGCAGGAATCAGTCCTCACAACCCTCCCTCCTCCCCTTGGAGTTGCAGTCATATGATTTATTTTTTGCTATTTTTGCTGTATTTTAGCTATGTCATCAGACTGAGCAAGATGGCACCCTTGGGTGGGAAGGGGACTGCGCATGCGCGCTGCAATTCCCAAAGGTTTTCTTTGAAAGCTGGGGAAATGCTCCGCACGGGGTCTCCGTCGGCGCCGACGTCACCCATATGTGAGGACTGATTCCTGCTGCTCCTGGAGAACACCTGTTACAGGTGAGTAACTACTCTTTCTGGAGATGCTTCTGCAGAGGGGCCCCTGGAGGGCTCTGTCTGACCTTTGAAAAGAGGAGCTTTCCTGAGAGAGAGAGAGAGAGAGAGAGAAGTAGAAATAAGAGGGCCCCAAGGCCATTGATTTGCCACTGCAAAAAGACCATGCTTGGTGAGAAGAGGAAGTAAGTCTGGAAATGACAGGCCAGAGGCTTGGAACGTTTCGCCATCCTGGTCGCCCCCCTAGCGGGAGGAATACCAGGCACTGGAGGACCCTACAGGAAAACATCTTGCAGGCTGAACTCTGAAGAGTGAGTGGAGGAATCTAGAGCACATGGGCACTGTCTCTCTCTCCAGTAACCCATTGCTGCCTGTAGAACTGCAAAAACAGAAGAGAAGTTCATGTCCACTAACTGAAAGAACGACACCTCTGAGAAGCGAAAAGAGCCGCCATACTAAGATTGCAGAGAGAAGGAAGCAAAACAACACACAAGAAGCGAGGGTCTAAAAGGTCACCAATTTATTGAATTAACAGCCCCAGCCCATTTTCGCAGGATTGCCTTCTTCAGGGGGCACACATTTTCAAATAAAAACATAGGGTAATAGACAATTAAACATGTGTGACATAAAAATAATATTACATAATGAATAATTAAATAAATAAATAAATAAAAACAATAAAAAATATAAAATGATATAAATAAATATATAAATCAACATGTCCTTCATAAAAACACTAAAAGATCACATATCCAAAATTAATCATTGAAATCAACAAGGAGACCATGTTAAAACAGACCAAACATTAAAAAAACAAACTAATAAATAACATTGAATCCTAACAATAATAAATAGAAAATAAACTAATGTTAATGCGTATAAAAGTTAATAAATGCTATCGCCTTTAGAACACACACTTAAGAAGGTTTTTAAAAATAAAAATGGGTTATACGTAAATACATGCGCAATGAAAAAACAGAGAAAGAGCAATTACTTACAAGAGGCACAGTATACCATTAAGTCTTTAAAAAGACTCCATGCAGTAGTCCTGCAGTCGATACTGATTGTGGTAATAATCCCAGAGCCAGAGGGATGTGGAAGTATTCATCAAATATGGGGAACAGGGAAAGCAGAGGCACAATGCTTATTAGTTTTTAGACCAAAAGACAAACTTTTTGAAGAGTATATAATAATGGATCTTTTAGATTTTACTGGGTATCAAAAAAATGTTCTTAATGTCGTTAGAAAAACAACATGTATCAATAATGGACCTTTTAAAATTGTTCTTACTATCATAAAAGATTGCTCTTAATTTCATTAAAGAAGGGGGGAAAAGCAAACCAACACGGGAAGTGGAAAGGTGACCAGGACAGATAGGGTCTAATGGAACAATTGGATCACAGATATAATAAGACAATAAGATATACCATAATAAGGCAAGGGTGCTAAGGTTATTTGCAAACGAAGGGTATGTTCTATTCTGTATATTGAAAAGTCATTCTAAAACCTGGCAATCAAAGCGCTGAGAAAACGGTCAAGGTACAGATTGGTGTACAAGATTGAATAATCAAACCACTAAAAATCAATCATTAAACTTTTTAAGAAGCATGTTACAATAGTACAGTCAATAAAATATCATAATGTCACTGAGATGCGTTTTTAGTGTTATTAAAAAGAAGTTTGTACAGCTTAAAAAGGAAAGTGCAAGGATGACTAAGAAGAACAAGGTCCAGTAAAAAGACTGATTCTTAAGTATCTCAAGAGAATAAAAAATACCGTACTAGGGCAAGGACACTAAGGTGGTTCTGTTGAATATATGCTCACATACAAACGAGTAGTCTGAACCGTGTGTGCAATTCAGGTCCGGATAAATGTAAGCGGTTGAATCAAACATTTAAAAATCGATCAATGAACTAAAAACCAAGAAAAAGGGCATATTTTGAAAGAATACCTGTATTTCTGGAGTGTATGCCAGTGTTCAGCGTCTGGTAGCAGCAAGCAATTGAACTGTTTTGTTCTTTTACACTGAGCCCGCCAACATCCGGGTACATTTATAAGGCGTTATAGACACACGCTCTGTGTCAATTGCCGATCAACATAGAAGGGAAAGCAGGCGGAACAGATTCATTGAATGCTCTTAGCAACACAATTATAAAATCAAAAGGATACATTCTTCAAAGTAAAATCGAACAAAGTGGATTTCATTCATAGATTAATAAAATAATAAATAAATAAATACAGACATGCAAGTAAAAAATAAGCCAGGGGTTGCTAAGCGAAGAGCAGATTCATGCGCTGTATTAAGAAAAGGGAGGAAAAACTTTTAAAACTAAATAAGGACCATACATTGGCCTAATGACCATACAGTGTATGTGGTTAAAGATAACTGTCACATACTCTTATATGTAATAAACAAATCAGTAAAGATGTACTAATGTGTGATATAGGAAACAATGGCTCAAGTACTTTAAAAATATGTAAGTATTTTAAAATAAAGTCAGAATCACAAGCATTCCAATTCGTGTGGTTGAAACAAACTGGTACATATTCGTGAAAAAATATAAATAAATAAAAAATAAAAATAAGAACCTAAGAAATAAAAAACGTGGGAGACACTGAGTTAAGGAATGGCAGAAAACCGAGTGCTCTATAAAACCAATGTTGTGATGAAAATCAATAAATATTTAAAAATAGGACAAAAGTACACAGCATTCCAACCATAGTAGTAAAAGGTTAAAAACATACGATTAAAGGAATCCATAGAGGAATATTGATCATAGCCAAAGCACAGTGCAGTGCTAGAGCAGACTGGAAGGGATGTTTGTTTATGTTTATGCAATTTCTTGATATACTGCCCAGGCTGAAGGGCATCAGAGCGGTTTACAATCACTATAAGCAGGTACTGGATACATTCCCTCGTCCCCAAAGGGCTCACAATCTGTGTGTACCTGAGGCAATGGAGGATTAAGTGGCTTGCCCAAGGCCACAAGGAGTGTCTATAGGACTAGAAACCCCAGTCCCTCCGGCCTGAGATCGCTGTCCCCAGGTGGGAATTGAACCCCTGGCCCTCCGGCCTGAGGTACCTTGTCCTAACCACTAGGCCACTCCTCCCTCCTGGGGGCAAAGGGGTATGGTAAAAAAACGCTAGTTCTAAAAGTATAAATGTCTTAAAATAGATAAAACCACTGGAGAGGAAAATAAATATATATGTGGTAGACCGGACTTATCTTAAAAACTGAATATAAAATATAATGAATAAATAAATAATAAAACATAAAAAGAACAAAAAAAACCCAGAATAACAAATTCTTATAAAAAGACGGAAAGATCAATTTCCAAATTAAGTCCAGCCGGAACTAGAGTCTGTAGTTAAAAAAAAAAAAAAAAAAAAAAATCGTTGTTCTAATCTTAAAAGAACTTTGTCTGTGTCCCCTCCTCGCCAATGTGGTGTAACTGCTTTTATAACAAAGAATTGTAAATCTGAAACCTGATGCATTTTTTCAACCCAATGGGCCACAAGCGGTTTTTCCTGAACATGACGTGAAAGGCAGCTTTTGTGTTCAATGATTCGTTTTTGTACAGGACGTTTCGTCTTACCCACATATAATAGTCCACAGGGCCATCGAACGATGTAGATCACATTTGGTGTGTTGCAGTTTGAATAATGATGTAAATACAAATTTCTTCCATTATAAGTAAAGGATGTTTTGGTGACCATTGTGTTAGAACAGGCAGTGCAGTTACCACATCAGTAATGCCCTTTAATTTTAGGGGCAATACTAGGTTTTGACAATGCTGAGGGTACAAGAGAGTAAGCTAGATTCTTATTCCTCTTAAAGGCAACAGTGAGCTGTTTTGACTTAAATGCAGGCATCGAAGAAAGTAGGTACCATTCTCTCTTAAGAATTTTCACAATGTCACTAGACAGATCCGAAAAAGTAAGGGTGCAAACTAACCTGTTGTCATTAGTGGATCTTCTGTTTTCAAAAGGGTAGCTCTATCTGTATTTCTAGCCCTATTTCCTTTAAAAGGATGATTGCCAGATAAATAAAGATATTTATTTAGCAATGGCAGTTTCATTACAAACTTGTTCCGTAAACCTACAGATAGAAATACATTATTACGGTATGATAGTTTTCATAATGAGTCTCTTAAGAAAAATCTTCCCACCAGTCAATTTCTGAGACTTCGGTGCCTTTGTACTACAGAACAAGACTTTGAAAAACATGCACACACCATGTATAATAGGTTATCTCCAGGAACAAGCAGGAATGTAGTCATCACATATGGGTATCGTCGGCACCAACAGAGCCTGCGCGGGAACGCTCCCCAGCGTCCAATTAGAAAGCTTTTGGGAGCACCCCACAGCGCCTGCGTGCTGCCTTCCCGCTTTTCCCAACTGCCTCTCTCCAGTTCTTCTCTTTCCGCGGAGACAGCAGGTCGTTGTTCCTGTCACCGCAGAAGAATTCTTCTTTATTTCTTTCTTTTTTGTGGTCGCGTCTGCCTTCCTCGACGCTTTACTGGTACCGCCGTTTTTTTCTTCTTATTTTCTGTCTTTAAAAAAAAAAAAAATACTAGGACTTTTTCCTGTTTTTTCCCAGGTGCACATGCCTTTTTGGGCCTTAGGCCCAAAACTTTTTCCTACAATGGAGAAACCTGCTTCAGGTTTCAAAAAGTGCACCAAGTGTGGCGGTACCATTTCCGTCACCGACACCCATGAATGGTGTCTAAAATGTTTAGGTCCTGACCACTCCATCACGGATTGTATGTCCTGCGCCATGATGTCTAAAAGAGGTTGGCAGAACCAAGCTGCTAAGCTCAGTACCCTGTTTCCCTCTGATGCAGCTTCGGTGGCATCGATGTCTTCCAGGGCTTCCTCTTCCTCCCGTGGATCTCAGGTAACTAAACATAAGTCCAGCCAGTCCTCAAAGGGTAGATCTCTTTCTAAGCATCGAGATGCCTCTGGCGTTGCCCTTGAGGATTCTGCACCGGCAAAATTGCTCCGGTGGGAGGCTTCGGCTTCCAAAGCATTATCGGGGCTCCAGGATGTTTTCGAGGCCTCGACCTCAGCAGAACTACTGGTGCCATGCTCTGGGGTACTGGCGGTCTTCTCCGGTACCGACATCCAGGCATCGGCAGCGTCGATAAACCAGAGAGTCCTGGCTCTTGAGCGCAGTATGGCGGCTCTCCTTGCGGCATCAATGCCCTCGGAACCACGACAGACAATCCGGCCAGTACCGGCCCCAGCATCGGTATCGGTACCGGTACCGATAGCATCAACATTGGCATCGGTGTCTGCTTTGCCGGTACCCAGTCATCCGATGCCCTCGGGTACCGATACCCCGGTACCGATTACTCCCGGTATCGACTTCGGTCTGTACGGGTATCAGGCTCTTCAAGAGCATCCTGACAGACGGTACTTCGAGTCCTCAAAAGAATCTGAGGATTCTGACAGTTCTGTCGATGCAGGAATGCTTCTCCTAGAGGAGCCCTCTTCCCCTAAGCGCAGGATGTCTCCTCCAGAGGATATTTCCTTCCAGAATTTTATCAGGGAGGTGGCTCGGGGTCTGTCCATTACTGTGGCCCCTGAAACAGAGCCAAGAGCTAAGGAGTTGGAAATTTTACAATATCCCAAAACTCCTAAAGAGGCAGCTACCTTGCCCATTCATGAGATTTTGCATGATCTCATGTTAAGGATGTGGGAGACACCTCTTACCACCTCTCCTCATTCTCGCAGACTGGATACTCTGTATCGAGTCCCTCCTTGTCCTGTTTTCCAGAAAACTCAGCTTCCTCACCACTCTATTGTAGTGGAATCAGCTATGAGAAGGATTAAGAGTGCAAAGAGGCATGCCTCTGTAATCCTCCAGGACATGAGTGCAGAACCCTGGATACTTTTGAACGTCGGGTCTTCCAAGCTTCCATGCTTTCTGCCAGGATCAGTTCCTATGGTCTTTACATGGGAATGTTCCTGAAGGAGGTCACAGATGATTTAGAGGCCTTGAGTCCTATTCTTCCTGAGGCTAGAAGACAGGATTTTCTCACATTGGTCAAACATGCCCAAGATGTTTCTAAATTTGTTAACCGTGCAGCCTTTGACTGCTTAGAGTGCATAAGCAGAACTTCTGCCATTGCCATAGGCGCACGTAGAATTGCTTGGCTCCAGGCATCTGATGTGGAGCTCTGGGTACAAGACAAATTGGGAAATATCCCTTGTACTGTTGAGAACCTGTTTGGTAGAGATTGGCAGGAAAAGGCCAATGAGTTGGATGCTGACAACTCTACCTTGGATAGATTGTCCAAGTCCACAGCTGATCCTGCTAGAAAGAAATCATTCAAGAAACCATTCTTTTCTAAGAAGAAAAGATATTATCTTGCTTATGCTTAACAGGGATGTTCTGCAGGTCAGCTTGTCAGGAAAGATCAGCAACCACCCAAGCAGAAAAAAGCAAAGACTGCTAAGTCTCAACCGTCTCAGCAGTCTCAGCCTCCACAAGGCCTTTGACTTTCAGCTAGAGAACGTAGCCTTCCTGGCTCTCGGGGGACCAGAGCCTTCCACCATTCCAGGAAGGTTATGTTACTTTGCCCCCAGATGGGGGCAGATAACAGCAGAGCATTGGACACTTTCCATCATAAAGGAGGGGTACAGACTTCATTTTTCAAGCATGCACCCTCCCACAGTAATAAGGCAGTTCAATTCTCCGACACCTCTCATCAACCTGTTAGGTCAGGAGGTTACTATTCTTCTTGCCCAAGGGGCAATAGAAGAAGTACCCATTCCTCATCAGGGTATGGGATTTTACTCCCCCTATTTCCTTATCCCAAAGAAAACAGGAGGATACAGACTATCTTGGACCTCAGAGAATTGAACAAATTCCTTGTCAAAAAGAAATTCAAGATGATTTCTCTCGGAACTCTGCTGCCATACCTTCAGAGTCAGGATTGGCTTTGTTCTCTAGATCTCAAGGATGCGTACACCCATGTTCTCATCCATCCAACTCACAGAAATTTCCTTCGGTTCCTTTTTCAGGGAAAGCACTACCAATACAGGATGCTTCCTTTTGGCCTGGCCTCAGCACCAAGGGTGTTCACGAAATGCATGGCTGTTGTAGCAGCATTTCTCCGCACTCTAGGGATATTCGTCTTCCCCTACTTAGACGACTGGCTCATTCGAGCCCCATCAGAGTCAGAGGCCAGGACCTCTCTATCCTGCACAATGCGTATCCTTCAGTATTTGGGTCTGGTAATAAACATCCCATAATCCAGTCTAACTCCCACTCAGTCTCTAGAGTTCATAGGAGCTTTGCTGAATACCAGAAAGGCAAGGGCCTACCTCCCCCATGCCCGTTGTCTTCGTATGGTGCAGTTAGCTTCTCAAGCACTGCTAAAGTCTCATCTCACTGCTCGAGAAATGTTACAACTACTAGGCCACATGGCATCCACCGTGCATGTGGTGCCCTATGCTCGCCTCCATATGAGGGCAGCCCAGTGGACTTTATCCACTCAATGGACCCAGGCATCAGGATGCCTCTCGGACAAAATAGCAAACACAAGTCGCCTTATTTTGTCCCTCCAGTGGTGGAAGTCCACTCAAAACCTGTTGCTGGGGTCCTCTTTTCAACAACCTTTACCCCAAGCAACTCTCACAACAGATGCTTCTCCGATGGGTTGGGGAGCTCATCTGCAAGACCTCTCCACCCAAGGCACCTGGTCTCCACAGGAGACTCATCTACATATCAATCTCTTGGAACTCAGAGCAATCTTCCTTGCTCTTCGAGTGTTCCATACCCTGCTCAGCTACAAGACAGTCCTCATTCATACGGACAATCAAGTAGCCATGTTCTACGTGAACAAGCAGGGGGGAACAGGCTCTCTGTCGCTTTGCAACGAAGCTTTGCGACTATGGGCCCTCGCCAGAGAGCATCAGATTCATCTCCTGGCAGTGTATCTTCCAGGCATACAAAACTCTTGGGCAGACAGACTCAGTCGAGTTCTGCTTCCACACAAGTGGCCTCTGCATGCAGACCAGGTGACCAAGATTTTTCAAATTTGGGGAACCCCGGACATAGACCTCTTTGCAAGTCCGTGGAATGCCAAACTTCCCCGGTTCTGTTCCAGAATTCCGGCTCAGGGGGCTCAGACCAGGGATGCTTTCCTCCTTTACTGGGATCAAGACTTCCTGTATGCCTTTCCACCCATTCCCCTAATTCCCAAAACCCTGTTCAAGCTTTAGAGAGACAGAGGCCATATGATTCTCATAGCTCCACATTGGCCACGGCAAGTGTGGTACCCTGTGCTTCTACATCTCTCTCAAGCTCCCTCCCTGGAGTTAGGGTCTGCTGCAGATCTCCTGTCTCAGGAGGACGGAATGTTATGGCATCCAAATCCCCAGTCTCTGCCTCTCAGGGCTTGGTTGCTGAAGGCCTAGATCTCGATGATCTTAATCTCCCTCAGCAAGTAAAAGATATTCTTTTTGCTTCCAGGAAACTTTCCACAAGACGCCCTTATGCTTTCAAGTGGAAAAGGTTTACCATATGGTGTTCACAGAACGGTCTTAACCCCCTTGCGATACCTCTGGAGTCATTGCTGGAATATCTCCTTCATTTATCCAATGCAGGACTTAAGACTAACTCAGTAAGGGTCCATTGGAGTGCTATTACAGCTTCCTTTAAGCCTCTAAATGGACAGCCTATTTCCTCTCATCCTCTTATAGCAAGATTTATGAGAGGCCTTCTTCTAACTAAGCCTCCCATTAGGCCACCACCGGTGGCATGGGATTTAAACCTGAAGCCACTCTTCGAACCTTTAGCTACTGCCTCCTTAAAATTCCTTTCTTGGAAGGTTATCTTTCTTATTGCAATCACATCAGCACGTCGCATTAGTGAGTTGCAAGCGCTAGTAGCTAATCCACCTTATACAAGGTTCCATCATGACAAGGTAGAACTCATCCACACTTTATGCCAAAGGTGGTCTCGCCTTTTCATCTGAACCAAGCGGTCTACCTACCTGTGCTTTTTCCAAGGCCTCATGCATCAAATGCAGAGAGGAATCTTCATACCTTGGACTGTAAAAGAGCTTTAGCCTTTTACTTACAAAGAACACAGCAACATAGAAAGTCCTCTCAACTCTTTGTTGCTTTTCATTCTTCTCATTTGGGACTTCCAGTCTCCAAGAGAACACTATCTAACTGGATTTCTCAGTGTATTTCCTTCGCCTATCAGAGTAAGAACCTTTCTCTGGAGGGCCATATCACAGCTCACTATGTGAGAGCCATGGCAGCTTCAATGGCTCATCTGCACTCTGTGTCTATCGACGACATCTGTTGAGCAGCCACTTGGGCCTCGGTTCATACCTTCACAGCCCATTACTGCTTGGACAAGGACTCCCGCCGGGATGCCTTGTTTGGTCAGGCTGTTCTCCAACACCTGTTCCATACTTAATCAACTCCTACCCACCATCCCTGGTAGGATGCCAGAGATCCATGGGGGAAGTGGAGCCCTTTCACAGGGACACACAACTTCTGGGGTCTTTCCCTGGCATCTAAAGCTAGGGAGTCCCCCTCTGTGAAGACTACATTCCTGCTTGTTCCTGGAGATAGCCTAGTTACTCACCTGTA
Organism: Ichthyophis bannanicus; assembly: GCA_033557465.1. Lineage (NCBI taxonomy): Eukaryota > Metazoa > Chordata > Amphibia > Gymnophiona > Ichthyophiidae > Ichthyophis > Ichthyophis bannanicus. The sequence continues at coordinate 301,864,068 of CM066033.1, forward strand.
ACAGGTGATCTCCGGGAACAGCAGGAATTTAGTCCTCACAACCCACCCACCTCCTCTAGGAGTTGTATCTCTCTATCTATCTTTTTCCCTTTCTCTCTCTCTCTCTCTCTCTCTTTGTCTCAACTTTAAAACTCAACTGGAGAGAGGCAGTTGGGAAAGGCGGGAAGGCATCATGCAGGCGCTCTGGGATGCTCCCAAAAGCTTTCTAATTGGACGCTGGGGAGCGTTCCTGCTCAGGCTCTGTTGGTACCGATGATACCCATATGTAAGGACTAAATTCCTGCTGTTCCCGGAGATCACCTGTTACAGGTGAGTAACTATGCTTTCCTCATGGGGATACCCTAAAGACTGTGTCAAAAAAGCGTACAATAGGGCTAGAAAAGCAGGACTACTGCATAGAGTCTTTTTAAAGACTTACTGGTATACTGTGTCTCTTGTAAGTAATTGCTCTTTCTCTGTTTTTTTCATTGTGCACGTATTTACGTATAACCCATTTTTTAAAAAAAACCTTCTTAAGTGTGTGTTCTAAAGGCGATAGTATTTATCTTTTATACGCATTAACATTAGTTTATTTTCTATTTATTATTGTTATGATTCAATGTTGTTTATTCGTTTTTTAATGTTTGGTCTTTTTTAACATGGTCTCCTTGTTGATTTCAATGATTAATTTTGGATATGTGAACTTTTAGTGTTTTTATGAAGACATGTTGATTTTATTTATTAATATCGTTTTATATTTTTTATTCATTATGTAGTAGTATTTTTTATGTCACACATGTTTAATTGTCTATTACCCTATGTTTTTATTTGAAGATGTGTGCCCCCTGAAGAAGGCAATCTTGCCGAAATACTTTGGGGCTGTTAATTCAATAAATTGGTGACCTTTTACATCCACGTTTCTTGTGTTTTGTTTGGACTTTTGTTGCGAGGGCTTCTATTTGCTCTCTCCTTGTCGAGAGAAGGAAGCAAGACAGCATCTCCTCCTAGAAGACAAGTGCCTATGCCAAGCAGAGCAGCTTACTTTAGCAAGTGCATATGTTCAACCAAGTCATGCTGTGGTGAGCCGCGCTTATAGCACACGCACCACAAATGCTGAGCTACTGCACCTTGTGGAGATAGCACTCAGCCCACATGGCATACCTTGAATGTGCATAGGTACCATGCGTACCAATGCAAGCAGCGTAGAATGCAGGTTAAGGCACAGCCTGATGCCAATAGCATGCCTACGTAGTTCAACTACAAGGCAGGAACTGGCGGGAAAAAATGGGATTACCAAAGGTCCTGCTCCCAGACCAGACAATTGCCCCACCATACAGACTAAGTTGGGGGCCTCCACAGACACTTTATTGAAGCAGAGAAATGCAGAATTGGTACAGAAAATTCGAACTTAAATCTGGTACTTACCCCTGGGGAGCCCAAGCAGTAGTGGTGCTGGACTCTCAAAGCTACTCCCCTGCTTTCAAGGCCTTCAGGCACATACCTCTGAAGATCTTCATCTGCATCTTTGAGGGAGAGTCAGTGGGGGGGGGGGGGGAGGGGAAGGAAAAGGGGGCATTGAGGCTGTGCAGCCAACATTTCCTCCAGGGTTCTGATCCAACAATTCTGGCTGTTCAACAAGAAGTTAACAGGATCAGGACAGGGATCTGAACAGACACCCCTCCTCTTATAGCAAACCCAGGAGGGGCAACAGTTTTAAGAGGGAACAAACAGGAGCCTCCCACATTGAGATCAAGTGAGAAAGTCACCCCTAAGAGTGGTTAATCATGAGCTAAATCAATTTTCCTCAAAGTTTTCACAGAGCTGTTCCAATGTGTCCACAAACTGCTGGAGACAGAGAAATACTGTGGTTGTATGCCCCTAGCTGCTCCAGATATGGTTGCAGGATGAGGTCATCAGAAGCGTCTGGATTTTTCTCTTCAACCTCTGCTAGTAGGGGTACACAACTCTCTTGTCTGGACTAGCCTAGCAGAACAATATGGAATGCATCTTATCAGCGAATGTATTTGTGGGCAAAACTGAAAGGGGATATTTTAAAGGCAACAAACATTTTTGTTAGAAAGGTAGGTAAATGTAAAAGGAAAAGGAGGCCGCTTTGGTTCTCAAAAGAAGTAGCTGAAAAGGTGAAGAAAAAGAGGGAGGCCTTCATGAAATACAAGGTTCATAGAGAGATGAAGAAAGGCATCTATATTTGGAAAAACATCTATATTTGGAGAAGGTAGCAAAGTAGTCAGGAAAGCAAAAGTACAAAAAGAAGAAGAAATAGCCAATGCAATAAAATGCAGAGATAAGACATTTTTCAGATATGTTAGTGAGAGGACGCAGGGTAAAAGTGGTATTGTCAGACTCAAGGGTGCAGAATTGCTTAACAAATATTTCTGTTCTGTGTTCACAGATGAAGAACCAGGAGCAGAACCTCAGAAAACACCCACAAATAGGAACAGAAGCAGCAGGGATCTTGAATGATTTTCAGAAGACTGTGTTTGTGAGGAAATAGCTAAACTAAAAGTAGACAAAGCCATGGGTTCAGATGGGATACATCCAAGAATACTGAGGGAGCTTGGGGACGTTCTAGCGGCTCCACTGTCTGACCTTTTCAATGCCTCTTTGGGAGTAGTGCCAGAGGACTGGAGAAAGACCTATGTGGTCCCTTTACACATAAGGATGACATTGAGAATTGCAGGCTGGTTAGTCTAACCTCTGTGGTTAGTAAATTTTTGGAAAAGCTACTAAAAGAGAGAATAGTGAGGTTTCTGGAGTCCAATGGATTGCAGGATCTGAGGCAGCATAGATCACCAGGGGCAGGTCTTGTCAATCAAATCTGATTGATTTCTTTGACCGGGTGACCAGGGAGTTGGACCTAGGGAGAGCCCTAGATGTGGTGTATTTAGATTTCAGTAAAGCCTTTGACACCGTTCTGCACAGGCGACGTATAAACAAACTGAGCATGCTAGGGTTGGACCCTAAATTTACTGATTTGTGTTAGAAATTGGTTGAGTGGGAGGCAACAGAGTACAGATAAATGGAGCTCACTCTGAGGAGAAGGAAGTTACCAGTGGTGTGCCCCAGGGATCTGTCCTTGGTTCGATTCTTTTTAACATCTTTGTTAGTGATATAGCGGAAGGGCTGTCGGGTAAGGTTTGCCTCTTTGAGAATGATACCAAAATCTGCAATAGAGTAGACACCCAGGAAGGAGTAGATAACATGAGGAGGGATCTAGCTAAGTTTGAAGAATGGTCTAGAATTTGGCAGCTTTAATTTAATGCTAAAAAATGCAGGTCATGCATTTGGGCTGCAAAAATCCAAAGGTGTGGTACAATGTAGGGTGTGAAGTACTTCTGTCCACAAAAGAAGAGTGGAACCTGGGCGACAATCTTAAAATAGCCAAACAGGTACAAAGGGTGACTGCAAAAGCCAGAAGGATGCTTGTGTGTATAGGGAGAGGAATGGTGTGATAAGGAAGCTTATCATAGCTCAGGAAGGAGCTATAGAAAAGGTGAAGTGACTCTGAACAAGCAACCTGTCAGTTCTGGTAGAAATAAGAAAACAGAATTTTGCCATAAAAGACTACCAGTCCCAGAATGCACCAGGTTTCCAACAGCCATTAGAGGAGCTGAAGTGAGGAAACGTGTGTTCAATCAGGAGGGCTATGAGGTAATCCCTAAGCACTCATCTCAAAGGGCAGGGCCTGATTCAGCATAGCTGCGCTGTGTTAGGGAGGAGCACTCATCTAAGCAGAATAAGAGTAGAGTTTATTCTACAGATGACCATCTTCATGATCACCTTGGATATCCAGAGAAGGATCATCAGTTTCATCTGAAGGATCATCAGAAGCAGAAGCCAAACCGGACGGACAGAGAGGGAAAGAGACCCTTTGGAAGAAGGAAGAGAAAAGCCTTTGAGAGGTCTAGAAGAGTCCAAAGCAGTACGTATACTGGGAGGCATTTCAAGGGCCAGCATACACCATTGGACTGGGGAAAGCCAGAGGAATGGTGCTGCAGAGCTAGGAATCACCAGACGCTACCTGTGAGGGAGACGGCTGCACGTGGAAGGGACCCTAAGACCCGTGCCAGAAGGTATGTGAAGAGAGATCCAGTGTCCAGGGATCTGGATTGGAAGGCTGGACATAAGAACTGGACTACATACTGGCCAGGCTATATAGAGAGGAACTCTAACAGCAATGGAAGCTCAGGTATGAACACTGATCTATGCCCTAGCTATAACCTTGAAAGACAGCAGGGAAACAAGTATTCTCCTGAAAGTGCTCCATTGAGAGATTCATCTGTGCCAATCCATGATATTGAACCCATGCTTGTTGAACAAGGGGAAATAATAGCAGATGAAGGATGTATTTATATGGACTGCTCTCTATCTAAACTCCGTTATCTTTATCTTTATTTGCACAATTTGATAAACCGCCCAGGCCGAAGCATCAGGGCGGTGTACAATACAAAAATAGGCTACTGAAAATAAAGGTAGAAAAGAACGCCAAAATCAACAGGATAGGAAAGGGTGGAGAAAAAGATTGAAAGGGGGAAAAGAGCCCAGGAGGGGCAGGAGGGTAACGGGCAGGAGGCGGAAAGAGGAATAGGAAAATGGAAGTGGAACAGACAAAGGAGGGGATGTTCTTGGAGGGTGGGGGGGACAACCAGAGGACGAGGCACCATCGTTGGAAGAAGGAAGATCAAAGGCTTGACAGAAGAGATGTGTTTTAAGGAGAGTTTTAAAGCGGGAATAGGAAAGTTCCAAACGAAGACAGGAGGGGAGTGAATTCCATAGAGCTGGACCTAAAAAGAAGAAAGCTGAATGTCGGGTGAGCTCTAAGCGGGCCTGAGCGGGGGAAGGGAGGAAAAGGCGGTTGCCGAAAGAAGAACGGAGAAGGCGTGGCGAGGGTTGGAGATGAATGATGTCTGACAGGTATTGGGGAGTGCTGGAATGAAGGGCTTTGTGTGTGAAGATGAGAACCTTGAAGACGAAGCGGAACCTAACCGGGAGCCAGTGCAGGGCAAGGAGGGAGGGGGACACATGGGAACGGGCAGGGGAACCGGTAATGAGGTGAGCGGCAGCATTCTGTATTAATTGAAGGCGGTGAAGCTGAAAAGAAGGCAGACCTGCGTAGATGATATTGCAATTATCTAACCGGGTCATGACTAAGGACAGGACAAGGGTGACAACGGAGGCAGGGGGGAGTGATGATTGAACAGCCCGAATCTTACGTAAATGGAAAAACGAAGTACGGATGACAGAAGAGATGTGTTGGTGAAAGGAGAGAGATGAGTCCAGGGTGACGCCCAAATAACGAAGGGTAGGAACCAGAGGAATGGGAAGGGAAGACATTACAGGGGACAGGCATGGAGAGGAGAGACCGAAGGAGAACCAGATTGCGGAAGACTTAGCGGGGTTAGCGTGTAGGAAGTTAGAGTCGAACCATGAGGCGATGGAGGACAGGCAGCGGTTAAGTGGAGTCAGATCAGGAGTGGAGGAGGGGGTATGGTGAATCAGCAAGATATCGTCAGCGTAAATATAGAAGGATATGCCGGACTGTTGGATAAGTAGAGCAAGTGGGGCGAGAAAAGCATTGAAGAGCAGGGGGGCAAGAATAGATCCCTGAGGGACACCGCAAACTGAAAGGGAGGGAGTGGAGGCGGAGTGATGGGAGTGCACGGAGAAGGTGCTGGAGGACAGAAAGGAACGAAACCATTGTAAGACGGTCCCACAGATCCCAAAGTCAGACAGACGTGACAGGAGGGTGTGGTGATCGACCATATCGAAAGCGGACGATAAATCTAGGGACACCACCAGAGAAAAATCACCACGGTCGTGAGCACAGTGAAGCTCTGAAAGTAGTGCCGTGAGAATAGTTTCAGTGCTATGGCCCGCACGAAATCCAGACTGACGGGGGTGAAGGGCAAAGGTAGAATCAAGGTGGGTGGCAAGTTGTGAAAACACTAATTTCTCGAGGACTTTTGAGAGAAAGGGGAGATTAGTGACGGGACGCCAGTTTGCAGGAACAGCGGGGTCAAGGGAGGGCTTCTTCAGGAGAGGACGGACAATGGCGTGTTTCCAACTGGAGGGGAAGAGACCGGAGGAGAGGCTAGTGTTGAAAATGGAAAGAATGTAGGGCATAAGAGCAAGGTCGGGGTTCAGTAGCCAGGAGGAAGGCAGAGGATCAAGGGGGCAGGTGGTCCGGTGGGCAGCTGAGATAGTTTTGATGATTTCAGGGGCAGAGACAGGTGAAAAGGAATGCCAGGTGTGGGGAAAGACGGGAGAAGGAGGCGGGGAGGCAATAGGGGGGGGGGGAGCAGAAGGGGAGGTAGAAAGAGGAGAAAGAGGGGGGGGGACAGGTAGGGAAAGAGGAACGGAGGGAAAGGACCTTGTTGGTAAAGAAGGAGGCGAGAGTAGATGGGCTGGGGGCTGACAAAGGGGAACACGGGGGGAGAGTGGAGGTTGAGGAGAGGGAGTTAAGGACAAGAAAGAGGCGTCTGGAAGAGCAAGAAGAAGTAGAAATAAGCTGAGAGTAATAAGACTGTTTGGCCGAGGTTATTTGAGAGCAGTAGGAAAGATGAGCCTGGCGAAAAGCTGAGTAGGAGGCGGGGGAGCGCTGCTTCCTCCATAGGCGTTCCGCCCGACGAAGATGGGAACGGTGCAGAAAGAGGCCAGAGTGATACCAAGGGTGGCGAGAAGAGGGACGGAGAGAGACAAGAAGAGGGGGAGCAAGAGTATCGAGGGTGGCAGAGAGGGTGGAGGACCAAATGAGAGCCTGTTGATCAACAGGAAGAGTGAAGAAATCCGGGGAGAAGAGTGAGTTGGCAGGGGGGAAAGAGCGTAGGGTATCGGAGGTGAGGCGCCGTCTGGAAAATGAAACAGTGGGATCAGGGGGAGGGCCTGGTGAGCTGGGGGAAGGGAAAGGGGAGGAAAAAAGAAGGCAAAGGTGGTCTGACCAGGGAACTGGGATGGTGAAAAGGTTGGATGGGAAGTGGGGGGAGGGATCAAGGGTAAGAACGAGATCTAGCGTCCGGCCAGAAGCATGTGTGGGGCAGACGACATGCTGGGTAAGGGACAGATCAGAAAAAAGGGAGATAAGAGTCTTATTACGGGTGCAGAGAGGGGGGGTCAAGTGGACGTTGAAATCACCTAAGATGACCAAGTGGGGGGACAAGAGAACAGAGTCAGACAAAGTGAGCTGGAGAGAATCCCAGAGATCAAAGTACAGCAACTATCACAAAGAAATATAAACTTGTTCTTTAATCTACTCAGAAAAGCTCCAGAAGCAGGATTTGACCCACACAGTAGAAAGCAAGCCAGCTAAGGGGTTTCAGCTGGATAACTGCTAGCAATTAAGCCTTACCTAATTGCTTGTGAGCTAGGAGAGAATCACTTCTGAATCTATGTGGGAAGTAATCAGAAGTTAACCTGAAAAGAACAGTTTGTTTCTTGCTTTGTGGCTTTTCATTTGTTGTTTTCCTGATTTTGACTTTGTTTTTCCAAGTTAACACTGAAAGCAAGTAACCTGATTTATTTATGTGCTACCAAGCATATCTGTGTTGGGAGAAATAACCCCATAAATAAAAATAGCTTATTGGCTTTACCCAAGAGCACAACTAAATTATTGTCAGCAGCTGTGTCTGGTGTGAATGAACTACATTGCCCACAATACCTTGCAAATCATATAGATATATGCACTTGCCAAGACTGTGAAGATTCTCACCCAGGCAGCCGTCTGACAATGGCCAGCAAAAAAAAGGAGGTGATAAGCCTCTGTATAAGTCTCTGGTGTGACCTTATTTGGAATATTGTGTGCACTTCTGGAGACCGCACCTTCAAAAGGATATAAGCAGGTTAGGTTCGGTGCAGAGGGTGGCTTCTAAAATGGTTAGTGGTCTTAGTTATGTAACATACGAGGGCCGTTTTTTTTTCAACCTCCGATAGGCTATAAATAAAAGACAAGTTCATATAAAACAATAATTTTATTACCAAAAGATTGGTACACTTACGGTTACTTTTCAACATAATCACCGAAGAGATTGAGACATTTGTCATATCTGTGGACAAGCTTTTCAATACCCTCTGCAAAGAAAGTTGCCGCCAATGAATTCAAGTAGTCCTTGACGTTGGTTTGAAGGTCCTCATTGGTTTGAAAGCGCTTTTGTGGCCGTCCGTCAACATTTTTGGGACCCAACGTGCACAAAGTTTTTTGTAGCCTAACCGTTCAGTAACAATAGAGTACAAAACAGACCTTGAAACCTCTGGAAATTCCGTAGACAAAGCAGTAATGGTGAATCTGCGGTTTTCTTTAACCATTCTGTCAACTCGTTGCACCAGGTCATCTGAAATGACAGATTTGCGTCCTTGGCCCAACACCATCACTCATGAAGTTTTCCCCATACACAAGACTCATTCCTCGATGGATTTCTGCAGCACTATGGCCTTCAGCCTGTAGAAAACGAATCACACTTCGCAATTCACACTTGGAGGGAGCATCAATCATGGTGGACATGTTTACGTGGCTGTAGCACAACGCCGACTGACGCCTGAATGTCAACAATGGCGGAGTGTGTAGTGCAAGAGCTGCGCAGTCGCCTACAGCGCATGCCCGCTTTCTGCTGCCCGCGTAGCGTCTGCACGGAGCGATCGGAGGTTGAAAAAAAAATGGCCCTCGTATGATGGCAGACTTAAAGATCTTAATATGTATACTTTAGAGGAAAGGCGGGATAGGGGTGATATGATAGAGACCTTTAAATACCTCCGTGTCATAAATGCACAGGAGGGTCTCTTTCAGTTGAAGGCAAGCTCTGCTACGAGGGGACATAGGATGAGAGTTAAAGGGGATAGATTCAGTAGTAATATGCGGAAATATTTCTTTACGGAAAAAGTGGTAGATGTGTGGAATAGTCTCCCAATAGAGGTGGTGGACACGAGGACAGAATCTGAATTCAAAAAAGCATGGGACAAACCCAGAGGACCTCTAAAGGTGAAAACAGAACAATTGTAGTTGTTATGGAAGGGCAGACTAGATAGGCCATGTGCTCTTTTTCTGCCATCATGTTTCTATATACTTCGAACAATTTTATAAAATAAGTTTTCCACATGTGTAACAGCCTTAATTGAATGATGCTGAAAGGGCCAAAAAGGTAGAAAAGGTGACGGCAAAAGCCATAAGGAAGCTTGGATGCAGAGAGAGAGGAATAATCAGCAGGAGAAAGGCGGCGATAGTGCGTACGTCACTACTAAGTCCTCATTTGGAGACCACACCTTCAAAAATATATAAACCTCAGTCCAGAGGGTGGCTACTAAAATAGTCAGTGGTATTTGTCATAAGGCATATGAGGAAAGAGTTAAAGATCTTAATATGTATGTTTTAGAGAAAAGGCAGAAGTGATTTGAAACACATTTAAATACCTTTGTGTTATAAATGCAAAGGAGGTGACCCTCTTCCAGATGAAAGGAGGCTCTGGAACAAGGAGTTATAGGATAAAGGTGAAAGGGGATAGACTCAGAAGTAATCAGAAGAAATATTTTTTATGGCAAGGTTTCCCAAGCTGGCCCTGGTGTACTCCTAGCAGTCTGAATTTTAGGATATCCACAGTGAATATTCATGAAATAGATTTGTATGCTCTGCCTGTACTGCAAGCAAGTATCTCTCTTTCATATCCTGAAAACCAGACTGGTTAGGGGATACACCAGGACTTCCTTGAGAAACACTGCTTTATGAAAGGGCAATGGATGAGTGGAACAGCCTCCCAGTAGAGGTAGTGGTGATAAGGACTGTATTTGAATTCAAGAAAGTATGGGACAAATACAAAAGATTTCAGAGGAAGTGATTGCAGAACTTTATAGTTCTTATGGCTGGGCAGAATGGATAGGCTTGTATGGTTTTTATCTGCCATCATTTTCTGTGTTTCTATGTTTATACATGAAAAAAAGCTTTATAAAATTACCCCCTTAATGTATAGGCATACCCAGGAGTGCTGTTTAGACAGAACTGCGATATACATTCATACTTCATAAAATGCTTGTGCAAATCTAGAGTACACGGAAACATTTCCATCTGATTTGAGCAGGTGTAAACTTGTTCAACAGAGTGCTTGCGCACTAAAGATAGCTCTGGAAGCATATTTAAAAAAGGAATATAGGTGCCTATGTTGCCATTATTCTGGCACAGTGAGAACAGATTTGGGACTTCATGGTCAGGGTCCCAACACTGAAAGCAGGTGGAGCAACTATATGAAATGGTTATCTTCCATCCTCAAAGGAGAACTGTAGTTCACTCACAACATCCACATGTAGGAAAGTTAATCAGCAAGATTGAACTTCATATTTCTTTTTCTAAATCTGTTTTCTTTTCAGAGAAAATGGGAGCTAGGAGGGAGGGAAATAGAGGAAGCCTTGGGGCCTTATATTAAATGTTAGTGTGCACTGGCATGTGCTGTCACCAGATGCACAGGAATGATATGTGTGTGGGGGGAAGATGGCACACATTAATGCTTATTAGCGCATGCGATGGTATAGTAAATACACCCCTTAAGTTACTTACATCATCAGGTTTTCTCTGTGGACTGCAGTAAACAGGTCCTCACATTTGGGCAACAACATCCAGTGGAGCTCTCATAGCAAAAAGCACCCAGAGCATGTTTCAACTTCTAGAAACCTTTTTTAGACTCACTTTTCATATTCCACAGTTTGCATTTAGCTTACATAATACAGATTATAAAGAAGGTGGTTGGGTATGTGAGGACCTATATTCTGCTGTCCATGGAGACCGCCTGTTACAGATAAGTAACTTGGTTTTCTCCAAGGAGAAGCAGGATGACAAGTACTCACATCTGGGACTTCCCAGTTACAAGTTGCCTTCAACAGAAAAAGGAGAAACAGAGAAAATTACAGCAGATAAAGCCCATACAAGGCCTATCCAGTCTTACCATCTGTGATGGGTATATAGAATGCTACTCGTCCGTCTTCAAAGCGATTATCAACAGTCTACATCCTAATCACTTTATCTGTGATAATCCAGGGTCTAAACCCTTCATACCTCTATGCTATACCCACCATCTATAACCCAAACCAATACCTATGCACGCCCTCCTACCACAATCTTGGATTCAGCCACAAAGCAAACTACAACAGACTAATCAACATAAAGCTAAAAACAATCCCTCTGCCAGCTCCAAAATTAAACTTATTCCAGCCTAAAGATCTCACTTGCTATCTCGTCAGTGCTATGTCGATGAGAAATAAACTACCAATCTTCCAGGACTTGCTGTCTGACCACTCTCCTGACATTATTTTTATAACTGAGACTTGGCTAATTGATACTGACAGTTTTAATCAACCAATTGAAGACACCAGGATATGAAATCTTTCACACCCACAGATCTTCAAAAAGAGGAGGAGGAGTCCTCATTATCATAAAAGAATCTCTGAAAGCATCTTTATAACTTCAGACAACATGGCAAACATAAATATTTTCACCATAAAAATAAAACAATGTCACATATGCTTAGCCTATAGACCACCTGACCTAAGGCCCTGATAACTTGGATATGCTCACCAAATTATTTGGCTCCTCCATTGACAAAAAACCCTGATTTTACTAGGTGACTTTTAACTTACCTTCTCTGTCACACACCCACATTCCATCCATTCTAAACTCCATCAAAGAGATGGATCACCTCCAAATTATCAATAGACATACACATATCAAAGGTAATACACTAGACCTTGTGTTCCAGCCCAATTCCCTCCATAATGCTTATGATCCTACTACACTAGAGATACAACCTATCCCTTGGTCAGACCCACCACCTTATGAAATTCCAACTCCCCTATTATGACAATTCTCAGACCAGGTCCACATACTCCCCATCTCGGTAGATTAAAAAAATTTAACAAAGAAGAATTTTTGAATCAGACTACTCAACTTCTTACCCAAGACCCTGCAAACCTTGACGATGCTTTAACAAACTGGAATGATACAATATCTAAGGCAGCTATTTCATATACACATCACTGCCAACCAACAAAAAGACAAAATGCCCCATGGTTCCAACCTGAAATAAAACGGATAAGAGCAGATCTGCGTAAATCTGAGCGCAAATGGCAACACAAAATCTAAAACCCACCAATCTAGCTACTTAAATACCCTTAAACTATACAGAGAAACCATTGATGCCTCTAAGAAAAACTACTATTCTAGATTATTATCTAATTCATTAAACCTCCCTAGGGAACTATATTTGGTATTCAATCTCTAACTAATAATTCTGCCAACAAACACTCAACTCATCATGCAATATCACTGCAGACCCTAGCCAACCACTACATGAATAAACTAAATCTACAAGTATTACCTATAATGAGCCATAGAAGACCATCCTCCACATCACACCCCTTGGTCAAATTTTTACCCCACTTCAAAAGATACACTCAAAACATTATCTCCAAACTAAACACCACCACTTCTTACCTCGATTCCTGTCCAATAAACAATATCTGAACTTTCGTCATTTATCCTCCCCTCTCCTTTCAGAACGGGTATTTACCAGCCTCCCTTAAACACGCACAAATCCGCCCCATCTTGAAAAACAACTCTATCGATTAAAAACTCCCCTACATCCTACAGACCCATTTCAAATCTCCCATTCATGGCAAAACTAATAGAAAAAAATGTCCAAATCCAACTCCAGAACCACATCGAATTCTCTGCCCTACTTGCCGAACACCAATATGGTTTTCGTCCCTACCACGGAGTTGAAACGCTGCTCACAGTCCTAACTGACACACTTACACGTGATATCGACGATACTAAGAGCCTTTCTCCTCATATTTCTGGACATTACTGCAGCCTTCAACAGCATAAACCATCATTTAATGCAAACTAGACTCCAGCAGATAAGGATTAATGAAACAGTCCTAAAATGGTTCTCCTCATACCTATCTGACAGAACACAAGAAGTAAGAATTGAACAGCAAATTTCAGTACCATACAAACAAGAACAAGATCTCCCCCAAGGCTCTGCTCTTTCAGCCCTACTCTTTAATATTTATCTTCAACCCATCTGCTCCATTTTTAAAATATTCTGTGTAAATTATCATCTCCAGGAACAAGCAGGAACGTAGTCTTCACATATGGGTATCATCGGTACCGACGGAGCCTACGCGGGAACGCTCCCCAGTGTCCAATTAGAAAGCCTTTGGGAGCATCCCACAGCACCTGCGTGCTGCCTTCCCGCCTTTCCCAACTGCCTCTCTCCAGTTCTTCATTTTCCGTGGAGCCAGCAGGTCGTTGTTCCTGTCACCGCAGAAAATGTTTTCCTTATTCCTTCTCTTTTGTGGTCGTGTCTGCCTTCCTCGACGCTATACCGGTACCGCCGGTTCTTTTTTCTTTCTTTCTTTCGTTTAAAAAAAAAAATATATATATATATCCTATTTTTTTCCAAACTTTTCTTTCCAGGTGCACGCGCCATTTTGGGCCCTAGGCCCAAAATTTCCTCCACTATGGAAAAACCCGCTTCGGATTTCAAAAAGTGCACCAAGTGTGGCGGTACCATCTCTGTCACCGACACCCATGAGTGGTGTCTTAAATGTTTAGGTCCTGACCACTCCATCTCCGAGTGTATGGCTTGTGCCATAATGTCCAAGAGGGATCGACAAAACCGAGCTGCTAAGCTCAGCGCCCTTTTTCTCTCTGATACAGCTTCTGTGGTATCAACGTCTTCCAGGGCTTCGTCTTCCTCCCATGGATTTCAGGTAACTAAACATAAGTCTGGCCGGTCCTCAAAGGGTAGATCTCCTTCCAAGCATCGAGATGCCTCTGGCATTGCCCTTGAGGGTTCTGTACCGGCAAAATTGCCCCGGCGGGAGGCTTCGGCTTCCAAAGCATTATCGGGGCTCCAGGATGTTCTTGAGGCCTCGACCTCGGCAGAACTACTGGTGCCATACTCTGGGGTACTGGCTGCTTCCGGTACCGATACCCAGGCATCGGCAGCATCGATAGACCAGAGGTTCCTGGCTATTGAACGCAGTCTGGCAGCTCTCCTTGCGGCATCGACACCCTCGGAACCGCGTCAGACAGTTCAACCGGTACCGGTACCGATAGCATCGGTATCAACATTGGTGTCTGTTTTGCCGGCACCCAGTCATGCAATGTCTTCCGGTGCCGATACACCAGTACCGATTCCCCCTGGTACCGACTTCGGTCGGTACGGGTATCGGGCTCTTGAAGAGCATCCGGACAGACAGTACTTCGAATCCTCGGAGGACTCCGAGGACTCTGACAGCTCTGCCGGTACTGGAATACTTCTCCCGGAGGAGCCTTCCTCTCCTAAATGTAGGATGTCTCTTCCAGAAGATATCTCCTTTCAGGATTTTATTAGGGAGGTGGCTCGAGGTCTGTCCATTACTGTGGCTCCTGAAACAGAGCCCAGGGCTAAGGAGTTGGAGATTTTACAATAGCCCAAAGCTCCTAAGGAGGCAGCTACTTTGCCTATCCATGAGATCTTACATGATCTCATGTTGAGAATGTGGGAGACACCTCTTACCACCTTTCCTCACTCTCGCAGACTGGATACCATGTATCAAGTCCCTCCTTGTCCTGGTTTCCAGAAAACTCAGCTTCCTCACCACTCTGTTGTAGTGGAATCAGCTATGAGAAGGATCAGGAGTGCAAAGAGGCATGCCTCTAATCCTCCAGGACGTGAGTGTAGAACTTTGGATGCCTTTGGACGTCATACTTTCCAGGCTTCCATGCTTTCTGCCAGGATCAGTTCCTATATTTTATATATGGGAATGTTCCTTAAAGAAGTCACAGGAGACTTGGAGATTATCCAGGATCAAGTAGGAAGTCAGTCCTCACCTATGGGTGACGTCGGCGCCGACGGAGCCCCCGTACGGAGCATTTCCCAAGCTTTCAAAGAAAGCCTTTGGGAATGCAGCGCGCATGCGCGGTCTCCTTCCCGCCCAAGGATGCCATCTTGCTCAGTCTTCTTTTTTCCGCGGAGCCCGACGGACGTGAAAAGTTGATTTTGTTCTGCGTGGACCTGTTTTCTTTGGTTTGACGCCGGTTTCCCTTCCCCGCCTGGGCCCGATACATCGGTATCGAGCCCGGACTTATTTTTTCAGTTTTTGTCCTTAGTGACTAGCGTACGTGCCGTTTTTTTGTTTTCACTGGCAGCCCTGTCTTTTGACCTCGCAGGGGCCCTTTTTCCCCCGATAGTTGCCAGCGGGTTTAAAAAGTGTGATCGGTGTAAGAAACTTATGTCTCTCACCGACACACTTGACTGCTGCCTCCGGTGCCTCGGACCCGATCATGACCCGATGATCTGTGGTCCGTGTGGGAAAATGTCCTCGAAGGCGTTGAGGAGTCGTCAGCACCAAAAGGAAAGAATCATCTCTGACTCCGCGTCCGGACAGGCCCGGACTTCGTCAGAGGCCTCGATGTCTCGGGACTCCGGCTCCGAGCAGCGCCGAGGCTCCTCTGAGAGGCGGTCTCCCTCGCGGGAGCATCGCAAGAAGAAAAAACCCACGAGGGCGGCATCGGTGGACGCACTTGGCTCCTCGAGGGCCAGGTCGCATAGCCCTGACCACCGTCCCGGGTCTTTGGAGTTGGAGAGGCCTGCAAAACAACCTCGTGTGGAGATGAAGTCCCCAGGTCACGTGAGTACTGTAGTCCTCGTGAACTCTCCTCCAGGGGAGCTGACGTCGGACCCGACGCCGTCGGGGGCTGTTGAGTCTCCTGAACTCGGACTCAGGTTGACGGCCTTGGAGTGCAGCTTGGCTGCCTTCATGGAACAGCAGCGGGCACTGATCGCCGGTGCATATTGTAATGTCTCCCTAGCTGGTCTCCCACAGTCCCAACTATCTCATCTTCAGCGTGTCCAGAATACTGCCGTTCGTCTTCTTACTTACGCTTCTCGCTATGATCATGTCACCCCTCTTCTTCTCCAGCAGCACTGGTTACCCATCCCATTTCGTGTTCTGTACAAAATCCTCACTTTTGCATATAGGGTGGTTCGCACGGGTATCCCTCTTTATCTTGCTGATCTGATCCATTTCCGTACCTCTATTCACACAAACCGGATGTCTCTCCCTTCTCCCTCTCAGGCCCACCTCGAATCTACCCGTTCTTCCGCTTTCTACTTTTTGGGCCCTAAACTTTGGAATTCGCTCCCCCCTCCCCTCCGTGCAGAAGAGTCCTTCCAGTCCTTCAAAGCGCAACTCAAAACCCATCTCTTTTGTCTGGCTTTTAACCTCCCCCCTACATTCGTGTCTCCCTCTCCTTCCTCCTGTTGATGTGTGCTTTGCCTGTTGTTTTTCCCTGCTCTTTCTCTAGTCTTTTCTATTCCTTAATGGCGTTCCTTTCCTCCCTAGCAGTCTTTATTTTTAATGTTTTTAAATATTTTAATTTATTGTAAACCGCTCAGATGCCTTCGGTCTTGGGCGGTATAGTAAATCTTTTAATAAACATAAACATAAACATCTGCCCCGACCACCGGGACATCAACGTCCGAGTCGACCCTGGAAGCTGAGCCGATCCTCGAGTCCATGCGCGCTCTAGTCGATCCTCGGCCAAGGTCTCCCTCGGCCTCCTGCCCGGGACCGAGGTCGGCGACGCCGGTACCCTCGGCGTCGGGGTGGATGGCATCGGTACCTGCCCGACCGGAGCCACTTGATTCCTCCTCCGAGGGGTCCGGCTGGGAAACGGAGGATGAGGAGTCACCCGACACCTTTCGTACTCGGTGTGTCCCATCGGACTCACCGGAGACCGAGCCTCGGAGACGGTCCCCACCAGAGGATACCCGGTTCTCGGACTTCGTGTGGGATATGGCCAAGGCCTTGGCATTCCCCGCGGATCCCGAGGAGGAGCCGAGGAGCTCGAGGCCCTACAGTATGACTCTCCTCCAAAGGAGGCCTTTACTGTACTGGCTCCTCCGATGCTGGAACGGTTGCTCTTCCGCATGTGGGAGGCGCCGGCCTCAACCCCGGTTTTGAGCAAGCAGGTCGATTCCATCTATCGAGTCTGCAAGAGCCCCGGGTTCCAAAAGGCACAATTACCGCATCACTCCATGGTTGTGGAATCGGCCATGCATCGTCTGAAGAGTCAGAAGATGCCCTCCTTGGTGCCTCCCGGCCGGGAGGCCCGGAACCTGGATGCCCTCGGTAAGAAGTGCTTCCAAGCATTTATGCTTGCTTGCCGTGTCCAGACCTACCAGCTGTACATGGGCATGTACCTTCGAGACCTGGCAAAGGAGATTGCCGGGTTCTCTGCTTGTCTCTCCGAGGAACCTTTGCAGAGGTTCAATGCTCTGTCATCGGGTATTCGTGAGTGCTCGAAGTTTATCTCTTGAGCAGCCTATGATGGCTTCGAGGCTTCGGCCCGGGTAGCCGCGGCCGGCATCGGTGCACGCCGTCAGCCTGGCTATAGTCACCGGAACTCGAGCCATGAGTGCAGGACAAGTTGGTCAGTGTTCCCTGCCGAGGTGAAAACCTCTTTGGCAAGCCCATGGCTGAAAAGGCTGCCGAACTCGAGACCGAGACTTACCCGGACAAGGCTGTCCAGGAAAACCTCTGCCCCTTCTCAGAAGAAGAAGGGCTCAGGGAAAAAGACCTTTTACCCGAGTAAGTCAACTGCCTATAAACAGTACCCTCATTTTCAGGCCTCTGTAGCTCTCCAACAGGGTCAGCAGGCCAACGGGCAGGGACATGGGCCCCGTAGGCAGAAAACCCCCAAGCCATCAGCTCCGGCTCCTGCCCAGCAGGGAGCGGGGTTTGGACTCCAGTGACATAGCCTCTCCTCCTCAGCTGGCCCATATCAGCACAGGAGGCCGGCTGGCCCTGTACGCCCACAGGTGGTCAGCCATAACAAGGGATACCTGGGTACTAAGTATAGTCCAGAGAGGCTATCTCCTCCACTTCCACCAGGTACCCCCTTCCTATTTTCCAGGGGAGCCGCCAAGACTTCCTCTGCACAGGGACTTACTCCTGCAGGAGTTAACAAGTCTTGTAAAGGAACAGGCAGTGGAACCGGTGCCCCACCACCTGAGAGGGCAAGGCTTCTATTCCAAGTACTTTCTGGTACCAAAAAGAACAGGAGGCCTCAGGCCCATCCTAGACTTGCGGAATCTGAACAAGTTCCTGGAGAGGGAAAAGTTCAAGATGCTTACCCTTGGAATCCTGCTTCCCTACCTCCAGCAGGGACATTGGCTATGCTCCTTAGACTTAAAGGATGCTTATACTCACATCCTCATTCATCCAGACCACAGACAATATCTCAGATTTGTAGTGGGAGGAAACCACTATCACTACAGAGTACTGCCTTTTGGCCTCACCTCCGCCCCCAGGGTATTCACCAAGTGCCTGGCGGTGGTGGCAGCCTACCTCAGGGTTCATGGCCTCTTTGTCTTTCCATACCTGGACGACTGGCTCATCAGGGGCCAATCCCCACAAGAGGCCAATCAAGCCACCCTTCGCACTCTCTGCTTCAGCTCCTTGAGTTTGTTATAAACTTCGCAAAGTCCACTTTGCACCCCTCACAGAATATGTAATTCATAGGAGCAAGACTGGACACCCTTCAGGCAAAGGCCTTTTTACCTGTGGACAGGGCCCACAGATTGATGGATCTAGCCAGGCAGTTCCACAGCAATTCTCTGGTCTCCGCCAGACAATTCCTGAGGCTCTTAGGCCACATGGCTTCCACGGTCCATGTAACTCCAAATGCCCATCTGCACATGAGGCCAGCTCAATGGGGCCTCAGAACTCGGTGGCACCAAGCCACAGGAAGCCTCACGGACAGAGTGAAGGTGTCCAAACTACTAGAGTCTTCTCTGCAGTGGTGGCTTCATCTTCCGAATCTAGGGCACGGGGTGTTTTTTCAGACACCTCCACATTCTCAAGTGCTGACAACCGATGCTTCCCTTCAAGGTTGGGGTGCATATTGCCAAGGAGCGTGTACTCAAGGCCTGTGGTCTCCGTGGGAGGCTGCACAACAGATCAATCTCTTAGAACTAAGAGCTATTCGCTTGGCCCTGAGAACTTTCTCCCATCTCATCTCTCACAAGTCCGTCTTGGTTCAGACGGACAATCAAGTTGCTATGTTCTATGTGAACAAACAAGGGGGCACAGGGTCCCGCCTTCTATGTCAGGAAACGCAGAAACTGTGCTCCTGGGCTGTCAATCATGGCATTCTTCTCAAAGCGGTCTATCTCCCAGGTCAGGAGAATTGCCTGACGGACAGATTGAGCAGGATCCTGCGGCTGCATGAATGACAGTTGCAACCTTTAGTGGTTCAACAGATCTTCCTGAGATGGGGGTCGTCCAATCATAGATCTCTTTGCCAGTCTTCTGAACCGTCAACTTCCCAGGTTCTGCACCAGGCAACCCCATCCTCTCAGAGTAGCAGCGGATGCATTTCTCATTCCATGGTCTACAGGCCTCCTATATGCGTTTCCTCCCATGCCTCTAGTGTCCAAGACACTGTTGAAAGTGATCCAGGACAAGGCCTCGGTGGTCTTGGTGGACCCCAGGAGGCCAGGCAACCCTGGTTCCCACTTCTTTTGCAACTAGTGGTGGACACTCCTCTTCCTCTGGGGATGCAACCTGATCTCCTGTCTCAGGAGCAGGGATCTCTATTACACCCCAATCTCCAGTCCCTCAATCTGATGGCCTGGCTGCTGAAAGGGTAGTTCTAGCACCCTTATTACTGCCTCAGGAAGTGGAGGACGTGGTCTTGGCCTCTAGGAGTTAGTCCACCCGAAAGTCTTATGCCCTTAAGTGGCGTAGATTCTCTGCCTGGTATAATCAACACAACGAGAATCCATTCTCATGCCTGGTGCCGGTGGTCCTGCAATATTTGCTTCACCTGTCCAACCTAGGCCTTAAGTCCAATTCTGTTAGAGTTCATCTTAGTGCTCTTTCAGCACACCACTCACAGGTGGAGGGTCAATCTCTAGCCAGCCATCCTTTGGTGACTCGCTTCCTCGGAGGCTTCCTTTTGCTTAAGCCTCCAGTGCGTCCACCTGCCCCTGAATGGGATTTAAATGTGGTCTTGCAACGGGTTACTTGCCCACCATTTGAACGTATGGATACTTGCCCTCTGCGTTTTCTCTCCTGGAAAGCTTGTTTCTGGTAGCCCTTACCTCAGCGAGGCGAGTGAGTGAGCTTCAGGCCCTAGTATCAGATGCACCTTATACTAGGTTCTATAGGAACAGAGTAGTCTTACGGACTCACCCTAAGTTCCTTCCTAAAGTTGTCGTCTCCTTCCACCTCAATCAGGAGGTGGTTCTTCCAACTTTCTTTCCCAGGCCGCATGCCAGCCTGGCTGAGATGGTCTTGCATACCCTGGACTGTAGGAGGGCGTTGTCCTTCTACCTTGACCGTACGCGGGAGCACCGGAGGGCTGTTCATCTCTTTTGACCCCAATAAGTTGGGGTTCACTGTCTCCAAGCATACCTTGTCCATATGGGTAGCCGACTGTATCCGCCTGGGCTTACAGGGCAGCTGGCCTCTCGTTGCAAGGTCGAGTCACGGCTCACCGTGTCAGGGCGAAGCCTGCGTCAGTGGCTCATCTCTGCTCTATTCCGTTGGCAGACATCTGCCGGGCCGCTACTTGGTCTTCAAGCCAGACCTTTGCGGCCCACTACTGCCTTGAGAGGGAGTCCCGCAGGGACAGTGCTTTCGGGCAGGCGGTACTCCATAATCTCTTTGGGGTTTAGGCAACTCCTACCCTCCGGCCCCTGGTGTTGGGCTACCGTTCGGGGGCAGTCTCAGAGAAGATTCTTTTCTTGCATGCTGAGGCTTTAGAGGGAGCTCATTTTTCAGCTTTTGGTCTCCGGTAGCCTTAAGCTGGGGAGTCCCATATGTGAGGACTGACTTCCTGCTTGGTCCTGGAGAAAGAGTAGTTACTCACCTGTAACAGGTGTTCTCCAGGAGCAGCAGGAATCTTATTTATTTATTTAATTATTTATTTATTTAACAGATTTTATATACCGTCTTTCTACAAATCAAGACGGTTTACATAAAACAAGGTGGCAGTATGTTTCAACTGTTTACATGGAACCAAGTAACAAAGAAATATAGGAAAAAAATAATATAAGGAAAACAAAGTGAACAATTACATGCTCAGTGAACAACTATTTACAATGGTATATCCTGGGTTATCATACGATCGCATGTTAAGGTTAGAGAGTGGTAGACAGTAGCGAGGAAGTGGAGGTAAGGGGTTATTTACTAAGGAGGTAGGGAAAAATGTTCATGGAAAAGAAGAGTTTTTAACTTCTTTCTGAACTCAGAGCGGGTAGGACAGTTCCGCAGTTCGTGAGGAAGGGTATTCCATAAGGATGGGGCATAGAGGGAGAAGGCCCTGTTACAGGTGGATTATTTGCTATGTCTTTTGGTTGTTGGGATAGTCAGGAGGTTTTTGGTAGTAGAGCGGCGTGTTCTAGTGTTAATGGGGAAGGGAAGAAGTGGGGAGAGGCATGGGGCAGACTCATTAGAGATAATTTTATGTGTAAGGGTAAGCACTTTGAATTTGATTCTGTATTGAATGGGGAGCCAGTGGAGATCATATAGGACTGGTGTAATGTGAGCTCGTCTGGGGTTCTTGGTTATAAGCCGTGCAATCGTGTTCTGTGCTAATTGGAGTGGTTGTATGGTGTTCTTGGGAAGGCCATGATAGATGTGATTACAGTAATCAAGAGAAGGGATGGTAAGGGTCTGACAGACAGAACGAAAAGAGTCGTGGCTTAGGATTGGTTTTAGGTTCCGTAGAGTACGTAGCTTTGTATATATTGTATTGGTAGTTTTCTTTATTTGTTCAGTGAAGGAGAGGTTTTGATCAAGGATAATGCCAAGATATTTCACTTGGTTTTTTATAGCAAGGGAGAAATCGCCAATAGTAATGTTTGGAGGTGGCATGTATGAAGTATTGGAAAACAACTGGAGAACCTCAGTCTTGGATTGATTAATCAGGAGGTTGTGCTGCGATAGCCAAGATTTTAGGCTGGTTAGGCATTCACTTAGTTTGGTGAAGTCAGGGTTAGAGAGGTTAAATGGGGTGAAGCACATCATGTCGTCCGCATATATTTGGTACTGGATGCTATAGCTTTGGAAGATCTTGCAGACAGGTTGAATGAAGATGTTGAATAGGAGAGCAGATAGGCTAGATCCTTGGGGGACACCTTGTTTAAGGGTAAATGGGAGGGAGGTGTCGTTTCCAATACGGACCTGTTGGGTTCTGTCATCAAGGTAGGATCGGAACCAGTTTAGGGTTGTACCTCTCAGTCCTATTTCGTGGAGTCTGCTTAGGAGTTGATGGTGAGGAAGGGAGTCAAAGGCAGCGGATAAGTCAAGGAATGAGTAGGCATCCTTGGGTAGGATTTTGCGTGTACAGGTACAAGGAGTCAAGTAGGGAGGTAAGGAGGGTTTCAACTCTGTGGTTCATTTTGAAACCATGTTGGAATAAGTCAAGGGGAGAGTGATCGTCAATATAGTTCTGAAGTTGGGCTTGAACTAGTTTCTCAGTTATCTTTGCAAGGAAAGGGATGCTAGAGATGGGTCTGTAGGAGGCGGGGGAAGTAGGGTCAAGTTTTGTTCCTTTTAGAATTGGTCGGATAGTGGCACATTTAAATGGAGGTGGTACAGATCCAGTCTGGAGGGAAGTTTGAACAATATGCAGGATGTAAGGGCTGAGAGAACTTCTAGTGGATTTGATCCAAGGGACAGGGCAAGGGTCAAGGGCAGAGGTTGAGGTATTTAAGTCTTTTATAACATTAGATACGTTTTCTAAAGTAAGGAGATCAAATTCGTTCCAAGAGTTTAAGAGGGTTGGTTCCTGTGGTTGAGTGCTGAAGTCGACTGTAAGTTGGGGGTTATTGGTTGATGCAGGAGGGGGGAATTTAGAGATCAGGTGGGTAGCTATGGGTTGTGCGGTTATTTTCGGTGGCTGATCCTGCTGTAAGGGTTCATTTATTAAGGCTTTGGCAATGGAGAAAAGTTCTCATGGTTTATTAAGTGATCGTTGGATCATGTTTTCATTATATTCCCTTTTATGGTTGAGGGTTTTGGAGCAGTAGGTTTGGAGTTTAATTGTGTAAGCAGTATGTGCATTGGGGTCATGAGAGCGTCTCCAAATACGTTCAAGACGCCTAAGTTCTCTTTTGAGGTCTCTCAGTTTTGTAGAGAACCAGGGTGTTCTTTTGCGGTGCTTGTGAGGAAATTGTTTGGGTGGGAGTAGAGAGGCTGCAGATAGGATTTCGTTCCACTTAGAGATGTGGGACTCTTGGTTCAGTTTCATGTCATTCAGAAGGTCAAGAGATGGGATTGTTTGCTCTAGAAAGTTGGCAGCGTTGAATTGCTTGAATTTACGAGTATGTTGAGGGTGGGTAGGAGGTTGAATTTTGTGAGTAGAGTAAGGGAAGGAGAAGAGGATAAGAGCATGGTCAGACCAGGGTATGGGTTGAATGGTGTGAAGGACCTGATAGGTGAGTAGTGACTGTTGTGGGATGAATATTAGGTCAAGGGTGTTTCCTTTGGAATGTGTAGGTTGATTTAGGATTTGGGTGAAATGGAGGGCATCCATTGCTTGGAGGAAGGTAGAGGATTGGATTGGGGTTGTGGAGTGTAAATTCAGATCACCTAGGATTATAAGGGGGCATAAAGCGGGTTGGGGGGGAGCAGGCTGTGTCAAGGATTGTGGAAAGATCAGTTGAGTCTGTCTGTGGTGCTCAGTATAGGAGGTGCAAGGACAGAGTTGAGTTAGAGACTGTGATGGAGTCCATGCCTGAGGTAGAGATAGATTCAACCATGGAGAGTTGTAAGTTGGATCTAGCTATAATAGCTACACCCCCTCCTCTGCCATTAGATCTGTTGCATATATTGATTGAGTATGCGTTGGGGCAGAGTTGGTTTATTAGAACCATGTCAGAGTCTTGAAACCAGGTTTCAGTGAGGCAAAGTATGTCAAGGTCATTATCCGTGATAAGGTCAGCGAGTAAGGGGATTTTATTTCTAGCTGAGCGAGCGTTGAGTAGGGCGCATTTGAGGGGGGATGGGGGAGGTCAGAAGGAGGATTGGGCTTAAGGTTGGGGTTTATGTTAATAAGTTTAAGTTTGCATGTGCGGTGGTGGGGATTATGATGATGAGTGTGACAGAGGTGTGGTGGGATGTATAGGTGTCTGGGGGAGTAGATTATTGGAATGGGGGCACTATGGGTCAAAGTTAGCACAAAAGGGAAGATAAGCCAGGAAATGAGAAGTATAATGAGGGCAAACCTCAGGGTGTATGAGAAGGAATTCAGGGGGGCCATTCTGGGATGGTAGGTGGGTAGTGATAAAGAGGATATGTAAAAAATGTGTAAGAGGGGGTGAATGGCAGGGATGGGGGTCTGGCTGAGATTAGGGGCAGATACAGAGGGTTGATAAAAGGAACAGTGAAATCACAGTGAGTTGGATACATTTGAATAACAGTAGCAGTGAAAGTTACAATGATTAGGTACTTTTGTAGCACAAGTTGTCAAGTTATAGTGGCAGTTGTAACAGTTAAAGCATTTTGTAGCATAAGCTGTAATAGTATAGTATCGGTTGTAACAGTTTTAGCAGTGACTAGTTGAGAATATTAGCAGCAGTGAATGTCATAAAATTAGGTACTATTGTAGCCCAGATTGTGATAATATTGCATTAAGCAGTTATATTTTATAGAATGAATAAAACTACAGAATACTTTGGAAGATAAGGGAACAATGTGAAATTAGAAAAATGGGAAATTAAAAGTAGCAAGGTGATAAGAGTTGCTTACATTTGGAGCTGGAATGAGTTCAAGTTGCTGCTGTAGGCCTAAGAGGCTCAGGTTGCTGGAAGTCCAGCAGCTCACGTATAGGGTAGTTAGTCAAAGGGACTCCAGTTTGTGGTCATCCGGAATGTCTGAGAGCAACTGTAGTGATGTACCTTGGTCCCAGAACAGAGCGTAGTGCAATAGGACTGGGAAGTTCGACGACACTCAAGTATGGCTGCGATTAGATCCACGCCAAAGGGCCCTCTGGCGAGGCCCTCAGGCGCTGGCCCGCCAGGCGCGGGCATGCCTGATAGCGCTCTCCTTTTATCTGCTGGACTCTGCCCCGATTGGGCAGAGCTGGGCAGGTAGCCGATGTTCCCTCCGCTGTTCTGGCTGCCGATGCTCAATCCCGCGAGGGGAGAGCAGGACCCGGTGGCTTCAGAGTGTCCCAGCGCCCGATAGCGCTCTCCTTTTATCTGCTGGACTCTGCCCCGATTGGGCAGAGCTGGGCAGGTAGCCGATGTTCCCGCCGCTGTTCTGGCTGCCGATGCTCAATCCCGCGAGGGGAGAGCAGGACCCGGTGGCTTCAGAGTGTCCCAGCGCCCGATAGCGCGCTCCTTTTATCTGCTGGACTCTGCCCCGATTGGGCAGAGCTGGGCAGGTAGCCGATGTTCCCTCCGCTGTTCTGGCTGCCGATGCTCAATCCCGCGAGGGGAGAGCAGGACCCGGTGGCTTCAGAGTGTCCCAGCGCCCGATAGCGCTCTCCTTTTATCTGCTGGACTCTGCCCCGATTGGGCAGAGCTGGGCAGGTAGCCGATGTTCCCGCCGCTGTTCTGGCTGCCGATGCTCAATCCCGCGAGGGGAGAGCAGGACCCGGTGGCTGCAGAGTGTCCCAGCGCCCGATAGCGCTCTCCTTTTATCTGCTGGACTCTGCCCCGATTGGGCAGAGCTGGGCAGATAGCCGATGTTCCCACCGCTGTTCTGGCTGCCGATGCTCAATCCCGCGAGGGGAGAGCAAGCAGAATCAGTCCTCACAACCCTCCCTCCTCCCCTTGGAGTTGCAGTCATATGATTTATTTTGTTATTTTTGCTGTCTTTTAGCTATGTCATCAGACTGAGCAAGATGGCACCCTTGGGCGGGAAGGGGACCGCCCATGCGTGCTGCATTCCCAAAGGCTTTCTTTGAAAGCTGGGGAAATGCTCCGCACGGGAGCTCCGTCGGCGCCAACATCACCCATATGTGAGGACTGATTCCTGCTGCTCCTGGGGAACACCTGTTACAGGTGAGTAACTACTCTTTTTAAGCACTCTCCTTCCTGATGACAAGAGACAGGATTTTCTCACAATGGTTAAACATGCCCAGGATGTTTCTAAGTTTGTCAATCGTGCAGCTTTTGACTGCTTTGAGTGCATAAGTAGAACCTCTGCCATTGCCATAGGTGCGCATAGAATTGCCTGGCTCCAGGCATCCGATTTGGAGCTCTGTGTGCAGGACAAACTGGGCAATATCCCTTGTACAGGTGAGAATCTAATCGGCAAGAATTGGCAAGAGAAAGCCAATGAGTTGGATGCTGACAACTCCACTATAGATAGGTTATCCAAAGCCACAGCTGAACCTGCAAGAAAGAAATCTTTCAAGAAACCATTCTTCTCAAAAAAGAAGAGGTTTTATCCTTCTTATTCCCAGCAGAGACGTTCTGCAGGTCAGCCTGCCCGAAAAGGTCAGCAACCACCTAAACAAAGGAAAGCAAAGACTGCTAAGCCTCAACCATCTCAGCAGTCTCAGCCTCCACAAGGCCTTTGACTTTCATCTAGAGAATGTAGCCTTCCTGGCCCTCAATGGACCAGAGCCTTCCACCATTCCAGGAAGGTGGAGTCACTTTGCCCCCAGATGGGGGCAAATAACAGCAGAACATTGCACACTCTCCATTATAAAAGAGGGGTACAAGCTTCACTTTCTGTGCATGCCCCCTCCCACAATGGCAAGACAGTTCAATTCTCAGACCTCTCTCATCACCCTTTTAGATTAAGAGGTCACTATGCTTCTTGCCCAAGGAGCAATAGAAAAAGTACCCATTCATCAACAGGGTACAGAGTTTTAATCCCCCTATTTCCTTATCCCAAAGAAAACAGGGGGACACAGACCTATTTTAGACCTCAGAGAATTGAACAAATAACTGTTCAAAGAGAAATTCAAGATGATTTCTCTGGGAGCTCTGCTGCCATACCTTCAGAGTCAGGATTGGCTTTGTTCTCTACATCTCAAAGATGCGTACACTCATGTTCTCATCCATCCAACTCACAGAAAGTTCCTTTGGTTCCTTTTTCAAGGAAAGCACTACCAATACAGGGTGCTTCCTTTTGGCCTGGCCTCAGCACCAAGAGTGTTCACGAAATGCATGGCTGTGGTAGCAGCATATCTCCAGTAAGAAGCAGGAATGAGTCTTCACATATGGGTATCGTCAGTACCGACGGAGCCTGTGCGGGAACGCTTCCCAGCGTCCAATCAGAACTTCTTTGGGAGCATCCCACAGTGCCTGCGTGCTGCCTTCCCGCCTTTCCCAACTGCCTCTCTCCAGTTTTCCGTTTTCCGCGGAGCCGGCAGGACGTATTCCTGTCACTGCAGAAAATTCTTCTTTTTATTTTTACTTTTTTGTGGTCGCGTCTGCCTTTCCCCGATGCTACCGGTACCGCCGGTACTTTTCTTTCTTTTTCTTGAAGAATTTTTTCCCTGTTTAGTGCCTGACGGGTTCTAGGCCACTAGGCCTCTACCCCTCCATTATGGAAAAGCCAGCCACTATCCTTAAGAAATGCTCAAAGTGTGGCGGTACAGATATTTTTTCTGACACTCATACTTGGTGTCTAAAATGTTTGGGTCCTGACCATTGCCCTCTGGAGTGTCTCTCCTGCTGGAGCTCAAACAGAAGAGGTCTTCAGAATCGAGCACAACTCGATACCCGGTCCACATTGCTCTCGATGTTCCCAGCTAGAAGATCATCTTCTTCACAGGATCAGGTAACCAAACAAACGTCTGTAAAGGCTAGCCAGTCCTCGAGTGGTAGATCTCCTTCTCAGCATCGAGATGGCTTCGGCCTTGCCGTCGAGGACATCTTGGCAATAAAGCCCCGGCGGGAGTCTTCGGGCTCCAAAGCATTAACGGGGCTCCGGGTTGTTCCCGGGGTTCTTACCTCGATGAACATACCTGGGCCATGCTCGATGGTTGTGGCTGCTTCGAGTGGTAGTGACACCCCGGCATCGGCTATGGTGATGGACGAAACACTCCTCACCGATTAACGTAGTCTAGCACTCTCGGCTACTTCGGTACCGCTAGAGTTGCTGCAGACCGTTCCTCGAGTATCGGTATCGACTCCGGTACCGGTATCGGTATTGACTCCGGTACCGGTATCGACATCGGTGTCGGTACCGTCCATGCTTGCTTCGACAGAATCACTTCCCTTGATGCCGAGCCTGGAATCGATCTCTAGTATGGAGGATTCGGTACCGACTCGTCTCGGTACCGACCTCGGGCGGTACTTAAGACATCGCTTTAAAGAAAATCCGATGCTTCATCCTTTTCAGTCTTCCGATCCCGATGACTGGGATGAATCCATCGGTACCAAGGCTGATCTTTCCACAAATCTAGCATTTACCCCTCATTTTAGAGAGTTCTCCTCGGGGGAAATTTCTTTTCAAGCTTTTCTGCTTGATATGGCAAAGTTACTTGCCATTTCTATAACTGGTAAAGAATCCCTACCGGAGAATTCAGAGACACTGCAATTCCCCTGGATTCCAAAGGAGGTCATCATGCTTCCTTTGCATCAGATCTTACAAGATCTACTGTTAAGAATGTGGGAAACTCCTTTAACGGTATCCCCACATTCTAAGACACTTGACACTATGTACAAGGTGCCACCTTCTCCAGGTTTTCAAAAGACTCAACTTCCTCATCATTCTATTGTTGTAGAATCAGCAATGAGGCGTATTAAGAGTACAAAAAAGCACTCTTCTTATCCGCCAGGTCGTTAATCTAGGACTTTAGATGCCTTTGGACGTCGCTGCTTCCAGGCATCCATGCTTTCAGCAAGAATTATCTCATATATTTTCTATATGGGATTATCTCTTGAAGAGGTCACAAAGAACTTAAGGTTTTTGAACCCTTTTCTTCCAGAGCATAAAAGAGCAGACTATTCCTTATTAGTCTATCATGCTCAAAATATCTCTAGGTTCCTTAATCGTGCTTCCCTGGACTGTTTTGAGTCTATTAGCATAACTTCTGCTATAGCCATAGGAGCACGATGCATAGCCTGGCTCCAGGTTTCTGACTTGGGCAGATGGGTTCAGGAAAGGCTGGGAAATACTCCTTGTACTGGTGAAAATCTCTTGTTTATGTTTATGTTTATTAAAACTTGTTATACCGCTCAATACCGTAGGCATCTGAGCGGTTTACAATAGATAAAATCAGGCAAGTTACTTAAAACAAGCACTCGGCTGTAGAAAAGGAAAAGGAATAAGAACGCCATAAATTGTGAGAAAAAGGTGAGGAGAGAAAGAAAAGAAAAGCTGAGAACAGAGTGGTAGTTTAAGCCAGGAGAGGCTTCAACAAGGAGGCTTTATTTCAAGCTAATCAGTTGAGCACTGATGCTGATACTTTCAGAGGATTGTCCAAACTTTCCTCTATCCCAGCTAATAAAAACCCCCTAAAAAGCTTTATTCCCCCAAGGGGAAAAAGTTTTACCCATCGTCTACCCATTCTGCAGATGTTTGCAAAGATGGGCAACACCACACCAGACTAAGAAAATCAAAACCTCAACAGGCTCAGCAAATCCAGCAATCGCAAGGTTTCTGATATTTTATTCACTTTTTCTGCGTGAGGTTTAGAACTTGAACCTACTTCTTTTCAACAGAAGCATCTAAAGTTCATCTCATCCATGCTGAGATATCAGTCATACATTGACTCAATCCTCGGCTCTGGGCATGAATCTCTTGCTACAAGAAAAATCTATCCTTCTAGCTAAGAGCTATTAAGGACTATCATACCCCAGAGATAACGGGTTTCTCCACGACCAAGCAGTAAGTCAGTCCTCACATATGGGTGACGTTGGCGCCGACGGAGCCCTCGCGGAGCAATATCCCCAGCTTTCAAAGAAAGCCTTTGGAAATTGCAGCGCGCATGCGCGGTCCCCTTCCCGCCCAAGGGTGCCATCTTGCTCAGTCTTCTTTTTTCCACGGAGCCCTACAGACGCTGTTTGTGATCGCCGCAGAAAAAGTTGATTGTATTTCTTATTCTTTTCTCTGTTCGACGCCGGATCCTTTTCCCGCCCGGACCCGCTACGCCGGTAACGGGTCCGTTCTTTATTTTTCGGTTTTTTGTCCTTCGTGACAAGCGTTCGCGCCATTTTTTCTTTTTCACTGGCAGCCCTGTCTTTTGACCTCGCAGAGGCCCTTTTTCCCCCAATGGCTGCCAGCGGGTTTAAAAAGTGTGATCGGTGTAAGAAACTTATGTCTCTTACCGACACACATGACTGCTGCGTCCGCTGCCTCGGACCCGATCATGACCCGATGATCTGTGGTCCGTGTGGCAAGATGTCCTCAAAAGCGTTGAGGAGTCGGCAGCATTAAAGAGAACGAATCTTCTCTGACTCAGCGTCCGGCCGGGCCCGGACCTCGTCAGAGGCTTCGACGTCCCAGGACTCCGGTCCTGAGCATCGTCGGAGTTCATCTGAGCGGGGGTCTCCTGCCCGGGAACATCATAGGAAGAAGAAACCCGCGAGGGCAGCGTCGGTGGACGCTCCTGGTTCCTCGAGGGCCAGGTCGCATAGCCCCGATAGCCGTCCCGGGTCCTCGGAGTCAGAGAGACCTTTGAAACATCCTCATCTCAAAATGGAGTCTCCTGGACACGTGAGTACCGTAGTCCTCGTGGACTCACCTCCAAAGGAGCCGACGTCAGGCCTGACGCCGTCGGGGCCCGAGTCGGGGGCTGCTGGGTCTCCTGAGCTCGGACTCAGGTTGATGGCCTTGGAGAGCAGTTTGGCTGCCTTCATGGACCAGCAGCGGGCATTGATCGCTGGCCTCGCCAGTGCATCTGCCCCGGCCACCGGGACGTCGACGTCCAAGTCATCCCCGGAGACCGAGCCGATCCGCAAGTCCATGCGAACTCGAGTCGATCCTGGATCGCGGTCTCCCTCGGCCTCCCGTTTGGGACCGAGGTTGTCGGGGCGGAGGGCATCGGTGCCCGCCCGACCGGAGCCGCTCGATTCCTCCTCCGAGGAATCAGCATGGGAATCGGAGGACGAAGAGTCAGCTGGTACTTTTCAGTCACGGTGCGTCCCATCGGACTCACCCGAGTCCGAACCTCGGAGACGGTCCCCCCCCGGAGGACGCCCGGTTCTCGGACTTCATGCGGGATATGGCCAAGGCCTTGGCATTCCCCGCGGATCCCGAGGAGGAGCCTTGAGCCGAAGAGCTCGATGCCCTCCAGTATGACTCTCCCCCCAAAGGAGGCCTTTACTGTACTGGTTCCTCCGATGCTGGAGCGACTTCTCTTCCGCATGTGGGAGAGCCCGGCGTCGGCGCCGGTGTTAAGCAAGCAGGTCGATTCCATTTATCGAGTCCGCAAGAGCCCCGGGTTCCAAAAGGCACAACTACCGCACCATTCCATGGTGGTGGAATCGGCCATGCATCGACTCAAGAGTCAGAAGATGCACTCCTTGGTGCCTCCCGGCTGGGAGGCCCGGAACCTGGATGCCCTCGGTAGGAAGTGCTTCCAGGGCTCTATGCTTGCTTGTCGAGTCCAGACCTACCAGCTCTATATGGGCATGTACCTCCGAGACCTGGCAAAAGAAATTGCTGGATTCTCTGCTGGTATCTCCGAGGAACCTTTGCAGAGGTTCCAAGCCTTGTCCACTGGTATTCGAGAGTGCTCGAAGTTTATCTCTCGAGCAGCCTACGATGGCTTCGAAGCATCGGCTCGAGTAGCCGGAGCCGGCATCGGTGCCCGCCGACAGGCTTGGCTTCAGTCATCCGACCTCGAGCCATGGGTGCAGGACAAGTTGGTCGATGTCCCCTGCAGAGGTGAAAACCTCTTTGGGAAGCCCATGGCGGAAAAGGTTGCACAGATCGAGACGGAGACTCTGACCAGGACTAGGCTGTCCAGAAAAACCTCTGCCCCTTCTCAGAAGAAGAAGGGCTTGGGGAAAAAGCCCTTTTACCCGAGGAAGGCGGCTGCCTATAAACACTACCCTCAGTATCAGGCCTCAGCAGCTCCCCAAAAGGGTCAGCAGGCCAAGGGACGGGGTAATGGGTCCCGTAGGCAGCAGGCCCCCAAGCCCACAACACCGGCCCCTGCTCAGCAGGGTGGGGGTTTTTGACTCCATCAGCATAGCCTCTTCCCCTCCGCTGGTTTCTCTCAGCACAGGAGGCCGGCTGGTCCACTTTGTCCACAGGTGGTCAGCCATCACATCAGATACCTGGGTGCTTCATATAGTTCAGAAAGGCTATCTTCTACACTTTCACCAGGTACCTCCCTCCTACTGTCCAGGGGAGCCTCCAAGACTCCCTCTTTACAGGGACTTACTCCTTCAGGAGTTAGCAAGTCTTCTTCAGGAACAGGCTGTGGAACCGGTGCCCCACCACCTGAGAGGTCACGGCTTTTATTCCAGGTACTTTCTGATACCAAAAAGAACAGGAAGCCTCAGACCCATCCTGGACTTGCGAAACCTCAACAAGTTCCTGGCAAGGGAAAAGTTCAAGATGCTTACCCTTGGAATCCTGCTGCCCTACCTCCAGCAGGGAGACTGGCTGTGCTCCTTGGATCTAAAGGATGCCTATACTCACATCCTTATTCATCCAGAACACAGACTATCTCAGGTTTGTTGTGGGAGGAAATCATTACCAGTACAGAGTACTGCCCTTTGGCCTATCCTCCGCCCCCAGGGTGTTCACCAAATGCCTAGCAGTGGTGGCGGCCTATCTAAGACTTCAAGGCCTTTTTTTATTTCCATACCTGGACGACTGGCTCATCAGAGCCCAGTCTTCCCAAGAGGCCACTCAGGCCACTCATCGCACTGTGACTCTGCTCCAGCACTTGGGATTTGTCATAAACTTCGCAAAGTCCACTTTGCTCCCCTCTCAAAATCTCGAATTCATAGGTGCAAGGTTGAACACACTTCAGGCGCGGGCCTTCCTGCCTCTAGACAGGGCATACAGGCTCATAGATCTCGCTATCCACTTTCACAGCAATTCCCTGGTCTCTGCCAGGCAATTTCTGAGACTGCTCGGCCATATGGCCTCCACGGTCCATGTGACCCCCAATGCCCGTCTGAACATGCGACCTGCTCAGTGGTGCCTTCGCAGTCAATGGCATCAGGCCACAGGGAGCCTGGCAGACTCAGTACAGGTATCCGACCTGCTGGTCTCTTCTCTGCGGTGGTGGCTTTATCTGCCAAACCTGGTGCTGGGAGTGGATTTTCAATCTCCTCCGCCTTCTCAGGTGCTGACAACCGATGCTTCTCTCCTAGGTTGGGGAGCACATTGCCAAGGGACATGTACTCAAGGCCTCTGGACTCCTTGGGAGTCTGCTCAGCAGATAAACTTCCTGGAGCTCAGAGCTATTCGCCTAGCTCTGAGAGCCTTCTCCCACCTCACTTCTCACCAGTCTGTGCTGGTCCAGACGGACAACCAAGTTGCAATGTTCTACGTGAACAAACAAGGTGGAACAGGCTCCTTCCTTCTCTGTCAGGAGGCACAAAAATTGTGCTCTTGGGCCGTCCACCACGGCATCCTCCTCAAAGCTGTCTATCTCCCAGGTCAGGAAAATTACCTGGCAGACAAGCTAAGCAGGATCCTCCTACCACACGAGTGGAGATTGGATCCATTGGTGGTTCAGCGGATCTTTC
This sequence comes from Ichthyophis bannanicus, assembly GCA_033557465.1. Classification (NCBI taxonomy): domain Eukaryota; kingdom Metazoa; phylum Chordata; class Amphibia; order Gymnophiona; family Ichthyophiidae; genus Ichthyophis; species Ichthyophis bannanicus. The sequence goes on from CM066033.1 coordinate 301,897,718, forward strand.
TCAAGTGGGGCCTCCCCACCATGGATCTGTTTGCCAGTCCTCTGAACCGGCAGCTTCCCAGATTCTGCTCTCGACAACCACATCCTCTCAGAGTAGCGGCAGATGCTTTTCTGATTCCATGGTCCACAGGCCTCTTGTATGCCTTTCCTCCCACGCCACTGGTGTCTCGCACGCTCTTCAAGGTTCTCAGAGACAGAGCCTCAATGATCCTAGTGGCTCCCCGGTGGCCGAGACAGCCCTGGTTCCCGCTTCTGCTGCAGCTGGCGGTGGATACTCCTCTTCCTCTGGGGTTTCAACCCGATCTCCTGTCACAGGATCAGGGGACTCTTCTACACCCCAACCTCCGGTCCCTTCATCTGATGGCCTGGCTGCTGAAAGGGTAGTCCTTGCTCCCCTCCTGCTGCCTCGGGAGGTGGAAGAGGTTGTCTTGGCCTCCAGATGGCCCTCCACCCGGAAGTCCTACGCTCTCAAGTGGCGTCGGTTCTCCGTGTGGTGTGCTCAGCAGTCTGAGAATCCCTTCTCCTGCTTGGTGGCTGTGGTCTTGCAATATTTGCTTTACCTCTCCAATCTGGGCCTTAAGTCCAACTCTGTCAGGGTCCACCTCAGTGCTCTCTCTGCGCATCACGCACCGGTGGATGGCAGGCCTCTTTCCAACCACCCTTTGGTGGCTCGTTTTCTCCGAGGCCTCCTTCTCCTTAAGCCTCCTTTGCGCCCACCAGCCCCTGAATGGGATCTGAATGTGGTCTTGCAGCGGATTACCTGTCCGCCCTTTGAACCTATGGCTACCTGCCCTCTTCGTTTTCTTTCCTGGAAAACCTTGTTCTTGGTAGCCCTTACCTCTTCTAGGCGCATTAGTGAACTTCAGGCCCTAGTGTCTGATCCTCCTTACACTAGGTTCTACAGGAATAGGGTAGTCTTACGGACTCACCCTAAGTTTCTTCTAAAAGTGGTATCCCCTTTTCACCTCAACCAGGAGGTGGTTCTTCCGACCTTCTTTTCCAGGCCGCACACCAGCCGGGCTGAAATGGTCCTGCATACCCTGGACTGTAGGAGGGCCTTATCCTTCTACCTTGACCATACACGGGAGCATAGGAGGGCTGTTCAGCTCTTCGTTTCTTTTGACCCCAATAAGTTGGGGCTATCTGTCTCCAAGCGTACTTTGTCCATATGGGTTGCTGACTGTATCGCTTGGGCTTATGGGGCGGCCGGCCTCTCATTGGAGGGTCGAGACACTGCTCATCGTGTTAGGGCGAAGGCTGCGTCAGTGGCTCATCTCCGCTCTGTTCCGTTGGCAGACATCTGCCGGGCCGCTACTTGGTCTTCAAGCCAGACTTTTGCGGCCCATTACTGCCTGGAGAGGGAGTCCCGCAGGGACAGTGCTTTCGGTCAGGCAGTCCTCCATAATCTCTTTGAGGTTTAGGCAACTCCTACCCTCCGGCCCTGATGTTGGGCTACCGGTCGGGGGCGTTTTCAGAGAAGATTCCTTCCTTCTGTGCTGCTGAGCTAGAGGGAGCTCATTTTTCCACTTGAGGTCTCCGGTAGCCTTAAGCTTGGGAGTCCCATATGTGAGGACTGACTTCCTGCTTGGTCCTGGAGAAAGAGTAGTTACTCACCTGTAACAGGTGTTCTCCAGGAGCAGCAGGAATCAGTACTCACAACCCTCCCTCCTCCCCTTGGAGTTGCAGTCCTATCACTTCGTTTTTGCTAATTTTTGATGTCTTTTAGCTATGTCATCAGACTGAGCAAGATGGCACCCTTGGGCGGGAAGGGGACCACGCATGCGCGCTGCAATTCCCAAAGACTTTCTTTGAAAGCTGGGGAAATTGCTCCGCGAGGGCTCCGTCGGCGCCGACGTCACCCATATGTGAGGACTGATTCCTGCTGCTCCTGGAGAACACCTGTTACAGGTGAGTAGCTACTCTTTCTCCTTTTAAAACAAAAGGAGAACTAACAACTAACAACAGGGTGAACTATGCCTTTCACCTTGTCAGTTTCCTGTACGATGATATCTCATACTTTTAACTGCAAGGGGACCCTATCCCTTCAAAGACTTACTAAATTGTAAGTCTTCTCAACTCTGTATTAATTTCTATCCCTCTTAGCCTAGACATTCAGTCTCTAAGCGTACTACTAATCAACTGGAGGGCTTATCCTCTAAGCCATAGGATTTTCTTCAATACCTACTCCAGTAAGTAGTTTCCATACAAAGTTTTCTCCCCTTATGCAGTTCATCTCCTTCTCACATATCTTTTTGAGGCAGCTTTTCGGACAGAAATTGGGTATCACTACTCCAAATTATGTCTGTCGGTCCTCTCCAAGCTATGGGACCTAACTTTTATGCTGCCTTAATAACAGATAATTCCAAAAGAGATCCAGAACTCATTTGGACTATTTATTGTTGCAGGCATCAGGCCTGTCTGCTATTCTTAGCCACGTTCAGTTCTCTTTGGCTCCAACAGAATAGATTAGGTTGCACACTGGCAATTCAACAGCCAGATCTAAGCAACCTACAACATGCTCTCTGCAATTCTACAACAAAGCTCTGCAACTGTGGGCCTTTGACAGAGAGCCTTAGAGCTACTCCTAATAGTGAGCTGCCAGTTAGTTAATAAGGGCTTCAGCTGGTCGACTCTGTCAGTCATGTTCCTACATGACTGGTTTTTTCCTTAAAATTTCCTTTTAAGAAAAGGTAACCAGGGTTTAGACCACGTGAAAGTGTAGAAAATTGCACAATTCCCTGGTTGTTCCACATCTCACTGGAAGTTCCTCAACAGGAATGCATTTTTTCACTGCAGTTGGTCCTTATTCACTACTTTCCTTCTAATTTCCTATACTTCATGGTAGCTTATGTTGAACAGGAGAACGCATGATACTCATATTGCCCTCATAAATAGGCAAATATCGTATCTCCTTATATTGCGTCTTTTTCTCCAGCTGCTATTTGAAATTGTAGAAGGATCCAGACTTGCTGTCTTAAGACTAAGGATCTCCTCTGCATTCATTCACGTAGTCTCGAAACCTGGTTATTCAGGGGCTAGATCTTTTCAGGAAGTCTAATCCTATCCATGTAATGAAGAACATATTACCAGTTTCCATGAAACTTTCTCTATAGTTCTTCCATATTTAACCAGACAGAGATTCTTCATCAAGATTCTCAAGTAGGTCTTAATCCTTCTTGTTGTTGCGTCAATCTCTATACAACATCTGACTTTGAAAGATTTGTCTACTGTCCATATTAATGCTGCTCCAGCATACCATAAACTCAGTGGACAACCAGTTTCTATGGTATTTTACCAAATACCTTCTTTTACCGTTACTTTTTGGGTTGCGTCACATCTGAAGCTCTACATGTAAAGTCTTCATCATAAGTGACATCACTTACAAAAGACTTTTACTGATCTTCAAAAAATTGGAGGCTCAATACCTAGTACAAATATCTTTCTCTTTCTTTGGAATAAAGGGGGTCTTAAAGACCTATCCCCTTTTTTCTGCAAAGGGTATTTCTACCTTTTCATTCAAACCAGTCAGATTATCTCCACTCTTCCTAGGACCTTATTTTGCTCCAAGGACAAGAAGTTCAATTTTTTGGACTTTACAGAAGCTTTAGCTATCTCTCAAAAGTCCAACCTCTTTGAACTCCCCCAGTACGTTGTCTGGGGTTAGTTCTGGCCATGAGGACCAATGTTCCCTCTAATTTTCTGTAGGCTGTGTGCGCATAAAATATCAGCTGTGTGCAGCTTTTGAAGGAAGGTTAAATTTTTGTGCGCCACATAACGACACTCGGAGTTATATACTTTAAAATTTGACTACACGTCAGAATACAGTATGTACACCACATTGATTTTAATCAAATTAAATGAAAATAGACAATTACTAAATGAAGCGGGAAATTTCTAGTAATTACAATCATAACTTTTAAATTTTAAGATGTCTGTGTTGTTTTCTATCAGAATCAGAGCTGTCATTTTTGTGCGCTCTGTTGTAAAGCATGTGCGCTCTCTCGGCGAGGTGTGTGCACGCGCACAGCTTAGAGGAAACAGTGATGAGGACTTCTTATCTTTTCCTGTATTGCAAAATTAATTTTTTCCCTCTAGTTCACATTGGGGGAATTTCTTAGAGGATAATGATCTGGCTCTCAACCACAGACCTTTATAACCCTCAAGAAATATTTTTGCAATATTTTTGAGTGTGATCCACATTAGACACTTAAGACTCAACATTTTTCTAATATTTAATCTCCAGGAACAAGCAGGAATGAGTCGTCACATATGGGAGACGCCGCCGACGGAGCCCGCACGGGAATGCTCCCCAGCATCCAATCAGAAAGCCTTTGGGAGCATCCCCCGCGCGGGCTCCGTCGGCGGCGTCTCCCATATGTGACGACTCATTCCTGCTTGTTCCTGGAGATTAAATATTAGAAAAATGTTGAGTCTTAAGTGTCTAATGTGGATCACACTCAAAAATATTGCAAAAATATTTCTTGAGGGTTATAAAGGTCTGTGGTTGAGAGCCAGATCATTATCCTCTAAGAAATTCCCCCAATGTGAACTAGAGGGAAAAAATTAATTTTGCAATACAGGAAAAGATAAGAAGTCCTCATCACTGTTTCCTCTAAGCTGTGCGCGTGCACACACCTCGCCGAGAGAGCGCACATGCTTTACAACATTCCTTCCTATTCCTATTCCTTCCTCTCCTCTCCTTCTGGCTCAGCTATGAAACTCAACTGGGGAGAGGCAGTAGGAAGGGCAGGAAGCCACCGCGCAGGCGCGGGGGATGCTCCCAAAGGCTTTCTGATTGGATGCTGGGGAGCATTCCCGTGCGGGCTCCGTCGGCGACGTCTCCCATATGTGAAGACTAATTCCTGCTGTTCCGGAGATCACCTGTTACAGGTAAGTAACTGCGCTTGATTTACACAAGGACTCCCCTCCGGATACCTTGTTTAGTTAAGGTGTTCCACAGCATCTCTTTTTCTTTTCTAGTTCAACTCCTACCCTCCATCCCTTGGATGCCTGAGGTTTTTGAGGGATAAGCATGGCCCATCTCCAGATTGCTATATGCTGGGGTCTCCTCCAGGCATCTTAGCTTGGGAGTCCCCATATGTGAAGACTCATTCCTGCTTGTTCCTGGAGATAGCACAGTTACCTGTAACAGGTGATCTCTGGGAACAGCAGGAATAAGTCTTCACAACCCACCCACCTCCCCTAGGAGTTGTATCTCTCTATCTATCTCTTTCCTTTCCCTCGCTCTCTCTCTCTCTCTTTGTCTCAGCTCTAAAACTCAACTGGAGAGAGGCAGTTGGGAAAGGCGGGAAGGCAGCACGCAGGCGCTGTGGGATGCTCCCAGAAGCGTTCTGATTGGACGCTGGGGAGCGTTCCCGTGCAGGCTCAGTTGGTACCGACGATACCCATATGTGAAGACTTATTCCTGCTGTTCCCAGAGATCACCTGTTACAGGTAAGTAACTGTGCTTTCTACGCACTCTAGGGATATTTGTCTTCCCCTACTTAGACGACTGGCTCATTCGAGCCCCATCAGAGTCAGAGGCCAGGACTTCCCTTTCTTGCACAATGCGTATCCTTCAGTATTTGGGTCAGTTCATAAACATCCCAAAATCCAGTCTAACTCCCACTCAGTCTCTGGAGTTCATAGGAGCTTTGCTGGATACCAGAAAAGCAAGGGCCTATCTTCCTCAGGCCCGTTGCCTTCGCATGGTGCAGTTAGCTTCTCAAGCAGTGCTAAAACCTCATCTCACTGCCCGACAAATGTTACAACTAGTAGGCCACATGGCATCTACAGTGCATGTGGTTCCTTATGCTCGCCTCCATATGAGAGCAGCCCAGTGGACTTTATCCACTCAATGGACCCAGGCATCAGGGTGCCTGTCAGACAAAATAGCAAACACAAATCGCCTTATTTTGTATCTCTAATGGTGGCAGTCCACTCAGAACCTGTTGCTGGGGTCCCCATTTCAACAACCTTTGCCCCAGGCAACTCTCACAACAGATGCTTCACCAGTGGGTTTGGGAGCTCATCTGCAGGACCTCTCCACCCAAGGCACTTGGACTCCACAGCAGACTCATCTACATATCAATCTCTTAGAGCTCAGCACAATCTTCCTTGCTCTGCGAGTGTACCACTCCCTGCTCAGCTACAAGGCAGTCCTCATTCATAGGGACAATCAAGTAGCCATGTTCTACATGAACAAGCAGGGGGGAACAGGCTCTCTGTCGCTTTGCAACGAAGCTTTGTGATTATGGGCCCTCGCCAGAGAGCATCAGATTCATCTCCTGATAGTGTATCTTCCAGCCATACAAAACTCTTGGGCAGACAGACTCAGTGGAATTCTGCTTCCACATGAATGGTCTTTACATGCAGACCAGGTGGCCAAGATTTTTCAAATTTGGGGAACCCCGGACGTAGACCTCTTTGCAAGTCCATTGATTGCCAAACTTCCCCGGTTCTGTTCCAGAATTCCGGCTCAGGGCTCTCAAGCCAGGGATGCTTTCCTCCTTCACTGAGGTCAAGACTTCCTTTATGCATTTCCACCCATTCCCCTAATTCCCCAAACCCTATTCAAGCTTCAGAGAGACAGAGGGCTTATGATTCTCATAGCTCCACATTGGCCATGGTAAGTGTGGTACCCTCTGCTTCTACATCTCTCTCAAGCTCCCTCCTTGGAGTTAGGATCTGCTCCAGATCTCCTGTCCCAGGAGGATGGAATGTTATGGCATCCCAATCCTCAGTCTCTGCATCTCAGGGCTTGGTTGCTGAAGGCCTAGATTTTCATGATCTTAACCTCTCTCAGCAAGTAAAGGATGTCCTTTATGCTTCTAGGAAGCCTTCCACAAGACACTCTTGTGCTTTCAAGTGGAAAAGGTTTACCATATGGTGTTCGCAGAAGAGTCCATTTGAGTGCTATTGCAGCTTCTTTCAAGCCTCTAAATGGACAACCTATTTCCTCCCATCCTCTTATAGCAAGATTTATGAGAGGCCTTCTTCTAACTAAGCCTCCCATTAGGCCACCACCCGTGGCATGGGACTTAAACCTGGTTCTTGGTCAGCTCATGAAGCCACCTTTCAAACCCTTAGCTACTACTACATTGAAATTCCTTTCTTGGAAAGTTATCTTTCTCATTGCAGTCACATCAGCACGTCGCATCAGTGAGTTGCAGGCACTAGTGGCTGATCCACCTTATACAAGGTTCAATCATGACAGGGTATTTATTTATTTATTTATTTTATTTATTTATTTACATTCTCTTATATACCGCGCTATTCTGCATCAGTGCTGTTTACATTGAACAAACTGAAATTACATTGAACAGGGCATTATAACTTGGAGATAACTATTTTACAGGGAACATGGGCTATGGAGGGTTACGTGGCTTGCCCAAGATCACAAGGAGCACCTGTGGGACTAGAAACCCCAGTCCTTCCGGCCCAAGGTTGCTGTCCTCTAGTGGGATTTGAACCCCCGACCTTCCGGCCTGAAGTACCTTGCCCCAACCACTAGGCCACTCCTCCACTCCTTAGGACTCATCCACACTTTATGCCAAAGGTGGTCTCGCCTTTTCATCTTAACCAAGCGGTCTACCTGCCTGTGTTCTTTCCAAGGCCTCATGCATCAAATACTGAAAGGAATCTTCATACTTTGGACTGTAAAAGAGCTTTAGCCTTTTACTTGCAAAGAACACAGCAACATAGAAAGTCCTCTCAACTCTTTATTGCTTTCGATCCTTCTCATTTGGGACTTCAGTCTCCAAGAGAACACTGTCCAACTGGATTGCACAATGTATTTCCTTTGCCAATCAGAGTAAGAATCTTCCTCTGGAGGGCCATGTCACAGCTCACAGTGTGAGAGCCATGGCAGCTTCAATGGCTCATCTGCACTCTGTGTCTATTGACGACATCTGTCAAGCAGCCACTTGGTCCTCAGTTCATACCTTCACAGCCCATTACTGCTTGGACAAGGACTCCCGCCGGGATGCCTTGTTTGGTCAGGCTGTTCTTCAACACCTGTTCCATACCTAATCAACTCCACCCCGCCATCCCTGGTTGGATGCCAGAGATCCATGGGGGAAGTGGAGCCCTTTCACAGGGACACACAACTTCTGGGGTCTTTCCCTGGCATCTAAAGCTAGGGAGTCCCCCTATGTGAAGACTACATTCCTGCTTGTTCCTGGAGATAGCATAGTTACTCACCTGTAACAGGTGATCTCAGGGAACAGCAGGAATTTAGTCATCACAACCCACCCACCTCCCCTAGTAGTTGTATCCCTCTATCTTTCTCTTTCTGTTTTCCTCTCTCTCTTTGTCTCAGCTTTAAACTCAACTGGAGAGAGGCAGTTGGGAAAGGCGGGAAGGCAGGACGCAGGTGCTGTGGGATGCTCCCAAAGGCTTTCTAATTGGACGCTGGGGAGCGTTCCCGCGCAGGCTCCGCCAGTACCGACGATACCCATATGTGAAGACTAAATTCCTGCTGTTCCCGGAGATCACCTGTTACAGGTGAGTAACTATGCTATATTTACGTGGACGATGTGATGATATATCTTCCGTTTAACATCTCGAACCCGTCAATCCAACTACTCAGATTTCTTCTCTGAAATACTGAAATAGCTTGAGAACCACAACCTCCATATTAATTTTGCAAAAACAGAAGCCATGTATGTAACCAGAAACCAGAGCTTCTCTCCCCCAATATCGATTAGGCTCCATGATATTAACATTTCAGTCAAAAATGAGGTGAAATACTTGAGTAATTATTGATCTCTCCGTTAGCATGATATCTCATATAAAGCAAACAACTAAAAAGATATTTTATAAGCTCAAACTGCTAAAGCAACTCTGCCCTCTGCTCCACCCCCATGACTTCAAATCTGTCATCCATCCAAAATGATTACACCTCATTTTGACTTCGCCAGTACTACTCTACAAGGCATCACAAAACAGGCAAGACGACTCCAACTAGCCAAAATGTGGCAGCTAGAATAACTATGAATGCCAATACAATGGAACACATCACCCAAACACTGTATGCTCTCCACTGGCTACCCATTCAAAGCTGCATAAATTACAAAATTCTTGTATCAACTTTCAAATTAATCAGTGACATTGCCTCTTCGTATCTATTCACACTCATCTCAAAGGAAACCTTCAATCGCATTCATCGGAATTGGAACAAAAATAAAAACTTGTTATAGCGTTGGATTTCAGGAAATCCAGAAAGTTAACAAACAATAAAGCATTTTCCCACATTGCACCTAATCTTTGGAACGCTCTACCAGACAACGTCAGAGAATTAAATGACTGCCACATGTTTTGAAAAAAAATTAAAACTCACCTGTTTACCCTCCCTTTTGGCACACAAGAAGAATACAATTCTGCTGATACAACACCTCTGTCCTCCTAAAACTCACCAAGGGCATTACTACTCTACCTCACATCCAGACTTGTATATAGTTCTTGTTAAGATCACCATTTAGCTATGTCAACCATGCTTATGTATATAGTTCAATGTCTTCTATACTACTGTATATAGTTTCACATCGTTCCATGTAACTGAGTATGTACTTGTTATTTGTACTATTCAAATTGTTGTTAATTGTAAACTGTGCTTGATGTTTTGGAAAACGCGGTATTGAAATTTTTAATAAATAAATACAAATAAAATAAATAAAATAACAGTCCCCTTTAAGAGAGCCTGCAGTCCAGAGTTCAGGGATGGGAGGGCATGGCTCTCACAGAGAGCTTAAGAATCCAGCAGGCTCATCCTTACTTCCCCCTTTTTTTTAAAGGGACCACATGTGCCTTTCTCTAGTCCTCTAGGACCTCTCCCGACTCTAAAGAAGCATTGAAAAGGTCAGACAGTAGAGCCGCTAGAACTTCCCCAAGTTCCTTCAATACTGTGGGATGTATCCCATCTAGCCCCATCACTTTGTCTATTTTTAATTTAGCTAGTTCTTCACGAACTGAGTCTTCTGAGAATCATTCAAGATCCCTTTTACTACTGCTCCTTTCTGTGGATGCTTTCTGAGGTCCTGCTCCTGGCCCCTCAGCTGTGAACACTTTATCCTCATCAGCTTCTATATATTTCCTCCCCTTCATCCTTGAGTTTGCCATTACCACTTTTGCACTTCCTCCTCTCACTAACATAGTGTACTTGGAAAAATATCTTGTTCCCCCTATTTTACTGCATTGGCTATTTTCTTCTATTCAAATCTTTTCTTTCCTGACTACTTTCCTAGCTTCTCTAAGTTTTTCCAAATATTGATGCCTGTTTTCCTTTTTCTGTGCTCTCTTGTATTTTATGATGACTGCCCTCTTTTTCTTCACCTTTTCAGCTACTTTTTGCAAGAACCATAGTCTCCTCCTTTTTTGCAAGGACCATAGTCTCCTCCTTTTCCTTTTACATTTATTGATTTTCTGAACAAACATGTTTATTTGCCCCTAAAATATCCTCTTTCAGTTTAGCTTATTGATTTTCTACATCTCCCAGCTGTTCCCATCCCGCTATCAACTCTTTGAGGTATTGCCCCATCTTTACAAAATTAGTTTTCCTCACTTTTGAATGGACTTTGTCAGCCCTAGTTCCAACACTGAACCACACAATTTGGTGATCACTGAATGCAAGATTATCTCCTACTAGAACAGGGGTCTGCAACCTTTAAGACGTAAAGAGCCACTTGGACCCGTTTCCGAAGGGAAAAAAAAAACTGGGAGCCGCAAAACCATTGCGACATTTAAAACAAATCTAACACTGCATATATTGTTTCTTACCTTAATGCTATATACGACCCCCTACTTTTCCTGTTAAAATATAGGTGTTTGGCCTATACTCGCCGTATAAGACTACCCCTCTTCCTTCACACACCAAAAAAAAAAACGCCAGAAAATATCACAACAACAAGTAACAATATTTGATTTCAAAATTATGATGATTTTGTAGTCAAATCACTAATATGAAATAAAATTATTTTTTCTACCTTTGTTGTCTGACCAATTTATTCTTTGATCATGCTGGTCCCGATCTGAGGCTTCTGCTTTCCTGTCTTCTCTTAGCTCTCTTTCTGTGGTCTATGGTCCATCTGCCATTTCTTATCTCTTCTTTCGTTTTCTTCACTTCTTTCCATCAGCCTATTTCCAGTCCCAGTAACCCTCCCCAATATCAGCCCCTTTCCAGTCCTCACTCCCAGCACCTTCCAGTGCTAATCCCCCCTCAACCCCATTACCAGTGCTAGCCTCCCCTAATCAGCCCAATACCAGTCCTACCCCCCCATCAGCTCATTACCAGTCCTAGCCTCCCCTAATCAGCTCATTTCCAGTGCTCGTCCCCTCAACCCCATTACCAGTGCTCCATCCCTCCATGTCAGCCCCCTCCCTCCCTCCCTCCCTCCCTCCATCCATATCAGCTCCCTCCCTCCATGTCAGCCCCCTCCATGTCAGCCCCCCTCCCTCCATCCATATCAGCTCCCTCCCTCCATGTCAGCCCCCTCCCTCCATCCATCCATATCAGCCCCCTCCCTCCCTGTCAGCCCCCTCCCTCCATCCATCCATCCATATCAGCTCCCTCCCTCCATGTCAGCCCCCTCCATCCCTCCATGTCAGCCCCCCTCCCTCCATCCATCCATATCAGCTCCCTCCCTCCATGTCAGCCCCCCTCCCTCCATCCATCCATATCAGCTCCCTCCCTCCATGTCAGCCCCCCTCCCTCCATCCATATCTGCTCCCTCCCTCCATGTCAGCCCCCCTGCCTCCATGTCAGCCCCCCGCCCTCCATCCATCCATATCTGCTCCCTCCCTCCCTGTCAGCCCCCCTCCCTCCATCCATCCATATCAGCTCCCTCCCTCCATGTCAGCCCCCCTCCCTCCCTCCCTCCCTCCCTCCATCCATATCTGCTCCCTCCCTCCATGTCAGCCCCTCCCTCCATGTCAGCCCCCCCTCCCTCCCTCCCTCCCTCCCCTCCCTCCCTCCATGTCAGCCCCCCTCCCTCCATGTCAGCCCCCCTCACTCCCTCCCTCCATGTATGCTCCCTGCCTCCATGTCAGCCCCCCTCCCTCCATATCTGCTCCCTCCCTCCATGTCAGCCCCCCTCCCTCCATCCATCCATCCATATCAGCTCCCCCCTCCCTCCCTCCCTCCCTCCATGTCAGCCCCCCTCCCTCCATGTCAGCCCCCTCCATCCATCCATATCTGCTCCGTCCCTCCATGTCAGCCTCCCTCCCTCCATCCATCCATATCTGCTCCCTCCCTCCATGTCAGTCCCTCCCTCCATCCATCCATATCTGCTCCCTCCCTCCATGTCAGCCCCCCTCCCTCCCTCCCTCCATGTCAGCCCCCCTCCCTCCATCCATCCATCCATCCATATCTGCTCCCTCCCTCCATGTCAGCCCCCCTCCCTCCCTCCCTCCCTCCCTCCCTCCATGTCAGCCCCCCTCCCTCCATCCATCCATCCATATCTGCTCCCTCCCTCCCTCCCTCCCTCCCTCCCTCCATGTCAGCCCCCTCCATTCATCCATATCTGCTCCCTCCCTCCATGTCAGCCCCCCTCCCTCCATCCATCCATATCTGCTCCCTCCCTCCATGTCAGCCCCCCCTCCCTCCATCCATCCATATCTGCTCCCTCCCTCCATGTCAGCCCCCCTCCCTCCATCCATCCATCCATCCATGTCAGCCCCCCTCCCTCCCTCCATCCATATCAGCTCCCTCCCTCCATGTCAGCCCCCCTCCCTCCATCCATCCATCCATCCATCCATCCATATCTGCTCCCTCCCTCCCTCCAAGTACGCCCCCCGCCCTCCATCCATATCAGCTCCCTCCCTCCCTCCCTCCATGTCAGCCCCCCTCCCTCCATCCATCCATCCATCCATCCATCCATGTCAGCCCCCCTCCCTCCATGTCAGCCCCCCTCCCTCCATGTCAGCCCCCTCCATCCATCCATATCTGCTCCCTCCCTGTCAGCTCCCTCCCTTCTTCTGCAGCCGCGGCTCCCTGCCTCTTAGGGAACCGCGGCTGTGCTTTTAAAATCATCTCGGAGCCCTTCCTGTCTTGACGGGCTCCGTGCAGCATTGTCCCGCCTCCAAAGGAAGTGGTAAACAACTTCCTTTGGAGGCGGGACAATGCTGCACGGAGCCCGTCAAGACAGGAAGGGCTCCGAGATGATTTTAAAAGCACAGCCGCGGTTCCCTAAGAGGCAGGGAACCGCGGCTGCAGAAGAAGGGAGGGAGCCCATAACGCCATAAATACCGGGCGGGCGGGCGGGCAGTGTGCTCCGGAGCCGCGGCAAAGGTGAGAAAGAGCCGCATGCGGCTCCGGAGCCGCGGGTTGCCGACCCCTGTACTAGAACATCAACACTTTCCCCATTGGTAAGCGCCATGTCCAGTATTGCCCCTTCATGTGTGTTTTCTGTTACCAGTTGCCGAAATAATTTTCACTGTAGAAAATCCAGGATCTCCTTACTTTCAGATGACACCACAGCAGGAATATGCCTAACAACATTCGACATATTGAAATCGCCTATCAGTAGCACTTCTCTCATGTCAATATTGCAGATATCTTCAATTTAATCCCTGCTCACTTCTGCCTTTGAAGGAGATCTGTATATTACTGGTGCAAATGGATTCCCCATTTCCTCTTTCTAGATTAACCCACAGCGCCGCCGCCTCTTTCCTTTGTAAGCCCTGTAATTCTGTAGCATTAATTTGATTCTCTGGGACCAAGCACAAAGTCAATCCTCACATATGAGTGACATCACCGACTGGAGCCCACGTGAAAATGCTTCCTAACTTCCATAGGAAGCTTTTGGTAGGTGTTCTGTGCATGCGTGCCAGTATTCCCACCTGAAAGAGCGATCTTCAGTCTTTTTTTTTTCCGCGGAACTCTTCAGACGACATCTGTGTCCTGGAATTTAGTTGACTTTTTTTGCTATTTTTTTGCTTAATTTTACTAATTTTTCAGGGTCTCGTGCTGTTCAGTGTCTTCTTGTCTCTGGAAACATCAGTGCCTCGGCACCACGTTTTTCTCTTGATTTTATGCCCTTTTCCTTTTTTTATTTTTGGTGCATGGGATTTTCCTCTCACACGCCCCTGGTCAGTGAGGACGTTGGACTCCTTTGACTTTGCAGACGCCGTCTTTCCTATTACGTTAAAACTGATCAGTGGCTTTAAAAAGTGCACCCAGTGTGACTGGACCATTTCCATCACTGACAGCCACAACTGGTGCCTTCAATGCTTGGACCTGACTTTGAGCCCTCGGATGGCCCTCTATGCTTGCAGATGATGCACAAGGGATTCTAATGGATTCTGAATGGATGGATGAATGGATTCTAACAGCCCTAGTCCTAATACTGAACCACACCATCTGGTGATCACTGGATGCAAAATGATCTCCTACTGTAACATCAGAAACACTTTCACCATTGATAAGCACCAAGTCCAGTAGGGCCCCTTCACATGTGGGGTCTGTTACCAATTGCTTGAATAGTCTTCCCTGTAGAGAATCCAGGATCTCTTTACTTCTAGATGATACTGCAGCAGGAATGTGCCAATCAACATCTGGCATATTGAAATCCCCTATCAGTAGCACTTCCCCTTCCCTAGCAATGCTGTGTATGTCTTCGATTAACTCTCTGTCCACCTCTTCCTCTTGTGAGGGAGGTCTGTATATCATGCCAATGCAAATAGATTTCTCTTTCCCTCTTTCTAGTTTAACCCACAATGCCTCCTCTCTCCCTTTTAAACCTGTAATTCCAAACCTTTAATATTATTTTTTACATATAGTGCCACTCCTCCTCCCCTTCTTCCTACCCTGTCCTTTCTGAATAAAGTATAGCCTGGTATAGTTACATCCTAGTCATGGTTTTCTGTGAACCATGTTTCTGTAACTGCCACTAAATCCAAGTCAGCCACTCCCACCAAAGCTTCAACATCAGGGATCTTATATCTTCAGGAACAAGCAGGAATGTAGTCTTCACATATGGGTATCGTCGGTACCGATGGAGCCCGCGCGCGAACGCTCCCCAGCGTCCAAAAGGAACACTTTTGATATCATCCCTCAGCGCATGCGTGCTGCCTTCCCGCCTCTGTACCTCTTTCACTTCAGTTCTTCATTTTCTGCGGAGCCGACAGGGCGTGTACCCTGTCACCCCAGAAAAGTTCCTTTTATTCTTTGTTTTTTGTGGTTGCGTCTGCCTTCATTCGATGCCTACTGGTACCGCTGGTGCTTCTTCTTTCTTTTAAAGAAAAAAAATCTTGTATTTTCTTCAGGGGTCTTTCCCCTGTTTCTGGTGCTAGGCGCCAATTTTGGGCATTAGGCCCACTTTTCTTCAAGCATGAAGAAACCTGCTAGTGGTTTAAAAAAATGCTCAAAGTGTGGCGGTACCATTTCCGTCACCAGCACCCATGATTGGTGTCTAACATGTTTAGGTCCTGAACATTGTCCAACGGAGTGTCTCTCCTGCAAAAGGATGACCAAAAAGGGCCTGCAGAATAGAACTGCAAAACTCGGTACCCTTTTTGCCACGGATATGATGTCACTTGCATCGACGTCTTCCAGGGCTTCATCTTCCTCCCATGGATCTCAGGTAACTAAACCTAAGTCTTCTAAGACTGGCTGGTTCTCGAAGAGTAAATTTTCTTCAAAGTATTGAGATGCCACTGGCGTTGCCCTCGAGGATAGTTCACTGGCAAAACAGCCCTGGCGGGGGTCTTCGGGCTCCAAAGCATTAACGGGGCTCCAGGATGTTCCAGAGGCTTCCACCTCTGCAGAACTACTGGTGCCATGTTCTGGGGTCGTAGCTGCTTCCACCGGTACCGACACCTAGGCATCGGCAGGGGAGATGGACAAGAGAATCCTCTCTATTGAACGCAGTCTAGTGTCCCTCTTAGCAGCTTCGGTACCGCTAACACCGCTACAGACGGTTCAACAGTTATCTGTACCGACACGAATACCGACAGTACCTGCTTCGACAGGACTGCTTCCCCCTATGCCGAGCCTTGAGTCTTTATCGGGGATCAGGAACCAAGATACTCCGGTACCGACTTCGAGCGGTACCGATACCATGCATTACGGGAGCACCCGGTACAAAGTGCCTTTGAGTCTTCCGATTCCGATGACTCTGATCATTCTACCGGTACCAAAGCAAACCTACTAGAGGATTCAACTCCTCCTCCTCAACGCAGGATGTCTCCGCCAGAAGATATGTCCTTCCAGGATTTCATACATGATTTAGCAAAGGGTCTTGCAATCACTGTGATTCCAGAAAAGGAACCTAGGGCAGAAGAATTAAGAATTCTACAATACCCTATGGCTCCCAAGGAGGCAGCTATGCTTCCCATTCACAAGATCTTACATGATCTGATGTTGAGAATGTGGGAAACTCCTCTAACAATATCTTCACATTCCTGACGCCTTGACACTATGTTCCGAGTGCCAAGTTGTCCTGGTTTTCAAAAAGCTCAGTTACCACACCATTCAATGGTAGTGGAATCGGCCATGCGAAGAATCAAGAGTGCTAAAACACATTCTTCTAATTCTCCAGGCCGGGAATCCAGGACACTCGATGCCTTTGGGCGTCGATGCTTTCAGTCCTTCATTCTATCAGCCAGGATCATTTCCTACATTCTTTATATGGGAATGTTCCTGGAGGAAGTCACATAAGACTTAGAGCTCATTAGCCCTTGTGTCTCTGAGGAAAAAAGAGCAGACTACCTTATTCTGGTCAAGCACGCCCAGAATGTCTCTAAATTCATGAACTGTGCTGCCTTTGATTGCTTTGAATGTATTATTTATTTATTTATTTATTTATTTAACAGTATTTCTAAACCGCCTTATCTTAATAATCAAGGTGGTATCACGGCAAACAATCAGGTCAGGTGAGTGTGTTATACATGCAGTGGGGGGAAATTGAGTGTGTGTCGTGTTGTGTGTTAGATTGGTATGAGCTATTTACAGAGTGGGCTATATACAGAGGTGCAAAAACAAATTCCATGCATACATTGGTTAGGCGGGATCATGCGCTGTTGTTCATTCTCTGAAGTTATGTGATGTGTCCATAGTGTTCTATGAACAGTATGGTTTTTAGCTGTTTTCTGAAGTCTTTTAGGTCTGTAGCGGCCCTCAAGTCGTCCGGGAGTTTGTTCCATATTGTTGGAGCGGCCATTGAGAGTGCTCTGTCTGTTGTGTCCTTGCGTGTGTGTTTGTATTCACTGGGGGTGCTGACTCTGTTGTGGGTTTGTTTTCTTCTGGGACGCGTACTGGTGTCTGATTGTATGAGTGTGTGTAGGCTGTTGGCTGATGTGTGGTGTTTGATCTTGAATATGTTTATGATAGTTTTGTATTTGATGCGTGCACCGATTGGAAGCCAGTGTAAGTCTTTTAAGGTGGGTGTGATGTGCTCCTGTCTTGCCGTTCCTGTTATGATTCGTGCAGCAGTGTTTTGTGCTAGTTGTAGAGGTTTGAGGGCTTGTTTCGGTAGGCCGAGGTATATCGGATTGCAGAAGTCCAGTAGTGGGGTTATCAGTGCTTGACAGACGGTACGGAAGTGTTCCGGGGCAAGGAGCGGCTTTAGTCTCCTGATGATTCGCATCTTGTAGTAGGCTTTTTGGGTTGTTTTGTCTATGTGTGGTTTGAGATTGAGTTTATTGTCCAGAGTAACTCCGAGGTATCTCACTTCTGATCTTATTGGTATAGTGGTGCTTTGTATCTTTAGATTTGGTGGGTGTTTGAAGCCTTGGTTCCGGGTGATGATTAGGGCTTCGGTCTTGTTGTAGTTTATTGCTAGGTTGTTGTTTTGACACCAACTCTCCATTTGGGTGAGGCAGTCTGTTATCTTAGAGAAGTCCGGGTTGTTGATTGATATCGGGGTGTAAATCATTATGTCGTCTGCATAAATTGTGTATTGAATGTTGTTCTTTTCATGATATTGCAAATTGGTTGTATGTAGATGTTAAATAGGAGAGCTGAGAGTGCGGATCCTTGAGGTACTCCTTGTTGGACGTTTATGGGTCGGGAGGTGTTGTGTCCTGACTTGACCTGTAGCTGTCTTTCGGTTAGGTACGAGTGGAACCACTTCAATGTGATACCGTGTATACCAGTGTTCTTTAGTCTTTCTAGGAGGGTGTTGTGGTCCACTGTGTCGAAGGCTGAGGAGATGTCGATGAAGATCATTATGATTCCATTCATGGTGTTGTCGATTATTCTTAGGATGCTGTCGAAGAGGTAGATCAGTAGCGTTTCGACTCCATGGTTGGGACGAAATCCGTGTTGGTTGTCATCGAGTGTTTCCTGTTTGTCGATGTGCTCCTGAAGTTGTAGTTGGACCGTTTTTTCAATGATTTTTGCAAGGAAGGGTATGCTGGAGATTGGTCGATATGCTGCTGGATCCTTTTTGTCGAGATTTGTTTTCTTTATGATTGGTCTTACTGAAGCAAGCTTTAGTTGTTTTGGCATGAGTCCTTGAGTGAGTGAGTTGTGTATTATTTTATGTATGGTGGGGATGAAGCAGGATTTGGTGGCTTTGACCCATGACACTGGGCATGGGTCTGTAGGGGCAGTGCTTGTATTGATTGTAGAGATGATGTGGGATATCTGTTCAGTTGAGGGTGAGTAGAATGTGCCCCAGGTTTTGGGGTGTACGTCCGACCTGGTGGTCCCACTAGATGTTGTTCGCTCCGTGGAGTGAAATTTGTCTTTGATGTGATCTGCGAATCCTGTGGGTCAACCTGTACTTCGCCTTCTGTTGTTTGTTCTTTTGTGAGGATCTTTACTATTTCAAAAAGCTCTCTGGGTTTGTTGATAGAAGTATTTATCATGTTTGTGTGGAATTCCCTCTTTGATTGGTTGATGAGTTCATTGTAGTGTTTTTGCTTTGTTAGATAGAGATGCTGGTCAGCGGTTGATTTGTTTTTTCTCCATCTCCGTTCAATCTTCCTGAGCTCTCTCTTTTCCTTTCGTATTTTTTCTGTTGTGGTGTTGTTTCTTGATCCCACCGTCAGATGGTTTGGCGGCGTTCGCTAGAATGCTGTTCCAGCTGGAGACTTGTTCTTCTAGGTCGTCTGTGGTAACGTTCAAGTGTTGTGTTGTGTCCTGTATGAATTCGTCCCTGTCGAAACGTTTGAATCGTCTTTGCGTGTGAGAGATGTTAGCTCTTTCGTTCGTCTGGTCCTCTTGATATCGTAGTTTGGTCTCGATTAAGTAATGGTCGGACCATGGCACTGGGGTAATGGTAGGTGGAGAAATTAGTTCTCTTGATGTTAGGTAGTTGGATGCAAAGATGAGGTCTGGGGATGATCCATGTCTGTGTGTTGGTGCATTGATTATTTGTGTGAATTGGAGTGAGGTCATTGCTTGGAGGAAGGCCTCTGCGTCTTTGGCATTGGTGGACTTGAGGTTGAAGTCTCCAATCATTAGCGCTGGTTTGTTGTTTGTTGTTATGGCACAGGCTTCTTCGAGAGTGAGGGCTAGTTCATCGGGTGGAGCTCTGGGTGCTCTGTAGGTTAGGCAGATTGCGATGTTCTTGTTTTTGATGCTAATTGTGTTACATTGCTGTGTGTCTGTGAAGTTCTGTGTCTTGAATTTTAGCTTTGTTTTCGCTATTATCAGGACTCCTCCTCCACGCTTGTGGGTGCGTGGGCAGTTGTATGCTGAGTAGTTGTCCGGTACCAGTTGGTTGAGTAGTACGTTGTCGGTAGGGTTGAGCCATGTCTCTGTGATGCATATTATGTCGGGCTGTCGCTCTTCTATGTGGTCTACAATAGTGTGTATCTTGTTGCAGACGGATCTGGCATTTATGAGCTCAATCGTTGTTGTTTTCGTTGCTGAGGTTGGTGTTCCATGAGTTTCCTTTGTGCTTGCGTGGGAGTTTGATTTGTGTCTGTTCAGTCGCTTTGCCTGGTAAGCCCTGAGTGTCTCTTTGTGTGTGTGCTGTGGTTCTGAGTATGGTAATGCAGTTGGTAGATGCCATATTGTGTTTGCTTGTGGGTAGTGGAGGTGTGTGGTTGGTGGGAGGAGTTGTGTGACTAGTAGGTAGAGTGGTAGGAAGTATGTGGGGTGCATGTTTTCCCTTCTGATGTTCTGTTAGGGTGACGCCTGCTTTCTTGAGATTTTGTCTGTTGTCTGTTTGGGGAGAGTTGCACTTGGTGCGTGAGCTTGTTCCTTGGCGGGTGCGCTGGATCTGCGTAGGGTGCCTTGGTGCGGGAGCCTGTCCCGTGAAGGGAGCCTGTCCCGTGGGTGTAGAGCCGAGTCTGCGTAGGGTGCCTTGGTGCGGGAGCCTGTCCCGTGAAGGGAGCCTGTCCCGTGGGTGTAGAGCCGGGTCTGCGTAGGGTGCCTTGGTGCGGGAGCCTGTCCCGTGAAGGGAGCCTGTCCCGTGGGTGTAGAGCCGGGTCTGCGTAGGGTGCCTTGGTGCGGGAGCTTGGTCCTTGGGGGGTGCGCCGGTTCTGCGTAGGGTGCCTTGGTGCGGGAGCCTGTCCCGTGAAGGGAGCCTGTCCCGTGGGTGTAGAGCCGGGTCTGCGTAGGGTGCCTTGGTGCGGGAGCCTGTCCCGTGGGTGTAGAGCCGGGTCTGCGTAGGGTGCCTTGGTGCGGGAGCCTGTCCCGTGAAGGGAGCCTGTCCCGTGGGTGTAGAGCCGGGTCTGCGTAGGGTGCCTTGGTGCGGGAGCCTGTCCCGTGAAGGGAGCCTGTCCCGTGGGTGTAGAGCCGGGTCTGCGTAGGGTGCCTTGGTGCGGGAGCCTGTCCCGTGGGTGTAGAGCCGGGTCTGCGTAGGGTGCCTTGGTGCGGGAGCCTGTCCCGTGGGTGTAGAGCCGGGTCTGCGTAGGGTGCCTTGGTGCGGGAGCCTGTCCGTGAAGGGAGCCTGTCCCGTGGGTGTAGAGCCGGGTCTGCGTAGGGTGCCTTGGTGCGGGAGCCTGTCCCGTGGGTGTAGAGCCGGGTCTGCGTAGGGTGCCTTGGTGCGGGAGCCTGTCCCGTGAAGGGAGCCTGTCCCGTGGGTGTAGAGCCGGGTCTGCGGAGGGTGCCGTGGGGCGGGAGCCTGTCCCGTGAAGGGAGCCTGTCCGTGGGTGTAGAGCCGGGTCTGCGTAGGGTGCCTTGGTGTGGGAGCCTGTCCCGTGAAGGGAGCCTGTCCCGTGGGTGTAGAGCCGGGTCTGCGTAGGGTGCCTTGGTGCGGGAGCCTGTCCCGTGAAGGGAGCCTGTCCCGTGGGTGTAGAGCCGGGTCTGCGTAGGGTGCCTTGGTGCGGGAGCCTGTCCCGTGGAGGTAGGGGGGTGATTGCAAAGGCGGGTGTGGTGTAAGTGGGAGTCCTGTAGGTGTGGAGTGTGTGAGGTTTTGTGCGAGTTTTACTTGCGGTTCTGAAGTCCTTCGTTTTGGTCTGCTCCTCGTTTGTTTCTGCGGTGATGTTGTCGGCGCTGCTGTGTCTGTTGTTTCTCCCTTCTGATCGCCTTCGTGCCGCGCCTAAGGGCCACGCCAAAGGGCCCTCTGGCGAGGCCCTCAGGCGTGGGCCCGCCAAGCGCGGGCGCGCCCTGCAGGGGCGCCGCTTTTAACTCTCTCGGCCGGCGGCTACCACTGCCCGATTGGGCAGGAGCTGGAAGCGGCTCCCACTGCCCGATTGGGCAGGAGCAGAGGAGGGGCGGTGTTTGGTCCCGGCAGCGGCGCTCCTAGTGCAGGGGCGCCGCTTTTAACTCTCTCGGCCGGCGGCTCCCACTGCCCGATTGGGCAGGAGCTGGAAGCGGCTCCCACTGCCCGATTGGGCAGGAGCAGAGGAGGGGCGGTGTTTGGTCCGGCAGCGGCGCTCCTAGTGCAGGGGTGCCGCTTTTAACTCTCTCGGCCGGCGGCTCCCACTGCCCGATTGGGCAGGAGCTGGAAGCGGCTCCCACTGCCCGATTGGGCAGGAGCAGAGGAGGGGCGGTGTTTGGTCCCCGGCAGCGGCGCTCCTAGTGCAGGGGCGCCGCTTTTAACTCTCTCGGCCGGCGGCTCCCACTGCCCGATTGGGCAGGAGCTGGAAGCGGCTCCCACTGCCCGATTGGGCAGGAGCAGAGGAGGGGCGGTGTTTGGTCCCGGCAGCGGCGCTCCTAGTGCAGGGGCGCCGCTTTTAACTCTCTCGGCCGGCGGCTCCCACTGCCCGATTGGGCAGGAGCTGGAAGCGGCTCCCACTGCCCGATTGGGCAGGAGCAGAGGAGGGGCGGTGTTTGGTCCCGGCAGCGGCGCTCCTAGTGCAGGGGCGCCGCTTTTAACTCTCTCGGCCGCTTTTAACTCTCTCGGCCATAGGAGCACGTCGTATTGCTTGGCTTCAAGCATCAGACTTAGAACAGTGGGTGCAAGAAAAGTTGGGAAGCATCCTTGTACAGGAGAAAATCTCTTTGGCAAGGACTGTCAAGACCAGGCTAATCAGCTTGAATCTGAAAATACTACCTTGAACAGACTATCAAAGTCTACAGCCAACCCAGAAAAGAAGAAAACATTCAAAAAACCCTTTTTTCAGCAAGAAAAAGAAGCTTTACCCATCTTAAACCCATCAAAGCCACTGTCCGCTTCATGTTCCCCAGAGGGGCAACAACAGAACAGACAGCAAAGAAAGCCACAAGCTAAAAGAGCTCAACCGACCCAACAGACCCAGCCCCCTCAGGGTCTTTGACTTCTACCTAGAGAACTTAGTCATTCTGCCCCTGAAAGATCCAGAACCCTTAACTATTCCAGAAAGACTATGCTATTTTGCCAAAAGATGGCAACAAATAACATCAGAAAATTTGACTCTGTCCATTGTACGACTGGGGTACAAGCTTCATTTTCTCAACTTGCCCTCACCTACAATAATAAAACAGTTCAATTCTCAGGCCCCTGCCACCAACCTTTTGTGGCAGGAAGTCACATCACTTCTCGCTCAAGGAACAATCAAAGAAGTTCCCATACCCCAACAGGGGATGGGGTTTTACTCCCCCTATTTTCTTATTCCAAAGAAGACAGGGGGACATAGGCCTATACTAGACCTCAGAGAGTTAAACAAATATTTGTTCCAAGAAAAGTTCAAACTGATCTCCCTTGGGACACTTCTACCATACCTTCAAAGTCAAGACTGGCTATGTTCTCTAGATCTAAGAGATGAGTACACACATATTCTCATCCACTCAGATCACAAGAAGTTCCTTCGATTCCTGGTCCAAGGAAGACACTTCCCGTACAGAGTTCTTCCTTTCGGACTGGCCTCTGCTCCAAGAGTCTTCACAAAATGCATGGCAGTGGTAGCAGCATTTATGAGGACTCTGGGAATTTTCGTCTTCCCTTACTTAGACGATTGGCTCATCCGAGCATCCACAGCTCCAGAGGCCAGCTTCGCTCTTTCTCAAGCAATGAGAATTCTTCAATACTTGGGACTGGTCATAAACCTCCCAAAATCTCATCTCACCCTCTCTTCAGTCTCTCAAATTCATAGGGGCTCATCTAGACACACGGCAGTCAAGGGCTTTCCTGCCACAGCCACGCTGTCTACGAATAATACAACTGGTGTCTCAAGCATCTATGAAGGTGTTCCTTACTGCTCGAGAGACGCTTCATCTTCTGGGATACATGGCATCCACTGTCCATGTGGTTCCCTATGCTCACCTCCACATGTGAGCAGCCCAGTGGACCCTATCCTCTCAATGGTCACAAGCCTCGGGTCACTTAATGGACAAGATCAGAAACACCATACATCTGATTTCGTCCCTGCAATGGTGGCAGTCTCTAGAAAACCTCCTCGTAGGCTGTCCTTTCCAGCAGCCTCTATATCGGGCCACCCTAACAACAGATGCATCCAAGATGGGTTGGGGGGCCCACTTGCACGATTTCTCCACTCAGGGTTTTTGGACCTCACAGGAGGTTTCCCTTCACATAAACCTCCTAGAGCTGAGAGCCATTTTCAGTGCTATTCACGTCTTTCAGACCCATCTCAACAACAAAACAGTTCTGTTCCAAACCGACAATCAGGTAGCTATGTTCTATGTGAACAAGCAAGGTGGAACAGGCTCTCTGGTGCTATGCAACGAAGCTTTGCGACTATGGGCTCTCGCCAGAGAGTTGCAGATTCACCTGTTTGTGGTATACCTTCCGGGCATTCAAAACGTATGTGCAGACAGACTCAGTCGAATACTGCTGCCACACGAGTGGTCCCTCCACTCATACCAACTTGCTTGAGTATTTCAAATCTGGGGAACACCAGATATAGACCTCTTTTCAAGTCCACAGAATTCCAAACTTCCCCGATTCTGTTCCAGAATCCCGGCTCACAAACATCAGGCAAGAGATGCTTTCCTACTCCACTGGGGTCAGGACTTCCTCTATGCCTTCCCACCCATTCCCCTCATTCCCAAAACTTTATTTAAACGTCAAGAGACAGAGGTAGTATGATACTCATAGCTCCACGTTGGCCACGACATACATGGTAGCCTCTTCTTCTGCGTCTCTCTCAAACCACTCCTCTGGAGTTGGAGAATGCTCCAGATCTTCTGTCTCAGGAGGACGGATCTTTACTGCATCCCAATCCGCAGTCCCTACATCTCAGGGCCTGGTTACTGAAAGCCTAGAATTCCAGGATGTTAACCTTTCTCAACAAGTAAAGAATATCCTTTTGGCTTCCAGAAAACCTTCCACAAGACGTTACTACGCTTTTAAGTGGAAAAGGTTCTCTGTCTGGTGTTCACAAAAGGGACTTAACTCCCTTTTGGTACCTGTACAGTCGCTACTAGAGTATCTCCTCCAATTATCAACTTCTGGTCTAAAGACCAATTCAGTGAGAGTCCATCTTAGTGCTATTGCTGCTTTTCATAAAACTTTCGATGGACAACCTATTTCCTCTCATCCACTTGTATCAAGATTTATGAGAGGCCTACTCTTAACAAAACCTCCCATTAAAACACCACCGGTGGCATGGGATCTGAATCTTTATTTATTTATTTACATTCTCTTATATACCGTGCTATTTTGCATCAGTGCGGTTTACATTGAACAAACTGAAATTACATTGAACATTGAATCTTGTTCTTGGTCAGCTTATGAAACCACCCTTTGAACCTTTAGCCACTTCAGACCTAAAGTTTCTTTCATGGAAAGTTATTTTCCTAATTGCCATCACTTCTGCAAGACGCATTAGTGAACTACAGGCGTT
Source organism: Ichthyophis bannanicus (assembly GCA_033557465.1). Taxonomy (NCBI): domain Eukaryota; kingdom Metazoa; phylum Chordata; class Amphibia; order Gymnophiona; family Ichthyophiidae; genus Ichthyophis; species Ichthyophis bannanicus. The sequence continues at coordinate 301,922,833 of CM066033.1, forward strand.
AGTAACTGACCCTCCTTATACAAGGTTCCACAATGATAAAGTAGTCCTCAGGACTCATCCTCACTTTATGCCAAAGATGGTTTTGCCTTTCCATTTAAACCAGTCGGTTTATCTTCCTATATTCTTCCCTAGGTCTCATGCCTCTAGTGCAGAAAGGAATCTTCACACATTGGATTGTAAAAGAGCCTTAGCCTTTTATCTCCAAAGAACTAAGCCACATAGAAAATCTTCTCAGCTTTTTGTGGCTTTTGACTCTAGTCATTTGGGACTTCCAGTTTCTAAAAGAACTCTGTCAAATTGGATTGCAGATTGCATAGCCTAGACTTATCAGAGTAAAGGATTTTCTTTCGAGGGCCATGTCACAGCTCACAATGCGAGAGCAATGGCAGCCTTAACGGCTAACCGTTCTGTGTCCATTGATGACATCTGTAGAGCAGCCACTTGGGCTTCAGTACACATCTTCACAGCCCACTGCTGCTTAGACAAGGACTCCCGTTGGGATGCCTCGTTTGGCCAGGCTGTTCTTCAGCATCTCTTCCATACTTAATACAGCTCCTACCCACCATCCACGGTTTGGATGCCAGAGGTCCATGGGAGGAAGCATGACCCATCTCACCTGGGTTTGCAGCTTGATGGGGTCACCCCTTGTCATCTTTCAGCTGGGGAGTCCCCATATGTGAAGACTACATTCCTGCTTGTTCCTGGAGATAGTGTAGTTACTCACCTGTAACAGGTGATCTCCGGGAACAGCAGGAATTTAGTCTTCACAACCCACCCACCTCCCCTAGGAGTTCTCTCGATCTCTTTCTCTACTTCTCTCCTTTGGTCTCAGCTATAAACTCAACTGAAGTGAGAGAGGTACAGAGGCGGGAAGGCAGCTGCGGAGCGTTCCCGTTCGGGCTCCGTCGGTACCGACGATACCCATATGTGAAGACTAAATTCATGCTGTTCCCAGAGATCACCTGTTACAGGTGAGTAACTACGCTTTCCCATGCTAGAGGCATTTATGCACACTGCTTTTCATATGTTACCCCTTTTACCCATTTCCATAAAGGTATTTAATATTTCACTTACTCTGGGGCTTTCTTCACCCATCCCCAACGAATCTAGTTTAAAGTCCTCTTCAGTAGATTAGCCAGTCTACTACTGAAGATGCGTTGACCTTTCCAGAGCTGTAAGCAGAAACTGGATGATATTTTCTGCAAGTTGTCCCCAGTAGCTTCCTGCTCCACCGACCTTCAGCCTCTGGGGTCCCTTGCGTCACTCTGAGCAAGGGTCCCCTGAAAGGGAGCGGAAGAAGAAGAATGCCTCAAAGACTCTGTTGGGGGCTCTGGAGAAGCATGAGCATTCTCGTGCTCTGTCCCTCAGCCCTCCTCGGCAGTCCCAAGAGTCTGGGAATGAGCGGTCTCGAAAGGTACCTTGTACGGATATGGAGGCCTCCGGTGATGGCGTCCAGTCTCCCGAGGGTCGCCCCGGCAAGGACCCCCTTGATTCCCGACCCGGTCACCCCGTCATCGGCGTCGCAGGGCCCCACTCCCGAGTGGGAGGCCCGAATGCTGGCACTGGAGCACAGTGTTTCTGCCTTCCTTGCTGCCCAGCAGGCGCTGGTGCCAGGCCCCGCTGGCACACGCCCTAGACCTTGAGGGTGACGCCTGTGATGACTCCACAGACAACTCCCGAGAGCCAAGGGCCTCGTGAGGGATTTCGGCAGAGGTCTCAGTCTCTATCCCGGTCTTCGTGTGCAAGATCTTCTCGAGCTAGCGCCACCGGCTCCAAACAGGCTTCGGCCTTGAGAGCCCAGCACAAGGCACAGGCTTTGCTCCAGCAGCCTAGTTCCGAGTCTTCCTAGGAATTTTCGGGTTGGGAGTCCGACAGGAAGACATACCCTGAGTCCCGGGCTCATCGGGAACTCTTCTCTGATCCTTCCCCACCAGTTCAAAAGTGGTGATCTCCTCCCGAAGACACCTCCTTTTTGGTGTTTGTGCGGGACATGGTTTGAGCCCTAGTGCTCTCCACGCAGTCTGAGGAGGAGCCCCGTACGGAGTAACTCAATATTTTACAATACGAGGCTCTGCAGAGGGAATCCGTCATAGTCCCGGTCCTGCCCATCCTAGCCCGGTTGCTCCTCCGCATGTGGGAGACACATGCATCTCTCTCCATTGTCAGCAAGTGCCTGAGCACCATGTATAGAGTCCAGTGAGGGACTTACTTCCGGAAGGCCCAACTTCCTCATACTTTGATGATGGTGGATTCCGCCATGCGGGAGCAAAATAGCCCAAAAACTCACTCTTCGGTCCCACCGGATAGGGAATCTTGCGCCCTCGGGCGTAAGGCCTGCCAAGGTTCTATGCTGGCGTGCCGCATCCAAGCTTACCAGCTTTACATAGGTATGTTCCCTCGTGACTGGCGCAGTGGTGCCTTTGAGGTCAGTGGGCTCAGGCAACGAATCGTCTCCGAGACGCCGTCTTGGTCACTCCTCAACTGACAGAGTACCTTGATTGATGGCGGGATGCCTGGAACCTGCTTCGAGGCATGCTGTTCCAGGCTCCACAGCATGACGTGGTTTGGACCACGGATGCCTCCCTCGCGGGCTGGGGAGCATGTTGCAGCGAGCTCCGCAAGCAGGTGACTTGGAGGAGTTCCAACAGCCAGTCGATCTTCTCGAACTCCGGGCGGTTTTCCTTGCCCTCTGGGCAGTCCAGCACCGCGTTCACCACCAGGCAGTGCTTGTCCAGACAGACAACCGGGTAGCATTGTTTTATATGAACAAGCAGGGGGGCACCGCCTCTTACAGCCTCTGCCTGGTGGCAGTAGCCCTATGGTCTTTCCCGATTCGCGAAGGCATAAACCTATGGGCCACCTATCTCCCGGGCCAGGGCAACATCCTGGCATATAGGCTAAGCCGGATCCTCCAGCGCATGAGTGGCGCCTCTGCCCGCAGGTGGCACAGTGACTGTTCCAGTGTTGGGGGACTCCAGTCCTAGACCTCTTCGCCAGCCCAGCGAATTCACAGCCCCTGCGGTTCTGCAGCCCAGTTCCCCACCTGAACAAGGAAGTCTCCGATGCCTTCTTGCTGTTGTGGACGCATGATCTCCTGTATGCATTTCCCCCCACTCTGCTCATAGCGTGATCTCTCCTCAAGATACAGTGGTACGGTGCCTCGGCAATTTCATGGCCCATGGTGGCCTCGGCAGCCCTGGTTCCCACTGCTGCTCCGCCTCTCATCAGAACATCCGGTTCCCCTCTGCAGCATACCGGGCTTTTTGACAAAGGAGGGAGGGTCTGCTACTTCACCCGATCTTGAGGTCCTTATCCCTAACGGTTTGGCAGCTGAACGGGTTGCTCTAGCCCTTCTTCATTTCCTGGTGGAGATTGAGGACATATCGATTGCCTCGCGTAAGGACTCAACTAGGAGGGCTTATGCCTTTAAGTGGCATCAGTTCTCGGTGTGGTGCTTGGAGATATGGGCAGACCCGTTCTCTTACTCTACCCACTTGGTCCTGCAGTACCTACTCCACCTCTTGCAGGTGTGCCTGAAGTCCAGCTCGGTCAGGGTCCACCTGAGCGCTATCTCGGCCAACTACCACCCAGTCAGGGGCAGACTCCTCTCGGGTCAGCCGTTCGTTTCCCGCTTCATGTGCAGACTGCTTTTTTCCAAGCCCCCCCCATCCGGTCACCTCTGGCAGAGTGGGATCTCAATGTTGTCCTAACCTAGCTGCACTTCAAGCTGATGGCATCCTGTTCGCTTCGGCAGCTTTCCTGGAAGGTAGTTTTTATGGTGGCCCTCACTTCGACCCAGAGGGTCTCTGAGCTTCAGGTCCTGATGGCCGACACACCCTACACAAGATTCTGTGGGAACCGGGTGGTTCTTCGAATGCACCCCAAGTTTATCCCGAAGGTTGTCTTGGATTTCCACCTCAACCAGGAGATAGTGCTGCCGACCTTCTTCCCGAAGCCCCACGCTGACCGGGCGTCGGCGGTCCTCCATACCCATGACTATAGGAGATCTCTTTCCTTCTACCTGCAGCATATACAGGTTCACCGCAGATCCAGCAGCTCTTCGTCTCCTACGATCCTGCCAACTTGGGGCTCGTGGTCACCAAGCGGACCCTTTCCATCTGGGTGGTGGACTGCACTGCCTTCGCCCAAGCACAGGCCAGGCTACCGCTGAACCGCTGAGTCACGGCCCATGGTGTTTGTGCGAGGGTGGCATCAGTGGCCTATGTGCGCTCCGTGCTGCTGACAGACATTTGCCGAGCCACAACCTGGTTCTCGGCTAACACCTTTATGACGCATTACTGCGAGGAGAGAGAGTCCTGTCGGTACAGTGCCTTCGGCTAGGCTGTACTCCGTAATCTGTTCAGGGTTTAAGCAACTCCTGCCCTCCGACCCTTTTTCTGCGACTACTGGGAGTGTGGTCTTCCGGGGACCTGGGTTCCTCGGGCTGTCTTCGGTTACCAGTGTCTGCTCATGGCTCGCCGTGGCGCTTTTCTACAGGTCCTCGGTAGCCTGTAGCTGGGGAGTCCCATATGTGAGGACTGACTTCCTGCTTGTTTCTGGAGAAAGCATAATTACTCACCTGTAACAGGTGGTCTCCAGGGACAGCAGGAATCAGACCTCACAACCCACCAACCTCCCCTTGGAATTGCCCACTGTTCTTGGTATTTTTGTCTTTTGCCTGAGCTATGTCATCTGACTGATCAAGATGGCACCCTTGGGCGGGAGGAGGACCACGCATGTGTGGTGGCATTCCCGAAGGCTTTCTTTGAAAGCTGGGAAAAAGCTCCGTGTGGGCTTTGTCAGTGCCAGTGTCACCCATATGTGAGGACTGATTCCTGCTGTCCCTGGAGAACACCTATTACAGGACTGTAACTACGCTTTCTGCTCCTTCTGTTTTCCATCTCAATCAGAACTAGGACTGAGATCTGGTGCCAAAACCATTATAGCATGTTTACTAAACCCCATGCTAATAATGTGGGTTTGTGCTGCATTACTAGGGTGGGCCACAGTGCTATATGCTGGGAGGCAGGGACAGCCATCTTCCTAAATTTAGTTTAGTTCATCGCGTTACTACCACCATGGGGAGCAACTACTGTCACCCATTGTGCTGGCAATAGTTGCTCCTTGCTAAGCTCTGGCAGTGTGGGTTTTCATGGCCCATGCTAGCGTCACTGTGGCAGGAACACCCACACCCCCCAGACATGGCACTATCCAGAGTGTGTGGGTGTTTTAGCACAAGGTTCTGCGCTACTTTGTAACATGGTGCCAAAAACACATGATACCCTTGCACTACCTAGAGAGCATGCTTTTGTAAACATTCCCCATTGTTTAAAGCTACGCAGGGATTTTTTTTCACAATATTTTTTATTCCTTCCTAACTTTAAGCGGCTCTGCTCAGTTGATGGCCATGCACCAGAGCCCTTTCCAGAAATGAGCAATAATGGGCCCTTAATCTTGCCACTAGATGTTGCTGTAGTGCAATGATTGAGTTTATTTTCTTCTTACCACCTTGCAGAAATGGAGAGAGTTGCTTCCACAGCATCCTCAGTCTTGGCTGACCGAAGGAGCAGTCAACCTTAACTGAGAGTTTAATGCAGGTCTTTCTTCTAGGGTTACAAAAACCTTTTAAAAAGTCATGTTGTAATTTCTCTATATTCTTTCTGTTATGTTTTTAATAGACACTTATTGTAGCATGGATTCGAGCAAATCTAAGTGTTTATATTTCACGAGAACTCTGGGATGAATTGCTTAGTGTGTTATCTTCGCTGACTGATTGGGAAGAACTCATAACTGAATGGGCGAAAATCATGGATTCTCTAACTGCAGTCTTATCCAGAACAGTTTATGGAGTTGACATGGCAAATCTTCCTTTGGATAAGTTAAGCGAACAAAAAGAGAAAAAACAGAGAGGCAAAGGTACATCTTTAAATATTATGCAGTTTTTACATTTTACGTACATAATGCTATGTTATGAAAGTACACATGATCTAATGAACTATAGTGGTTTCTGTAACCTATTGTACCATAGTTAAATAGATATGCATTCTTTGACCATTTTTATGACGCAAGTGTAAAAAGATCAAGCTAGCACCAGGGCTGACACAAGGGTTTCTGCCGCTCCAAGCAGAAGGCCCCGGCTGTGCCCCCCCCCCCCCTTCTGAGTTGCGTTGCCATTTCCATCGGTGGACAGGGGGAGACTCTGCTTGACGACACAGCAGTGGCCCACAACAGGTCATGTGCTTCGGCACACCGCCCATAGCAGGTTATGTGCTTCGGCACACATGGACTGCTGCTTCTGACCCCCCACTTCCTGTCAGAGTGGAGTCAGAAGTGGCAGGCCATGTGTGCTAAAGCACATAGCCTGCCGCGGGTGTCATGCCATGCCACCCACAGAGGTGTGCCACCCTAGGCAGCCACCTAGTGAACAGGTTGATCCTGGCTAGCACCATCAGGATCTGCTGCATACATGGAGTATGTCATTGACTCTTACCAAAGAAACATGAGAACAATTAAAAAAGGGGGAAAATTCAATGTGGGAAAATTGTCGTTACTCATTCTGCCTTAAAGTACACCTGAGGTTCCATAAGGTATTTGGTTGTTGTTTTTTTGTTTTGTTTTGTTTTTTTCTGAACAAGATTGAGGGGAGATGTTTCTTGGAGTGTGTTTAGGGTGAAGTTGATAATCTATGCTCATTGTTTTCCACCAGTTAGCTTTCTGAAGAAAAAGCAGATGCAAAGTCTGTGGGGTCTTTTATACCTGTGGGAAATTTTTGAAGGGAAATTGTGTATAAATCCCTTTTGAAGAATATATTTATTTATTTCAACATGTGTTGGCCTAGATCCTTCACTGGTTTGCAAAATGTGAAATCTATAAACTATTACATAAAATAATCTATAAAATTAAATCCTTATCATTAACTTATCATCAAAGACTTAGCACTTCATAAGTCACAAGCCAGCTGAACTAAATGCTTAAGTAAAAGCCACACCTTGTTTCCTAACTTCTAATAACATGATTCTAGCCTAAGGTCAGCTGGGAGAACATTCCATTGCAAAGGTGAATAGCAATGTAAGGCAGAATATTGCAGCCTCTGTAATATTATATCTGGTTCAAGGTTTATTAGTATAAAGGACTTTGTTGTACCTAAATAGACTGTTTAAAAATGGCCGCCTAGATGCCTTTTGATTTTTGTAACAGATGGGATGATGGCCTTTCTGGTGTCTTCTTTTAAAGAAAGAAATATATTCTCCAGGACCAAGCAGGAAGTCAGTCCTCACATATGGGTGACATTGACGTCGATGGAGCCCTTGCGGAGCATTTCCACAGCTTTCTAAGAAAGCCTTTGGGAATGCAGGCACGCATGCACGGTTCCCTTCCCGCCTAAAGGTGCCATCTTGTTCAGTCTCTCTTTTTCCGTGAAGCCCATCGGACGTGTGTCCTAGTCCTCCAGGAAAATTAGTTAGATTTTTTGGCGATCCTTCACTATTTTTTTCTCCGGTTCGACGCTGGTTTCCCTCCCGCCGGGTTTGGTACACCAGTATCGAGCCCGATCTTCTTTTTTCGGTTTTTACCCTTCGTGGCTGGCGTTCGAGCCCTTTTTTTCTTTTTTCCTGGAAGGCTGGTCCTTTGACCTCGCGGGGACTCTTTTTTTTCTCCGATGGCTTCCAGTGGGTTTAAGAAGTGTGATCGGTGCAAGAAGCTGATGTGTCTCACCGACACACACGACTGCTGCCTTCGGTGCCTCGGTCCTGACCACGATCCTAAGACGTGTGGACCATGTGGAAAAATGTCTTCCAAGGCACTGCGAAGTCGTCAGCACCAAAAGGAAAGGCTTTTTTCTGACTCGGCCTCCGACCGGGCCCGGACCTCGTCTGAGGCCTCGACATCTCGGGAATCGGATCCCGAGCACTGTCGGGGCTCCTCGGAAAGGGGGTCCCCCGACCGGGAACGAAAGTGGAAGAAGCGGCTCGCGAGGGCGTCGTCGGAAGAGGTCCCTGGCTCCTCGAGGGCTAGGTCTCTGGCTCCTTGAGGGCTAGGTCTCAGACCCCCGACCGTCGCCCCAGGTCTGTGGAACAGGAGAAGCCTCCCAAAGTACTTCGAGTGGAGCCAGAGTCTGCTAGACGCGTAAGTCCTATAGTCCTCATGGACTCCCCTCCCAGAGAGCCGACGTCGGGCCCGGTGCCGCCAGGGCCCGAGTCGGGGGCTGCTGAGTCGCCTGAGCTGAGTCTCAGGCTGACAGCCTTGGAGAGCAGACTGTCTGCCTTCATGGAACAGCAGCGGACACTGATGGCCAGCCTGTCTGGCGCATCTGTCCCGACCACTGGGACATCGACCTCGAAGTCGACCCCGGAGACAGAGCCGATACTCGAGACCATGAAGGCTCGAGGTCGTCCTCGGTCGCGGTCTCCCTCGACCTCCTGTTCGGGACCGAGGGCATCGACGCCGGTGCCTTCGGTGTCAGGGCGGGTGCTCACAGGCCCCGTGCGGTCGGACCCTGATTCCACACCTTCCGGACTCGGTGTGTCTGAGCCCCGGAGTAGATTCCCCCCCGGAGGATACCCGGTTCTCAGAGTTCATCCGGGATATGGCCACTGCATTGGCTATCCCGGCGGACCCCGAGGCGGAGCCTCAAGCCGAGGAGCTCGAGGCCCTACAGTATGACTCTCCTCCAAAGGAGGCCTTTACTGTTATTTATTTTTATTTATTTTATTTATTTATTTTATTTTTCTTATATACCGCGCTCTTTAATCAGTGCGGTTTATATATGAACAAATATAAACACAATGGTACAAAACAGCATTGGTTTTTTACAGAGAACAGGGTACATAAACTAGGCGGTAAAACAAGGGTAACTATCTAACAGATAACTATATACATGGCAACAATATACATGGTTATTTTGGTTAATTAGATGGGGAGGCGGATAAGATAACTATAATACGGTGGAAGAAGTTAATTAAAGTACATAATAAATATGAAAATTATTGTGAGAATAAAATATGGCATAGTATAGTGGGCAGGTAATAATCATCATAATTACCCATTCTCTACCGGGGTCAAGTATGATGGATCTGCATGAGGGCTATTGTCAATTAGAGTAATGGTTATGGTTCCTCCGATGCTGGAACTGCTCCTCTTCCGGATGTGGGAGGCACCGGCCTTGGCGCCGGTTCTAAGCAAGCGGGTCGATTCGATCTATCGACTCCGGAAGAGTCCTGGCTTTCAAAAGGCACATCGACCACACCATTCCATGGTAGTGGAATCGACCTTGCATCGCCTGAAGAGTCAGAAGATGCACTCCGCGGTGCCCCCTGGCAGGGAGGCCCGGAACCTCGATGGTCTTGGTAGAAAGTGCTTCCAGGGCTCGATGCTTGCTTGCCATGTCCAGTCTTACCAGCTGTACATGGGCATGTACTTGCGAGACCTGGCCAAGGAGCTGGCCGTGTTCTCTGCTGGTCTCTCCGGGGAACCCTTGCAGAGGTTCAAGTCCTTGTCCTCGGGGATCCGGGAATTCTCCAAGTTTATGTCCCGCGCTGCCTACGATGGCTTCGAGGCTTCGGCCCATGTTGCGGCAGCCGGCATCGTGGCTCGATGCCAGGCATGGCTGCAGTCATTGGATCTCGAGCCATGGGTTCAGGACAAGTTGGTCGATGTCCCTTGCCGAGGTGGGAACCTTTTTGGCAAGCCCATGACCGAGAAAGCCACGCAGCTCGAAACCAAGCACCTCACGAGGACAAGGCTGTCTAGGAAGACTTCTGCCCCTTCTCACAAGAAGAAGGGCTCGGGTAAAAAGCCCTTTTACCCGGGGAAGGGCACTGCCTACAAACAGTACCCACAGTACCAGGCTGCCCAAGCTGCCCCTCAGGGTCAGCAAGCCAAGGGGCAGGGTAATGGGCCCCGTAGGCAGAGGACCCCCAAGCCTCTGGCCCCTGCTCCCACCCAGCAGGGTGGGGGTTTTTGACTCCTTAGGCATAGCCTCTCCATCCCTGCTCTCCCAGTCCTGCACAGGAGGTCGCCTCGCCCTGTTTGCCCACAAGTGGCCACTCATCACTGGAGACAGTTGGGTGTTAAGCATAGTCCACAAGGGCAATCTCCTACACTTCCAACAACTGCCTCCTCCATACTTTCCATGGGAGCCTCCAAGGCCTCCCCTGCACACAGATCATCTCCTTCAGGAGCTCAAAGGTCTGTTAGTGGACAGAGCGGTGGAGCCTGTGCCTCCCCACTTGTAAGGTCAAGGGTTCTACTCCAGGTATTTCCTGGTACCCAAAAGAACCGGTGGCCTTCGACCTATTCTAGACCTCAGATATCTCAACAAGTTCCTAGAGAAGGAAAAGTTCAAGATGCTTACTCTTGGAACACTTCTGCCCTACCTCCAGCAGGGAGATTGGCTATGCTCATTGGATCTAAAGGATGCGTACACTCACATCCTCATTCATCCAGACCACAGAAAATACCTCAGGTTCATTGTGGGAGGAAACCATTATCAGTACAGAGTACTGCCTTTTGGCCTCACCTCCGCTCCCAGGGTCTTTACCAAATGCCTGGCAGTGGTGGCGACCTACCTAAGAAATCAGGGAATCTTTGTCTTCCCCTATCTGAACGACTGGCTCATAAGAGGTCAGACGTGCCAGGAGGCCCGCCAGGTCACCCTCAGAACTATTGTTGTTCTTCAAAGATTGTGGTTTGTAATAAACTTTGCAAAGTCCACTTTGCTCCCCTCCCAGAACTTGGAGTTAATAGGGGCGAGGCTGGACTCTCTGCTGGCAAAGGCATTCTTGCCAGAAGACAGAGCCCAAAGACTAATAAACTTAGCAAACCAGTTTCTCAGCAGGTCACTAGTCTCCGCCAGACTCTGTCTGAGGCTTCTAGGCCACATGGCTTTGACAGTACATGTGACCCCCAATGCCAGGCTCCATATGAGGCCTGCACTGTGGTGCCTTCACACTCAGTGGTCACAGGCCACAGGCAGCCTCCAAGACAGGATAAGGGTGTCCAGACAATTTCTGAACTCCCTCCGCTGGTGGCGGCACCCACCCAATCGGCTGCAAGGGTTACCCTTTCAGGTGCCTGGGTTCACAGTGGTGTTGACCACGGATGCCTCCCTGCAGGGCTGGGGAGCTCATTGTCTAGGCAAGTGCACCCAGGGCCTGTGTTCTCCCTGGGAAGCCGCACAGCAAATCAATCTACTGGAACTCAGGGCTATTCGGTTAGCCCTCAAGACTTTCTCTCCAACCCTGGCTCATCAGTCTGTCCTAGTTCAAACAGACAACCAGGTAGCCATGTTTTATGTGAACAAGCAGGGCGGAACTGGGTCCAGGCTCCTTTGTCAGGAAGCACAGGACCTTTGCTTGTTTGCTCTCAGGCACAACATGCTCCTCAAGGCTGTGTATCTACCTGGCCAGGAAAACTACCTAGCCGACAAGTTGAGCAGGATTTTGCAGCCTCACGAGTGGCAGCTCCATCCTTTGGTGGTTCAGAAGATTTTCCTGAAATGGGGACTTCCATCCATAGAGCTGTTTGCCAGTCCTCTGAACAAACAACTGCCAAAGTTCTTCTCCAGGCAACCACATCCTCTGCGGATAGCAGCAGATGCTTTTCTGATTCCCTTGTCTCAGGGCCTCCTCTATGCTTTTCCTCCCACGCCCTTGGTGGCCCGAACCCTGTTCAAGATTCTTCAGGACAAGGCCTCGCTCCTGCTGGTGGCTCCCAGGTGGCCGAGGCAGCCTTGGTTTCCACTTCTGCTTCAACTGGCAGTGGATCCCCCACTGCCTCTGGGGTTGCAACCCGACCTTCTTTCTCAGGATCAGGGTTCCCTTTTGCGCCCCAATCTCAAAGCTCTCAATTTGATGGCCTGGAGGCTGCAAGTGTAGTTTTGGCTCCCTGGGACCTTCCTCAGGAAGTTGAGGAGGTTGTCCTATCCTCTAGGAAACAGTCCACTAGGAAAACCTATGCTCTCAAATGGAAAAGGTTTTCTGTGTGGTGTCAGCTATGTACAGAGGATCCTTTCTCCTATGCTGTACCAGTAGTGCTTCAGTATTTACTACACTTATCAAATCAGGGACTTAAGTCCAATTCTGTTCGGGTCCACCTCTCAGCTCTAGCAGCTCACCACTCACTGGTGGAAGGGCATTCTCTGTCGGTTCACCCCTTGGTGTCCCGGTTTCTCAGAGGCTTACTCTTGCTCAAGCCTCCAATCCGTCCTCTTGCTCCTGAGTGGGAGTTGAATGTGGTCTTGCAGCAACTGACTCGCCCACCTTTTGAGACGATGACTACTTGCCCTCTACGCTTCCTATCCTGGAAGACACTCTTCTTGATAGCCCTGACCTCGGCCAGGCGAGTGAGTGAGCTTCAGGCCCTGGTCTGTGACAGTCCAATAGATGAGCACAGTCCACGTGCCAAACAGCAGACCCAGTCAAAGACGTGGAGGCAAGGAAGGAACTATTTATTTACCACCTTTATTTCATAAAGCCAGGCCCGACACAGGCCGTGTTTCATTTATGCCTTCATCAGGGGCTTTGGCTATATGATTTTCCTGCACCACTGCAATAACGGATTTTTCATGCCAAAACTAGCAGAGCATATACTTGCCGTTGCTTTCTTTTTGCACAAACGTCTAGCTCTACCCGCGGTTGCGTGGTATGTTAAAGTCAAAATTTTGATTCCAAAGCTGATTTATGCAATTGCAACAGAGCACCTACAAAACCGCTCCTCTCTTCCTGCAAAAACATCTGTTTTTGCAGGAAGAGAGGAGCGGTTTGTAGTTGCTCTGTTGCAATTGCATAAATCAGCTTTGGAATCAAAATTTAGGCGGGTAGGGGACCGCACATGCGTGCAGTATTCCCAAAGGCTTTCATAGAAAGCTGGGGAAATGCTCCGCAAGGGCTCCATCGACGTCGATGTCACCCATATGTGAGGACTGATTCCTGCTGCTCCTGGAGAACACCTGTTACAGGTGAGTAACTACTCTTACAGGTGAGTAACAATGCTTTCTCTGCAGAGTTCTAATTTTTGTTCACTTTTTTCAGTATTTATTGAGGTTTTACCTCTGTTTTGAATGTGTGACTGAAGTTGAGGTATTCTGCTAATATTTAATTTCTGTGCAGGGTTTTATGTGCATAGTAGGCCCCTGAGTCATTTTCTTGTAGTGTCTTTATAGCCATTTTTAAGTACCTTTCTCCTCTCACCAAACTTACTCTCCACTCCTTGCCACCTGAATTAAACACACTATGCCTATGGATTCAGTATTACACCCATTACAAACTTTGCCTATGATTGTCTCAGTGTCCATATAACTACCAGTAGGGGCTCAGTATATAAGGAGAAAAATCTGTTTTATGTACAATGCCAACTTCAAATAAGAGGCATTCTGCATCCCTTGGTTGACTGTTAGAAACTACCCTCACAGCATCCTGAAGATTTACTAATTCCTCTCTTCCCTCTTCTGTCCTATTGGGATTGACCAAACACAGAGCATCCAGGAGGAACTAAATCGGGTATCACCATAGTGTCTTTGGGCTTAAGTCAACTATTTTCTCTAAAAAGATCAATATGGTTAACCAATAACAAATCATATAAAGTATGAACTTCATTATGCACTAAATATGCATAAATAAACTCTTCCTAGAAACCATAATGCTGCTTAGATGAACACTATCCTTCAACTAGTGGAACCAGAACTGAGATGTTTCTAGTGCCGGGCCCAGACCAACCTCTCTTAACTGATGAAGGCATTTTCCAAGCCCTTTCCCCACACAGCAAGAACAGAGAGAGACATTATCTCTAAAATGAGAGCCGCAAAGTTGTCACAGATCTACCAAGAAACAACTAGCTCAAAAAATATATTAAATAGCGTGCAACTTTCTATATTTCTAAGAACCCCCAGAGAGCTCTAAGAGGGGCAGTCTGCCCCTGCAGTGCCAAACAGCTTTTGAGGCCATGATGCCAACAGTGATGTCATCTCAAACTAAAACACAGGGTATACACTCACCGTTCTGTTTTTCATGTAGTGACATATATCACTAGAAGATCTCAGATTCTACAGCAGTGAAACTAGAAAAATTCTAGCACTCCTGTTCATATTGCATCAACGACCTTCAGTAGTGTTAATATGCTGATATTGTCTTTTAAACGACATAAATATTCATAACACTACTTGCACTCATTGTACTCAAAAATACACCACAAATGGTCTGTAAAATTCCAACGCCTCCAAGTGCTCCTTGTGGTCTTGGGCAAGCCACTTAACCCTCCATAGCGCATGTTCCCTGTAAAATAGTTATCTCCAAGTTATAATGCCCTGTTATTTATTTATTTATTTATTTACATTCTCTTATATACCGCGCTATTCTGCATCAGTGCGGTTTACATTGAACAAACTGAAATTACATTGAACAGGGCATTATAACTTGGAGATAACTATTTTACAGGGAACATGGGTTATGGAGGGTTAAGTGGCTTGCCCAAGACCACAAGGAGCACCTGTGGGACTAGAAACCCCAGTCCTTCCAGCCCAAGGTTGCTGTCCTCTAGTGGGATTTGATCCCCCGACCTTCCGGCCTGAAGTACCTTGCCCCAACCACTAGGCCACTCCTCCACTCAATGTAATTTCAGTTTGTTCAATGTAAACTGCACTGATGCAGAATAGCGCGGTATATAAGAGAATGTAAATAAATAAATAAATAAAGTAGTACTGCTTCTGCGTTTCACCCAATGTTTCTTCAGGGGTTATTCTCAAAAGAAATCCAGTTGAGATAGCATTCAAGAATGGTGGTATACAACGTGGGTAGCAGTTCTCCGTTTTGAGAATAGCCTCTGAAGAAACATTGGGTGAAACGCAGAAGCAGTACTACTTGGAGGCGTTGGGATTTTACAGACCATTTGTGGTGTATTTTTGAGTACAATGAGTGCAAGTAGTGTTATGAATATTTATGTTGTTTAAAAGACAATATCAGCATATTAACACTACTGAAGGTCGTTGATGCAATATGAGCAGGAGTGCTAGAATTTTTCTAGTTTCACTGCTGTAGAGTCTGAGACCTTCTAGTGATATATAAGAAGTCACTACATGAAAAACAGAACGGTGGGTGTATACCCTGTGTTTTAGTTTGAGTGGACAATCATTAAAACAGCAGTTTAACACTCAAGAGAGAGACCATAAATATTTGTCAGCAGTGATGTCATTGGCAGGCAGCATGATCAATGCAAGAGGGAACTTGAAGATCTGGATGACATCTCATCTGCTGGTAAGCACCAGAGTAAAAGGGTTCCAGACCTAGCTCTAATTCTTCATTCAAACTGGGCAGCAACTTGTCAGCACAAAATAGATAATGTTGGACTTGTTGCTGTAGAGGAAAGACTTTAAGATAGTCCGTAATGAGATACTGCAGTAGGGAGCAGAGCCAACTAAGGGCAGTAGTGCTTCAGTAAACTCATAGAAACATAGGCCATATGGTCTGTTTCTGCCATCATGTTTCTATCTAGTCTGCCCTTCCATATCCCTCTTTCCTTTGGAGATCTTCTGAATTTATCCCATGCTTTCTTGAATTCAGATACTGTCCTCATCTTTGTTATCTCCACTGGGGAGACTATTATATGCATCTACCACTCTTTCTGTAAAGAAATATTTCTGCATATTACTCCTGAGTCTCTCCCTTTTCACCTTCATCCTATGTCCTTCATCCTCATAGCAAAGCTTTCTTTTAGTTGAAAGAGGCTCTCCTCCTGTGCATTTATGCTACGGAGATATTTAAACGTCTCTATCATTTCTGCAGGAACAAGCAGGAAGTCAGTCCTCACATATAGGTGATATCGACGTCAACGGAGTCTGCATGGAAGCATCTCTCCAGCTTTCAAGGAAAGCCTTTAGGAGATGCACCACGCATGCATGGTCCTCTTCCTGCCCAAGGGTGCCATCTTGCCTTGGTCTCTTTTTTTTTTTTTTTTTTTTTTTTCCCCGCAGAGCCCACTGGACATCTGTCCCATTTCCCTGGAAAAGGTGTCTCTTTTTTGCCTTAAAATGATCTTTTCTGGTATGCCTACAGATTCCTCTTCCAACCCCTGAGTCAGCTCGCTTCGGCATCACTCCTCGGGTTCATTTTCTTATTTTTTCTTGAGGTGTCCATCGACTGGCGCTTCCCACCCTTTTTGGCAAGTAGGCCTCGGACCCTTGCCTGGGTTGAAGGGCCTGTGTTTTTTAAGCCACTGGAGGCCATGGGGAAAATGTGATCGGTGCAGTAAGATGATATCCCTCACTGACCCACACGACTGCTGCCTCCCTTGCCTCGGGCCAGACCACAACTCGGGCTGCGACCTTTGCAAGTCCATGTCAGCAAAGGCCATAAAGAACTGTCAGTTGCAGCAAGAGAAGTTTTTCCATCGATCCCACTCTGTGCTGGAGTCCCCGGCAACACCACGCTCCAGTAACCCCTCCTGTACCTCGGTGCCCCGGGATGCCCAGGCTGCCTCGGAGTGCTGTGGCTGCGGTTTCTCTGAGAGGAAATCCCCGGAGGTGGAATGCAAGAAGAGCTCAAAAACCTTGAAGACCGCCTCGGAGGACAAGTCTGGGTAAATCCCACACCAGGTCACGCAGTCCCCAGTGTGAGTCAGAGGGGTCAGGGCGGGAGCGGCCTCACAAGCTGCTCCAGAAGGAGGAGTCTGCGTCGGGTGACTGGCCTCTGACTTCCTAGTCCATCCTGGTCGAGGACTCCCCCTCGACAGAACAGATGCCGAGCCCAAAGCCATCGACACCCATGTCGAAGGCTGCACAGCCATCTAGCATGGAGACCAGAATGGCGGCCTTGGAGTGCAGTATCACTGCCCTCCTGGCCCAGCAGCAGGCATTGATGTCCGTTTCCTCTGGTTCATCTGCCCTAATGACCGGACTTTTGACCTCGAGAGCTTCTCGAGTACCACTGGCCTCGAGAGAGCTATCTGCATCGGACGAGGTCCCGGTCCTGTTCTTCGGGACACCAGTTCTCTCCGGTGAGTGAACACAGTTTGGACCGCAGGTCCTCCTGGGGATCGCAGGCCTTCGGAACGACCACAGGAGCCGCAGAGCCTTGGATTCTTCCTCTGACTTTGTCGGACTGGGAGACCGAGAACAAGAAGTCCTTGGTTACCCGTAGACACCAAGACATGCCCTCAGACCCGTCTCCAACAGTGTCTAGGCACTGTTCCCCATCCAAGGATGTTGCTTTCCTTGACTTTATGCAGAATATGGCAAAGGCGCTCACGTTTGAGACCGAGGCATAGGAGGACACCTGTGCGGAGGAGATCCTCCAGTACGAGGCCCCTCTGAAGGAGGGCCTCACAGTACCTGTCCCTCTGATCCTCGAGTGCTGCCGCCTATGTATGTGGGAAACACCGGCATCTGTTCCCATTGTGAGCAGTTGGCTCGACTCCATGTACCGAGTCCACCGAAGTCCAGGGTTCCAAAAACCCAGCTCTCTCACAATTCTATGGTCGTCATGTCGGCTATGCGGCGACTCGAGCCAAAAGACTCATTCCTCGGTGCCCTTGGTAGGGAGGCCTGGACCTTGAACGCCCTTGGCCAAAAATATGACCAGGGCTCAATATTGGTTTGCTGAGTCCAATCCTACCAGTTGTACATCAATATGTACCTAAAGGAACTGGTGAAGGAGCTTGCTGGTTTCTCTGCAGGCCTCTATAGGGAACCTCTTCAGTGATTCAAGTCACTTGTCTCAGCAGTCAAGGAGTGCTTAAAGTTCCTGTCTCGAGCAGCATATGATAGCTTTGAATTCTCAGCCAGAGTGGCAGCTATGGGCATTGGGGCTCAACGCCAGGCATGAGTGCAGTCATCTGACCTCGAGCAGTTGGTCCAGGACAAACTCATCGATGTCCTTTGCACTGGAGAGAAACTCTTCAGGAAAATGTATGTCAGACAAGGCTGCTGAAATAGAGACTGAGGGCCCAGTTTTCGAAGACAGTTACATGAGTAGCAGTCCATGTTACCCGTGTAAATGCTTTTACTGGGACTTTCCAAAGGCACCTACATGGGTAGTGTCCTTGGAAAATCCCAGTTAAGTCCCTGTTGCACCCAGATGCTATCCGCTTAGCATCAGGGCATGTTGGGGGCATTCTGGGGTGGAGACAAGCACTAACCAGGTAGCAGCGATTTTCAATGCTACCCGTTTAGCCCTCGGCGCCTTAAAGATAGCCGTGGAAAATCCTCGCCTATCTTTAAGGTGATGGAGCTAACCGTGTAGCATCGAAAACCTGTGCTACCCGGCTAGCTCCTGAAGCTTCCGGGTTGTGAGGTAATAACCAGATTTTCAATGCCGGGACCGCATATGTCCCCCAGCATTGAAAATCCGGTTTAGACTGGCAGTAGGCATGCTATGTGCCAATGATGCACCTAGCAGCACCCAACTGAATATCGGGCCCTGAGTTCCTGACCAGGACCAGTCTCTCAAAGAAGACCTCAGTGTGCCCCCATAAGAAAGCCCCAAAGAAGAAGCCTGTCTTCCCGAGAGAGGGGTGTTTGGTAATGCCACACAGTACCAGGCCTTCTCTGCCCTGCAGCAGGGGCAACAGTCCAAGGAGCAAGGGAACGACCCCCGCAAGCCTTAAGACCCAGGCACCAGCCCTGGCCCATCCTGGAGGGAGTTTTTGACTCCTTGGGCATAGCCTCCTCTCCCCCAGGAGGTCCTCAGCAGCCCACAGGGAGGCGTCTGGCCCTGTTTGCACACAGGTGGTCCCCAATCACCATAGATTCCTGGCTGCTGCAAGTAGTCAAGAGGGGATACCTCCTCTGCCTGCAACAGACACCACCCTCATTCTTCCCAGGAGAACCTGCAAGGCCTCTCCTTCACCAGACTCTGCTCCTCACCGAGCTTGCAGGCCACCTCACGGACAAGGCGGTGGAGCCAGTGCCCAAACATCTCTGGGGCAAAGGCTTCCACTCCAGATAGTTCCTCGTTCCCAAGTGAACAGAGGGCCTCAGGCCCATCCTGGACCTACAGGACTTGATCAGATTTCTGGTGAGGGAGAAGTTCAAGATGCTCTCCCTTGGAACACTGCTGCCTTACCTTCAGCAAGGAGACTGACTATGCTCCTTAGACCTGAAGGATGCTTATACACACAATCCTGATCCATCCCAGCCTCCAACAATACCTCCAGTTCCTGGTGGGAGGAGGTCACTACCAGTACAAGCTGCTACCCTTCGGGCTGGCATCATTGCCAAGGGTCTTCAACAAGTACCTAGCGGTGGTCGCAGCCCACCTTAGTCTCCAAGGGGCCTTTGTCTTTCCCTACCTGGATGACTGACTCATAAGGGGAGGCACAGCTGCAGAAGTACACCATGCCACCAAGCGCAGTATCCATGCCCTGCAACATCTGGGGTTCGTCATCATCTACCCCGTCCTCCTCTCCCTGGCTTAGTGCCTGCAGTTCATAGGGGCTCAGCTGGACACTCTCCAGGCCAAGGCCTTTCTCCCTCCAGAGAGAATAGAATGCTTCAGGGCGCTAGTCGCAGAGATACACCACCGCTGGTCGGTGCCCACTCGCCTCCTCCACCTGCTGGGCCAAATTGCTTCCACAGTCCATGTGATCCTTTATGCTCGACTGCATATGAGGGCAGCTCAGTGGTGCCTCTGCTCCCAGTGGACACAAGCCACGGGTAGGCCTCGAGACAAGGTAAAAGTGATCTGCCAACTGGCTGACTCCCTCGACTGGTGGCAGATCCCCCTCCACCTTCAGACTGGGATGCCCTTGGGCACCCACCCCATAGAGGGTCCTTATCTTTATCTTTATCTTTATTTCGCCATTTGATAGACTGCTTTTGTCGGAACATTAGAGCGGTGTACAATAAAAGGTCCACGCCACTAAGCTATAGAAAAAGGAACGCCATATTATAATAGGAAAGAGGGAGAAAGGACAGCATAAAACAAATACAATAAAAGCACGAGACACAGACCAGACAAAACTCAAGAGGGACAACGAACATAGGGTGGGGAAACCACAACAGAAAAAAAAAAGGGAGATGACAGTACAAAAGCCAAACATAGTAACAGCACGAAATGCAGGCCAACAAAGACTCAGGGAGGGACGTCAGGGGGGAGGTCAAAGGCTTGTTGGAACAGATAGGTTTTCAGCAACTCTTTAAACTTGGGATATGAGGGTTCCAGCTGGAGGGAGGGGGTAGAGCGTTCCAAAGTGAGGGGCCAAGGAAAAAGAAAGCTGAGTGACGAGTCTGTTCTAGATGTGCTTGTGACGAAGAAGGTAAGGACAAGCGATTGGCATGCAGGGAACGAAGTTGACGGTACGGTGTGTGAAGGGAGCTAAGATCAGCTAGGTAGAGAGGATTAGATGTGTAAATGGCTCTGTGTGTTAGAATAAGAAATTTGTAACCAATGTAAACGAAACAGGATGGGAGTGACATGCTCAAATCGGTGGGAAAATGTGACGGGCTGCCATATTTTGAATAAGCTGTAGACGCTTAAGTTGATAAGTGGGAAGGTTGGCTAGGAAGATATTGCACTAATCAAGTCTGATGATGACCAAGGCCAGAACTAGGGTAAGTAGAAGGGAGAAGGGAACAGACAGCTCTAATTTGACGTAGAGCTGCAAAAGAACAGCGAGTGAGAGTGGAGATGTGACTATGGAAGGAAAGAGAGGAGTCTAAAGTAACTCCCAGATAGCAGAAGGAAGAGGCAAGCGGAATTGGAATGAGATCAATCTGAGGAGCAACGGTTGGGCAAGAGCCGCTCAGAGAGACCCACATAGCTGTGGACTTTGCAGGATTTAAATGTAGAAGATTCAGGGAAAGCCAGGAGGCGACATGAGAAAGGCAGCGATTGAACTGGGAGATGTACAGGTTCATCGGTGAAGTATGAAATAAAAGGATAATATCGTCAGCATAGATATATGATGAAACCGGATACTGCTGGATCAGAAGAGGGAGGGGAGAGAGGAAAATATTAAATAAGAGAGGTGAAAGAACAGAACCCTGGGGCACACCACAGGTAAGAGGGAACGAGGAAAAGGACTGGTTGTTTGAGCGGACGTTAAAGGAGCGGTCTGTAAGAAAAGAAGAGAACCACTTCCAGACTGCACCACGTAATCCCAAATCATACAGGCGAGAAAGAAGAATCCGATGGTCGATCAAATCAAATGCTGCAGAGAGGTCAAGAGAGACGATGAGGGTGATGTCTCCATGATCAGGGGCGACATCTCCCTGTGAGGATGGGGAACTCATTGCAAGGACCTCTGAGCCCAAGGCATATGGTCCCAGATGGAGTGTCAGTTGCACATCAACCTCCTGGAGCCTTTTGCCACCGGTTGCAGCACCTGTCAGTGCTGGTCCAAACGGACATCCAAGTTGCAATGTTCTGTGTCAACAAAAGTGGGGCACAGGATTGTACTCCCTCTGCCAGGAGGCAGTAGTCCTCTCCTCATATGCAACACACAAGGGGATGCTCCTGTGGGCAGTCTACCACCCAGGCCTGGTCAGCCCTTTGGTGGACAGACTGAGCAGAGTCCTTCAGCTGCATAAGTGGTGCCTGGACCCCAGGGTGGTCTCCTGGCTTTTCCGACTCTGGGGCATCTCCCTAGTGGACCTGTTCCCATGCAGTTGCCCTGGTTCTGCTCCTGCCAGCTGCACCCATCCCGGGTAGCAGCAGATGCGTTCATCATACCATGGACGGAAGGTCTCCCTTACACCTTCCTGCTGACACCAATGGTTGCCAAGACCCTCTTCAAGGTCCAGCGTGCAGGGCATCACTGATTCTGGTAGCCCTCTGGTGGCCTTGGTTCCAGGTGCTTCTCTGTCAGTCAGCAGCATCTCCGGTTCCCCTGGGCCACGCTCCAAGACTACTTTCACAGGAGGAGGGCTTTCTCCTGCACCCCAGCGTAGGGTCCTTGTCGCTCATGGCTTGACTGCTGAAAGGGTAGCTTTAGCTGCCTTCAACCTCCCACAAGATGTGGAGGAGGTCCTTCTGGCCTCCTGCAAGGCCTCCATGAGAAGGGTGTACGCCTTCAAGTGGTGTAGAATTTCGTTGTGGTGCGCCAAGAGCCAGGTGAACCCGTTCTGTTCGGTGCAGCTGGTGCTCCAGTACCTACTCCACCTGTCCCAGGTGGGATTGTTCTCCAGGACCAAGCAGGAAGTCAGTCCTCATATATGGGTGACATCGACGTCGATGGAGCCCTTGCGGAGCATTTCCCCAGCTTTCCAAGAAAACCTTTGGGAATGCAGGCACGCATGCATGGTTCCTTCCCGCCTAAAGGTGCCATCTTGCTCAGTCTCTCTTTTTCCGTCAAGCCCATCGGACGTGAGTCCTAGTCCTCCTGGAAAATAGTTGGATTTTTTCGTGATCCCTTCGATATTCTTTCTCCGGTTCGACGCCGGTTCCCCTCCCGCCGGGTTCGGTACACCGGTATCAAGCCTGCTTTTCTTTTTTCGGTTTTTGCCCTTCATGGTTGGCGTTCGCGCCCTTTTTTTCTTTTTCCCTGGAAGGCCGGTCCTTTGACCTCGCGGGGACTTTTTTCCCCAATGGCTTCCAGTGATTTCAAAAAGTGTGATCGGTGCAAGAAGCTGATGTCTCTCCCCGACACACACGACAGCTGCCTTCGGTGCCTGGGTCCTGACCACGATCCTAAGATCTGTGGACCATGTGGAAAGATGTCTTCCAAGGCGCTTTGAAGTAGTCAGCACCAAAAGGAAAGGCATTTCTCCGACTCGGCCTCCGGCTGGGCCCGGACCTCGTCTGAGGCCTCGACATCTCAGGAATCGGATCCCGAGCACCGTTGGGGCTCCTCGTACAGGGGGTCCCCCGACCGGGAACGAAAGAGGAAGAAGCGGATTGCGAGGGCGTCGTCGGAAGAGGTCCCTGGCTCCTCGAGAGCTAGGTCACAGACTCCTGACCATCGCCCCGGGCCCGTGGAACAGGAGAAGCCGACAAAAGTAGCTCGTGTGGAGCCAGAGTCTGCTGGACGTGTAAGTCCTGTAGTCCTCGTGGACTCTCCTCCCAGAGAGCCGACGTCGGGCCCGGCGCCGCCAGGGCCCGAGTCGGTGGCTGCTGAGTCTCCTGAGCTGGGTCTCCGGCTGACAGCCTTGGAGTGCAGATTGTCTGCCTTCATGGAACAGCAGCGGGCACTGATGGCCAGCCTGTCTGGCGCATCTGCCCCGACCACCAGGACATCGACATCGAAGTCGACCCCGGAGACCGAGCCGATACTCGAGACCATGAAGGCTCAAGGTCAACCTCGGTCGCGGTCTCCCTTGAACTCCCGTTCGGGACCGAGGGTGTCGATGCCGGTGCCTTCGGCGTCGGGGCGGGTGCTCACAGGCCCCGTGTGGTCGGACCCCGATTCCTCATCGGACGAGTCCGCCTGGGAGACGGAGGACGAGGAATCCCCCGACACCTTCAGGACTCTGTGCGTCCCATCGGACTCACCGCAGTCTGAGCCCCGGAGTAGATCCCCTCCGGAGGATACCCGGTTCTCGGAGTTCATCCGGGATATGGCCACTGCGTTGGCTATCCCTGCGGACCCCGAGGAGGAGCCTCGAGCCGAGGAGCTCGAGGCCTACAGTATGACTCTCCTCCGAAGGAGGCCTTTACTGTTCCGGTTCCTCCGATGCTGGAACGGCTCCTCTTCCGGATGTGGGAGGCACCGGCCTCGGCGCCGGTTCTAAGCAAGCGGGTCGATTCTATCTATCGACTCCGGAAGAGTCCTGGCTTTCAAAAGGCACAGCTGCCCCACACCATTACATGGTAGTGGAATCGACCATGCATCGCCTGAAAAGTCAGAAGATGCACTCCGCGGTGCCCCCAGGCAGGGAGGCCCGGAACCTGGATGGTTTTGGTAGAAAGTGCTTCCAGGGCTCGATGCTTGCTTGCCGTGTCCAGTCTTACCAGCTGTACATGGGCATGTACTTGCGGGACCTGGCCAAGGAGCTGGCCGGGTTCTCTGCTGGTCTCCCCAGGGAACCCTTGCAGAGGTTCAAGTCCTTGTCCTCGGGGATCTGGGAATGCTCCAAGTTTATGTCCCGCGCTGCCTATGATGGCTTCGAGGCTTCGGCCCGTGTTGTGGCAGCCGGCATCGCGGCTCAACGCCAGGCATGGCTGCAGTCATCGGACCTCGAGCCATGGGTTCAGGACAAGTTGGTCGATGTCCCTTGCCGAGGTGAGAACCTTTTTGACAAGCCCATGACCGAGAAGGCCGCACAGCTCGAAACTGAGCACCTCACGAGGACAAGGCTGTCTAGAAAGACTTCTGCCCCTTCTCACAAAAAGAAGGGCTCTGGTAAAAAGCCCTTTTACCCGAGGAAGGGCATTGCCTACAAACAGTACCCACAGTACCAGGCCTCCCAAGCTTCCCCTCAGGGTCAGCAGGCCAAGGGGCAGGGTAATGGGCCCCGTAGGCAGAGGACTCCCAAGCCTCTGGCCCCTGCTCCCAATCAGCAGGGTGGGGATTTTTGACTCCTTAGGCATAGCCTCTCCGTCCCTGCTCTCCCAACCCTGCACAGGAGGTCACCTCGCCCTGTTTGCCCACAAGTGGCCACTCATCACTGGAGACAGTTGGGTGCTTAGCATAGTCCACAAGGGCTATCTGCTACACTTCCAACAGCTGCCTCCTGCATACTTTCCATGGGAGCCTCCAAGGCCTCCCCTGCACACAGACCTTCTCCTTCAGGAGCTCCAAGGTCTGTTGGTGGCCAGGGCAGTGGAGCCTGTGCCTCCCCACCTACAAGGTCAAGGGTTTTACTCCAGGTATTTCCTTGTACCCAAAAGAACCGGTGGCCTTCGGCCTATTCTAGACCTCAGAAATCTTAACAAATTCCTAGAGAAGGAAAAGTTCAAGATGCTTACTCTTGGAACACTTCTGCCCTACCTCCAGCAGGGAGATTGGCTATGCTCCTTAGATCTAAAGGATGCGTACACTCGCATCCTCATTCATCCAGACCACAGAAAGTACCTCAGGTTCATTGTGGGAGGAAACCATTATCAGTACAGAGTACTGCCCTTTGGCCTCACCTCCGCTCCCAAGGTCTTTACCAAATGCCTGGCAGTGGTGGCGGCCTACCTGAGAGATCAGGGAATCTTTGTCTTCCCCTATCTGGACGACTGGCTCATCAGGGGTCAGACGTGCCAGGAGGCCAGACAAGCCACCCTCAGAACTATTGCTCTTCTTCAAAACCTGGGGTTTGTAATAAACTTCGCAAAGTCCACTTTGCTCCCCTCCCAGAACTTGGAGTTCATAGGGGCAAGGTTGGACTCTCTGCTGGCAAAGGCATTCTTGCCAGAAGACAGAGCCCAAAGACTGATAAACTTAGCAAACCAGTTTCTCAGCAGGTCACTAGTCTCCGCCAGACTCTGCCTGAGGCTTCTTGGCCACATGGCTTCGACAGTACATGTGACCCCCAATGCCAGGCTCCATATGAGGCCGGCACAGTGGTGCCTTCGGACTCAGTGGTCACAGGCCACAGGCAGCCTCAGAGACAGGATAAGAGTGTCCAGACAATTTCTGGACTCCCTCCGCTGGTGGCTGCACCCACCCAATCTACTGCAAGGGGTGCCTTTTCAGATTCCTGTGTTCACCATGGTGTTGACCACGAATATCTCCCTGCAGGGCTGGGGTCTCATTGTCTAGGCAAGTGCACCCAGGGCCTGTGGTCTCCATGGGAGGCCGCATAGCAAATCAGTCTACTGGAACTCAGAGCTATTCGGTTGGCCCTCAAGACTTTCTCTCCAACCCTGGCTCATCAGTCTGTCCTAGTTCAAACAGACAACCAGGTAGCCATGTTTTATGTGAACAAGCAGGGCAGAACTGGGTCCAGGCTCCTTTGTCAGGAAGCACAGGACCTTTGCTTGTTTGCTCTCAGGCACAACATGCTCCTCAAGGCTGTGTATCTACCTGGCCAGGAAAACTATCTGGCCGACAAGTTGAGCAGGATCCTGCAGCCCCACGAGTGGCAGCTCCATCCTTTGGTGGTTCAGAAGATTTTCCTGAAATGGGGACTTCCATCCATAGATCTGTTTGCCAGTCCGCTGAACAAACAGCTGCCAAAGTTCTGCTCCAGGCAACCGCATCCTCTGCGGGTAGCAGCAGATGCTTTTCTGATTCCCTGGTCTCAGGGCCTCATGTATGCGTTTCCTCCCACGCCCTTGGTGGCCCGAACTCTGTTCAAGATTCTTCAGGACAAGGCCTCGGTCCTGCTGGTGGCTCTCAGGTGGCCGAGACAGCCTTGGTTTCCACTTCTGCTTCAGCTGGCAGTGGATCCCCCACTGCCTCTGGGGTTGCAACCCAACCTTCTCTCTCAGGATCAGGGTTCCCTTCTGCACCCCAATCTCAAAGCTCTCGATTTGATGGCCTGGAGGCTGCAAGGGTAGTTTTGGCTCCCTGGGGCCTACCTCAGGAAGTTGAGGAGGTTGTCCTAGCCTCTAGGAAACAGTCCACTAGGAAAACCTATGCTCTCAAATGGAAAAGGTTTTCTGTGTGGTGTCAGCTATGTACAGAGGATCCTTTCTCCTGTACTGTACCAGTAGTGCTTCAGTACTTACTGCACTTATCAAATCAGGGACTTAAGTCCAATTCTGTTCGGGTCCACCTCTCAGCTCTAGCAGCTCACCACTCACTGGTGGAAGGACATTCTCTGTCGGTTCACCTCTTGGTGTCCCGGTTTCTCAGAGGCTTGCTTTTGCTCAAGCCTCCAATCCGTCCTCCTGCTCCTGACTGGGAGTTGAATGTGGTCTTGCAGCAACTGACTCGCCCACCTTTTGAGCCAATGGCTACTTGCCCTCTACACTTTCCTGTCCTGGAAGACACTCTTCTTGATAGCCCTAACCTCGGCCAGTTGAGTGAGTGAGCTTCAGGCCCTTGTCTGTGACAGGCCTTACACCCGCTTCTATAGGAATAGGGTAGTCTTTAGTACTCATCCAAAGTTCCTCCCAAACGTTGTCTCCTCCTTCCACCTTAACCAAGAGGTGGTTCTTCCAACATTCTTCCCTAGGCCTCATGCAAGCCAGGTTGAAGCATTTCTGCATACCCTGGACTGTAGGAGGGCCTTATCCTTCTACCTTGACCGTAGGCAGGGGCATAGAAGGGCTACTCAGCTCTTCATATCTTTTGACCCCAATAATTTGGGGATAGCTGTGTCCAAGCGTACCTTGTCCACCTGGGTGGCTGACTGTATCATCTGGGCTTACAGGGCGGCTGACCTTCCTTTGCAGGGTCAGGTCACGGCCCATCGTGTCAGGGCAATGGCTGCCTCAGTGGCTCACCTCCGCTCTGTACCATTGGTGGCCGTCTGCAGGGCTGCAACCTGGTCCTCCAGCCAGACCTTTGCGGCCCATTACTGTCTGGAAAGGGAGTCCAGTAGGGACAGTGCTTTTGGCCAGGTAGTACTCCGGAATCTCTTTGAGGTTTAGGCAACTCCTACCCTCCAGCCCTCTTTTGGGCTACCGGTGGAGGTTCTGTCAGTGAAAAGCCTTTCTTTGCTGCTGAGACTAGAGGGAATTCTCTTGTTCAGCCTGGATTCCTGGTAGCCCAGAGCTAGGGAGTCACCCATATGTAAGGACTGACTTCTTGCTTGGTCCTGGAGAAAGAGTAGTTACTCACCTGTAACAGGTGTTCTCCAGGAGCAGCAGGAATCAGTCCTCACAACCCTCCCTCCTCCCCTGGAAGTTGTAGTTGTACATAGTTTATTTTTACGTTTTTGTGTGCTGTTTTTAGCTATGTTGTTTGACTGATCAAGATGGCACCATTAGGCGGGAAGGGAACCGCGCATGCGTGCCTGCATTCCCAAAGGCTTTCTTGGAAAGCTGGGGAAATGCTCCGCAAGGGCTCCATCGACGTCGATGTCACCCATATGTGAGGACTGATTCCTGCTGCTCCTGGAGAACACCTGTTATAGGTGAGTAACTACTCTAAGTCTGACAACCCAGAGTGCACTTGAGCACCATTGTGGGGCACTATCACTCTGTCGAAGGCAAACCCCTCTCGGCTCAGTTCCTTATCCCTTGTTTCCTTCGGGGCTTTGTTGTTTAAGCCCCCAGTCCACCCACCAACAGCGGAGTGGGACCTCAATGTGGTGCCCTTACAGCTCACTAAGCTGCCATTTGAGCCCCTGGCTACTTGCCACCTGAGATCCTGTCCTGGAAGTTTGTCTTTCTTGTGGCACTCACATTGGCTTTCAGAGTCAGTGTGCTCCAGGCTGTGATGCCAGAACCGCCCTACACGAGGTTCTACAAGAACAGGGTGGTGCTCTGTACACAACCCAAGTTTCTGCCAAAGGTGGTGTTCCCATTCCACCTCATTCAGGAGGTGATGCTTCCCACCTTCTTCCCAGGTTTCATGCTGGCAAGGCGGAGACCGTTCTCCATACTCTGGATTGTAAGAGAGCCATGTCCTTCTATCTACAATGGAATCAGGCCACCGCAAAGCGCCTCAGCTTTTTGTCTCCTATGGCCCCAGTCGATTGGGGCTTCCAGTGACCGAGTGAACTTTATCCATTTAGGTGGTGGACTGCATTGCCCTCGCCTATGAGTAGGTTGGGATCTCACTAGAGCAACCGCTCACAGCGCACCATGTCTACCTCTGTAGAAAATCTGCACTCCATACCTGAGAGGGAAATCTGCTGGGCTGCCATCTGGTCTTCAGTCCATACCTTCGCAGCTCACTACTGCCTGGGGAGGGAGTCTCGATGGTACAGCGCCTTTGGCCAGACCATGCTCTGTAATGTCTTCGGGATGTAGGCAACTCCTGCTCTCCGACCCTTCTGTGTTCAGGCTACCGGAGTGCTGGTTTCCTGCCGACACTTGGGTCTTGCGAGAGTCTCTCAGTTGGGACTCAACTGCTGCAGCTCACAGCTCAAATTCTCTGGTCATCCATGGCATTTTGTGCAGGTTCTTGGTAGCCTGTAGCTGTGGAGTCCCATATATGAGGACTGACTTCCTGCTTGTTCCTGGAAAAAGTGTAGTTACTCACCTGTAACAGGTGTTCTCCGGGAACAGGAGGAATGAGCCCTCATAACCCTCCCTCCTTCCTTTGGAGTTGTTTCTTTACCATATTTTAATTTTGCCATCTTAGCTAAATCATTAGACTGAGGCAAGATGGCACCCTTGGGCAGGAGGGGGGACCATGCATATATGGTGCGTCTCCCAAAGGCTTTCTTTGAAAGCTGGGGAGATGCTTACGCGTGGGCTCCATTGGTGACAATGTCATCCATATGTAAGGACTGATTCCTGCGGCCACAGGAGAACACCTGTTACAAGTGCGTAACTATGCTGTCTCCTCTATCCCACCTTTAAAGGATAAATATTGAGATCTTTAAGTCTGTTCCCCTGTGATTTATAATAAAGATCACTGACCATTTTGGAAGCCACCCTCTGCATAGACTCTATCCTGTTTATATCCTTTTGAAGGTGTGGTCTCCAGAATTGCACACAGTACTCCAAATAAGGTTTCACCAAAGACCTATACAGAGATGATATCATCTCTTTCTTCCTGCTGGCCATTTCTCTCCCTATGCACTCAAGCATCCTTCTTGCTTTCACCATCGCCTTTTCTAACTGTTTAGCCACTTTAAGATCATAGGAAACAAACAATCCCAGGTCCCGCTCTTCTTTTGTGGACAGAAGTACTTCTCTGCCTATAATGTACCATCCAAGAGTTTTATTCATTGGGCAGGAGACTAGCTCAAAGGAGGTAAATATGATAATGTTTCAGGTGGTTGAAACTTTGAAATTCATCTGATTGTTTTGTGCAGAAATACAGATTTTACATTGTCATTTCAGCATCTAATTAATACATCATGTGGATTAGTCCTTGGCACTGTCATTAAAGACAATGCAAGAAATTCATAGTATAAGACAGCATATGCCAAGGGCCTCTTATAATAACTGGGATATAATTAATAAGACTGTTTCCCAAGCTTTATCATTGCTCCTGTATTTTTTTACTTCAGTTTTTATTGGTTTTCAGTATAATTCATTAAACTATGGTCCACATACTTGGTGTTACTGAAACATGTTTGGATGTATGATATAAAATAAATCACAAAATTCTTGATGAGAATTCACCCCATATCTTTTTAAAGCTAAGAAACCATGTAGGAAACATCATCAAGGGTCTATAGTTTGGCAAAGAATACCTATATCGGGATTATACCATGGGATGGCTGTAAAATACATGTGTGTGGGGGTAATTCTCTGGAGGTATTCTGTTTTAAAATGGAAAAGGCCTTTTATAAAGTTACCCTGCAGTATACACATGTATAAATATGCATAGTAACGGGACAGCATGCACTTATAGGTATGCTATGTGTAGGCATTTGCAGTGGAGCAGGAATGGAGTTGTAGTGTACCTACATATTTTTTAAAATATGAGTAGACAAGTATGGCCCAATGTTTAGCACTTGGCTATTCAAATAAATGCCACTGATGAAGTCTATCTGGATATTTCCAGCGGCACTATCTAGATAGTGCTAGGCTACTCAGTTATATTTTTAGTGGTACTATTGAGAGAGTGCTGGGGTGTAATGTAGGCAGAGCAAGAGTGGTCCAGGAACTTGGGCAAGTTACTTTATCTTCCATTGCCTCAGAAGAAAAGGCCCGGCAATCTACTTCTGTTCATATCTTGCCAAGAAAACCCAGGGGCTGCTGGGTCACTAGGAGTCATCATTGACTTCATGGCACTTAAAAGAAAGAAAAAAAAATCTGAACAACGTTTAAGACAGCAAAAAGCCTGCCCTAAGTTTTCTAGATAATTATCTGGATACTGGACTTAATTTTGTTGCTATTCCTGATAAGTTCCACTGCTGACCATGTTATCCAGATATTCAGTGCCACCCACTCTCCAGCTAGTGTGTTGAATATCTAGATATGTTTTTATTACCACTATCTCCAGGAACAAGCAGGAATGTAGTCTTCACATATGGGTATCGTCGGTACCGACAGAGCCTGTGCGGGAACGCTCCCCAGTGTCCTATAGGAAAGCTTTGGGAGCATCCCACAGCGCCTTCGTGCTGCCTTCCCGCCTTTCCCAACTGTCCCTCTCTAGTTCTTCGTTTTACACGGAGCTGACAGGTCGCACACCCTGTCACCGCAGAAAATATTCCCTTTTATTCTTCTTTTTTGTGGTCGCGTCTGCCTTCCCTCGAAGCTACATCGGTACCGCTGGTGGTTCTTTCTTTTTTCTTAAAAACAAACAAACAAACAAACCTTTTCTTCTAGAGTCTTTTCCAGGTATTTTCTCCTCAGGTGCCATGTGCCATTTTGGGCACTAGGCCCAACTTTCCTTTAAAATGGAAAAACCTGCTTCGGTTTTTAAAAGGTGTTCCAAATGTGGCGGTACCATCTCCGCCACCGACACCCATGAGTGGTGCATCAAATGTTTAGGTCCTGACCACTCTATTTCGGAGTGTGTTGGCTGTGGGATGGTGTCGAAGAGGGGCCGGCAAAACTGAGCTGCTAAACTTAGCACCCTTTTTCCCTCCGATGCAGTGTCTGTGGCATCGACGTCTTCCAGGGCTTCATCTTCCTCCCATGGATCTCAGGTAACTAAATATAAATCTGGGCGGTCCTCAAAGGGTAGATCTGCTTCTAAGCATCGAGATGCCTCTGGCATTGCCCTTGAGGGACTTGTACCGGCAAAATTGCCCTGGCAGGAGGCTTCGGCTTCCAAAGCATTAACGGGGCTCCAGGATGTTCTCGAGGCCTCAACCTCGGCAGAACTACTAGTGCCATGCTCTGGGGTACCGGCTGCTTCATCCGGTACCGATACCCAAGCATCGGCAGCGTCGATAGACCAAAGATTTTTGGCTATTGAACGCAGTCTGGTGGCTCTTCTCACGGCCTCGATTGCCTTGAAACCGCTTCAGACAATTCAACCGGTACCGGCACCGACATCGGCAGGTATTCTACCAGGACCGAGTCATGCTTATCCATCCAGTATTGACAAGTCTGTACCGGACCCCTCCGATGCCGACTTCAGTTGGTACCGGTACCGTGCCTTGCATGATCACCCGGATCAGAGATACTTTGAATCCTCGGATGAGTCTGAAGACTCTGAGAGCTCTGCCGATACCAGAGTACTTCTTCCTGAGGATGATTCTTTTCCTCAGCGTAGGATGTCTCCTCCAGAGGATGTGTCCTTTTGGGATTTTATCCGAGATGTAACTCGAGGTCTTTCCATCACAGTGGCTCCTGAAAAAGAGCCTAGGGCAAAGGAATTGGAAATCCTGCAATACCCTAAAGCTCCCAAGGAGGCAGCTACCTTACCTATTCATGAGATCTTGCATGATCTCATGTTAAGGATGTGGGAAACGTCTCTAACCACTTCTCCTCACTCTCAAAGGCTCGACACCATGTATCGAGTTCCTCCTTGTGCTGGGTTTCAGAAGACTCTGCTACCACACCATTCCATGGTGGTGGAATCAGCTATGAGAAGGATCAAGAGTACAAAAAGACATGGATCTAATCCTCCAGGACGTGAGTGTAGGACTCTTGACGCCTCTGGACGTCGAAACTTCCAGGCTTCCATGCTTTCTGCTAGGATCGGTTCCTATATATTATATATGGGAATGTTCCTTAAGGAGGTCACGGGAGATTTAGAGCTTATGAGCCCTCTCCTTCCTGATGATAAGAGGCAGGATTACCTTGTCAAACATGCTCAGGATGTTTCCAAGTTTGTAAATCGTGCAGCCTTTGACTGTTTTGAGTGCATAAGCAGAACCTCTGCTATTGCCATAGGTGCACGTAGGATTTCCTGGCTCCAGGCATTTGACTTGAAGCTTTGGGTACAGGATAAACTGGGGAATATTCCTTGCACAGGAGAGAATCTCTTTTTCAAGAATTGGCAGGAAAAAGCTAATGAGATAGATGCTGACAATATCACCTTGGATAGATTGTCTAAATCTACAGCTGATCCTGCAAGGAAAAAATCCTACAAGAAACTATTCTTTAGTAAGAAGAAGAAGTTTTACCCCTCCTATACCCAGCAGGAGCATCGTTTAGGTCAGTCTGCCCAAAAAGGAAGAGCAGCAACAACTTAGGCAAAGAAAAACAAAAGCTGCTAAGCCTCAACCGGCTCAGCAGACTCAGCCTCCACAGGGGCTTTGACTCCTATCTAGAGAACTTTGCCTTCCTGGCCCTGAACGGCTCAGAGCCTTCCATCATTCCAGGAAGGTTATGTCATTTTGCCCCCAGATGGGGGCAGATAACAGCAGAAAGTTGGACTCTGTCCATTGTAAGA
Source organism: Ichthyophis bannanicus (assembly GCA_033557465.1). Taxonomy (NCBI): domain Eukaryota; kingdom Metazoa; phylum Chordata; class Amphibia; order Gymnophiona; family Ichthyophiidae; genus Ichthyophis; species Ichthyophis bannanicus. The sequence continues at coordinate 301,956,046 of CM066033.1, forward strand.
GAGGGGTACAAGCTTCATTTCCTCAGCATGCCCCCTCCTACAATGGTGAGACAGTTCAATTCTCAGACCTCTCTCAACACCCAGTTAGGTCAAGAGGTCATTTTGCTTCTTGCCCAGGGGGCAATAGAAGAGGTACCCATTCTCCAACAGGGTACAGGGTTCTACTCCCCATATTTCCTTATTTCAAAGAAAACAGGAGGACACAGACCCATTTTGGACCTCAGAGAATTGAACAAATTCCTATTCAAAGAGAAGTTCAAAATGATTTCTCTAGGAACTCTGCTGCCATACCTTCAGAGTCAGGGTTGGCTTTGTTCTCTAGATCTCAAGGATGCGTACACTCATGTTCTCATCCATCCAACTCATCGAAAGTTCCTTCGCTTTCTATTTCAAGGGAAGCACTACCAGTGCAGGGTTCTTCCTTTTGGCCTGGCCTCGGCACCAAGGGTGTTTACAAACTGCATAGCTGTGATGGCAGCATTTCTTCGCACCCTGGGAATATTCATCTTCCCTTACATAGATGACTGGTTCATTCGAGCCCCTTCAGAGCCAGAGGCCAGGACTTCTCTCTCTCGCACAATGCGCATCCTTCAGTATTTGGGACTTGTCATAAACTTCCCAAAATCCAGCCTTGCTCCCACTCAGTCTCTAGAGTTTTTATAGGAGCTCTGCTGGATACCAGACAGACAAGGGCTTATCTTCCACAGCCCCGCTGCCTTCGCATTGTGCAGTTAGCTTCCCAAGCAGTGCTAAAGCCTCACCTCACTGCTCGAGAAATGTTGCAATTGCTAGGCCACATGGCATCCACTGTGCATGTGGTTCCTTATGCTCGACTCCATATGAGGGCAGCCCAGTGGACTTTATCCACTCAATGGACTCAGGCATCAGGTTGCCTGTCAGACAAAATAACAAACTCAGATCGTCTTATTTTGTCCCTCCAATGGTGGCAGTCACCGCTAAACCTTTTGGTGGGGTCCCCTTTCCAATAACCCCCACCCTAAGCCACTCTGACAACAGATGCCTCACAGTGTATTGGGGAGCCCACCTGCAAGGCCTCTCTACCCAGGGTACCTGGATTCCACAGGAGACCTATCTACACATCAATCTCCTGGAACTCAGAGCAATCTTCCTTCCTCTTCGAGTATTCCACACCCAGCTCAGCTACAAAGACAGTCCTAGTTCAAATGGACAATCGGATAGCCATGTTCTATGTGAACAAGCAGGGCGGAACAGGCTCTCTGTCACTCTGCAACGAAGCTTTGCGACTATGGGCCCTCGCCAGAGAGCATAAGATTCATTTCCTTGTGGTGTATCTTCCAGGCATTAAAAACTCTTGGGCAGACACTCAGTCAAGTTCTCTTTCCACATGAATGGTCTCTCCATGCAGACCAGGTGGCCAAAAGTTTTCAAATTTGTGGAACCCCAGACATAGACCTCTTTGCAAGTCTGCTGAATGCCAAACTTCCCCGGTTCTGTTCCAGAATTCCGGCTCAGGGTTTTCAGGCCAGGGATGCTTTCCTCCTCCATTGGGGCCAGGACTTCCTGTATGCCTTTCCACCCATTCCCCTAATTCCCAAAACCCTGTTCAAGCTTCAGAGAGATAGAGGTCATATGATTCTTCTAGCTCCACATTGGCCACGGCAAATGTGGTACCCTCTGCTCCTACATCTCTGTCAAGCTCCGCCTCTGGAGTTAGGATATGCTCCAGATCTCCTTTCTCAGGAGGATGGGATACTGTGGCATCCCAATCCCCAGTCTCTGCATCTCAGGGCCTGGTTGCTGAAAGCCTAGAACTTCACGGTCTTAACCTTTCTCAGCAGGTAAAGGATATCCTATATGCTTCCAGGAAGCCTTCCACAAGACGCTCTTATGCTTTCAAGTGGAAAAGGTTTACCATATGGTGTTCGCAGAAGGGTCTTGACCCTTTTGACCCTTCTCTGATACCTATGGAATCATTACTGGAGTATCTCCTTCATTTGTCTAATACAGGGCTTAAGACCAATTCAGTGAGAGTTCATTTGAGTGCTATTGCAGCTTCTTTCAAGCCTCTAAATGGCCAACCTATTTCCTCTCATAGCGAGATTTCTGAGAAACCTTCTTTTAACTAAGCCTCCCATTAAGCCACCACCGGTGGCATGGGACTTAAATCTGGTTCTTGGGCAGCTCATGAAGCCGCTTTTGAATCATTAGCTACTACCTCTTTGAAATTCCTTTCCTGGAAGGTCATCTTGCTTATTGCAATCACATCAGCACGTCGCATCAGTGAATTGCAAGCGTTGGTGGCTGATCCTCCTTATACAAGGTTCCATCATGATAAGGTAGTCCTTAGGACTCATCCACACCTTATGCTAAAGTTGGTATCACTTTTTCATTTAAACCAAGCGGTTTACCTTCCTGTATTTTTCCCAAGGCCTCACGCCTCAGATGCAGAAAGGAATCTTCATACTTTGGACTTTAAAAGGGTTTTGGCCTTTTACTTGCAAAGGACACAGCAACATAGAAAGTCCTCTCAACTCTTTATTGCTTTTGATCCTAGTCATTTGGGACTTCCAGTCTCCAAAAGAACATTGTCCAGCTGGATTGAACAGTGTATTTCTTTTGCCTATGAGGATAAGAACCTTCCTCTTGAAGGCCATGTCACAGCTCACAATGTGAGAGCCATGGCAGCCTCTATGGCTCATCTTCACTCTGTGTCTATCGACGACATCTACCGAGCAGCTACTTGGACTTCGGTTCATACCTTCACAGCCCATTATTGCTTTGACAAGGACTCCCACCGGGATGCCTTGTTTGGTCAGGCTGTTCTTCAACACCTGTTCCATACTTAATCAACTCCTACCCACCATCCCTGGTAGGATGCCAGAGATCCATGAGGGGAAGTGGAGCCCTTTCACAGGGGCACACAACTTCTGGGGCCTTCTCCCTGGCATCTGCAGCTAGAGAGTCCCCATATGTGAAGACTACATTTCTGCTTGTTCCAGGAGATAGCATAGTTATTCACCTGTAACAGGTGATCTCCGGGAACAGCAGGAATTTAATCTTCACAACCCACCCACCTCCCCTAGGAGTTGTATCTCTATCTCTCTCTCTTTCCCTCTCTTTGTCTCAGCTTTAAACTCAACTGGAGAGGGGCAGTTGGGAAAGGCAGGAAGGCAGCACACAGGCACTGTGGGATGCTTCCAAAAGCTTTCCTATTGAACGCTCGGGAGCATTCCCGCGCAGGCTCCGTCGGTACCGACGATACCCATATGTGAAGACTAAATTCCTGCTGTTCCCGGAGATCACCTGTTACAGGTGAGTAACTATGCTGCACCAGTGTTTAAAAAAAATACCAATTACAATATTAACCTGGTAGCATTCACATACACATTCACATCTGCCTCAGAGCAAGGTATAGGTGTGTGTAAACATATACATATTATAGGTACAGGGGTTGGTTCTGGAAGTCTCTTATATAAAAGCACATTTATTTATTTAAAATGATGTGATATATCACTATTCAAGTTGTACAGCAGTTTACGTTCCAGACAAGGCAGCAGTAACAGAGGCATAGGCATAAAAGTTCATATACAATAAAAGTAATAGTTATAAAGACATAAACATAAAAGCTTGTACAATAAAAACATGGGAGGGAATGGTTGAGAAGGCAACATCAAAAATCCAGAACTAGTTTACCAGTGACAGGGAGTTAAAAAGAACTATCTGGCATAGACTAAGAAATCTAGCTGAAGTCTAACTGAAGGGTTGTGAATATAGCCGGATCTTAACACCTTTTTTAAACTTCACATGAGAGCTTTCTAATCTAAGATCTGGTGGAACAGAGTTCCCAAGTTAAGGTCCCAGGTAGATAAAGGCGGCTTTTCAGAGAAGAGCAATCTCAATCTTGTTTTGGAAGAATTTGTTAGAAGATTTGCTTGTAAAGATCTAAGAGAGTGTGAAGGGCAATATGGTAGAGAAGAGCATTCAGATAAAGAGGGAGTCCTTCGAAATATGCAGGGTAAGTAAGCAATGAGTATTTTAAATTAGATTCATTGGGTGAATGGCAACCAGTATTCTGCCAAAAGGGGTGTAACATGATCATGTCTTTGTGCATTATATATGTTTAAAAGCTACATTTTGAATCAGTTGGAGTTTCTTTAGCTGGTTTTGAGGGACTCCAGTGAGTAGGGAGTTGCAACAATCTATATGATTGATCACCAGGGCATGAGTTAAAGACTTCATTGCCCTGGGATAAAGGTAGGGCTTCAAAGACCATAAGTGCCTATGTTGCTTTATAAAACAAGGCTTCAAATAGGAGCCTTTCTTGACTTCTCATTTAGTCATCTTGTTATAAAATCTGACTCAAATTGTTCAAATGAATCTTCAATAACAGACTATTACTTATGTGGAAATGACGACAAATTGTAGGAGATTTAAGCAGGCACCAGTGTGTTGTCAGATTTCTCAGCATCAGTAGATACTAGGAGCTGCCTATTAGGAGTTTTGAATGTAGCACCATGAACTGTGATTAATAATAATTTTATTCTCCTTGTTGGGATGAAGCAGGTTGAAATCCCCAAGATCCTATGCAGTAAAACTCATGCAAAACAATTTTAGTGTGGGCTCGCCAGACAGATTTTAACAGATATAGCATGCTTATATGATTCTCGTGCACGGGAATCCAAAATTGCAGTCTAAATAGCATGAATACATTTTCTTGAGAGCAAGGTCAAAATATCATGAGCACATGGTGAGTAAGCGCAGTTCTCTTTTTCTCTTGGTTTCTCCTGTTGGCTTCCAAGAAGTGTACCACTAAACCTTGTACATGGGGCTTGCTTGTGCGTGCAGAGTGAAGACGTGGGACAGCTGTTTAGTTAAGGAAAAGAGATTAAAAGAGAGTAGAGACTTTCAGGAGAGCATAAAACAGAGATGATTGCATATCTAGTATTCTTTATTGTGTTAGAAAGGATCTTCAAAGAGCTGTGTGAGCTATGCACTTGGGGACAGAAGAAAAAGATATAGCTTACACGAATGTCTTTTTGAGCCTCTTTACTATTGAAGTCTTGTGCACTAAAACTGATTTTTTGTGCAGCACTAGATGACCTTACCTTGCATGTTCAACTTTATTGCATAGGCCCTTTTATGTTGTATGATATTTTGATGCTGGACTGACATTTATGGCATTTGGATTTCCTTTGATAGCATATAGGCTCTTACCATTTTAGATATGAGATGATGTTTAAAATGATTTCTACTCAGCAATGTTAGTTTTAGTGCTAGAATGCAAAAAAATAGTTCTGCCTTGTTGTACTATCCAGCTCATCTGGATATGGAAAAAGTCAGGTGCCATGGCATAATCTATGCTATTGGATGTACTATATAGATAAAAGGACACACATAATTAAGCAATTTTATCATTTTAAACTTTTTTCTTAAACGTGCTACATTCTAAGGCAGCAATTCTCAAACGTCCTTATGGACTGCTTAGTCTGCCAAGTTTTAGGGTATTCATAGTAAATATCGTTCATCATCAAATATACCTGAAATGCATTTACATGTATTGCCTTCATTATATATAAATATATCTAGAGTTTCTGATGTTAGTGGTTAGTTTTTAGAAAATAAACACCTAAATTTACAATTTATAAACACCTAAGAACAGAAGCCCTAAATATTTCATGCATCTTCATTGTGGATATTTTGAAAGCCTGACCGTGGTCACTCAGAACCATTCAAGACCATTGTTCTAAAAGAACAAATAATTTATATTAGAGTGATGATCATCTTCATTCAATTACTCACTTTAGTACATAGACAAATTTTAGAGAGCCATATTCAAATGTAATCATCTTTTTCTCCGGGAACAAGCAGGTAGTCATTCCTCATATATGGATGATATCTGCACTAATGGAGCGTGCAGTAATCTGTCCCCAGCTTCCAAAGAAAGCCTTTGGGAGATCAACCATGCATGCGTGGTAACCTTCCTGCCCAAGGGAGCCATTTTCTCTCGTCTTTGTTTATCTCCAGGAACAAGCAGGAATAAGTCCTCACATATGGGTACGTCGGAACCGACGGAGCCTGCGCGGGAAAGCTCCCCAGCTTCCCAGAAAGGAAGCTTTTGGGGCCTCCCACTGCACATGCGCGCTGCCTTCCCGCCTTCCTGACCAGCTCTCCTCAGTTTCTCTTTTTCCGCGGAGCCAGCAGGTCGTGTTCCTGTCACCGCTGAAGAAATTGTTATTTTAGTTTCTTTCTTTAGACCGCGTACCTGCCTTCCCCATACCGAAACCGGTACCGCCGGTCTCTCTTTTCTTTTCTTTATAAAAAAAAAAAAAAAAAAAAAAAAAGCTTTTATTTTTTAGCACAACTTGGTGACTTCTGTTAGGCCTCAGGCCTACACAAAATCTTCTCATGGAGAAACCAGCTCCTGGTTTCAAGAAGTGTACCAAGTATAGTGCTGTTATTTCTGTTACAGACACCCATGACTGGTGTCTTAAATGTTTGGGGCCTGACCACTCCATTCCGGACTGCCCATCCTGCTCCCAGATGTCTAAACGTGGTTTGCAGAACCGGGCCAACAAATTCCATGTGCTGTTTGCTTCAGATAATCCAGCATCACAGTCATCTAGATCTTCCTCTCCGGATGGATCTCAGGTAACCAAACCTCCTTCGGGCAGGTCCTCAAAGAGCAAATCTCCTTCAAAGCATCGAGAGGCTCTCAATTTTGAATCTGAGGACCATGCCCCAGCCAAACAACCCCGGCGGGAAGCTCTGGCTTCCAAAGCACCATCTATGGGGTTACAGGTTGACATCGATGGCACGGCCTCGACCGATCACCTGTTAGACTGCTCTGGGGTACCGGCCCATGCCGGTACCGACATCCAGGCAGCAGTGGCGTCTATGGGCAATACTGTCCAGACCATGCAGCAGGCCGTTCTGGCTTTCATTAACGCTGCGATGCCCTCGGTACCGCATCTAGCGGTTCCGGGTCCGGTTCCAGTACTGTCTTCCATACCGGAACCGAGACCATTGTCTTCCAAACGCAGATTGGTTCCGCATGCCGGATCCGGGTTTTCACCCGATACCTATCCCATACCCGGTACGCCCGATGTCGATACCGATCGGTATGCGTATCGTGCGTTGGAAGCAAATAGAGGATACTCTGATTCTTCTGAGGATTTTGACTCCTCTGATGACTCTGATGAGCTGTCTCTAGTTCTTCCTGAAGAGCCTTCTTCCCCAAAGAGGAGAATGTCTCCACCAGAGGATTTGTCCTTTCAAGACTTCATTATAGAAGTAGCTAAAGGACTTTCTATTACCACATCCTCTGAAAAAGAACCTAGATCAAAGAAATTGGATATTTTAGGATACCCTAAGGTTCCTAAAGAGGCAGTCACCCTGCCTATCCATGAAATCCTTCAAGAACACTTGATGGACTTATGGGAGGCTCCTCTAACGTTGTCTCCTCATTCCCGTAGGTTGGACACCATGTACCGGGTCCCTCCTTCTCCTGGTTTTCAAAAAACTCAGCTGCCTCACCATTCCATTGTGGTGAAGTCTGCGCTGAAAAAGATTAAGAGTACCAAAAGGCACTCTTCTACCCCTCCAGGGCGGGAATGTAAGACCCTAGACTCTTTTGGTAGGAAAATCTTCCAGGCTAGTATGCTTATAGCCAGGATTAATTCATACTGTCTGTATATGGGCATGTTTCTAAGGGAACTTGCCCTAAAGGTACGGCATTTTGCCTCCTTTATCCCTGAGGATAGAAAGGAGGAGTTCATTTCTCTGGTGAAACAGCTTCTAGATGTTTCTAAGTTCCCAACAGAGCAGCTTTTGATTCCTTTGAGGGTGCCGGTAGAGCTTCGGGCATTGCTATTGCAGGCCGACGACTTGCTTGGCTCCAGGCCTCTGACCTAGAACCCTGGGTCCTGGATGGCTTACGGAATCTGCCCTGTACAGGTGAGAACTTATTTGGTAAAGACTGGCAAATTAAAGCCACTCAAATGGACGCAGAAAATGCTACATTAGATAGACTTTCTAAGTCTACCTCTACTCCTGCCAAGAAAAAGTCTTTCAAGAGGCCTTACTACAAGAAGGCCAGATTTTCCACAAATACTGGCCAGCAATCTTCTCAGCCTCGCTTTGCTGCTAAACGTCAGCAACCTAAACAGGCAAGGTCAAAGCCTGCAGCGTCTGCCACTCCTTAGCAGGCTCAACCCCCTCAGGGGTTTTGACTTGCCCCTAGAGAACTTAACATTTCTGGCTCTAGAACAACCAGAGCCCCTCACCATTCCCGGAAGGTTAGCTCACTTTGCTCCCAGATGGGGGCAAATTACATCAGAGCACTGGACCCTCTCTATCATCAGAGAGGGCTACAAACTTCATTTTTCCAACCTTCCTCCACATACCATGGTGAGGCACTTCAATTCTCCCCCATCTCTCCTGGACCTGTTGGGTCAGGAAATCTCTTCTCTCCTTGCCCAAGGGGCAATAGAAGAGGTTCCTCTTCTTCAACAAGGGACAGGATTCTACTCCCCTTATTTTCTCATACCAAAGAAGACAGGGGGATTCAGACCTATCCTAGATCTGAGAGAATTGAACAAATTTCTGTACAAGGAGAAATTCAAAATGCTTTCTCTAGGCATTCTCCTTCCATACCTTCAGAGTCAGGATTGGCTTTGTTCTCTAGATCTCAAGGATGCGTACACACATATACTCATCCACCCATCCCACAGAAAATATCTAAGATTTCTGTTTCAGGGAAAACATTTCCAGTACAGAGTATTTCCCTTCGGTCTAGCCTCTGCTCCAAGAGTGTTCACCAAATGCATGGCAGTTGTTGCCGCATTTCTAAGAGGTCTGGGAATTTTTGTATTCCCATATCTGGACGACTGGCTCATCCGAGCTCCATCTCAGTCAGAGGCCCAGATTTCCCTGGACCGCACAAGGCACATTCTGCAGTATCTGGGACTGGTGGTAAACCTTCCCAAGTCTCAACTTATCCCTATTCAGTCTCTGGAATTCATAGGGGCCCAGTTGGACACCACCACTGCAAGGGCCTACCTACCTCAAGTCCGGGGCCAACGTCTGGTGTGCTTGGCCTCCCAAGCTCAATCCAGCAGTCACTTGACAGCCAGAGAAATGCTGCGACTTCTGGGCCACATGGCCTCCACGGTTCACGTGGTGCCCTACTCTCGTCTTCATATGAGAGCAGCTCAATGGACCTTGGCCACCCAGTGGACTCAAGCATCAGTAGCGCTCTCCGACCAAATCCTCACCTCAAAGCGTCTGTTTTGGTCCCTCTAATGGTGGATGTCCACCAAGAATCTGTTGTTGGGGGCCCCCTTCCAACCTTTGTTGCCCCATGCAACCCTCACAACAGATGCCTCCCAAACGGGGTGGGGAGCCCATCTGCAATCCCTCTCCACTTAGGGTACTTGGTCTCCTCAGGAGACCACCCTTCACATCAACCTCCTGGAACTGCGAGCAATCTTCTTTGCCCTCAAAGTCTTCCATACCCTCCTTGTCAACCTGACCGTCCTAGTTCAGACAGACAATCAGGTGGCCATGTTCTACGTAAACAAACAAGGAGGGACAAGGCTCTCTGTCGCTTTGCAACGAAGCTCTCAGATTATGGGCCTTCGCCAGAGAGCATCAAATTCATCTTCTGGCAGTATATCTTCCAGGGGTTCAAAACTCTCGGGCAGACAGACTCCGTCGAGTTCTGCTTCCACACGAATGGTCCCTACATATGGACCAGATAGGCAGAATCTTTCAGGAATGGGGAACCCCGGACATAGACCTCTTTGCAAGTCCGTGGAATGCCAAACTTCCCCGGTTCTGTTCCAGGACTCCGTGTCAGGGAGCTCAGGCCAACGACGCCTTTCTCCTGCATTGGGGTCAGGAATTCCTATATGCCTTTCCACCCATTCCTTTGATTCCCAAGACTCTGTTCAAACTCCAGAGGAATCACGGATCGATGATCCTCATAGCTCCACGCTGGCCACGCCAAGTGTGGTTCCCTCTACTTCTGCATCTCTCCCAGGGACCCTCCCTGGACCTGGGAGCGGCGCCAGACCTTCTGTCTCAGGAGGAGGGGACTTTGTGGCACCCAAACCCCAAGTCCCTACACCTCAGAGCTTGGTTACTGAAGGCCTAAGCCTTCATGACTTCAATCTTTCTCAACCAGTGAAAGATATCCTTCATGCCTCTAGGAAACCCTCCACGAGGTGTTCCTATGCTTTCAAATGGAAACACTTTTCCATTTGGTGTGCTCAACAGGGTCTTGACCCTCTAGCACTTCCTTTGAATTCTCTATTAGACTATCTCCTGCATCTTTCTAATGCAGGCCTTAAGACGAATTCAGTACGAGTCCATTTGAGTGCTATTGCAGCATCTTTAAAACCTATAAATGGACAACCTGTCTCCTCTCATCCTCTTATTGCAAGGTTCATGAGAAGCCTGACTCTAACTAAGCCTCCCATCCGACCTCCTCCGGTAGAATGGGATTTGAACCTAGTTCTAGGTCAGTTTATGAAGCCACCTTTTGAACCGTTGGTTTCTACCTCCTTGAAATTTCTTTCCTGGAAGGTCCTTTTCCTTATTGCAGTCACTTCGGCTCGCCGCATCAGTGAACTACAGGCCTTAGTGGCTCATCCACCTTATACTAGGTTTCATCATGATAAGGTGGTCCTCAGGACGAATCCCCACTTTATGCCCAAAGTGGTCTCGCCTTTTCATCTTAATCAAGAGGTATATCTACCTGTCTTTTTTCTGGCTCCTCATGCATCCAGTGCAGAGAGGAACCTTCATACTTTAGATTGTAAAAGAGCTCTTGCCTTTTACCTCAACAGGACTCAGCCACATCGAAAGTCTTCCCAACCTTTTGTGGCTTTTGACCCTTCTCATTTGGGACTTCCAGTCTCCAAACGTACACTTTCCAATTGGATTGCTCAGTGTATTTCCTTTGCTTACCAGAGTAAAAACATTTCTCTGGAAGGCCATGTCACAGCTCACAATGTGAGAGCCATGGCCACTTCTATGGCTCATCTTCACTCTGTATCCATAGATCAGATCTGTCGAGCCGCCACCTGGGCCTCGGTTCATACCTTCACAGCCCATTACTGTTTGGACAAGGACTCCCGCCGGGATGCCTTGTTTGGTCAGGCTGTCCTCAAACACCTGTTCCATACTTGAACAACTCCTGCCCACCTTCCCAGGATGGATGCCTGAGATCCATACGAAGATGGCGAACCCTTGGAAGGGGATCTCCCAGGCATCTTAGCTAGGGAGTCCCCATATGTGAGGACTTATTCCTGCTTGTTCCTGGAGATAGCACAGTTACTTACCTGTAACAGGTGATCTCTGGGAACAGCAGGAATTAGTCCTCACAACCCACCCACCTCCCCTAGGAGTTGTATCTTCTATCTATCTTCCTTTCCTCTCTCTATTGTCTCAGCTATAAACTCAAACTGAGGAGAGCTGGTCAGGAAGGCGGGAAGGCAGCGCGCATGTGCAGTGGGAGGCCCCAAAAGCTTCCTTTCTGGGAAGCTGGGGAGCTTTCCCGCGCAGGCTCCGTCGGTTCCGACGTACCCATATGTGAGGACTAATTCCTGCTGTTCCCAGAGATCACCTGTTACAGGTAAGTAACTGTGCTTTCCATGCAGCTCACCAGATGTACTGTCTGTTCTCTGGAAAAAGTTGGTGATGTTGTGGTGAATTCTTTCTTGTTTCTCGCTCTTTTCTTGGTCACTTACCATCACCTTCTCACAGTCCCGGAACCGTCGCTGCCTTGGCGTCACATTTTTGTAACGGGTACTTATCTTTTTCTCTCTCGGTGTGCGAAATTTTTCTCTTGCGTCCTACTAATCAGGACATTGTGGTTGGATCTCGTGGGGGCCGTCTTTCCCACTATGTCCTCAATTAGTGGTTTTAAGAAGTGCACGAATTGTAGCAGGAACATGTCCATCATGGGCTGCCACAGTTGCTGCCTTCAGTGTCTCAGAACTGATCATGGTGCCTCGCCTGCTCTGTCTTCAGATGATGAACAAAGGGCATAAGAATTGTGAAAGTCAGAAGGAGATGCGTTTGGCCCCATGTCCTTGGCCTCGCCTCTGTCGTTGGCTTCAGAATCGACGCCCTTGTGGTGGCTGTGGAGGAATCTGACCCAGGTGGCCGCTGAGGTCATTTGGAGCCCCAAGGTTGCGGAGCATCGGACTGGTGACTGTCTGTGGAGGACTGTCTCCTAAAGGAATGGACTTTGACCAAGTCCTCGTAAGGGGGGCGAAGTCAGTACCACGGGCACTGGCACTGCAGTCCACGATGGGACTTGGAGGGTAAGGGCTGGAACTGGACCCCATAGCTGCCCCGGGTGGACATCTGTTTCCACCCCCTCGGAGGATTGCCCTTGGGCTGTCGAGGCAGTCACCATTGTTGTGTCCCCACAAAGGGAACCGGCGTTGGGCCCGATACCCTTGGTGCCCACATTGGTGGCTATGGAGCCTTTGGGTCTTGAGGCTAGGATGGTATCCTTGGAGCACAGCCTTTCTGCCTTCGTGGCGAGCCAGCAGATCCTGGGTCCGGTTACCTCTGGTTCCGTGGGGCTGGTGACGGGCCTCGCCAGAGGAGGTCCAGCCTGGCCTGGAACGGCATGCCCTCTGGGCTGATTCTGATGGCCGATCCTGGTCTCAGTCAGTGCCTCAGGTTTCTCCACCAAGTGCTTTGTGCTCACTGCCGGAAGTCCCGGCTGCCGTCTTTGCCCCTGACTGTATACCGGTGTGATTCCTGCCAACACTTCGAGCTCCCTTCTGATTCAGATTTGGAATGGGAGATGGATGACAAGTCTCCTGATATTGTTCATCATTGGGATGTTCCATTGAACCTGTCTTCTCCTCAAGAGCATTGGAGGTTCCCCCAGAGGACCTCTATTTCCTGGCAGAGGCAGAGGAGGAGCCTCTGGCAGAGGACCTGAACATACTCCAGTATGACTCTCCTCCCAAGGAGACCATAATGGTGCCAGTGCTTCCCATCTTGGAGTGCCTCCTTTTCAGGATGTGGGAAACCCTGGTTACGGTTCCTATTGTGAGCAAGCGGCATCGGGTCCGCAAGAACCCTGTCTTTGAAAAAACTAAACTACCACACATCTCCATGGTGGTGGAGTTGGCTATGTGCCAGATCAAAAGCCGGAAGACATACTCCTTGGTGCCCCTGGATCAGGAGGCCCGCACCATGGACGTGTTTGGTAAGAAGTGTTTCCAGGGTACGATGCTTGTGGCCTGTATCCAGAGTTACCAGCTGTACATGGGCATGTACCTGAGAGACCCGGTGAAGGAGCTATTTGATGAAAACTCCAGCATTTCAGGAGCCTGTGTGACCACAGTGAAGGAGTGCTCCAAGTATGACAACTTCAAGTCTGTGGCTTGAGTGGCTGCGATGGGCATTGGTGCCTGCTGCCTGGCATGACTACAGTCCTCAAACCTGAAGCAATGGATTCAGGACAAATTGGTTGATGTCCCCTGCCGAGAAGAGAATCTCTTTAACAAGCTCATGATGGACAAGGCTGCTGAATTGGAGACAAAGCTGATTACGAGAACCAGGTTCTCTCAAAAGACTGCTGATCCTTCCCGACGGAAAGCTTCGTGGGAAAATGTCCTTCTAGCCAAAGAAAAAGAAGGCCTATGGAACATACCCCCAACATTAGGCCTCTCAGTCCTATCGAGCTCCCCCGCAGTGACAGCCAGCCAGGGGCAGGGCCCCTTTAGGCCTATAGCCCCCAAACCCCCAACAGCACTTGTGCCGCGGCCTGGGGGAGGTTTGACTCCCGAGGCATAGCCTCCTTTCCCACTGGAGATGAGGAGCTGCAGCAGATAGGGGACATTTCATGTTCTTTGTCCATCGGTGGCCCAACATTACCACTGAATACTGGGCCCTTCACGTGGTAAAGGAGGGTTACCTCCTCCATTTCTACCAGATACCCCTCTCTGCTTTCCAGGGGAACTTCCTTTGGATCCTCCCCATCAGGACCTCCTTCAAAGGGAGTTCATGGCTCTTCTAGCCAACAGGACAGTGGAGCTCGTCCTATTGCCTCAGGCATGGGGTTCTACTCCTGCTACTTCCTGGTCCCCAAGAAAATGGGTGTGTTGCGTCACATTCTAGACCTGCAGGATCTCAACCGCTTCTTAGTGAATGAGAAGTTCGGATGGTATCCCTTGGAACGTTGCTGCCTTACCTCCATAGGGGAGACTGGCTATGCTCTTTGTATCTCAAAGATGATTATATCCACATCCTGATCGGCAGTACATCCGCTTTGTCATCAGCAGGTATCACTACTAGTACCAGGTCTTCCTGTTTGGACTGGCATCCACTCTCAGGGTATTCACCAAGTGCCTAGTGGTGATCATCGCCTTCCTGCGACTGCTGGGTGTATTCGTCTTCCCTTATATGGATGATTGGCTGAGAAAGGGAGGGTCTCTGGACAAGGTTCGACAGGCCTTACATCACACCATCCAGCTTCTGGAGACCTTAGGTTTCATAGTAAACTATCCCAAGTCCCACCTACAGCCCATCCAGCGCCTGGATTTAATTGGAGGCCTCCTCAATACCGCTTCAGTGTTTCTTCAAACCGACAAGGCTCAATGCCTTTCTGTCTTGGTAGGAGAGGTCCAAGCCACTCTGATGGTCTCTGCTCATGTCACCCCCTCAGCCTGTCTCCATGTGCGTCAGGCCCAGTGGACTCTGCACTCAGTGGAAGCAGGTGACGGGTGCCTGTCAGACAAGGTACATGTGACCCCATCTGTCACCCATTCCCTTGCCTGGTGGCGACGGTTGCACAATTTTCTGGTGGGACTACCTTTTCAGGATTCTCTGCATCAACAGATCCTCACTGCGGATACTTCCAAGCTCGACTGGGGAGCTCAGTGGAACGGTCTTAAATCCCAGGGTCTCTGGTCGTAGGAAGAGAGCCAGCTCCAAATCAACTTTCTTGAGCTCAGAGCAGACTCCAATGCCCTTTAGGTTTTCCGGCACTATCTTATGAATCAGTTTATCCTTGTTGAGACAGACAATGAAGTGGTGATGGTCTACATCAATGAACAGGGAGCCACAGGGACCTACCTTCTCTGTTGGGAAGTGATCAGACCCTGGAATTTTGCAAATCGGTGGGGCAGGAAAATTTCCTGGCAGACCGGCTCAGCAGAGGGCTGCAGCCTCACAAGTGGACTCTCAGCCTGCCTCTGGCCACGAAGCTGCCGTGATCCATTGGCCCCCTGACCCAGCGCCGAATCCTCCACTGACTACTCTGACTGGGAGTCCAAGGATGAAACAGCACCAGACACTCACAAACGCTGCGATGTTCCATCATACCCATTCCCTCCGGTGAGCCCACTTCAGTCACTGCCCGAGGATACCTCGTTCCTCTACTTTGTGCAGAACATGTCAAGGGCACTGGCCATCTCCACAGAATTGGAGGAGGATCCTCGCACAGAGAAGCTAGACATTCTCCAGTACTCCCATCCCTGCCATCCTCAAGAGACTTCTCCTCCACATGTGGCAGATGCCGTCATCTGTGCCCATAGTCAGCCATCGACTTCATGTGATATACCAAGTCTGGCGAGGCACTGGCTTCAGGAAGCCGCAGTTGCCCCATAACTCCATGGTAGTGGAGTCTGCCATGCATCGGCTCAAGAGCCAGAAGATGCATTCTTCGGTGCCACTGGGCCCGTACCCTCATTGCCCTCAGTAGGAAGTGCTACCAGGGCTCAATGCTTGACTGCCGGATCCAAGCGTACCAGCTTTATATAGGCATGTACCTTCGGGACTTGATAAAGGAGCTTACCGGGTTCTCCGTTGGCCTTGGGGATGACCATCTCCAGTGATTCTGGAACCTGACCAAGGGCATCGGGGAGTGCTCAAAGTATCTGACTCGGGAGGCCTATGATGGCTTTGAGTCAACTGCGAGGATAGCTGCCACGGGAATCAGTGCCCGATGCCTGGCATGGCTGCAGTTGTATGATCTGGAGCAATGGGTGCAGGACAAGCTCATCGATGTCCCATGCCAAGGAGAGAATCTCTTTGGAAAGCCCATGGCAGAGAGAGTGGCGGAGATCGAGTCCGAGTTTCTTAGAGGACTCGACTCTCCAAGAAGATTGCTACCCTCCCCAGGAGGAAAACCCCAGGGGAAAAAAACCTCCATACCCAAGGAAGGGTCAGGCTTACTGGGGATACCCGTAGTATCGGGCTTCTCCAGCTCCTGATCAGGACTACCATGCCCAAGGAGCCGGTTAAGGCCCCGCAAGCAGAACGGCCCCAAGCCCCCAGTGCTAGCTGCAGCACAGCCTGGGGGGAGCTTTTGACTCCTGGGGCATAGCCTCTCCACCCTCAGGAGTTCAGTTGCCCATAAGGGGGCATCTGGTCCACTTTGCCCACTGGTGGTCTGCCATCACCACCGACGCTTTGGTATGCCAGGTAGTCAGAGAATGCTACCTTCTCCATCTGGACCAGACACCTCCCACATTCTTGCCAGAAGAACCCTCTCGGACCTCTGCACTGGTCTCTGCTACTGCAGAAACTTGCAGGTCTTCTCATGGACAAAGCCATGGAACCAGTACCTCATCACCTAAGGGGCAAGGAGTTCTACTCACGGTACTTCCTAGTCCCAAAACAAACCGGGGTCTAAGGCTCATCCTAGACCTGTGAAACCTAAACAAATTCCTGGTGCGGGAGAAGTTCAAGAAACATTGCTGACATAACTCCAGCAGGGAGACTGGCTATGCTCCTTGGATCTAAAGAATGTGTATATCCACATCCTCATTCATCCCAGCCATAGGCAGTACCTCAGATTCATGGTTGTGGGCAACCACTGCCAGTACAGGGTGCTACCCTTCGGTCCAGCCTCTGAACCCAAAGTCTTCACCAAATGCCTAGCAGTGGTGGTCCAGAGCACCTTTGTCTTCCCCTATCTGGACGATTGGCTCATAAAAGGGGACTCAGCCGCAGAGGTGCAGCAGGCCATGGGCCGTGCCATCAGTGTCTTACAACACCTGGGGTTTGTGTTAAACCGCCCCAAGTCCCACCTGACCCCTATAGAGGATCTGGAGTTCATAGAGGCTTGACTGGACACTCTCTAAGCCAAGGCTTGCCTTCCTCCTAGACAGAGCAAGTCACCGCATAGCTTTGGCCCCACACGTACAGTGCCGCCGCTCTGTGTCGACTTGCTCCCTGCTCAGTCTACTTGGCCACATGGCATCGACAGTCCATGTTGTCCCCAAAGCATGCCTTCATATGAGGGTAGCTCAGTGGTGTCTCCACTTCTCTTGGACACAGACCATTGGCTGGCTTCGGGATAGGGTGTGCGTGACCTGCCCGCTGGTGGAGTCGCTCAGTTGGTGGAAAGCCATATAGCACCTACAGACAGGCATGCCTTTCTAGAACTTTCTGCCCCAGAGGGTCCTCACCACGAATGCCTTCTTGCTGGGTGGGGGGGGGGGGGGGGTAGGGCCATTGCGGGAGCCTCCGCACGCAGGGCAACTGGTCCAGGGCAGAGAGCCAACAGCAGATCAACTTGCTGGAGCTCAGGGCCATATTCCTGGGGCTCAAAGTTTTCTGCCACCGCCTACAGTACCAGTCAGTGCTGGTCCAGAAGGACAACCAGGTCATGATGTTCTGTCTGAACAAGCAGGGAGGCACAGGGTCTTAAACCCTGCATTGGAGGCCACATCTAAGCAGCAACCACAGAACCTGCCAGAGAACAAAGCAGCAAATCCATAGACTAAGTATTGACTCACGCCATATTAACTGAGTAAATGCTAACAGCATAGGTTCTAGATGCTATGATATAATTTATTCCAAGATCTATATGCAATCACTAGTATATATAATTTACTGTAGTTATCACCACATTACTACACTGTTTACTTTATAACGTTATAACGTTAGCCTTATCAATCTACATGTTGCAAAGTAGCTCTTACAAAGTAACATTTACTAAGTAGCTACCCGCTGTTACAAAGTAGTGGATACATTGCAACAATCTTATATAGCTGTTGCAAAATAACTGTTAAAAGATACCGTTCTGCTCCACTTGACCTGAAGTATACTGAAGTATTTTATATAGCTGTTGCAAAATAGTATGCTGCCATATCTTATATAGCTGTTAGTGTACTGAAGTAGTTTACTGAAGTATCTTATATAACTGTTGCAAAATAGTACACTGAAGTATAATAGTATACTGGAGTATCTTATATAGCTGTTGCAAAATATCTGTTCAAAGACACCGCTCTGTTCCACTTGACCTAAAGTATTCTGAAAACTGTATTAGTACACTTCCCAGCTGCCTGCAGTCCTAACATTATACCTAATACTACCCACACAGGCCTCCCATACAACCAATTCCCGCACAAAAAACACATAATGGCCCCCATAAAAATAAAAACCCTGCCCCCCATCCTCCTACTAATAGCTCTCCTATTATAACAAATCTTCACATATAAATCCAACCACCCCCCTTGCAATAACATCCCCATCATCCATAACCCCAACCGAAACTTAATACGCTCCCCATTACACAGTCACCCATTTAACCAGCACCCACACAACAATACCCATAGACACTCTCCCAGAATAATTCAGATAAACCATACACAGCACAACAACAAAATCAACCCCCCCCAACATAGTCACTAAATTAAAACTCATCCTAATAAACATTTGTTCCATACGGAACAAGATACCAATTGTTAATGACATAATAAGGGATAAACAACCCGACATCTTTTTCATTACTGAGACCTGGCTAACACCCACAGACACAATATTATTAAACCAACTCCACATATCACAATATGATGTATTCATCTGCCACTGTGACATAAAAAGAGGAGGTAGAGCACTGATACTCACTAAAAAGGACTTACAATACACTCTAACGAATTCAAACAATGTTGAAGGCATGGACATCATCAACATTGAAAATAGAACACTTGCATTCACCCTAATCTATAGACCCCCATCAGCGGATCAGAAAAATCTTTCCCCCATCCTTGAACTCGCATGTACAGCATCTCGGAACAAACCCCTTGTAATCCTAGGGGACCTTAACCTCCCATCCCTAAATCAATCTCAAAAGGACAACTTCCTAGACTTTATGATGCAAATGGGATTTAACCAGATAATCCTTACCCCCACCCACACTAAAGGAAACTCACTAGATCTCATCTTTCTCCCCACACCTTTTAACCTCCACCAACTATACTCTCCCCCAATAATAACAGAAGTACCATGGTCTGATCATCACTTGATAACCTTACACCTCCTAGCACAAACACCCTCAAAAGCTGCAAATACAACATCACACCACTCACGTTTTACCCGCTCGACAACGATACATTCCTTGAAAAGGTATTACCCAAGCTCACTACAAACCTAACAGACATCAATTCAGCTATAGAGAATTGGAACCAAACAATCCATGAAGCAGCCACCCCTACACAAACCACGCAGAAGAGAATCAAAGAATCAGAAAAATGGTTCACAAAAGACCTTGCCCTGCTAAAAAAGCAACTACGAAAACAAGAAAAAATCTGGAGGAAAACAAGATCAAATGATAACAAAACCAAATACATAAACATACTTAATAGCTATAAAAATGCAAGCAACAAATCAAAAAGGGACTACTATTCCAAAGTAATAAATCTCACCCTCAATCGACCAAGAGAACTCTTCTCAATTGCGAAAACACTAACAAAAATACACGACCCAGAACCTAACCAAGACACGATAAATGTACAAACCCTAGCATCTCATTTTGCTGAAAAACTAAAGAAAAAACCTCACACTCCAACCATAACAATAAAATCAAATAATGACAATAACTATGAATGGACAACCTTCCACATGGTTGAACGAAAACACCTCCTCAAAATTATAACAATGATCAACACCACAACCTCCCCACTCGACCCATGCCCGGTGTCATGGATCAAATCTACTAAGGACTTTCTTGCGGAAAACATCCAATACATAGTGAACCAATCACTATCTCAAGGCATTATGCCCAACACCTTAAAGCTCTCCTCGATCCGCCCTATTATAAAAAACAATAAACTAGACCCAAAAGACCCAAACTCATACAGGCCAATAGCTAGCATACCACTCATTGCCAAAATAATAGAAAAAAACATACATACATCTCCAATTACAGGATCATATTGATGAACACAAACTCCTTGACTCACATCAGTTTGGATTTCGCCCCTTCCATGGAGTTGAAACTCTCCTAATCGCACTGATGGATCTCCTCATCAGAGGTACTAATGACAATAACCAAGGTTTCCTACTCCTCTTCATAGATCTATCCGCCGCATTTGACAGCATCAATCACAACACACTCATCAACAGACTAGAAAATTTAAAAATAGGAGGGACAGTCCTTGAATGGTTCAAGTCATACATCTCACATAGATTAATATGGGTGCAAATGGGTCAAGAAACATCAGAAACTTTCCCTCAAGGTCAGGGTATCCCCCAAGGCTCAGCCCTCTCCGCCCTCCTTTTCAACCTGTACCTACAACCCATTACAAATATATTCAAAAATCACAAAATCCAACCATTTTATATATGCGGATGACATTATGCTCGCCATCCCCATAAACCCTAACAACCCCAACTATGACAACTTACTCACATGCATGCATGAGACCACTACATGGCTTGAAGACAACCATCTAAGCATCAACCTTAAAAAGACAGAAGCAATGTTCATAACGAGAAAGCCAGACGCTGACTACAATTACCCAGCAACAATCTCAATCAAAAAAACACCTATACCTGTTAAAAAGGAGGTAAAGTACCTGGGACTAATATTAGACCACTCACTCACCATGCTTCCTCACATAAAACAGACAGTAAAAACGATATTCTATAAACTCAAAACAATACAACACCTAAGACCCCTACTTGACACACATGATTTTAGATCAGTAGTCAATACCCTCATCACCCCCCACTTCGACTATTGTAATAGTCTCCTAAATGGTTTACCGCTAAAGAGCATCTACCTACTACAAAGAGCCCAAAACATATGCGCCAAGATGATCACAAAAGCTAAACTAACAGACCATGTGACCCCAATACTGTTAGACTTGCATTGGCTCCCTATAAGTAGCCGAATAAAATATAAAATCCTCCTAACTACCTTCAAACTCCTTAATAACATCTCTCCCTCACATTTGTCTACCCTAATACACCCCCCATCAGAAACTAGAATGCGCAGACAAAACGCAACCCATTCCCTCAACATAAAAACAACCTTCAGAAAAACTAAAGCAACTACAAGTGATAGGGCCTTCTCCTTCGCTACCCCCACTCTCTGGAACGATCTACCACTAACCCTTCGCATGATAAAAGACCTTCACCAATTCAAAAAAGAACTTAAAACCTACCTCTTCACAAACCATTTTACAATCCCCTATCAACAGAGAACCTCTCCCCAACAATCACAAAAACACATCCACAGTATTCAAGATAGGACAAACGACTAACACAAGAAAACCTTACACTACTAACACAAGAAAACCTTACACTACTTACTCAATTCACCCAACACGCAAAAGTCTTACCCAATCTGTTGCTCTTGTAAATAACCATTTTTAATTTAGTTCGGTTATGTTTTACGTAATCTCCAGGAACAAGCAGGAATGAGTATTCACATATGGGTACGTTGGTACTGACGGAGCCTGCGCGGGAACGCTCCCCAGCTTCCCAAAAAGGAAAGCCTTTGGGAGCATCCCACAGCGCCTGCGCGCTGCCTTCCCGCCTTTCCTAACCAACTCTCCTCAGTTCTTCTTTGCCGCGGAGCCAGCAGGTCGAGCCCTGTCACCGCTGAAGAAGTTCTTTATTTTATTTTATTTCTTTGGTCGCGTGTCTGCCTTCCCCGACTCCGGACCGGTACCGCCGGTCTTTTCTTTCTTTCTTTTAAAAAAAAAAAAAATACTGATATTTTTTCCTCACTTGGTGTATTTTTCTTCTTAAGGCCTCAGGGCCCACAAGAAAATTTCCCTCATGGAAAAACCAACCTCCGGGTTCAAAAAATGCACTAAGTGTAGCGGTACTATTTCTGTTACAGATACCCATGAATGGTGTCTTAAATGTTTGGGTCCTGAACACTCCATTCCGGATTGTCCGTCCTGCTCCCTAATGTCAAAACGGGGGTTACAGAACCGAGCAGCTAAGCTCCATGTGCTGTTTCCCGCTAAGGCACCGGCAGTAGCATCGACATCTTACAGGTGGTCTTCTCCTGAAGGATCTCAGGTAACCAAACATAAACGTAGCAGGTCCTCGAAGGGTAGATCTCCCTCTAAGCATCGAGATGCCTCTGGGCTTGCCCTCGAGGATCCTGCACCAGCCAAACAACCCCGGCGGGAAGCTCCGGCTTCCAAAGCTCCTCCTGTGGGGTTACAGGTTGACATCGATGGCACGGCCTCGACCGATCACCTGTTAGAATGCTCTGGGGTACCGGCACAATCTACCGGTACCGATCTCCAGGCATTCATGGCGTCGATGGATCAGAATGTTCTGTCCATGCAGCAGGCTATTTCAGCCTTCATTCAAGCTGCGACACCGGCGGTACCACAACGAGCTCCGTTGTCGGTATCGGCTCCGGTACCGGCACCAGCGCCGATGCCGGTACCGACTGCATCGACATCGACCAGGATACCGACTGCTGCGGTTCCTTGTCCAGGGCTACTTCTCTGTACCGATCCGGTACCGGGGACCCCCGATGTCGATACTGCTCGATACGCGTATCGAGCATTAGAAGAGCACCCTGACAGGCGATACTTCGATTCCTCTGATTCTGATACATCAGATGAGTCTCCTGAAGTATCCATAGCCCTTCCTGAGGAGCCGCCTTCTCCAAAAAGAAAAATGTCTCCTCCAGAGGACTTGTCCTTTCAAGACTTCATAAGAGAAGTAGCTAAAGGACTCTCTATTTCAGTAACTTCTGAATCAGAGCCTAGAGCAAAAAAATTAGATATTTTAGGATACTCTAGGGCTCCTAAAGAGGCAGTCACCTTACCAATTCATGAGATTCTTCATGAACACATGATTGATTTATGGGAGACTCCTCTCACTCTCTCTTCTCATTCTCGCAGGTTGGACACTATGTATCGTGTCCCTCCTTGTCCTGGGTTCCAGAAAACTCAGCTTCCTCACCATTCCATTGTGGTGCAGTCAGCTATGAAGAGGATAAAGAGTACAAAGAGACATTCTTCTGCTCCTCCAGGAAGAGAATGCAGGACCTTGGATGCTTTTGGTAGGAAAATCTTCCAGGCCAGTATGCTTATTGCCAGAATCAACTCATATAGCCTCTATATGGGTATGTTTCTGAAAGAAGTGGCAGAAAAGCTGCACACTTTCCTCCCTTTTATTCCAGAAGATAAAAGGGAAGAATTCCTCATGTGGCTTAAGCATACTCAGGACATCTCCAAGTTTTCAAACAGGGCAGCCTTTGACTCCTTTGAAGGTGCCAGTAGAGACTCAGGCATTGCCATAGCTGCTCGCAGAATTGCTTGGCTCCAGGCTTCTGATTTAGAACCCTGGGTTCAAGATGGCTTGGGAAATCTGCCCTGTACATGTGAAAATCTGTTTGGCAAAGAGTGGCAAATTAAAGCCACTCAAATGGATGCAGAGAATTCTGCTCTGGATAGACTTTCAAGGTCTACCTCCATTCCTGCCAAGAAAAAGACTTTTAAAAAGTCTTTTTTCAAAAAGAGTAGGTTTCCTTCCACTTCTGGCCAACAATCTTCTACAGGTCGCTTTACTGCTAAGCGTCAGCAACCTAAACAGGCCAGGCCTAAGTCTACAGGGGCTGCTGTAACCCAGCAGTCCCAACCCCCTCAGGGTTTTTGACTTGATGCTAGAGAACTTAGCCTTTCTGGCTTTAACACAGCCAGAACCTCTCACCATCCCAGGAAGGTTAGCTGATTTTGCTCCCAGATGGGAGCAAATCACATCAGAGCAGTGGACCCTCTCCATCATAAGAGAGGGCTACAAACTTCATTTCTCAGACCTTCCTCCCCACACCATGGTGAGACATTTCAATTCTCCCACATCTCTACTCGACCTTTTAGGTCAGGAGATAACTACCCTTCTTGCCCAAGGGGCAATAGAAGAAGTTCCTCTTCTTCAACAAGGGTCAGGGTTCTACTCCCCCTATTTTCTCATTCCAAAGAAAACAGGGGGATACAGACCCATTCTAGATCTCAGAGAATTGAAAAAATTTCTATGCAAGGAGAAGTTCAAGATGCTTTCTCTGGGCACTCTCCTTCCATACCTTCAAAGTCAGGATTGGCTTTGTTCTCTAGATCTCAAGGATGCGTACACACATGTTCTCATCCATCCATCTTAGAAAATTCCTACGTTTTCTTTTCCAGGGAAAACATTACCAATACAGAGTTTTTCCTTTTGGTCTGGCCTCTGCTCCGAGAGTGTTCACCAAATGCATGGCAATAGTTGCTGCATTTCTACGCACTCTGGGAATATTTGTCTTCCCATACCTGGACGACTGGCTCATCCGAGCTCCATCTCAGTCAGAGGCCCAGATTTCCCTGGACCGCACAAGGCGCATTCTGCAGTATCTGGGACTGGTAGTAAACCTCCCAAAGTCCCAGCTCATCCCTACTTAGTCCCTGGAATTCATAGGGGCCTGGTTGGATACCACCACTGCAAGGGCCTACCTTCCTCAGGCCCGTTGCCAACGTCTAGTGCAGCTAGCCTCCCAGATTCAGTCAAAGAGCCACTTAACTGCCAGGGAGATGCTACAACTGCTAGGCCACATGGCTTCCACAGTACATGTGGTACCCTATGCTCGCCTACACATGAGAGCAGCTCAATGGACTTTGTCCACCCAGTGGACTGAAGCTTCAGGAGCTCTCTCAGACCAAATAGCAACCTCCAAACATCTCTTTTGGTCTCTCCAATGGTGGATGTCCACTCAAAATCTGTTGCTGGGGTCCCCCTTCCAACAGTCGTTGCCCCAAGCAACCCTCACAACAGATGCCTCCCAAACAGGTTGGGGAGCTCATCTACAAGACCTCTCCACCCAAGGCACTTGGCCCCCACAGGAGACTTCTCTTCATATCAACCACTTGGAACTTCGAGCAGTGTTTCTAGCTCTCAAGGTCTTTCATACCCTCCTCAGCTACAAGACAGTCCTTATTCATACGGACAATCAGGTAGCCATGTTTTACATAAACAAGCAAAGGAGGAACTGGCTCTCTGTCACTTTGCAACGAAGCTCTAAGATTGTGGTCCTTCGCCAGAGAGCATCAAATCCATCTCCTGGCAGTATATCTCCCAGGAATCCAAAACTCTTGGGCAGACAGACTCAGTCGAGTTCTGCTTCCACACGAATGGTCCCTGCACATGGATCAGGTACTCAGAATCTTTCAAAAATGGGGAACCCCGGACATAGACCTCTTTGCAAGTCCGTGGAATGCCAAACTTCCCCTGTTCTGTTCTAGAATTCAGTGTCAGGGAGTTCAGGCCAAGGATGCCTTCCTCCTTCATTGGGGTCAGGGCTTCCTGTATGCCTATCCACCCATTCCTTTGATTCCCAAGACTCTATTCAAACTCCAGAGGGATCGAGGATCTGTGATCCTCATAGCTCCATGCTGGCCACACCAAGTGTGGTACCCTCTGCTTCTGCATCTCTCCCAAGCACCCTCTCTGGACTTGGGAGCTGCTCCAGACCTTCTGTCTCAGGAGGAAGGGACTTTGTGGCACCCAAACCCCAAGTCCCTTCACCTCAGAGCTTGGTTAATGAAGGCCTAGACCTTCAAGACTTGAATCTTTCTCAGCAGGTGAAGGATATCCTCCATTCTTCCAGGAAACCTTCCACCAGGCGTTCCTATGCTTTTAAGTGGAAAAGATTTTCCATTTGGTGTGCTGAAAAGGGTCTTGACCCTCTGGCACTACCTTTAACTTCTTTGTTAGACTATCTCCTGCATCTCTCCAGTGCAGGACTTAAGACAAATTCAGTAAGAGTCCATTTGAGTGCTATTGCAGCATCCCTTAAGCCCATCAATTGACAACCTATCTCCTCTCATCCTCTTATTTCAAGATTCATGAGAGGCCTAACTTTAACTAAACCTCCCATTAGGCCTCCTCCGGTGGCATGGGACTTAAATTTGGTTCTTGGTCAGCTTATGAAGCCACCTTTTGAACCCTTAGCCACTACCTCCTTGAAATTTCTTTCCTGGAAGGTTATTTTCCTCATTGCAGTCACTTCTGCTCGCCACATCAGTGAACTGCAGGCCTTAGTGGCTAAATCCACCTTATACAAGGTTCCATCATGACTAGGTAGTCCTTAGGACGAATCCACACTTTATGCCTAAAGTGGTCTCACCTTTTCATCTTAATCAAGAGGTATATTTACCTGTCTTTTTTCCAGCTCCTCATGCATCCAGTGCAGAGAGGAATCTTCATACTCTGGAATCTTCATACTCTGGATTGTAAAAGAGCTCTTGCTTTTTACTTACATAGGACACAGCAACATAGAAAGTCTTCCCAGCTTTTTGTTGCTTTTGATCCTTCTCACTTGGGACTTCCAGTCTCTAAGAGAACACTGTCCAATTGGATTGCTCAGTGTATTTCTTTCGCCTACCAGAGTAAGAACCTTTCTCTGGAGAGCCATGTCACAGCTCATAATGTGAGGGCCATGGCCACCTCTATGGCTCATCTAAATTCTGTGTCCATCAACCAGATCTGTCGAGTAGCCACCTGGGCCTCTGTTCATACCTTTACAGCCCATTACTGCTTGGACAAGGATTCCCGCCGGGATGCCTTGTTTGGTCAGGCTGTCCTCAGACACCTGTTCCATTCTTAAACAACTCCTGCCCTCCTTCCCTGGATGGATGCCTGAGATCCATAGGAAGACGCAGACCCCTTTCAGGGTCTCATATCCTTGGGGATCTCCCAGGCATCTCAGCTAGGGAGTCCCCATATGTGAAGACTCATTCCTGCTTGTTCCTGGAGATAGCACAGTTACTTACCTGTAACAGGTGATCTCTGGGAACAGCAGGAATAAGTCTTCACAACCCACCCACCTCCCCTAGGAGTTGTATCTCTTTTCTATTTTTCCTGTCCTCTCTCTCTCTGTTGTCTCAGCTTTAAACTCGAACTGAGGAGAGTTGGTTAGGAAAGGCGGGAAGGCAGCGCGCAGGCGCTGTGGGATGCTCCCAAAGGCTTTCCTTTTTGGGAAGCTGGGGAGCGTTCCCGCGCAGGCTCCATTGGTACCGACGTACCCATATGTGAAGACTTATTCCTGCTGTTCCCAGAGATCACCTGTTACAGGTAAGTAACTGTGCTTTATTACCTGTATATAGTTAAAACCATGTTCCATGTAAAGTATACAGATGTATACAAAATTTTGTTAACTGTTCAATGTAAACCGCCCTTGATCTCTGGAAGGGGCAGTATAGAAGAAACTGTTAAATAAAAATAAATAAATAAATAAAACCCTCTGCCAGGAGACAATAGCCCTCTGCTCATATGCGATCAGTCAAGGAATGCTCCCGAGGGTGGTGTACCTGCTGGGCCAGGACATGGCAGACAGACTGAGCCAGGGTCCTACAGCTGCACGAATAGTGGCTAGCTCCCAGAGCAACCGAATGGCTCTTCCGCCTCTGGGGCACCCCACTAGTGGACCTTTTTTCCAGCCTGGCCAATGTTCAGCTGTCCTGCTTCTATTATCGCCAGCCTCACCCATCCCGGGTGGCAGTGGATGCCTTAACATCTCTTGGTTGGGGGGTCTCCTGTATGCCTTCCTGCCGATGCCACTGGTTGCCAAGACCCTTTTCAAGATCCTCCGGGACAAGGCATCACTGATCCTGGTGATCCCGAGGTGGCCAGGCAGTCTTGGTTCCTGCTGCTGCTCCACCTATTGACGGAGCCCCTGGTCCCTCTGGGGAACGCCCCGGGATTAGTGACTTCGGAGGATGGCTACCTCCTTTACCCCAACCTGGTGTCTCTGCTGCTAACAGTATGGCTGCTGAATGGGTAGCCTTGTCTCCCTTCAACCTCCCGAGGGAGGTGGAGGAGGTCCTCTTAGCTTCTCTTAAGACCTCCACGAGGCGGGCCTATGCCTTCAAATGGCACAGATTCTCGGTGTGGTGCACAGAGCAATGGGTCAACCCATTCTCCTGCCTACTGCAGGCAGTGCTGCAGTACTTGCTTCATCTCTTGCAGGCTGGACTGAAGCCCATCTCAGTCAGGGTGCACCTGATTGCTCTTTTGGCACACCACCACCTTATTGAGGGAAACCCCCCTCTCTGTGCAGCCCCTTTTTACCTGGTTCTTATGAGGCATCCTGCTTTCGAAGCCCTCCATCCGCCCACCTCCAGAAGAATGGGACCTTAATGTGGTACTGTTATGGCTCCCTGGGCTGCCATTTGAGCCCCTGGCTGCTTGCCACTTACAGTACCTCTCATGGAAGGTTGTCTTCCTGGTGGCACTCACATCCTCTCGCAGGGTCAGTGAGCTTCAAGCCTTGGTGGCAGAGCCACCCTAGACCAGGTTCTATAAGAACAGGGTTGTGCTTCGCATGCACCCTAAATTCCTTCTGAAGGTGGTGTCCTCATTCCACCTCAATCAGGAGGTGATACTCCCCACCTTCTTTCCATGGCCTCATGCCGACATGGCAGCGGCTGTCCTCCATACCTTAGATTGTAAGAGGCCCTGTCCTTCTACTTGCAGTGTACCCAGGGCCACCACAAAGCCTCCCAACTTTTCATCTCCTATGACCCAGTAAGCTGGGGGAGGCAGTAACCAAGTGGACTGTATCCACCTGTGTGGTGGACTGTATTGCCCTCGCCTACAAACCTGCAGGACTCCCGCTGGAGTGCCAGGTTATGGCACATAGCGTCAGGGCTATGGCGACCTTGGTTGCAAACTTGCGCTCTTTCCCTATGACAGACATCTGCCGAGCCATCACCTGGTCCTCAATCCACACCTTCACAGCTCACTACTGCCAAGAGAGGGAGTCACAATGGGCCAGCACCTTCGATCAGGCCGTACTCCATAATCTCTTCAGAGTTTAGGCAACTTCTACCCTCTGACTCTTCTTGTTCAGGCTACTGGAGTGATGGTTCTCCCTGGACACTGGGGTCTTTTCAGAGTCTGCCTTTGGACTCATGTGCTGCTGCTCATGTTTTGACCGTGGTTTTCTACAGGTTCTTGGTAGCCTGTAGCTAGTGAGTCCCATATGTGAGGACTGACTTCCTGCTTGTTCCCAGGGAAATTGTAGTTATTCACCTTTAATAGATGTTCTCCAAGGATGGCAGGAAACAGTCCTCACAACCCTCCCTCCTCCCCGTGGAGTTGCTGTATTTTTTTAGCCATCTTCTTTTGTCGGCTCTAGCTATGTCATCTAACTGAGCAAGATGATATCCTTGGGCAGGAAGGGGACCACGCATGCATGGTGACATCTCCCAAAGGCTTTCTTTGAAAGCTGGGGAGGTGCTTCCGAGAGGGCTCCGTCGGCACTGACATCACCCATATGTGAGGACTGTAGCTTGCTGTCCTCGGAGAACACCTGTTACAGGTGAGTAACTATGCTAAATCATTGACCCTGCTTTCTAACCACTGGTCTCCTGCCATATCAAGTACCTTTTGTGGAAGGTCATCTTCCTAGTGGCTCTCACTTCAGTGCGCAGGGTTAGTGAGCTGCAAGCGCTGATGGCTCATGCTTCTTAAACCAGATTTCATAGAAACAGAGTGGTCCTCTGCACACACTCTAAGTTTTTTCCTAAGGTGGTTTCTCCCTTCCATCTAAACCAGGAGGTGGTTCTTCCCACCACCTTTCCCAGGCCAGAAGCAAATGGGACGCGGAAGCCTCTCTTCATACCTTGGATTGTAAACAGGCTTTGGTTTTCTACCTTGATCAGATGAAGTCTCATTGCTTATCCTCTCAACTGTTCATTTTTTATGACCCCAACAGACGTGGCATGGCACTCTCTAAGCACACCCTTTCTACCTGGGTGGCTGACTGCATTTCCTTTGCCTGTGGACAGGCTGATTTTTCTCTGGAGCGTCATGTGATGGCCCATAACATTCGGACTATGATGGCCTCTGTGGCTAACTTACGCTCAGACTCCTTACCGGAGATTTGTTGAACAGCCACCTGGTGCTCTGTCCATATCTTTGCAGCTCACTACTGCCTCGACATCTCTTTGGGGACTAGTGTAACTCCTTCTTTGCAGCCCTTCTGTATGTCCATGCTACTGGAGAGTTGATTCCCTTGCAGAAGCTGGAGTTGCATCCTGGAGCATGAGGCTTTCTAAAGTTTTTCAACTGCCATTTGGGGTTAGATTTTTGCATCGCCGGTGGCTTTATACAGTTTGTTCAGTAGCTTGTAGCTGAGGAGTTCCATATGTGAGGACTGACTTCCTCTTGTTCCCGGAGAGAGTGTAGTTACTCACCCGTAGCAGTTGTTCTCCGGGAGCAGCAGGAATCAGTCTTCACTACCCTCGCTCCTTCCTGTGGAGTTGTTTATTTTCTTTTCTGCCTGATTAAGCTATGCCATTCTTCTGAGGGAAAATGGCTCCCTTGGGCAGGAAGGTGACCACACATGCATGGTTGATCTCCCAAAGACCTTTTGAAAGCTGGGGAGAGATTATCTCATGGGCTCCATCAGTGCCGATGTCACCCGTATGTGAGGACTGATTCCTGCTGTTCCTAGAGAAAGCGTAGTTATTCACCTCCGGGAACAGCAGGAATCAGTCTTCACATATGGGTGAATGTCACTGATGGAACTTGTGCAGGAAAGCTCCTTAACATCCCATAGGAAAGCCTTTGAGTGCACTCCACTGTGCCTGTGTGCCTGCCTTCCCAACTCCTCTCCTCAGTTGAGTTTGTAACTGAGAAGAAGAAAACGAAAGATCCCTACAACGCCAAGGGGAGGAGGGCGGGTTGTTAGGACTGATTCCTGCTGTTCCCGGAGATCACCTGTTACAGGTGAGTAACTATGCTATCTGCAGGAAAAAGCAGAAATGCAGTCTTCACATATAGGACTCACTAGCTCCCAGTACCAGACTGGTATTGCGCAGGAGAGTAGTGTGATCCCTAAGGCAAAAAACTTGTGGCTGAAGAGTCTGGAAGAGTTGTGGGCTATTGGACTCTATTCCAGGAGGTGGTATCTTGTAGAAGTCTGGGACGGAGGGTAGGAGTTGAGTTTAAGTCGCAAAGAGGTGCTAGAGTACAGCTTGGCCAAAGATAGCGTCCTGACGGGAGACTCTGTCCAGACAGTAATGTGCAGCAAAGGTATGAATGGAGGACCAGGTAGCTGCTCGACAGATCTCCTCAATGGATACTGAATAGAGATTGGCTACTGAGGTTGCCTTAGCCAACACATTACAAGCAGTGACATGTTCCTCCAAAGAGGGTCCTGCCTGTGCATAAGTGAAAGAAATGCAGTCTGCTATTTATTAGGCGAGAGTACGTTCAGTTACCGGTAGACCTAGATGACTAGGATCAAAGGAGATGAATAATTGTGAAGATCTTCTGTGATCTTTAGATCTATACAAGTAGTAAGCCAGCACTTACTTGCAGTCTAAGGTGTGTAGCACTGCTTCAGCCCAAGATATATGTGGTCTAGGGAAGAAAATAGAGAGGATTGCTGACTGGTGTAGATGGAAAGAGGAAACCATTTTCAGGAGGAAGTGTGGATGGATACAGAGAACCGCCTTGTCATGGTGGAACAGAGTATAGGGGGGGTCCGCTACTAGAGGTTGCAGCTCACTGATGTGGCGAGCTGAAGTGAGGGCAATAAGAAAGATGACTTTCCAAGATAGAAACTTCAGTAAAGTATTGGCTAAAGATTTGAAAGGTGACTTTAGAAGTGGTGCCAGAACCACATTTAGCGAGAATTTGAGAAGGAACTTGCTACAGAAGCAAAAACACGAAATAAAGACTTTTTCAAGTACATTCGTAGCAAAAGGCCTGTGAGAGAGTCAATTGGGCCATTAGATGATAGAGGGTTAAAAGGGGCAGTAAGAGGAGACAAGGCTATAGCGGAGAGACTGAATGAATTCTTTGCTTCGGTCTTTACTGAGGAAGATGTAGGGATGTTACCCAAGACTGAAGTGGTATTTAAAGGTGATACTGCAGAGGACTTGAGAGAAATATCGCTACACCGGGAAGATGTATTACAACTATTTGATAAACTGAATAGAAGCAAATCACCTGGACTGGATGGTATACATCCATGAGTGTTGAAAGAACTGAAATATGAGATTGCAGACCTGCTATTAGTAATCTGTGAACTTTCATTAAAATCATCTGTAATACCTGAAGATTGGAGGATCGCCAATGTAACGCCAATTTTTAAAAAGGGTTCCAGGGGTGATCCTGGAAATTACAGACCAGTGAGCCTGACGTCAGTACCGGGGAAAATGGTAGAAACCATCATAAAGAACAAAATTACACAGCATGTAGATAGTCATGGCCTAATGGGAGACAGCCAACATGGCTTTAGACAAGGAAGATCTTGTCTTACTAATCTGTTATGTTTTTTTGAAGGTGTGAATAAACAGGTAGACAAAGGTGAGTCGGTTGATATAGTGTATCTGGACTTTCAGAAAGTCTTTGACAAGGTCCCTCATCAGAGACTTTTGGCAAAACTAAAAAGTCATGGGATAGGAGGCAGTGTACTATTGTGGATCGGGAACTGGTTAAAAGATAGAAAGCAGATGGTAGGGCTAAATGGCCAATTTTCCCAATGGAAAAAGGTGAATAGTGGAGTACCCCAGGGATCTGTACTGGGTCTGCTACTTTGACATATTCATAAATGACCTGGAAAAGGGAATAACTAGTGAGATTATCAAATTTGCAGACACAAAAATGTTTAAAGTTGTTAAAAACCCAAGAGGATTGTGGAAAACTGCAGAAGGATCTGGATAAATTGGAAGACTGGGCATCCAAATGGCAGATGAAATTTAATGTGGACAAGTGCAAAGTTATGCACCTAGGAAAGAACAACCCACACTATGGTTACACAGTGCAAGATTCCACATTGGGAACCATCACCAAGGAAAAAGATTTAGGAGTCATCGTGGATAACATGTTAAAACCCTCCGCCCAGTGTGCAGCGGCGGCCAAGAAAGCAAATAGAATACTAGGAATCATAAGGAAAGGAAAAGAATGGAAAATAAAACAAAGGATATTATAATGCCTGTGTATCGTTCCATGGTATGACCGCACCTTGAATATTGTGTGCAATTCTGGTCGCCATATCTTAAAAAGGCTATAGCGTCATTAGAAAAGGTACAGAGGAGAGCCACCAAAATGGTAAAGGGGATGGATGGCTACTCCTATGAAGAGAGGCTACAAAGGTTAGGGCTCTTCAACCTGGAAAAGAGATGTCTGAGGGGAGATATGATAGAGGTCTATAAATTAATGAATGGAGTGGAACGGGTAAACGTAGATAAATTGTTTATGCTATCAGAATATAGAAAGAGTAGGGGACATGTAATGAAGCTACAGGGTAAACTATTTAAGACAAGAGAAAATATTTTTTCACTCAATGTGTAATCAAACTCTGGAATTTGTTACCGGAGGATGTAGTAAAAGCTGTTAGTGTAGCTCGGTTTAAAAAAGGTTTGGACAAGTTCCTGGAGGAAAGGTCCATAAACCATTATTAAAAAGGGACCCAGGATATCAATGCTTGACCCAATACAAGTATTGTGGAACCTGTGTCTCTTAGGGATACTGCTAGGTACGTATGACGTAGATTGGCCACTGTTGGAAACAGGATACTGGGCTTGATGGACCTTGGTCTGACCCAGTATGGCATATCTTATGTTCTTATGTTCTTATCCCAGGTCACCAGAGGTGGCTTAAATGTGGCTTGGACAGCAGGAGATCTCGCATGAAGCATGCTGCTAAGGGGTGTGAGGAAATAGGCTGTCCATCCCTCTGGGGTGTGAAAGGCCGTAGTGGCACTAATGTGAACTCTCACTTAGTTTTCAGAACTGTCAAAGATAAGTGGAGGAGATATTGTAGAAGCAACTTCACTGGGCAAGAAAAGGGGTCATTGTCCTTTGGAGAGCACCAGAGGGCAAACCTACGCCACTTGAAGCATAAGATCACCTGATGGAATTCTTAATAGATGCTAGGACATCCTTGATTGCCTGTGGTAGGTCGAGGTCGTTGAGCATGCTGTCAGGCATAGTGAGTGAAGATGGGGATGGAGGAGCATCCTGTGGTCCTGAGAGAGGAGATCAGGTGCATATCCCAGGTTGAATGGCTGAATCTACGCAAGGCGAAAAAGTAGAGGAAACCATGGTTAACGAGGGCCAGAAGGGGACTATGAGAATCATCGAGCCCTTGTTGGGATTACCTCATAGCCCTCCTGATTGAACACACGTTTCCCCACTTCAGCTCCTCTAATGGCTGTTGGAAACCTGGTGCATTCTGGGACTGGTACTTTTATGGGAAAATTCTGTTTTCTTATTTCTACCAGAACTGACAGGTTGCTTGTTCAGAGTCACTTCACCTTTTCTATAGCTCCTTCCTGAGCTATGATAAGCTTCCTTATCACATACCCCCCTGCTTAAGTTATTACGGACTGGTGTCACTGGTGAAACTTCTTCTCTACAGTCCGTAATACGGGAAAGGGCATCCACATTCTTGTGTAACTTCCCAGCACGATGTTCCACTTGAAAATCAAATGCCTGTAAGGCCATGTACCAGCGTGTCAACCTGGCATTGTGGTTCTTCATTTGCTGCAATCACTTAAGTGGGGCATGGTCTGTGACCAACTGGAACTTTCTCCCTGTAAGATAAAACCTTAACGCCTCCACTGACCACTTTATAGCTAAACATTCTTTTTCTATTGTGGAATACTTTTGTTCAGCCGGTGACAACTTCCTGCTCAGGTACATCACAGGATGCTCCTCCCCTTCATGACACTGGGATAGAACCGCTCCTAGCCCTACATCCGATGCATCTGTTTGAACCAGAAAAGGGTTTCCTGAAGTCCACCCCTTTCAGTACCGGTCCTGTACACAATTTTCCATTTAGGACTGAAAATGCTTTTTCAGCTTCAGGTGTCCACTTTAGCTGGTTTTGACAATTCTTCCGCAGCATATCCGTGAAAATTGCACTTTTCTCTGCAAATTGCGGTATAAATCTGCGGTAGTATCCAATAAGTCCCAAGAAACCTCTTAGTTGTTTCTTTGTTGTTGGAGGAGGAAAATTCCTGATGCTATCTACTTTACTCATTAGAGGTTTAATTTTTCCTCTTCCCACTAGGTGGCCCAGGTATTTTACCTCCCTATTTGCAAAGGCACACTTCTTCGGGTTTAAAGTGATTCCCGCTTGCTTCATGGAGCACAAGACTGCCCTGATCCTCTTTAGATGCTCCGCCCAGGTGTTACTATGGATTATGACATCATCCATATATGCAAAAGCATAATTTTGGTGGGGTCGAAGTACCTGATCCACTAACCTTTGGCAGGTAGCCACTGCTCCATGCAGTCCGAAAGGCATCCTCTTGAACTGGAAAAGGCCAACGGGGGTGCTGAACGCAGTCTTCGGCTTCGACTCCCTGGTTAGAGGGATTTGCCAATATCCTTTTGTCATATCAAGGGTGGTTAAGTATTGAGCCTGTCCCAGCTGGTCCAACAGCTCTTCAATTCTTGGCATTGGATATGCATCAAAAACTGATATTGCGTTTACCTGCCGGAAGTCAATACAAAATCTTAAAGATCCATCAGGCTTCGGCACCAGGACTATGGGGCTATTCCAGGGACTCTTTGACTCCTCTACTACTCCCATGTCCAACATCTCCTGGACTTGTGCCACTACTTCCTGTCTCTTGGCTTCAGGCAAGCGGTATGGCCTTTGACGAATTAATTTCCCCGGTGGAGTTATTATTTCATGGGCAACCAAATGTGTCTCCCCAGGTATGGGTGTCAACACATCTGGAAACTCTTTGAGCAATTTCCTAATTTCTTCCTGTTGTACCACTGTCAGGTCCTCACCTATTTGGGGCTCTGATTTTTCTTTACAATCAGATACCTGGGGTCCCAAATCTTCCTCTTCATTCACCTCCCTCTCTCGGGCACAGGTGGCAGCTAGGCTTTTAACCCCTTTGACGTCAGTAGAACCAAAGCCTTTGGTTCCACGCTCAGAATTTTCCAGGGATGTGACCTCCTCCACAGGTGGAAAACCCAGTCTCTCACAGATCAATTGGGCAATTCTGTCTCTTGTCTTCACGTGATAATCATTCTGTCCAAAATTAAATAACAGAACTTTAATATTGCCCCTGTAATCGGGATCAATTACTCCCGCACCCACATCGATAAAACATTTAAGGGCTAATCCGGACCTTGGGGCTACTCTGCCATAGCATCCAATAGGTATTTACACTTGGAGACCAGTGTCCACCAGGGCTCTCCCTTGGCTAGGTACAGTCACATTTTCTATGCTGCACAGGTCAAACCCAGCAGCTTGTGGGGTTGCCCGCTTAGGAGCTTGGGCCTTCTCTGTGACCCTATGGTACTTTAAGACAAATGTTTGCTTTGGGGTAGTTTGGTCTTCTGGACACTTAACCATCTTTTTAGCTGGGGTCTGAGGACTTCCAAATAAAGGCCCGGGAGCTATTACCATTAATCCTTCTCCCTCCTTCTTTCCTAGTCCTTCCACTAGACCCTGTTTAAATCTTGGCCAGTCTCTTCCTAGAACCAAATCAAAGGGTAGCCTAGGCACCACTGCTAACAGGACTTCCTCTTGTTTCCCCAGGCACTTAACCTTTAGCCTATAGGTGGGATATGATGTTGCAGCACCATGAATGCATCTGATGTGAAGTTGGCTTTCAGGGGTTCTAGGCACAAATCCTTCTTGGGCCTCTATTCTCTTCCAAAGCCTTTTTGACATCATACTCTGGTCTGCCCCAGAGTCTAACAAAGCATTTGTGGTAATTCCTTGCACATCAACCATCAAAAGAAATCCTTCTTTTGGCTGTTTTAAATCCACACCCACTAAGCTAGTGTGTGTCTGACATCCCTTTTCTAAATGTCCCCATTTTCCACACTTGAAACATTTCTTTTCACTCCACTGTGTCATCTGCTTTGGCACAGTACATTTATTTTCAGAAACATTTTTAATTATTTTCTTTTCTGATACAGCACAGCTTGCCTCAGCACCCATCTTCAGAGGGCCACCCATTCTATGGCAAGCCTGCGTGGCTTCCAAGAATCTCTCTGCTAGCATGGTTGCCTCTCCAAGATTTTGGCAATTTTGCTGTATAAGGAAAGTGTGCAAATCTTTAGGCACCGCAGACATAAATTGTTCAAGCATAATAATGTCTAATAACATTTCTACTGTCTTTTGCTCAGGCTCCAACCATTTTACAGCTAATCCTCTGATTCTCTGACTCAGAGCCCTGGGTGTTTCACCCACTCCTAATGTAACAGCTCTAAACATTCGCCTATACTCTGAAATAGACAACCCTAGGCGATCTCTAATAGCAGCCTTTACATCCTTATAATTCAAAGCCTGGGCTGCTGGCATTGCTCTATAAGCTGCAAGCACCTCTCCAGTTAATGAGGCTGCCAGCCTTACTGCCCACTGGGTCTCTGGCCATGCTAATGCTTGTGCCACTCTTTCAAAAGACTCTAGAAAATCATCAACATTATCATCTGGAGTTAGCTTCCCAAAACTAAATGCCCCAATTCCCTGATTGAGTCCCACACTGTCCACATGTGGTGTACCAGTATTTACTGCTGGTCTTGCATCTGGTCCACTTTGGTTCTGCAGTTTAACTAGGGCTTGCACCAGATCAAGCACTGGCCTCTGCTGGTCCATTAAGGCTTTCATAGCAGTGTCCTGAGCCTGCTGTGCTAGCTCCTGTTGCCTGCTAAACTGGGCTGCCATCCAATCAGCTAGTTCCCTTGGATCCATCTTGATCCCTGCAAGAAAACACAAAAAAAAGAACCACAGTGCACCACCTTCCAAACAGGTGTTTTTTCTACTTTTTTTTTTCAATTACCCCTGTGCCTTACTCCCATCCACCACTAGACATGCCCAGGTACTTGTTACCTTATGCCAGTGATGAATCCAGCTCTGCACAGGGTCTTTTCTTCCTGGAACAGCTACCTGGAACAGCCACCTCTCCTCCAAAGTGCAGTTGAGGGAAAATCTTTTCTTTCAGCTTTTAAGCTTGAACTGTCTTTTCCTTCAGACTTGAGTTGTAATCCTTAGCAAGTAAATCCCTTTGTGCAAAAGCAATCCGAAAAACTACGCCATTTGTCAGACGGCTGCCTGGGTGAGAATGTTCACAGTCTTGGCAAGTGCATATATCAATATGATTTGCAAGGGATTGTGGGAAATGCAGTCCATTCACACCAGACACAGCCACTCACAATAATTAGTTGTGCTTGAGTGTAAAACCAATAAGATATTTATTTATGGGGTTATTTCTCCCAACACAGATATGCTTGGTAGCACATAAAACAGGATACTTGCTTTCAGTGTTAAACTTAGAAAAACAAAATCAGGAAAACAACAGATGAACTTGTCAGGCAATCAAATGAAAAGAATAAAGACCTGGTTGGTAACAAACTGGTCTTTTCTGTAGGCTTCAATTAATATTTTCTTAGCAGTGTTTCAAACAACAAGCAAAACCCACAAAGAAGGGAAAAACTGTTCTTTTCAGGTTAACTTCTTATATCTTCACACATAGACTCAGAAGTGATTCCCTCAGAGCTCACAAGCAATTAGGTAAGGCTCAATTGCTAGCAGTTACCCAGCTGAAACCCCTTAGCTGGCTTGCTTTCTACTGCGTGGCTCAAATCCTACTTCAGGAGCTTTTCTGAGTAGATTAAAGAACAAGTTTGTATTTCTTTGTGATGGTTGTTGTACTTTGTAACAGAAAATTACCAAAGGAGTTTAGACAGAGAGCAATCCATATATTCACAGCCTGTATCTAAGACAGCTCCCCCTTCTTCAACAATCATGGGTTCAATATCATGGATTGGCACAGAGGAATTTCTCAATGTAGCACTCTCAGGAGAATACTTGTTTCCCTGCTGTCTTTCAAGGTTATAGCTAGGGCATAGATCAGTGTTCATACCTGAGCTTCCATTGCTGTTAGAGTTCCTCTCTAAATAGCCTGGCCAGTATGTAGTCCAGTTCTTATGTCCAGCCTTCCAATCCAGATCCCTGGACACTGGATCTCTCTTCACATACCTTCTGGCACGGGTCCTAGGGTCCCTTCCAAGTGCAGCCGTCTCCCTCACAGGTACCGTCTGGAGATGCATAGCTCTGCAGCACCACTCCTCTGGTTTTCCCCAGTCCAATGGTGTACGCTGGCCTTTTGAATGTCTCCCAGTATACGTACTGCTCTGGACTCCTTTACACCTCCCAAATGCTTTTCTCTTCTTTCTTCCAAAGGGTTTCTTGCCCTCTCTGTCCGTCCGCACTGGCTTCTGCTTCTGATGATCCTCCAGATGAAACTGAGGATAATTCTCTGTAGAATAAACTCTACCTTTATTCTGCTTTGATGAGTGCTCCACCCTAGCACAGTGCAGCTGTGCTGAATCAGGCTCTGCCCTTTGAGATGAGTGCTTGGGGATTACCTCATAGCCCTCCTGATTGAACACACGTTTCCCCACTTCAGCTCCTCTAATGACTGTTGGAAACCCGGTGCATTCTGGGACTGGTAGTCTTTTATGGGAAAATTCTGTTTTCTTATTTCTACCAGAACTGACAGGTTGCTTGTTCAGAGTCACTTCACCTTTTCTATAGCTCCTTCCTGAGCTATGATAGGCTTCCTTATCACAACGTCTGCCGGGCCGCTACTTGGTCTTCAAGCCAGAGTTATGCGGTCCAATACTGCCTCAAGAGGGAGTCCCACAGAGACAGTGCTTTCGGGCAGGCAGTATTCTGTAATCTCTTTGAGGTATAGGCAACTCTTACCCTACGACTCTGGTGTTGGGCTACCGTATGGGGGCGATATCAGAGAAGATTCTTTTCGCACATGCTGAGGCTCTAGAGGGAGCTCCTTTTTTCAGCTTTGGGTCCCTGGTAGCCTTAAGCTGAGGAGTCCCATATGTGAGGACTGACGTCCTGCTTGGTCCTGGAGAAAGAGTAGTTACTCACCTGTAACAGGTGTTCTCCAGGAGCAGTAGGAATCAGTCCTCACAACCCTCCCTCCTCCCCTTGGAGTTGCAGTCATATATTTCATTTTTCTTTTTTGCTGTCTTTTAGCAAGACTGAGCAAGATGGCACCCTTGGGCGGGAAGGGGACTGCGCATGCATGCTGCATTCTCAAAGGCTTTCTTTGAAAGCTGGGGAAATGCTCTGCATGGTGGCTCCGTCTACGCCGATGTCACCCATATGTGAGGACTGATTCCTGCTGCTCCTGGAGAACACCTGTTACAGGTGAGTAACTACTCTCGATGCCAATAACTTAGGAGCAAACACAAAGAAGAGCAAGGGTTCTCTCAGAAATACACAGGAACACACGAAGCGAGACGCGTATGTTGGTCAAGGGTGCCTTTATTAATAAACCCCAATGCGTTTCGGCAATGCCTTTTTCAGGGGGAATGCAGCTCATAAAATAAAAACAATACGTAATATAATAAGAACCAAACATAACAACATAAAAACATAAATATTTAAAAATTATATAAAAAATATATAAATGATCAAATCATCATGTTAAAATCATATTAGAACCATATACAGTATAAATAATGAAACCATATGTAAAACAGAAAGTAAAAATGCAATGATGACTAAGAACTTAGGGCAGAGGATAAAATTTTTAAAAAACAAGGTAGAAAAAAGGAGGGACTAACAAATATTGACAACAATAAAAAGGTATATAACAAAATATATACTTACTGAATGCACCCTGTAAATAGACTTGTAGAAGAATATAAACTGTTTGGACTCTCTATATAAAATAATTTTATTAATAATTAATTGTTACGTAACATAAACAAAGGAGGACATTACACCTAGAGTGCAAACAGGTAGAAGCCATGACAAAGGAGGTGCTCAATATTGTGGAAATACTGAAAACGGAGACCAGGTACTGTATATTTTAAAACGGAGAAATGAACCGTGAGGTGGAGATAAACATTAGACCTAAAATATAGCAAGGTAACACACTGTATCGCTTGAACAGTCTTAAAAAATAAATAAACACGGGTGAGCCCGCAAAGCAAACTGCTACATGTGGCGTCAAAAAACAGTGTTCCACAGGAGAAACCTAAAATGTTTAAACATAGTGAACTAAACATAAACAAAGGAGGACAATATACCTAGAATACTAACAGGCAGAAACTAACATAGTAAGCCATGACAAAGGAGGTGCTCAGTATTGTAGAAATGTTGAAACGGAGCACTGGTACTGTGTGTTTTAAAAAAAGTTGAAACGGAGCACTAGTACTGGGTGTTTAAAAAACTGAGAAATAAACCGTAAAGTAGGGATAGACAAGGTAACATGCTGTATCGCTTAGACAATCTTAGAAAGCAAACATGGATGAACCCGTAAAGCAAACTGCTACATTTAGCGCCCAAAAATATCAATCGTTTAACCATAGTGAACTAAATACCATATTAAGAAAACCACATATAACATTGCCATAGTAAACCGGGCTCGCTGTACTGATTAGAGCAGTCATATAGCAAGCTTAAAAAACAGAGCCGGTATAATATGCCACGTTTAGTGCTACCACTAGTGTAACCGAGAATAACATCGTCTTGTGTTTATAAAAGTTAAAAACCAATCAAAACACTACATATCCAACCTCAAGAGAAATTCTCCATCCTCGCAGGATAAACTTCGGGGAGATTGAAGAATCATTATCTGCTTTACTTTTTATTTACTTATTATCTTTTTATTGTTCTTATGCACGTTTTACATTTACTATTTTATTTGTGCTTTATGTGACTGATTTTATCACATTTATGCACTTACCTTCATAGTTTGCTGAGTTTGTTTTCATCCCCTCTTTTAATGCTCCTGAGGAAAAGAGTTTTTAACAAGGTTTTTAGACCTCCCATTTATTTTTTACATCTGTGTGCGATTTTGCATTTATGTGCATCTTTTCATTTGG
The DNA here is from genome assembly GCA_033557465.1 of Ichthyophis bannanicus. NCBI lineage: Eukaryota > Metazoa > Chordata > Amphibia > Gymnophiona > Ichthyophiidae > Ichthyophis > Ichthyophis bannanicus. The sequence goes on from CM066033.1 coordinate 301,998,141, forward strand.
TCCACTTGCTATTTGTTGCTAGATTCCCTTCATTTATGATTCTTCAACCTCACTCGATCCTTGACTGACATATAATGGCCCCTCCCCTTTTTTCACCTTTCTTTGGCGCGCAATTGTGTTTATAATCACATGACTTTCCCTCTCAACAACTGCTCCGTTTGAGAATTTTGAGTTTCTTGACTCTCCCCGGAGTTTATTCTGGGAGGATGGAAAGTTCTTCCTGAGGTTGGTGATGTTGTGTATTTGTCTTTTTCAATTGTTCCACTCGCTATTCGTTGCTAGATTTCCTACATTTACGATTTTTAACCTCATTCGTGCTTTGACTGACATTTGATGGCCCCTCCCCTTTTTTCACCTTTCTTTGGCGCGCAATTGTGTTTATAATCACATGACTTTCTCCCCCAACAAAACTGCTCCGTTTGAGAATCTTGAATTTCCTGAAGCTCCCCGGAGTTTATCCTGCAAGGATGGTAAGTTTCTCTTGAGGTTGGTTATGTAGTGCTTCGATTGGTTTTTAACTTTTATAAACACAAGACGATGTTATTCTCGGTTACACTAGTGGTAGCACTAAATGTGGTACATTATACCGGCTCTGTTTTTTAAGCTTGCTATATGACTGCTCTAATCATTACAGCGAGCCCGATTTACTATGGCAATGTTTTATGTGGTTTTCCTAATATGGTATTTAGTTCACTATGGTTAAACGATTGTCTATCCCTACTTTATGGTTTATTTCTCTGTTTTTAAAACACACAGTACCAGTGCTCCGTTTCAACATTTTTACAATATTGAGCACCTCCTTTTTCATGGTTTACTATGTTAGTTTCTGCCTGTTAGTATTCTAGGTATATTGTCCTCCTTTATTTATATTTAGTTCACTTTGCTTAAATGTTATGTTGCTCCTGTGGATCACTGTTTTTTTAAGCCACATGTAGCGGTTTGCTTTGCGAGCTCACCCATGTTTATTTATTTTTTAAGACTGTTCAAGCGATACAGCATGTTACCTTGCTTTATTTTAGGTCTAATGTTTATCTCCACTTCACGGTTCATTTCTCCATTTTAAAATATACAGTACCAGGTCTCCGTTTTCAGTATTTTCGCAATATTGAGCACCTCCTTTGTCATGCTTCCACCTGTTTGCACTCTAGGTGTAATGTCCTCCTTTGTTTGTTACTTATCAATTAATTATTTATAAAATTATTTTATATAGAGAGTCCAAACCGTTTATATTCTTGTACAAGTCTATTTACAGGGTGCATTCAGTAAGTATATATTTTGTTATATACATTTTTATTGTTGTCACTATTTGTTAGTCCCTTCATTTTTCTACTTTGTTTTTTTTTTATTTTATCCTCTGCCCTACGTTCTTAGTCATCATTGCATTTTTAATTTCTGTTTTACATATGGTTTAATTGTTTATATATGGTTCTAATATGATTTTACCATGATGATTTGATGATTTATATATTTTTTAATATAATTTTTAAATATTTATGTTTTTATGTTATGTTTGGTTCTTATTATATTACATATTGTTTTTATTTTATGAGCTGCATTCCCCCTGAAGAAGGCATTGCCGAAACGCGTTGGGGTTTATTAATAAAGGCACCCTTGACCAACATATGTCTCTCAATAATTTAGGAGCAGCCAGACTTTGACTTACTACTACTACTTAGCATTTATATAGCACTACCAGTCATATGCAGCGCTGTACAGAACAGACATGTAAGAGACAATCCCTGCTCATCAGAGCTTACAATCTAGTCAAGACAAAACACACAAAACAAGGGTAGGCAGGGGTGGAACAAGGGAGAAAAAAGGTCAGGTGAGTCATGATCCAAAAGCCGCAGCAAAGAGGTGAGCTTTCAACCTGGACTTGAAGAGGGTTAGAGTAGGTGCCTGGCGTACAGACACAGGTAGTTTGTTCCAGGCGAAAGGTGCAGCAAGGTGAAAGGAGCGAAGTCTGGAGTTAGCAGTAGAAGAGCGGGGCATAGATAGAAGCACTTTGCTAGAAGAGCGGAGTACCCAAGGGGGTTATAAGGAGAGATAAGAGATGAAAGGTACTGAGGAGCCACAGAGTGAATGCATTTATAGGTCAGCAGGAGAAGTTTGAATTTGATGCGGAAATGTATAGGGAGCCAATGAAGTTACCTGAGAAGAGGCGTAATATGGGCATGGCGAGGCTGGTGGAAGATTAGTCGCGCAGCAGAGTGTTGAACAGATTGAAGGGGAAAGAGATGACTCAGAGGGAGATCAGCAAGGAGCAGGTTACAGTAGTCGAGACGGGAGGTGATTAAGGAGTGGATAAGCGTTTTAGTAGTGTGTTCAGAGAGGAAGGGATGGATTTTGCTGATGTTGTAGAGAAAGAAATGGCAGGTCTTGGCTGCGAGCTAGATGTGTGTGGAGACGGGAAGTGATGTTTGGACTTTGATGAAACCTGAGACCCATGAGAGGAAGTCGATATCCTCAGTGAAATGGAAGCCACTGAAATACAGTCCTGGGCAAACAACGATCCATGCTGTCTGGCTCGGTTCTTTAGGCCTCTCTTTGTTATTTGCTAGCAGAAAGGACAAGAATTTGGTGGTTGGTCAGGGCCCAAACATTTTAGACACCAGTCATGTTTATCAGTGACTGAGATGGTTCCGGCACACTTGGTACATTTCTTAATACCATTAGTTGACTTTTCCATGCCTCGAAAAGTTGTCTTCGAGATTGAAGGTAAGGCTATGAAAGCCTAGTTAGGTGGTGAAAACTGCATTAAGAATGAAGATAAAAGGAATGGAGAATTATAAAAAAGAAAGAATTATCGGGACCGGTGTCGGACTCGATGGAACCGGTGGCAGTGGGAAGGCAGAAGCACAATGTTCCATAAAAAAGAAAAGTTTTTCGGCAGTGACAGGATTGTACATCCTGCTGGTTCCGCAGAAAAAAAAGAACTGAGGAAAGAATTGAGAAGGCAAGAAGGCAGGCATGTAAGCGCAGTGGAGTGCTCCCAAAGGTTTTCTAATGGATGCTGGGGAGCATACCTGCTTGGGCTCACCCATATGTGACGTTCACCCATATGTGAAGACTACATTCCTGCTTGTTCCTGGAGATCGCGTGCTACAGATGAGTAGCTACTCTTAACCTGAACATTTTGAGATAGATATTCACCCACACAAGGAGAATATAATTTGAAACATCTTGCAATGCAAGGAGTGGAGGAGTATCCTAATGGTTAGAGCACAGGCTTGGTAACCAAGAGACCAGGGTTCGATTTCCACTAGATGCCTTGGGCAATTCACCTGACCCTCCATGGCCTTGGAAAAAAGGCTTGGCAATCTACTTAGTCATACTGCCAAGAAAACCCAGGAGCTCCTGGGTCGCCATCTTAGACTGAAATCATACATATCTTTAGTGATGCTGTTTGGTTAACACTGTTGACAATCCTCAATAATTTGAAATACCCATATTTGACAATGCAACTTATACCCGCAAAGTGCTTAATTTAGACTTTTAGTGGTTGAATATTCCCCCTAGATGTATAAATAATACGTCTAAGTGAAGCCACCCCCAGAGTGTCCCCTTTTTTGGTTGTTAACTTTGGCTAGATAATAATTCTGGACATATATATTGTCTGTTCTGCCTCTAGAAGTTTGTAAATGCACTTATGTGGCCAGTGCTGCCACTAGCTGCGAAAGTGCTTCTGAATATTGACTTATTTTTTTAAAGATCTAGCTGACTGCTTTTCATTGATAACTCAAGGCAATTATAATCAGGTATAGCAGGTGCTTTCCTGTCACCTGAGTGCTTGTACATGAAGCAATAGAGGATGAAGTAACTTGCCCAAGGTGACAAAGAGCAGCTGGAGATTAAAATTCTGGCTTTCTTGGTTCTCAGCCTGCTGCACTACTACTTCTCCAATTATGTGTGCTATTTTAGATTTATATGTTTTGAACAAACTATATATAGCAGTCCTGTAGCTATTGAGTGAGGTTATATTAATTGCCTTGCTCAAACCTTTTGCCTCAAGGTGGATTCCAAGATCCTCAGAAAGGGAATGCCGTTGGCAGATCTTTTTCTCTAAGCTGGAGAAGTCATCACGACACTCTGGAACCTATGAGATTCAGAAGTGCTACCACCTCTGGTGCTCCTGGAGTTGAGAAGGCAAGAAACATTGTCCGGCAAAAAGCAACAGGTTAGTGATGAGAGTTGTCTTGTTCTTTACTTAACTGTAAGACGGTGAAAACATGTTAAGACTAAAATGATGGAAACATTGTTAGAATTTCATGCATTCTTGACATAAAGGAACCGAGGTTCATCCTTCTGTTTTCTGCTTTTCATATCTTCTCCCTTTTTTGAAATTGAGGTTAGTTTACCAGTAAAAAGGCATCTTCTTCTGACCATGTACAAGAAAAAAAGCACCATTGTTATAGACTTAAGTGAGATAAGGTAGGCACAGAGGATGAAAAAAGGAAAAAAAACCCTAAGGACTTAGACATCTGGAAAAGCTAATTAGAATAAGTGGGTTTTTAGCTGATACCAGAACAGGGATAGAGTGTCATGTTATATTTTTATACCATCTTCCTCAAAGTAAGCTCAGTCTATACTGATGAATTTTGTAGCTAAAATATTTTGTAAAATACACCAAAATATATCTAACACCCTCAAAAAATACATTCATAAATACCAAAAATCATTATTTATCTAGAAGCATAGCCAAGTCATGAAATGTCTTCAGCATAAGTAATGTTAGAGATCATAGTAAATGATATAAGTGGTCAACAGAAATATAAAAACAGATTTATGTCCAAATGATTGGTTGGTTTTCCTGACTTTGCATCTCTATTAATATCCAGTATTCTTCAGGAGTCCTTAGTTTACATATGAAAATATAGATCAACTGTATAGTAGGCCATATGACAGAGCTAAAGCAATGCCATTTTATATGATGCCCTGAAAACAAGGAAGAGATACTATTTTATGGAATCTGTATTAGTTATTAATATGGAAGAGATCAAATTTTATTTAATGTCTGTCACAGATATGTGGCGCTTTGAGATCTATGACTGTGATATAGTTATAGTGGTATGTAATCTATTCAAGAAGAAAAGGGTAGGAAGAAGAAAAGAGGAGTGACGTTAAAAAAAAAATTAAAGCAGCAAAATTGCAGGAAGCACTATGGGTTAATCTGCAAAGAGGGAATGGGACTTTATATTGGTGTGATTATATAGATTTTTTTCACAGGTAGAAGAAATGGAGATAAGGTTAAATTTAAGACATTCACAAAATTGCTTTGAAAGGGGTTGGTATTATTGCAAGGTGATTTTAGTCTGCCATTCATTGATTGGGACATCCCAGTTGTGATACCTTCTAGAAGCAGGCACTCCTGGATCCTCTGCAGGAGGAACTGTTCCTGCTACTGATATAAGGAACACCAAAGACCCTCCTCTCATTCCACAGACTCCTCAAAACCCACCTGTTCACCTTACACTTTGGACCCCCCCGTAAATCCCCTCCCTCTCTCATCACAGACATTCTCCATCAATCAATCAAGATAGTTCTGTAAATAAGTTAAGGATAAAATGTCCTAGTTAAATTGTTAATGTAAATAGTTACAGTTCCATGGAAACGTTATTTAACTTTGTTCTATGTATACTTTGACCCGGTGAAAAGTTCAGCCAAAGAAATAAATAAAAACGTAATCCACACAGGAAGTGCCACTACTGGTTATGGTGCTTACAACTGGACAGTGTGATCTCTGTGGACAAGCAGGAAGGAAGTCCTCATGTAAGGGTGATGTCTCCTATGGAGCCCTACACGGGAATGCTTCCCAGCTTCTATTGGAAGCTTTTGGGAGGCTCCACTGCACTTGCGCGTCTGCTTTCCCACCTGCTGCGGCACCATCTTCTTCATTTTTTCCGTGTAGCCCGTAGGACATGTTCCTGCACTTTCGGAAAACGTTTTTTCACTTTTACCCCTTTGGGGTCTTCTTTTATCTAATTTTCACTGCCTGTCATCTGTAGCAATGGCCCCAGTGTCATTGCTCTCTCTTTTTGTATTTTTGTCCCTTTTTTCTTCTTTTTTGCTTTCCCACAGTTGGCACCATTGAGCTGTTCGACTTTGCCAGTGCTGTGTTCCTGGACATGTCCCAGAAGCCAACAATTGGGTTTAAAAAGAGTGCACCAAATGCGCCCGTACCATCTCTGTCAAGGACCGACACAACTGGTGCCTTCACTGTCTGGACCCTGACCACAACCCATCTCTTGTAACCTGTGCTTGCAAATGACAAGAAGGGGCATCTTCAACCTTGGCATCAACTCTGATATCTTCGGGCACCATGGAGGCATCGGTATCGAGAGGAGCCCGAGCAAACGGGGCTGTGGGGCCCTGGAGCGAAGGATTTCTGTCAACCGTCACCCAGAATAGACTTCATTGACTCAGTCATTGTCAAAGGGGGCATCCAAGCACCAGGCCAAGGTCTACATGCAGTGATATTGGAGCCCTTCCTGATACAACATGGTGAGCAATGGAGCGGCCTGCCTAAGTACCCTGACGAGAGGAATCATCATTCAGGGTACTGGAGGGGTGCTGGGAATCTCCCGATGTCACCACCATTGTGGATTCCCCTATGGGGGTACCGGGGCCAGTGGTCATAGTTCTAATTCTGGCCCCGATACTGTTGGAGACGGTAGTCTTAGAGGAATGCCTTTGAGCCCTCAAGGCCCACATGGCAGTGGTGTTGGACACACAATCGGCAGGCTCCTTGGTGCCTCGGGCATTGCCACCACAGGCAGTGCAGCTGATCCTGGAGTGCAGGAGTGGCCTAGTGGTTGGAGCAAGGTACTTTAGGCCGGAAGGTCGGAGGTTCAAATCCCACTAGAGGACAGCAACCTTGGGCCGGAAGTACTGGGGTTTCTAGTCCCACAGGTGCTCCTTGTGGTCTAGGGCAAGCCACTTAACCCTCCATAGTCCATGTTCCCTGTGAAATAGTTATCTCCAAGTTATAATGCCCTATTCAATGTAATTTCAGTTTTTTCAATGTAAACTGCCTTGATATCATGAAATAAAAATAAAATAAAAAAGATTTAAAAAATCCTCGAGATCCATGCACTGCCTGCCTATGCAAGCTTATCGGACTGGTGATTGGAATATGGCCATCTCCCTATCGAACGTATCGGGGTCCAGTGCCTCTGTGAGGCCATGGAAGCACTCGATGCACCATCTATGTCAGAGGTGCTCTTCCTCTCCACACAGCTGGAGTTGATGCCGGGTTGAGATCCGATGTTACTTAAACTTCCTCTCGGAGTTGGACTCTGATGGCTGGGAGATCGAGACAGAATTGGAGGTGTCCGGGAGCAGATCTCCTAAGCTCCCTTTGGAGCCCTCTTGAATATCTTCTCCAGCTGTCATCTTCTGGACTCAAAACCAATTTGGTAAGAGTGCACCTAAGTGCAATTGTGGCCTCTCACATACCCCTGGATGGTCAGCCCCATCTCTTCTCAGCCACTTGTAGCATGCTTCATGAGAGATCTTCTATTGACTAAACCTCCCATTAAGCCACCTCCAGTGGCATAGGATCTTAATGTTGTTTTAGGACAGCTTCTCAAGCCGCCCTTTAAACCTCTAGCCACCACTTTTCTGAAGTTTCTCACCTGGAAGGTCACTTTCCTTATTGCTCTCACTTCAAGACGCATTAGTGAGCTCCAGGCTTTGGTGGCTGACCCTCCTTATACACAATTCCACTATGATAAGGTAGTCCTTAGGACTTATCCCCAATTTATGCCAAAGGTCGTCTCACCCTTCCTTTTAAACCAGTCTGTTTACCTTCCTGTATTTTTCTCTAGATCTCATTCCTCTAAGGCAGAAGCAACCCTTCACACTCTAGATTGCAAACATGCTTTGGCTTTTTAACTCCAGAGAACTTGAGAGCACAGAAAAGCTTCCCAACTTTTCATCGCCTTTGACTCTAGTCACCTGAGATTTCCAGTATCTAAGCAAACTCTATCCAGATGGATAGCAATTTGCATCTCCTTTGCTTACAAAAGTGCAGGTCTCTCTTGAGGGTCATGTCACTGCACATAATGTTCGGGCCATGGTTGCCTCTATGGCAAATCTACGCTCTTTAGTGATTGATGAGATATGCAAAGCAACAACCTGGTCTTCTGTCCACACCTTTGCTGCTCACTATTGCCTGGACAAGGAGTCCCGCCGGGATGCCTTGTTTGGCCAAGTTGTTCTCCAGCATCTCTTTCAGATTTAGATCAACTCCTACCCTCCATTCTGGGTTTCGATACCAGACATCTTTGGAGGATATATGACCTACTTACTTATGTGTGTGATCCACAGCTCACTCTGAGGTCATCTCTGGCATCTTTGAGCTAGGGAGTCCCATATGTGAAGGCTACATTCCTGTTTGTTCCTGGAGATAGTGTAGTTACTCACCTGTAACAGGTGATTTCCGGGAACAGTAGGAATTGAGTCTTCACAACCCACCCGCCTCCCCTACGAGTTGTACCTTTCCTCCTCTTCTCCTTTTATCTCAGCTACAAACTCAACTGAGCAGAGAGAGCTGGGAAGGCCACTACGTAGGCGCAGTGGGATGCTCCCAAAAGCTTTCCTATTGGACGTTGGGGAGCGTTCCCGCACGGGCTCTGTCGGTACTGACGTTACCCATATGTGAAGACTAAATTCCTGCTGTTCCCGGAGATCACCTGTTACAGGTGAGTAACTATGCTTTATGTGAGAGCTGTCTCCAACCTGGGCTGAAGACTGTTGTTTGTCCAGTTGTGAAGAGGTCCAGATCAGGTAGAAAATTTTAGACTTTATGCGAAACCTGCCTTTTTGGGGGGAAATATTTTTATTATTTTCAGATAACACATCATTTACAACCATTTTCATCAGCTCTCCCCTAGTTTGATTCCCTCTTCCCCCCTCCCCCCCCAACTATTAGAGTCTATTATACTGCAATACAATATCATACAAAACGTATCAAACAAATCACATCTAAATAAATCTAAGTATCCCAACTGAAATCACTGTAATCAGTTCCACTTGCAACATGCACGTGATAGCTAACCATCTACCTTGCTATATACCCAATTTAATACTTATCTCCACCGTAGGAGGTTCTGTACTGTCTACAGTTGGTCCATTAACCATACGTTTGCCCTTCTCTTCCCTCTCCTACTTAATGTACTCAGCCTCCCACCCCCTCCTCCCCTCATTTCTCTTCTCCCCCCCCCTTGTCTGGCTTTCCTCTTACTGCTTCTCTCAATGTTCAATTCATTCTCTTTGCCTCCACTCTTCATATGGACTCCAAATCATGCTAAACGCTTCTTTAGATTTGGTTTTGCAGGCAGTTATTCTGCTCATCTCACACAAGTAGTCCAAGTGAGACAAAAACGTCTGGCAATCTATATGCCCCTCGGTTTTCCATCCCTTTGCTATCTCCATTTGCACAGCAGTAGCAAAGTAACATAAAAATGTAATCATGGTTCCTCTGTTTCCCTCACCCCACTCATTTAATAGGGCAGCCTCTGGAGTAAGTGATCCCCTCCATCCCACAATTTCTTTTGCTCTGGCCCTCATCTGTTCCCAAGTTTGCATAATTACTGGGCATGTCCACCACATGTGTAGAAAACCTCCTTCTTGCCTGCAACCCCTCCTGCATAGTGTTACCCCTACCCCACATTTTAGCTAGCTTGGCCGGGGTATAATACATTCTATACAGCATCTTGTACCCTTGTTCTTGTATGGGTGCTGACACTGAGGAGATCTTTATCCCTTCAAACATTCTCTCCCATCTCTCCGGATTCCGTTCTCCACCTAAATCCTGCTCCCATGTCTTCTCATATTGCTCCTGTACCTCTGAGCTACTTAATTCTCTGTATATGCGTGATATCAACCCTTTAGCCCCCTGCGCCCTAAGAAAGGCCTTTTCAAACATTGTTATAGCCCCACTCCCTATCTGGTCATGTCCTTTCACCCTCAGCATATATGCCAACTGACAGTACCCATACTAATCTCCCTGATCAAGAAGGTGGTCATCTTGTAGTTCACGGAAGCTTCTAAGTTTTCCTTGTGAGGAGAGCAACTAATTGACATATACAACTCCCTTAGCTTCCCACCCCTTAAAATATGGGAATTTGTCTGTGGCTTCGATTTTGTCAAAGGCTACTAATCTCTGCATCTGCACTTCCCCCATATGCCCCACCAGTCTCTTCTTAGTTTTTTGCCACACTTGCAAGGTATTCTGCACAATAGGGTTAAATTCTTCTCCATTCTTTACCCCCCTGTGTTCCGGCCTCCAGAGCAAATCTACTAACACTCCAGCTTTTGGGGATTCCCTATACATGGATTTCTGTTCTATTTGACACCTCGCTGCCCTGCTCTCCAATTACAAATGTTAGCTTGGGCAAGGTGTTTCATGCTCCGACAAAAAAATACTTCTGTTTCCTAGGAGGGAAGCTTTTCTTTTGGGTTCATTTTTATTGTTTTTATTAGATTTGGGGGTTGGTGAACTTACATGCCCGAGGGGTTGGTTTTTGCCGTTTTGTGATTGGCTCCAATTAAGAATGCATACTGTGCAGCTTGATAGTATTTATCCACATCTGGCACCGCTAGTCTTCCCTTCTCCTTGGGTCTGCAAATCACTTGTCTCCTCACCCTGGGTGGACGCTTTTCCTCCATATATATGAAAACACTCTCCTCTTTACTAATTTTATCATTGCATTCGGGGCCGTTATGGGCAAGGACATAAAGAAGAACAGCAGCCTGGGCAACACATTCATCTTGATTATGGATATCCGGCCAAACCACGAAAAACATTTCTTATCCCAGATCATTCAAGACCATCTGCCAAGGGGCTCATAGTTAAATATCACTAAATCCTTCCACTGATTTGCACCCCCAAGTACTTAATATGTTTCTTGGCCCATTGAAAGGGGAATGCATCCTTCAATCTATTTTCTAAATCTGGTGGAAGGAACCACCTTAGGTATTGCTGTTTTCCCCATATTCATCTTGTATTCTGACACTAAGCTATATTCCTTTAACTCTTTTATCAGGCACAGTAGCGTGCTTAGGGGTTGTGAAACAAAATTAATTACATCTGCAAAAAGCGAAATTTTATATTCTTCAGTTCCAGCCCGAAACCCTTTTATATCAGCCTGGGCCCATATCCTCACTGCTAATGATTAAATCACTAAAACGAACAAGATCGGCGATAGGGGGCACCCCTGCCGCGTTCCTCTGCCCAGTGGAAATTCTTGAGAATACTCTCCGTTCACCCTTACTCTAGCACTTGGTTCTGTATACAAAGCATGTATCTACCTTAAAAAGTTTCCCCAAATCCCATTTTTTCCAGAACTGCAAACATGAATGGCCATTCCATTCGGTCGAATGCTTTTTCAGCGTCTACTGCCATCACTAGGGATGGGGTTTTATCCTTCTGAGTTAACCATATTAAATTTAAAAGTTTGCATATATTATCACTGGCTTGCCACCCTGGAATAAAACCTGTCTGGTCAGGCTCAACCAATCGTGGCAAGAACTGTTGTATTCTATTTACCAGTACCTTTGCCAGAATTTTTACATCCAAATTTATTAGGGATATCGGATTGGAGGATGCACATTGTCCCACATCCTTGCCTGGTTTTGGCAGGACAGTAATTCCTGCTGTTCTAGCAGACCACTTTTTGCCTCTCAAGACTCCATTGAAGATATCCGTTAGTACGGGTGTAAGCTCTATTGCAAACCTTTTGTACAGAGTGTCTGTCATTCCATCAAGACTGGGCACCTTGCCTTCTTTCAGCCCCTTAATTACTTTCAACAATTCTGCTCTTTCTATGTCCCTGTCCAACCATGCCACTTCCTCGTCCGCTAGCCTGGGTAACTTTATTTCATCTAGGTAGTTCTGTAATGGTCTTCCCCCTGCTTTATATTCGGACTGGTATAACTCCTGATAAAATTCGCTAAATACTTGAAGGATGTTCTTCGTGCCCATCTCCCACTGCCCCTTTCTGTTTTTGATTTTCCCTATATGCTGCTGCACTTGTCTTTCCCAAAGCTTCCTGGCTAAATATCTACCTGGCTTGTTCCCAGAGATGAACATGGTGTGCCTCAACTTAGTAAATTCAAATGCCCGTTCCTCAGCTTTAAGTGCCTCTAGCTCCTTACGTAAAGCGGTCAATTGCCTCTGCATCCGTTTCCCTCCCCGTTTCCCATGTTGTATAGTTAACTGGTGTATTTTATCTCACAATTCTATTTATTTCTGCTCTTTTTATTTTTTCTTCCTCAATCCTACCAAGATTAAATGACCCTTGAGGACCGCCTTAAGCCTGTCCCATACTAGTGAGGTGGACAAATCCCCTTGTTTATTGAAATGAGATACACCTTTATTACTACTCGTGTGGCTCTTACCTGGATTTCCTCGGATAATAATGAATCATTCAACTGCCAAAACTTTAATCCTCTCATTTGCCCCTCAATTTCAACTGTAATAACCACCGGTGCATGGTCAGACTATGTGATTGGTCCTGTGGTGATATCTTGGGCCCGTTCCATTATTGATGCTTTCACCCAAAGCATGTCTAGTCTACTATAGGTTTCATGTGCATGTGAATGAAAAGTGTATTCATGTCTATTGCCTTTCAGGTACCGCCATACCTTCTGCACCCCCAACTTCTTTATTGTTGCCTGTAACCCGAGCCCAACCCCCCTACTCCCTCCTCCCCCTGTGGTGTTCAGCTTGGGGTTCTCTACTGTATTGAAGTCCTCACCTGTTATTAGGGGTCCACTCACATGATCTTGTATTCCAGTTCTCATTCGTTCATTCATAAAAGCCCCTTTGCGGTTGGTTTGGAGCATATACTACTCAATGTAATCTCCCAACCATTAATCTTCCCTGACCGCAGTATAAACCTCCCTTCTGGATCTCTTAACAGTTCCCTCTCCTCTAGAACCAGATCTTTAGAAAACAGAAGGCCCACACCTCCTTTTTTAGGATGTGCCCTATTTGGGGCCATATAAATTCAATCATATAAGCCACTTTTCAACCACCGCTCCTATGCCTGTGTGAGATGAGCCTCCTGCACCATCAAAACATCCGCTCGCATGTGTTTCCCCCCTCTCAAGAGAGATTTTCTTTTTTGCCATACATTTTTCAACTGCCTGCAGCTCTCTGGCTCACCATCGGCTCTCCCAAGGGCGGGATAGAGCAGCCGGAACAACTTTACACCCCCGGAAGCATGCTCAGCCCAATTGGGGCTGCCCGGGCAACTACATAGACGAGCGCGATTCAGGCGCAAGCTCTTTTCAACTGCCTGCAGCTCTCCGGCTCACCATCGGCTCTCCCAAGGGCGGGATAGAGCAGCTGGAGCAACTTTACACCCCCGGAAGCGTGCTCAGCCCAATCGGGGCTGCCCGGGCAACTACATAGACGAGCGCGATTCAGGCGCAAGCTCTTTTCAACTGCCTGCAGCTCGCCGGCTCACCATCGGCTCTCCCAAAGGCAGGATAGAGCAGCCAGAGCAACTTTACACCCACGGAAGCGTGCTCAGCCCAATCGGGGCTGCCCGGGCAACTACATAGACAGGCGCGGGCCCACAAGGCGCGGGTGCGCCTGAATCGCGCTCGAGGACCTCGCAAGAGGGCCCTTTGGCGTGGCCCTTAGGCGGGGACCCTCAACTGAGTGAGCACCGGACCAAAATATTATGCTGATGTTCTTGTCCCACCAGGACTGGTCCACATCCCTTCAAGATTTCACCTAAGGGCCAATCTACCTTAATCGTGCCTCAGCCTTCCACCTTGAATTAATAATAGGGACACTCAATAGCCGCTCTAATCACGTAGACAAACTAGATCTGTTCTGCCCCCTTGTCGGTAAAGCGTCGGTCCGAGAAAACAGACTGCATACGATCACTCTATCCACCAGCAGAGTGTAAGAACAACACGGAAAGTGTAGGAACTACACGGAAAATTTTAAAAGCAGACTTCTTCAACACGTCTGGCCAAGCATTGAAACAGAGACTGTAAGTTATTTGATTTATATGTAACCACTAATGTGTAATGCTGTAGACAATTATAGTAACAAACACTATCTGCAACTTTCATAAACCAGTTTATTGTTCTGTACTTGCCTAATAGAAACAAGATTGCTTTTCAAAGTTCCTAATACGATCTACCTGATACAATGTAGCTGTTTCAAATTTACTGAACTGCTGTAGAAAATAGAACTGAATCTAAACCTTAACCCTCATTCTACCACAATTTGAAACTGTAGTATCTAGAATTCCTCTGTTGTCATCAACTGAATAACATTGTTTGCTCTTGACCTACTTATCTTACTACATATATTATTATAACTGAGTCTCAACTTAACTCAAAATGAATCTGAGAAACATTACTTTGCAAGTTCTATATGCTCTATGTATCTCTATTTGCCTACTACTCTCATCCAATATATGTCTTCAAACACCGTACCCATTTCTGGATCATGCTAAATTAGCTCACATACATATCGTACCCTACCACTATAAACATAAATATATTAGCAACTACAACTCACATACACATACCTATAAGAACCCTCACCCCCGGTACCCAAATATACAGCCAAACAGGTTAATCCACATAAAATTAAAGCCACAAAATGAAATTAAAGAACTAATTACACACACTCTAAGCCTAAAAATTATTCTGATCAATGTAAGATCTGTTAGAAACAAAATCCCACTTATTACAGACCTCATCACTGATGAGAAACCAGATTATCTCCAGGAACAAGCAGGAATGAGTCTTCACATATGGGTACGTCGGTACCGACGGAGCCTGCACGGGAATGCTCCCCAGCATCCAATCAGAAAGCTTTTGGGAGCATCCCTCGCGCCTGCGCGCTGACTTCCCGCCCTTTCCACTTCTTCTCCTCAGTTTTCATTTTTCTGCGGAGCCGGCAGGACGTCCTCCTGTCACCGCAGAAACATTTTTCTTTAAATACTTCATTTCTTGTTTTCTTGTGGTCGCGGCTGTTTTTCCCGCCGACACCGGTACCGCCGGTGGTTTTTTCTTTCTTTTTTCTTAGACTCAGAGAGATTTTTCCCTCTGTTTCTGTCTTACCTTTTGGGCCTACTTCTCCTAAGAAGTGCCTTCACTGTGGAAACACAGTTTTCTTTTTAGACTCCAATCTCTGGTGTCTAACCTGTTTGGGTCCTGACCCTTTTTCCCCTGAACTATCAGGCTGCAATGCTGAGAGAAGACCTTCCCTCTTTCGAGTTTCCCTCGATACCGTTTTCCCTCCAGTGAGGGCACCGGGTTTTTCTTCTCTACAGGATCAGGTAGCCCACAAACAGTCTGTTAAGACTTGCCAATCCTTGAGTGGTAGGTCTCATGCCACGCATGATGACGGTTCCGGCCTTGCCCTCAAGACCCCATTGGCATTAAAACCCCGGCGGGAGTCTTCGGGCTCCAAAGCATTTCAGGGGTTTCAGGTTGTTCCTGAGGCTCACCCCTCACAGAACATACCTGAGCCGTGCTCGGGGGTGGTATCCGCTTCGAGCGGTACCGATGCACCGGCACCGGTGTCGAGTGTTCCACTCTTCACCAGGGATCGTCATCTGGCGTCCTCGGTACCTTCGGGACCGATCGATACGTTCCAGATTGACTTTCCTGTTTCTAAGCCATGTTCGGTGGTGGTACCCGCTTCGAGCGGTACCAATACCCCAGCATCGGCACCGGTGTTGAGTGTTCCACTCAACACCAGGGATCGTCTTCTGGCATCCTCGGTTCCTTCGGGACTGATCGATACGTTCCAGATTGACTTTCCTGTATCTAAGCCATGCTCGGGGGTGGTATCCGCTTCGAGCGGTACCGATACCCCGGCACCGGCACCGGTGTTGAGTGTTCCACTCTTCACCAGGGATCGTCATCTGGCGTCCTCGGTACCTTCGGGACCGATCGATACGACCCAGAGTGACTTCCCTGTATCAGCATCGACGGTACCACCACTGACGTCGGTGCACTCTAGACATGCATTGATAGACTCACTCCCTTCGATGCCGAGTCTGGAATCGATATCTAGTCTAGATGACTGGGTACCGACGTGCCTTGGAACCGACCCTTGTCGTTTCCGGATACACAGTACCGAGGATACTCACCAAGACTCTCTGGTTACCTCGGTACCGCTTGAGCAGCCTCCGATGACGGGCTCGATGCCATTACCGGTATCGGTATCGATGTCGATTCCTGCAGTTACATCGGTGCCATCGATCCTTTCCATGCCTAGTTTGGAATCGATACCTGGCATAGACGATGCAGTATTAACTGCCTCAAATCGTGACTGCCTGTATCATTATCCATCTAGTAAGGTTCTTTTTCTGCACCAGACCAGTACATCCTCTGGTGCTCAGGCTGCATCTTCAACCTTAGCATTCCCAGGGATGGTTCCCATTGGAGGTCCTTCTTTTCAGAAGTTTCTCCTTGACATGGCAACCTTTCTTGCTATTCCTATCCGTGGCTGTAATCTTAACCAAGGTTCTCCTGCAGAAAAGGGAAATATAATGCTTCCTTTACATCATTCTTTGCAGGATCTTCTTCTGAGAATATGGGAATCACCTTTAAGGGTTCCCTCACCTTCTACAGCAACTAATGTTCTGTATCAGGTGCCCCCCTCTCCAGGGTTTCAAAAGAATCAACTTCCCCATCATTCCATTGTAGTGGAATCAGCAATGAGGAAGGTAAAAAGCAAGAAGAAGCATTCTTCTTATCTGCCAGGTCGTGCTTCTAGAGCACTTGATGCCTTTGGACGTCAAACCTTCCAAACATCTATGCTGGCATCAAGAATTATTTCTTATATATTTTATATGAGTCTAACACTCCAGGAGGTCACAAAGAAATTATCTCTTTTGACTCCTTTTTTGTCAGAGCCTAAGGCTGCTGACTATTCCTTGCTTCTTAATCATAGCCGGAATATCTCTTGGTTTCTTTCTCGTGCTTCTCTAGACTCTTTTGAGTCTGTTAGCAGATCCTCTGCTATTGCCATTGGAGCACGTCGTAGAGCCTGGCTCCAAGCTTCTGACTTGAACAGATGGGCACAACATACACTGGGTAATTCTCCTTGTACTGGAGAAAATCTCTTCAATAAGGAGGCTTTACGTCAGGTTGCTCATTGCTCCACTGACTTCCCTGGTTCTGGAGACCATTCTAAGCCGCCTTCTTCCCCAGGAGGTAGGAAATGTCCTACCAAGCCTTCTTTCCCTAAGAAAAGAAGGTTTCACTCTTCTCCTGCCCATCATCCAGAGGTGCCCAAGCAAGGGACACCTCGTCCTAGTCTGAAGTTTCCAAACTCTAGCCAGTCTCAACATACCCAGCAACCATAGGTTCTGGAGGTTACAATCTACACTTAACCTCTTCTTAACAGAAGTTTGTTCACTGTTTTTTCTTAAAGCTCTACACTGGGGTTTTCCTTTTTCAGTATGCTAAGCTGTCAGGATATTCTTGTCCATGGGTTACAGAATTCTCCTCTTCTTACTACCAAGAAGGGAGGTTACAACTATCTCATGATAGTTTCTGTCCCAACATGAACATTTTTTCCTTCAGCTGACTCGCCATATGGGTAAGTCACCCTCCCCCTCTCATCCAGGGTTTCCCCTGACTGAGTGGTACCATACTGAAAAGCTTCTCTAGCTTTCATTCCAGTGTAGACTTTTTGTTTCCTTGAATACATTCTCAAGATAAATCATCAGACAGGGACAGGAATATCTCCTCTCCCTTTGTCTGTTTTTCTGCTGTCTTTTTCAGCTGCTGTGCATGCAGGAGTTCCAGTGATTGAACTACTGGTACTTTTCCACAAGTTCCAGTCTATCTTCCACAATTTTTGTCTAGCCTCAGTAGTGATTCCAAGCTAGTCCTCATCTATTTTGGATAATCCTACTCACCTTAGGCTTCTCACATTATCTTCTTTCTAACCATCTCCTTTTTCTAGGATGTGGCAACACACCTGACTTCAGTCAGTTTTATCTCATAATTCTCCTGCACAATGCTCTCTGCAATCTTCAGAGAAGCTTTCTACTATGGGCCCTTGCTACAGAGCATTGATCTTTGTCTCTGAGGGCTATTCTATATAGTAGAAAAAAGCTTATAAATCATTCTCATGACTGTGAGGGTTCTCCACACCCTCTTGTCTCCTGTTATAATTCAGAATATAAGCTTTTTCTGCGTGAATATCCAAGGCTATTAGTAACGCATGATACCCCTATGTCCCTCCAGTGGGTCCTCCTGGTATCTCCTCTATGCGTTTCTACCCATCTACCATGTCAGAGTTCTAAAGGACTCTCGACTTGCTCTTTACAGACTGATATTATCCTCTGTTTTTCACGCAGCCATCCTGGTTATTCTACTGGATTGCATTCCTGCATCCTCTTAACCCACGGAAATAGATTCTCTATATATCTGTCAAGTGGGTTTCACCCTCTTGTTGTTGGATGAATCTTTCCCCTTCACATTCCCCATGTGAATGTTCTTATGGGGCTGGGTGTATCTTCAGACTTATTGTCATGTAAGTAAATATCTCTATATATGCCTCTACATACATATGTCTGTAAGCTGTGTGTGCATATATATATGTATCTGTTGGGAGATTTTTTTATAGATCGATGTGTATTACATACTATCTCCTCACTGTCTATGCTATAGCAATTTGCACCTTTCTCAGAGGTTACAGACAGTGGGCTCCCTTTTTCATACTGTTCCTTAGTATGTAGGGACTGTTATGCTCACAACCACTACTGTGGTGATAACAGCTTCCGCTTTGCTCTAGGTCTCCCTATCCTTGAAGATTCAAGCTTCAATATCTTTCCTGTCTCTCATCAGCTAGGAAAGATAGTGTACATCTTCATTGTTTTTGAGTACACATTGTTCTGCTTGGGAATATGGGCTTTTTTCCATAACCCTTCTTCCCTCCAGGACTGGGCTAGTTGCCCAAATCGGTCAGTCGTCTTCTTTTAGTCCTCAATGTTATGACTCTGTACCTAAAAGAGTTTTCAGCCTTTTCTCATAAAGCTTTCCATTGAAGACCTGCCGTTCTAATCCTACCCCAGTTGACACCTGGATCACCTGCTAATTCCAGGTCTGGACCTTCACCCTCACTGCTGTGAGGTCACCTTGAGGATTCCGTTACTGCATATCCAGTAGACTCCATCACGCTTTCTACTTCCTACAATCCAGTAGGTAAGCTCCATATTATAACTGTTCATTAAATGATTTTAATGGTACTTATCATACATGCCATGGACTCCTCTCCTGTAGTCTTTGGGTTTGCTGTTTTCCTTACAGCTCTTCTATTCTCAACTCCTACCCTCCATTCCCTCATGGGATGCCGGAGATCCTGTGTGGGAAATGCACTCCTGATCCAGGAACATGCATTTTATGGGTTCTCCCCCTGGCATCTCTAGCTAGGGAGTCCCCATATGTGAAGACTCATTCCTGCTTGTTCCTGGAGATAGCACAGTTACTTACCTGTAACAGGTGATCACTGGGAACAGCAGGAATAAGTCTTCACAACCCACCCACCTCCCCTAGGAGTTGTATCTATCTATCTATCTCCTTTCCTCTTTCTCTCCTTTGTCTCAGCTATGATACTCAACTGAGGAGAAGAAGTGGAAAGGGCGGGAAGTCAGCGCGCAGGCGCGAGGGATGCTCCCAAAAGCTTTCTGAATGGATGCTGGGGAGCATTCCCGTGCAGGCTCCGTCGGTACCGACGTACCCATATGTGAAGACTTATTCCTGCTGTTCCCAGAGATCACCTGTTACAGGTAAGTAACTGTGCTATCTCTGCCTAACGGAGACATGGCTAACCAATTCTGATACAGTCTTAATAAACCAAATAAAGGCTAAAGGATACTCACTATTCAACTGTAACCGTAACCAAAAAAAAGGGGGTGGTGTTCTCATACTAGCAAAAGAAAGCTGGAACTGATCTCCAGGAACAAGCAGGAATGAGTCTTCACATATGGGTACGTCGGTACCGATGGAGCCTGCACGGGAATGCTCCCCACCGTCCAAAAGGAAAGCTTTTGGCAGCATCCCACAGCGCCTGTGCGCTGCCTTCCCGCCTTTCCTAACCAGCTCTCCTCAGTTCTTCTTTGCCGCGGAGCCAGCAGGTCGAGCCCTGTCACCGCTGAAGAAGTTCTTTATTTTATTTTATTTCTTTGGTCGCGTGTCTGCCTTCCCCGACCCCGGACCGGTACCGCCGGTCTTTTTCTTTCTTTATTTAAAAAAAAAAAATATATATATATATATATATACTTTCCTCACTTAGTGTATTTTTCTTCTTGGGCCTCAGGGCCCACAAGAAAATTTCCCTCATGGAAAAACCAGCCTCCGGGTTCAAAAAATGCACTAAGTGTAGCGGTACTATTTCTGTTACAGATACCCATGAATGGTGTCTTAAATGTTTGGGTCCTGAACACTCCATTCCGGATTGTCCGTCCTGCTCTCTAATGTCTAAATGGGGTTTACAGAACCGAGCAGCTAAGCTCCATGTGCTGTTTCCCGCTGATGCACTGGCGGTAGCATCGACATCTTCCAGGTCTTCTTCTCCTGATGGATCTCAGGTAACCAAACATTAACCTAGCAGGTCCTCGAAGGGTAGATCTCCCTCTAAGTATCGAGATGCCTCCGGGCTTGCCCTCGAGGATCCTGCACCAGCCAAACAACCCCAGCGGGAAGCTCCGGCTTCCAAAGCTCCTCCTATGGGGTTACAGGTTGACATCGATGGCACGGCCTCGACCGATCACCTGTTAGAATGCTCTGGGATACCGGCACAATCTCCCGGTACCGATTTCCAGGCATTCACGGCGTCGATGGATCAAAATGTTCTGTCCATGCAGCGGGCTATCACGGCCTTCATTCAAGCTGCGACGCTGATGGTACCACAACAAACTCCGTTGTCGGTATCGGCTCCGGTACCGGCACCAGCGCCGATACCGGTACCGACTGCATCGACATCGACCAGGATACCGGCTGCAGTGGTTCCTTGTCCAGGGCTACTTCTCGGTACCGATCCGGTACCGAGGACGCCCGATGTCGATACCGCTCGATACGCGTATCGAGCGTTAGAAGAGCACCCTGACAGGCGTTACTTCGATTCCTCTGGTGATTCAGATTCATCAGATGAGTCTCCTGAAGTATCCATAGCCCTTCCTGAAGAGCCTTCTTCTCCAAAAAGAGAAGTAGCTAAAGGACTTTCTATTTCAGTAACCTCTGAATCAGAGCCTAGAGAAAAAAAATTAGATATTTTAGGATACTCTAAGGCTCCTAGAGAGGCATTCACCTTACCAATTCATGAGATTCTTTATGAACACATGATTGATCTATGGGAGACTCCTCTCACTCTCTCTCCTCATTCTCGTAGATTGGACACTATGTATCGTGTCCCTCCTTGTCCTGGGTTCCAGAAAACTCAGCTTCCTCACCATTCCATTGTGGTGAAGTCAGCTATGAAGAGGATAAAGAGTACAAAGACACTCTTCTGCTCCTCCAGTGAGAGAGAATGCAGGACCTTGGATGCTTTTGGTAGGAAAATCTTCCAAGCCAGTATGCTTATTGCCAGAATCAACTCATATAGCCTTTACATGGGTATGTTTCTAAAAGAAGTTGCACAAAAACTGCACAACTTCCTCCCTTTTCTTCCAGAAGATAAAAGGGACGAATTCCTCATTTGGCTTAAGCATACTCAAGACATTTCAAAGTTTTCCAACAGGGCAGCTTTTGACTCCTTTGAAGGTTCCAGCAGAGCCTCAGGCATTGCCATAGCTGCTCGCAGAATTGCTTGGCTCCAGGCTTCTGATTTAGAACCCTGGGTTCAAGATGGCTTAGGAAATCTGCCCTGTACAGGTGAAAATCTATTTGGCAAAGAGTGGCAAATAAAAGCCACTCAAATGGATGCAGAAAACTCTGCTCTGGATAGACTTTCAAAGTCAACCTCCATTCCTGCCAAGAAAAAGACTTTTAAAAAGTCTTTTTTCAAAAGGGCAGATTTCCTTCTACTTCTGGCCAACAATCTTCTACAGGTCGCTTTGCCACTAAGCGTCAGCAACCTAAGCAGGCCAGGCCTAAGTCTACAGGGGCTGCTGCAACTCAGCAGTCCCAACCTCCTCAGGGTTTTTGACTTGATGCTAGAGAACTTAGCCTTTCTGGCTCTACAACAGCCAGAACCTCTCACCATTCCAGGAAGGTTAGCTCATTTTGCTCCCAGATGGGAGCAAATCACATCAGAGCAGTGGACCCTCTCCATCATAAGAGAGGGCTACAAACTTCATTTCTCAGACCTTCCTCCCCACACCATGGTGAGACACTTCAATTCTCCCACATCTCTTCTCGACCTTCTAGGTCAGGAGGTGACTACCCTAATTGCCCAAGGGGCGATAGAAGAAGTTCCTCTTCTTCAACAAGGGTCAGGGTTCTACTCCCCCTATTTTCTCATTCCGAAGAAGACAGGAGGATACAGACCCATCTTAGATCTCAGAGAATTGAACAAATTTCTATGCAAGGAGAAGTTCAAGATTCTTTCTCTGGGCACTCTCCTTCCATGCCTTCAAAGTCAGGATTGGCTTTGTTCTCTAGATCTCAAGGATGCGTACACACATGTCCTCATCCATCCATCTCACAGAAGATTCCTACGTTTTCTTTTCCAAGAAAAACATTACCAATACAGAGTGCTTCCTTTTGGTCTGGCCTCTGCTCCGAGAGTGTTCACCACATGCATGGCAATAGTTGCTACATTTCTACGCACTATGGGAATATTTGTCTTCCCATACCTGGATGACTGGCTCATCCGAGCTCCATCTCAGTCAGAGGCCCAGATTTCCCTGGACCACACAAGGCGCATTCTGCAGTATCTGGGACTTGTGGTAAACCTGGATACCACCACTGCAAGGGCCTACCTTCCTCAGGCCCGTTGCCAACGTCTAGTGCAGTTAGCCTCCCAGATTCAGTCAAAGAACCACTTAACTGCCCGGGAGATGCTACAACTGCTAGGCCACTTGGCTTCCACAGTGCATGTGGTACCCTATGCTCACCTACACATGAGAGCAGCTCAATGGACTTTGTCCACCCAGTGGACTCAAGCTTCAGGAGCTCTCTCAGACCAAATAGCAACCTCGAAACGTCTCTTTTGGTCTCTCCAATGGTGGATGTCCACTCAAAATCTGTTGCTGGGGTCCCCCTTCCAACAGTTGTTGCCCCAAGCAACCCTCACAACAGATGCCTCCCAAACAGGTTGGGGAGCTCAACTCCACTCAAGGCACTTGGTCCCCCCAGGAGACCTCTCTTCATATCAACCACTTGGAACTTCGAGCAGTTTTTCTAGCTCTCAAGGTCTTTCATACCCTCCTCAGCTACAAGACAGTCCTCATTCATACGGACAATCAAGTAGCCATGTTTTACATAAACAAGCAAGGAGGAACTGGCTCTCTGTTGCTTTTCGCCGAAGCTTTAAGATTATGGGCCTTCGCCAGAGAGCATCAAATCCATCTCCTGGCAGTATACCTCCCAGGAATCCAAAACTCTTGGGCAGACAGACTCAGTCGAGTTCTGCTTCCACATGAATGGTCCCTGCATATGGATCAGGTACTCAGAATCTTCCAAGAATGGGGAACCCCGGACATAGACCTCTTTGCAAGTCCGTGGAATGCCAAACTTCCCCGGTTCTGTTCCAGAATTCTGTGTCAGGGAGTTCAGGCCAAGGATGCCTTCCTCCTTCATTGGGGTCAAGGCTTCCTGTATGCCTTTCCACCCATTCCCTTGATTCCCAAGACTCTGTTCAAAATCCAGAGGGATCAAGGATCTATGATCCTCATAGCTCCACGCTGGCCACGCCAAGTGTGATACCCTCTACTTCTGCATCTCTCCCAAGCCCCCTCCCTGGACTTGGGAGCTACTCCAGACCTTCTGTCCCAGGAGGAAGGGACTTTGTGGCACCCAAACCCCAAGTCCCTTCACCTCAGAGCTTGGTTACTGAAGGCCTAGACCTTCAAGGCTTGAATCTTTCTCAGCAAGTGAAGGATATCCTCCATGCTTCCAGAAAACCTTCCACCAGGCGTTCCTGTGCTTTTAAGTGGAAAAGATTTTCCATTTGGTGTGCTGAAAAGGGTCTTGACCCTCTAGCACTAACTTTAAATTCTCTTTTAGACTATCTCCTGCATCTTTCCAATGCAGGACTTAAGACAAATTCAGTAAGAGCCATTTGAGTGCTATTGCAGCATCCCTTAAGCCCATCAATCGACAACCTATCTCCTCTCATCCTCTCATTGCAAGATTCATGAGAGGCCTAACTTTAACTAAACCTCCCATTAGGCCTCCTCCGGTGGCATGGGACTTAAATTTGGTTCTTGGTCAGCTTATGAAGCCACCTTTTGAACCCTTAGCCACTACCTCCTTGAAATTTCTTTCCTGGAAGGTTATTTTCCTCATTGCAGTCACTTCTGCTCGCCGCATCAGTGAACTGCAGGCCTTAGTGGCTAATCCACCTTATACAAGGTTCCATCATGATAAGGTAGTCCTTAGGACAAATCCACACTTTATGCCTAAAGTGGTCTCACCTTTTCATCTTAATCAAGAGGTATATTTACCTGTCTTTTTTCCAGCTCCTCATGCATCCAGTGGAGAGAAGAATCTTCATACTCTGGATTGTAAAAGAGCTCTTGCTTTTTACTTACAAAGGACACAGCAACATAGAAAGTCTTCCCAGCTTTTTGTTGCTTTTGATCCTTCTCATTTGGAACTTCCAGTCTCTAAGAGAACACTGTCCAATTTGATTGCTCAGTGTATTTCTTTCGCCTACCAGTGTAAGAACCTTTCTCTGGAGAGCCATGTCACAGCTCATAATGTGAGGGCCATGGCCACCTCTATGGCTCATCTAAATTCTGTGTCCATCGACCAGATCTGTCGAGCAGCCACCTGGGCCTCGGTTCATACCTTCACAGCCCATTACTGCTTGGACAAGGACTCCCGCCGGGATGCCTTGTTTGGTCAGGCTGTCCTCAAACACCTGTTCCATTCTTAAACAACTCCTACCCTCCTTCCCTGGATGGATGCCTGAGATCCATAGGAGGACGTAGAACCCTTCCCAGGGTCTCATATCCTTGGGGATCTCCCAGGCATCTTAGCTAGGGAGTCCCCATATGTGAAGACTCATTCCTGCTTGTTCCTGGAGATAGCACAGTTACTTACCTGTAACAGGTGATCTCTGGGAACAGCAGGAATACGTCTTCACAACCCTCACACCTCCCCTAGGAGTTGTACCTCTTTTCTATCTTTCCTTTCCTCTCTGTCTCTATTGTCTCAGCTTTAAACTCGAACTGAGGAGAGCTGGTTAGGAAAGGCGGGAAGGCAGCGCGCAGGCGCTGTGGGATGCTCCCAAAAGCTTTCCTTTTTGGGAAGCTGGGAAGCGTTCCCGCGCAGGCTCCATCGATACCGACGTACCCATATGTGAAGACTTATTCCTGCTGTTCCCAGAGATCACCTGTTACAGGTAAGTAACTGTGCTTTCCTCTACCATCTGTGAGTCTGTTGAAAATATTGATATACTAAAAATAGAGAACAGGAACTTAGCCATCTGCCTCTTCTACAGACCCCCTTCAATAGATGTCCAAAACATAACAACTATTCTTGAAGCAACATGTAAGGCCTCAATAAACAAGCCACACATCATTCTGGGAGATTTCAATTTGGCAACGTTCAATACTAATCTGCACTAAATTTTCCTAGAATCAATGGAAGACATGGGCTTTAAGCAAATAATCAAACACCCCACACACATCAAAGGAAACACCCTTGACTTAGTCTTCCTCCCTGTACATATGATTGAAATACCTCAATTTACTCCTCCTACCATAACACAAATTCCTTGGTCAGACCATTTCATGATTCAATTTTCCATCCATATTCCCCTCACTTCCCCTACTCAGCAAACTACAACACATCAAGGGCCAAGAGTTTTTTCCATTTGTACTAGAAGATTTCCTTGGAAAAATTGTACCACAGCTAGTTACAGACACTAATAACATTGACAAAGCCATTGCTAATTGGAACACTGTAATAAAAACAGCTTCCAAACCAACAGCCATCAAACATAACAAGCTCTATAAAAGAACATCAGAAAAATGGTACACGCATGAACTAGCATCACTAAAAAAAACAACTACGAAAAATAGAAAATAAATGGCAAACAAAAAAAACACCTGAACTTCGGGATATATACTTTTCTACTCTTAACACCTACAGATTAGCAGCTAATAATGGTAAAAAACAACATCACACAACGATCTTATTTAAAGCTATTAACCGTCCAAGGGAACTATTCAAAATTGTAAAATCCTTAACTAAAGCCCCTACTACTAACCAACAACGTGTACCTATCAACCTACGAGATCTAGCAAACTTAAACTATACCCAATTCCAATACCCGATTCCATAAATTCAACAATCAATAATACATGGAACGCCTTTCATCTTATTGATAAAAAATCAATTGCTCAATATAATATCTAAAATTAACACAACAACATCCATCCTTGATCCCTGTCCAGTTACATGGATTAAGGCAACAAAACAAGAACTTGCCCCTTTTATTTTAGATATAGTAAACAAATCTCTTCAACAAGGTGTGTTACCAAAGGAACTCAAATTCTCTGCAATCCGCCCGATCCTAAAGAATAAGGCTCTAAATGAAAATGACCCATCATCTTATCGCCCGATCGCCAGTATTCCTTTCCTGACCAAAATCATTGAAAAAGTCATCCAACTTCAACTCCAAGATTATATAGATACATCCGCTCCCCTTGATGATCACCAATACGGGTTCCGTCCATTCCATGGCGTTGAAACCCTACTTCTTGCCCTCCGAGATACTCTCATTAAGGGCTTAGTTAGCACAAAACAAGCTTTCATC
Source organism: Ichthyophis bannanicus (assembly GCA_033557465.1). Lineage (NCBI taxonomy): Eukaryota > Metazoa > Chordata > Amphibia > Gymnophiona > Ichthyophiidae > Ichthyophis > Ichthyophis bannanicus. The sequence goes on from CM066033.1 coordinate 302,025,067, forward strand.
CTGGTATTCCTAGATATATCTGCTGCCTTCGACAGTGTAAACCATAACATACTCATTTGAAGACTCAGTCAGATAGGATTAAGGATAACTACCCTAGAATGGTTTAAATCATACATATCCGACCGATCTCAATTTGTACAAATTAACCAAAATTCATCACCCCCTTTCCCTCAAGAACAAGGAATAGAAACATAGAAACATGATGACAGAAAAAGACCACAAGGCCCATCTAGTCTGTCCTTCCATAACAACTACAACAGTCCACTTTTTACCTTTAGAGATCCTCTGTGTTGGTCCCATGCTTTTTTGAATTCAGTTACTGTCCTCATCTCTACCACCTCCACTGGGAGACTATTCCACGGATCCACTACTCTTTCCGTAAAGAAATATTTCCGCATATCACTCCTGAATACCTCAGGGCTCTGCATTATCTGCCCTCCTATTTAATCTTTACCTACAGCCAATATGTACTATATTCCAAAAATATAAGATAAACTACCATATATATGCGGATGATATTATTTTGTTCTCCTCAATCAATATACTTGATCCTAAATATGACAAATTAGCAACCTGTCTCATGGAAGCTGAAAATTGGCTCAGATCAAACAATCTGAACATTAATTTCAAAAAAACTGAAATATTAATCACATCAAGAAACACGAATTATGCACCACCAACTGACATCAAATTTCTGAATTTTACCCTTCCAATTAAAGAAGAGATTAAATATCTAGGAGTTACCCTTGACAAGACACTTAGCTTTACCACACCCACATCAAGAAAATAACCAAAACAATTTATTACAAGCTTCGTTCAATTCAACAAATGAGGCCTCTACTAGATAATGATGATTTTAGAACTATAACACAGGCTTTAATAACCCCCCACTTTGACTGGAGTAACAAGAAAGAACCTAAAAACTCTCCAAATGGCCCAAAATGTTACTGCAAGAATAATATCTAAAGCCAAGCTAACTGACCACATTACCCCGATTCTCTTCTCACTACATTGGTTACCTATCTCCAGCAGGATTCATTATAAAATCCTATTGACCACCTTCAAATTAATTAATGAGATAGCCCCTTCGTTTCTATCCAAACTGATTCATAACCCCCTGAAAATAGAATAAGACGAAGAAGGAACCTAAATACCATCTTAGTACCTGATTGTATAAGAAAGACAAAACATACAACAAGTGTCAGTGCTTTCTCATTTGTAGCACCAACCCTATGGAATAACCTCCCTGATCAACTAAGAGAGACAAAAGATCTACAAAAATTCCGAAAAGATCTAAAAACATATCTTTTCACGCAACACTACATCAATACAGATTGTGACCTTGATAAGTCCTCACATCCTCCATAACTCAGCATGTTTACAACCTCTCAAATAGACTCTCCTCAACTTCGGTAAGAGAACTTATGACGAATCATTAAATATATAATATGTAAAAACTATGTAATTACTTGTAAATAGTTCTAAATACTGTTATACCACCTGTATATAGTTGATTACAGTTCTATGTATCTGTTATATAATACTTCATTGTTCCATGTATTTTGATATTGTTTGATGTAAATCGCCACTGATCTTAGGAATTGGCGGTATATAAAAGTTTTGCAAATAAATAAATAAATTTAACCATTTAACGTTACGTGTCATGACACGGAATTGCATACCCCTCCTCCTTTAGCACCCATGACTTATACTTGAAGGATCTATCTTCCTCCCTATACGGACAGCACTCACCCCTTCTCTCCCTCGACCCATCCTCCCTCCCTCGTCCCTGCCCTTTTTCTCATGTTCCCTCCGGAACTGCAAACATGCATGCTCTCACCCCTCCATATTTCTTAGTCTTATATGCCCCTACCCCACATCGCCAACTTTATCCTTCTTTTACCTCTTCCACTTCCTTTACCCGAACCCTCCCATCCCCCAAGCCCACTCCCCTCTCAACTCTTATCCTCCTCCCTTTATACACAGTAGTCCTCCCTCCCCCTGCCCCCCACCCCTCTCTCCATGGATTACAGCTAATAAAATACAAAAGGGGGGGATAAAAGGATGGGGGCCATACACCCCCCCTACTGCAGTATACTGTCCAGCCTTATTCTCCCTCGAAGCAGTTCATCCACTTTTTAATGATCCTCAGTCTCTGATCTAGTTAGTCTTTTCTTCCGTTGCTTTTTTTTATCCATTTTCTTCCACTTCTGTTGGGGGAGGGGGAGGGGGGTCCCCCGCCTCGACACTTCCCCTCCATGGCTGTGCCAGGTACCTCCTGTAGCCCTGCTTCTTTCATTGCTGCACTCAACTCCTGTACGGTCACTGCTCTTTTAATGACTCCATTAATTTTGAATGACAAGCCTATTGAGTACAGCCATTTATATTTGTGTCCAGCTTCACAAAGACACTTTGTACATCTACTCCATTCTTTGCACCTTTGCAAAGTAGCTTGTACCAGGTCAGTGAACACTGCCACCTGATTATCATCCCACACAAATCGCCCTGCTGCCCTCATTCATCGGACTTTTTCCTCCTTCTGAGTATAATTGTGCAGACAAATTACAATGTCCTGAGGACGATCAGCCCGCAAAGGTCCCAGAGCTCTGTGAGCTCTATCTATTTTTATCGTGTTAATCGGGTGCTCTTCTCCACTGCCAGAATTCTGCAGAAGGACTGCACACACTTCCTGAGACACCTGTGCACAGTCTCTGTATTTTTCACTCTCAGGTACTCCCTTAATCCTTAAGTTATTCCACCTAGAGTGGTTCTCCAGGTCCTCCAACTTAAATTATAGATGTTTGTTTGCCAGTTCTATCGAGGAGACAGAAGGACTAGAAAGGGGGGCTGTTACTTCTGGAGAGAAATCTGAAATTGTGAGTATATACTTCTGGGAATTTTTCTGAAAGGATTTTTTTTTTTCTTTTAAAGCTAATTAATCTGTGAACCCACTATTTTTTGTTAAATCAGTCAGGGCCTAGTAGCAACAGTTTAAGATTCAACTTAAAACACAGAAGAGAACTTTCTGGTTACCTTTCATACCCAGTAGAGAGCTGTAGTTTAAATTTCATAGTCACTCAGGGCCTAGCATCAGCAAAGTACTTTTAGTTTCAAATTAAAACACAGAAGAGAGCTTTCTGGTTAAATTTAGAATCCAGCAGAGAGCTTGTAGTTTAAATTTCATAATAGGTTAGAGCCTAGCAGCTGCAAAGAGCTATAATTTAAATCAAATCAGAATATAGCTTACCTCAGCAGCACAGGACAGGGTACTGTGTTGCAGCCCTCTTTTAATAAGTGTTATATCCCTCCCTCCCTCCCCACACCCACCCTCCCCTGGGATAATCACAGCTTTATAGGTACTTGCACAACTTAAAAGACAGGAGGTGCTCTCAGGTGAAGCTCATTACCCAAATCAGTCATACACTAAGGACCTGAGATTAATTAAGCTTCAGGTGAACAAGGTATATTAAACTTCTTAGGTACAGTTTTAGTGGTATAAATATCCATAGCACCCTTTAGTACATAAAGAACTTAAAGATCTAAACACAAACTTAAAACTAAGATGCAGACAGCAGTCCAGCAGCAGGATGTGGGCTTTCCAGTCTTTTGCATTGAGTGTCACATGTATGATTTTCTCCCAGCTGGTGAGAGGTCTTACGTGTGCACTAGGTGCAAGGAGCTCTCTGCTCTCAGGGAACGAGTCCGTTCTCTAGAGGCTAGAGTAGCAGACTTGGAAAACATAAGACAGACAGAGAGGTACATAGACGAGACCTACAGGGATATAGTCCTGAAGTCCCACCTCCAGTCTGGCAGCGTCCCTGTTGCCATGGAGGAGAGAGGTCACGTGACAGGAGAGCATCACCCTGGTGTGGCAGGAAGTGATCCTGTAACTAGGACCTGTCCTCCAGGTGATGTAAACCCCTCTCGCACCGAGGAGGTTTCTCCAGGGCCAAGTGCCCATGAGGGAAGGGTTAGGACAGCAGTTATAGTTGGTGATTCGATCATTAGGCATGTAGATAGCTGGGTGGCTGGTGGACGTGAGGATCGCCTGGTAACATGCCTGCCTGGTGCGAAGGTAGCGGACCTCACACGCCACCTAGATAAGGTCTTAGATAGTGCTGGGGAGGAGTCTGCTGTCTTGGTACATGTCGGTACCAATGACATAGGAAAATGTGGTAGGGAGGTTCTGGAAGCTAAATTTAGGCTTTTAGGTAGGAAGTTGAAATCCAGAACTTCCAGGGTAGCGTTCTCCGAAACGCTTCCCGTTCCACGCGCAGGACCCAAAAGGCAGGCAGAGCTCCGGAGTCTCAATGCGTGGATGAGACAATGGTGCAGAGATGAGGGGTTAGGATTTGTTAGGAACTGGGGAACATTCTGGGGAAAGGAGGGGCTCTTCCGAAGGGATGGGCTTCACCTTAACCGGGATGGAACCAGGCTGCTGGCATTAACCTTTAAAAAGAGATAGAGCAGCTTTTAAACTAGATAATAGGGGAAAGCCGACAGTCGCCCAAGAGCGCATGGTTCGGAAGAATGTATCCTTGAAGGATACTACAAAAAGCAGAGAGGTTCCAAAAAAGAGTAAAGTAGCCCAAATGCCCTCGAGTATGGAGCAGACAGAGCTTAAAGATCCCAAATTACCCATGTCTACCAATAGCCAAATTAATATGAATAAAATACAGTCTCTAAAATGCTTGTATGCAAATGCTAGAAGTCTACAAAACAAGATGGGAGAGTTAGAATATATAGCACTAAACGAGAGGTTAGATATGATTGGAATATCAGAGACATGGTGGAAGGAGGACAACCAGTGGGACACTGTGATACCTGGGTACAAACTATATCGTAATGATAGAGCTGATCATATTGGTGGAGGGGTTGCGCTCTATGTTAGAGAGGGCATTGAGTCAGAAAGGATTAAAGTTTTGCAAGAAACAAAATTTGCTGTAGAATCTCTATGAATTGAAATTCCATGTAAAAAGGGGAAGGCGATGGCAGTGGGGGTGTACTATCGTCCGCCTGGCCAGAATGAACAAATGGATGATGAAATGCTCTAAGAAATCAAGGAAGCTAGCAAACGTTACAGTGCAGTAATAATGTGTGATTTCAATTACCCCGTCATCGACTGGGTCAGTGTCACAACAGGACATGCTAGGGAGATAAAGTTCCTAGATGAAATAAATGACTGCTTCTTGGAGCAGCTGGTTCATGAACCGACCAGAGGGGAAGCAATATTAGACCTAGTCCTTAGTGGAACACCAGATGTAGTGCAAGAGATAAGGGTGTTGGGGCCACTTGGCAATAGTGATCATAGCATGATCACCTTTGATTTAATTAGTGGAGGAGGGATAGTAAGGAAATCCACAGTACTACCCTTTAACTTTCGAAAGGGAGACTATGATAAAATGAGGAAAACAGTTAAGAAAAAACTAAAAGGAGCAGTTGTAAAGGTTAAAGACGTACATCAAGCTTGGGTGTTATTGAAAAATACTATCTTGGAAGCCCAGACCAGCTGTATTCCATGCTTTAAGAAAAGTGGAAGGAAGTCCAAAAAACTGCCAGCATGGTTTAAAGGTGAGGTCAGAGAGGCTGTTGCCAAAAAAACATCTTTTAGGAAATGGAAAAAAGAGCCAAACGATGAAACCTGGAAACAGCACAAGCACTGGCAAGTCAAATGCAAGGCATTGATAAGGCAGGCAAAGAGAGAATTTGAGAAGAAGCTTGCTGCGGAAGCAAAAACGCGAAATAAAGACCTTTTCAAGTACATTCGTAGCAAAAAACCTGTGAGAGAGTCAGTTGGTCCATTAGATGATAAAGGGGTTAAAGGAGCACTAAGAGGCGACAAGGCGATAGCGGAGAGACTGAATGAATTCTTTGCTTCGGTCTTTACTGAGGAAGATGTAGGGATGTTACCCATGACTGAAGTGGTATTTAAAGGTGTGGAAGAATTGAAGGAAATATCGATACATCGGAAAGATGTCTTACAACTATTAGATAAACTGAAGAGTAGCAAATCACCTGGGCCAGATGGTATACATCCAAGGGTGTTGAAAGAACTGAAATTTGAGATTGCAGACCTGCTATCAGTAATCTGTGAACTATCATTAAAATCATCTCTAATACCTGAGGATTGGAGGATCGCCAATGTAACACCAATTTTTAAAAAGGGTTCGAGGGGTGATCTGGGAAACTACAGACCGGTGAGCCTGACATCAGTACCGGGAAAAATGGTAGAAACCATCATAAAGAATAAAATTACTCAGCATGTAGATAGTCACGACCTAATGGGAGACAGCCAACATGGCTTTAGACAAGGAAGATCTTGTCTTACTAATCTGTTATGTTTTTTTGAAGGAGTGAATAAACAGGTGGACAAAGGTGAGTCGGTTGATATTGTGTATCTGGACTTTCAGAAAGCCTTTGACAAGGTCCCTCATGAGAGACTTTTGGCAAAACTAAAGAGTCATGGGATAGGAGGCAGTGTACTATTGTGGATCAGGAACTGGTTAAAAGATAGAAAGCAGAGGGTAGGGCTAAATGGCCAATTTTCCCAATGGAGAAAGGTGAATAGTGGTGTACCCCAGGGATCTGTGCTGGGTCCGCTGCTTTTTGACATAGTCATAAATGACCTGGAAAGTGGAATAACGAGTGAGGTTATCAAATTTGCAGATGACACAAAACTATTTAAAGTTGTTAAAACCCATGAGGATTGTGGAAAATTGCAAGAGGATCTTGATAAATTGGAAGACTGGGCATCAAAATGGCAGATGAAATTTAATGTGGAGAAGTGCAAGGTTATGCACCTAGGGAAGAACAACCCAAACTATGGTTACACGATGCAAGGTTCCACATTAGGAACCACCACCCAGGAAAAAGATTTAGGCATCATTGTGGATACCATGTTAAAACCCTCGGCCCAGTGTGCAGCGGCGGCCAAGAGAGCAAATAGAATGCTAGGTATGATAAGGAAAGGAATGGAAAATAAAACAAAAGATATTATAATGCCTCTATATCGTTCCATGGTGAGACCGCACCTTGAATATTGTGTGCAATTCTGGTCGCCGTATCTTAAAAAGGATATAGCGATTTTAGAAAAGGTTCAGAGAAGAGCCACCAAAATGGTAAAGGGGATGGAAGGCTACTCCTATGAAGAAAGGCTAAAAAGGTTGGGGCTCTTTAACCTGGAAAAGAGACGGCTGAGGGGAGATATGATAGAAGTCTATAAATTAATGAACGGAGTGGAACGGGTAAACGTAGATCGATTGTTTACCTTATCAGAATATAGAAAGACTAGGGGAAATGCAATGAAGTTACAGGGTAAACTATTTAAGACTAATAAAAGAAAATATTTTTTCACTCAACGTGTTATCAAACTCTGGAATTTGTTACCGGAGGATGTAGTAAAGGCTGTTAGTGTAGCTGGGTTTAAAAAAGGTTTGGACAAGTTCCTGGAAGAAAGGTCCATAAACCATTATTAAGAAGGGACCCAGGATATCAATGCTTGAACCAATACAAGCATTGTGGAACCTGTGTCCCTTGGGGAAACTGCTAGGTACGTATGACCTAGATTGGCCACTGTTGGAAACAGAATACTGGGCTTGATGGACCTTGGTCTGACCCAGTATGGCATATCTTATGTTCTTATGTTCTTAAGTCTCCAAAGAATCAATTTGGCCTTGCATTTCCTCCACATGCATTTCAGTGTCCTCTATGTGTCGGCCTACCTCCTGACTATCGCTTCTCAGCTCTTCTAACACTTCTTTCACTTCAGTTCTCACCTTAGCTAATATCCACTTTGAGTTTGTTGAACCAAGAACGAAGCTCCGATCTGGTAATTTGTACTACTGCACCTTTTCCTGCAAGCACACTGCTCGCAGCTGCCCCCGTCCTCTGTCTGTGCTCTCTCGTCATCAGGTGCCATTTTTTCAACCTCCTCCTCTGCTCTCTGACCAGCACAAGCAAACTCTCTCAAGTCCGCTGTTTTATGTCTCGTGGAAGCCATTGTGCTCACTGTGGGTAGTCTGTACAAAAAAACATTCTTTTGGTGAGATAGATAGGGGGTTCTTCACTCACCCTTCCGCATGGTTGGGATGATGTCTCCTCTCCTTTGGGGGAAAATATTGAAAAGGTTGCAGCAAATCAGCTTGATTTTTTTGAAAACGGGGAAAAGTTTTGATATTAATCAGATGGCTTTTTGCTAGTTTCACAGTACTAAAACCATGCTTACTGCAGTATTTGATAAACATTATTGTCTGGATAAGGGTCAACATGTGGCAATGTTAAGTGTTGGTGCTGCTTTTGATATTGCAAACCATGAGGCATTGAAACGTTTAGTTGGGGGTTAGCATGGGGATGTATGTGTATTAAAGTGATTGAGGTACGTTTTGGAGGGGAGCCTTCTCTTTCCTCCTAAACCCACCTCCCCCCTTCCTCCCTTCTCTATTTCTGTGGATAGCACTACACTCCTCCCTGTTTCCTCAGCTTGCCACCTTGGGGTCATCTTTGACTCTACTCTCTTTCTTTGCACACATCCAACAGATAGCTAAAACCTGTCGCTCCTTTCTCTATAACATTGGCAAAATTTGGCCCTTCCTTTCTGCACACACTACAAAGACCTTCATCCACTCACTAGTCACCTCCTGTCTTGACTATTGTAAGCTGCTCCTCACTTGTCTTCCTCGGAATCATTTTTCTCCCCTTCAATCTGTTCAAAACTCAGCTGCATGGCTTATCTTCTGCCAATATCACTATGCTCATGTAACCCCTCTTCTCAAGTCACTTCACTGGCTCCCTATCCATTTCCACATCCAGTTCAAACTTCTACTACTTACCTACAAATGCATTCATTCTGTGACTCCTCACTTATCTCACTTTACACGCCTCCTTGGGAACTCCCCTTCTCTGTCAGATCCCTTTTATATGTGCCCTTTTCTGCCACTGCCAACTCCAGATTTTGTCCATTCCACCTTGCTGCTCCATATGCCTGGAACAAACTACCTGAGTTGGTGTGTCGGGCTGCTCCTCTGACCCTATTCAAGTCCAGGCTTGAGACCCGCCTCTTAGAGGCTGCTTTTGGATCCTGATGCTCCTCATTCTCTTGCCCACTACTTATGTGTAGCTTGCCATATTATAGTCCCCAGTTTTGCATTGTTTTTTTTTATCTTGATTAGATTGTAAGCTCTGATGAGCAGAGACCGTGTCTTACATCTATATGTACAGAGCTGCGTCTTATAGTGTTATACAAATGATTAGCTGTAGTAGTAGAGCCTGCAGCATGTCCAGATGAGGGGGAATGTTAGATCTTGTGTATGGTCATTCGAATGTGGAGTGCCGCTGGGTTCTATTTTATCTTGCTATCTATTTAATTTGTACTTAGTTCCTTTATGTATTTTTATGTGGGCTGCTGGGTTTGGTTCTATGCTTATGCTGATGTCCAGGTTTTGCTTCCTGTGCCTTACAGGAAGGAAGACTTTGGAGATAATATAAGTGGTAAATTAGAACCGACAAGCTCTTGTTTTTCTCAGCTTCATTAGAAGTTAAACAGCGAGAAGGCAAAGGTTTTTTTGTTTCAATTATGAACATCCAGCTTATGATCCTGACTCTTCTGTTGGCAGTCTGGAATTTAGGTGTATGGATGAACACTTTCATCTTAATGTGTGATTAGACAACATCGCCCTTACTTTTTACCGATTGATTCTAGCTACTGTTACTCCTACTTTGATTCTTCTATGCCTGGACTACTGCAGTGCTATATTGGTAGATTTGCCACTAAGGGATACACAACATTTACAGTTCAAAATACTGCGGCATGGCTGAGAGGTTGAAGAAATTTGATCATGCCCCCTATGTTAAGGTGCTTGTATTGGCTGCCTGTGCAATACTGATCTTGTTGTTTTTTTGTTTTTTTTAATTTCATTTTATTTAAATGCTTATTCCATATAACATATGGTATAAACACAAATATATTCAGAACATTCTGCATATTTCACATAGTACATTACTGCAGGTTGCATCACAAATTATATCCAAAAGTAATAGAGCGTGGCCTCTAGTGGTGATTTATCTTGGGCAAAAATAATACAGTCACAGATATCCTACAATCATCCTGCTTCCACCCAAACCACTTAACCCACCCACCACAGTTACATATCACTCCCGACTGGAATAGATGCAGCCTAAAAGTAGACTATATTTCTTCAAAATGCATTGTTTTCAAATATATCGCAGCCGTGAGGTTTTTTTCCATTTCAGGAGTATTCCTTATTTTCTTATATAATTCACTCAGGTCCAAGGGCTGTGCATTTTTCCATTTAGCTGCTATAGCCAAACAGGCCACCAATATCAAGTAATTTATCAAACTACCTTGATTTTGTTATTGCCTGCATTTGACTAGTACCTCGAGCAGAAATGAATACTTAATAGGTACTGTGGTATCAGTGATATACGTACTTGTGATCATAGATGACCTGCTAGAACACTTTCAAACTTGGGCAGTTCCACCACTTTGAGGGTGACTCTATCACTTGAGTGTGACATGGGAGGCTCCACTAGCTGAGATCTGCCTGCCAGCACCCTAAACGCAGTACTGCAAAAGCCAGTAAAACAGTTTCATGGGAGTAGAGCTGAGCCCCGGCATGGATCGTCTGCCTGGGCTCTCAGGGGGTGAGTACAAAGGCATGATCTCATCATTGCCCTTGTTGGAGGCTCCTGATTTTGTCTGTGTGGGACGCAATTCAGGGTAGACTAATGAAAACTGTTGGCGCAGTGTGGGGTTTTCTCACCATTTTCTGCACATGCTAGTAGCATTTTCTCCTCTTGTGTGCTTAGTGGTTGCGTGGTCTGTACATGTGTTCCGCCCAAGCGACTCTAATGCACATTCCTACTCTAGCACCTGTAACGCGTATTGCTGTAAAAACATGGTTAACACGTGCCGCAATTAAAGTGCAGTCAATGTGTGCTGCAGTAAAAGAGCAGTTAACATGTACCTTCGGACCGCCGCAGCCTTACTGCACGCTGTTGTGATACTTACCTTAACTCTGTCTTCTTCCAGGAAATATTGTTTGACCCATGTCAAGCAAGGTGCCTTATCTCCAGATTCTGGACCCTCCTCTTCTTGCGTGATAGTTTCTGAGTCGTCTCTGGAAGGGCCTGCTCCCTCTCCTTCAGTTGGGGGATGTGATTAGTCCAGCTTTGCCTGGCTCAGGGCAGGAGGTGATGATTGGTGCTATGTTTAAGGATATCCAGCCAGCCGGAGGATCTGACGACTGTGCTGTGAGCTGCTCATCATTCTCTAGGGGGTCTATGGTGGCTTTGCCTCATGGTTTGGGGGGGGGGGGTCATTTCTGAGAGGACAGCTTCTGGACTCCGGATTATCCTCCCCGGAATTCTCTCTTTTTTGCAGCAGGCCTGGTCCTTCTGGCGTGGAACTTCAGACCCTGTGACCTCTGGGTGCCTCTGGTTGCAGTCTTGTGCGGGGCAGATTAAGAGAGGAAGCCCTGTTCGATTACCTTTGACTATGTGTGCCCGGCATGGGACGCCTCCTAGAGATGGAGAACAGCTGGGAAATGTCTGAGATTTTGACTATGACTTGGATTCAGATGGCTCGGTACTTACTGACTGATGTGGATGTAGAAATACTTTCACCTTCAGAAGAATGTGAAGAGGCTGGAGTGATCCACCTATTCCGGAAGGAGGAGCTGGTGGTGGTGTTCTTCCAGGGTCTCATCCACCTTGAACTTGACGGATACACCCACTCCTTCAAGAGGTGTGAAAATCCACTACTGTCTTACTGTTTCTGGATGTGATCAAGGATATGATCCGTTCGGAGTGGAACTCTTCTGACTCCCTGCCTAAAGAGTTAAGGGCGTGTAAGAAGATCTAAGCTCTCCTGGAAGAGGAGTGCATTGAGTAGTTTGGCATTCCCAAGGTGGATGCGCAGGTCACAGCAGTTAGCAGACAGACCACCATTCCTGTGAAAGGAGGATCGACTTTAAAGGATTTTCTGGACCGTAAGGTGGTCTCATGGTTGCGGAGAGAGTTCGCCAGGGTAGCGGCTATTCAGCAGCTGGCGGTATGTACCAGCCTGACGCCTCAAGTCCTACTCCAGTGGATTTGGTCTCTTCTGCCACAATGTACTTCCCCTCTTTTGGAGTCTGATACGGCCTTCCTTTCTCATGCCATGTATGACCTTGTACATTTGGCATCCACGGATAGTGCCCTGATGACAGTGTCACGGTGTTGGATTCGCCTCTGGTACTGGGCAGCGGACACATCTTCTTGCAGGCACCTTTTCTTTGGTTGCCTCCATCTCAGGGCCTATGGTGACGGGGACTAATCATCCTGGAAGCACTGGTTCCCTTCCCACTTATGGTTTGACTCCTGAAAGGAGATGACTATTCTCTGGCAGTGGTGTCCACTCTGCTCAGAGCCTGGACGAGGTCTACCAACCTAGCATATGTGTGTATCTGGTACCACTTTGAGCGATGGTGCAGCGCTCAGCAATTGGCTCCTGAGGTAGTCATACTGCTATCTTTGTTGGCTTTTCTTCAGGATGGCCTGGAGAAGGGCCCTTCCCTTAGCTCCAGGAAAGTTCAGATAGCAACTTTGTCCTGTTTCTGAGGTATAGTGGCTAGTAAGTCTCTAGCCTTGAACCTGTACATCTTGTGCTTTCTCCAGGAGGTTCACCATCTGTGTCCGCGTCCTCCCCTCCAGTCTGTGGTCCCCTCCTGAGATCTGTGTCTGGTGCTCAGGGCCCTGATGGCAGAACCCTTTGAGCCGTTGAAGAGTGCTACTTAAAGGATTGATAGTTGATGGTCATCTTGTCGCAGTTTGTTCCACATGGCAGATTTCCGAGCTGCAGGCTCTGTCTTGCCGCGATCCTTATCTGTCTTTTTCAAAGGAGGCTGTTTCCATCCGCCTGTGCCTTCCTTCTTGCCTAAAGTGCTTTCTTCCTTTCACGTGAACCAGGTGTATGCCTGCCCTTCTTCTCTAAAGAGCAGTGTCAGGGGAAGGATAAGGATCTTCACTTGTAGATATCTGGAGGGTGCTTCTCTGGTACTTGAAGGTTACTAATTCCTTTGGTAAGGCCAATCATCTTTTTGTGCTGAATGCTTGCAAATGCAAGGGTGACATGTTGGCTAAGTTGACTCAGGGGTGATGGATTAAGGAGCCTTTTGCCTTGGCCTATCGGTTAAAGAACTGACTGGTTCCAGATGGTTTGCACACCCATTCTACTCAAGCACAGGCATCCTCGTGGGCAGAGTGGAGCTCTATAGCACCAGCAGACATTTGTTGGACAGCTTCATGGGCATCACTTTTGACTTTCATCAAATGTTACCATTTGGATGTCCACGCAAGGGCCTTTGGCTCAAGGGTTTTGCGAGCTGTTGTGTCTTCTTTCCGTCCAGTGGAGTTGTAGCTTTGGTACATCCCACTTATCTGGACTGGTTTGGCAGGACAATATGGAAGGTGACATTTTACTTAGCAGTTAATGTCCTTTCCTTGAGTCCTGCTAGACAGTCCAGCCCCTGGAACTGTATTACTATGTTGTTCTGCTGCGGTACCTTTGGGTCTGCTATGATTTTTCTACTTGGTTGTGCAGGTTGATCTTCTTTATCTTTATTAACACATTTAATATACTGCTCTTACCCAAGGCACCAGAGCGGTTTACAATAACAAAATAATAAGGCTGCTGAAAAAGAAAGGAATGCCAAAAAAATAAAAGAAAAGTATGAGATAGGGTAGAATGGAGAAAGAAGATAGAGCACCAAGGTAAAGCAGGAATACTGCATAGCAGCGGAGGGTTGAGGGGCATCCAAGTTCAGCGGGGTGGGGGAGATAGGGAAGCAGTGGGGGGAGGAAGATTAAAGGCAGAGCAGAATAAGTGAGTCTTCAGCTTGGTCTTAAAGGTATTATAGGAGGGTTCTAGGCGGAGGGCGTGGGGAAGCGAATTCCAGAGTCGGGGGCCCAAGAAGAAGAAAGCAGAGGAACGGGTGGACTCAAGATGAGCCTGTGACAGAGAGGGAAGGGACATGTGGTTCAAATGGATTGACCTGAGGGAATGGTGAGATGAATTTGATCTGCGAGGTAAAGGGGAACACCGGAATGAATGGTTTTATGCACATGGATGAGTACTTTGAATTGTATACGATAGACAAGTGGAAGCCAATGCAGGTGAATCAGGATAGGGGTAATGTGATCAAAACGTGAAGCATGCATCAGGATACGAGCCGCTGTGTGGTAAACTAGTTGCAGTCTATGTAATTGTGTTTGGGGAAGGCCGGCTAAAATGACATTACAATAGTCTAAGCGAGACTGCTGATAGCTTTGTTTATCCATTCCTGTACATAGTTCTCTACTGTTGATCACTCATTGGTGCCCATGGTTGAGGTTGTGTGAGGATTGCCCATATGCTTTGGGACAAATGCTGACGGGTTCTCTTTGCCTCAGCTACCAGAGGCAAAGGAATGATGTCATTGAACCCTGGGCTTTTCATTGTCTCCACCAATCTGCTGGTAGGGGAACACAACCGATTTGTCTGGACTGGTCTAGCAGAACTCTAGGAAAGGGCATTAACTGGCAAGTAAATTGTATACTACGTGTCTAAATGCATTGTGACTCTCAAGCTCTTCCTAAACCCTCTTCAAATTGCCTGCCACATTTCCTCAGTTCACTCAAGACTTGCATCATCCTCCCTATTTCTTTGGTAAGACAACTTGACCTGTGTAGGATGTTGCCCTGAGGCTTTATAAAAACAAGATAGGAGCCCAAGAATCTCTGCTGTGTTGTGTTGTAGTTGAATCCAATTACTACTACTACTACTACTAATAATAATCATTTATATAGCGCTACAAGGTGTATGCAGCACTGTACAGACACATATAAAAGAGGGTCCCTGCTCATGAGAGCTTACAATCTAATTAGGACAAACAATAGAATAGATGAGAACAAGGGTACAAAAAGAGAAAGGTAAGGAGAAACAAGGAATCGGGATCCAAAAGCCGCCTCAGAGGTGAGCCTTTAGCATGGATTTAAAAAGAGGGAGAGATGAAACCTGACAGAGATTAAGGCAGTTTGTTCCAGGCATAAGGAGCAGCAAGATGAAAGGATCGAAATCTGGAGTTGGCAGTGGAAGAAAAGGGCATAGAGAGAAGTAGAAGAGCAGAGTTCACGAGGAAGGGTGAAGGGAGAAAGGAAAGGTAGTGAGAAGCAGTAGAATGAATGCATTTATAGATCAGAAGGAAAAGTTTGAATTTGATGTGGAAGGAGAGCCAATGAAATGATTTGAAAAGAGGGGTTATATGAGTATATTGGGGCTGGGGGAAAATTAGCTGTGCAGCAGAGTTCTGAACAGATTGAAGGGGAGAAAGATGACTCAGAGGGAGACCAGCAAGGAGAGGAGGTTGCAGTAGTCGAGATGGGAGATGACTAGAGTGGATAAATGTTTTAGTGGTGTGTTCAGAAAGGAAGGGGCTCATTTAGTTAATGTTATAGAGAAAAAACAGCAGGTTTTAGCTATCTGTTGGATATGTGTGGAGGAGGAGAGGGAAGAGTCAAAAATGACCTCAAGGTTGCAGGCTGAGGAAACAGGAAGTAGAAGTGTTATCTGCAGAGATAGAGATAGGAGGAAGGGGGTTTAGGGGGAAAAATAAGAACGTTGGTTTTGGCCTTATTCAATATCAGATGGCAGTGAGACATCCAGGCAGCGATGTCAGATAGGCAGGCAGAGATAGGGGCTGGAGTGTCAGAGAAATATCAGGTGTAGATGGATAGATCTGAGATTCATCAGCATAAAAATGATTTTGAAAGCCATGGGAGAAGATGAGAGCACCAAGGGACTGGGGTATATAGAGAGAAAAGGAGAGGGCCCAGAACAAGACCCTTGGGGTACACCAACTGAGAGTGGGATAGCAGTAGAGGAGGAACCACCAGACGAAATATTGAAAGAGTGATGGGAGAGAGAAAAAGAGAACCAGAACAGCACAGAGCCCCTAAAACCAAGTGAAGACAATGTGCTAAGGAGAAGGTGGTGTTCAACAGTGTTAAAAGCAGCAGAAAGGTCAAGAAGAATGAGGACTAAGTAAAGACCCTTGGATTTAGCCAGGAATAAGTCCCTGTAGAGTTTGGCAAGAGCCGTTTCAGGAGAATGTAAGGGAAAAAAAGCCAGATTGAACTGGATCTAGGAGGCCTTGAGAGGAGAGAAATTCAAGGCAATGGTGGAGAACTGCATGTTCAAGAAGTTTGGAAATGAAGGAAAGAAAGGAGTTGGGTCAATATAATTAGAAGGACAAGTAGGGTCACGTGAAGGTTTCTTGAGGAGAGGTGTGCCTACAGCATGCTTGAAGGCTGCAGGGACAGTTGCATCGGAGAAGATGAGAATATGTGAGATGGAGAGGATGACAGGAGGAGATGGAGTTAAGAAGATGTGTGAATAGGCTCAAAGGAACAGGTAATAAGTTTAGAGGAGGAAAGAAGAGAGATTTTCTCTTGGTAGATCTTAGAAAAGGATGAAAGGGTAACAGAGATTGAGGGGTAAAGTTAGTATTGAAGAGGGGGAAGAGGGGGATGAAGCTGATCTTGTGGAGAATTGGAGTGTAATCTTGTGTTCTCCGGGAACAAGCAGGAAGTCAGTCCTTACATATGGGTGACATCGGCGCTGACGGAGCCCGTGCGGATCCACTTCCCAGCTTTCAAAGAAAGCCTTTGGAGTTATACCGTGTATGCGCAGTCACCTTCCCACCCAAGGGTGCCATCTTACCTCAGTTTTTTTTTTCCGCAGAGGCCTGCAGACGTTCTATCTGTGCTAACCAGGTAAAATCTATTTTTCTCACCTAGTTTCTTCAGTTTTACTTTGAGCTTTTGCCGGGATCCGCTTCGATCATCTTTTTGCCACCTGAGTCCAGCGCCTCAGCATCATGCTTTCCTTCTCAGATATACTTTTCTTTACTTTTTCTTTTTTTCAGCATGAGGGTGTTTTCTCACAGCATAGCTGACCGAGACATCCAGATTTGATCTTGCGGGGGTCATCTTTCCCGCTATGGCCTCGGTCAGCCATTTCAAGCAGTGTGGCAAGTGCAACCGCAATATGTCCCGCACGGACCACCACAATACCTGCATCATGTGCCTCAGGGCAGACCATAACATGTCTATCTGCCTGCTCTGCCAACTTATGTTGGCGAAGACCCACAAGGAGCGTGAAAAGCTGCAGGGGGAGCTGTTTGGCAAGTCTGCCTCAGGATCGACCTTGAGGGTGGAATCCCTATCCTCGACATCGGCATCCGATGACTCATCGCATGCCCGGGCTCGGTCGGAACCTCGGGGTCACGATATCTCGGACTGGAAATCGTCCTCTGAGGACCTTCCCCATAGGTCCAGGATGTTGAAGCCGAAGACGAGATCAGACCCCGGACCAGCAGGTAAGACCTCTGGTTCCAGGACACGGCATCCTCGACCAGACGGCAACGGCCGGGAGTGGCCTTCCAAACAGCCCCGGCAGGAGGAGACTCCCAAGGCATCGGGGTATTGGGTCAGGTCCCCTAACACTGTCATCATTGGTGATTCCCTGCACCAGCCTCAGCATTCCTGGGGCCCATGCCAGCTCCTGCAGAGACCACTAGCACTGAGGCCAGCATGGGTGGCCCTGAAACTCAGCTTCTCTGTGTTCCTTGAGGCGCAGCAGGGCCTGATGACCAGAGCCCCTCCAGTTCATCAGCATGGGCCACAGAACTGTCTTTGGCGAGGATGTCCCTGCAGGATACTCGGCCTATCCTCGAAGTTGGCTCGATCACACCTATTCCGTCAGTGTCTGACTCGAGACACGACTCATTGTTAGGCGCCGCTGTGGTAGGGTACCAATGCTAGGAGTTGTCAATTCCGAGTTGGTCTGGAGAGTTCCCGGCGCTTGACAGTTCTTATGACTCCGAGTTGGCTTGGGAGATGGATGAGGAGTCCCTCGATACCATCCTTCACCGGGACATCCCCTCCGACCAGTCCCTGCTGCACCATCGTCTGCGGTCTCCGCCGGAGGATCTTGCATTCCTGGAGTTTGTGAGGGAGATGTCCCAGGCCCTCATCTGAATGGTGGTGCCTGAAGATGAGCCCTGGACTGAGGATCTTGAGATCCTCCAGTATGAGACTCCCCTGAAGGAGGCACTGATGGTACCCATACCCCTCCATCCTGGAACGGCTGTTCCGGATGAGGGGAGACTCCAGTGGCGGTTCCAACTGTGAACTGTTGACTCGATTCTCAGTATTCAGTCAGCCAGAGCCCGGACTTCCAAAAAACACAGCTTCCTCACAACTCCATGGTGGTGGAGTTGGCCATGCTTCACATAGAGCCAGAAGACGCACTCCTCGGTGCTCCTTTCCCCCCCCCCCCCCCCCGGCGGGGAGGTCCGCACCATGGATGCATTTGGCAGAAGTGTTTCCAGTGCTCCATGCTCACATCCCAGATCCAAGCATACCAGCTGTACATAGGCATGTACCTAAGGGACTTGGCAAAGGAGCTCGCTGGGTTCTTGGCTGGACTGTTAGGTAAACCTCTTGAGCGCTTCAGGATCCTGGTTTCCTCAGTCAAGGAGTGCTCCAGTTTCAAACTCAGGCTGCCTTTAACAACTTTGAGTCTGTGGCTCGGATAGCCGCGGTGGGCATTAGTACTCTACGCCTTGCCTGGTCACAGTCCTCCAACCTAAAGCAATTTACTTTTGTCCACTAAAGAAGAGCGGGACCTAGGTGTGGTTGTGTCTGATGATCTTAAAGTAGCTAAACAGGTAGAAAAGACGATGGCAAAAGCTAGAAGGATGCTTGGGTGCATACGGAGAGGAATGGCTAGCAGAAAAAAGGAGGTGATAGTGCCTCTGTATAAGTCTTTGGTGCCACCTCATTTGGAGTGTAGTGTGCAATTCTGGAGACCGCACCTTCAAAAGGATGTGAACAGGATGGAGTTGGTGCAGAGGATGGCTACTAAAATGGTTAGTGGCCTTCATTATAAAGCATATGAGGACAGACCTAAGGATCTTAATATGTACACCTTAGAGGAAAGGCGGGATAGAGGTGATATGATTGAGATGTTTAAATACATCTATGACATAAATGTTCAGAGGGAGAGCCTCTTTCAGTTGAAAGCAAGTTCTGCTACGAGGGGACATGGGATGAGGGTGAAGGAAGATAGATTCAGGAGTGATATGCGGAAATATTTCTTTACGTAAAGAGTGGTGAATCCGTGGAATAGTCTCCCAGTGGAGGTGGTAGAGATGAGGACAGTGACTGAATTCAAAAAAGCATGGGACAAACACGGCATCTCTAAAAGAAAAAAAGGGACTGTTGTAGTTGTTGATATGGAAGGACAGACTAGATAGGCCATGTGGTCTTTGTCGTCATATTTCTATGTTTCTATGTAATGGGTTCAGGATAAGTTGGCTGACGTCCCTTGCCGGGGAGAGTACCTCTTCGGCAAGCCCATGGCTGAGAAGGTCAATGAGCTGGAGAAAGAATTCCTGACCAGAACCCAGCTGTCCAGGAAGACTGCTGACCCTTTTTGTTGGAAGGCTTCGGGTAAAACGTCCTTCCACCCGAAGACCAAGAAGGCTTACAGGGGTTACCCCAAATTTCCGGCCTATCAGACTTCACCTCAGGGGCAGCAGGCCAAGGCACCCAGGGCACAGCCCTCTTAAACCAAAACCCCCCAAGCCCCAAACAGCACTGCAGGCACAGCATGGAGGGGGGCCTTTTGACTCCTTGAGCATATCCCTCCTTCCCCATGACGTAACGGGCCCAAGGTTCACGGGAGGACGGATGGTCCACTTCGCACACCTATGGCCTGACATCACCACAGATGCCTGGGTGCTGCAGATGTTCAGGGAGGGGTACCTCCTCCACTTCTTTCAGCTGCCTCCTCCCTTCTTCCCAGGGGAAATACCCGTGGACATCTTGCACAGGAAGATCCTGAAGAAGGAACTCGAGGCCCTGCTCAAAGATATTATGGTAGAGCCCATTTTCCTGCCCTTCCAGAGCCAGGGGTTCTATTCCCACTACTTCCTTGTCCCCAAGAAAACTGGGGGCTTCAGGCCTATTCTGGACCTGTGCGACCTCAACCGCTTCCTTGTCAAGGAAAAGTTCAAAGTGGTATCCCTTGGAACCTTGCTGCCTTACCTCCTGTAGGGAGATTGTCTATGCTCTTTGGACCTCAGAGATGCATACGCCCACATTCTGATACATCCAAGGCACCATCAGTACCTCTGGTTTGTGGTCGGGGGCAAACACTATCAATACAAGGTGCTCCCCTTCGGGCTGGGTTCAGCTCCTCAGGTGTTCACCAAATGCCTGGCGTTCATGGCCACTTGCCTCTGTCTCCTGGGGGGTTTTGTCTGCCGCTACCTGGACGACTCATCAGAGCCAGCTCGCTGGAGGAGGTGCACAATGCAGCTCACTGCACCATAGGGCTGCTCCAGTGACTAGGGTTTGTGGTCAACTTCCCAAAGTCTCACCTGTTGCCAACCCAGCAGTTGGAGTTCATTGGCGCCCTGCGGTACTCTACCCAGGCACAGGCCTTCCTCCCACAGGACACACGCTGCGCGCCTCAACCTTAGCACAGGACATGCAGGGCTGCTCAGCGGAGACAGCCAGACAGATGCTCTGCCTGTTGGGGCACATGGTCACGCCCTTTTTTCGCATCTGCATGCAGCAGGCGCAGTGGACACTCAGCGTCCAGTGAACATAGGCTTCTGGTCACCTGGAGGACAGGATCCAGGTCACACTGGCCCTGGCAGCGTCTCTTGCCTTGTTGCAGGACCCCCTCAACCTCAGAGCCAGCCTGTCTTTCCAGGCTCCCCCAGTGCAGCGCATCCTCATGACAGACGTGTCCAAGTTTTGCTGGGGAGCCCACTGCAATCGCAGGGCCCATGGTCTCCAGGGGAGAGTGCCTAGGAGATCAACCTGCTGGTGCTCAAGGCGGTATACCTGCAGGTGTTCCAGGACCATCTGGGCTTTCTCTGGAACATCGTCACATCACACAATGAGCGTGCCATGGTAGTCTCTGTGGCCAGTCTGTGCTCTGTGCCCTTGCTAAACATCTGACGGGCTGCCACATGGTCCTCTGTGCACACCTTCGCAGCGCACTACTATTTGAAAAAGAGCTCATGGCGTGATAAGCGCCTTCGGCCAGGCAGTACTTCGTCACCTCTTCAGAGAATAGCACTCTTCCTTCCCTCCAGCCTTTTGTGCTCAGGCTACCAGAGAGGGATTGCATTATCAATGTTGCTGCTGCAGTGCTTAACTTCTAGTTAACAAGTACTCCCGGTTGTCCTTTATGGTCCACTTTTTGGGTTGGCCGTGGCTTCTACAGGATTTTTGGTAGCCTGTAGCTTCGGAGTCCCATATATGAGGATTGACTTCCTGCTTTTTCCCGGAGAAAGCATAGTTTTTCACCTGTAACAAATGTTGTCCAGGGACAGAAGGAATCAGTCTTAACAATCCTCCCTCCTCCCTGTGGAGTTGTTTTCTTCTTTTTCTTATGTGCTTGATTGAGCTATGTCATCATATTGGGATAAGATGGCACCCTTGGTTGAGAAGGTGACCACACGTGCGCAGTGTAATTCTCAAAGAAACATAGAAACATGACTGCAGAAAAAGACCACATGGCCTATCTAGTTTGCCTTTCCATATCAGCCACTACAGCAGTCCTTTTTTTTCCTTTAGTGAGCCTCTGTGTTTGTCCCATGCTTTTTTAAATTTAGATACTGTCCTCATCTCTACCACCTCCACTGGGAGACTATTCCAAACATCTACCACTCCTTCCTAAAGAAATATTTCCGCATATTACTCCTGAGTCTACCCCCTTTCACCCTCATCCTATGTCCCCTCGTAGCAGAGCTTGCTTTCAGTCAAAAGAGGCTCTCCTCCTGTGCATTTATGCCACAGAGGTATTTTGAACATCTCATTCATATCACCTCTGTCCACCTTTCCTCTAAAATATATATATTGAAGTCCTTAAGTCTGTCCTTATAACGAAGACCATTAACCATTTTAGTAGCCACCCTCTGCACCAATCTGTTTATAGGTCTCCAGGATTGCACACAATACTCCAAATGAGGTCGCACTAAAGACTTATACAGAGGCACTATCACCTTCTTTTTTCTGCTGTCCATTCCTCTCCCTCTGCACCAAAGCATCCTTCTAGCTTTCCCCATCGTCTTTTCTATCTGTTTAGCTACTTAAAGATAGTCAGACACAATTACGCCTAGGTCCCGTTCTTCTTTCGTGGACAGAAGTATGTTACCCCCTATACTGTACCGCTTCCTTGGATTGTTGCAGCCCAAATGCATGACCTTACATTTTTTAGCATTAAATCTCAGCTGCCAAATTCTAGCTAATTCTTTAAACTTAACTAGATCCCTCCTCATGTTATCTACACCTTTTTGGGTGTCTAGTCTGTTGCAGATTTTGGTATTAGAAATAAAGAGATCATGAGTAAAGGGGAGTTTATTAGATATGGAATGAACATTTTTTAAGGCACATGAGAAAGGAAGAGAGGAGGGGATAAGAAGAATATGAATGAGACTGAGTTGGTTGAGATAAGAACAATCATGGGAGTGAGAGAAAAGTCTAGGGGGGACCAGGGTTGGGATTAATATCATTGGGTGATAGAAGGAGAATGGAAGGAGAGTGCGAAGCAGAGGAGATGGCATGGCAGAAATGAGGATGAGGCAGTTAGAGATCAAAGAGAGGGATGAATGAAAGGAATAAAAAGGTGAAGCTTGAGAGATGAAGAAAGGGTGGAAGACAAGATGGGGGGAGGAAATGAGGAAGGTGGAAAGAAGGTCATAAGGAGGGGGGTTTAAGTTGACGGTATGAGAGAAGGTGGTTGGGGAGTGTCAGAAAAAGGTAGGAAAAGTGGAGGTGTAAATCAAACCTAAGAAGTGACAGTGTAGGAGGGTAAAGTTCTATCAAGAGAAAGGAGAGTGATAAAACAAATTAGTAAATAAGTTAAAATAAAGATAAGTAAATAATTAAACTAGTTTAAAATTAGGGAAGACCAAAATGTCGGTGTCCATTCAGTTACATACCACAGTACAAATAGGTAATGAACTCCAAAGTTCAATGGCTAGAGAGGTTTCCCATGTGAAATTTTGTTGCATAAAGAGAGCTAGGGCCCTCAGTCATGGACAGGTGAGAGGAGGGCTGGGCGCAGCACAAGGAACACCAAAGTGTCCAGAAGGTCTGGTTATGGCCAGTGGTGATCGATCATTGGAATATGAAGAGGTGGTGGGGTCTATTCTGTAACACGAATAGCGGGGATGGACATCCCATTGGGACATCCATCCCTGCTATTTGCCTCCCCTGTCATCCGTGATCAAAGCTTCCCTGTACGAACGAGTAGTTCCTTTTCGTCCCTCTAGTCCAGTCCCGGAACCATAGAGTTTAGAATCTCCTCCATCGCCTTGGAGACTGAATGACATCACAGCTTTTCTCTCTGGTATAAATAGGCAAGGACCGCCCCCTTCCACCAGTACTTCAGTCTCCAAGCAGCTGAGGAGATTCTGGGCCTAGGGATAGGCCCAGCACAAATAGGCAGAGCTAGGAATTTGTTCTTTGTTTTCCTTTTCTAATTCTTGATGTTTTTTGTTTGGGTGCCTTTCTAAAATAAATAGTCACTTTTTTCTTCCCTCTGGCTCCAGTCCTGCTTCCTTCTTTCTCCCTCAATTTTCCCTCTCGTGGGGGGGGGCTGCCCCTTGGTGAGAAGGAGCAGCTTTACAGAGCAGAAGAAGTAGCCTCCCTGCTCCCAAACCCGCAAGCAAGGGTGAGGAGCCAGGTGGAAGGCTTAGCCCCAGCCATCTCTAAGGGACAGTGAAATTGGTGGTGGGAGCACCGTCGGAGCCGAAGCCACGAGCAGGCTGAGCTCTGGCGCATGCCTGCCTCATTGCAGCACCTCAGGTTGAAGCAGGGAACTGTAAGTAGGTCTCGCCGACTTTAACAGCATTTTTTTCTTTCTTTTTGAATTTTCTTTTACTTGTTTCTTGGAGGGGAGTTGAGAGGGAAGTCCCTGCCTCAGCGGGGGATCTCATAAAGGAGTTTTTTGCCCTCCGGACACTTTTTTGGTGCGCGGGAAAAGTCCCGGCGGCCATTTTGAAAACCCCGGGGGTTTTTTATAGTGGCTTTTTGGAAGCGTTTTAAGCCTCGTTTGCTGCAGACCTGCTATAAGCTCATCAGGCGCTTACAGAGCGTTGGCCTGTTGGGGGAAAAAAAAAAGAGAAGTTCAAAGGGAAACGAGCTATGCTGTACTTTTCCCTTATTGAAATATTGAGCAGGTGTATCTAGGCTGTTATTTGTAGGTCTCCAACCCAGAGAGAGCCCTTCCTTCCGGGGCTGGCGGTCAGGGCCAGCAGGGGGGAGGGGGAGTTCCCGGGGTGGTTTAGAGCAGTTCTTTGAGGCGGCTGCTATGCCTGCAAATCCACGCTGTCTAGTGTGCGGCAGGAGGAAAAGCTCAGTGCTGGAATCAGGAGTTGGTGTCCCTTGCTCCCTAGAGGCGCAGCATATGGACGGAGAGCCGGGACATCCCCTAGCAGGCCGGAAGGCTATTCGTGCAGGCGCTGAGGCACTGTTATCTCCGTCTCTAGATCCTGAGGGGCCAGTGCCGGGGCCCTCCTCGGGCGGCGGCTCCGCTGGGTCACAGGAGCAGGGACAGGCGGGGGAGGCGACCGGGATTCCGCCGAACTTCGTTGCCTTGATGTAGTGGGCTTTTGCCTTCCTTCAGCCCGCGATGTCGGCTCTTCCTCACAGACCCCAGAGTCAGAAGCGCTTCGCCTCTCTGGTCGGTACGGGGAATGGTGCTCCAGTGGCTAAAAGGTGTAGGGCCACTTCGGAGGGTCCCGCGCCTTACCTCGCTGATGACCTGAGCAAGGGGAACGCCAAAAACGGAAGAGTTCTCGGAAGATGAGCTGGAAGACGGAGAGTTGCCTGACTCGGAGCAGCAGTGCTGGGTAGTCAGAGTCTTTCGGTGTGCAGAGCTTCCAGCCCTGGTTTCGGAGACGCTAAAGACACTAAACCTGCCTTCCAGCGAGGAAGCAGCGGAAGAGACATTAGAAGATCCGCTGTTGCAGGCGGTGCGGACATCCCAGAGAGTGTTTCCCCTCCATAGGGTATTTTGGAATATAATACAGGAAGAATGGGATTTGCCAAAGGCGGCCCTGAAGGGGGCTAGAGTGTTGGCTCGCCTTTATCCGCTCGCGAACCGCGATAGGGAGCTGTTTCGTTTCTCCAAAGGTAGCTGCGGCAGTATCGGCGGTCACTCAGAAAACCACGATTCCCGTGGAGGAGGACTGCAGCGCTGAAGGATGTTCAGGACAGGAGGTTGGACACTCTGTGGAAGCAGGTGTTCGATATTTGCGCGCTGTCCATGCAGACCGGCTTGGGTGGCACGTGGCGGTTTGAGGTAGTCCCAAAGGTTGCAGGAGACCATCTGGAAGGGCAGCTTGAAGATGCCACGCGACTGGAGTCGGGAACCGCTTACTTGGCAGATATTCATTCTGATCTCCTCCGCGGCTTGGCTACGGGGATGGTCTCCGTAGTAGCAGCTCGGAGGTATCTCTGGTTGAGAACCTGGTCGGCGGACAGTTCGTCTAAGGCTCAGCTTGGCAGGTTACCCTTTGGGGGTAAGCTTTTATTTGGGGAGGATTTAGATAAGTTGGTCCAGGACCTCGGGGAGTCCAAGGGGGGATGTCTCCCAGAGGACAAGCCGAAGCAGGGCTGCAGTTCTGCGGGATTCAGGGAGGTCCCGCGAGTCTTTTGTAGTTTTCGTTCTCCCCGTTATGGACAGTCCCAGCGGGGGAAGTTCCCGCTTGGGGGTCAAGGATTTCGAGGATTCAGGGGAGCAGGCCGGAGGTTCGCTCCTTTCCAGTCCTCGGCCACAAAACAGACACAGTGAGATAAGGCGGGCTCAGGAGAAGGTAGTTCCCAGGGGAGGTCGGTTGAGGGAGTTTTACCCTGCCTGGGTTCGAATTAAGTCAGATTAGTAGGTCCTGGAGGTCATTCGAGAGGGGTACGTATTAGAACTCCAGCGACCCGTCGTAGGTTCCTTTGTCCGTTCTCCCTGCTCAGCCCTGGGCACAGGCAGGCGGTCCAGGACACGCTACAGCGGCTGCTGCAGCTTGAGGCAGTGCTGCCGGTGCCCGCGGAGCAGTGCGGTTCCGGTCGTTACTCCATCTATATCGTAGTGCCAAAGAAGGAGGGCACATTTCGCCCGTTCCTGGCTCTGACAAGGGTGAATCGTTGTCTCCGGATTATCCATTTTCGGATGGAGACCTTGCGTTCCGTGCTGGCAGCGGTCCGGACCGGGGAGTTTCTGACGTCGTTAGATCTCACGGATGCTTACCTGCACATCCCGATTCGGCAAGAGCATCAGAAGTAGCTGAGATTTGTGGTACCCATGGGACATTTCCAATTTCAAGCGCTGCCCTTTGGGCTGGAAATGGCGCCACGGGCGTTTCCCAAGGTCAGGGTGGTGGTGGCGGCGGCGCTCCACAAAGAGGGAGTACTGGTGCACCCATATTTGGATGATTGGTTGATCCGAGCGAAGTCGAGAGAGGACAGCTCGGCAGCGACGGCCCGGGTGGTCCAGATGTTCGAAGGCCTGGGCTGGGTAGTCAACTTTGCAAAGAGCAGGTTGGTACCATCGCAATCCCTGCAGTACCTTGTGGCGTGCTTCGAAACAAAGCAGGGGAAGGTGTTCTTGCCCAGGGCCCGGGCTCTAGGTCTGTGACAGCTCGTCAGGCATTTCTTATCGAGTCCGGCTCCAACAGCATGGCAGTACCTGCAGTTGTTGGGAACAATGGCAGCCACGATAGAAGTGGTTCCGTGGGCCCGAGCGCACGTGCGGCCATTACAGGCGGCACTCCTCCGTCGTTGGTCACATCAGTCGGATGTCCTATCGCAGAGGTTAGTTTGCCCTCAGAATGTGCGTCACGAGCTGCGATGGTGGTTGAGAACGGAGAATATGGAAGCCGGCATGCCACTGGACCACCGTCCTGGGGACTGCTTACGACAGACGCGAGCCTCCTGGGTTGGGGGGGCTCATTGCGAAGGCAGGTTTGCCCAGGGTCGTTGGTCTCAGGAGGAGACGTCTCGGTCCATCACCAGGTTGGAGATGAGAGTGGTGTTTCTGGTGCTACAGGAGTTTCAGGACACTCTCGATCGGGAGGCGGTCCAAGTCTTGTCAGACAATGCGTCAACGGTAGCCTACATCATTTGGCAGGGGGGCACAGGAAGTGCTACACTGGAAGCCGAAGCGGGTCAGCTGTGGGTGTGGGCCGAACATAATCTCCAGGCTCTCGCGGCTCAACATGTGGCCAGCGTAGACAATCTCGAAGCGGATTTCCTCATTCGTCGCAGAGTGGACCCCGAGGAGTGGGTGCTACATCCGGGGGTGTTTGCTCTTCTGGTGAGGCGCTGGGGAGTTCCGGTACTGGCTGTCATGGCGAGCTTAGAGTCAGCGCAGGTAGCAAGGTTTTTCAGCAGGCTCTGGGAATGGATGTTAGAGGAGCTAGATGCATTAGCGAACAGGTGGCCAGAGGGAGTTCTCCTTTGTTTTTCCACCTTGGGCCCTCAAGGGCAGGGTGGTGCAGCGCATTGGGAGACATCGCGGTTGGGTGATTCTGATCGTGCCCGATTGGCTCTGAAGGCCGTGGTGTGCAGATTTGGTATTGCTGTTAGTGGACGATCCGTGGTAGTTACTGCAGCGGGAGGAGCTCCTACGGCAAGGTCCGTTGCGCATGCCTAGGTGAGTCAGTTCTCGCTTACGGCTTGGCTCTTGAACGGGCTAGGATGACAGCTAAGGGTTATTCGGCGGCGGTCATTTCTACCTTGTTAAAGGCACGCAGGTGTTCCACCTCGCTGGCGTATGTCAGGGTCTGGAGGATCTTTGCAGCTTGGTGTGTGGAGCGTAATATTCAGCCATTGAGGGCTTCGATTTCGCAGGTCCTTTCCTTTTTGCAGGATGGAGTGCGGAAGGGATTGGCGGCCAGTTCCTTGCGAGTGCAGTTGGCGGCGATTTCCTGTTATAGGGGGAAAGTGCTCGGTCAGCCGGTAGGATCTCACAGTGACTTTAGGCTTTTTCTGAGAGCTGTCTTGCTTCTTCGTCCATTGGTACGCTGTTCGGTGCCGACATGGAAGCTGAATCTGGTATTGGAAGCTTTGCTTGAGCTACCGTTTGAGCCGTTAAGCATCGCCACCCTGAAGGATCTCGCGTTAAAGAAGGTATTTCTGGTAGCTATTTGTTCCGCAAGGAGGATTTCGGAGTTACAGGCTTTATCCTGTAGGGAACCTTATTTGTCTGTCTTCCATGATAAGGTCATGCTACGCTCAGTGCCGGACTTTCAGCCGAAGGTGGTCTCGGCCTTTCATGTCAATCACGTGGTGTCGCTTCCAGTATTCTCTAAGCAGCAATAGGAGAAATCGGAAGGCAGGTTACGTCCCCTAGATGTTCGTCGGGTTCTTCTGAAGTATCTTCGGCGGACGCAGCCATTTCGGAAGACTGACAGATTGTTTGTGGCTTTCGGGGGGCCGCGGAAGGGTGAAGTGGCAACCATTTCTAGATGGTTAAAGGCGGCTATTGCGTCGGCTTGCCTTTTGAAAGGTAGGGTAGTTCCAGAAGGTCTCAGAGCGTCGTCGTGGGCGGAGTACAGTTCGGTTTCGGTCGCGAACATTTGTTGAGCGGCGACTTCCTCATTGTTGCGTTCATTCTCGAAGCACTATCGGTTAGATGTGCAGGCGGCGGAGGACTTTCGTTTTGGCTCAGCGGTGCTTCAGGCTGGGTTTTCTGGTCCCTCCCGTTGATGTGCACTGCTCTGTTACATTCTCTATGGTTCCGGGACTGGACTAGAGGGACGAAAAGGAAGAATTAATTAGACTTACCTGTTAATTGTTGTTCCTTAAGGAACTCTAGTCCAGTCCCGGACCGCTCCCAGGGTATGCAGCCTGAAGGTGTTGTCCGTGTTACCTTAGTAAAAAGGGTCACATTGGAGAGGATGTCTCCGGAAGAGGAGTGGGGTTCCGGAGGACGCGGAGTGGAGCTGCAATGGGAACCCCGCAGAAGCGCGGTTTTGTTTCTACGTTTTTGGCATTTCTACCAGGTCTTTCATCGAAGAGAAGGTTAGAATATGCACAGGTTTTTAGATTCTAGCCAAAGTTTATTTAGTTTATCTTGTTGTTCTTTATCTACTTATTTGTTGCTCTGCTGAGTTGCTTTGTCAATAGGTACTGGTGGAAGGGGGCGGTCCTTGCCTATTTATACCAGAGAGAAGAGCTGTGATGTCATTCAGTCTCCAAGGCTGCTGGAGGAGATTCTAAACTCTATGGTTCCGGGACTGGACTAGAGTTCCTTAAGGAACAACAATTAGTAGGTAAGTCTAATTAATTCTTTGTATGGTGAGGTTAGATGGGTGGGAAGGGGGCGATACGGAGGCAGAATTAGGGCAGGCAGTGGGCGGTCCGCGGTCTGGACATACAGGGCCCATTCTGATGTCGGCCTTGTACGACCGGAGCCGACAGACTATATGGTGGACTTATTCCACCCCGGAGGTGGAATAAGTCCCCCTAGATGTCAGGGGACGGCAGGCCTGGGGAGGATCAAAGGTAGGTGGGGGTGCAGGAGATTCCCTGCAGTCAGACCCTGGCCTTGGGAGGCCAGATTGGGGGTTGGGCTGTGGGGAAAGAACAAAGTCGGTGGTGGCCGGAGATCGTGGCTCCTGTATGGAGCTGCGGTGCCATGGCAACCGGACGCCATGGCGCTGCGGCTCCATTCGGGAGCCTGACTGAGTTAGCCAGGCAGCAGCCTGTACGTGCAGGCCAACCAGATTTGCGTCCCGGCCTGCACATACAGGCTTAGATGCGATTCTGATCCCACGTGGGCTAGACGTGCTCCGCGGGATCAGAATCGCATCTACCACTGTACATCTGGTTCCGACTGGATGCACAGTGGCCCTGGACCATAGACATTAGAATAGGCTTCAGTGTCTTCAGGCCAGGGTCAGATAGGGAGGATAGTTCTGTAGTTGGAGTACACTGTATATGGTATGCAGGGTAGGCATCTGAGCTGCATGTGCTGTGCAGAATTATCTTGTTTGTAGAAAGCTGCGGTGATAAAGAAGTGTTGTGAAAAGTCTGAAAGAGTAACTATTTAAAATTCAATAACGAACTAAAATTAAAAGACATCCAAAATGATGCTGGCAGGCATTTACTACGTGCCAGTCTGGAATGAGACAGGCATGGGCTGAAGAATTTCCAAAGTCCTCAGGAAGTTGGGAACTGTTAGAAAAGGCCATGCCGAGTAGTCAAATTCAAATCAAAATGTCAAGTTCAAAGCATAAAGTTTGTCCATGCAGATCTGTTCCCCTGCCCCATGTTGACTCTGCTGTAGTGCTGTGGGACGCAAATTCAAAAGGATTCACCACTCTCAGCCTGTATGAGTTGCCACCTGTTCCGGCCGCTGGAGTTTTGTTTCCTGCTTGCTTGTAGAGCAGGGCAGTGTGATTCATTTCAGGCTATGATTACTCCTGCCTTTAACAGTTGAAGGGCCTGGCTGTCATGCATTGTGGTGTGCAGGGTAGCTCTTATGCCACCACAACGCATGCTTCAAGATCCTGTTTGGATTGAAAGGTACCATTATCAGTGATATCAGTAATACTGGTCAAATCCACTTGTGCCCCAAACGGTGAGCAGGACTCCCACAACTCTGAGAGAACCTTGAATTGTTTAATATAGAGAACAGTGGAAAACATCTTTCTCTTTTATAAAATCTATCCTTTACCTCTTGCCAATTATAAACTACAAGCCCCGTTAACAGGTAGGAGGGAAGCCTCTCTTTTAATCTGTCCTTCTCCCAGAAATACCAAAGCAACCATCCAAGCCATTTTCCATAGAGACTTGGTGACGCTCTTGGTTGTCATCATACCAACACTAAGTCATTTGTAGTAGCCCTTAAAATTGGGGACCAACACTAGACCAGAACCTAATTGGGGACCACACTAGACCAGAACCTAAATATACAGGCACATATAAGTAACACTGTAAGGGCAGTATATCATAAAATCAGATCCCTTAGATACCTGCGATCTCTGCTTGAGCCAGATGATTTCAGGACTATCTATCAGGCACTAATCATCCCGCATTTCGATTATGCGAATGCAATACTGCAGGGACTCCCCCAAACCACTCTAAACCCACTGCAAATGGCAATGAACACCGCAGCAAGAGTTCTACACGGAGCATCCAGGAAAGACCATGTCTCACCCATTATGAAACAACTCCACTGGCTCCCGATTCAAGGTAGAATTACATTTAAGACCTTGCTACTCACCTTCAAAGCCACCAAAGGTCTCTCGTCAGCATCACTAACAGAGCTAATCCAGATGACACCCCACAATAGGGACAGAAGGTCAGTAGCACAAAACACCTTGATAGTCCCAAGATCAATAACTCAATGCACCAAGTCAACATCCAGCAGGGCCTACAAATTTTATGCACCAATGATCTGGAATAACCTCCCTCACAACATCCGAACAATCACAGACATATTCCAATTCAGAAAAGCCGTGAAACACTACCTCTTCCTCCTACATTACCCGGAAACCAATAGAAGCTCAGTACCAACTGCTGAAACCACCCAAATCTCCACTGTCTGAAACCATACGAGCACATGACTAGTCTGTGAATTGTATATATTGTTATTGTATATAGTTCCCCTGTTAGCCAAGTTGAATTTCCTGTTCATATGTAAACACAAAGTACTATTGGAAATGTGTGTGTTCATTGTTTACTGTAAACCGCGCTGATGCTGAATAGCGCGGTATAAAAGAGACTATAAATAAATAAATAAATAAACAAGCCTCCGGTTTCTCAGGCTTGGTCAAATCTCTCAGGACAACTCTTGAGTCTTCATCCAGCTCATAAAAAGTGTGTAACTAATCTGTTCAAACCCTTGAAGAACCCCAAAGGAACATGATATGGTAACATAGTAAACAGAAATATCAAATGGGGCAAGATATTCATTTTGATAACTCTGTTTCACAGTGAAGAGGCTCAAGATTTCCTAGGTCGTCTTCAATCTGCACCAGGAAAGATTGATAATGAAGACTAAACAGGCCCCTGAAATTACTTGGAATAGTAGTGCCAAGACAGCTAAACCCAACAAAGGTCCATTGAAATGGATAGTTAGGTTTAATTTGGTCAGTGAATGAATCTGAAAAATTTATGGGCATTTGAATAGACTTCAACTTGTTAAGTTCAAAACCGTATATTGTTCTGTATACAGACATGCCCTCATAAGCCAATGGTCTCTCTGTGAAAAATCAGATTATCATCTGCATAAAGTGCTACCTTATGTATCTCCTCTCCAACCTTGACACCATTAATGTCTGGTTACAATCAAATTTATTAGAGTAAATGGATCCAAGGCCAGGACAAAAAGGAGAGGAGAAATGGACAGCCCTGTTTGGTTCCCTGTCCTTATGGGAATTCTTTCCTCAGGCCTCTGTTTGTTCTCATCCTCACTGAAGACTGTGCATACAATGTTGCAATGGTTCGGATGAACCACTCCTTTATGGTATAGCAAAGGGAAGAGAGAGGGCCATTCCACCTATTGAAGACCTTCTCAGCATCAAACTCCAAAAACACAACTTGTTTATGTTTTAAAAAGAAAAAGGCACTTCAAAATGTTAAAATGCTCCTTAGGTTGTCAGATTATCCCTCCCAGAAATATAGATGGTCTGATCTCTATGCACTATATGCTTAATACTCCTTCAGTTATTTCACCAGATTTATTGCCAAATGGGCTCTAGGCAGAGCTGGCGCAACCATTAGGCTCTATAAGCAGGTCATCTATAGCACCAGCCCTCTGGGGGTGCTGATTGTGCCGTTGCCACCCCTCTCTGGGGTCTGCACTGTTGGAGTGGCGACGAAACTGTGATACAGTGCATACCTTAAGGCTCCAGTGCTGCACTGCTGTTTCAGTCTTTTACTAGTTGCTGCTTACGCTCCTTTTTTGACACATACTTCCAGTTTGCATAAACCAGTATTCTCCGGGAACAAGCAGGAAATCAGTCCTCACATATGGGTCGGTGCTGACGGAACCCTCGTGCAAGCAAATCCCCAGCTTTCTTGGGAATTGCATCACGCATGCGCAGTCCCCTTCCCGCCCAAGGGTGCCATCTTGCTCAGTCTCCTTTTTTCTGCGGAGCCTTGGGACATAGTTCAGTTGTCACCACGAAAAAAGTGTTTAAAATACTTAAAAAGTTCCATCTTTTCCGCCAGTTCGACACCGGTTCGCCTTCAGCTCGGTACACTGTTATCGAGTCCAGTTTGATTTTTAATTTTTTGTCCTTCGTGACTAGCGTTCGCGCTCTTTTTCTTTTTCACTGGCAGCCCGAGTCTTCGATCTCGCAGGGGCCCTTTGTCCCCCGATGGCTGCTAGCGAGTTTAAGAAATGTGATCGGTGTACAAAATTAATGTCCCTCACCGATACACATGACTGCTGTCTCCGGTGCCTCGGGCCTGACCACGACCCGAAGGTCTATGGCCCGTGTAGAGAAATGTCCTCAAAGGCCCCGAGAAGCCGCCAGCAGCAGCATGATAGGATTTTTGCTGAGTCCGTACCTTCGCGAGCCCTCACCTCTTTTGAGGCCTCTACGTCTCGGGAACACTCTGAGCCTGAGCATCGTAGAGGTTCCTCAGAGAGGGGGGTCTCCCTCGCAGGAACATCGAAGGAAGAAAAAATCCTCGAAGGCGGCATCGTTGGATGGCTCTGAACGGCCTGGTTCCTCCTGGGACTGGTCGCAGAGCCCTGAGTGCCAGCCTGCATCCTCGGAGATGGAGCGTCCAGCAAAGCTTCCTCAATGGGATACGGAGCAGCCGAGGCAGGTAACAACTGTCCTCATTGAGGACTCTCCTCCGGGAGAACCGGCGTCGGGCCTGACAATGTCGGGACCTGACCCGGGGGCTGTGGAGCCTTCTGAACTTGGTCTCAGAATGGTGGTCTTGGAGCGCAGTATGTCTGCCTTCATGGACCAGCAGCGAGCGCTGATAGCCAGTCTCACCGGTCTTTCCGCCCCGACCACCGAGCCACTGACATCCAAGTCGACCCTGGAGACCGAGCCAATCCTCGAGACCATGCATACTCGAGTCAATCCTCGGCCGAGGTCTCCCTCGACCTCCCGTTTGGGACAGAGGTCGTTGCTGCCGGTTCCACCGGCATCGGGGCAGTCAAAGCCAAAGCCCTTGAGGCCTGAGCCACTTGATTCCTCTTTGGGCTGGGAGACTGAGGAATAAGAGTCCCCAGACACCTGCTGGCACAGGGACGTCCTGTTCGATTCCCCAGCATCCGAGCCTCGGAGAAGGTCCCTACCGGAGGACACTACGTTCTTGGACTTCGTAAGGGATATGTCAAAGGCTTTGGCATTCCCTGCGGAGTCCAAGGAGGATCCTCGAGCTGGAGATCCTCCAGTATGTCTCTCCCCCTCGGGAGGCCTTTACTTTACCAGTGCCTCCGATCCTGGAACGACTGATGCTCCGCATGTGGAAGACGCCGGCATCGGTGCCAGTGATCAGCAGGCGGATCGACTCAATGTATCGGGTCCGCAAGAGTCCTGGGTTCCAAAAAGCACAACTGCCGCACAACTCCATGGTTGTGGAATTGGCCATGCGCCGGCTCAAGAGCCAGAAGACACACTCCTCGGTGCCTCCTGACATGGAGGCCCACAACTTGGATGCACTCAGCAGGAAGTGCTACCAGGGTTTTATGCTGACATGTTGGAACCAGGCATACCAGCT
The DNA here is from genome assembly GCA_033557465.1 of Ichthyophis bannanicus. Taxonomy (NCBI): domain Eukaryota; kingdom Metazoa; phylum Chordata; class Amphibia; order Gymnophiona; family Ichthyophiidae; genus Ichthyophis; species Ichthyophis bannanicus. The sequence continues at coordinate 302,059,876 of CM066033.1, forward strand.
GTACATGGGCATGTATGTGCAAGACCTGGCGAAGGAAATCACCGGGTTCTTGGCTGGTCTCTCCGAGGGATCTTTTTAGCGCTTCAAGAGCCTGTCCACTGGAATCCATGAGTGCTCAAAGTTCATGACTCAAGCTGCCTGTGACGGGTTCGAGGCGGTAGCCTGGGTAGCTGCGGCGGGCATCGGTGCATGCCGCCAGGCATGGCTACAGTTGTCGGACCTCGAGCAATGGGTTCAGGACAAGTTGGTCGATGTCCCATGCCGGGGAGAGAACCTCTTTGGAAAATCCATGACCGAAAAGGCTGCTGAGCTCGAGACCAAGTACATGACCAGGACACGGCTCTCGAAGAAGAATTCTGCCTCTTCTAAAAAGAAGGGCTCGGGTAAGAAGCCCTTTTTCCCGAGGAAGGGTGCTGCTTACCGAAGCTACCCCCCCCCCCCCCCATTTCAGGCCTCCTTGGCTCCCCAACAGGGGCAGCAGGCCCAGGGGCATGGCCGTGTAAGCAGAAAGCCCCCAAGCCACAGGCACCGGCTCCGGCTCAGCCTGGAAGTGGCTTTTGACTCTCAAGGCATAGCCCCTCTCACCACAGGAGACAGGCAGTGTACAGGAGGAAGGCTTGCCCTGTATGCCCACAGGTGGCCAGCCATCACTACAGATGACTGGGTCCTACAGATAGTTCATCGAGGCTATCAGCTCCATTTGACCCAGGTGCCGCCTCTTTTCTTTCCAGGAGAGCCTCTCAGGTCCTCTCCACTGGGACCTTCTTCTGAAGCAGTTAGCTGGTCTTCTCGAGGATCAGGCGGTTGAACCGGTGCCCCACCACCTACAGGGCAAGGGCTTCTATTCCAGGTACTTTCTGGTACCAAAAAGGACAGGAGGCCTCAGACCCATCCTCGACCTGCGCAACTTAAACAAATTCCTGGTGAGGGAGAAGTTCAAGATGCTTTCACTTGGAATATTGCTGCCTTACCTCCGCCAGGAAGATTGGCTATCTCCTTAGACCTAAAGGATGCTTATACACACATCCTAATTCATCCAGACCACAGACAATATATCTACGCTTTGTGGTGAGGGGAAACCACTATCAGTACAGAGTACTTCCCTTTGGCCTGGCCTCCACCCCCAGGGTATTCACAAAGTGCCAGGCGGTAGTGGCCGCCTTCCTCAGAATCCAAGGAGTCTTTGTCTTCTCCTACCTAGACGACTGGCTCATCAGAGCCGCGTCAGCCATGGACGTCCAACAGGCCACATCTCGCACCATTCATGTGCTTCAACATCTAGGGTTTGTGATCAATTACCCCAAGTCTACCCTAATGCCCACTCAACAGCTAGAGTTCATTGGGGCCAGACTAGATACCCTTCAGGCAAGGGCTTACCTGCCAGTAGGAAGGGCACACAGACTTCTGGCCCTGGCACGTCAAATGAGTCGCAGGTCCCAAATATCAGCAAGACACTTCCTGCGCCTACTCGGCCACATGGTCTCCACAGTCCATGTGACACCAGATGCCCGCCTCCACATGCGAACAGCTCAGTGGTGCCTCAGGGACCAGTGGACGCAAGCCACAGGCGGACTCCGGGACAGTCACAGTGTCCAGAAGACTGCTACAGTCCTTGGAATGATGGCTTCAACCAAAGCACTTGGAGGCGGGGGTGACCTTCCAGTTTCCTCAACACATGAGGATCCTAACTACGGATGCATCCTTGCTGGGCTGGGGAGCCCATTACTAGGGACTTTGCACTCAGGGTGTGTGGTCTCCGAACGAGAGCATGCAACAAATCAATTTCTTAGAACTTTGTGCCATTCGCCTGGCTCTACGAGCTTTCTCTCAAACTTTGGCTCATCAGCCTGTCTTGATAAAAACAGACAACCAAGTAGCGATATTCTATGTGAACAGACAGGGAGGCACGGGGTCTCACCTGCTGTGTCAAGAAACCCTGGACCTGTGCTCCTTTGCAGACCGGCATGGCATACATCTGAGAGCAGTTTATCTGCCAGGCCAGGAAAATTACTTAGCCGACAGGCTAAGCAGGATTCTACAGCCCCACGAATGGCAGCTGGAAACCAGTGTGGCCCAATGGCTTTTTCAGACCTGGGGACAGCCGACACTGGATTTGTTTGTGAGCCCACACAATCACCAGTTGTCCCAGTTTTGCTCACGGCAGCCACATCCCAACAGGGTGGCTGCCGATGTCTTTCTCATCTCATGGTCTGTGGGCCTCCTATATGTGTTTCCTCTGACACCTCTGGTGGCCAAAACGTTGTTCAAGATTCTCCGAGACAAAGCCTCGGTCATCCTGGTAGCCCCAAGATGGCCGAGGCAACCCTGGTTTCCGCTTCTACTTTAACTAGCGGTGGAGACCCCAATCCCCCTGGGGTCCTCTTCGAACCTCCTGTCTCAGGAGGGGGGCACTCTCCTGCACCCCAACCTCAGCTCCCTCAACCTAATGGCATGGCTGCTGAAAGGGTAGTTCGCGCACCATTCCTCCTTCCGAAAAGCATGGAAGAAGTTTTACTGGCCTCAAGGAGGCAGTTAACTAGATGAACCTATGCCTTTAAGTGGCATAGGTTTGGAATATGGTGTGAAAAGCAGAAAGTGAATCCTTTCTCCTGCCAGGTTGCAGTGGTACTACAGTATCTTCTCCACATTTCGGATTTGAGCCTTAAGTCCAACTCTGTCAGAGTTCACCTCAGTGCCTTGGCTGCACACCACTTCCCAGTAGAAGGAAAGCCTCTTTCTGCACATCCTTTGGTGTCCAAGTTCCTGAGAGGCCTACTTCTGCTGAAGCCCGCAGTTCACCCGCCGGCAACCGAGTGGGATTTGAACGTGGTCTTACTCATCCACCATTTGAGCCGATGGCAACTTGCCATCTACGCTACCTTTCTTGGAAGGTAGTTTTCTTGGTGGCACTCACATCGGCTCGGCGAGTGAGTGAGCTTCAGGCCCTAGTGTCCGACAGGCTTTATACAAGGTTCTGTAGGAACCGGGTGGTACTCCGCATACACCCCAAGTTCCTTCCGAAAGTGGTCTCTTCGTTCCACCTCAACCAGGAGGTAGTACTACCTACCTTCTTTCCCAGGCCGCATGCTAGTCGGGCAGAGACCGTTCTGCATACTCTGGACTGTAAGAGGGCATTGGCCTTCTACATTCAGCGTACGCAAGGCCATAGAAGGGCTTCTCAGCTCTTCGTATCCTATGATCCCAGTAAACTGGAGATGGCCGTCTCCAAGCATACGCTGTCCACCTGGGTAGCGGACTGTATTGCCTGGGCATACAGGGCGGCTGAGCTTCCGTTGCAGGGTCGTGTTACAACCCACCTGGTCAGGGCTAAAGCAGCATCAGTGGCTCATTTCCGCTCTGTTCCGCTGGCAGACATCTGCCGGGCCGCTACCTGGTCTTCGGGTCAGACTTTCACAACCCATTACTGCCTGGATAGGGCGTCCCAACGGGACAGTGCTTTCAGCCAAGCTGTACCCCGTAATCTTTTCGAGGTCTAGGCAACTCTTGCCCTCCAACCTTTCTGTGTCAGGCTACCGGAGTGCTACTCTCTGTTAGGTTCCTATTGTGGCTGCTTGCAGCTCTCGTAGAGGGAGACTATTTTTCAGCTGTGGGTTCTTGGTAGCCTATAGCTGGGAAGTCTCTTATGTGAGGACTGACTTCCTGCTTGTTCCTGGAGAAAATGTAGTTACTCACCTGTAACAGGTGTTCTCCGGGGACAGCAGGAATCAGTCCTCATGACTCTCCCTCCTCCCCTTGGAGTTGTAGTCCTACTGTTATATTTTGTTCTTTTTTGCTGTCTTTATAGCTATATCATTTGACTGAGCAAGATGGCACCCTTGGGCGGGAAGGGGACTGCGCATGCGTGATGCAATTCCTAAAGGCTTTCTTAGAAAGCTGGGGATTTGCTCTGCACGAGGGCTCCGTTGGTGCCGACGTCACCCATATGTGAGGACTGATTCCTCCTGTCCCCGGAGAACACCTGTTACAGGTGAGTAACTACGCTGTCTGCGTTGAAGGAGGAATGAAAGCAGCAACCAATAAGACTGAAACCATGGCGTGCTGCTGGAGCCCTAAGATATCCACTGCATTGTGGTTTTGTAATCATTGCCACTGCTGCAGACCTCGGAGAGGGGTAACAGGAAGGAGGGTCCGCCTACGGTGCCTCCAATCCTTGCACCGGCCCTGGATGTAGGCACTACACATCTGGAGGTTTTGGAATAACTACCACATTGGACAGTGTAGTGGAATCTCCAGAGGGATTATCAACAGGCCCCTTTAAAAGAGCCTTCAACACAGAGTTAAGTGCTGAGAGGGCATGGCTCACAGGAAGAAGCTAAAAACCCAGCAGGCTGGAGGGAGAGAGGATGTGGAGCCAGGAGTTTGTTCAAGGCAAGCCATACAAAGGTGGGAACTTTAACTGGGCAAGGAAAGAACTTAACTGGGCTGGCGGAAGGGCTAGGAGACCAGCTTTGTGTAGGTTTAACAAACTGGGTCTGAATAAATACACGTTTTGTTTTCCTGAACTGCTGTCTGGTGTTTAAACAAAAAACCCCTTCCCATCGCATGACACACTACCACAGGCGCTTAAACTTGTCTGGGACCACCCTTGACTCTAGGGTTCCTTGAAAAAACTGGAGCAACAATGTCTCTAGTATTGGCCAGAACGTTTTGTAAAACTCCACTAGAAAACTGTCGGACTCAGCCGCTTTAGCTGATCACAACTCGAAGACAGCCCGCCTTAACTCTAAACTTGAAATAGGGTTATCCATAAGTTTAAGATCTTCCTCAAGCCTAGGAGGTTGAGCCCTTCCAGAAACATCATCGATTTGGTGATCTGTACTGTAGAAGTCTAATTTATAAAGAACTGTATAAAATTTAAAAAAAAATCTGCTCATTATCTTCTTGAGGATTGCAAAGTTGCTCATCCACCCCCTTAATCTGAACCACTGTCACTAGCACTTGTTAATTACAGAGCTGGAAAGCTAAGATTCTCGTTCCTCCTCTTTCTCCCCCCCCCCCCCCCCAAATTGTAGCTACATTTCTTCTATCAATAAAGCATTAAGCTCACCCCTTAAATTAGGGATTTACCATGTACTGGCTTCATCCTGACTAGTCATATGGACCCTCTCAGCAGTCACCATGAAAGATTTCAGTTTTGCTAGCCGCTCAGCTTTTACTTGGGAGCCTAACTCAGTAAACATCCCTCTTATAATGGCTTTCAGTACCTCCCACAACATGGGAATTCTACACTTTACCATCTTCATCTGAAACCAATATTCTTGAATGACTTGTTCCATTTCCTGACCATATAATTCATCCTCCAGGACTCCTTTAGGGTCTTGAGGCAACCCACCCCCACCAGTACCAGGCTAATGGGAGCATGGTCAGGTCACACAATCAGGCTAATATCATAAAAGATTTCCAAGGGACCATGAGAAAGGAGGTCTTGGAGCAAAATAAACCATCTTGCTGGAGCCTTTTTAGGGAGTGATAAGGGGAACCCTATGACTGGTTGAGTCTAGGGGGAAAGGAGTTAGGACACGGCCAGACCTAGCTGGAGCATGCATTCATAAGCTCATAGCAGCTGGTAAACCTGGAATGAAAGGTAAAAGCTGGAAGCTGAGAATAACCAGCCAGTAAACCTGGAAAGAAAGGTGGGAGTAGGCTGCATTAGAATCCCTGGAAGCTTAAGGGAAACCTGAAAGCCTGGTATGCCCAGTGGATCTAACCAGTTCAGAATCTCAGAATAGATGTGGGTTTATGTCTTATCTTAATAGCGGTGGATTGAAGTCCCAGAGCAGATGCAAACTGGTTAGTATTTGAAATGCTGAAAGTTGTTTGTTTGCAGAACCACTGAATGTTGGTATGGTGCACTGCTGTTAGGTAAGCCAAAAGCTATACTGTATTCTCTATAAACATGTTATGAGAAGCAAGTGAGCTTGCTTTATGATTGAATTCAATGCTGCAATCAGTAATGGAGAGTAAGGAGAGCCGGGCTGTGCTCCATCTCCATAGCTGTATTGTGTGTATGAGGCCTGGGCAGAAAACCTAACATGAATCAGAAGGTTGCTGACTGAAACTAGTGTAAAGAATGAACTAAAGCTCATTGCCCCCAAACTGTTCTGTCTGGAGGAGCCACCTCCCAAAGCCCTGGACAGCCTGCAGGAGACTCCCAATGCTGTCACCACTGTGGAGTCCCCACCGAGGGAAGCAGCATTGGCACCGGTGGTTGCGGCACCGCCTCTGCTGACATCGGAGACCGTGCTCCTCACACAGCTCATGGAAGCTTTTGAGCGCAGCCTGTCTGCACTCCTCATTCATCAGGCTGCCTGAGACTCGATGACCTTGGGTTCCTTGGCACCGGTGATGGTGCCGTCTACAGTGGCAACCTAACTGACTGAGGTGCAGCCCATTTTGGAGTTGCAGACTGTCCCCCGAGAGAACAGTGGTTCTCCAGGACCAAGCAGGAAGTCAGTCCTCACTTATGGGTGACGTCGGCGCCGACGGAGCCCTCGCGGAGCAATTTTCCCCAGCTTTCGCAGAAAGCCTTTGGGAATTGCAGCGCGCATGCGCGGTCCCCTTCCCGCCCAAGGGTGCCATCTTGCTCAGTCTTTTTTCCGCGGAGCCCTACAGACGTAGTTTGTGATCGCCGCTGAAAAAGTTGATTTCTTTCGTTTGTTTTTCTCGGTTCGACGCCGTGTCTCTTTCCCGCCCGGCCTCGATACTCCAATATCGAGTCCGTTCACATTTTTTCAGTTTTTGTCCTTTGTAACGGGCGTTCCTGCCACTTTTTTTCTTTTTCCCTGGCAGCACGGTCTTTCGACCTCACAGGGGCCCTTTTTCCCCTGATGGCTGCCAGCGGTTTTAAAAAGTGTGATCGCTGTACCAGACTTATGTCTCTTACCGACACACATGACTGCTGCCTCCGTTGCCTCAGACCCAATCATGACTCGGTGGGTTGCGGTCCGTGTAACAAAATGTCCTCGAAGGCATTGAGGAGTCGGCAGTCACAAAAGGAACAAATCTTCTCTGACTCCGCGTCCGGTTGGGCCCGGACCTCGTCAGAGGCTTCGACGTCTCGTGACTCCGGCCCCGAGCATCGTCGGAGTTCCTCTGAGCGGGGGCTCCCGGCCGGGAACATCGTCGGAAGAGGAAACCCGCAAGGGTGGCGTCGGAGGACGCTCCTGGTCCCTCGAGGGCCAGGTCGCATAGCCCCGCCAGCCGCCCCTGGTCCTCGGAGGCGGAGAGGTCGTCGAAGCATCCTCGTCTCGAAGTGGAGTCTCCTGGACACGTGAGTACTATAGTCCTCGTGGACTCACCTCCCAGGGAACCGACGTCGGGCCCGACGCCGTCGGGGCCCGAGTCGGGGGCTGCTGGGTCTTCTGAGTTTGGTCTCAGATTGACGGCCTTGGAGTGCAGTATCACTGCCTTCATGGACCAGCAGCGGGCATTGATGGCCGGCATCGCCAGTGCATCTGCCCCAACCACCGGGACATTGACGTCCAAGTCGAACCCGGAGTCCGAGCCGATCCTCGAGTCCATACGGGCTCGAGTCGATCCTCGGCCAAGGTCTCCCTCGGCGTCCCGTTCGGGACCGAGGTCGTCGACGCCGGCCTCGGCGTCGGGGAGGAGGTCATCGGCCCTCGCCCGCACGGAGCCACTCGATTCCTCCATAGAGGAGTCGGGCTGGGACACGGAGGAAGACGAGTCACCCGGTTCTTTTCAGACTCGGTGCATCCCCTCCGACTCGCCCGAGTCAGAGCCTCAGAGACGGTCCCCGCCGGAGGACACCCGGTTCTCCGATTTCGTGAGGGACATGGCCAAGGCTTTGGCCTTCCCCGCGGACCCGGAGGAGGAGCCTCGAGCCGAAGAGCTCGAGGCCCTCCAGTATGACTCTCCCCCGAAGGAGGCCTTTACTGTGCCGGTCCCTCCGATGCTGGAGCGGCTGCTCTTCCGCATGTGGGAGAGCCCGGCCTCGACGCCGGTGTTAAGCAAGCAGGTCGATTCCATGTATCGAGTCCGCAAGAGCCCCGGGTTCCAGAAGGCACAACTACCGCACCATTCCATGGTGGTGGAATCGGCCATGCATCGACTTAAGAGTCAGAAGATGCACTCCTCGGTGCCTCCGGGTAAGGAGGCCTGGAACCCGGATGCCCTCGGTAGGAAGTGCTTCCAGGGCTCTATGCTTGCTTGCCAAGTCCAGACATACCAGCTATATATGGGCATGTATCTTCGAGACCTAGCAAAGGAAATTGCCGGGTTCTCTGCTGGTCTCTCCGAGGAACCTTTGCAGAGGTTCCAGGCCTTGACCACTGGTATTCGAGAGTGCTCGAAGTTTATTTCTCGAGCAGCCTACGATGGCTTCGAGGCATCGGCTCGAGTAGCCGGAGCCGGCATCGGTGCTCGCCGTCAGGCTTGGCTTCAGTCATCCGACCTCGAGCCATGGGTGCAGGACAAGTTGGTCGATGTCCCCTGCAGAGGTGAAAAACTCTTTGGCAAACCCATGGTTGATAAGGCGGCAGAACTCGAGTCCGAGACTCTCACCAGAACTCGCCTATCCAGAAAGACCTCTGCCCCTTCACAGAAGAGGAAGGGCTCGGGGAAAAAGCCCTTTTATCCGAGGAAGGTGTCTGCCTATAAACAGCACCACCCACAATATCAAGCCTCAGCAGCTCCCCATCAAGGCCAGCAGGCTAAGAGACAGGGCAATAGGTCCCGTAGGCAGAAGGCCCCCAAGCCAACTACACAGGCCCCTGCTCAGCAGGGTGGGGTTTTTTGACTATGCCGGCATAGTCTCTCCCCCTCCGCGACTTTCGCTCAGCACGGGGGGCCGGCTGACCCACTTTGCCCACAGGTGGTCAGCCATAACATCCGATTCCTGGGTGCTGCAGGTGGTTCAAAAGGGCTACCTCTTACATTTTCACCAGGTGCCCCCTCCCTACTTTCCAGGGGAGCCTCCAAGACCCCCTCTGCACAGGGACTTACTCCTTCAGGAGCTGCAAAGTCTGCTCCAGGAACAGGCTGTGGAACCAGTGCCCCAGCACTTGTGGGGTCACGGGTTTTATTCGAGGTACTTCCTGGTTCCGAAAAGAACAGGAGGCCTCAGACCCATCCTGGACTTGCGCAACCTCAACAAGTTCCTGCAGCGGGAAAAGTTCAAGATGCTTACCCTTGGAATCCTACTGCCCTACCTCCGGCAGGGAGATTGGCTATGCTCCTTGGATCTAAAGGATGCTTATCCTCACATCCTTATTCATCCGGACCACCGGCAATATCTGAGATTTGTGGTGGCAGGGAATCATTACCAGTACCGCGTACTGCCCTTTGGCCTCTCCTCCGCTCCCAGGGTGTTCACGAAATGCCTGGCAGTGGTGGCAGCCTTCCTGAGGCTTCAAGGCCTCTTCGTCTTCCCCTACCTGGACGACTGGCTCATCCGGGCACAGTCTTCCCTAGAGGTCACTCAGGCCACTCAACGCACAGTGGCTCTGCTTCAGCACTTGGGCTTCGTCATAAACTTCGAAAAGTCCACTTTGCTCCCCTCTCAGGATCTCGAATTCATAGGACAGCGATGGCGAACCTATGGCACGCGTGCCAGCTGTGGCACGCGAAGGCCTTGCAGCTGGCACGCGGGTAGGTCCGCAAAAAAGAAAAAGCTGGCTCTGGCTGCTGCCGCGGACGCGGCAGCGGCAGAGTGCAGTGTCCCGCGGGGCCCCCTCCGCCCGCTAAGCCCCTCCGCAAGGGCTTTCAGATTCGCGAGGGAGAGCGTCTCCCTCGCGTCTCTGTTAAGCCCGCAGGGGCTAATGGGAAATTTCCCATCAGCCCCTTTAGACGCGAGGGACTGATGGGAAATTTCCCATTAGCCCCTGCGGGCTTAACAGAGACGTGAGGGAGAAGCTCTCCCTCGCGAATCTGAAAGCCCTTGCAGAGGGGCTTAGCGGGCGGAGGGGGCCCCGCGGGACATTGCATTCTGCCGCTGCCGCGGCAGCGGCAGCAGCCAAAGCCAGCGTTTTTTTTTTTTTTAATATGCCATGGGGGGGGGGGGGTTTAGGACTGCTAATGGGCTGGGGGGGGGTGTAGGCCTGCAAATGGGCTAGGGGGGGGTTAGCCGGTAGGAATGCGAAAGGGCTGGGGGGGTAGGACTGCTAATGGGCTGTGGGCTGATGGGGGCTGTCTGTCTGGAAATGGGGTGATGGGGGGTTAGGACTGGTAATGGGCTATGGGGGGGTTAAGACTGCTAATGGGCTTTGGGCTGATGAGGGCTGTCTGGAAATGGGGTGATGGGGGTTAGGACTGATAATGGGCTATGGGGGGGGGCTAGGACAGGAAATGGGCTGATGGGGAGGGGTTAGGGCTGGATGGGCTGTGGGCTGTTGGGGGGGTTAGGACTAGTAATGGGCTATGGGGGGGTTAAGACTGGTAATGGGCTGTGGGCTGATGGGGGCTGTCTGGAAATGAGGTGATGGGGGGTTAGAACTGCTAATGGGCTATGGGGGGGGTTAGGACTGATAATGGGCTAAGGGGGGGGGCTAGGACAGGAAATGGACTGATGGGGAGGAGTTAGGACTTGAGGTGGGCTGATGTGGTTAGGACTGGTAATGGGCTGTGGGCTGATGGGGGGGGGGGGTTTAGGACTGGCAATGGGCTGTGGGGGGCTGACTGGAAATGGGCTGATGGGGTTAAGACTGGAAGTGGGCTGATGGGGGGTTAGGACTGGTAATGGGCTATGGGGGGGTTAGGACTGATAATGGGCTATGGGGGTGGGTTAAGACTTTTAATGGGCTTTGGGCTGATGGGGGATGTCTGGAAATGGGGGTGATGGGGGGTTAGGACTGGTAATGGGTTATAGGGGGGGCTTAAACTGAAAATGGGGTGATGGGGGTTTAGGACTGGAAGTGGGTTGATGGGGGGCTAGGACGTAATGGGTTGGGGGGTTGCTATGACTGGAAATGGGCTGAGTGGAAGGGGAGGCTTGAACTGCAAATAGCTGATGGGGAGGGAGCTTGGAATGGAAATGGGCTGTGAGGGAAGGGAGCTAGGACTGAAAATGGGCTGATGGAGCAGCTAGGATAGGACTGGAAATGGGCTGTTGGGGGGAGCTAAGATTGGAAATGGGCTGTGGTGGGGGCTTGAATTGAAATGGACTCATGGAGGGGCTAGAACTGGAAGTAGGCTCATGGGGGGGGGGGCTTGGACTGGAATTGGACTGAGTGGAGGGGAGCTATGATTTGACATGGGCTGATGATGGGGCTAGGAAATGACTAGAAATGGGCTGATGGGGGGCTAGGATTGGAAATGAGCTGATGAAGGGACTCAGACTGAAAATGGATGGGGGAGCTAGGACTGGAAATGGGTTGATGCAGGGACTAGAAAGGAATGGATGCTGGGTGAGACTGGAACTAGAAGGGAGCTGATGTTGGGGGAGGATTAGAATGGGGTGGGGCTGGGAGAGTAAAATGGAGAGGGGAAAAATATTTTGTGTGGGAGGAATGAAAAATCTACAATTGGCCGGGTATTGGGAGAGTAAGTGGGGATTGAGGATGGAGCGGTAAAATTTGTGTGGATGAAATAGGAATGAGGAAAGAGCAAAAGGAGAAAGATTAGTATGTTAAAGCAGATGTAGAGAGAGAGAATGGAAAAAAAGACTAGAAGAGAGAAGAAAGAACAAATGGACAGCAGACGATGGAGAGTTAGCAGAAAACATGAAGAAACCAGAAGAAAGTGGCTGGAGCAATTGCAACTGAAAAAAAATGCACAAAAGGTAGAAAGATATCTCTTTATTTTGAATTTATTAACTGGAATATGAAACCTCTGGGAAATGTGCATCATTAACGTCTGTGCTTTGGTAGAAGAGGAAATTAATTTATAGTTTTATTTCTACAGTGTTGTACATTCCAAGTTTGGCTTTTGGGGTTCCCAGTTTAATTATTGCCTTCCTGTTTCTAAATTGTGATTCCTTGTTTGGTGATGGTCTATGTTCTGCATGTGTAACTGAGCTGAGGTTTAATTGACGTGCTGGCACTTTGAGGAAATTCTTTGGTTTTGTGCGGCAGTTTGGGCACTCGGGCTCAAAAAGGTTAGCCATCACTGTCATAGGAGCACGGCTGGACACTCTGCAGGCTTGGGCCTTCTTACCTCTGGAACGGGCCAACAGGCTCATAGCTCTGGCCGGCAGGTTCCACAGCGCGTCACCGGCCTCTGCCAGACAATTCCTGCAACTGCTCGGTCACATGGCCTCCACGGTCCATGTCATTCCGAACGCCCGTCTGCATATGCGACCTGCTCAGTGGAGCCTTCGCACTCAATGGCATCAGGCCACAGGGAGACTGACGGACTTAATACAGATCTCCGACCGCCTGGTCTCCTCTCTGCGGTGGTGGCTTCACCTGCCCAATCTGGTACTTGGCATGTCTTTTCAGTCTCCTCCACCTTCTCAAGTGCTCACGACAGATGCCTCTCTCCTGGGATGGGGAGCGCATTGCCAAGGAACATGCACTCAAGGCCTTTGGACACCTTGGGAGGCTGTTTAGCAGATAAACTTCCTGGAGCTGCGGGCGATCCGCCTAGCTCTGCAGACCTTCTCTCACCTCACTTCTCGTCAGTCTGTACTGGTGCAGACGGACAATCAGGTCGCCATGTTCTCCGTGAACAAACAGGGGGGCACGGGCTCCCTCCTTCTATGTCAGGAGGCTCGGAGACTGTGCTCTTGGGCAGTCGACCACGACATCCTCCTCAAGGCTGTTTACCTGCCCGGGCAGGAAAATTGCCTAGCCGACAAACTGAGCCGGATTCTGCAGCCGCACGAATGGAGGTTGAACCCCATAGTGTTCCAACGGATCTTCCGCCGGTGGGGCCTCCCCACCGTGGATCTCTTTGCCAGTCCCCTAAACCGGCAACTTCCCAGGTTCTGCTCCCGGCACCCGCATCCTCTCAGAGTAGCGCCGGATGCTTTCCTCATCTCGTGTTCCACGGGCCTACTGTATGCCTTTTCTCCCACGCCACTTGTGTCCCGGACGCTGTTCAAAATTGTCCAGGACAGGGCCTCCGTGATCCTGGTAGCGCCCAGGTGGCCGCTGGGGAAAACTGCTCCGTGAGGGCTCCGTCGGCACCGACATCACCCATAAGTGAGGACTGATTCCTGCTGCTCCTGGAGAACACCTGTTACAGGTGAGTAACTACTCTTTCCAATGCACTCTCGAGGTCCCTCTTGGTGCACCAGCTTTCTCCCTGAGTATTTCGGGGTCGGACCGCAGGGATCCTCGGTCTCCTTCCACTCCTGCCAAGTGCCGCAGATGTCATGAGGAATTGTGTTGGTGCTTCAGTTTTCTCTCAGTGATTCCAATGATTGGGAAACTGAAGAGGAATCGCCTGAGGCCATGCATCATTGGGACATTCCCTCTGACCCTTCGCCTCAGTATGAATGAAGGAAGTCCCTTCTGGAGGACTTATCTTTCCACAAGTCCATGTGGGACATGGGGAAGGCCTTGCTACTCACCATCAAGTCTGAGGAGGAACCCAAGGCAAAGAAATTAGATATCCTCCAATACCCCTCTCCCCTGAAGGAGGTCATCATGGTGCCCATACATCGAATTCACGAACGCCTCCTCTTTCGCATGTGGTAGACACACCACTCATGGTGCCCCCAGTGAGCCGACATCTTGATTCCCGGTATCAGGTGAGCAAGAGCCCTGGTTTCAAGAAGCCATAACTTCCATATATCTCCATGGTCATGGAGTTGGCCTTGCACTGTGTTAAAAGTTCAGAGAGACATTTCTCGGTGCCCCCGGACTAGGAGACACGGACCATGGATGGCTTTGGAATGAAGTGCTATCAAGGCTCGATGCTGGTAGTCCATATCCAGGCCTACCAACTTTATATGGGGTTGTATCTCTGAGATCTCACAGGGGATCTCGCCAGATTCTTCTCTGGCCTGTCGTGGGAGCAGCTGCAGCATTACCGAGCCCTTGTCTCCAAACACAGGAGTGCTCAGAATATGTCAATAGAGCTGCCTACAATGAGTATTAGTTGGTGGCCCAAATGGCCGTCGTGGACATCGGGGCCCGCCGCCTTGCCTGGCTGCAGTTCTCAGACTTAAAACAATGGGTCCAGGACAAATTATCTGATGTCCCTTGCAGAGGTGAAAACCTCTTTGGAAAACCAATGGAGGAGAAAGGTGGAGAGGGAACAACTCATGATGAACAGACTCTCCAGAAAGGCATTTGACTCCTTCAGATGGAAGTCTTAGGTGAAAAATGTTTTTCTTCTCCAAAAAGAAGTACTATGGTACCTACACCCCATACCATTCCAACTATGTACCCAGCAGGGACCGCAGCAGCAAAAGGGCCAGGGCCAAAGCCAGCAGCACTGCCCGAAGCATCAGAAACCCAACCAGCACTGCATCCGCAGCCTGGTAGGGACTTTTGACTCCTCCTTCCATAATATGGCCGCCCTTCCCATTCCAAACACAGTTCCACCACAAGTAGGAAGGAGGCTGATTTATTTTGCCACCGGTAGCCAAGTATCACAACGGATGCCTGGGCCCTCAATATAATCAGGGAGGGGCTACCTGTTACACTTTGATCAGCTTCCTCCCATGGGAGTATCCCCTCAGCTCTCACCACTACCTCTTGCTCCAACAAGAAGTCCATACCCTATTGTCTGAACAGGCTGTGGAGTTGGTTCCTCTGTCTCAAATGGGATGGGTATTCTGCTCCCTGTAATCTTCTGAATATGTAATCTCTGGTCTAGTCTCCGCTTGGTCCTGGGTTCATTTCACTTCACAGACGCAGGAGGGCTTGTAATAAGACCAGCAAACAGGTGTGGCTTGGAGAAAGGTTTTTATGTAAAAATAGGCTTAATACATAGGTATTGAACAGAGGTATATAGTGATTGTTACAGAGCTGTTTCAGTGTGCATCAGTGAATCTGTGTGTGCAGGTGTGCATGTGTGAAGTGTGAGAGAGATAGAGGCCAGAACCTGTGGGTCAGAGCCGCATGGTAGGCCAGAACATGTGGGTAGAGAGAGAGAGAGAGGGGGAGGGGTGAAGGGAGTTGATCATCAGAGCCTCATGGTAGTGTCCAAACCTGTCCGATGAAGGAGGGAGAGAGAGAGACAGGAAGTGTGTCTGTCCTTTATAGTGCCTCTCCAGCAGTTCCCCTTGAGGTCTGCTATTGTCTTTGGCCACTCCCTTTAAGGTCTGCCCATCTTGATTTAGCAAGGAGGGGCTGCAGCCAGGTCCTAGAGACTGACGTCACCCAGGGGTCAGAGTTTAGACTGAATTAAACAGAGTCCATAGCTGCATGAAATGTATGCTGACATCTCCCACACCTTTTTTATTTTTATTTATTATTTGTGCCTGGAATTGGTGGAAGCAAACCTGTGGTACCTGTCCCAGCTGCCATTACCTGATAGTAGGCAGCTCGTCGAATACCTCCTGTATTAAATACCTTGCTATGTCTAGCAGGTCCCCTGTCCTGCACAGTACTGTCTCTAGTACTGTCTCTAGTGTTCTAGAGATAAACAAGTCTCCTTATGAGTCCAAACCTCGTGTCTTAGGTTGAGCATCCACTACTGGGGGGAACCCAATATGCCACTTACATACCCGTCTTAGAGAGAGTGAACAGTGCATAAGGTCTGCAGGAATTTTTAAGGAGGCTAAAACCAAACGGTACCAGGATGCTATGAGTGAGGATAGGAAGCAATACTAGACTGCAGCTGACTCTGGTATTCAGTGTAATAGGAAATACCGAATTAGCAGGCCAAATTAGCCTGGATGTAGGGGTGGATGCTGGAGAGGTTCAGTGTAACTACCTTAAAATGTTGTTGTTCTGTATGACATGCGCTGCAAGGAAATGTACATTTTTTTCATCTTACAGCACAGGAAAATTACGATAATGCATAGCAATATTTGTACAGCAGTTAAAATAATAATAGGGTGAATAAAAACATTAAAGACATGATCAGCAGTAGGTGAGTAACCAAATAACAATTCCCACACAGACACATGAGCATCTTGTAGCAAGTGTCCAACAATTTGTTGAATGTGTCCATTCTCATAGGCGATGGTGTGATTCACTTCAGTGGATGTTGTTTTAAGGTGATCAATATAGGCATGGAGTTCTGTAAAGTTGCTTCTCCCATGCCAAGTGGTAATGGATGCACAGCATATGAGATAAAGTCTGGAATGTCCATAGAGTCATTGGTAACCAGCGGTGTGGAATAAGTTGTCCCATTAATGGTGAGGGAGACCAGTGGTGTATGACTGCACCAGGTATTGTTTGGTAAATAGTTTGAACTGTACAACAAAGTGTTCTTGGGAAGGCGAATGTCATGCATTCTGGAAGCAATCGAAAAAGAGACATTCTGGGGAAAGAACAGATGAAAACAAAAGTGTCCAGCTCCAAGGTAATACAAACTGTGTGAGGTAGTCAGGGAATATGAGAGCTTAACAGTCAGGGAGCAAGAGGAAGAATTGTTCCAGCAGGAGGTGTCAGCCTCTTTGAACTGGTGAGGTTGACACTTGAACTGAAATGTAGTCTGCTCACACAAACTGGGGTCCATCGGCTTGAATGAAGTCCAGGTGTCGTCCAGTGGCTGCACCCATGTGAGATGGTCCACAGGATACATAAGCATATTATCAAACTGCACCCCAATATTAACAACAGGATAGATAACTGTGTGTTGTCCTGACCATGGGATCAAAGTACAGATAGAGCAGCCTTGTGGTGAACAAATGGGAACACTAACTGTCCACCAATCAAGGTGAGCTATAGCAAATTCAGGTATTTTGGTACTAGCCATATGGATGAGAGATGGTGGCCAGTGTCCTAACTTAGCAGTGATCAGAATTTCCTTAGTATAGTAATAAGCTCGATCTGTACTTGATCACAGGCAAGAGCCCAGGAAATATTCTTTCCCAATCTATATTCTCCATGTGCTAAGGTAACAATTTTCTGTTCTATAATGGGAGATATAAGAACAAAGGTATCTACAACTACATTGGACAGTTTAGAGGAAGCTTCATTAATAATATGTTGTGAGGTAAAACCATCAGCAGCATGCTGAGCAGTGGATCCCATTTTATTACGGAGCACCTCTATATCAATTACATTAAGGGCACCCAGTGCAGTCCCTGTGCCACCTAAAATTGTATCAATTAATTCACGCTTGTGTCAAAATTGCTTAGCTCTGGGTGTTACTGACTGCATATCAAACCAAGTATTGAGCATTTGTATGTGGTTGGCCACAAACTGAGAGCAATTTGGATATTTGTGAGTAACTAGAAACAATTTGGGAAATAGATGTCAAGTAAGAAAATGGTATTCCACATCATATAAAACATCGTGTGGTGCATCATATTTAATCTGAAAGGGATGTCCTTCCTGAAATGGGTGGATATCAGAAAGGTAGAGTACAGGAGGAGCAGAAGTAGTGGGAGGGGTGGGATGAGGGGTAGTAGGTAAACAAGATACATCCAAAAGGAATGAAGTCTCAGTGATGTGCTGTTGATCACTCAAAACCCATGTATAAGTTATTTTCCAGGTACCTCTGTCCTGACAGGAAATATTGTACAATATCAAAGCAGGAGGACCTAGAAAGTAACGTTCTGGGCGTGCCCTCAATTCTTGTGTCCTTTCCAGAGAAGTGGAAACTGGTGGCTCCCACTGTACTTGAGTGATGTTTAATGAATAGAACACTGGCTTGTCCTGTACTGAACAGAAACTCAGGATGACCAGATCCTTTCCTTCCGGGAACGGTGGGGGTATTTCTTGATAACGATATACCCCACTTGTGGAGTTAGCCCAGCCAATCGTGCATATTCGGATGATAGTTCCTGTAATGAGACTTGAGTGGAAGAGAGCAGATACAAGAACAACAGCAAACCGAGACATAATAAAAGCAAACTTGTTTCACTCTACTAGGGAGTAAACTAATGCTCCCCACTTATACTATGTAACAACAAAACAAACACAAAAAAAATAATAATAATTTTTTACTACTTATTTACATAACTAACTACTTATTTACATAACTATTAAACACATGTCAACTATTCAGCAGGAGTAAATAGTTACCGTCCTCAAGCGACTTTTGTTCAGAAAGCAGCTGTCCGTGCTGTCTTCATAAAGCAGCTGTCCGTGCTGTCTTCAGGTGGTAGCTGAAAACAAAGACTGATAAAACACATATTACCCATATGGTTTTAACTGGGTGATGTGTTTCCAGTACTGCTGGTTATCGTGCATTAGGATAGGCTTGGGCCTAAGGTATCAGTAACTAAGTATGGTCCCTCCCACTGTGCAGTTACAAAGTGGAGGTTTGGTCTAGGTCTCATCTCTGCAAGACACTAGTGACAGGGCTTCCTTCATGTGTTCATGAAATATTGATGGGGAATCCTTATATCCCTGTGGAGGCACAGTCCATGCACACTGTTTCGGCCAGGCTGGTGAATTGCATGTGGAAGAAATAGATCTAATCAGATCCCTCTCCTCCAGTATCTTCACAATTTTAGTCACTGGTTCTATAGCCTGATGAGGTACTGGGTATTGCTTCAGTGGTAGAGGATCCTCACCTTCCAACAGTATTTCTGTGTGCATTTTCCCACAATCTAACTTGTCTTGAGCCCAGACTGGAATATCAGCCACTTCTGAGGGAATTACACACAGATCATACTGTTGAGCTGCCTTAGTGCACTGAGTTGCTAACTGCATGGGAATGACTTCATGCACTAAAGTTTTAGAAGCACTTGAAGTTCCTGAATACTGCCACAATTTAAGATTAGCCATATCCACCACCAAATTTAACTGGTTGGGAACATCAATTCCAATTATTTCTATTGGTGTGTTCACTATAGTGGAGGCAGTGGTTTCTAACATTTCCTTATTTTGTTCACTGTGCACAGGGATACCCCATTTAACTGGGATAGCCACACATTTGGAAGCTGTGTCATTAATTCCTTGAATTTCATAAATTTCCATATTTTTCTGATCTGCAGTTGGAGAGAAGCTCTGTTAGTAAAACTAATTCCGGCCCCTGTGTCAATCAAAGCTAATTTATCCTGACCCCCTACTCTACTGATAACATTGGGGCGTGCACAAGAGTCCAGTATCAAGGGTGTTACAAGCCTTAAATTGTGTCCTGGGCCTGTATCCATTTCATCATCCAGAGGCTCTGGAATTGAGTCCTCTGCTGAGATAAAGGAGGCAGGCTGGGCTATGAAGGCTTGATACATTTTGATATCTGAACTCAAGAGGTCAGGACATCCCTATGCAGTAGCCTTGTGTTTGTCCTGAGCTGCTTGTAAATCCTGTTTTAATTTATCTATTTCTATCTGCAGTATATGTTTATCTTGTTCCCATCTAGTTTTTTCCTTTTCTAGCCCATCTCTCTGTGCTTTGAGCTCTTGAAAGGGGATGTAACCTGAGGAGTTTCTAAAAGTACCTTTGCCATGTGCTCTCCAAGGTGTGTGTCCTCTGTCTGTGTTTCTTATGTACTGAGAGGATTCATTGGCCTGCCACTTCCGAGCTTCTGATACTGTAATGACCTGTGAGGGCTGGGTCTTCCAAACAGACCCAATTCTGAGCATTAAAGTATCAAAAGGGGTTGCTTCAGGGTCTTCAGAAAATAACAGAAGGTGTTTTGTAATTTCAGGGGATAGCAATTCTAATAAAAATTCCTTATGCATGCTCTCCCCATAATCTTCTGCTTTGGGCCAGGACTCCTGCTCATTAAGAACTGCTTTTAAAATCCAGGCTCTATATGCAAACTGTTCCAGTGTATCATCTGGTAAAGGTGAAATAATTTTAAATACTTGCATTGGGGAACAGTGAAATAGTTTCTCAGTACCCCTTTTAACCAACTGGTATGGGTGAGTGAGAGAGCCAACCCTGTAATAGTGAGGGCCCAGAGCCAAATGCATAAGTCTATCAAAGTCTGATTGTTTTCTTCTGTATTTCCCTAGACCCCAGTGAATCAGAATATCAATCGCCCATTTAACCCACTGATTTACATTAAGAGGCATAGTACCAATTTTCTCAACTATTTTTTCTATATCTCTATCTTTTAAATTTTCCTGGAACATTAATTTAACTGGTGCTTTGAGTTCTGTACTGGGTGCTATGTCTAAGTCCTCTGAATTATTCTCCTGACAGAGATTGCTGGGTTCTGGCTGAGATAAACTATCTGAATTTTCCTGCTGTGATTCTGCTGTATTCTTCCCATTCCTAAGTTCAACTATGCATACTTTAGAATTCTTTTGTTGCTGATAAGGTGTGTCATAGGCATAGGGAATGGGTGTATCTTTGTTCTTTTGTTTCTCTCTAGCTGGTATGCATGGCTCATAGGCATATGGTGCTGAGGGAGGGGTGGGTGTTGGCTTTCTTGCAGAGGCCAATTGATCTTTAACGTGCCTCAATTCAAGTTTAAGTGCTTCTAATTGTTCACTAACAGTTATAAAAGAATATGTGGCTTGTATCACTTGACTTCTCTGAATAGAAATACAACTTTGTGCCTCCTCCAGTTCTTTGGTCAATTGGCTACACTGAGAAGTCAGTTCAGAGTTTTCTTTTTTCATGCTAATTAGTCCCCTGCACATGCCCTGGATGAAGAGGCATTTTCTTTTATTTGTTTTCTTTTTGAATTCATGATCATGGCTTAACATTCGTTTTTGAATATTATACCATGAGTCAGGGAATTCCCCTTCATATGGACCTCCTTTTCTCTTACAATATGAAATTAGAATTTCTGTAAGTTCTTTAAAATCAAATGCTGCCATATTTGATACTGCAGAAAGGCTGTAGTTGGACTATCTCAACTGTGTAACCTTAGAAGGAGGAATGCTAACTTAAAAGGTATTTCACACCTATTTAACTGGGTGGAGTAGATTAACAGAATTGTATCAGTTGCAGCCAGCTGTAAGCCTGCTCTCAGTAAGAAAGTTACTGACAGGAGACAGAGAAATAAAAGTAAAAAAGGGACAGGAGATTAACAGAATAGTCAGATATTCCTGCTCACACCAAGATATATACTGACAGGAGAGAGAAATAAAAGTCAAACAGACAAGAGGTAAATTAATGTTACCAGGAAAGATGTATATTGTACTCTATGAGGAATATTTAACTGTGTAACTCTGTATTTTCTTAGCAGTTCAAATACTATATAAAATCTGTAGCAAGCCTATACATAAAAATAAGACAATTGCAAGCCACTCTGTGTAATGTCCTTAAAATTCTAGATTCTTACAGAGCCTTTTGACACTAAAAGTCTCACCTTGTCTAACCCACAAAACAAAATTGTAAATGGTCACAAGGGCTATTGATTTTCCTGTCTCACTGTCTGAAATCTACTTAATGTATTATACAAAATTATTACTTACCCAACTGGAGGTCTGCTGTGAAATCCGAGAGACGAGCCCCCAATATGTAATCTTCTGAATATGTAATCTCTGGTCTAGTCTCCGCTTGGTCCTGGGTCCATTTCACTTCACAGACGCAGGAGGGCTTGTAATAAGACCAGCAAACAGGTGTGGCTTGGAGAAAGGTTTTTATGTAAAAATAGGCTTAATACATAGGTATTGAACAGAGGTATATAGTGATTGTTACAGAGCTGTTTCAGTGTGCATCAGTGAATCTGTGTGTGCAGGTGTGCATGTGTGAAGTGTGAGAGAGATAGAGGCCAGAACCTGTGGGTCAGAGCCGCATGGTAGGCCAGAACATGTGGGTAGAGAGAGAGAGAGAGAGGGGGAGGGGTGAAGGGAGTTGATCATCAGAGCCTCATGGTAGTGTCCAAACCTGTCCGATGAAGGAGGGAGAGAGAGAGACAGGAAGTGTGTCTGTCCTTTATAGTGCCTCTCCAGCAGTTCCCCTTGAGGTCTGCTATTGTCTTTGGCCACTCCCTTTAAGGTCTGCCCATCTTGATTTAGCAAGGAGGGGCTGCAGCCAGGTCCTAGAGACTGACGTCACCCAGGGGTCAGAGTTTAGACTGAATTAAACAGAGTCCATAGCTGCATGAAATGTATGCTGACACTCCCGATACTTCCTGGTTCCAAAAAAAGATTGTTTTTCGGCCCATTTTGGACCTCCGAAACCTCAGCTGGTTCCTGGTATAGGAAAAGTTCAAGATGGTGTCCCTCAAAATGTTATTGCCCTACTTTCACCGGGAAGATTGGCAATGCTCCTTGGATTTCAATGATGCCTATATGTATGCACATCCTCATTCACCTCCAGAGTCTTCACAAAGTGTCTAGTGGTCGTAGCCGCTTTTCTCTGCACCCAGGGGATCTTTGTTTTCCCTTACCTGGATGACTGGTTGATCAAGGGCGAATTGCCAGAGAATGTTTGGCATTTGGCGAAGCTAGCCATAAAGTCCTGGAGCATCTGGGCTTCATAATCAACTACCCCAAGTCTCATCTTCAGCCCTTTGAAAGGCTAGACTTCATTGGGGCTGTACTCAATACTACTCAAACTCAAGCATACCTGCCAGAAGACAGGGCTCAGCCAGTGCTTGGTTGCCCTGGCTCAAGACTTTCAATGCTGCCCCTTTGTGACAGCTCGACAGATGCTATGCCTCCTCAGCTACATAACCTCCACAATCCATGTCACACTAGCAGCGCATCTCTTAATACGTCAGGTGCAGTAGGCTCTCTGCACACAGTGGCACCAGGTGACTGGCCAACTCAGGGACAGGGTCATGGTGACTCACCCGCTCAGAGTCCCTCTCCTGGTGGCAACAGCCTTCCAACCTTCTCGCAGTGCTTCTTTTCCAGGCCCCACCGCATCAGCACGTCCTAATGATGGATGCTTCCAAGGTAGGCTGGGGAGCTCTCCTGGATGGTCTACAGGGCTTGGGAGAGCCTCCACCAATCAACTTCCTGGAACTCCGAGCCGTTGCCAATGCTCTATGGGTTTTTAGCAACAGCTTTTGATACTGTTCCTCATAGGAGGCTTATCAGTAAACTCAGTAGTTTGGGGATGGGTCCCAAGGTGGTGAATTGGATCAGAAATTGGTTGACTGACAGACGACAGAAGGTGATGGTAAATGGAGCTCATTTGGATGAAAGGAGGGTGATTAGCGGGGTGCCCCAGGGTTCGGTCCTGGGCCCGGCACTGTTCAATGTATTTGTGAGTGATATTGCTGAAGGACTGCATGGAAAAGTCTGTCTTTTGCAGATGACACGAAAATTTGCAACAGAGTGGACTCCCCTGAAGGTGTGGATAACATGAGGAAAGATCTACAAAAACTGGAAGAATGGTCTAATGCTTGGCAGTTAAGATTTAATGTAAAGACGTGCAGTGTCATGCACTTGGGAAGTAGAAATCCAAGGGAATGTACGCAATAGGGGGCGAGAGGTTGGTGTGCACGGACCAGGAGAAGGACCTTGGTGTGATTATTTCTGAGGATCTCAAGGTGGCAAAACAGTGCGACAAGGCAGTGCCAAAAGCCAGGAGAATGTTGGGTTGCATACAAAGAGGAATTACCAGCAGAAAGGAAGAGGTACTAATGCCACTGTATAAGTCACTGGTGAGGCCTCACTTGGAATACTGTGTTCAG
Source organism: Ichthyophis bannanicus (assembly GCA_033557465.1). Classification (NCBI taxonomy): domain Eukaryota; kingdom Metazoa; phylum Chordata; class Amphibia; order Gymnophiona; family Ichthyophiidae; genus Ichthyophis; species Ichthyophis bannanicus. Next base: position 302,083,417 of record CM066033.1, read on the forward strand.
TTTTGGAGACCATATCTCACAAAGGATGTAAAAAGACTGGAAACTGTTTAGAGGAAGGCGACCAAAATGATTTGGAGACTGCGTCAGAAGCCTTATGACAAGAGACTTGAAGACCTAAATATTATGTACACTCTAGGGGAGATATGATTCAGGCCTTTAAATACTTAAAGAGAATTAATGAACAAACAAACCTCTTCTAAAGACGGGGAAGCTGTAAAACTAGAGGGCATAACATGAAACTGCAAGGGGGTAAATTGAAAGGCAATCTCAGGAAATACTTTTTCACTGAAAGGGTGGTGGATGCTTGGAATGCCCTCCCGATGGAAGTGGTGGGGCAAATACAGTGACAGAATTCAAAATGGCATGTGACAGACACAGTGGATCCCTTTGCGGCAACAGGATAAAATCAAAATAAACGTAACTATCAAATTTTTCAACAAACAGGGGTATCCTACACGGAGCGGTGTGTTCACTCCTAAACAAAGACATGGTGAGGGGTGACCTGCACGGAGCGGCAGGTGCACCTACTCTTGCCATTTTACTAGGCGGACTAGATGGACCATACTGGTCTTTATCTGCCGTCATTTACTATGTTACTATGTAACTATCCAACCAAGTGGTCCTTATTCAAATGGACAACCAGGCGGCCATGTTTATATAAACAAAAAAGGACGGCATGGGATCATACCTCCTTTGTTGGGAAGCAGATTGCCCTTGGAAGTTTGCCATCTCGCATGGCATGCTCCTCAGAGCAGTGCATCTGCCAGGGAAGCTCAGATTTTTGGCAGATTGCCTCAGCAGAGTCTTCTAGCCAATATGAGTGGACTCTCAACAAGCAGGTAGCTAACCGTAACTTCCAGATGTGGGGCACACCATCGAGAGACCTCTTTGCCTCCTCAAAATGTCCAGCTCCTGCAGTTTTGCTTCAGAGTGCCGTTAAACATCAGATCGTAATTACTAACACCCAATAGTGTTCCCCACAAATTTACTACAACCCCTATTAAGAGCAACACTCATCTATCATACTTTTTTGGAACGCACACTATGAGGATCAATTTAACATTATATCCTCTCGTAGTGTTATTCCTTTTTATTCTTTTTTTAAAAGGGGGTAAATAAACCCCTAAACCACACTAAGGAGACCAAACTCCATTTCATTACCCGTGAAAGCCACGGGTTGGTTGCTTTCATGATGGTCTTCGGAGAGGGTCTACGGTTGAGGACTAATGGACTTTAAAATACCTGAAGGTTTTTTGAAATTGGTGATGAGAGAAGATAATCTTCCCCTTGATGAATGTTTTTACCTTCAGTTGGTTACCTCTCTAGGATGGCTTGCAACAGCTAAGTGATTCTCTCTTTTTCAAATTGTCAACTATAAAACAGTTTTTGGAATATAACACTTTAAGCACAAATATAAATGTTTTCACCGGTACATACTATGGAGTTTGGTCTCCTTAGTGTGGTTTAGGGGTTTATTTACCCCCTTTTTAAAAAAAGAATAAAAAGGAATAACACACTACAAGAGGATATAATGTTAAATTGATCCTCATAGTGTGCGTTCCAACAAAAGTATGATAGATGAGTGTTGCTCTTAATAGGGGTTGTGTTAAACATCAGATAGCACCCGATGCTTTTCTCCTGGATTGGGGTGACCGTCTTCTGTATGCATACCTACCAACTCCTCTGGTGGCCAAAACCGTCTTCACGCTGCAAATGAATGGCGCCACCATGATCCTCATAGCACCGCATTGGCCCAGGCAACCCTGGTTTTCCCTGTTGCTCACTTTTTCGACAACAGCCTCTCAGTCTTGGCTGTACTCCGGACTTGGTCTCTCAGGATGAGGGGACTCTGCTGCATCCCAACATACCATCTCTGATGCTAATGTCATGGATGCTGAGCGGGTAGCACTCACATCCCTCCATCTGCCGGAGGAAGTGGAGAAGGTGCTCCTTGCCTCATGTAAGGACTCTGCGCAAGCACCTATGCCTTCATGTGGCGCATATTCTCCATATGGTGTGAGGGCAAGGCTCTGGACCCTTTCACCTGCTCAGTACAGTCTTACCTGCTGCACATCTCTGACTCAGGACTAAAGTCCAATTCCGTCAGGGTGCACCTCAGTGCTTTAGCCACTTACCACCCGTTGATTGGCCTCTTTATGAGGGGGCCTCCTGCTATCTCATCTGCCCATTAGGTCACCTGTGTGGTACTGGGGCAGCTTCTCTCTCCCCCCCCATTTGAGCCACTCATCTCCTATCTGCTTAAATATCTCACCTGGAAGGTCATTTCTCTGGAAACAAGCAGGAAGTCAGTCCTCACATATGGGTAATATTGGCACCAACCGAGCCCATGTGGATCCAATCCACAGCTTTCATAGAAAGCTTTTGGAACCTACACCACGCATGCGTGGTCACCTTCCTGCCCAGAGATGCCATCTTACCTTCTTTTTCCGCAGATCTCTGCAGACGTGCTGTCTGCACCATGGATAAAGTCGATTTTTTCCACCATCCTTGGTGATTTTTTTCTTCTTTCTTTGGTTCCGTTCACCTTTCCGCCACCGAGTCCATGCTTTTTGTTCGGGCAACTTTTTTCTTTTATTTTTGGCCTTTTTTTTTTTTTTTTCTTGTGGCCTATCTGGTCGAGACATGGATTCAAGCAGTGTGGCACGTGCATTTGCACTATGTCTCGCATGGACCACCACAATTCCTGCAAATATTTCCTCGAGGTGGACCATTACGTGTCTTCCTTCCCACTGTACTTTTTGATGTCAGCTAAGACCCGGAAGGAACATGAAAAGCGGCAGGGGGAGCTGTTCAGCAAGTCAGCCCCAGGCTCAGCATCGTGGGTGAAATCTCTGCCATCGATACCGGAGTTGGGCGACTGCAACGCGCTCCTGAGTTTGGTCGGAACCGCAGGATTGACGTTCAGCAGAGTCTTCCTCTGAGGATCTTTCGCGGCCAAAGAATTCATTGAAGCCGAAGTCGCGGTCTGACCCTGGCCCCGGGGGTAAGACCTCTGGGACCTAGGCATGGAGTCCTCAACTCGATGCCGGGGATGAGAGGGAGTGCCCCCACCCCCAAGAAACCACAGAGGGAGGTTCTTCCTCCATCACCATCCGGGATTCCCCTTCCCAGGACCCAGCACCGGCCTCGGAGCCCTCAAATTTGGCACCTGCTTCGGCGGAACCAACTGGCATCGAGGCCAGAATGCTAGGCCTGGAACACAGCTTCGTTGTGTTCATCGAGGCTCAGCGAGACTCAATTCCGTCACTCCGGGTCATCAGCGCCCTTGATGGGACCGTCCTTGTCGAGGATCTCCCCGGAAGATGCCACTCCTATCCTTAAGAGGCTGGCCCGCTCTGTCAACTCTGTCAGCATCTGAGTTGAGACTTGGCACATTGTCTGGCATGGCCATGCCGGAGTCCCGACACTGGATGTCGTTGACAACAAGTCATTCCGACGACCGTGGGGCGCTAGCCGACTCCTCTGGCTCTGAGTCAGCATTGGAGACAGATGAGTCTCCTGACACCGTTCTCCACCGGGACTTCCCCTCCGATCCATCTCCACTACACCTTCAGCATCGGTCAACTCCAGAGGACTTGGCTTTCCTGGAGTTTGTATGGGAGATGTCCCAGGCACTTGCCTTTGTGGTGATACCCAAGGATGAGCCACATACCAAGGATCTTGAGATCCTCGGGAGACACTGACGGTGCCCATGCTCCAAATCCTGGAGCAGCCACTTTTCAGGATGTGGGAGACCCGGTGACTGTGCCGATTTGCAATCTTCCGACTCAATTTGCAGTATCGAGACGTCTGGAGCCCTGGCTTTCAGAAAACACAGCTGCCACATAAGTTCATGGTGGTGGAGTCAGCTATGCATTGCATTAAAAGCCAGAAGATGCAGTCCTCTGTGCCTCCAGGCAGGGAAATGTGCACTATGGTTGCTTTTGGCAGAAAGTGTTTCCAGGGCTCCATGCTAACGGCCCGGATCCAGGCATACCAGCTGTACATGGACATGTACCTGAGGGACCTGGTGAAGGAACTCACCGGGTTCTCGGCTGGGTTAGTAGGTGAACCTCTTCTGCACTTCAGGACCCTGGTGTCATTGGTCAAGGAATGCTCCAACTTTCAAATTCTGGCAGCCTTCGACGGCTTCGAGTTGGTGGCTCAAGTAGCTGCAGTGGGCATTAGTGCCTGACGCCTTGCCTGGCTACAATCCTCCAACTTGGAGCAGTGGGTTCAGGACAAGTTAGCTGATGTCCCATTCTGGGGGGAAAATCTCTTTGGCAAGCCCATTACAGAGACGGCTGATGAGCTGGAGAAGGAATTTCTGACCAGAACCAGTCTGTCCAAGAAAATGTCTTAACCTTCCCATAGGAAGACTTTGGGGGAAAAAGTCCTTCCAACTGAAGACCAAGAAGGCTTAGGAACTACCACAAGTTTCAGGCCTATCACGCTTCCCCACATGGGCAGTAGGCCAAGGGCCAGGGGTATGGCCCTTGTAAGCCAAAAGCCCCCAAACCCCAAACAGTGCCCCAGTGGCAGCCAGGGAGGAGCTTTTTACTCCTTGGGCATAGTCTCCCTCCCCCAGGTGGTACAAGGCCCAAGATTCACGGGAGGACGGCTGGTCCACTTTGCACACCAGTGGTCAAGCATCACCACGTATGCCTAGGGGTTGAAGCTGGTCGGGGAATGTTACCTCCTCCACTTTGCCCAGCTGCTTCCTCTCTTCTTCCCCAAGGAATTATCCATGGGCTCCTTGCACAGGGAGGTTTTGCAAAAGGAGCTCAAGGTTTTACTCGAAGATCAGGTGGTGGAGTCCTTCCCCCTGCCTTTCCAGGGTAGGGGGTTCTACTCCCGCTATTTCCTTGTCCCCAAGAAGACTGGGGGCTTCCAGCCCATCCTGGATCTATGGGACCTTAACTGCTTCCTGGTCAAGGAAAGGTTCAAGATGGTATCCCTTGAAACCTTATTTATTTATTTATCTAGTCTTATATACTGAATATCTAATAGTCTTTGCGGTTTACAATGAACAACAATGCTAATATGGGAGATTGGCTATTCTTCTTGAATCACAAAGATGCCTACACCCATATCCTGATCCATCCAAGGCACTGCCAGTACCTCCGGTTTGTTGTCATTGGGTGACACTATCAGTACCAGGTACTTCCCTTCAATCTCACCTTGGCTCCCAGGATATTCACAAAATGCCTGGCAGTCATAGCCGCACCTCAGACTCCTGAGTGTGTTCTTCTTCCTGTCCCTGGATGACTGGCTCATTCAAGCCACCATGCCGGGAGAGGCCTGCAGTGCAACGCAGTGCACCATAGGGCTACTTCAGAGCCTGGGCTTTGTGGTGAACTTCCCAGAGTCTCACTTATGGCCCACCCAGCAACTGGAGTTCATCGGTGCCCTACTCGATTCCACTCAAGTGAGGGCATTTCTGCCTCTCAATCGAGCTCAGTGCCTATCAGCCCTGGTCCAGGCCGTGCAAGGCGGCCCAGCGGTGACCGTCAGACAGAGATGCTCCTTCTCCTGGGGCACATTGCCTCCACCATCCATGTCATCCCATTTGCCTGTCTCTGCATGAGGCAGGCACAGTGGATGCTCAGTGCACGCAAGCTTCTGGTCATCTGGAGGACCATATCCTGGTAAAGCCGGCCCTGGCAACCTCGATCGCCTGGTGGCAGGACTCCCTCAACCTCAGAGCTGGCCTGCCCTTCCAGGCTTCCCTGGCGTGCTGCATCCTCTAAATAGATGCAGCCAGGCTGGGATGGGGTCTCACTGTAATCATCTGCTGTCACAGGGCCCATGGTCAGCAGAGGAGAGTGCCTCACAAATCAACCTGCTGGAACTCGCAGCTGTCTATTATGTCCTGTGAATCTTCCAGGATTATCTGGAATGGCAGGTGGATCAGGTCCAGACGGACAACCAGGTGGCGATGTACTACATCAACAAACAAGGGGGCATGGGGTTGTACTACCTCTGCTGGGAGGTAGTGCACCTTTGGAACTTCATGATGGGGAAGAACATCTCCCTCAGAGCAGTGTACTTGCCAGGCCAGGACAACATGCTAGCCAACCGCCTGAGCAGTGTCCTTCAGCCCCTCGAGTGGAGACTGAACCTGGCCATGCTGGGAGAGATTTTCTGGCATTGGGGGACCCTGGAGGTCGACCTCTGTGCCAGTCCAGACCACACACAGCTGCCACACCTCTGCTTTTGGAGGTTGGCCTGGGGCCAGGAGTCGGCGGATGCCTTTCTCCTCCCTTGGTCTGGGGGTTTCCTGTATGTATTCTCGCCCAAATCCCTGGTGCCACAGGCTCCACTCAAGATCCAAGCAGAAGCGGCCTCAGTCTTTTTCATTGTGCCCAGTTGGTGCAGGCAATCCTAGTTCCTCCTGCTTCTGCAGCTGTCCCAGGGGAGTGCTCCGGACCTGATATCTCAGGAGGATGGGACTCTACTGAACCCCAACCTCCTGTCCCTGGCACTGATGGCCTGGATGCTGAGAAGCTAGCTATAGCGCATCACCGCTGATCCAGGCAGGTTGAGGATATTCTCCTTGCCTCACATCAGGACTCCACGTGACAGTCGAATGCTTTTAAGTGATGTAGGTTTTTGCACTGGTGTGTGGATGAAGGTCTCAACCCCTTCTCCTGCTTGATGCCAGACATCCTACAGTACGTTTTGCATTTGTCGGGGACTGGCCTTAAGTCCAACACAGTCAGAGTGCACCTCTGTACCATCTCGGCTCACCATCAAACAGTGGCATGGGACCTCAGTGTGGTACTGGGAAAGTTTATAGCTCCACCCTTTGAACCCTTAGCCACCTGCCATCTCAAGCATCTTTCCTGGAAAGTCATGTTCCTGGTGGCTCTCACCTCACCCAGACGTGTGAGTGAGCTGCATGCGCTGGTGCCTCATTTGCCCTACACCAGGTTCCACAGAAACAGAGTTATCCTTCGGACTCTCCCTAAATTCTTGCCAAAGGTTGTCTCTGCCTTCCATTTGAATCAAGAGGTGGTGTTACCCACCTTCTTTCCTAGGCCTCATTCTTCTAGGTCAGAGGACCTCTCTGTACATGCTAGACTATAAGCATGTATTGTCTTTTTACATCCAGAGGACGAAGCCCCATTGCTGCTCAGTGCAGCTCTTTGTCTCTTTTGACCCAACTTGGACTCACAGTCTGTAAGTGCACCCACTCATGCTGGGTGGCCGATTACATTTCCTTCACCTATCAGCAGGCGGGGCTTTCTCTGGAGCATCATGGTACTGCTTACAATGTGCGTGCCATGGCGGCCTCAGTGGTGAGCCTACACTCTGTGTTTTTACTGAAGATCTGCTGAGCCGCCATCTGGTGGTCTGTGCACACCTTTGCTGCACACTACTCTCTGGAGGAGACCTCCTAGAGGGACAGCGCCTTTGACCAGGCAGTACTCCATTACCCCGTTACCTCTTCAGGGAATAATGCAACTCCTGCCCTCCGACCCGTGATGTCCAAGCTACCAGGGTGGGGATTGCTGCTGCTGCTGCAGTGTCAGACTTCCAGCTTATCAACACCCCCTGCTGCCCTTCATGTTCCGCTTTTCGGGTCGCTCATGGCTTTACAGTTTTTTTCGGTAGCCTGTAGCTTGGGAGTCCCATATGTGAGGACTGACTTCCTGATTGTTCCCGGAGAAAGCGTAGTTAATCACCTGTAACAGGTGTTCTCCAGGAACAGCAGGAATAAGTCCTCTCTACCCTCTTTCCTCCCCATGGAGTTGTTCTCTTATGCTTGATTAAGGTATGTTGTCATACTGAGGTAAGATTTCCCCTTTCGGGTGGGAACATGAGCGCACATGAGTGATGGCGCTCCCAAAAGCTTCTTAGTGAAGCTGGGGGGGCATTTCCGCGTGGATTCCATTAGTGACATCACCCATATGTGAGGACATCTATCTGCTGCTCCCGGAGGACACATGCTACAGGTGAGTGAGTACACTTTCCTGCCTGTTCCCGGGAGTGTATGTGCCTCTGCGCCGTATTTTTCTTGGGCCCCCTTTTTCTTTTCATTTTTTCAGCATGTGGATCTTTTCTCTTGCACCCCCCTGGTCGGTAGGGACATTGGCATCCTTTGATTTGGCAGAAGCCATCTTCCCCTATATGAACAAACTGGCCAATGGTTTCAGCTCAGTGACGGACCAACACAATTGGTGCATTCAGTGCATTGGGCCTAACCATGAAACTTGTGCAGATGAGTAAATAAAAGGGCTGAAGAATCAAGAGCAACAGTGTGAATTACTGTTTGGATCCTCCAAGTCAGTGGCATCGGCACTGGCATCAATGTCTGCATCAATGTCCTTGAAGGCCTCTGCCTAGTGTGGAGGCTACTCCAGCTCCTACAGCTTCAGACAAAGCATTGCTTTTTGTGAAGATGCAGGCCCTCGAGCGCAGTCTGGTTGTGTTCCTGGCTGCACAGGCTTTGAGGGACTGTATGCCTTTGGGTACTTTGATGCCTGCGTCTGCCCCTCAGGCAACGGTGGCCCTGCTGATGGAGGTACAGCATATCCTAGAGACCCATGCTTTTCCCACCGTGAGAGGGGGTTCCACCCAGCGATTGGAATTGATCTCCGTTACTAGAGGTGCGCTTCCGGGTCGGAGGACAGCCGTTGAGACCACAGAGAGCCTAGGACTGTGACTTCTCCCTCCGGAGTGCTGTTGATGTTGAGAGGAAGCCCATTGATACTTTGACATTCTCACCTATTCCAATGACTGGGAGACCCAAGATGAGTCCCAGGTTTCCGAGCACCATAGGGATATACCGTCTGATCCCTTGCTGCTTTATGAAAGCCGGAAGTCTCCGCCCGAGAATATTTCCTTCCACAAATTCATCCAAGACATGGCAAAGGCTTTATCCTTTACCCTTGAGGCAGAGGAGGAACTTCGGAGTGATTGTTTCAGAGGATCTCAAGGTGGTGAAACAGTGTGACAAGGCGCTGGCAAAAGCCAGAAGGATGCTTGGTTGAATACAAAGAGGAAATACCAGCAGAAAGGAAGAGGTTCTAATGCCACTATACAAGTCGCTGGTGAAGCCTTTCTTGGAGCTGGAGATCCTCCACAAGGAGGTGATCATGGTTCCAGTACACCGGATTCTCAAAAGATTGCTCTAATGCATATGGGAGATTCCCCTCATGTTGGCCTTGTCAGCCACCGCTTGGATTGAATGTACTGGGTCCATAAGATCCCTGCTTTTGAGAAACTGCAACTCCCACACAACTCTATGGTTGTGGAATCCACCATGAGGAGGATAAAGAGCGCTAACATGCACTCTTTGGTCCCTCAGATAGAACATAAGAACATACATAAGAACATGAGATATGCCATACTGGGTCAGACCAAGGTCCATCAAGCCCAGTATTCTGTTTCCAACAGAGGCCAATCTAGGTCATATGTACCTAGCAGTTTCCCCAAGGGACACAGGTTCCACAATGCTTGTAGGTGAGTAGGGAATCCCAGACCCTACCTAGATCCAAGCAAGGACTGGTAATCATCCAGGAAGTTAGTCACAGCTTAACTTAGCAGCACAGGCATAAATAGCTCAACCAGAGCTCTGTGATCTTCAGTTTTGCAGGACTACAAAAGGGGACTGTTACTTCTGGAGAGGGATCTGCAATTGTGAGTATATACTTCTGGGAATTTTCTGTAAGGAATTCTTTGTATTAAAGCTAATTAATCTGTGAACCCACTATTTTTTGTTAAATCAGTCAGGGCCTAGTAGCAGCAGTTTAAGTTTAAATTTAAAACACAGACGAGAACTTTCTGGTTACATATCATACCCAGCAGAGAGCTTGTAGTTTAAATTTAATAGTCACTCAGGGCCTAGCATCAGCAAAGTACTTTTAGTTTAAATTTAAAACACAGAAGAGAGCTTTCTGGTTAAATTTAGAACCCAGCAGAGAAGAACTTAAAGATCTAAACAAAAACTTAAAACTAAGATGCAGACAGCAGTCCAGCAGCGAGATGGGGGCTTTCCAGTCTTTTGCATTGAGTGTCACATGTATGATTTTCTCCCAGTTGGTGAGAGGTCTTACATGTGCACTAGGTGCAAGGAGCTCTTTGCTCTCAGGGAACAAGTCCGTTCTCTAGAGGCTAGAGTAGCAGACTTGGAAAACATAAGAAAGACAGAGAGGTACATAGACGAGGCCTACAGGGATATAGTCCTGAAGTCCCACCTCCAGTCTGGCAGCATCCCTGTTGCCAAGGAGGAGAGAGGTCACGTGACAGGAGAGCATCACCCTGGTGTGACAGGAAGTGATCCTGTAACTAGGACCTGTCCTCCAGATGATGTAAAACCCTCTCGCACAGAGGACATTTCTCCAGGGCCATGTGCCCATGAGGGAAGGGTTAGGACAGCCGTTATAGTTGGTGATTCGATCATTAGGCATGTAGATAGCTGGGTGGCTGGTGGACGTGAGGATCGCCTGGTAACATGCCTGCCTGGTGCAAAGGTTGCGGACCTCATGCGCCACCTAGATAAGGTCTTAGATAGTGCTGGGGAGGAGTCTGCTGTCTTGGTACATGTCGGTACCAATGACATAGGAAAATGTGGTAGGGAGGTTATGGAGGCTAAATTTAGGCTTTTAGGTAGGAAGTTGAAATCGAGAACTTCCAGGGTAGCGTTCTCCAAAATGCTTTCCGTTCCACGTGCAGGACCCGAAAGGCAGGCAGAGCTGCAGAGTCTCAATGCGTGGATGAGACAATGGTGCAGAGATGAGGGTTTTGGATTTGTTAGGAACTGGGGAACATTCTGGGGAAAGGAGAGGCTCTTCCGAAGGGAGGGGCTTCACCTTAACCGGGATGGAACCAGGCTGCTGGCATTAACCTTTAAAAAGGAGATAGAGCAGCTTTTAAAGTAGATAATAGGGGAAAGCCGACAGTCGCCCAAGAGCGGATGGTTCGGAAGAATGTATCCTTGAAGGATACTACCAAAAGCAGAGAGGTTCCAAAAAAGAGTAAAGTAGCCCAAATGCCCTCGAGTATGGAGCAGACAGAGCTTAAAAATCCCAAATTACCCATGTCTACCAACAGCCAAACTAATATGAATAAAATACAGTCTCTAAAATGCTTGAATGCAAATGCTAGAAGTCTAAAAAATAAGATGGGAGAGTTAGAATATATAGCACTAAATGAGAGGTTAGATATGATTGGAATATCAGAGACATGGTGGAAGGAGGACAACCAGTGGGACACTGTGATACCTGGATACAAACTATATCGTAATGATAGAGCTGATCAAATTGGTGGAGGGGTTGCGCTCTATGTTAGAGAGGGCATTGAGTTAGAAAGGATTAAAGTTTTGCAGGAAACAAAATTTGCTGTAGAATCTCTATGGATTGAAATACCATGTAAAAAGGGGAAGGCGATGGCAGTGGGGGTGTACTATTGACTGCCTGGCCAGAATGAACAAATGGATGATGAAATGCTCAAAGAAATCAAGGAAGCTAGCAAAAGTTATAGCACAGTAATATTAATGGGTGATTTCAATTACCCCGGTATTGACTGGGTCAGTGTCAAGGCAGGAAATGCTAGGGAGATAAAGTTCCTAGATGACATAAATGACTGCTTCTTGGAGCAGCTGGTTCATGAACTGACAAGAGGGGAAGCTATATTAGACCTAGTCCTTAGTGGAACACCAGATCTAGTGCAAGAGATAATGGTGTTGGGGCCACTTGGCAATAGTGATCATAGCATGATCACCTTTGATTTAATTAGTGGAGGAGGGATAGTAAGGAAATCCACAGTACTATTTTTTAACTTTCGAAAGAGAGACTATGATAAAATGAGGAAAATAGTTAAGAAAAAACTAAAAGGAGCAGTTGCAAAGGTTAAAGACTTACATCAAGCTTGTGTGTTGTTGAAAAATACTATCTTGGAAGCCCAAACCAGCTGTATTCCATGCTTTAAGAAAAGTGGAAGGAAGTCCAAAAAACTGCCAGCATGTTTTAAAGGTGAGGTCAGAGAGGCTGCTGTTGCCAAAAAAGCATCTTTCAGGAAATGGAAAAAAGAGCGAAACAACGAAACCTGGAAACAGCACAAGCACTGGCAAGTCAAATGCAAGGCATTGATAAAGCAGGCAAAGGGAGAATTTGAGAAGATGCTTGCTGCGGAAGCAAAAACGTGAAATAAAGATTTTTTCATGTACATTCGTAGCAAAAAACCTGTGAGAGTCAGTTGGTCCATTAGATGATAGAGGAGTTAAAGGGGAACTAAGAGGTGACAAGGCGATAGCGGAGAGACTGAATGAATTCTTTGTTTCGGTCTTTACTGAGGAAGATGTAGGGATGTTACCCATGACTGAAGTGGTATTTAAAGGTGCGGAAGAATTGAAGGAAATATCGATACATCGGGAAGATGTATTACAGCTATTAGATAAACTGAAGAGTAGCAAATCACCTGGGCCGGATGGTATACATCCAAGGGTGTTGAAAGAACTGAAATATGAGATTGCAGACCTGCTATTTGTAATCTGTGAATTTTCATTAAAATCATCTGTAATACCTGAAGATTGGAGGATCGCCAATGTAACGCCAATTTTTAAAAAGGGTTCCAAGGGTGATTCTGGAAACGACAGACCGGTGAGCCTCACGTCAGTACCGGGAAGAATGGTAGAAACCATCATAAAGAATAAAATTACTCAGCATGTAGATAGTCATGGCCTAATGGGAGACAGCCAACATGGTTTTAGACAAGGAAGATCTTGTCTCACTAATCTATTATGTTTTTTTGAAAGTGTGAATAAACAGGTGGACAAAGGTGAGTCGGTTGATATAGTGTACCTGGACTTTCAGAAAGCCTTTGACAAGGTCCCTAATCAGAGACTTTTGGCAAAACTAAAGAGTCACGGGATAGGAGGCAGTGTACTACTGTGGATCAAGAACTGGTTAAAAGATAGAAAGCAGAGGGTTGGTCTAAATGGCCAATTTTCCCAATGGAGAAAAGTGAATAGTGGTGTACCTCAGGGATCTGTGCTGGGTCTGCTGCTTTTTGACATATTCATAAATGACCTGGAAAGTGGAATAACGAGTGAGGTTATCAAATTTGCAGATGACACTAAACTATTTAAAGTTGTTAAAACCCAAGAGGATTGTGGAAAATTGCAAGAGGATCTTGATAAATTGGAAGACTGGGCGTCAAAATGGCAGATGAAATTTAATGTGGACAAGTACAAAGTTATGCACCTAGGGAAGAACAACCCAAACTATGGTTACACGATGCAAGGTTCCACATTAGGAACCACCACCCAGGAAAAAGGTTTAGGCGTCATTGTGGATAGCATGTTAAAACCCTCGGCCCAGTGTTCAGCGGCAGCCAAGAGAGCAAATAGAATGCTAGGTATCATAAGAAAAGGAATGGAAAATAAAACAAAAGATATTATAATGCCTCTATATCGTTCCATGGTGAGACCGCACCTTGAATATTGTGTGCAATTCTGGTCACCTTATCTTAAAAAGGATATAGCGTTATTAGAAAAGGTTCAGAGAAGAGCCACCAAAATGGTAAAGGGGATGGAAGGATACTCCTATGAAGAAAGGCTAAAAAGGTTAGGGCTCTTTAACCTGGAAAAGAGACGGCTGAGGGGAGATATGATAGAAGTCTATAAATTAATGAACGGAGTGGAACGGGTAAACGTAGATAGATTGTTTACATTATCAGAATATACAAAGACTAGGGGACATGCAATGAAGCTACAGGGTAAACTATTTAAAACTAATAAAAGAAAATATTTCTTCACTCAACGTGTAATCAAACTCTGGAATTTGTTACCGGAGGATGTAGTAAAGGCTGTTAGTGTAGCTGGGTTTAAAAAAGGTTTGGACAAGTTCCTGGAGGAAAGGTCCATAAACCATTATTAAGAAGGGACCCAGGATATCAATGCTTGACCCAGTACAAGCATTGCGGAACCTGTGTCTTTTGGGGTAACTGCTAGGTACATATGACCTAGATTGGCCACTGTTGGCCCAGGATACTGGGCTTGATGGACCTTAGTCTGACCCAGTATGGCATATCTTATGTTCTTATGGTATCTGTGGGAAATGCATGGCTCAACTGCTTGTCCCCAACACAGTTCCTTTACAAGTGGGGGGGGGGGGGCACTTGATCCACTATGCCCACCAAGGAACACCTGGGCACTGAGAATTGTTCAGGACTGGGTACCGGTTACATTTACATCAACTTCCTCCCCTGTTCTTCCCAGGGAGTACCCCCTCGATCCTCACTACCAGGAGCTCCTCCAGCTGGAGGTTCAATCTCTTCTGGCTGATCTTGCCATTGAACCCGTACCATCTTCACAGGCTGGGATGGAGTTCTGTTCTGATACTTTCACATGCCCAAGAGGAAGGGGGGCTTCCAACCCATTCTGGATCTACAGAACCTCAACCGGTTCCCTCTAACGGAAAAGTTCAACATGGTCTCCCTGAGAACATTGTTATCTTACCTCCAATGGGCAGACTGTCTATGCTTCCTGGATCTAAAGGATGCTTATACTCATATTACCATTCACCCCCTTCATCATCAGTAACTCTGCTTTATGCTCAGTGGAAGGCACTATCAGTACCAGGTGCTACCTTTCAGCTTTGCCTTTGCCCCAAGGGTCTTCACAAAGTGTCTGGTGGTCATCGCCGCCTTCTTCTGGACTCTGGGGGTATTTGTCTTTCCCTGTCTGTATGACTGGTTGATAAGGGGCGCGACGGACAAAGCCCAGCAATCTCTAAGGCTCACCATTCAAGTGCTGGAGCATATCTGCTTTGTGATCAATTATCCAAAGTCTCACCTGCAGCCCTCCCAGTGCTTAGATTTCATTGGGGCCCTGCTCAATACTGCTCTAGCCTGGGCCTATCTACCTGTGGATCAAGCCCAGCAACTTGTTGCACTTTCCCACGAGCTGCAACAAAGTCAAACCACAACGACTCGGCAGATGCTCCTTGTCCTCAGCGATATGGCTTCCACAGTCCATGTCACTCCTCTGGCCTGACTACAGATGGGACAAGCTCAGTGGACCCTCTGCACACTGTGGTGCAGGCCACAGATCATCTACAGGACACGATGGTGGTCACACTGCCACTTCTGGTGGCTACAGTTGCAGAAACTGCTCTCGGGCCTTCCCTTTTGGGCCCCTCTGCATCACCACGTTCTGACCACAGATGCCTCCAAGATGGAATGGAGGGACCATCTCAACAGTCTGTGTACACAGGGTCTATGGATGGCTCAGAAGAGCCTGTACCAAAGCAATTGCCTAGAGCTCTATGCCATCTCGAATGCCCTTTGGGTGTTTCGGAAGCAGTTGGCCAACCAAGTCATCCTCAAGCTAACAGATAACCAGGTGGCAATTTTCTATGTCAACAAACAGGGTGGTATGGAGTCATACCTTCTCTATAGGGAGGCAGTGCGTCTCTGGAAATTCGCCCTCTCCCAGGGCATGATTCTCTGGGCGATGTGACTGCCCGGAGAATTCATTGTTTTGGTGGACTCTCTCGGCCGTGTCCGTCAGCCACACAAGTGGGCCCTCAGTGCATGCACGGCTAGCCTGCTGTATCTTCTGGATGTTGGGCACGCTTAGCATAGACCTCTTTGCATCAATGGCCAATGCTCAGGTGCCGCAGTTCAGCTCTAGGATTCCGTGCACCCATCAGGTAGCTTCTGATGCCTTCCTGCTAGACTGGAGCGAGAGTCTGCTCTATGCATATCCACTGATCCCACTGGTGGTCAAGGCCCTGTTCAAGCTTCAGATGGACAGGGCTACTATGATTCTCATTGCGTCACATTGGCCCAGGCAACCATGGTTTCCTGCTGCTCCTGTCTCGCAAGCAGCCTCAGAGTGGGCTGCGACCCAGATCTGGTCTCCCAGGATGGCGGATCTCTTTTTCGCCCCAACGACCACTCACTGGCCCTCACAGCATAGATACTGAGTGCGTAGTTCTTGCAGAGGTGGAGAATGTGCTTCTTGTTTCCCGTAAAAACTCAACCCTCTGTGCCTATGCCTTCAAGTGGCAGAGGTTTTCCATTTGGTGTGCAGAGAAGGAGCTAGACCCTTTCTCCTGTACAGTGGAGGAGTTACTGACTTATCTCCTCCATCTTTCCAACTCTGGTCTCTAAACCCAATTTGGTGAGAGTGCATCTAAGCGCGGTGGTGGCATACCATCCCGGTGTGGATGGTAAACCCATCTCGGCATATCCTCTCATATTCCGCTTCATGAGAGGTCTCCTACTCTCACGGCCCCCTGTCAAACCCCCCCCCCCCCCATGGGGTGGGACCTTAACGTGGTGCTCGGGCAGCTCTTCTCTGCCCCTCTTTGAACCTCTCAGCTCCTGTTCGCTTAAGCACCTCACTTGGAAGGTTGAGTTTTTGATAGCAGTCACTTCTGCACATAAGGTTAGTGAACTGCAGCTGCTGGTAATGCACCCACCATTCACCAGATTTCACCACAATAAGGTAGTCCTTAGGACTCGTCCAAAGTTCCTTCCTAAGGTAGTTTCTGCTTTTCATCTCAATCAATCAGTAGTACTGCCCACCTTCTTTCCTAGGCCTCACGCCAGCAGGGCTGAGGCCTCTCTACACACACTGGACTGTAAGAGAGCTCTCGCTTTCTATCTGGAGTGGACAAGATTCCATCGGAGTTCCTCCTATCTGTTTGTCTTTTTTGACCCTAATCGTCTGGGCGTGGCAATTTCCAAGCACACCCTTTCATTGTGGATTGTAAACTGCATCTCTTTTGCTTATGCTCAGATGGGTCTGAGCCTGGAATGACCAGTCATGACGTATAACGTCCGAGCTATGGCTGCTTCTGTGGTGAACTTGTGCTCAGTTTCCATGGTGGAGATCTGTAGAGCTGTTGCGTGGTCTTCAGACTACACTTTCACAGCCCACTACTGTCTGGATGGAGATTCCCAGCATGACAGCAACTTTGGCCAACCTGTACCCCGGCACCTGTTTGTGAATTGAATTCAACTCCTCCCACCAGCCCTTCTCTCTATCCAGGCTACCATAGAGTTGTCATGATGTTGATGTCCTTGCTGGACACTGACTCTCAGAACCTTATAGGGATTACTCATTTCTCTGTTCATTTTTTGGATTGCCCTGTTGGTCATTTTACAGGGTTTAGTTTGGTAGCCTGTAACTGGGGAGTCCCATATGTGAGGACTTGCTTCCTGCTTGTTCCTGGAGAAAACGTAGTTACTCACCGGTAGCAGGTGTTCTCCGGGAACAACAGAAATAAGTCCTCACTACCCTCCCTCCTCCCTGTGGAGGAGGTGTTTTTGCTTGATTAAGCTATGTCATCAAACTTAAGGGTAAGATGACTCCTTCGAGCGGGAAGACAGGCATGCATGCATGGTGGACCTCTCCAAAACTTCCTAGGGAAGCTGGAGATCGTTCCTGTGTGGGCTTCATTGGTGATGTCACCCATATCTGAGGCCTTATTCCTGCCTTTCCTGGAAAATACCTGCTACAAATGAGTAACTATGCTTACAGGAGCACCGAAGCAGGAACACTTCCTCTAGCTGCCTTATGACAAAGGTTTAAAGAGACAGTATTATTTTGAAGAGCAGTTTGGTTGCTACAGCCAGGATTGTCTGGTTAGCCAGAGACTGGAGAACTTAAAAGCCTCTCATGCACATCGGCCCATCGTGTCAGGGCAATGTCTGCCTCAGTGGCTCACCTCTGCTCTGTACCATTGGTGGACATCTGCAGGGCTGCAACTTGGTCTTCAAGCCAGACTTTTGCGACCCATTACTGTCTGGAGAGGGAGTCCCGTAGGGACAGTGCTTTTGGCCAGGCAGTACTCCGGAATCTCTTTGGGTTTTAGGCAACTCCTGCCCTCCAGCCCTCCGTTGGGCTACCGGTGGAGGTCCTTACAGTGAAAAGTCTTTCTTGAATGCTGGGACTAGAGGGAGTTTTCTTGTTCAGCTTGGGTTCCCTGGTAGCCCAGAGCTAGGGAGTCACCCATATGTGAGGACTGACTTCCTGCTTGGTCCTGGAGAAAGAGTAGTTACTCATCTGTAACAGGTGTTCTCCAGGAGCAGCAGGAATCAATCCTCACAACCCTCCCTCCTCCCCTGGGAGTTGCAGTTGTACATAGTTTATTTTTACATTTTTGTGTGCTGTTTTTAGATATGTCATTTGACTGAGCAAGATGGCACCTTTAGACGGGAAGGGAACCGCGCATGCATGTCTGCATTCCCAAAGGCTTTCATGGAAAGCTGGGGAAATGCTCCGCAAGGCCTCCATCGACGTCGATGTCACCCATATGTGAGGACTGATTCCTGCTGCTCCTGGAGAACACCTGTTACAGGTGAGTAACTACTCTTTCTTTGGGATCTGTAGGGTACTTCCTGGTGACCTGTATTTGACTCTTTGTAGACACAGTTCGGAGCATAATGGACCTCTGATCTGACCCTGCATGACATTTCTTATGGCTAATTCTTCCTCCCTTGGAATGATTCTTAAATAAAA
The DNA here is from genome assembly GCA_033557465.1 of Ichthyophis bannanicus. NCBI lineage: Eukaryota > Metazoa > Chordata > Amphibia > Gymnophiona > Ichthyophiidae > Ichthyophis > Ichthyophis bannanicus. The sequence goes on from CM066033.1 coordinate 302,101,895, forward strand.
GAAATTTTTAAAAAAAGCTCTCTACCTTGAATATCCTTCACATTAAGCATTTTAGGCTCAAACCTTGGCAATTATTTTGTTTTTTTCTCTCTTTTAATATGAAGTTAAGCCTTTGCTAAGGAGTTCCATCTCTGTGCTAGGTTGCTATCATATTTCATCAGAGAAAGTAAAAATGCATCTCCATGAACAAGCAGGAATGAGTCTTCACATATGGGTTTCGTCAGTACCGACGGAGCCTGCACGGGAATGCTCCCCAGCGTCCAATCAGAAAGCCTTTGGGATCATCCCACAGCGCCTGCGCGCTGCCTTCCCGCCTTTCCCAACTGTCTCTCCTCAGTTCTTCTTTTTCTGCGGAGCCAGCAGGTCGTGTTCCTGTCACCGCAGAAGAATTTCCTTATTTTTTCTTTATTTCTTTTGTGTCGCGTCTGCCTTCTTCGACGCTCTACCGGTACCGCCGGTCTTTGTTCTTTTCTTCTTGTTAAAAAAAAAAAAAAACTTTTTCTTCAGGTGCACTTGCATTTTGGGCCTTAGGCCCAAAACCTTTTTTTCCTTATTATGGAAAAACCTGCCTCAGGATTTAAGAAGTGCACAAAATGTGGCGGTACCATTTCCGTCACTGACACCCATGACTGGTGTCTAAAATGTTTAGGTCCTGACCATTCCATAACGGATTGTATGTCCTGTTCTATGATGTCTAAAAGAGGTCGGCAGAACCGAGCTGCCAAGCTCAGTACCCTGTTTCCCTCTGATGCGGCTTCGGTGGCATCGACGTCTTCCAGGGCTGCTTCTTCCTCACATGGATCTCAGGTAACTAAACATAAATCCAGCCGGTCCTCGAAGGGTAGATCTCCTTCTAAGCATCGAGATGCCTCTGGCGTTGCCCTCGAGGATTCTGCACTGGCAAAACTACCCCGGCAGGAGGCTTCGGCCTCTAAAGCATCATCATCGGGGTTCCAGGATGATCTCGATGGCGTGGCCTCGACAGATCTCCTGGTGCCATGCTCTGGAGTACCGGTGGCTTCCACCGGTACCGACTTCCAATCATTGGCGGCGTCGATGGATAAGAGGATTCTGTCCATGGAACGCAGTCTGGCGGCTTTCCTTGTGGCATCGACGCCCGTGGTACCGCAATAGACTACTCCGCCGGTACCGGCTCTAGCATCGCCATTGGTACCGATCCCGGTACCGGTGGCATCGACATCGGCATCGGTGTCCGCTATGCCGGTACTCTGTCCTCTGAAACCCTCCGGTACCGATACCCCGGTACAGGTGATTCCCGATTCCGATCCCGGTCGGTACGGGTATCGGGCTTTGCAGGAGCATCCGGACAGACGATAGTTCGATTCCTCTGAGGACTCTGAGGATTCTGAAGAGTCGGTCGATGCAGTGATGCTTCTTCCACAGGAGGAGTCCTCTCCAAAACGAAGAATGTTTCCTCCAGAGGACTTGTCTTTTCAAGACTTCATCAAGGAGGTGGCTCGGGGCCTTTCTATCACAGTGGCCCCTGAGACAGAGCCCAGAGCCAAGGAGTTAGATATCTTACAATATCCTAAAACTCCTAAGGAGGCAGCTATCTTGCCTATTCATGAGATTCTGTATGATCTCATGTTGAGGATGTGGGAAGCACCTTTGACCACCTCTCCTAATTCTCGCAGGTTGGATACCATGTATCGTGTCCCTCCTTGTCCTGGTTTCCATAAAACTCAACTTCCTCACCACTCTATTGTGGTTGAGTCTGCATTGAGAAAGATTAGAAGTGCCAAGAGACATGCCTCTAATCCTCCAGGACGTGAATGTAGATCCCTGGATGCTTTGGAAGAAGAGTCTTCCAAGCTTCCATGCTTGCTGCCAGAATTAATTCTTATAGTCTCTACATGGGAATGTTCTTAAAGGAAGTCACTGACCATTTGCAGACTTTAAGTCCTTTCATGTCTGAAGATAAAAGGCAGGATTTTCTCACTGGGCTCAAACATGCCCAAGATATCTCCAAATTCTCCAACCGTGCAGCTTTCGACTCCTATTGCCATAGGTGCACGTAGGATTGCTTGGCTTCAAGCATCTGATTTGGAGATCTGGGTTCAAGATGAATTGGGAAATATCCCTTGTACAGGTGAGAACCTGTTTGGTAAAGATTGACAAGCAAAAGCCAATCAGATGGATGCTGAAAATTCTGCTTTGGATAGACTATCCAAATCCACAGCTGCTCCTGCTAAGAAAAGGTTATTCAAGAAAACACCTTTTTCTAAAAAGGGAAGATTCTATCCTGCTTATGGTCAGCGGGCATCTTCTGCAGCTCAGTTCCCTAACAAACGTCAGCAATCATCCAAACAGAGCCAAAGCAAAGGCTTCTAGGCCTCCTCCAGCCCAGCAACCTCAGCCCCCTCAGGGCCTTTGACTTGCCGCTAGAGAACTTAGCATTCCTGGCTCTGGAAGGTCCAGAGCCTTCCACCATTCCAGGAAGGCTATGTCATTTTGCTCCCAGGTGGGGGCAAATTACAGCAGAGCATTGGACACTCTCCATCATAAGAGAGGGGTACAAACTTCATTTTTCAAGCTTGCCCCCTCTCACAAGAGTGCACCAGTTCAATTCTCCAACCTCCCTCCTCAACCTGTTGGGGCAGGAGGTTGCCAACCTTCTCGCCCAGGGGGCAATAGAGAAAGTGCCTCTTCAACAACAGGGCACAGGTTTCTACTCCCCCTATTTTCTTATTCCGAAGAAAACAGGGGGTTTCAGACCCATTTTAGATCTCAGAGAGTTGAACAGATTCCTAGTCAAGGACAAATTCAAGATGGTTTCTCTGGGAACTCTGCTGCCATACCTTCAGAATCAGAATTGGCTTTGTTCTCTAGATCTCAAGGATGCGTACACTCATGTTCTCATCCTTCCAACTCACAGAAGGTTCCTTCGGTTCCTTTTTCAAGAGAAGCACTATCAATACAGAGTGCTCCCTTTTGGTCTGGCCTCAGCACCAAGGGTGTTCACGAAATGCATGGCAGTGGTAGCTGCTTTTCTGCGCACCTTGGGAATATTTGTCTTCCCTTATCTGGACGACTAGCTCATTCGAGCTCCCACTCAGTCAGAGGCCAAAAGTTCTCTAACCTGCACAATGCGTATCCTTCAGTATTTAGGGCAGGTAATAAACATCCCAAAATCCAATTTGATCCCTACTCAGTCCCTGGAGTTTATAGGGGCATTGCTGGATACCACAAGGGCAAGAGCCTATCTCCCCCAGGCCCGTTGCCTTCGCTTGGTGCAGTTAGCTTCTCAAGCAGAGTTTAAGCCCCTCCTAACTGCTCGAGAGATGTTACAGTTGCTAGGCCACATGGTTTCCACCGTGCATGTGGTACCATATGCTCGCCTTCACATGAGGGCAGCTCAGTGAACTTTATCCACCCAATGGACCCAGGCATTAGGCTGCCTGTCAGACAAAATAGCAAACACAAATCGCCTCATTTTGTCCCTCCAATGGTGGAAGTCTCCTCAAAACCTGTTGCTGGGGTCCCCCTTTCAGCAGTCTCTACTCCAAGCAACTCTTACAACAGATGCTTCTCCAAGGGGGTGAGGAGCTCATCTGCAAGACCTCTCCACCCAAGGCATCTGGTCCCCACACGAGAGTTGTCTACATATCAATCTCTTGGAACTCAGAGCAATCTTTCTTGATCTGCGGGTGTTCCACTCCCTGCTCAGCTACAAGACAGTCCTTATCCACACGGACAATCAGGTAGCCATATTCTGTGTGAACAAGCAGGGAGGAACTGGCTCTCTGTCACTTTGCAACGAAGCTTTGCGACTGTGGACCCTCGCCAGAGAGCATCATATTCATCTTCTGGCAGTTTATCTTCCAGGCGTTCAAAACTCTTGGACAGACAGGCTCAGTCGAGTTCTGCTTCCACATGAGTGGTCCCTACCACTGTTCCCTCTAAGCTGTGCGCGTGTGCGCGCGCACACACCTCGCTGAGCGAGCGCACACACCTCGCTGAGCGAGCGCACATACTTTACAACAGAGCGCACAAAAATTTTAGTTCTGATTCTGATAGAAAACAACACAGATGTCTTAAAATTTTAAAGTTGTTGTGTATTTACGGTTTTCACAAGTTCTACAATATTTTCTAGTGCAATCAATGCGGTGTACATACTGTATTCTGACATGTAGTCAAATTTTAAAGTATATAACTCCGAGTGTCGTTATGTAGCGCACAAAAATTTAACCTTCCTTCAAAAGCTGCACAGCTGATATTTTATGCGCACACAGCCTACAGAAAATTAGAGGGAACATTGGTCCCTACATGTGGACCAGGTGGCCAAGATTTTTCAAATTTGGGGAACCCAGGACATAGACCTCTTTGCAAGTCCGTGGAATGCCAAACTTCCCCGGTTCTGTTCCAGAACTCTGGCTCAGGGAGCTCAGGCAAGGGATGCTTTCCTCCTTCACTGGGGTCAAGACTTCCTCTATGCCTTTCCACCCATTCCCCTAATTCCCAAAACCCTGTTCAAGCTTCAGAGAGACAGAGGCCACTTGATTCTCATAGCTCCACATTGACCACGGCAAGCGTGGTACCCTCTGCTTCTACATTTCTCTCAAGCTCCCTCTCTGGAGTTAGGGTCTGCTCCAGACCTCCTCTCTCAAGAGGACGGAAAGTTATGGCATCCCAACCCCCAGTCTCTGCATCTCAGGGCTTGGTTGCTGAAGGCCTAGATCTCCAGGATCTTCATCTTTCTCAACAAGTGAAAGATGTTCTTTATGCTTCCAGGAAACCTTCCACTAGACGTTCTTATGCTTTCAAGTGGAAGAGGTTTACTATCTGGTGTTCTGGGAAGGGTCTTAACCCCCTTGCCATACCTCTGGAATCTTTGCTGGAGTATCTCCTCCATCTGTCTAATGCAGGCCTTAAGACAAATTCAGTAAGGGTCCATTTGAGTGCTATTACAGCTTCCCTTAAGCCTCTAAATGGACAACCTATTTCCTCTCATCCTCTTGTAGCAAGATTCATGAGAGGCCTCCTTTTAACAAAGCCTCCCATTAGACCACCCCTGGTGGCATGAGACTTAAACTTGGTTCTTGGGCAGCTTATGAAGCCGCCTTTTGAACCTTTGGCTACCACCTCCTTGAAAAACCTTTCTTGGAAGGTCATCTTTCTCATTGCAATCACATCAGCACATCGTATTAGTGAATTGCAAGCACTCGTAGCTAACCCACCTTATACAAGGTTCCATCATGACAAGGTGGTCCTTAGGACTCATCCACACTTTATAGCTAAGGTGGTCTCGCCTTTTCACCTCAACCAAGAGGTCTACCTACCTGTTTTTTTTCCAGGACCTCATGAATCAAGTGCAGAGAGGAACCTTCATACCCTGGAATGTAAAAGAGCCCTGGCCTTTTACTTACAAAGGACACAGCAACATAGAAAGTCTTCCCAGCTCTTTGTTGCCTTTGATCCTTCTCACTTGGGACTACCAGTCTCCAAGAGAACATTATCCAACTGGATTGCCCAGTGTATTTCCTTCACCTATCAGAGCAAGAACCTTTCTCTGGAGGGCCATGTCACAGCTCACAATGTGAGAGCCATGGCAGCCTCAATGGCTCATCTGAACTCTGTGTCTATTGACGACATCTGTCGAGCAGCCACTTGGGCCTCGGTTCATGCCTTCATAGCCCATTACTGCTTGGACAAGGACTCCCGCCGGGATGCTTTGTTTGGTCAGGCTGTTCTTAAACACCTGTTCCATACTTAATCAACTCCTACCCACCATCCCTCATGGGATGCAAGAGATCCATGTGGGGAAGTGCAGCCCTGTCCCAGGGACACACAACTTCTGGGATCTCTCCCTGGCATCTAAAGCTAGGGAGTCCCCATATGTGAAGACTCATTCCTGCTTGTTCCTGGAGATAGCACAGTTACTTACCTGTAACAGGTGATCTCTGGGAACAGCAGGACTAAGTCTTCACAACCCACCCACCTCCCCTAGGAGTTGTCTCTCTCTTTCTCTCTTTCCTTTCCTTTCCCTCTCTCTCTCTCTCTTTGTCTCAGCTCTAAAACTCAACTGAGGAGAAACAGTTGGGAAAGGCGGGAAGGCAGCATGCAGGCGCTGTGGGATGCTCCCAAAGGCTTTCTGATTGGACGCTGGGGAGTGTTCCCACGCAGGCTCCGTTGGTACTGACGAAACTCATATGTGAAGACTTATTTCTGCTGTTCCCAGAGATCACCTGTTACAGGAAATAACTGTGCTTTACCTTAATAGTTGTCCTGTGATGACATCAAAACACAGCTCACCTCCGTCCCAAAAGGATTGTGGTCTCTTTATCATTGTCCAAAGCTTGTAGAACTAGTAATCTGGACGGTTTTCTGGTCTGGCATTCCTGAAAAGCTTTTCTGGAAAGCTTTGAGATGATCTCCATCTCGACCCAAGATTTCTCTTAGGTATTTATTTTCCAGTTAACTAGGGATTCTTTATGGGTATACAAAATGGTACTGGTGAATATTTTACTGAATATTTTTCCAGTTGAATCAAATACATACATTTTGTACATCTGCGGCATAGCACAGAAGAGGCACAAAAATAGTAGAAGATTCAAGACAGGCCAGGGAAGTACTATTTTTCTGGTGTTTATCTAGTAACACCTATTTTATTTTGTTTACATTGAGGTGGTTTATTTGTGTTTATCTGTTAAATCTTAATCTCCAGGAACAAGCAGGAATGAGTCTTCACATATGGGGTATGTCGGTACCGACGGAGCCTGCACGGGAACGCTCCCCAGCATCCCAAAAAAGGAAGCTTTTGGGAGCATCCCACAGCGCCTGCGCGCTGCCTTCCCGCCTTTCCTAACCGCCTCTCTCCAGTTCTTCTTTTCCGCGGAGGCAGCAGGTCGTGTTCCTGTCACCGCTGAAGAAGTTCTTTATTTTATTTTATTTCTTTGGTCGCGCGTCTGTCTTCTTCGACGTCGGACCGGTACCGCCGTCTTTTCTTTCTTTTTCTTCAAAAAAAAAAAAAGAAAAGGATACTTTCCGTTCCACTTCAGTGTATTTTTTCTTCGTTGGGCCTTAGGCCTAACAGAAAATTCCTCATGGAAAAGCCCGCCTCCAGGTTTAAAAAATGCACTAAGTGCAGCGGTACCATCTCTGTTACCGACACCCATGACTGGTGTCTTAAGTGTTTGGGTCCTGACCATTCCATCACGGATTGTCCGTCCTGCTCCATGATGTCTAAAAGAGGTTTACAGAACCGAGCAGCCAAGCTCAGTACACTGTTTCCCTCTGATGCAGCTTCGGTGGCATCGACGTCTTCCAGGGCTTCTTCTTCCTCCTATGGATCTCAGGTAACCAAACATAAGTCCAGCCGGTCCTCGAAGGGTAGATCTCCCTCTAAGCATCGAGATGCCTCCGGGCTTGCCCTCGAGGATCCTGCACCGGCAAAAGTACCCCGGCGGGAAGCTCCGGCTTCCAAAGCTCCTGCTATGGGGTCACAGGTTGACATCGATGGCACGGCCTCGACCGATCACCTGTTGCAATGTTCTGGGGTACCGCTGGAATCTGCCGGTACCGACCTCCAGACACTCATGGCGTCGATGGATCAGAATGTTCTGACCATGCAGCGTGCCATTACGGCATTCATACAAGCTGCGACGCCGCTGGTACCTCAACAAGCTTCGTTGTCGGTACCGGCTCCGACACCGGCTCCAATATCGGTTCCGGTGCCGGTACCGGTTGCATCGACATCGGCTTTGGTGTCAACTGCAGCGGTACCCTGTCCGATGATGCCTATCTGTACCGATTCGGTACCGATGACTCCCAATGTCGATACCACCAGGTATGCATATCGGGCTTTACAGGAGCATCCAGACAGGCGATACTTCGATTCCTCCGAAGACTCTGATGCATCGGAGACCTCTGTCGAAGCATCGGTACTCCTTCCTCAGGAGCCTTCTTCTCCAAAAAGAATGTGCCCTCCAGAAGACTTGTCTTTTCAAGACTTCATAAGGGAAGTGGCCAAGGGGCTTTCTATCTCAGTAGCCCCTGAGTCAGAGCCTAGAGCCAAAAAATTGGATATTTTGCAATATCCCAAGGCTCCTAAAGAGGCAGCCACTTTGCTAATTCATGAGATCCTTTATGACCACATGATAGGCATATGGGAGACTCCTCTCACCATCTCTTCTCATTCTCGTAGGTTGGATACCATGTATCGTGTCCCTCCTTGTCCTGGATTTCATAAAACTCAGCTTCCTCACCATTCTATTGTGGTGGAGTCTGATATGAAAAAGTTAAAGAGTGCAAAGAGGCACTCATCTGCTCCTCCAGGAAGAGAATGTAGAACCTTAGATGCTTTTGGCAGGAAAATTTTCCAAGCCAGTATGCTTGTTGCCTGAATCAACTCCTATAGTCTCTATATGGGGATGTTTCTGAGGGAAGTTACAGATCATCTGCAAACTTTCCTCCCTTTCTTCCAGAAGATAAAAGGGAAGACTTTCTTACCTGGCTTAAGCATGCCCAGGATGTTTCCAAATTTTCTAACCGTGCAGCCTTTCAACTCTTTTGAGGGGGCCAGCCAAGCCTCGGCCATTGCCATAGGTGCACGCAGAATTGCTTGGATACAAGCTTCTGATTTGGAACCCTGGGTCCAAGATGGATTAGGAAATCTTCCTTGTACAGGTGAAAACCTGTTTGGCAAAGATTGGCAAGCAAAGGCCACACAAATGGATGCAGAAAATTCTGCTTTGGATAGGCTTTCAAAGTCTACCTCTAATCCTGTCAAGAAGAGGTTGTTCAAAAAGGCATATTTTTCCCAAGAAGGGAAGATATTATCCTGTTTATGGTCAACAGACATCTTCTGCAGGTCGTTTTGCTGCAAAGCGTCAACAACCTAAACAGGCCAAGCCTAAGACTGCAAGGACTACTGTAGCCCAACAGCCTCAGCCTCCTCAGGGCCTTTGACTTGCAGCTAGAGAACTTAGCCTTTCTGGCTCTAAAAGAACCAGAACCTCTCACCATTCCAGGAAGGTTAGCTCACTTTGCTCCCAGATGGGAGCAAATCACAGCAGAGCAGTGGACCCTTTCCATCATAAGGGAAGGGTACAGACTTCATTTCTCAAACCTTCCTCCTTACACCATGGTGAGACAGTTCAGTTCTCCAACATCTCTTCTCGACCTTCTGGGTCAGGAGATTTCTACCCTTCTTGCTCAAGGGGCAATAGAAGAAGTACCTCTTCTGCAACAGGGCTCAGGATTCTACTCCCCCTACTTTCTAATTCCAAAGAAAACAGGGGGCTACAGACCCATATTAGATCTCAGAGAATTGAACAAATTCCTATGCAAGGAGAAATTCAAGATGATTTCTCTAGGTACTCTCCTTCCATTCCTTCAGAGTCAGGATTGGCTTTGTTCTCTAGATCTCAAGGATGCGTATACCCATATACTCATCCATCCAGCACACAGAAGGTTCCTTATGATCCTTTATCTGGGAAAGCACTACCAATACATGGTGCTTCCTTTTGGTCTGGCCTCTGCTCCAAGAGTGTTCACAAAATGCATGGCAGTAATAGCTGCATTTCTACGCACTCTAGGAATATTCGTATTCCCATATCTGGACGACTGGCTCATCCGAGCTTCATCCCAATCAGAGGCCCAGACTTCCCTAGCCTGCACAATGCGTGTTCTGCAGTATCTGGGACTGGTCATAAACATTCCAAAGTCCCAACTCACCCCTACTCAGTCTCTAGAGTTCATAGGGGCCTTGCTGGATACCACAACTGCAAGGGCCTATCTTCCCCAGGCCCGTTGCCTAAGCTTAGTGCAGTTAGCCTCTCAGATTCAGTTAAAAACCCATCTAACTGCTCGAGAGATGTTACAACTGCTAGGCCACATGGCATCCACTGTGCATGTGGTCCCTTATGCTCGCCTTCACATGAGGGCAGCTCAATGGACTTTGTCCACCCAGTGGACCCAGGCATCAGGGGGTCTGTCAGACAAAATAGCAACCTCCAGGCGCCTCTTTTGGTCTCTCCAGTGGTGGAAGTCCACTCAAAATCTGTTGCTGGGGTCCCCCTTCCAACAATTGTTACCCCAAGCAATCCTTACAACAGATGCCTCTCCAAAGGGTTGGGGAGCTCATCTTCAAGACCTCTCCACCCAGGGCATTTGGTCTCCACAGGAGACCTCCCTACATATCAACATCTTAGAGCTCAGAGCAATCTTCTTAGCTCTCAGAGTCTTCCATACCCTGCTCAGCTACAAGACAGTCCTCATTCACACAGACAACTAAGTAGCCATGTTCTATGTGAACAAGCAGGGAGGGACTGGCTCTCTGTCGCTTTGCAACGAAGCTCTGAGATTGTGGGCCTTCGCCAGAGAGCATCATATTCATCTTCTGGCAGTATACCTTCCAGGAGTTCAAAACTCTTGGGCAGACAGACTCAGTCTAGTTCTGCTTCCACACGAATGATCCCTTCATATGGACCAGATAGTCAGAATCTTTCGAATTTGGGGAACCCCGGACATAGACCACTTTGCAAGTCCGTGGAATGCCAAACTTCACCGATTCTGTTCCAGAATTCCGTGTCAGGGAGTTCATGCCAGGGATGCCTTCCTCCTTCATTGGGGTCAAGACTTCCTGTACGCCTTTCCACCCATTCCCCTAATTCCCAAGACCCTGTTCAAGCTTCAGAGAGATCGAGGGACTATGATCCTCATAGCTCCACATTGGCCACGCCAAGTGTGATACCCTCTACTTCTGCATCTCTCTCAAGCTCCCTCCCTGGACTTGGGGTCTGCTCCAGATCTCCTTTCTCAGGAGGGGGGGGCGTTGTGGCACCCAAACCCCCAATCTCTCTATCTCAGGGCTTGGTTGCTGAAGGCTTAGACCTTCAAGATTGGCATCTTTCTTAGCAAGTAAGGGATATCCTTCATGCTTCCAGAAAGCCTTCTACTAGACGTTCCTATGCTTTTAAATGGAAAAGGTTTACCATTTGGTGTGCTGAGAAGGGTATTAACCCTCTAGCAATACCTTTGAATTCTTTACTAGAGTATCTCCTGCATCTTTCCCATGCAGGCCTCAAAACAAAATCAGTAAGGGTCCATTTGAGTGCTATTGCAGCATCCCTCAAGCCTCTCAATGGACAAACTGTCTGCTCTCATCCTCTTATTGCAAGATTCATGAGAGGCCTTCTTTTAACTAAACCTCCCATTAGACCACCTCCAGTGGCATGGGACATGAATCTGGTTCTTGGTCAGCTCATGAAGCCACCCTTTGAACCCTTAGCCACTACCTCCTTGAAATTTCTTTCCTGGAAGGTTATCTTTCTTATTGCAGTCACCTCAGCTCGCCAGATCAGTGAACTGCAGGCCTTAGTGGCTAATCCACCTTATACAAGGTTCCATCATGATAAGGTAGTCCTTAGGACCAATCCACACTTTATGCCTAAAGTGGTCTCACCTTTTCATCTTAACCAAGAGGTATATTTACCTGTCTTTTTTCCAGGTCCTCATGCATCAAGTGCAGAGAGGAATCTTCATACCCTGGATTGTAAGGGGCTCTTGCTTTTTACTTACAAAGGACACAGCAACATAGAAAGTCTTCTCAACTCTTTGTTGCTTTTGATCCCTCTCATTTGGGACTTCCAGTCTCTAAGAGGACACTGTCCAATTGGATTGCTCAGTGTATTTCTTTCGCCTACCAGAGTAAGAACCTTTCTCTGGAGGGCCATGTCACAGCTCATAATGTGAGGGCCATGGCAACCTCTATGGCTCATCTACATTCTGTGTCCATCGACCAGATCTGTCGAGCGGCCACCTGGGCCTCGGTTCATACCTTCACAGCCCATTACTGTTTGGACAAGGATTCCCGCCGGGATGCCTTGTTTGGTCAGGCTGTTCTCAAACACCTGTTCCATGCTTAATCAACTCCTACCCGGCATCCCTGGCTGGATGCCTGAGATCCATGGGAGGAGTCCTTCTCAGGGTCTCACAACCTTGGGGATCTCCCAGGCATCTCTAGCTGGGGAGTCCCCATATGTTAAGACTCATTCCTGCTTGTTCCTGGAGATAGCAGAGTTACTTACCTGTAACAGGTGATCTCTGGGAACAGCAGGAATAAGTCTTCACAATCCACCCACCTCCCCTAGGAGTTGTATCTCGCTCTCTATCTATCTTTCCTTTCCTCTCTCTCTCTCTTTGTCTCAGCTTTAAAACTCGAACTGGAGAGAGACGGTTAGGAAAGGCGGGAAGGCAGCGCGCAGGCGCTGTGGGATGCTCCCAAAAGCTTCCTTTTTTGGGACGCTGGGGAGCGTTCCCGCGCAGGCTCCATCGGTACCTACGTGCCCCATATGTGAAGACTTATTCCTGCTGTTCCCAGAGATCACCTGTTACAGGTAAGTAACTGTGCTAAATCAGAAACCCTATATGTGATTCATCTGTGTTGTATAGCCCATCAGACAACAGCTATAAAAGGTAAGCAGATTTACTTTAATGTTCAATAAGGAGAAAATGATTTTATATTTTAATCATTTGCCTTGGCTTGTTAGGGTATTTATACATGAAAAAAGCTTGCTGTGGTGCTTTGAATGAGTATTAGTGTGAAACAAAATGCTATTAAAGAAAAGAACAAGGGGGTAATTTTATAATTCCTATAGCCAAAATGGTCAAATATTGAACAACGATGAATAAAACTGCCCGCACAAGTGAAAAGTACATGCTTGCTTTTTTATTTCATGGAATGTGTTGGGTTTTCAGAGTGAAAGTGTATGTATATTTTCAGTTTGAAAATTATCCCAGAAAAAGTATCTGCATGCATTTACACCTACTAACTTGTGTGCATACTTAATGATAATTCAAGAGATGCACATATTTCCAAACCCACTTCTTGGACTGTCTCCCCCTACGGTAAATAAAAGTGCATGTGAAAAACTGCATATATATACTGGTACTTGCTTATAAGGCAGATGGTTTTATACTGTACAAGCCCATTTTGACAGATAGTACACTATTTTACTCATGAAAATAGCTTTTAAAGTTGTTGTTTTAAAATCCTGAATGAAACTTTCTGGCTATAGTGTACTAGAGTATTTATCTGCGTGAGCAAGCCTGCTTTAGAGTTTAGGAAGGCACAGTGGCATGTTTACTAAAGGTTAGTGCCCCTGTGCCCATAGGAATAAAATGGGCTGTGATGGCATTTCGCACATGCTAATGTTTTTAGCGTGCACTAACCTTTAGTAAACATGGCTCATAAATTTCCATTACTACTGATATATTCAACTATTTCCTTCTTTTCTCCTCCTCCTTTCCATATTAGTTGTTTATAAAGTAAATGACAAAAAAATGCCATATAACGTAGAGTTTTCTATATAAGTAGTATAAAGTAGATTTTGAGCAAGAATTTTAACCTGTGCAACTTTTCTTCTGATGTATAATTGTTTCTTTGTCTTTTCCTGGAAGCTAAGCGAAGCCAGTCTATCAGCAACTGTGTCCACCTTTGTGAGGCTTTGCCAGCCACTAAAAGTGTACCTCTTCTGCTTCATACTGTGAGCTCTCTTTTTCCTGGTATCTCTTATACTTTTTGCTCTCAGAGGCTTTCAGGTACTGTACTCAGAACTATCTTGTGTCTAAATATTCCTTACATATTTGTATCTCTTCCTTGTCTTTGTGTTTTGTTCTATTTATTCTGCAGCAGTATATGTACAAGCTTAATAATATGGGAATGACTAACATTTGTTTCTGATGTAGTTCAAACATGTGCTGACTGAAGCAGTTGCTTGTATGGCCCTTACAAAGAAGGCTAGACTATTCTGCTGTTTGCTTGCTTAAAGTTTGCTGTGGGAAAATGACATAACACAGAAGAGCCATAAAATAGAAAATTCCTTTCTTTTACTATGTCGTCTAGGGAAATTTAATTTTCATAGAAAAGTAGTTATTTTTATGCTAGGTGAATAACTGTTGTAGAGTTTTGTTTTGCTTATATCATTCTCATTGGTATTTGAGCAAGACTGAGTAATGCTGATGGACCCTGTTACCACTCTAAAATGGTAATCAATCAATTGTAACACACCAGCATTTGAATTCTCAGGCATTTATTTAAAAAAATGTTAAAAATAAACTCAAAGTCAGGAAGGCATTCTTAAAAAGTTAAGAAAATTATGCTAAAAATCACCTTTTCATTTCTCCAGGACCAAGCAGGAAGTCAGTCCTCACATATGGGTGACGTTGGCGCCGACGGAGCCCTTGTGCAGAGCATTTCCCCAGCTTTCAAGGAAAAACTTTGGGAATGCAGCGCGCATGCGCGGTCCCCTTCCCGCCCAAGGGGTGCCATCTTGTTCAGTCTTTCTTTTTCCGCGGAGTCCAACGGACGTGAGTTTGTGTCACCCAGGAAAAATAGATTTTTTTTCTGCGATTTTCACTTTTTTCTTATCCGGTTCGACGCCGGTTCCCCTTCCCGCCTGGGCTCGGTACAGTGGTATCAAGTCCAGAATTCTTTTTTCAGTTTTTGTCCTTTGCGACTAGCGTTCGCACCTTTTTTGTTATTTTCACTGGCAGCCCGGTCTTTTGACCTTGCAGGGGCCCTTTTTCCCCCGATGGCTGCCAGCGGGTTCAAAAAATGTGATCGGTGCAAGAAACTTATGTCTCTCACTGACACACATGACTGCTGCTTCCGATGCCTCGAGCCCGACCATGACCCGCTGGTCTGTGGCTCATGCGGCAAAATGTCGTCAAAGGTACTTCGAAGCCTTCAGCATCAACGTGAAAGAATTTTTTCAGAGTCCGCGTCCGGCTGGGCCCGGACTTCGTCAGAGGCCTCGACATCTCGGGAGTCAGACCCCGAGCGCCATCGTAGTTCCTCTGAGAGGGGGTCTGCCACCCGGCAGCACAAAAGGAAGAAAAAGCTCGTGAGGGCGGCATCGGTGGAGGCCCCTGGATCCTCGAGGGCCAGGTCGCGTAGCTCTGACTGCCGCCCCGGGCTCTCAGAGTCGGAGAGGCTGTCCAAACTACCTCGCATGGAGCCGGAGTCCCCGAGTCACGTAAGTTCTGTTGTCCTCATGGACTCTGCTCCGTGAGAACCGACGTCGGGCCCGAGTCGGGGGCTGCTGAGTCTCCTGAGCTTGAACTCAGGCTGACGGCCTTGGAGAGCAGCTTGGCTGCCTTCATGGAACAGCAGCAGGTGCTCATCGCTGGTCTGACCGGTGCATCTGCCCCGACCACCGGGACCTCGACGTCTAAGTCGACCCAGGAGGCCGAGCCGATCCTCAAGTCCATCCAGTCTCGAGTCGATCCTTGGTCAAGGTCCCCCTCGACCTTCCGTGCGGGGCCGAGGTCGTCGACGCCGGTGCCCTCGGCGTCGGGTGGCACCGAGGCCCACATGGCTGGAGCCGCTCGACTCTTCCTCGGAGGAGTCGGCGTGGGAGACGGAGGACGAGGAGTCTCCGGACACCTTCCAGATCCGGTGCGTCCCTTTGGACTCCGCGGAGTCCGAGCCTCGGAGAAGGTCCCCCCTGGAGGATACCCGGTTCTCGGTCTTCATGAGGGACATAGCCAAGGCTTTGGCATTCCCTGCGGACGCCAAGGAGGGGCCTTGAACCGAGAAGCTCGATGCCCTCCAGTATGATTTTCCTCTGAAGGAAGCCTTTACTGTACCGGTTCCTCCGATGCTGGAACGGCTGCTCTTCCGTATGTGGGAGGCACTGGTCTCGGCGCCAGTTCTTAGCAAACGGGTCGATTCCATTTATCGAGTCCGTAGGAGCCCTGGGTTCCAAAAGGCACAGCTACCGCACAATTCCATGGTTGTGGAATCGGCCATGCACCGCCTGAAGAGTCAGAAGATGCACTCCTTGGTGACCCCTGGCCGGAAGGCTCGGAACCTGGATACCCTCGGTAGAAAGTGCTTCCAGGGCTCTATGCTATCTTGCCGTGTCCAGACTTACTAGCTGTACATGAGCATGTACCTAAGAGACCTGGCAAAGGAGATTGCTGGGTTCTCAGCTGGCCCCTCCGAGGAACCCTTGCAGAGGTTCAAGGCCTTGTCGACAGGGATCCGAGAGTGCTCGAAGTTTCTCTCTCGAGCAGCCTATGATGGCTTTGAGGCTTCGGCCCGGTAGCCGCAGCCGGCATCGGTGCACACCATCAGGCCTGGCTACAGTCATCGGAACTGGAGTCATGGGTGCAGGACAAGTTGGTCGATGTCCCGTGCCGAGGCGACAACCTATTCGATGAACCCATGACTGAAAAGGCTGCAGAAATAGAGACTTAGACTGTCACCAGGACAAGGCTGTCCAGAAAGACTTCTGCCCCGTCTCAAAAAAAGAAGGGCTCGGGAAAGAAGCCCTTTTTCTTGAGGAAGGGTGCTGCCTACAAATCCTACCCTCAATATCACGGCTCTCCATCTCCCCAACAGGCCAAGGGGCAGGAGCATGGGCCCCGTAGGCAGAAGACCTCCAAGCTGCCAGCTCCGGCTCCTGCACAGCAGGGAGCGAGGTTTTGACTCCCACAGCATAGCCTCTTCTCCGCCGGTGGCTCCACTCAGCACAGGAAGTCGACTGACCCTGTACGCCTACAGGTGGCCAGCCATCACAGGGGATACCTGGATACTGAGCATAGTCCAAAAGGGCTACATGCTCCACTTCCACCAGCTACCCCCCTCCTACTTCCCGGGGAGCCTCCAAGACTTCCTCTACACAGGAACCTCCTCCTTCAGGAGTTGGCAAGTCTTCTAAAGGAAAAGGCGGTGGAACCGGTGCCTCACCACCTGGAAGGGCAAGGCTTCTACTCCAGGTACTT
Source organism: Ichthyophis bannanicus (assembly GCA_033557465.1). Lineage (NCBI taxonomy): Eukaryota > Metazoa > Chordata > Amphibia > Gymnophiona > Ichthyophiidae > Ichthyophis > Ichthyophis bannanicus. Next base: position 302,118,647 of record CM066033.1, read on the forward strand.
CCTGGTACCAAAAAGGACAGGAGGCCTCTGGTCTATCCTAGACTTGTGAAACCTAAACAAGTTTCTGGAGAGGGAAAAGTTCAAGATGCTTACCCTTGGGATACTGCTGCCCTACCTCCAGGAGGGAGACTGGCTATGCTCCTTAGACCTAAAGGATGCTTATGCTCACATTCTCATTCATCCAGACCACAGACAATATCTCAGGTACTTCCCTTTGGCCTAACCTCTACCCCCAGGGTTTTCACCAAATGCCAGGCGGTGGTGGCGGCTTATCTCAGGAATCAGGGAATTTTTGTCTTCCCATACCTGGATGACTGGCTCATCAGGGGCCAGTCTCTCCAGGAGGCCAGACAAGCCACTCTTCGCACTGTCTCTCTTCTTCAGCATCTGGGCTTCGTCATAAACTATGCGAAGTCCACTTTGCTCCCCTCTCAGAACCTAGAGTTTATAGTGGCAAGCTTAGACACCCTTCAGGCAAGAGCTTACTTGCCCGAAGACAGGGCCCACAGACTGATGGACTTGGCCAACCAGTTCCAAGCAAGTCTCATGTCTCCTCCAGGCACTACCTGCACCTCCTAGGCCACATGGCATCCACGGTGCATGTGGCTCCGAATGCCCTTCTACACATGTGGGCTGCTCAGTGGTGCCTCAGAGATCAGTGGACACAGGCCACAGGCAACCTCCGAGACCGAGTAAAGGTGTCCAAACCACTTTTGGACTCCTTACAGTGGTGGCTACATCTCTCAAACCTTCTCGGGGGTACATTTTCAGGCTCCAGCACACACAAGGATGCTGACGACCGATGCTTCCTTAAAGGGCTGGGGTGCACATTGCCAGGGCATGTGCACTCAAGACCTCTGGTCTCCTTGAGAGGCCACGCAGCAAATCAATCTTTTGGAGCTGTGAGCAATCCGCTTAGCTCTACAGACTTTTTCTCATGCCCTCTCTCACCAGTCTGTCCTAGTTCAGACGGACAATCAGGTGGCAATATTCTATTTTAATTTAATTTAATTAACAGTCACTTATATACCGCACCTTCCAGAGATCAGGTGCGGTTTACATTTAACAACAATATAACAGGCTGATGTCTGTTTTACAATGAACGTCTGAAACAGTGTAACTATTATACAACAAAACAGTCAGTAATCATTTATAAGGAACATCTTAAAACAAAGGAAAATTGTGCAAAAACAAATAACATTTTGGTAACTATATACAATTGTGGTATGAGTGCATTACATAAGACGTAAAAATATATTATAAATTTCTAAACTAGTGTAAAATCTTAGGAATGGAAGGTGTTGGATCATGTCAATTTTGTGTCACTCAGTCAAACAGTGTTGTTATCCGTTTTCTTGTTGGGAGAGGGAGTTTGTTAATAGCCCGTAGTGTGCCTTAAACAGATGTGTTTTTAGAGTCTTACGGATCTCTTTGGTCTCATTTATTGATCTGATTTCCTCTGGGAGGTCATTCCAGATAATGGGGGCCACATGAGAAAATGCTTTTTTGTTAGTTGTCTTTTTAACTTTTATGTGTTCTTTTGGGGTCCTTAATTTGTTTGTTTGGTCTCTTCTATGTAGATTATTGGTTGATTCTTTAGATATGAGATTTTTTAGGGTCGGTGGGACCATATTGTTTAGAGCCTTGAAGGTTGTTGTTAGTGTTTTGTATAGGATTCTGCCTTGTATTGGTAGCCAATGAAGATTTGCCAGTATAGGTATTATGTGATGAAATGGTGGGACATTCATGATGGTTCTGGCCGCTGCGTTTTGAGCAAGTTGGAGTCTTTTGATGTTTTGTTTTCGTTACTCCTAATAGAGTTAGCTTGGCGAAGTCGAAGTGAGGGGTTATTATTGCATGTATTATTTTCGTGAAATCTTGTAAATGTATTAGAGGACGTAGTTGTTTTAAGATTCTGAGCTTGAAGTAAATTTTCTTTGTTGTGTTTCTTATGTGCATATTCATATTGAGATGTGTATCCAGTATGACGCCTAAATATCACACTTCATTCTTTATTTTGATTTCGTAGTCCTGAAGTATAATATGTGGTGGGGGAGAGTATGATTGGGTTTTGGTTACAATTAGTGCTTCGGTTTTGGAGTGATTGATGGCGAGGTTATTGTTATTTAGCCAGGTGGTAATTTCGTTGAAACATTCAGTGAGTAATTTAAGTGGTAGATTGGGGATCGTCAATGGGATATACATCATTATGTCGTCTGCGTACAAGTGATAGTATACCTTGAATTTTTTGAAAATGTTACAGACCTGTTTTATATAAATATTAAATAGGAGGGCTGATAGAGCAGAACCTTGGGGTAGGCCAATTTCCTGATTGTATGTGTTAGATGTGTTGTTTCCTATTCTGACAGTTTGAGTTCTATTGCCTAGATATGAGGTAAACCAGTTTAGCACTGTTGTTTTTATCCCTATTTGTTTAAGATTATTGAGCATTATGGTATGGTGAACACTATCAAAAACCGCAGATATGTCTGAATAGGAGTAAGAACGCTTGCTTTGGGTTATCTATCCCTCTTACGAGTGTGTCAGTTAGGACAGTTAGAAGTGTCTCTACTCCATGGCGAGGGCGGAAACCATATTGCTGATCATCCAGGGGTGCTGAGTTGTCTATATATTCCTGCGTTTGAATTTGAACCGTCTTTTCAATTAGTTTTGCCATGAATGGTATGCTTGAAATAGGTCTGTATGAATTTGGTAAAGATTTGTCAAGGGTGTTGTTTTTAAGCAGTGGGCAAATCTGTGCATGCTTTAGAGCTGGTGATAGGTATCCTTTGGTTAAGGATAGGTTGATTATTGGGAGAATGAATGGTGATAGGATTGGTAGAGATTTTTTTATCCAGGTTACTGGACATGGGTCAAGATCAGACGTAGTGGTGTTTAGGTTTAGTATTATGTTCTTGAGTGTATCTTTAGTTATGGGGTAGAGGTTAGACCAGTTATCTGGGTAAATATGTTGAGATGTGTTCGTTGTTTTTGGCAGGTTCAGGAGGTGTTTAGTTTTATTTATGTAGTGATTTGCCAGAGTCTGAGGGGAAATTTCTGTGATTTCCATGCAAGAGCTATGATTGTTATTCGTGAGTTTTTGTACAATAGAGAATAATTCTCTAGGTCTGTTTAGTGAATTATCAAGTATTGTTGCATGGTAGTTCTTTTTAGAGCTATCTATTGCTTCTTTATACTTTTTGAGTTGGTTGTGATAGGACTCATAATATGTAGTATCTTTATTTTTGCGCCACTTGCATTCTGTTTTCCTTAATTCTTTTTTCATTTGTTTTAGTGTGTTGTTAAACCAAGGCTCATTTCCAGTTCTAGGGTGACTGTTCTTTTTATTCACATGTTTGTTAGTTGCAGCATTTTTGATTGTCCTATGCCAGTTTGTGATCGCTTCATCTAAATCTGAAGGTGATGGTGATAAGTGGGGAATTATTAGATCTAGGAATTCCTCTTCATTGTATTTTTTAAATCTATGGCTTAAATGTTTTGATGGGCCACTGTTTTCTTTTGTATCATTGATGATGAGCTGGAATTTGATTAGATAGTGGTCTGACCACGGGATTGGGATGCTTTCAAGTGAATCAGAGTTGAAAAGCTTGTGTAATACTTTGGGGAGAAAGATCATGTCAAGTATGCCTCCTTTAGTGTGTGTTTGTTTAGAAATTATTTGTTTAAACTCCATGTCTGCTATTGATTCTAGAAATAGGGCAGACTGTGATGCAGGTAGAGAAGGGAGGTTAAAGTCCCCAAGCAGTATTATAGGTTGTTGGTCAGTAGAGGAGCTCAGTAACTCTATAAGATTGTCCATGTTTTCGGACTGATGGTCAGGTAGTCTGTAAATTAAACAGATTTTAAGGTGTCCAATTTTGATAATGAGTGTGTCAATGTTGGATGGTGTATTTTTAGGCTGTGGTTTAGCATTTAAGACTTTTTTTGTCATTATGAGTACACCACCTCCCTTTTTGTTGTTCCTATGGGTGTACGAGGTTTCATAATCATTGTTATTAAGTTGGTTTTTATAGACTGTGTCAGTGAGGGCTAGCCACGTCTCGGTAACACATAGTATGTCAGGTTTTAGTTCGTTTAACATGTCTGTAAAGATGGGGAGTTTGTTTTTCATAGATCTAGAATTTATTAGTATGCATGATAATGTTTTTACGCCTTTAGTGACGTGTTGGATACTTGGCTGAGGTAGATTGGTGTAGTTTATGTGAATTCGTCTGTAATGGTTAATTTTAGGGTGGGAGTCTGTTTGTATGCCCAAGGTAGGTGCTGTATCGTGGTAGTCTATGTATGATTGGGATAGTCTTGTATGTTTTGTCATTAAAGCCGTGGATGATTGTAATTATTGTCATTAATATTATACTTATGTAAAGTAATCTTAAGAAAAGTTTATTTGTAAGGAGCATTTTGGCTGTGAGCTTTTGAGTAACTTTACTGTATGTACTTCTGCTTTGAGAGTAGAGAGTGGGTGTGAGATGTTTTCGATTTTCTGTGAGAGTTTGAGTAAGGTATTGGATGTTTGTTCTTCTCTGAATCTGTATGTGCTGTAAGTATAAGTTGTTACTACATATAGATTAAACAGAATTGTTACTTATTAGTAGAAAATATCCATCTGGCATGTACTAGTAACAGTTTACAGGCTGTGGTAATTAAAGGTAACAGTTGCACTCTATCGATTATTGTTACAGATTGTAATAAAGACCGGGGGTGGGTACTAGGAGTCTAGGGATACTTCCTGCACAAACAGCATTACAATCATGGCTAATACTGAGTCAGAACATCGGGTAGAATGGTTGACCATTAGATGAGTTGCAGGTATACAATACAATACGTTAATCATTAATTGAGTCTATAATTGTGATATTTTAATTCCTTAGTCTGATACTAGTTGCACTTCGTAAGATTGGACCTGCTATCAATTATATTTTCTGCGACATTGAGAACATTTACATTCATGCATAAATGGTGAAAACGTTTTACACCTGCGATTAGACGTTAGATTATTTGGATAGAGTTCACTCCTATGTGAACAAACAAGGGGTCACGGGGTCCAGGCTCCTATGTCAGGAGGCGCTGATCCTTTGCTCCTTTGCAGTCAAACAAGGCATGTTTCTCAAAGCAGTTTACCTACCTGGTCAGGAGAATTTACTAGCAGACAAGCTAAGCTGGATTCTCCAGCCTCACGAATGGCAGTTGAATCCATGGGTGGTCCAGAAGATCTTCCTCCACTGGGGACTTCCATCCATCGATCTCTTTGCAAGTCCACAAAACCGTCAGCTGCCCAGGTTTTACTCCAGACAGCCGCATCCCCTGAGGATGGCAGCGGATGCTTTTCTGATTTCTTGATCTACGGGCTTCCTATATGCGTTTCCTCCCATGCCCCTGGTGGCCCGAACTCTGTTCAAGATCCTCCGGGACAAGGCCTCGGTGATTCTGGTAGCCCCCAGATGGCCGAAGCAGCCGTGGTTTCCACTTCTGCTGCAGTTGGCGGTGGAAACCCCATTCCTTCTGGGGTTGCAACACGATCTCCTGTCTCAAGATCAGGGTTCCCTTCTGCACCCCAATCTCAGATCCCTCAATCTGATGGCCTGGCTGCTGAAAGGATAGTGCTAGCTCCCTTACTTCTACCTAATGAGGTTGAGGAGGTGGTCTTTGCCTCTAGGAGGCAGTCCACCAGAAAATCCTATGCCCTCAAGTGGCGTAGGTTTACGGTATGGTGTGCTCAGCACAACGAAGATCCTTTCTCTTGACTTGTGCCAGTAGTACTGCAGTATCTACTTCACCTGTTAGACCTAGGCCCTAAGTCTAACTCTGTTCGGGTCCACCTCAGTGCTCTATCAGCACACCACTCACCGGTGGAAAGACAGTCTCTGTCAGTTCACCCCTTGGTGTCCAGATTTCTCAGAGTTCTGCTTCTACTCAAGCCTCTGGTTTGTCCACCGGCGATTGAGTGGTATTTGAACGTGGTCTTGCAGTAACTTACTCGCCCACCATTTGAGCAGATGGCTACTTGCCATTTCTGCTTCCTTTCTTGGAAAGCGCTCTTCCTGGTGGCTCTTACCTCGGCCCGACGTGTGAGTGACCTACAAGCTTTGGTTTATGATAGACTGTACACACGGTTCTATAGGAACAGGGTGGTCCTACGAACCCATCCGAAGTTCCTGCCAAAAGTGGTCTCCTCTTTCCACCTCAACCAGGAGGTGGTTCTTCTGACCTTCTTTCCCAGGCCGCATACCAGCCGGGCCAAAACAGTTTTACATACCCTGGACTGTAAGAGGGCGTTGTCTTTTTACATAGAACGTACGCGGGGGCATAGAAGGGCTACTCAGCTCTTCGTCTCCTTTGACCCTAATAAAAAGGGGTTACCTGTCTCCAAGCGTATGTTATCCACTTGGGTAGCAGATTGTATCACCTGGGCGTACAAGGCAGCCGACCTCCCCTTGCAGGGTCGGGTCACGGCCCACCGTGTCAGGGCGAAAGCCGCATCAGTAGCTCATCCTCCGTTCTGTTCCATTGGCAGACATCTGCCGGGCCGCAACTTGGTCTTCAAGCCGGACTTTCGCAGCCCATTACTGCCTCGAGAGAGAGTCCCGAAGGGACAGTGCTTTCGGACAGGATTTACTCTGTAATCTCTTTGAGGTTTAGGCAACTCCTACCCTCCGGCCCTTTCTGTTGGGCTACCGTACGGGGGCATTCTCAGAGGATATTCTTATCACGAAAGCTGAGGCTCTTGAGAGGGAGCCATTTTTTTAGCTTAGGGTTCCCAGTAGCCTAGAGCTGGGGAGTCCCATATGTGAGGACTGACTTCCTGCTTGGTCCTGGAGAAAGAGTGGATCTCCAGGAACAAGCAGGAATGTAGTCTTCGCATATGGGTACGTCGGTACCGACGGAGCCTGCACGGGAACGCTCCCCAGCGTCCAATTAGGAAGCTTTTGGGAGCATCCCACAGCACCTGCATGCTGCCTTCCTGCCTTTCCCAACTGCCTATCTCCAGTTCTTTGTTTTCCGTGGAGCCAGCAGGTCGTGTTCCTGTCACCGCAGAAAGGTTTCCTCCTCTTTTGTGGTCGCGTCAGCCTTCCTCGACGCTTTACCGGTACTGCCGGTTTTTCTTTATTTCTGTATTTCTTTTCTTTAAAAAAAAAAATCCTTAGTACTTTCCCATTTTTTCCAGGTGCATGTGCCATTTTGGGCCTTAGGCCCAAGATTTTTTCCATAATGGAAAAACCCTCCTCTGGTTTTAAAAAAAGCACCAAGTGTGGCGTTACCATCTCCGTCACCGACACCCATGAGTGGTGTCTGAAATGTTTAGGTCCTGATCATTCCATCTCGGAGTGTATGGCGCCATGATGTCCAAGAGAGGTCGACAGAATCGAGCCGCCAAGCTCAGTACCCTGTTTCCTTCTGATGCAGTTTCGGTGGCATCGACGTCTTCCAGGGCTTCGTCTTCCTCCCGTGAGTCTCAGGTAACTAAACTTAAGTCTAGCCAGTCCTCAAAGGGTAGATCTCCTTCTAAGCATCGAGATGCCTCTGGCGTTGCCCTTGAGGATTCTGCACCGGCAAAATTGCCACGGCGGGAGGCTTCGGCTTCCAAAGCATTATCGGCGTTCCAGGATTTATTTTATTTTATTTAGATAGACAGTTTTGTATACCGCCTTATCCTTCAATCAAAGCGGTCACAACACAATTGGGGGATACATTTAACACGCGGGGATATGAGACACATACACTAATACTTACAGGGAACATGAGCTATGGAGGGTTAAGTGGCTTGCCCAAGACCACAAGGAGCATCTGTGGGACTAGAAACCCCAGTCCTTCCGGCCCAAGGTTGCTGTCCTCTAGTGGGATTTGAACCTCCGACCTTCCGGCCTGAAGTACCTTGCCCCAACCACTAAGCTACTCCTCCCTCATGTTCTTGAGGCCTCGACCTCGGCAGAACTACTGGTGCCATGCTCTGGGGTACCGGCAGTCTTTTCCGGTACCGACATCCAGGCATCGGTAGCGTCGATAGACCAGAGAGTCCTGGCTATTGAGCGCAGTCTGGTGGCTCTCCTTGCGGCGTTGATGCCCTCGGAACCGCTTCAGACTTTTCAACCAGTACCGACTCCGGCATCGGTATCGGTACCGGTACTGATAGCATCGACATAGCTGTCCGCATTGCCGGCACCCAGTCATCCGATGCCCTCCGGTACTGATACTACGGTACCGATTACTCCTGGTACCGACTTCGGTTGGTACGGGTATCGTGCTCTTCAAGAGCTCCTGACAGAAGATACTTCGAGTCCTCAGAGGAGTCTGAGGATTCTGACAGTTCTGTCGATGCGGGAATACTTCTCCCAGAGGAGCCTTCCTCTTCTAAACATAGGATGTCTCCTCCAGAGGACATTTCCTTTCAGGAGTTCATCAGGGAGGTGGCTCAAGGTCTGTCCATTACTGTGGCACCTGAAACAGAGCCCAGAGCAAAGGAGTTGGAAAATTTACAATATCCTAAAACTCCTAAGGAGGCAGCTACCTTGCCCATCCATGAGATCTTGCATGATCTCATGTTAAGAATGTGGGAGACACCTCTTCTCCAGGACCAAGCAGGAAGTCAGTCCTCACATATGGGTGACGTTGGCGCCGACGGAGCCCTCGCGGAGCAATTTCCCCAGCTTTCAAAGAAAGCCTTTGGGAATTGCAGCGCGCATGCGCTGTCCCCTTCCCGCCCAAGGGTGCCATCTTGCTCGGTCTTCTTTTTTCCGCGGAGCCCTACAGACGCTGTTTGGGATTGCCGCTGAAAAAGTTGATTTTTATTCTTTTTTCTTGTCTCGGTTCGATGCCGGATCCTTTTCCCGCCTGGACTCGATACACCGGTATCGAGTCCTTTCGTGATTTTTTTCGGTTTTTGTCCTTCGTGACTGGCGTTAGCACCATTTTTTCCTTTTCCTGGCAGCCCTGTCTTTTAACCTCGCAGGGGCCCTTTTTCCCCCAATGGCTGCCAGCGGGTTTAAAAAGTGTGTTCGGTGTAAGAAACTTATGTCTCTTACCGACACACACGACTGCTGCTTCCGCTGCCTTGGACGCGATCACGACCCGATGATCTGTGGTCCATGTAGCAAAATGTCCTCTAAAGCGTTGAGGAGTCGGCAGCAGCAGAGGGAAAAAAATCTTCTCTGACTCCGCGTCCGGCCGGGCCCGGACCTTGTCAGAGGCTTCGACGTCCCGGGACTCCGGTCCTGAGCATCGTCGGAGTTCCTCTGAGCGGGGGTCTCCTGCCCGGGAGCATCATCGGAAGAAGAAACCCGCGAGGGCGGCGTCGGTGGACGCTCCTGGTTCCTCGAGGGCCAGGTCGCATAGCCCCGATAGCCGTCCTGGGTCCTCGGAGTCGGAGAGGCCTTCAAAACATCCTCGTCTCGAGTTGGAGTCTCCTGGACACGTGAGTACCGTAGTCCTCGTGGACTCACCTCCTAAGGAGCCGACGTCGGGCCTGACGCCGTCGGGGCCCGAGTCGGGGGCTGCTGGGTCTCCTGAGCTCGGACTCAGGTTGACGGCCTTGGAGAGCAGTTTGGCTGCCTTCATGGACCAGCAGCGGGCATTGATCGCTGGCCTCGCCGGTGCTTCTTGCCCGACCGCCGGGACGTCGACGTCCAAGTTGACCCCGGAGACCGAGCCGATCCTCGAGTCCATGCAGGCTCGAGTCGATCCTCGGTCGCAGTCTCCCTCGGCCTCCCGTTCAGGACCGAGGTCGTCGACGCCGACTCAGTCAGCGTCGGGGTGGAAGGCAACGATGTCCGCCCGACTGGAGCCGCTCGATTCCTCCTCCGAGGAATCGGCCTGGGAAACTGAGGATGAAGAGTCCCCTGGTACTTTTTGGTCTCGGTGTGTCCCATCGGACTCGCCCGAGTCCGAACCTCGGAGAAGATCCCCCCCGGAGGACACACGGTTCTCGGACTTCGTGCGGGATATGGCCAAAGCCTTGGCATTCCCCGCGGATCCCGAGGAGGAGCCTCGAGCCGAAGAGCTCGATGCCCTCCAGTATGAGTCTCCCCCGAAGGAGGCCTTTACTGTACCGGTTCGTCCAATGCTGGAGCGACTTCTCTTCCGCATGTTGGAGAGCCCGGCGTCGTCGCCGGTGTTAAGCAAGCGGGTCGATTCCATTTATCGAGTCCGCAAGAGCCCCGGGTTCCAGAAGGCACAACTACCGCACCATTCCATGGTGGTGGAATCGGCCATGCATCGACTCAAGAGTCAGAAGATGCACTCCTCGGTGCCTCCCGGCCGGGAGGCCCGGAACCTGGATGCCCTCGGTAGGAAGTGCTTCCAGGGCTCTATGCTTGCTTGTCGTGTCCAGACTTACCAGCTCTATATTGGCATGTATCTCCGAGACCTGGCAAAAGAAATTGCCGGGTTCTCTGCTGGTCTCTCCAAGGAACCTTTGCAGAGGTTCCAGGCCCTATCCACAGGTATTCGTGAGTGCTCGAAATTTATCTCTCAAACAGCCTACGATGGCTTCGAAGCATCGGCTTGAGAAGCCGGAGCCGGCATCGGTGCCCGCCGACAGGCTTGGCTGCAGTCATCCGACCTCGAGCCATGGATGCAGGACAAGTTGGTCGATGTCCCCTGCAAAGGTGAAAACCTTTTTGGCAAGCCCATGGCTGAAAAGGCTGCAGAACCCGAGACCGAGACTCTGACCAGGACTAGGCTGTCCAAGAAAACCTCTGCCCCTTCTCATAAAAAGAAGGGCTCGGGGAAAAAGCCCTTTTACCCGAAGAAGACAGCTGCCTATTAACACTACCCTCACTATCAGGCCCCAGTAGCTCCCCCACAGGGTCAGCAGGCCAAGGGACGGGGTAATGGGTCCCGTAGGCAGCAAGCCCCCAAGCCCACAACACCGGCCCCTGCTCAGCAGGCTGGGGGTTTTTGACTCCATCAGCATAGCCTCTTCCCCTCCGCTGGTTTCTCTCAGCACAGGAGGCTGGCTGGTCCACTTTGCCCAAAGATGGTCAGCAATCACTTCAGATACCTGGGTGCTTCATATAGTTCAAAAAGGCTATCTTCTTCACTTTCACCAGGTACCTCCCTCCTACTTTCCAGGGGAGACTCCCTCTGCACAGGGACTTACTACTTCAAGAGTTGGCAGGTCTTCTTCAGGAACAGGCTGTGGAACCGGTGCCCCACCACCTGAGAGGTCAAGGCTTTTATTCCAGGTATTTCCTGATACCAAAACGTACAGGAGGCCTCAGACCCATCCTGGACTTGCAAAACCTCAACAAGTTCCTGACAAGGGAAAACGTCAAGATGCTCACCCTTGGAATCCTGCTGCCCTACCTCCAGCAGGGAGACTGGCTATGCTCCTTAGATCTAAAGGATGCCTATACTCACATCCTTATTCATCCAGACCACAGACAATATCTTCGGTTTGTTGTGGGAGGAAATCATTACCAGTAGAGAGTCCTGCCCTTTGGCCTATCCTCCGCCCCAAGGGTATTCACCAAATGCCTAGCAGTGGTGGCGACCTATCTAAGGCTTCAAGGCCTCTTTGTATTTCCATACCTGGACGACTGGCTCATAAGGGGCCAGTCTTCCCAGGAGGCCAATCAAGCCACTCTTCGCACTGTATCTCTACTCCAGCACTTGGGATTTGTCATAAATTTCGCAAAGTCCGCTTTGCTCCCCTCTCAGGTTCTCGAATTCATCAGTGCAAGGTTGAACACACTTCAGGCAAAGGCCTTCCTGCCTCTGGACAGGGCACACAGGCTCATAAATCTAGCCAGCTGCTTTCGCAGCGATTCCCTGGTCTCTGCCAGGCAATTTCTGAGACTGCTTGGCCATATGGCTTCCACGGTCCATGTAACCCCCAATGCTCGCCTGAACATGCGCCCTGCTCAGTGGTGCCTTCGCACTCAATGGCATCAAGCCACGGGGAACCTGGCGGACTCAGTACAGGTCTCCAACCTGCTGGTCTCTTCTCTTCAGTGGTGGATTCATCTGCCAAACCTGGTGCTGGGAGTGGATTTTCAATCTCCTCCGCCTTCTCAGGTGCTTACAACCGATGCTTCTCTCCTGGGTTGGGGAGCACATTGCCAAGGGACATGTACTCAAGGCCTCTGGACTCCTTGGGAGTCTGCTCAGCAGATAAACTTCCTGGAGCTCAGAGCCATCCGCCTGGCTCTGAGAGCCTTCTCCCACCTCACTTCTCACCAGTCTGTGCTGGTCCAGACGGACAATCAAGTTGCAATGTTCTACGTGAACAAGCAAGGAGGCACAGGCTCCTTCCTTCTCTGTCAGGAGGCACGAAGACTGTGCTCTTGGGCCGTCCTTCATGGCATCCTCCTCAAGGCGGTCTATCTCCCAGGTCAAGAAAATTACCTGGCAGACAGGCTGAGCAGGATCCTCCAACCTCACGAGTGGAGATTGGATCTGTTGGTGGTTCAGCAGATCTTTCTCAAGTGGGGCCTCCCCACCATAGATCTCTTTGCCAGTCCCCTGAACCGGCAGTTTCCCAGATTCTGCTCTCGACAACCGCATCCTCTCAGAGTAGCGGCGGATGCTTTTCTGATTCCATGGTCCACAGGCCTCTTGTATGCCTTTCCTCCCATGCCACTGGTGTCTCGGACACTCTTCAAGGTTCTCAGAGACAAAGCCTCGATGATCCTAGTGGCTCCCCGATGGCCGAGACAACCTTGGTTCCCGCTTCTAATGCAGCTGGCGGTGGACACTCCTCTTCCTCTGGGGTTTCAACCCGATCTCCTGACACAGGATCAGGGTTCTCTCCTACACCCCAACCTCCGGTCCCTTCATCTGATGGCCTGGCTGCTGAAAGGGTAGTCCTTGCTCCCCTCCTGCTGCCTCGGGAGGTGGAAGAGGTCGTCTTGGCCTCGAGGCGGCCTTCCACCCGGAAGTCCTGCGCTCTCAAGTGGCGTCGGTTCTCCGTTTGGTGTGCTCAGCAGTCTGAGAATCCCTTCTCCTGCTTGGTGGCAGTGGTCTTGCAATATTTGCTTTACCTCTCCAATCTGGGCCTTAAGTCCAACACTGTTCGAGTCCACCTCAGTGCTCTCTCTGCGCAGCACGCACAAGTGGATGGCAGTCCTCTTTCCAACCACCCTTTGATGGCTCGCTTTCTCTGAGGCCTCCTTCTCCTTAAGCCTCCTTTACGGCCCCAGCCCCTGAATGGGATCTGAATGTGGTCTTGCAGCGGATTACCTGTCTGCCTTTTGAGCCTGTGGCTACCTGCCCTCTTCGTTTTCTTTCATGAAAAACTTTGTTTTTGGTAGCCCTTACTTCTGCTAGGCGCGTTAGTGAACTGCAGGCCCTAGTGTCTGATCCCCCTTACACTAGGTTCTACAGGAATAGGGTAGTCTTGCGGACTCACCCTAAGTTTCTTCCAAAGGTGGTTTCTCCGTTTCATATCAACCAGGAGATAGTTCACCCCACCTTCTTTCCCAGGCCCCACTCCAGCCGAGCTGAGATGGTCCTGCATACCCTGGACTGTAGGAGGGCCTTATCCTTCTACCTTGACCATACGCGGGAGCATAGAAGGGCTGTTCAGCTCTTCGTTTCTTTTGACCCCAATAAGTTGGGGCTACCTGTCTCCAAGCGTACTTTGTCCATTTGGGTTGCTGACTGTATCGCTTGGGCTTATTGGGCAGCCGGCCTCTCGTTGGAGGGTCGAGTCACGGCTCATTGTGTTAGGGCGAAGGCTGCGTCAGTGGCTCATCTCCACTCTGTTCCGTTGGCAGACATCTGCCAGGCCGCTACTTGGTCTTCAAGCCAGACTTTTGCGGCCCATTACTGCCTGGAGAGGGAGTCCCGCAGGGACAGTGCTTTCGGTCAGGCACTTCTCCATAATCTCTTTGAGGTTTAGGCAACTCCTACCCTCCGACCCAGGTGTTGGGCTACCGGTCGGGGGCGTATTTCAGAGAAGATTCCTTCCTTCTGTGCTACTGAGCTAGAGGGAGCTCATTTTTCCGCTTGGGGTCTCCGGTAGCCTTAAGCTCGGGAGTCCCATATGTGAGGAATGACTTCCTGCTTGGTCCTGGAGAAAGAGTAGTTACTCACCTGTAACAGGTGTTCTTCAAGAGCAGCAGGAATCAGTCCTCACAACCCTACCCCCTCCCCTTGGAGTTGCAGTCATCTCATTTCGTTTTTTACTAATTATTTTGCTGTCTTTTAGCTATGTCATCAGACTGAGCAAGATGGCACTCTTGGGCGGGAAGGGGACCGCGCATGCGCGCTGCAATTCCCAAAGGCTTTCTTTGAAAGCTGGGGAAATTGCTCCGCGAGGGCTCCGTCGGCGCCGACATCACCCATATGTGAGGACTGATTCCTGCTGCTCCTGGAGAACACCTGTTACAGGTGAGTAACTACTCTTTACCACCTCTCCTCATTCTAGTAGACTGGATACTCTGTATTGAGTCCCTTCTTGTCCTGGTTTCCAGAAAGCTCAGCTTCCTCACCACTCTATTGTAGTAGAATCAGCTATGAGAAGGATCAAGAGTGCAAAGAGGCATGCCTCTAATCCTCCAGGACGTGAGTGCAGAACTTTGGATGCTTTTGGACGTCGTGTCTTCCAAGTTTCCATGCTTTCTGCCAGGATCAGTTCCTATAGTCTATATATGGGAATGTTCCTGAAAGAAGTCACAGGAGATTTAGAGGCTCTAGGCCCTTTTTTTCCTGAGGCTAGAAGACAGGATTTTCTCACATTGGTCAAACATGCCCAGGATGTTTCAAAATTTGTCAACCGTGCAGCTTTCGACTGTTTTGAGTGCATAAGCAGAACCTCTGCCATTGCCATAGGTACACGTAGAATGGCTTGGCTCCAGGCATCTGATCTGGAGCTCTGGGTACAAGACAAACTCGGAAATATTCCTTGTACTGGTGAGAACCTGTTTGGTAAAGATTGGCAGGAGAAAGCCAATGAGATGGATGCTGAAAACTCCACCTTGGACAGATTGTCCAAGTCTATAGCTGATCCTGCAAGAAAGAAACCATTCTTTTCTAAAAAGAAAAATAAATATCCTGCTTATTCTCAGCAGGCACGTTCTGCAGGTCAACCTGTCCGGAAAAGTCAGCAATCACCCAAACAAAGGAAGGCAAAGACTGCTAAGCCTCAACCGTCTCAGCAGTCTCAGCCTCCACAAGGTCTTTGACTTTCATCTAGAGAACTTAGCCTTCCTGGCCCTCAATGGACCAGAGCCTTCCACCATTCCAGGAAGGTTATGCCATTTTGCCCCCAGGTGGGAGCAGATAACAGCAGAGCATTGGACACTCTCCATTATCTCTTTGTCTATCTGTTTCTCCTACTCTGTCCTATCTTATTAATGGCGTTCTTTTCTTATTTTCCGTAACATAAATGTAAGATTGTAAACCGCTCTGATGCTTCTTGGCCTGAGCGGTATATCAAATGTAATAAACATAAATAAACATAAACATGCCCCCTCCCACAATGGTAAGACAGTTCAATTCTCAGACCTCTCTCATCAACCTGTTAGATCAAGAGATCTCTACACTTCTTACCCAAGGGGCAATAGAAGACGTACCCATTCATCAGCAGGGTACAGGGTTTTACTCCCCCTGTTTCCTTATCCCAAAGAAAACAGGGAGTTACAGACCTATCTTGGACCTCAGAGAATTGAACAAATTCCTGTTCAAAGAGAAATTCAAAATGATTTCTCTAGGAACTCTGCTGCCATACCTTCAGAGTCAGGATTGGCTTTGTTCTCTAGATCTCAAGGATGCGTACACCCATGTTCTCATCCATCCAACTCACAGAAAGTTCCTTTGGTTCCCTTTCCAGGGAAAACACTACCAATACAGGGTGCTTCCTTTTGGTCTGGCCTCAGCTCCAAGAGTGTTCACGAAATGCATGGCTGTGGTAGCAGCATTTCTCCGCACTCTAGGCATATTCGTCTTCCCCTACTTAGACGACTGGCTCATTCGAGCCCCATCAGAGTCAGAGGCCAGGACTTCCCTATCTTGCACAATGCGCATCCTTCAGTATTTGGGTCTAGTCATAAATATCCCAAAATCCAGTCTAACTCCCACTCAGTCTCTAGAGTTCATAGGAGCTTTGCTGGATACCAAAAGGGCAAGGGCCTATCTCCCCCAGGCCCATTGCCTTTGCATTTTGCAGTTAGCTTCTCAAGCAGTGCTAAAACCTTCCCTCACTGCCCGAGAAATGCTACAACTACTAGACCACATAGCATCCACAGTGCATGTGGTTGCTTTTGCTCGCCTCCACATGAGAGCAGCCCAGTGGACTTTATCCACCTAGTGGACTCAGGCATCAGGATGCCTGTCAGACAAAATAGCAAACACAAATCGTCTTATTTTGTCCCTCCAATGGTGGCAGTCCTCTCAAAACCTGTTGCTGGGGTCCCCTTTTCAACAACCCTTACCCCAGGCAACTCTCACAACTGATGCTTCACCAATGGGTTGGGGAGCTCATCTACAAGACCTCTCCACCCAAGGCACCTGGACTCCACAGGAGAGACTCATCTACATATCAATCTCTTAGAGCTCAGAGCAATCTTCCTTGCTCTTCGAGTGTTCCACACCCTGCTCAGCTACAAGACAGTCATTCATACGGACAATCAAGTAGCCATGTTCTATGTGAACAAGCCGGCGGGGACAGGCTCTCTGTCGCTTTGCAACGAAGCTTTGCGACTATGGGCCCTCACCAGAGAGCATCAGATTCATCTCCTGGCAGTGTATCTTCCAGGTATACAAAACTCTTGGGCAGACAGACTCAGTCGAGTTCTGCTTCCACACGAATGGTCTCTACATGCAGACCAGGTGGCCAAGATTTTTCAAATTTGGGCAACCCCGGACATAGACCTCTTTGTAAATCCGTTGAATGCCAAACTTCCCCGGTTCTGTTCCAGAATTCCGGCTCAGGGCTCTCAAGCCAGGGATGCCTTCCTCCTTCACTGTGGTCAGGACTTCCTTTATGCCTTTCCGCCCATTCCCCTAATTACCAAAACCCTATTCAAGCCTCAGAGAGACAGAGGCCATATGATTCTCATAGCACCACATTGGCCATGGCAAGTGTGGTACCCTCTGCTTCTACAACTCTCTCAAGCTCCCTCCCTGGAGTTAGGGTCTGCTCCAGATCTCCTGTCTCAGGAGGACGGAATGTTATGGCATCCAAATCCCCAATCCCTGCATCTCAGGGCTTGGTTGCTGAAGGCCTAGATCTTCATGATCTTAACCTTCCTCAGCCAGTAAGGGATATCCTTTATGCTTCCAGGAAACCTTCCACAAGACGCTCTTATGCTTTCAAGTGGAAAAGGTTTACCATATGGTGTTCGCAGAAGGGTCTTAACCCCTGTGTGATACCTCTGGAATCATTACTGGAGTATCTCCTTCATTTATCCAATGCAGGACTTAAGACTAACTCAGTAAGAATCCATTTGAGTGCCATTGCAGCTTCTTTCAAGCCTCTGAATGGACAACCTATTTCCTCCCATCCTCTTGTAGCAAGATTTATGAGAGGCCTTCTTCTAACTAAGCCTCCCATTAGGCCACCTCCAGTGGCATGGGACTTAAACCTTGGTCTTGGTCAGCTCATGAAGCCACCTTTCAAACCCTTGGCTACCACATCATTGAAATTCCTTTCTTGGAAAGTTATCTTTCTCATTGCAGTCACATCAGCGCGCCACATCAGTGAGTTGCAAGCACTAGTAGCTGATCCACCCTATACAAGGTTCCATCATGACAAGGTAGTCCTTAGGACTCATCCGCACTTCATGCCGAAGGTGGTCTTACCTTTCCATTTAAACCAAGCAGTTTACCTGCCTGTGTTTTTTCAAAGCCGCATGTATCTAATGCAGAAAGGAATCTTCATACTTTAGACTCTAAAAGAGCTTTAGCCTTTTACTTGCAAAGAACACAGTAACATAGAAAGTCCTCTCAACTCTTTGTTGCTTTTGATCCTTCTCATTTGGTACTTCCAGTCTCCAAGAGAACACTGACCAACTGGATTGCACAGTGTATTTCCTTTACCTATCAGAGTAAGAACCTTACTCTGGAGGGCCATGTCACAGCTCATAATGTGAGAGCCATGGCAGCTTCAATGGCTCATCTGCACTCTGTGTCTATCGACGACATCTGTCGAGCAGCCACTTGGGCCTCAGTTGATACCTTCACAGCCTATTACTGCTTGGACAAGGACTCCTGCCGGGATGCCTTGTTTGGTCAGGCTGTTCTTCAAACTCCTTTTCCATACCTAATCAACTCCTACCCGCCATCCCTGGTTGGATGCCAGAGATCCATGTGGGGAAGTGGAGCCCTTTCACAGGGGCACACAACTTCTGGGATCTCTCCCTGGCATCTAAAGCTAGGGAGTCCCCATATGTGAAGACTACATTCCTGCTTGTTCCTGGAGATAGCATAGTTACTCACATGTAACAGGTGATCTCCAGGAACAGCAGGAATTTAGTCTTCACAACCCACCCACCTCCCCTAGGAGTTGTATCTCTCTATCTATCTCTTTCTCTTTCCCTCTCTCTCTCTTAGTCTCTGCTTTAAACTCAACTGGAGAGAGGCAGTTGGGAAAGGCGGGAAGGCAGCACACAGGCGCTGTGGGATGCTCCAAAAAGCTTCCTAGTTGGACGCTGGGAAGCATTCCCGCGCAGGCTCCGTCGGTACCGACGTACCCATGTGTGAAGACTAAATTCCTGCTGTTCCTGGAGATCATCTGTTACAGGTGAGTAACTATGCTTTAGTTACCTGTAACAGGTGTTCTCCAGGAGCAGTAGGAATCAGTCCTCACGACCCTCCCTCCTCCCCTGGAGTTACAGTCATATCATTCATTTTGAGTTTTGCTATCTTTTAGCTATGTCATCAGACTGAGCAAGATGGTACCCTTGGGCGGGAAGGGGACCGCGCATGCGCGCTGCATTCCCAAAGGCTTTCCTTGAAAGCTGGGGAAATGCTCCTCACGAGGGCTCCGTCGGCGCCAACGTCACCAATATGTGAGGACTGATTCCTGCTGCTCCTGGAGAACACCTGTTACAGGTGAGTAACAACTCTTTTTCCCTCCCCCATAGCAATCTTAGTGATTTTGGTTTAAATGTTTAGGGGAAAATTTTCATCTGGCCTGCATAGTTCAAAAGAACAAAGGTTCTTTTAGCACTTGTACATTTAGGCTAATTGTCAAAAAGAAGATCCAATGGTAATTTTTCTTTAAAAACTGGTATAAAATGTATGCTAAATGCACCTGTGTGTTTTGCATATGCTCTGCTGCAGGAATGCCATCTTGCAATCTGGCTGAAATCAATGCATACATTAAACTACTTAATAGAGGGCAGTTTTTAGATTGCCCTTCTATGCGCAATTTAAGATGTATGCAAGTTTTCACAGTACCATGTACTGTTAAGAGTGTGAGGATAGGTTTCTGTGATATCACATGTGCAAAATACATGGGAAATTTTAATTTTCTCAGTGTGTATACTTATTTCTGGATTATAAGACTTCTTGGTATGTTTACTTAAGTCATACTGTGTGCCTACATATAACATTTACTATCTTTATACTTTATGGAGAGTTTTGGGTAGATTCTCCTTGAAAATGTATGTGAAGTTCATACACTCAAAGTGATTATGTACTTTGCAACTACAGGGATTCTTTAAAAATTCCCCCTATTTTTATGGCCATTTAAACTTTGAAACAAAATTATAGGATAAAAACATGAATTATCTTGGATAAAATCTAAACTCATTGTGGAACATTTTATTTTTATTTATTTATTTTTTTATACCGCGCTCTTTAGAATCAGTGCGGTTTACACGTATACTAACAGGTACTTTTTATTCCCTTGTTCCCAAAGGGCTCACTATCTAAGTGTACCTGAGGCAATGGAGGGTTAAGTGGCTTGCCCAAGGCCACAAGGAGTGGCCATGGGACTAGAGACCCCAGTCCCTCCGGCCTGAAGTTGCTTGTCCCCCATGCGGGAATTGAACCCCCAGCCTTCCTGCCTGAGGTAATCTGTCCCAACCACTGAGCCACTCCTTCCACATAACCTAAGAATTGCCATACTGTATCAGACCAAAGACCTGTCAAGCCCAGTAATCTGTTTCCAACAGTGGTCAAATAAAGTCATAAGTACCTGGCATAACTCAAAAGGTGAACAAGAAACAATTTCTTTATTTTAACGAGCGTCGAAGAAGAAAACATTTTTGGAAAGAGGTATCATTTAATTAGACTGAATCCTTCAAATCTCCAGCCGTAATACTGTGATTTCAGAGCTCACGTTGTTGTATAATAATCTGCCTCTGTGCATATAAAGAATTTTTATGCACATTACATTCTTGGGAAATGTTGAAAAACACATATTATCCAATATTTCCAGAGTGATAAAAAGTAAAACCAAATTTATCTGTGTTATTAAAAGATCATAAGGTGCTTAGTAGTTTTACTTTGTAAACTACCCTGACGCTAGCGTTTCTGCAACAACTTTAAGAACATAAGAACATAAGAAATGCCATACTGGGTCAGACCGAGGTCCATCAAGCCCAGTATCCTGTTTCCAACAGTGGCCAATCTAGGTCATACGTACCTAGCAGTTTCCCCAAAAGACACAGGTTCTGCAGTGCTTGTACTAGGCCAAGCATTGATATCCTGGGTCCCTTTTTAATAGTGGTTTATGGACCTTTCCTCCAGGAACTTGTCCAAACCTTTTTTAAACCCAGCTATACTAACAGCCCTTACTACATCCTTTGGTAACAGATTCCAGAGTTTGACTACACGTTGAGAGAAGAAATATTTTCTCCTATTTGTCTTAAATAGTTTACCCTGTAGCTTCATTACATGCCCCCTAGTCCTTCTATATTCTGATAGCGTAAACAATTTATCCACGTTTATCCGTTCCACTCCATTCATTAATTTATACACCTCTATCATATCTCCCCTCAGCCGCCTCTTTTCTAGGTTAAAGAGCCCTAACCTTTTTAGCCTCTCTTCATAGGAGTAGCCTTCCATCCCCTTCACCAATTTGGTGGCTCTTCTCTGTACTTTTTCTAATAACTCTATGTCCTTTTTAAGATACGGTGACCAGAATTGCACACAATATTCAAGGTGCGGTCGTACCATGGAGCGATACAGAGGCATTATAATATCCTTTGTTTTATTCTCCATCCCTTTCCTTAGGATACCTAGCATTCTATTTGCTTTCTTGGCCGCCGCTGCACACTGGGCGGAGGGTTTTAACATGTTATCCACGATGACTCCTAAATCTTTTTCCTGGGTGGTGGTTTCTAATGTGGAGCCTTGCATCTTGTAACTATAGTGTGGGTTGTTCTTTCCTAGGTGCATAACTTTGCACTTGTCCACATTAAATTTCATCTGCCATTTGGATGCCCAGTCTTCCAATTTATCCAGATCCTCCTGCAGTTTTCCACAATCCTCTTGGGTTTTAACAACTTTAAACAGTTTTGTGTCATCTGCAAATTTGATTACCTCACTAGTTATTCCCTTTTCCAGGTCATTTATGAATATGTCAAAAAGTAGCGGACCCAGTACAGATCCCTGGGGTACTCCACTATTCACCTTTTTCCATTGGGAATATTGGCCATTTAGCCCTACCCTCTGCTTTCTATCTTTTAACCAGTTCCCGATCCACAATAGTACACTGCCTCCTATCCCATGACTTTTTAGCTTCGCCAAAAGTCTCTGATGGGGGACCTTGTCAAAAGCTTTCTGAAAGTCCAGATACACTATATCAACCGACTCACCTTTGTCTACCTGTTTATGCACACCTTCAAAAAAACAGATCAGATTAGTAAGACAAGATCTGCCTTGTCTAAAGCCATGTTGGCTGTCTCCCATTAGGCCATGACTATCTACATGCTGTGTAATTTTGTTCTTTATGATGGCTTCTACCATTTTCCCTGGTACTGACGTCAGGCTCACCGGTCTGTAATTTCCCGGGTCACCCCTGGAACCCTTTTTAAAAATTGGTGTTACGTTGGCGACCCTCCAATCTTCAGGTATTACAGATGATTTTAATGAAAGTTCACAGATTACCAATAACAGGTCTGCAATCTCATATTTCAGTTCTTTCAACACTCTGGGATGTATACCATCCGGTCCAGGTGATTTGCTACTATTCAGTTTATCAAATAGTTGTAATATATCTTCCCGGTGTAGCGATATTTCTCTCAATTCCTCTGCAGTATCACCTTTAAATACCACTTCAGTCTTGGGTAACACCCCTACATCTTCCTCAGTAAAGACCGAAGCAAAGAATTCATTCAGTCTCTCTGCTATAGCCTTGTCTCCTCTTACTGCCCCTTTTACCCCTCTATCATCTAATGGTCCAATTGACTCTCTCACAGGCCTTTTGCTACGAATGTACTTGAAAAAGTCTTTATTTCGTGTTTTTGCTTCCGTAGCAAGTTTCTTCTCAAATTCCCGCTTTGCCTGCCTTATCAATGCTTTGCATTTAACTTGCCAGTGCTTGTGCTGTTTCCAGTTTTCATCATTTGGCTCTTTTTTCCATCTTCTGAAGGTTGCTCTATTGGCAGCAACAGCCTCTCTGACCTCACCTTTAAACCATGCTGGCAGTTTTTTGGACTTTCTTCCACTTTTCTTAATGCGTGGAATACAGCTGGTCTGGGCTTCGAGGATAGTATTTTTAAATAACACCCAAGCTTGCTGTAAGTCTTTAACCTTTGGAACCGCTCCTTTTAGTTTTTTCCGAACTATATTCCTCATTCTATCATAGTCACCCTTTTGAAAGTTAAAAGGTAGTACTGTGGATTCCTTTACTATCTGTCCTCCACTGATTAAATCAAACATGATCATACTATGATCACTATTGCCAAGTGGTCCCAACACCCTTATTTCTTGCACCAGATCTGGCGTTCCACTAAGGACTAGGTCCAGTATGGCTTCCCCTCTGGTCGGTTCATGAACCAGCTGCTCCAAGAAGCAGTCATTTATTTCATCTAGAAACTTTATCTCTTTAGCTTGTCCTGCTGTGACACTGTCCCAGTCGATACCGGGGTAATTGAAATCACCCATTATTACTACTCTGTTGTGGCTTTTGTTAGCTTCCTTGATTTCTTTGAGCATTTCATCATCCATTTGTTCATTCTGGCCAGGTGGTCGATAGTATACTCCCACTGCCATCACCTTCCCCTTCATAAATGGAATTTCAATCCATAGAGATTCTACAGCATATTTTGTTCCCTGCAAAACTTTAATCCTTTCTGACTCAATGCCCTCTCTAACATAGAGCGCAACCCCTCCACCAATTTGTTCAGCTCTATCATTACGATATAGTTTGTATCCAGGTATCACAGTGTCCCACTGGTTATCCTCCTTCCACCATGTCTCTGAGAGTGCAATCATATCTAACCTCTCATTTAATGCTATATATTCTAATTCTCCCATCTTATTGTTTAGACTTCTAGCATTGGCATACAAGCATTTTAGAGACTGTATTTTATTAATATTAATCTGGCTATTGGTAGGCATGGGTAATTGGGAATCTTTATGCTCTGTCTGCTCCTTACTCAAGGGCATTTGGGCTACTATACTCCCTTTTGGAACCTCACTGCTTTTGGTAGTATCCTTCAAGGATACCTTTGTCCGAACCGTGCGCTCCTGGGTGACTGTCGGCTTTCCCCTATTTTCTAGTTTAAAAGCTTCTCTATCTCTTTTTTAAAGGTTAATGCCAGCAGTCTGGTCCCATCCTGATTAAGGTGAAGCCCATCCCTTCGGAAGAGCCCCCCCTTTCCCCAGAATGTTCCCCAGTTCCTAACAAATCCAAAACCCTCATCCTTGCACCATTGTCTCATCCACGCATTGAGACTCCGGAGCTCTGCCTGTCTTTTGGGTCCTGCACGTGGAACAGGAAGCATTTCGGAGAACGCTATCCTGGAAGTTCCGGATTTCAACTTCCTACCTAAAAGCTTAAATTTAGCCTCCAGAACTTCCCTACCACATTTTCCTATGTCATTGGTACCAACATGTACCAAGACAGCAGACTCCCCCCCAGCACTATCTATGATCCTATCTAGGCGGTGCGTGAGATCTGCTACCTTCGCACCAGGCAGGCATGTTACCAGGCGATCCTCACGTCCACCAGCCACCCAGCTATCTACATTCCTAATGATTGAATCACCAACTATAACAGCTGTCCTGACCCTCCCCTCATGGGGACATGGCCCTGGAGAAACGTCCTCGGTGCGAGAGGGTTTTACATCACCTGGAGGACAGGTCCTAGTTACAGGATCACTTCCTGCCACACCAGGGTGATGCTCTCCTGTCACGTGACCTCTCTCCTCCATGGCAACAGGGATGCTGCCAGACTGGAGGTGGGACTTCAGGACTATATCCCTGTAGGTCTCGTCCATGTACTTCTCTGTCTTTCTTATGTCTTCCAGGTCTGCTACTCTAGCCTCTAGAGAACGGACTCGTTCCCTGAGAGCAAAGAGCTCCCTGCACTTAGTGCATATGTAGGACCTCTCACCAACTGGGAGATAATCATACATGTGACACTCGATGCAAAAGACTGGAGAACCCCCATCTCGTTGCTGGACCTCTGACTGCATCTTAGTTTAAAGCTTGTGTTTAGGTCTTTTAAATCGGTATATAATAAGGATTGGTGTAGATGCTTATACTAATAAAAGTGTATCTAATACCCCTAATACACCCTGTGTACCTGAAGCTAATTAATCACAGGTCCTCTGTGTATGACTGATTTGGATTAAGAGCTGCACCTGAGAGCAGCCCCTTTCCTCTAAGATGTCCAAGTACCTATAAAACTACAATTTCCCCAGGGGTGGGTGGGTGCTGGGGAGGGAGGGGGGGAGATAAGTCCTATTAAAGAGGGCAGTTACAAGGTACCCTGTCCTGAACCCTCAGCAGGGGGATGGGGTTACCACACAAGGCCCAGTTAATTGAGAGAGGCGCAAGGTAAGTACAGCTGAGAAGGCTGAAACTTGCACACCACTAAGACAAACACTAAATAATTAAACAAACAACAGTTAGACAAACAGTAAATACTTTGTCAAGGGATAACTACTTTTGATATAAAAATGTTTTCAAAAACCTGAAAACAAACAGAATAAACAATTTAATTCTCACTGGTTCCTAATTGCAGAAAGAAACTAATGGCACAGAAAGCTCACATGTCCTCTGGAGGCAATTTGTTCCTTCAACCAACATAAAAAAAAGCCAGACATGTACTATAAAAACAACACATCAACCAATCAGAATGCAGAAGGCATAACCAAACAGTTATGATATTTAAATTATGATTGCTGACATAATGCTCCAATAACTTATGTCCTTAAATTCAAAGACCTAAAAGATCAGTTTTATTCCAACCAGAGGAACAGAAGATCCAGCATCGACCCCTTTGTAATAATAGTTGACATAGACTACAATTCATAACATTGGACAGTCAATAGCCAAAAATCTAAAATCTTCACACAAATGATTAAACTGCAAACAGTGGGGTACCATTTCTTCTCCATATACACCAAAGCATCCTTTTGGCTTTTGCTGTCACCTTTTTTACCTGTTTAGTTACCTTAATATCATCAGAAACAATTATCCCACTGGTCTTGCTCTTCTTTTATGGATAAAAGTACTTCAACCTCTGTATTGTACCACTCCCTTGGATTTTTGCAGCCCAAATGCATGATCTTCATTCTTTAGCATTAAATCTCAGCTGCCAAATTCTAGACTATTCTTCAAGCGTCCTCCTTCATGTTATCTACTTTTTCCTGGGTATCTACCCTATTGCAGATTTTGACTGATTCACAAAGAGTCAGACATTACCCAGCAGCTCTTTCGCAATAGTACTTACAAAAATGTAAAAAACAAAAATTCAGATCAAGAACCAATCCCTGGAACACACTACTGGTTATGCTCTTATCCTCAGAGTGTATTCCATTTGCCAGTACCCTTTGTTGCTTCCCACTCAACCAGTCGGTCACTTCAGGTTCCATGCCTAGGGTGCTCAATTTATTTGTCACCTGTGTGGAAAATTGTCCAAGGTTTTGCTGAAATCTAAGTACGCCACATCTATCCTTCTCCTTTGGTTCAACACTCTGGTCGTTCAGTCAAAGAAATTAATTAGAGTCATCTGACAAGACTTGCCTCTGCAGTCCATTGGATTCCAGAAACCTCCCTATCCTCTGTTTTAGCAGCATTTCCATTAATGTACTCGCAACAGAGGTCAGACTAAGTGGTCTGTATTTCCCAACCTCCTCCTTACTTTCATTTTTGTGTAGAGGACCTACATGCAGCCTTCTCCAGTCCTCTCTGGGATCACTCCCAGCTCTAAAGAAGCATTGAAAAGGTCATACAACAGAGTCGCCAGAACCTTTCTAAATTCCTTCAATATTCATGGATGCATCCTATCTGGCCGCATTGCTTTATCTATTTTTAGTTTAGCTAGTTGTTCATGAACAAAGTCTTCTGAAAATTGTTCAGGATCCACCTGTTCCTATGTGTGTGTTTTCTGAGGTTCTCCAGGACCAAGCAGGAAGTCAGTCCTCACATATGGGTGACGTCGGCGCTGACGGAGCCCTCGCGGAGCAATTTTCCCCAGCTTTCAAAGAAAGCCTTTGGGAATTGCAGCGCGCATGCGCGGTCGCCTTCCCGCCCAAGGGTGCCATCTTAGCCAGTCTTCTTTTTTCCGCGGAGCCCTACAGGCGTACCCGTCGTGTCCCCGCGAAAAAGTTGATTTTATTCGTAATTTTCTCTTTTTTTCTTCGGTTCGACGCCGGTCTTTTTCCCGCCCGGACTCGCGACGCCGGTCACGAGTCCTCTTCTTCTTTTTCGGTTTTTTCTAACTTAGTCAGTTTCGTTTTCGGTTTTTCCCTGGCAGCCCGGTCCTTTGACCTCGCAGGGGCCCTTTTTCCCCCGATGGCTGCCAGTGGTTTCAAGCGGTGTGGTCAGTGTGACCGAAATATGTCACTAACTGACACACACGACAATTGCCTCCGCTGCCTGGGCCCGGATCATGAAGAAATGATCTGTGGGGCCTGCGGCAAAATGTCCTCCAAAGCGTTGAGAAGTCGGCGGCATCAGCGGGATAGGATCTTCGCTGACCCCAGCCGTACCCGGACCTCGTCGGAGGCCTCCGCGTCCAGAGGTTCCAGCTCGGACCGTCGCCGGAGTTCCTCCGACAGGGGTTCTCCCTCCGGGGACCATCGACGGAAGGTGAAACCCGCGAGGGCGGCGTCGGTGGATGCTCCTGGCTCCGCGAGGGCCAGGTCGCATAGCCCCGATAGCCGTCCCGGGTCCTTGGAGAAGGAGCACCTCTCGAAGCGACCTTGCCTGGAGTCGGAGCTGCCTGCTCGGGTAAGTCCTGTGGTCCTCCTGGACTCGCCTCCGAGACCGCCGACGTCGGGCCCGACGCCGTCGGGGCCCGAGTCGGGGGCTGCTGGGTCACCTGAGGTCGGACTCAGGTTGACGGCCTTGGAGAGCAGACTGTCTGCCTTCATGGACCAGCAGCGGGCACTGCTCGCTAGCCTCGCTGGCGCCGCTGCCCCGACCGCCGGGACGTCGACATCTAAGTCGACTCCGGAGACCGAGCCGATCCTCGAGTCCATGCGAACTCGAGTCGATCCTCGGTCGAGGTCACCCTCGGCCTCCCGTTTGGGACCGAGGTCGCCGACGCCGACTCCCTCGGCGTCGGGGCGGCAGGCGCCGCGGCCTGCCCGGGCCGACCCCACCGATTCCTCGTCGGATTCGGTCTGGGAGTCTGAAGAGGAAGAGTCACCTGATTCTTTTCAGACTCGGTGTGTCCCCTTGGACTCACCTGAGTCCGAACCTCGGAAGCAGTCCCCCCCGGAGGATGCCTGGTTCTCGGACTTCGTCAGGGATATGGCCAAGGCTTTGGCCTTCCCTGCGGATCCCGAGGAGGAGCCTCGAGCCGAAGAGCTCGACGCCCTCCAGTATGACTCTCCCGCCAGGGAACACTTTACTGTACCGGTTCCTCCCATGCTGGAACGACTACTCTTCCGCATGTGGGAGAGTCCGGCCTCCTCGCCGGTCCTGAGCAAGTGGGTCGATTCTATCTATCGAGTCCGCAAGAGCCCTGGCTTCCAAAAAGCACAGCTACCACACCATTCCATGGTAGTGGAATCGGCCATGCATCGTCTTAAGAGCCAGAAGATGCACTCCTCGGTGCCTCCTGGCAGGGAGGCCCGTAACCTGGATGGCCTTGGTAAGAAGTGTTTCCAGGGCTCTATGCTCGCGTGTCGTGTCCAGACCTACCAGCTATACATGGGCATGTATCTCCGAGACCTGGCTAAAGAGCTAGCCGGATTCTCCGCTGGTTTGTCCGAGGAACCTTTGCGGAGGTTCCTGGCCTTGTCCACTGGCATTCGGGAATGCTCAAAATTCATATCCCGAGCAGCCTATGATGGCTTTGAAGCATCGGCTCGAGTGGCCGCAGCCGGCATCGGTGCCCGCCGACAGGCTTGGCTTCAGTCGTCTGACCTTGAGCCCTGGGTGCAGGACAAGTTGGTCGATGTCCCCTGCCGAGGTGAAAACCTCTTTGGCAAGCCCATGGCTGAAAAGGCTGCACAAATCGAGACGGAGACTCTCACCAGGACTAGGCTTTCTAGGAAGACCTCCGCCCCTTCCCAGAAAAAGAAGGGCTCGGGAAAGAAGTCCTTTTACCCGAGAAAGGCGGCTGCCTACAAACACTACCCCCAATATCAGGCCCCTGCAGCTCCCCAACAGGGCCAGCAGGCCAAGGGACGGGGTAACGGGTCCCGTAGGCAGCAAGCCCCCAAGCCTGCACCACCAGCCCCTGCTCAGCAGGGTGGGGGCTTTTGACTCCTTAAGCATAGCCTCTCCCCCTCCGCTGGCTCCTCCCAGCACCGGAGGCCGGCTGGTTCACTTCGCCCACAGGTGGTCCAGCATCACTTCAGATGCCTGGGTGCTTCAAGTCGTAAGAGAAGACTATCTTCTCCACTTCCACCAGGTCCCTCCCTCCTATTTCCCAGGAGAACCTCCACGACTCCCTCTGCACAGGGACTTACTCCTTCAGGAGTTAGCAGGTCTTCTACAGGAACAGGCGGTGGAACCGGTGCCCCACCACCTGAAAGGTCAAGGCTTTTATTCCAGGTACTTTCTAGTACCAAAAAGGACAGGAGGCCTCAGACCCATCCTGGACTTGCGCAACCTCAACAGGTTCCTCGTGCGGGAAAAGTTCAAAATGCTTACCCTTGGAATCCTTCTGCCCTACCTCCAGCAGGGAGATTGGCTATGCTCCTTGGATCTAAAGGATGCCTACACGCACATCCTCATCCACCCAAGCCACCGCCAATACCTAAGGTTTGTGGTGGCAGGAAATCATTACCAGTACAGAGTACTGCCCTTTGGCCTGTCCTCCGCACCGCGAGTCTTCACAAAATGTCTCGCGGTGGTGGCGGCCCATCTCCGGCTTCACGGCCTCTATGTCTTTCCGTACCTCGACGACTGGCTCATCAGAGCAGCGTCCGCTCCGGAGGTCACCAACGCCACACACCGCACGGTGACTCTTCTGCAGTACTTGGGCTTTGTTATAAACTTCGCAAAGTCCACTTTGCTCCCCTCAAAGGATCTCGAGTTCATCGGCGCAAGGCTGCACACTCCTCAGGCACGAGCGTTCCTACCGCTCGACAGGGCTCAACGGCTCATGGACCTAGCCGACCGTTTTCGCAGCCAGCCCCTGGTCTCCGCCAGGCGCTTCCTGAGACTACTCGGCTATATGGCTTCCACCGTCCATGTGACCCCCAATGCCCGCCTGAATATGCGGCCTGCTCAATGGTGTCTTCGCAAGCAGTGGCAACAAGCCACAGGCGGCCTAGCAGACCTAGTGCGCGTCTCCGAGCCGCTGGCCTCGTCTCTCCAGTGGTGGCTTCATCGGCCGAACCTGGTACTCAGCATGCCTTTTCAGTCACCTCAGCCGGCCCAGGTGCTGACGACAGATGCATCCCTCCTGGGCTGGGGAGCACATTGCCAAGGGGCACGTACTCAGGGCCTCTGGACCACGTGGGAGTCTGCTCAGCAGATCAACTTCCTGGAGCTCAGAGCGATCCACCTGGCTCTCAAGGCCTTCTCCCACCTGACCTCTCACCAGTCCGTCCTTGTCCAGACGGACAATCAAGTTGCCATGTTCTACGTGAACAAGCAGGGGGGCACGGGCTCCTTCCTTCTCTGTCGGGAAGCACAGAAGCTCTGCTCTTGGGCCGTCAGTCACGGCGTTCTTCTCAAGGCAGTTTATCTCCCAGGCCAAGAGAATTGCCTGGCGGACAAACTCAGCAGGATCCTCCAGCCGCACGAGTGGCGCCTGGATCCCTTGGTAGTTCAGAAGCTCTTTCTAAAGTGGGGCCTCCCCACGATGGATCTCTTTGCCAGCCCTCTCAATCGGCAACTTCCTCGCTTCTGCTCTCGTCAGCCACATCCCCTTCGAGTTGCGGCAGACGCTTTTCTACTCTCATGGTCGGAGAGCCTTCTGTATGCTTTTCCTCCCATCCCGCTAGTCTCTCGAACTCTTTTCAAGGTTCTCCGAGACAAAGCTTTCATGATCCTGGTGGCCCCTCGCTGGCCCAGACAGCCGTGGTTTCCACTCCTGCTGCAATTAGCGGTAGAGGATCCATTCCCTCTGGGGTTACAACCGGATCTCCTCACTCAGGATCAGGGGTCTCTGCTACACCCCAACCTCAGATCTCTCAATCTAATGGCCTGGCTGCTGAGAGGGTAGTCCTTGCTCCCCTTCTCCTGCCGGCAGAGGTGGAAGAGGTCGCCCTAGCTTCTCGGCGACCTTCTACCCGCAAATGCTACGCCCTTAAATGGCGTCGCTTTTCCGTTTGGTGTACCCAACAGTCTCAGGATCCCTTCTCCTGCCCGGTGTCGGTGATCCTGCAGTACTTGCTATACCTCTCTAATCTGGGACTTAAGTCCAACTCCGTCAAAGTTCACCTCAGTGCTCTTTCAGCACATCATGTGCCGGTGGACGGCAGACCTCTTTCCAGCGACCCTCTTGTAGCGAGGTTTCTCCGAGGTCTCCTTCTGCTTAAACCACCTCTGCGCCCGCCAGCGCCTGACTGGGATTTGAATGTGGTTTTACAGCGGATCACCTGTCCGCCTTTTGAACCTATGGCTACCTGTTCTCTCCGTTTTCTTTCTTGGAAAACATTGTTCTTGATAGCCCTCACTTCCGCTAGATGCGTAAGTGAATTGCAGGCCCTCGTGTCTGATCCCCCTTACACTCGGTTCTACAAAAATAGGGTAGTCCTACGGACTCACCCAAAATTTCTTCCAAAAGTGGTCTCCCCTTTTCACATCAATCAGGAGGTGGTACTTCCGACCTTCTTTCCCAGACCACACTCCAACCGAGCTGAAACGGTCCTCCATACCCTGGACTGTAGAAGGGCATTGAACTTCTACCTTGACCGTACGCGGGAGCACCGTAAAGCTGCTCAGCTTTTTGTGTCTTTTGACCCCAATAAATTGGGGCTCCCGGTCTCCAAGCGTACTCTGTCCATCTGGGTTGCGGACTGTATCACTTGGGCTTATGGGGCAGCCGGACTCTCCTTGGAAGGTCGAGTCACGGCTCATTGCGTTCGGGCAAAGGCTACGTCAGTGGCTTACCTCCGCTCTGTTCCGCTGGCAGACATCTGCCGAGCCGCTACTTGGTCTTCGAGCCAGACTTTTGCGGTCCATTACTGTCTCGAGAGGGAGTCCCGCAGGGACAGTGCTTTCGGACAGGCAGTCCTCCGTAATCTCTTTGAGGTTTGAGCAACTCCTACCCTCCATCCCGGATGTGGGCTACCGGTGGGTAATAATTCAGCGAAGATTCCTTCCTTCTGTGCTGCTGAGCTAGAGGGAGCTCATTTTTGTGCTTAGGGTTTCCGGTAGCCTTAAGCTTGGGAGTCCCATATGTGAGGACTGACTTCCTGCTTGGTCCTGGAGAAAGCGTAGTTACTCACCTGTAACAGGTGTTCTCCAGGAGCAGCAGGAATCAGTCCTCACAACCCTCCCTCCTCCCCGTGGAGTTGCAATCATCTGCTTAAGTTTTTTGCAAATTTTTATGCTGTCTTTTTTAGCTATGTCATCTGACTGGCTAAGATGGCACCCTTGGGCGGGAAGGCGACCGCGCATGCGCGCTGCAATTCCCAAAGGCTTTCTTTGAAAGCTGGGGAAAATTGCTCCGCGAGGGCTCCGTCGGCGCCGACGTCACCCATATGTGAGGACTGATTCCTGCTGCTCCTGGAGAACACCTGTTACAGGTGAGTAACTATGCTTTCCACTCTCAGCTCTTCATCTCTGAAATATCTGTTAAGCAATTCCTCTTTCTCCGGGAACAAGCAGGAAGCCAGTCCTCACATATGGGTGACGACGCCGACTGAGCCTGCGCAGAGCAAATCCCCAGCTTTCAAAGAAAGCCTTTGGGAATTGCTACCACGCATGCGTCGTCCCCTTCCCGCCCAAGAGTGCCATCTTGCTCAGTCTCCTTTTTTCCACGGAGCACATCAGATGTAGTCTGACCCTGTCCCGGAAAAAGTTAATTTTTTTGTGCCTTTTTGGCTGTCTCTGGTCTTGCGCCAGTACCCTTTCCCGCTCCGGCTTCAGTATCGGTTTGGTTCCTTTTTTCTACTAAGTTTTATTTTTATTTTTTCTTGGGCGTCTTCGTGCCCTTTTTTCCTCACTGGCAGCCTGAAGGATCATCGACTTTGCTGGGGTTCTTTTTCCACCCATGGCTACCAGCGGGTTTAAAAAGTGCGATTGGTGCGGGAAGATCATGCCCCTCACTGATAAGCATAACTGGTGCCTCGGCCCGGACCACGACCTGGCGGTCTGTGATCTGTGCAAAAATTTGTCCTCGAAGGCCTTGAGAAGCTGCCAGCAGTAGCATGATAAAAATTATCCCCGACTCCCCCATGCCCCAGAGATCCAGGACCTCGTCTGAGGCCTCCACGCCTTGGGAGGAGCACTCCGAATCCAAGCATCGTCGGGGATCCTCGGAGAGGAGGTCTCCCTCGAGGGAACCAAAAAGAAGGAAAACACCCTCAAAGGTAGCATCGCTGGATGGCTCCGATCAGCCGGGCTCCTTTCGGGGCCGGTCGCGGAACCCCGAGCACCTGCTCGAGGCATCGGAGAAGGAGCGCTCAGCCAAGGTTCCTCAGAAGGACCCGGTTGCAGATCGGCCTAGGCAAGTACATACTGTCCTAGTCGAGGACTCCC
Organism: Ichthyophis bannanicus; assembly: GCA_033557465.1. Lineage (NCBI taxonomy): Eukaryota > Metazoa > Chordata > Amphibia > Gymnophiona > Ichthyophiidae > Ichthyophis > Ichthyophis bannanicus. Next base: position 302,151,842 of record CM066033.1, read on the forward strand.
CTCCGGGGGAACCGGCTTCAGGCCCAAGTGCGTCGGTGCCTGAGTCGGGGGCTGCGGAGCCTCCGGGACTGGTATCCAGGATGGCGGCTTTGGAATTCAATGTCACTGCCTTCTTGGATCAGTAGCGCGCGCTGATGTCTGGCACATCTGGTTCCTCCACCCTGACCACTGGGCGCTCAATGTCGAAGTCGACCCCGGAGGCCGAGCCAATCCTTGAGGCCATGCAGGCCCAATTCGATCCTCAGCCGAGGTTGCGCTCTGCCTCCCACTCATCGGGACTGAGGTAGTCACCGGCGAGTGCCGGCATCGGGGCAGGAGGTGCTAGGGCCCTTGAGGCCCGAAGAGCTCCATGAGTCTTCCTCGGAGGTCTCCGTCTGGGAGACTGAGGACGAGGATTCCCCGGAAACTCATCATCATCGAGATGTCCCATCCGATTCCTTGGTATCTGAACCTCTGAGAAGGTCCCCACCAGAGGATATGGGGTTTCTGGACTTTGTTCGGGATATGTCCAAGGCCTTGGCTTTCCCAAAGGAGTCTGAGGAGGATCCTCGAGCTGATGAGCTCGTGATCCTCTAGCACGAGGCTCCCCCTCGGGAGACCCTCACAGTGCCCGTTCCTCTATCCTGGAATGACTTATGCTCCGCATGTGAGAGACGCTGGCGATGAGCAAGCAGTTCGACTCGATGTATCGAATCCACCGGAGCCCTGGGTTTCAAAAATCACAACTGCCGCACAACTCCATGGTTGTGGAGTCTGCTATGCATCGACTGTAGAGTCAGAAGATGCACTCCTCTGTGCCACCCCCCGGCAGAGAGGCCCGCACCTTGGATGCCCTCAGCAGGAAGTGTTACCAGGGCGTGATGCTGAATTGTCATATCCAGGCCTACCAGCTCTACATGGGCATATACCTGAGAGACCTGGCGAAGGAGCTCACCGGGTTCTCGGCTGGTCTCTCCGAGGAGCCTTTGCAGTGCTTTAAGGGCCTTTCCAAAGCTGTCCGTGAATGCTCCACGTTCATGTCCCGGGCAGCCTATGACTGGTTTGAGTCAGCATCCTGAGTAGTCGCAGCGGGCATTGGTGCACGCTGCCAAGCTTGGCTACAGTCGTCGGACCTTGAACAATGGGAACAGGACAAGTTGGTCGATGTCCCATGTCGGGGGGGAAAACCCTCTTCGGCAAACCCATGACCGACAAGGCTGCCGACCGGGAGACTGAGGTCATGACGAGGACTAGGCTCTCTAAGAAGACCTCTGTCCCTTCCCGAAAGAAGGGCTCGGGTATAAAGCCCTTTTACTCGAGGACATCCACTTCTTACAGAAACTACCCCCCTTACCAGGCCTCCCCGGCTCCCCAGCAAGGGCAGCAGGCCAAGGAACAGGGACATGGCCTGCGTAAGCAGAAGGCCCCCAAGCCACAGGCTCCAGCTCCAGCCCAGCCTGGAGGGGGCTTTTGACTCCTGCAACATGGCCCCTCTCCTAACCGGAGCTTGACAGCCAACAGGAGGTTGGCCCACCTTCTATGCCCACAGATGGGCGGCTATCACCGCTGATTCCTGGGCATTACAAGTGGTCAAGGAGGGTTACCTCCTCCATCTAAGCCAAGTGCTTCCACACTACTTCCCAGGAGAGCCTATCAAGTCTCTCCTTCACCGGGACCACCTTCTGAAGGAGTTGGCAGGTCTTCTCGAGGACCAAGTGGTGGAACCGGTGCCCCACCACCTCAAAGGCAAGGGGTTCTACTCCAGGGTACTTCCTCGTGCCAAAGAGGACAGGGGGCCTAAGGCTCATCCTCGACCTGCGCAACTTCAACAAATTCCTGGTGAGGGAGAAGTTCAAGATGCTCTCCCTTGGAACATTGCTACCTTACCTCTGCCAGGGAGACTGGCTATGCTCCTTAGATTTAAAGGATGCTTATACACACATCCTAATCCACCCAAGCCACAGGCAATACCTATGCTTTGTTGTAGGGGGCAATCATTTCCAATATAGGGTGTTTCCCTTTGGCCTTGCCTCGGCCCCCAGGGTATTTACAAATTGCCTGGTGGTGGTCGCCGCCTTTCTCAGGCTTCAGGGGATCTTTGTCTTCCCCTATTTCGATGACTGGCTCATCAGGGCACTACAGTCCCCGAGGTGCAGCAGGTCACGACACGCACCACCCAGGTCCTTCAACACTTGGGTTTCGTTATCAACTACCCCAAGTCCCACCATTGCCCAGCACAAGAGCTGGAATTCATTGGGGCAAGGATCAACACCCTTCAGTCGAAGGCCTTCCTGCTGGCAGACAGGGCAGGCAGGCTCATGGCACTAGCCAAACACATATAGCACTGTTCCTCAGTGCCAGCAAGGCATCTGTTGCGCCTACTTGGGCAAATGGCCTCCACCGTTCATGTCACTCCAAATGCCCGCCTCCACATGCAAACTACATAGTGGTGCCTCAGTGACCAGTGGTCCCAGGCCACGGGTCATCTCCAGGACAGAGTCCGAGTGACCAGGCGCCTGGTGCAGTCCCTGACCTGGTGGCTCTCACCCTAGAGGTGGGAATGCCCTTCCAGGTCCCTCACCACTCGAGGGTCCTCACCACAGATGCCTTCCTGCTGGGCTGGGGAGCCCATTGCCAGGGATACTGCACCCAGGGCGTTTGGTCCCCTGGCGTGAGTGCTCAGCAGATAAATCTGTTTTAACTGCGTGCAATCCATCTCACCCTGAAGGCGTTTCGGCAGTACCTGGGTCACGAGTCTGTCCTGGTGCAGATGGACAACCAGGTTGCCATTGTCTATGTCAACAAGCAGGGGGGCACGGGGTCTCATGCCCTCTGTCAGGAAGCCCTGGAACTGTGCTCTTATGCAGTCCGGCAGGGCATTCTCCTCAAGGCAGTATACCTGCCGGGCCAGGACAACTGGCTGGCTGACAGACTCAGCAGCATGTTCCAGCCGCATGAGTGGCAGCTGGACCCAGAAGTAGCCAATGGGCTTTTCCAGACCTGGGGGGAACCGGGGATGGACCTGTTTGCAAGCCCGGACAATTACCAGTTGCCCTGGCTCTGCTCAAGGCAGCCGCACCCTGCCAGGGTGGCTGCCGATGCCTTCCTAGTCTCATGGTCGGAGGATCTTCTGTATGCTTTTCCCCCGACACCTCTGATCACTAAGATTCTGTTCAAGATCCTTCACAACAGAGCGTCAGTCATCCTGATAGCCTCATGGTGGCCCAGGCAAACATGGTTTCCATTTCTTCCACAGCTAGCGGTGGAGGCCCCCATTCCCTTGGGGTCAGCTCCATGACTTCTTTCCAAGTAGTGGGGTTCTCTTCTGCATCCCAACCTCAGCTCCCTTTTGCTGTCAGCGTGGCTGCTGAGAGGGTGATTCTAGTCCCGCACTGCCTTCCGAAGGACGTGGAGGATGTTTTGTTGGCTTCATGCAGAGCGTCTATGAGACGGGCTTATGCCTTTAAGTGGCACAGGTTTGCACTTCGGTGCGCCGAGCGGGGATTCACCCCTTTTCTTGCCTGGTGGTTATAGCGTTGAAATATTTTCTCCACCTCTCCACCACAAGGTGTCAAAATCCAAGATGTTACAGAGAGTTTTTCCGAGACTCATCAAGCCCACTGACTATTACCCAATGTTACTAATCCATGTCGGAACAAATGATACTGCCAGGTATCCCTCTGAGCATATCAAAAGTGACTTCATGGCTTTAGGACAGAGGTGAAGCAGTTAGGTGCACAGGTGGTGTTCTCTTCAATCCTCCATGTTGAGGGTAAAGGCCAAGGCAGAGAGGCTCGCATCCTGGAGACCAATGCATGGCTGCGTGGATGGTGTTATCAATAGCGTTTTGGTTTTCTAGACCATGGGATGCTGTTCCAAGGGTTGCAGAGCAGAGATGGCATCCATCTGTCCAAGAAAGGTCAACGCGTCGTCAGTAGTAGACTGGCTAATCTACTGAAGAGGGCTTTAAACTAGACTTGTTGGGGATGGGTGAACAAAGCCCCTAGGTAAGTGAAAGACCCCAGGTAAGTGATACATTAAATACCTTTATGGAAATGGGTAACAGGGGTAACATATGGAAAGCAGTGTGTATAAATGCCCGTAGCATGGGAAATAAGATCCCTGATGTTAAAGCTTTGGTGGGAGTGGCCGACTTGGATTTAGTGGCAGTTACAGAAACATGGTTCACAGAAAACCATGACTAGGATGTAACTATACCTGGCTATACTTTATTCAGAAAGGACAGGGTAGGAAGAAGGGGAGGAGGAGTGGCACTATATGTAAAAAATACTATCAAAGCTTTGGAATTACAGAGCTTAAAAGGGAGAGAGGAGGCATTGTGGGTTAAACTAGAAAGAGGGAAAGAGAAATCTATTTGCATTGGCGTGATATACAGACCTCCCTCACAAGAGGAAGAGGTGGACAGAGAGTTAATTGAAGACATACGCAGCATTGCTAGGAAAGGGAAAGTGCTACTGATAAGGGATTTCAATATGCCAGATGTTGATTGGCACATTCCTGCTGCAGTATCATCTAGAAGTAAAGAGATCCTGGATTCTCTACAGGGAGAACTATTCAAGCAATTGGTAACAGACCCCTCACGTGAAGGGGCCATACTGGACTTGGTGCTTACCAATGGTGAAAGTGTTTCTGATGTTATAGTGGGAGATCATTTTGCATCCAGTGATCACCAGATGGTGTGGTTCAGTATTAGGACTAGGGCTGTTAGAATCCATTCAAAAGTGAGGGTCTTAGACTTTAGGAAGACTAACTTTGCCAAGATGGGCCAATACCTCAGGGAGTCGTTAGCGAGATGAGAACAGCTGGGGGATCTAGAAAAACAGTGGGCAAAACTGAAAGGGGATATTTTAAGGGCAACCAACCTTTTTGTTAAAATGGTAAATAAAGGTAAAAGGAAAAGGAGACCGCTATGGCTTGCGAAAGAAGTAGCTGGAAAAGAGAAGAAAAAGAGGAAAGCCATGATGTCTAAAAGAGTTTGGCAGAACCGAGCTGCTAAGCTCAGTACCCTGTTTCCCTCTGATGCAGCTTCGGGGGCATCGACGTCTTCCAGGGCTGCTTCTTCCTCCCGTGGATCTCAGGTAACTAAACATAACTCCAGCCGATCCTCAAAGGGTAGATCTCCGTCTAAGCACCGAGATGCCTCTGGCGTTGCCCTTAAGGATTCTGCACCGGCAAAATTGCCCCGGCGGGAGGCTTCGGCTTCCAAAGCATTATCGGGGCTCCAGGATGTTCTAGAGGCCTCGACCTCGGCAGAACTACTGGTGCCATGCTCTGGGGTACCGGCTGTCTTCTCCGGTACTGACATCCAGGCATCGGCAGCATCGATAGACCAGAGGTTCCTGGCTATTGAATGCAGTCTTGCGGCTCTCCTTCCGGCATCGACACCCTCGGAACCGCATCAGACAGTTCAGCCAGTACCGGCACCGACTCCGGCACCGGTATCGGTACTGATAGCATCGACATCGGTATCTGCATTGCCGGCACCCAGTCACCCGATGCCCTCCGGTACCGATACACCGGTACCGATTCACCCGGTACCGACTTCGGTTGGTACAGGTATCTGGCTCTACAAGAGCATCCGGACAGAAGATACTTCGAGTCCTCAGAGGAATCTGAGGATTCCGACAGTTTTGTCGATACTGGAGCACTTCTTCCAGAGGAGCCCTCCTCCCCTAAACGCAGGATGTCTCCTCCAGAGGATATCTCCTTCGAGGATTTCATCAGGGAGGTGGCTCGGGGTCTCTCTATTAGTGTGGCTCCTGAAACAGAGCCCAGAGCAATGGAGCTGGAAATTTTACAGTATCCCAAAGCTCCTAAGTAGACAGCTGCTTTGCCCATCCATGAGATCTTGCATGATCTCATGCTCAGAATGTGGGAGACCCCTCTTACCACCTCCCCTAAACGCAGGATGTCTCCTCCAGAGGATATCTCCTTCGAGGATTTCATTAGGGAGGTGGCTCGGGGTCTCTCCATTACTGTGGCTCCTGAAAAAGAGCCCAGAGCAATGGAGCTGGAAATTTTACAGTATCCCAAAGCTCCTAAGTAGGCAGCTGCTTTGCCCATCCATGAGATCTTGAATGATCTCATGCTCAGAATGTGGGAGACCCCTCTTACCACCTCTCCTCATTCTCGTAGACTTGACACTATGTATCGAGTCCCTCCTTGTCCTGGTTTCCAAAAAGCTCAGCTCCCTCACCACTCTATTGTAGTGGAGTCAGTTATGAGAAGGATCAGGAGTGCAAAGAGACATGCCTCTAATCCCCCAGGACGTGAGTGCAGAACTTTGGATGCTTTTGGACGTCGTACCTTCCAAGCTTCCATGCTTTCTGGCAGGATCAGTTCCTATATTTTATATATGGGAATGTTCCTGAATGAAATCAAAGGAGATTTAGAGGTTTTGAGTCCTCTTCCTGAGGATAGGAGACAGGATTTTCTCACATTGGTCAAACAAGCCCAGAATGTTTCCAAATTTGTCAACCGTGCAGCTTTTTACTGTTTTGAATGCATAAGCAGAACCTCTGCCATTGCCATAGGTGCACGTAGAATTGCCTGGCTCCAGGCATCTGATTTGGAGCTCTGGGTACAAGACAAATTGGGCAATATTCCTTGTACTGGTGAGAACCTGTTTGGCAAAGATTGGCAGGAAAAGGCCAATGATTTGGATGCTGACAACTCCACCTTGGACAGACTATCCAAGGGCACAGCTGATCCTGCAAGAAAGAAATCTTTCAAAAAAACCATTCTTTTCCAAAAAGAAAAGATTTTATCCTGCTTATTCCCAGCAGGGACGCTCTGCAGGTCAACCTGTCCGGAAGGGTCAGCAACCATCCAAGCAAAGAGAAGCAAAGACTGCTAAGCCTCAACCGCCTCAGCAGTCTCAGCCTCCACAAGGCCTTTGACTTGCATCTAGAGAACTTAGCCTTCCTGACTCTAAATGGGCCAGAGCCTTCCACCATTCCAGGAAGGTTATGTCACTTTGCCCCAAGATGGGGGCAGATAACAGCAGAGCATTGGACACTCTCCTTCATAAAAGAGGAGTACAAGCTTCATTTCTTGAGCATGCCCTCTTCCACAATAGTAAAACTGTTCAATTCTGAAACCTCTCTCATCAACCTGTTAGATCAAGAGGTCACCAGACTTCTTGCCCAAGGGGCAATAGAAGAAGTACCCATTCATCAACAGGGTACAGGATTTTACTCCCCCTATTTCCTTATCCCAAAGAAAACGGGGATGCAGACCTATTTTGGACCTCAGAGAATTGAACAAATTCCTGTTCAAAGAGAAATTCAGGATGATTTCTCTAGGAACTCTGCTGTCATACCTTCACAGTCAGGATTGGCTTTGTTCTCTAGATCTCAAGGATGCGTACACCCATGTTCTCATCCATCCAACTCACAGAAAGTTCCTTCGATTCCTTTTTCACTACCAATACAGAGTGCTTCCCTTTGGCTGGCCTCAGCTCCAAGAGTGTTCACGAAATGCATGGCTGTGGTAGCAGCATTTCTCTGCACTCTAGGCATATTCATCTTCCCCTACTTAGACGACTGGCTCATTCGAGCCCCATCAGAGCCAGAGGCCAGAGCTTCTCTATCTTGCCCAATGCGTATCCTTCAGTATTTGGGTCTAGTCATAAACATCCCAAAATCCAGTCTAACTCCCACTCAGTCTCTAGAATTCATAGGAGCTTTGCTGGATACCAAAAAGGCAAGGGCCTTTCTTCCCCAGGCCCGTTGCCTTCGCAAGGTGCAGTTAGCTTCTCAAGCAGTGCTAAAACCTCATCTCACTGCCCGAGAAATGCTACAACTACTAGGCCACATGGCATCTACAGTGCATGTGGTTTCTTATGCTTGCCTTCATATGAGAGCAGCCCAGTGGACTTTATCCACCCAATGGACCCAGGCATCAGGGTGCCTGTCAAGCAAAATAGCAAACACAAGTCACCTTATTTTGTCCCTCCAATGGTGGCAGTCCACTCAGAACCTGTTGCTGGGGTCCCCTTTTCAACAACACTTACCCTAGGCAACTCTCACAACAGATGCTTCACCAATGGGTTGGGGAGCTCATCTACAAGACCTCTCCACCCAAGGCACCTGGACTCCACAGGAGACTCATCTGCATATCAGTCTGTTAGAGCTCAGAGCAATCTTCCTTGCTCTTCGAGTGTTCCATACCCTGCTCATCTACAACACAGTCCTCATTCATACGGACAATCAGGTAGCCATGTTCTATGTGAACAAGAAGGGGGCAACAGGCTCTTTGTCGCTTTGCAACGAAGCTTTGCGACTATGGGCCCTCGCCAGAGAGCATCAGATTCATCTCCTGGCAGTGTACCTCCCAGGCATACAAAACTCTTAGGCAGACTCAGTCGAGTTCTGCTTTCCCACGAATGGTCTCTACATGCAGACCAGGTGGCCAAGATCTTTCAAATTTAGGGAACCCCAGACATAGACCTCTTTGCAAGTCCGTTGAATGCCAAACTTCCCCAGTTCTGTTCCAGATTTCCGGCTCAGGACTCTCAGGCCAGGGATGCTTTCCTCCTTCACTGGGGTCAAGACTTCCTTTATGCCTTTCCACCCATTACCCTAATTCCCAAAACCCTATTCAAGCTTCAGAGAGACAGAGGCCATATGATTCTCATAGCACCACATTGGCAGTGGCAAGTGTGGTACCCTCTGCTTCTACATCTCTCTCAAGCTCCCTCTCTGGAGTTAGGATCTGCTCCAGATCTCCTGTCTCAGGAGGACCGAATGTTATGGCATCCCAGTCCTCAATCTCTGCACCGCAGAGCTTGGTTGCTGAAGGCCTAGATCTTCAAGATCTTAACCTCTCTCAGCAAGTAAAGGATGTCCTTTATGCTTCCAGGAAGCCTTCCACAAGACGCTCCTATGCTTTTAAGTGGAAGAGGTTTACCATATGGTGTTCGCAGAAGGATCTTAACCCCCTTGCGATACCTCCGGAATCATTACTGGAGTATCTCCTTCATTTATCCAATGCAGGACTTAAAACTAACTCGGTAAGAGTCCATTTGAGTGCTATTGAAGCTTCTTTCAAGCCTCTAAATGGACAACCTATCTCCTCCCATCCTCTTATAGCAAGATTTATGAGAGGCCTTCTTCTAACTAAGCCTCCCATTAGGCCACCACCGTGGCATGGGACTTGAACCTGGTTCTTGGTCAGCTCATGAAGCCACCTTTCGAACCCTTGGCTACTACCTCATTAAAATTCCTTTCTTGGAAAGTTATCTTTCTCATTGCAATCACATCAACACGCCGCATCAATGAGTTGCAAGCACTAATAGGTGATCCACCTTATACAAGGTTTCATCATGACAAGGTAGTCCTTAGGACTCATCCACACTTTATGCCAAAGGTGGTCTCGCCTTTTCATCTTAATCAAGCAGTCTACCTGCCTATGTTCTTTCCAAGACCTCATGCATCGAATGCAGAAAGGAATCTTCATACTTTGGACTGTGAAAGAGCTTTAGCCTTATCCCCAGGAACAAGCAGGAATGAGTCTTCACATATGGGTATCGTTGGTACCGACGGAGCCTGTGCGGGAACGCTCCCCAGCGTACAGTAAGAAAGTTTTGGGAGCATCCCACAGCGCCTGCGCGCTGCCTTCCCGCCTTTCCTAACCGCCTCTCTCCAGTTCTTCTTTTCCGCGGAGCCAGCAGGTCGTGTTCCTGTCACCGCTGAAGAAGTTCTTTATTTTCTTTTATTTCTTTGGTCACGCGTCTGCCTTCTTCGACGTTGGACCGGTACCGCTGGTCTTTCTTTCTTTCTTTCTTTCTTCAAAAAAAAAAAAAAAACCTACCGTTTTTCCCACTTTTGTGCATTTTGGGCCTTAGGCCTAGGAAAAAAGTTCCTCATGGAAAAGCCCGCTTCCGGGTTTAAAAAGTGCAGCGGCACCATTTCTGTTACCGACACCCATGACTGGTGTCTAAAATGTTTGGGTCCTGACCACTCCATCACGGACTGTGAGTCCTGTGCCATGATGTCCAAAAGAGGTCGACAGAATCGAGCAGCCAAGCTCAGTACCCTGTTTCCCTCTGATGCAGCTTCGGTGGCATCGACGTCTTCCAGGGCTGCTTCTTCCTCCCATGGATCTCAGGTAACCAAACATAAGTCCAGCCGGTCCTCGAAGGGTAGATCTCCCTCTAAGTATCGAGATGCCTCCGGGCTTGCTCTCGAGGATTCGGCACCTGCAAAATTACCCCGGCAGGAGGCTCCGGCTTACAAAGCTTTATCTATGGGGTCACAGGTTGACATCGATGGCTCGGCCTCGACCGATCACCTGTTGCCATGTTCTGGGGTACTGGTGGTTTCCACTAGTACCGACATCCAGACATTGGTAGCGTCAATGGATCAGAATATTCTGACCATACAGCGTGCCATCACGCATTCATACAAGCTGCGTCGCCTCCGGTACCGCAACAAACTCCGTTGTCGGTTCCGGTACCGATATCGGTTCCGGTGCCGGTACCGATATCGGTTCCGGTGCCGGTACCGATTGCATCGACATCGGCTTCAGTGTTGACTGCAACGGTACCCTGTTCTGTGATGCCCATCGGTACCGAATCGGTACCAATCACTCCCGATGTCGATACCACTCGGTACGCGTATCGGGCTCTGCAGGAGCATCCAGACAGGCGATACTTCGATTCCTCCGAAGACTCTGATGAATCAGAGGTTTCTATCGAAGCATCGGTACTCCTTCCTCAGGAGCCCTCTTCTCCAAAAAGAAGAATGTCTCCTCCAGAAGACTTGTCTTTTCAAGACTTCATTAGGGAAGTGGTCAGGGGCCTCTCCATTTCAGTGGCCCCTGAACCAGAGCCTAGAGCCAAGAAATTGGATATTTTACAATATTCTAAGGTTCCTAAAGAGGCAGCTACTTTACCAATTTATGAGATCCTTTATGATCACATGTTGGGCATCTGGGAGACTCCTCTCACCACCTCCCCTCATTCTCGTAGGTTGGACACTATGTACCGTGTTCCTCCTTGTCCTGGTTTTCATAAGGCTCAGCTTCCTCACCACTCTATTGTGGTAGAGTCTGCCATGAGGAAAATAAAGAGTGCAAAAAGACACTCATCCAATCCTCCAGGAAGAGAATGCAGAACCTTAGATGCTTTTCGCATGAGAATTTTCCAGGCCAATATGCTTGCTGCGAGAATCAACTCCTATAGTCTCTATATGGGGATGTTTCTAAAAGAAGTTACAGATCATCTGCAAACTTTATCTCCTTTTATCTCAGAAGATAAAAGGGAGAAATTTCTCACTTGGCTTAAGCATGCCCAGGATGTTTCCAAATTTTCCAACCGTGCAGCCTTTGACTCTTTTGAGTGTGCCAGCAGAGCCTCGGCTATTGCCATAGGTGCACGCAGAGTGGCTTGGTTACAAGCTTCTGATTTGGAACCTTGGGTCCAGGATGGATTAGGAAATCTTCCTTGTACAGGTGAGAACCTTTTTGGCAAGGATTGGCAAGCAAAGGCCACTCAGATGGATGCTGAGAATTCAGCCTTAGATAGACTTTCCAAGTCTACTTCTGCTCCTGTTAGAAAAAGGTTATTCAAAAAGCTTTCTTTCCCAAAAAGGGGAAATATTATCCTGCTTATGGTTAGCAGGTATCTTCTGCAGGTCGTTTTGCTGCAAAGCGACAGCAACAACCTAAACAAGCCAAGCCTAAGGCTGCAAGGACTGCTACGGCCCAACAGCCTCAGCCTCCTCAGGGCCTTTGACTTACAACTAGAGAATTTAGCCTTTCTGGCTCTAAAAGAACCAGAGCCTCTCACCATTCCAGGAAGGTTAGCTCACTTTGCTCCCAGATGGGAACAAATCACTACAGAGAAATGGACCCTCTCCATTATAAGGGAGGGGTACAAGCTTCATTTCTTAAACCTTCCTCCCCACACCATGGTGGCACAGTTCAATTCTCCAACATCTCTCCTCGTCCTTCTGGGTCAGGAGATTGCTACCCTTCTTGCCCAAGGGGCAATAGAAGAAGTACCCCTTCTTCAACAGGGCTCAGGGTTCTACTCCCCTTATTTTCTTATCCCAAAGAAAACAGGGGGCTACAGACCCATATTAGATCTCAGAGAATTGAACAAGTTTCTATGCAGGGAGAAATTCAAGATGATTTCTCTCGGTGCTCTCCTTCCATAACTTCAGAGTCAGGATTGGCTTTGTTCTCTAGATCTCAAGGATGCGTACACTCATGTCCTCATCCATCCAACACACAGAAGGTTCCTTCGGTTCCTTTATCAAGGAAAGCACTACCAATACAGAGTGCTTCCTTTCGGCCTGGCCTCTGCTCCAAGAGTGTTCACAAAATGCATGGCAGTAGTAGCTGCATTTCTACGCACTCTAGGAATATTTGTATTCCCATATCTGGACGACTGGCTCATCCGAGCTCCATCCCAGTCAGAGGCCCAGGCTTCCCTAGCCTGCACAATGCGTGTTCTTCAGTATCTGGGACTTGTAATAAACATCCCAAAATCACAACTCACCCCTACTCAGTCATTGGAGTTAATAGGGGCCTTGCTGGATATCACAACTGCAAGGGCCTATCTTCCCCAGGCCCGTTGCCTACGCTTGGTGCAGTTAGCCTCTCAAATTCAGTTAAAGTCCCATTTAACTGCTCGAGAGATGTTGCAACTGTTAGGCCACATGGCATCCACCGTGCATGTGGTTCCTTACGCTCGCCTTCACATGAGGGCAGCTCAGTGGACTCTGTCCACCCAATGGACCCAGGCATCAGGGTGGCTGTCAGACAAAATAGCAACCTCCAGTCGCCTCTTTTGGTCCCTCCAGTGGTGGAAGTCCACTCAAAATCTGTTGCTGGGGTCCCCCTTTCAACAGTTGCTACCCCAAGCAACCCTTACAACAGATGCCTCTCCAAAGGGTTGGGGAGCTCATCTACAAGATCTCTCCACCCAGGGCATCTGGTCTCCACAGGAGACATCTCTACATATCAACCTCTTAGAGCTCAGAGCAATTTTTCTAGCTCTCAGAGTCTTCCACACCCTGCTCAGCTACAAGACAGTCCTCATCCACACGGACAACCAAGTAGCCATGTTCTACGTGAACAAGCAGGGCGGGACTGGCTCTCTGTCGCTTTGACTCTGCCCTTACTTTCAAAGATCACATTTCTTCAGTTGTTCAACGCTCTTTCTTCTCTCTTCGTCAACTTAGAGCAGTTCGCCCCTTCCTTTCTACCCCTGCTCTGACCACCCTTCTGCTCACCCTTGTGTTGTCCCATCTCGATTATTGTAATGTCTCTTTTGCTGGTTTACCCAAGTCCCAACTGTCTCGTCTCCAACGCGTTCAAAATGCTGCCATCCGTCTGTTATCCCATGCATCACGTTTCGATCATGTCACACCCCTTCTTTATCAATATCACTGGTTACCCATTTCTTTCCGTATTCGGTATAAACTTCTAATCTTTGCACATCGAATAATCCATACCGGCACTCCCCTCTACCTGGCAAATCAGATACAATTCCGTACCCCTCACCGCCTCCTCCGCTCTGTACACATAAATCGCATGGTCCTTCCCTCCCCTGCACATGCTCGTCTAGAACAAACCCGCTCCTCTGCTTTCTATTTCTTGGTTCCAAGTCTTTGGAACTCACTCCCCCCCCACCCCTACGTGCAGAAAGCTCATATCAAACATTCAAATCCCAACTCAAAACCCATCTTTTCTGCCTTGCGTTTGATCCTCCTCCCTAGCCCATTCCTTCCCCCTTCTCGTTACCATGTCCTTTCACAGAATGTTTGTCTTCTCCTTCCCCTCCTCCCTTGTTTGTACACATGCATTATTATTTCCTGATTTTAGCTTACTTCTGTTCTTATCTCCTCTTTCCTTTCTCCTCTACTTTTCTTTGATTTGATGGCGTTCCTTTTCTTTTTCTGCAGCCGAGTGCTTGTTTTAACTAACTTGCCTGATTTTATTTATTGTAAACCGCTCAGACGCCTACGGTATCGAGCGGTATAACAAGTTTTAATAAACCTAAACCTTTGAGATTGTGGGCCTTCGCCAGAGAGCATCAAATTCATCTCGTGGCAGTGTATCTTCCAGGGGTTCAAAACTCTTGGGCAGACAGACTCAGTCGAGTTCTGCTTCCACACGAATGGTCCCTCCATGGGGACCAGATAGCCAGGATCTTCCGAATTTGGGGAACCCCGGACATAGACCTGTTTGCAAGTCCGTGGAATGCCAAACTTCCCCGGTTCTGTTCCAGGATTCCGTGTCAGGGAGTTCAGGCCAGGGATGCCTTCCTCCTTCATTGGGGGCAAGACTTCCTCTATGCCTTTCCACCCATTCCCCTAATTCCCAAGTCACTGTTCAAGCTGCAGAGAGACAAGGGGTCTATGATCCTCATAGCACCACGTTGGCCACGCCAAGTGTGGTACCCTCTACTTCTGCATCTCTCTCAAGCTCCCTCCCTGGACTTGGGATCTGCTCCAGACCTCCTGTCCCAGGAGGAGGGAACGTTGTTGTACCCAAATCCCCAGTCTCTTCATCTCAGGGCCTGGTTGCTGAAGGCCTAGACCTTCAAGATTTGCAACTTTCTCAGCAGGTGAAGGATATCCTTCATGCTTCCAGAAAGCCTTCCACTAGACGTTCCTATGCTTTTAAATGGAAAAGGTTTACCATTTGTTGTGCAGAGAAGGGTCTTAACCCTCTTGCAATACCTCTGAATTCTTTACTAGAGTATTTGCTGCATTTATCCCATTCAGGCCTTAAAACGAATTCAGTAAGGATCCATTTGAGTGCTATTGCAGCATCCCTTAAGCCTCTCAATGGACATCCTATTTCCTCTCCTCCTCTTATTTCAAGATTCATGAGAGGCCTTCTTTTAACCAAACCTCCCATTAGACCACCTTCAGTGGCATGGGATTTGAATTTGGTTCTTGGCCAGCTTATGAAGCCACCCTTTGAACCCTTAGCCACTACCTCCTTGAAATTCCTTTCCTGGAAGGTTATTTTTCTCATTGCAGTCACCTCAGCTCGCTGTATCAGTGGCTAATCCTCCTTATACAAGGTTTCATCATGACAAGGTAGTCCTCAGGACTCATCCACACTTTATGCCTAAAGTGGTCTCACCTTTTCATCTGAACCAGGAGGTGTATTTACCTGTCTTTTTTCCAGGACCTCATGCATCAAGTGCAGAGAGGAATCTCCATACCCTGGATTGTAAGAGAGCGCTCGCTTTTTACTTACAAAGGACACAGCAACATAGAAAGTCCTCTCAACTCTTTGTTGCTTTTGATCTCTCTCATTTGGGACTTCCAGTCTCTAAGAGAACTCTGTCCAATTGGATTGCTCAGTGTATTTCTTTTGCCTACCAGAGTAAGAACCTTTCTCTGGAGGGCCATGTCACAGCTCACAATGTGAGAGCCATGGCAGCCTCTATGGCTCATCTGAACTCTGTGTCCATCGACCAAATCTGTCGAGCGGCCACCTGGGCCTCGGTTCATACCTTTACAGCCCATTACTGCTTGGACAAGGACTCCCGCCGGGATGCCTTGTTTGGTCAGGCTGTTCTCAAACACCTGTTCCATACCTAATCAACTCCTGCCCCCCATCTCTGGTTGGATGCCCTAGATCCATGGGGGCAGGTAGAGCCCTTCTCAGGGACTCACAACCTTGGGGATCTCCCTGGCATCTCTAGTTGGGGAGTCCCCATATGTGAAGACTCATTCCTGCTTGTTCCTGGAGATAGCACAGTTACTTACCTTAACAGGTGATCTCTGGGAACAGCAGGAATAATTCTTCACAACCCACCCACCTCCCCTAGGAGTTGTATCTCTCTATCTATCTTTCCTTTCCTCTCTCTCTCTTTGTCTCAGCTTTAAAACTCGAACTGGAGAGAGGCGGTTAGGAAAGGTGGGAAGGCAGCGCGCAGGCGCTGTGGGATGCTCCCAAAAGCTTTCTTACTGGACGCTGGGGGGAGCGTTCCTGCGCAGGCTCCATCGGTACCGACGATACCCATATGTGAAGACTTATTCCTGCTGTTCCCAGAGATCACCTGTTACAGGTAAGTAACTGTGCTTTACTTGCAAAGAACATAGAAAGTCCTCTCAACTCTTTGTTGCTTTTGATCCTTCTCATTTGGGACTTCCAGTTTCCAAGAGAACACTGTCCAACTGGATTGCACAGTGTATTTATTTTGCCTATCAGAGTAAGAACCTTCCTCTGGAGGGCCATGTCACAGCTCACAATGTGAGAGCCATGGCAGCTTCAATGGCTCATCTACACTCTGTCTATTGACGACATCTGTCGAACAGCCACTTGGGCCTCACAGCCCATTACTGCTTAGACAAGGACTCCCTCCGGGATGCCTTGTTTGGTCAGGCTGTTCTCCAACACCTGTTCCATTTCTAATCAACTCCTACCCGCCATCACTAGTTGGATGCCAGAGATCTATGGGGGGAAGAGGAGCCCTTCACTGGGGGACACAACTTCTAGGGTCTTTCCCTGGCATCTAAAGCTAGGGAGTCCCCATATGTGAAGACTACATTCCTGCTTGTTCCTGGAGATAGCATAGTTACTCACCTGTAACAGATGATCTCTGGGAATAGCAGGAATTTAGTCTTCACAACCCACCCACCTCCCCTAGGAGTTGTATCTCTCTATCTATCTCTTTCTCTTTCCCTCTCTCTCTCTTTGTCTCAGCTTTAAACTCAATTGGAGAGAGGCGGTTGTGAAAGGCGAGAAGGCAGCACGCAGGCGCTGTGGGATGCTCCCAAAAGCTTTCTAATTGGATGCTGGGGAGCGTTCCCGCACAGGCTCCATTGGTACCGACGATGCCCATATGTGAAGACTAAATTCCTGCTGTTCCCGGAGATCACCTGTTTCTCCAGGACCAAGCAGGAAGTCAGTCCTCACTTATGGGTGACGTCGGCGCCGACGGAGCCCTCGCGGAGCAATTTTCCCCAGCTTTCAAAGAAAGCCTTTGGGAATTGCAGCACGCATGCGCGGTAGTCTTCCCGCCCGAAGGTGCCATCTTAGCCAGTCTTCTTTTTTTTCCGCGGAGCCCTACAGACGTCCCCGTCTTGTCCCCGCGAAAAAGTTGATTTTCCTCTGTATTTATCCTTTTTCTTTTCGGTTCGACGCCGGTCGTTTTCCCGCCCGACTCGCGACGCCGGTCTCGAGTCCTCTAACGGTTTTTTCGGTTTTTCTGACTTAGTCAGCTTTCGTTTTCGTTTTTTCCCTGGCAGCCCGGTCCTTTGACCTCGCAGGGGCCCTTTTTTCCCCCGATGGCTGCCAGTGGCTTTAAGCGGTGTGGTCGGTGTGACCGAAATATGTCACTCACCGACTCACACGACCTTTGCCTCCGCTGCCTGGGCCCAGATCACGAGGAACTGATCTGTGGGCCCTGCAGCAAACTGTCCTCGAAGGCGTTGAGAAGTCGGCGGCATCAGCGCGAAAGAATCTTCGCTGACCCCAGCCGTACCCGGACCTCGTCGGAGGCCTCACTGTCGAAAGGCTCCAGTTCGGACCGTCGACGGAGCTCCTCCGACCGGGGTTCTCCCTCCGGGGACCATCGACGGAAGGAAAAACCCGCGAGGGCGGCGTCGGTGGACGCTCCTGGCTCCGCGAGGGCCAGGTCGCATAGCCCCGACAGCCGCCCCGGGTCCTTGGAGAAGGAACACCTCCCGAAGCGACCTCGCCTGGAGTCGGAGATGCCTGCCCGGGTAAGTCCTGTTGTCCTTCTGGACTCGCCTCCGCGTCAGCCGACGTCGGGCCCGACGCCGTCGGGGCCCAAGTCGGGGGCTGCTGGGTCGCCTGAGCTCGGCCTCAGGTTGACGGCCTTGGAGAGCAGATTGTCTGCCTTCATGGACCAGCAGCGGGCACTGCTCGCTGGCTTCGCTGGCGTCGCTGCCCCGACCGCCGGGACGTCGACGTCCAAGTCGACCCCGGAGACCGAGCCGATCCTCGAGTCGATGAGAACTCGAGTCGATCCTCGGTCGAGGTCGCCCTCGGCCTCCCGTTCGGGACCGAGGTCGCCGACGCCGACTCCCTCGGCGTCGGGGCGGCTGGCGCCGCACCCTGCCCGAGCCGACCCCACCGAGTCCTCGTCGGAGTCGGTCTGGGAGTCTGAGGAGGAAGAGTCACCTGATTCTTTCCGGACTCGGTGTGTCCCATCGGACTCTCCGGAGTCCGAGCCTCGGAAGCAGTCCCCCCCGGAGGATGCCCGGTTCTCGGATTTCGTTAGGGATATGGCCAAGGCTTTGGCCTTCCCTGCGGACCCCGAGGAGGAGCCTCGAGCCGAAGAGCTCGACGCCCTCCAGTATGACTCTCCCGCGAGGGAGCACTTTACTGTGCCGGTTCCTCCTATGCTGGAACGACTACTCTTCCGCATGTGGGAGAGTCCGGCCTCCTCGCCGGTCCTGAGCAAGCGGGTCGATTCTATCTATCGAGTCCGCAAGAGCCCTGGCTTTCAAAAGGCGCAGTTGCCACACCATTCCATGGTAGTGGAATCGGCCATGCATCGTCTTAAGAGCCAGAAGATGCACTCCTCGGTGCCTCCTGGAAGGGAGGCCCGTAACCTGGATGGCCTTGGCAAAAAGTGCTTCCAGGGCTCTATGCTCGCCTGTCGTGTCCAGACTTACCAGCTCTACATGGGCATGTATCTCAGGGATCTGGCTAAAGAGCTAGCCGGCTTCTCCGCTGGTTTGTCCGAGGAACCCTTGCGGAGGTTCCTAGCCTTGTCCACAGGTATTCGGGAATGCTCAAAGTTCATGTCCCGAGCAGCCTATGATGGCTTTGAAGCCTCGGCTCGAGTAGCCGCAGCCGGCATCGGTGCCCGCCGACAGGCTTGGCTTCAGTCGTCCGACCTTGAGCCCTGGGTACAGGACAAGTTGGTCGATGTCCCCTGCCGAGGCGAAAACCTCTTTGGCAAGCCCATGGCGGAAAAGGCTGCACAAATTGAGACTGAGACTCTCACCAGGACCAGGCTTTCTAGGAAGACCTCCGCCCCTTCCCAGAAAAAGAAGGGCTCGGGAAAAAAGACCTTTTACCCGAGGAAGGCGGCTGCCTACAAACAATACCCCCATTATCAGGCCCCTGCAGCTCCCCAACAGGGCCAGCAGGCCAAGGGACGGGGTAACGGGTCCCGTAGGCAGCAAGCCCCCAAGCCTGCGCCACCAGCCCCTGCTCAGCAGGGTGGGGGTTTTTGACTCGCTCAGCATAGCCTCTCCCCCCCCGCTGGTTCCCCCCAGCACCGGAGGCCGGCTGGTTCACTTCGCCGACAGGTGGTCCAGCATCACCGCAGATGCCTGGGTGCTTCAGGTCGTGCGAGAGGGCTACCTTCTCCACTTCCATCAGGTCCCTCCCTCCTATTTTCCGGGAGAGCCTCCGCGCCCCCCTCTGCACAGGGAGTTGCTCCTTCAGGAGTTAGCAGGTCTTCTGCAGGATCAGGCGGTGGAACCGGTGCCACACCACCTGAGAGGTCAGGGCTTCTATTCAAGGTATTTTCTGATACCAAAGAGAACAGGAGGCCTCCGACCCATCCTGGACTTGCGCAACCTCAACAAGTTCCTTGTGCGGGAGAAGTTCAAAATGCTTACCCTTGGAATCCTTCTGCCCTACCTCCAGCAGGGAGATTGGCTATGCTCCTTGGATCTAAAGGATGCTTACACGCACATCCTCATCCACCCAAGCCACCGACAATACCTAAGGTTTGTGGTGGCAGGAAATCATTACCAGTACAGAGTACTGCCCTTCGGCCTGTCCTCCGCACCGCGAGTCTTCACAAAATGTCTCGCGGTCGTGGCGGCCCATCTCCGGCTTCACGGCCTCTATGTTTTTCCGTACCTCGACGACTGGCTCATCAGAGCAGCGTCCGCTCAGGAGGTCACCACCGCCACGTGCCGCACGGTGACTCTGCTGCAGCACTTGGGCTTTGTCATCAACTTCGCAAAGTCCACTTTGCTCCCCTCACAGGATCTCGAGTTCATCGGCGCAAGGCTGCACACCCCTCAGGCGCGAGCGTACCTACCGCTCGACAGGGCTCAGCGGCTCATGGACCTAGCCGACCGCTTTCGCAGCCAGCCCCTGGTCTCCGCCAGGCGCTTCCTGAGACTGCTCGGCCATATGGCTTCCACCGTCCATGTGACCCCCAATGCCCGCCTGAATATGCGGCCTGCTCAGTGGTGTCTCCGCCAGCAGTGGCGACAGGCCACGGGCGGCCTAGCAGACCTGGTGCGCGTCTCCGAGCCGCTGGTCTCGTCTATCCGGTGGTGGCTCCGGCAGCCGAACCTGGTATTGGGAATGCCTTTCCAGTCACCTCAGCCGACCCGGGTGCTGACCACCGATGCATCCCTCCTGGGCTGGGGAGCCCATTGCCAAGAGGCACGTACTCAGGGCCTCTGGACCAAGTGGGAGTCTGCTCAGCAGATCAACTTCCTGGAGCTCAGGGCGATCCGCCTAGCTCTCAAGGCCTTCTCCCACCTGACCTCCCAACAGTCCGTCCTTGTCCAGACGGACAATCAAGTTGCCATGTTCTACGTGAACAAGCAGGGGGGCACGGGCTCCTTCCTCCTCTGCCGGGAGGCACAGAAGCTCTGCTCTTGGGCCGTCAGTCACGGCATTCTCCTCAAGGCAGTTTATCTCCCGGGCCAAGAAAATTGCCTGGCGGACAAACTCAGCAGGGTCCTCCAGCCGCACGAGTGGCGTCTGGACCCCTTGATCGTTCAGAAGCTCTTCCTCAGGTGGGGCCTCCCCACAGTGGATCTCTTTGCCAGTCCTCACAACCGGCAGCTTCCTCGCTTCTGCTCTCGTCAGCCTCACCCCCTTCGGGTGGCGGCGGACGCCTTTCTGATCTCATGGTCGGGGAGCCTTCTGTACGCTTTCCCTCCCATCCCGTTAGTCTCTCGGACCCTTTTCAAGGTTCTCCGAGACAAAGCTTTCGTGATCCTGGTGGCCCCTCGCTGGCCCAGGCAGCCGTGGTTTCCGCTCTTGCTGCAACTGGCGGTGGAGGATCCAATCCCTCTGGGGGTGCAACCGGATCTCCTCACCCAGGATCAGGGGTCCCTACTGCACCCCAACCTCAGGTCTCTCAACCTCATGGCCTGGCTGCTGAGAGGGTAGTCCTTGCTCCTCTCCTCTTGCCGGCAGAGGTGGAGGAGGTCGTCTTGGCTTCGCGGCGGCCTTCTACCCGCAAATGCTACGCCCTTAAATGGCGTCGCTTTTCAGTCTGGTGTACCCAACAGTCTCAGGATCCCTTCTCCTGCCCGGTGTCGGTGATCTTACAGTACTTGCTACACCTCTCTAATCTGGGACTTAAGTCCAACTCCGTCAAAGTTCACCTCAGTGCTCTTTCCGCACATCATGTGCCGGTGGACGGCAGACCTCTCTCCAACGACCCTCTCGTAGCGAGGTTTCTCCGAGGTCTCCTACTACTTAAACCACCTCTGCGCCCGCCAGCGCCTGACTGGGACCTGAATGTGGTTTTGCAGCGGATCACCTGTCCGCCTTTTGAACCTATGGCTACCTGCTCTCTCCGTTTTCTGTCTTGGAAAACGCTGTTCTTGATAGCCCTCACTTCCGCTAGGCGCGTAAGTGAATTACAGGCCCTCGTGTCTGATCCCCCCTACACTCGGTTCTACAAGAATAGGGTAGTCCTACGGACTCACCCAAAGTTTCTGCCTAAAGTGGTCTCCCCTTTTCACTTGAATCAGGAGGTGGTACTTCCAACCTTCTTTCCCAGACCACACTCCAGCCGAGCTGAGACGGTCCTCCATACCCTGGACTGTAGAAGGGCGTTGAACTTCTACCTTGACCGTACGCGGGAGCACCGTAAAGCTGCGCAGCTTTTTGTGTCCTTTGACCCCAATAAATTGGGGCTCCCGGTCTCCAAGCGTACTCTGTCCATCTGGGTTGCGGACTGTATCTCTTGGGCTTATGGGGCAGCCGGACTCTCCTTAGAAAGTCGAGTCACGGCTCATTGCGTTCGGGCAAAGGCCACGTCAGTGGCTTACCTCCGCTCTGTTCCGCTGGCAGACATCTGCCGGGCCGCTACTTGGTCTTCGAGCCAGACTTTTGCGGTCCATTACTGTCTCGAGAGGGAGTCCCGTAGGGACAGTGCTTTCGGACAGGCAGTCCTCCGTAATCTCTTTGAGGTCTGAGCAACTCCTACCCTCCATCCCGGATGTGGGCTACCGGTGGGTGATAATTCAGCGAAGATTCTATCCTTCTGTGCTGCTGAGCTAGAGGGAGCTCATTTTTGTGCTTAGGGTCTCCGGTAGCCTTGAGCTTGGGAGTCCCATAAGTGAGGACTGACTTCCTGCTTGGTCCTGGAGAAAGCGTAGTTACTCACCTGTAACAGGTGTTCTCCAGGAGCAGCAGGAATCAGTCCTCACTACCCTCCCTCCTCCCCTTGGAGTTGCAATCGTCTGCTTATGTTCTTTTTGCAAATTTTTATGCTGTCTTTTTAGCTATGTCATCTGACTGGCTAAGATGGCACCTTCGGGCGGGAAGACTACCGCGCATGCGCGCTGCAATTCCCAAAGGCTTTCTTTGAAAGCTGGGGAAAATTGCTCCGCGAGGGCTCCGTCGGCGCCGACGTCACCCATAAGTGAGGACTGATTCCTGCTGCTCCTGGAGAACACCTGTTACAGGTGAGTAACTACGCTTACAGGTTGAGTAACTATGCTTTCTTCCCCCCCCCCCTACCTTTGAGTCTGACAATATCACTTTTGCACTTCCTCCTATTACTAACATATCTAAAAATGTCTCTTCTCCCCCATTTCACTGTATTTGCTGTTTTTTCCCTTTACTTGCGTCTTTGCTATCATTTATTTATTTACATTCTCTTATATACCGCGCTATTCTGCATCAGTGCGGTTTACATTGAACAAACTGAAATTACATTGAACAGGGCATTAAAACTTGGAGATAACTATTTTTACAGAGAACATGGGTTAAGTGGCTTGCCCAAGACCAGAAGGAGCACCTGTGGGACTAGAAACCCCAGTCCTTCCGGCCCAAGGTTGCTGTCCTCTTGTGGGATTTGAACCCCCGACCTTCCGGCCTGAAGTACCTTGCCCCAACCACTAGGCCACTCCTCCACTCCATGACTACTTTCTGTACCAAAGATCTACAAAAACTCCACGATCCCCTCACACTATCTACAAATGAAAAAGAAAAAGTGAGGGAGAGAACAATATATCACCAAAAAGTCAAACCCTGAGAAATCAATCAATTGCTCTTACAGTAGTTAAACTGTATAACTACAGAAGGATAAATCACTTCATCCTTCTTGGAAAGGAAAGGGAAGGAGCCTCAGAGTTAGGCTAATGTCTGATTAAAGGCAGCTATTTCACTGCCAGATATAGTACAGTCAAACCTCGGTTTTCATGATTAATCCGTTCAAAAAAGTCTGACTAAAACCGAAACGGACTAAAACCGAAGCAAGATTTCCCATAAGAAATAATGTAAATTCAATTAATTCGTTCCAGACACCCAAAAATATTGACAAAAAATACATTTTATAGAGAATAACTCAGCCAGCAGTAGAACAGCTCCTGTCACTTCTCTCAGCTGCCCGATCGTCCACAGCACAGCAAACACACAGATACTGTAGGACACTAATCTGATCGCTGACTCCGTCTCAGCAGCGTACCCCGCAAGAGAAAGAACTGCCTGCCACATTCATTCAACATCTCCTGCTTACCCATTCAACATCTCCTGCTACCCTGCTACCTCCGAGCCTGAGGGGGCGCTCCAGAGAACAGGGAGGCGGTGGAGAGATCGGGGCCTTCCTCTCTGCAATCCTTGCATCTCTGACTCTGGCTCGAGGATGTTGCTCACCTGACTTTCGCATTTCAACACGCGATCGGTGAGTCCGGGGGGGGTAGTGCTGCCGGGACTGGGCAGGCAGTGTATGCAGACCAGCGGAAGGTGTATGTACACTATTGCAGTACTGTTGCTTTTCAGATCTGGCACACGCGATCGGTGAGTCCGGGGGGGGGGGGGGTAGTGCTGCCGGGACTGGGCAGGCAAGCGTGTATTGCAGGACGAAAACCGAGGCGATAGACAAAAACCGAGACAAGATCTCAGTCTGAAAAGACGTCGAAAACCGAAACCGACGAAAACCGGGGCAACCGAAAACCGAGGTTTGACTGTACATCAAAGTTGCCTTCATTTTGTCATTCATAGGCTCCAATGTTAGCATATCCATTTTTACAATGTTTAAATGCATTTAAAATAACTGAAAAGCACTTTGCTGTTATCCCAGTCACTCTCCAAGGCTTCAGAGAACCCATCTAACTGTAAGACATAAGTTGACTCGAGTTTCGCCCAAATTTAAACAGCACAACATCAGGATATGTCGAACAGCGGTGAAAAGAAAGCTCTTCGGAATAAAAACAGCCTACACTCAAAGCAGTTTAAATGTAAGAGAGACACGCGGGAAAGCAAACGTCATCCAGTCAGACTAAATTGCTGTGACCAAACCAATGGGCCCCTCAGAAGCTGCTGCTCCTGGCAACCATCTAGTTTTGCCTAATGGTTGGTCTAGTCCTGGTGCGGTATAATTATATCAGTCATGGTTTTCCATGAACCTTGTCTCCATGACTGCCACTAAATTCAAGTTAGCCTCTTCCATTATAGCCCCTAGATTCAGAATCCTATTTCTCATAAAATTGGCTTAATATGCACCACTTTCCAGATGTTTACCCTTTTCCATTTCTACAGAAATATTTAATATTTTACTTACCCTGTGGGCTTTTTCACCCATCCCTGACAAGCCTAATTTAAAGCCCTCTTCAATAGATTAGGAGTCTACTGCGGAAGACATTTCAATCCTCAAATTTGATTATCCACCATCCCCAAAATCTCCGAATTATTGGATATGTCCCAGGTAAGTGAGAGTATGTCCTCTGTGCCCATACTCTTCCAGCACAAATCATCTGACATATACACCTCCTGGTCTGATGCCTAACTAGAGTATCATAATGTCTAGTTAGGATTTTGAACTACTGTCCAACAATATTGACAGTGTGTGAACACATTCACACATCCTCTGACATTTGACTCCCATACTCCATTATCTAATTTGTCTCTATTCCTGTTGCCAAGCCCCTTTAAATTCAGTTGGGTTAGGGGTAAGCCATTTCCTTCAATGTCTGATAGATCCAATTTACTCTCGTTTTCACATTCTGAAGATAGAGACTTCTTCAGGAACAAGCAGGAAGTCAGTCCTCGCATATGGGCTCCGTCAGCGCTGATGGAGCCTGTGCGGAGCCTTTTCCCAGCTTTCAAAGAAAGCCTTTGGGACATGCTACCACTCGTGTGGTCCCCTTAACACCCAAGGGTGCCATATCTCCTTTTTTCTGCGTAGCCCAACGGACATCTGTCCTGTTTCCCTGGAAAAATCATTGCTAATTATCATTTAAGTTAGTTTCCCAGTTTGCATACCTGTCTCTCTTCCTGCTTCTGCTCCTTTTGTCTTTTTTGATCAAGGTTCTCCTCAACTGGCATTCGTGCCCATTTTTGCCCATCCGGGTGTTTTCCTCACCATGTCCGCCAGTGGGTTAAAAAATGTGACTGCTGCAATCAAACCATGTTTGTCACCGACACCCATGACTGCTGCCTGGGCCTGGACCTGGACCTGGACCTGGACCATGACGCACCTCCTGCAACCTGTGCCAGGCCATGACGCCTAAGACCATTAAAAAGAGGTCTGAGTTGCTGGAAAAACTGTTCCGCAGGTCTGACTCTGAACCAGCCTCTCCGACACCGAGCTCCAAGCCCAGCACTTCCCGTGAGGCCTGAGTGTCCTTGGAGTCCCATGGTGGTGGCTCTTCCGAGAAGACCTCAAACTCTGAGAGAGAGAGAAGAAAAAATCCTTGAAGTCTGCCGAGGTTGCACTGGAGAAACCCGGTAAAACCACCTGGAGGGACTCGGGCAGCTTCAAGAAGCACCCTACCAAGGTCCTCAAGAAGGATTTCTTGGCTGGCGGAGACCATATGAGGTTCTTCGAGATCCGTAGTCCTTGTCGAGGGTGCACTCGCGAGAGTGCCGGTGCCGGACCCGAGATCCTCTGTGCCTATGCCAAAAGCTGCGGAGCCTTCTGGCTTGGAAACCAGGACATCACTGCTATCCTAGCCCTGCAGCAGGCAATGCTGACTGGTTCATCCACATCAGCTGCCCTGATGACCAGTCCCCCTACTGCAGGGGAGTCCCCGGTTGTCGAGCCGAGCTCCATGCACCATCGGCCTCAGGTAAGTCCTTGGTGCCAGTCGAGGTCTCTGACTTGTTCCTTGGGCATCCGATCCTCCCCGACCAGTTTCTGCGACTCGGGCCTCAGGTCCTCCAGAGTCTGCCAGCCTCAGCTTAATGAATCACAGGGCTTCTGACTCATCGTCACCTCTTGACTCCAAGTGGGAGACCAACGACGAGGCATCCCCGGAAATAAAACAGCACCGAGATATTCCCTCGGACCCATCTCCCCTGGCACCCTGGTGCCATTCTCCTCCGGAAGATGTGGCCTTCCACGAGGATATGGCCAGAGCCCCCTCGGTGCAAGCTGAGGTGGAGGAAGATCTGCACACTGAGGAACTGGAGATTCTCCAGTACAATTCTCCACCCAAGGAAACTCTCACGGTGCCTGTGCAGCTGGTCCTTGAGTGACTACTCCTCAGAATGTGGGAGATGCCGACATTGGTGCTGGTGGTGAGTCGGCGCCTCAACTCCATGTACCGCGTCTGGAAGGCCCTGGGGTTCCACAAGCCCCAGCTCCCACATAACTCCATGTTCGTTGAGTTGACCATACAGAAACTTAAGAGACTGAAGACCCACTCCTCTGTCCCTCCTGAAAGGGATGCTAGAGCCCTCGATGCCCTTGGGCGCAAGTCCTACCAGGGCTCCATGCTGAGTTGCCGGATTCAAGCCTGTGAAATGTACATAGGCATGTACCTTAAGGTCCTGACTCAGGAGTTGTCTGGATTTTCAGCGGGGCTTGCCGAGGAACCCCTCCAACGGTTCCAATCCCTGACTTCCAGGATCAAGGACTGCTCTAAGTTCCTTTCCCCGTCAGCCTATGACGGCTTTGAGTCAGCGGCTTGAGTAGCAGTGGCTGGCATCGATGTCCAGCACCAAATCTGGCTGCAGTCTTCTGACCTTCAGCATTGGGTCCAAGACAAGTTGCTTGACGTATCCTTCACAGGGGAGAACCTGTTTGGCAAGCCTATGACTGAAAAGGCGGCTGAGATCAAGGCTGACATGGTGACTCGCCAGAGGCTCTCCAAAAAGACCTTATTCTTTTCCTTTAAGAAACCATAGGGGAAAAGATCCCTGTTCCCGAGCTAAAAGGGGCCTTTTCATCAGAGTCACCACTACCAGCCCTTCTCTGGCCAGCAACAGGGTTCTCACTTTTCAAATCATTTAAAATCCCTTCAGCAATGGCGCGCCCGTGCCTTGCGGGCCCGCGCCTGAGGGCCTCGCAAGAGGGCCCTTTGGCGTGGCCCTTAGGCGGTGGACCGTGCGAGACCCACTATCTGCTGCTATATGCTCATTCTGTTCAGCGATATGCTGTTTGTAGTTAATGTAAGGTAATGTAATGTAAGTTATGTACTGTGTTCCCTGTTTGTACTCCTAGTGTTTTGTTGTGATGTAATGATAATGCAATGTATGTTTCCCTCACCTTTGTTTAACTTTGTGCTGTATTAACCGCTTTGATTGAAGGAAAAGGCGGGATACAAAACATGTTAAATAAATAAATAAATAAAAGACAAGGCCAGGGAGCTCAGAAGCCAAAGGCACAGAAGCCCCAGGCCCCAGCTCCCACCCAACCCGGAGGGAGCTTTTGACTACCAGGCAGGTCCTCCCCTCCCCCAGGAGACCTTCACCAGCCCACAGGGGGCCACCTGGTGTTCTTCGTCCACAGGTGGGCCAGTGTCACCTCAGACCAGTGGGTACTTGCAGGTGGTAAGGGAGGGATACCTCCTCCACTTACAGCACATACCACCCAGGTTCTTCCCAGGAGAGCCGGTGTGACCTCTTCTTTACCAGACCCTTCTGCTTTCAGAGCTCGCAGGTCTGCTCAGGGACAACACAGTGGAGCCTGTACCCAAAAACCTATTGGGAAAAGGCTTCTACTCCAGATACTTCCTTGTCCCAAAGAGAACTGTGGGCCACAGGCCCATACTAGACCTGAGAAACTTAAACAAGTTTCTGGTGAAGGAGAAGTTCAAGATGCTCGCCCTTGGAACACTGCTGCCTTAAGTCCACCAGGGAGTTTGGCTATACTCCTTGGACCTAAAGGATGTATACACACACATCCTGATCCACCCCTCCCATGGGCAGTACCTACAGTTTGTGGTGGGAGGAGGGCACTACCATTTCAGCCTGGCCTCCTCGCCAAGGGTCTTTACCAAATGCCTGGCGGTGGTAGCCACCCACCTTGCGCCCACAAGAGTCTTTCGTTTCCCCTACCTAGACAACTGGCAAATCAGGAGTGGTACGACCTCAGAGATCAATCAGGTTGCAGAGCGTGCAACCTTTCTTCTGCAGCACCTGGGGTTCGTGGTCAGCTACCCCAAATCCCATCCCTTTCCAGCCCAAAGCCTGGAGTTCATAGGTGCTTAGTTGGACATGTTACAGGTCAAGGCCATCCTCCCAAGAGAAGGAGCAGAATGCCTCAGGAAACTGGCAAGAGAGGTACAACAATGTCTGCTCGTCTTCTCCTCCGCCTGCTGGGCCATATGGCTGCGATGGTCCTCGTCAAGCCCTCAGCCCGCTTGCACATGCGGACAGCCCAATGGTGCCTCCACTCACTGTGGATTCAAGCCATAGGAAGGCTACGGGGCAGGGTCAGGGTTACCTACCAACTGGCATAGTCCTTCAACTGGTAGCAAAATGTCCGCCACCTCCAAGCAGGAATGCCCTTCCAGGCACTTGTGCCACAGAGGACCCTGACCACAGATGCCTTCCTCCTGGGTTGGGGGGCGCATTATGGGGACTGCCTCACACAGGGAAGCTAGTCTCAGGAGGTGTCGCTCTTACAGATCAATATCCTGGAGCTCAGGGCAATCTTCTTGGCCCTACGAGCGTTCCACCACCTTCCTGCGACACCAGCCTGTGCTGATCCAGATGGACAACCAGATCGCCATGTTTATATCAACAAGCAGGGGGGGCATGGGTTCGTACTCCCTCTGCCAGGAGGTGGTGGCCCTCCTCTCCTTCGCAGCATGCAACAGCATGCTTCTGTGAGCAGTGTACCTGCTGGGCCAGGACAACTGCCTAGTGGACAGTGTGAGCAGAGTCCTTCGTCTACATGAGTGGTGCTTAAACCCCAAGGTAATGAAGCAGATCTTCCATCTCTGGGACAGGCCCGTGATGGACCTATTCACCTCCCCAGATAACACGCACCTGCCTCACTTCTGCTCACATCAGCCGCACATGGAGAGAGTGGCGGCAGATGCCTTCCTGATCTCGTGGTCCGAGGGCCTATTCTATGCATTCCCACCGACCTCCCCTGGTCACCAGGACTCTCTTCAAGGTCCAGAGCAAGAGGGCATCAGTTATACTTATTGCCACCAGGTGGCCCAGGCAACCTTGGTTCCCTCTGTTGCTTTCCCTGTCTTTAGCACTCCCAGTCCCACTGGGCCAAGCCCCGGACCTCCTGTCCCAGGAGGAGGGATCCCTCGTGCACCTCAATCTGGGGTTGCTAACACTAACAGCGTGGCTGCTGAAAGGGTAGCATTGGCCGCATTCTTCCAGGATCCCACTGGCCTCCTGAAAACCTTCCACCAGATGGGCTTATACCTTTAAGTGAAGTGCTCGGAAAGGAAGGAGAACCCCTTCTCCTGCTATGTGCAGCTAGTACTCCAGTACCTACCGCACCTGTTACACACCGGACTGAAATCTAACTCTTTGCGGCTACATCTGAGCACCATAGCCACTCACCACCACCACCCTATTGAGAGAAACCTCCTCTCAAGCCAGCTCCTGGTCTCCAGGTTCTTCCGGAGCCTCCTGTTATCCAAGCCTTCTCTTCGCCCTCCGGCGACGGAGTGGGACCTCAATGTGGTGCTCTCCCACCTCACCAAATCGCCATTTGAGACCCTAGCCACGCGCCACCTGCGATACTTGTCTTGGAAAGTGCACGTTCTGATGACCCTCATGTCCGCTCGAACTCCAGGCCCTGGTGGCAGATCCACCATATACAAGATTCTATAAGAACAGGGTAATACTCCGCCCACATCCCAAATTCTTCCCAAAGGTGGTGTCTCCTTTCCACCTCAAACAAGAGATGATCTTCCCCACTTTCTTCCCGTGGACTCACGCTGGCAGGGAGGAACTAGTACTTCATACACTAGATTGCAAACGGGCCCTGTCCTTCTACTTACAGCAGACTCAGGCCCATCGCAGAGCTCCTCAGCTTTTCCTATCTTATGATCCCAGCAGACTGGAGCTCCCTGTGACTAAGCGAACTCTGTCCACTTGGGTGGCGGAATGTATTGCCGTCACCTTTGAGTGAATTGGCCTCTCCCTCAAGCACCAGATCACAGCGCATCGCATGAGGGCAGTAGCCACATTGGTGACCAACCTCCACTCAGTGCCGGTGACTGAGATCTGCAAGGCCGCCACATGTCTTCAATTCATAGATTCGCAGCTCACTACTGCCTGGAGAGTGAGTCCTGCAGGGACAGTGCCTTTGGCCAGGCAGTACTCCGTAATATTCTGGGGGGTAGGCAACATCTGCCCTATGACCCTTCTGGTTCAGGCTACCAGAGTGAGTGTCACTGGATGCTAAAGTCTTGCAGAGTCTCAGTGGGGACTCACCTTCTGCAACTTACGGCTACGAGATTGGTCGCTGTTGGTGCTGTTGTGGTTCAGTCTTTGGCAACCTGCAGCTAGGTAGTCCCATATGTGAGGACTGATTTCCTGCTTGTTCCTGGAGAAAGCGTAGTTACTCATCTGTAATAGATGTTCTCCAGGGAAAGCAGGAATCAGTCCTTGCAACCCTCCCTCCTCCCCTGGGAGTTGTTTTATTTTTTACTACCGTCCTAGCTATGTTATCTGACTGAGCAGGATGGCACCCTTGGGCGGGAGGGGACCACGCATGTGTGGTAGCATGTCCCAAAGGCTTTCTTCGAAATCTGGGGAAATATTCTGTGCAGGCTCCGTCGGCGCAGATGTCACCCATATGTGAAGACTGATTCCTGCTATCCCTGGAGAACACCTGTTACAGGTGAGTAACCTTGCTTTCTCTCCACCCTCATTGGTTCTATCACTATTAATTTGTTATCCACTTCCTTTGCACTCTGTCCGTAGTTGGAAGATGCTATTTAGTGGAAAATTCTCTAAATTAAAGCTGTACTTGGAACTCTGCCCAAAATCAGAATTTCTCCGTGAACAAGCAGGAAATAAGCCCTTACGTATGGGTGGTGTCACCAAAGGAGTGCTACATGGAATGCTCCCCAGCTTCCATATGAAGCCTTTGGAAGGTACACCATGCATTCGTGCATGCCTGCCTTCCTGCCTGCTGTGGCACCATCTTCTCCAGTCGTCTTTGTTTCTGCGGAGCCCCTAGTATGTGTTCCTGCAGTCCAGAAAACATTTTCTTTTCTGACCCTCGTGGTGGCTTTTTTAAATATTTTCCTTGCCGCCTGTCATCGGTTAGTTGGTTTCACTGACTTAGGCTTTCCATTTTTGTTTTCTTTTCTCGCTTTTAGCGTGTTGTACCCTTTTGTGGTTGTTTTTCTGCCCACCGCAGCTCTCCAGTTTAATTTTGCCTAGGGGTATTTTTCAGCCTGTTAGTGGCTTTAAGAAATGCACCAAGTGTGACAAGACTATTTCCTTATCGTCCCTCCAGTCCAGTCCCGCATCTCTGGGTTGTGCTCCCCTTCCAGCAGGTTGGAGACTGATCAGCTGACTCCTCCCTTCAGCCCCAATAAGCTCAGTCTCCAAGCAGCTGGAGGGAGTAGTGAGCCAAGGTGCTGGTCTCACTGAAGAGATGACTAAGGAGAGTTTAGATATACTTTTTTGTGTTTTTTCTTTTTTCTTAATTCTCCAATTAAAAAAGAAGAAAAGCCATGCGGTCAGACTATTTTTTGTTGCAGCTCCCAGACCCGTTATTGGGAGAGGAGCTAGCAATGCTAGGGCCTGCAGGCAATGCTGAGCAGTGCCTCCCCCCCTCCCCCACTTCGCCTGAGCTGCAGGAATTAGACTGAGCGCGTGGCGATTCAACAATAGAAGTGGCTCAGGTGCAAGCTCCATTGTGAAAGCCGGTGAGTTAGGCACAGTTTTGGAGGGGAGCTTAGCCGCAGAAGTTAACTCCTGGGAGTGTTGGTTGGCACGCTGCTGAAAACCACATGGTTGACGCGGTGGCTCAGCAGCATGGGTGGAAAAGTGCCATGGTGCAGGAGAGACTGAGAGAGCTGCGGATGAATGGAGCCACATGAAATTGGTCGGTGGGATGACAGAGACCATACTTAAAAAACAAAACAAAAGGGGGGGACATAGTTGTTTAGTTTTTTTTCTGCGATTGGAGCCAGGCTCTTTAATTTTTCCCCTCTGGTCTCTGCAAGGCATATTTGAAGGTTGCAGCAGCTCCCGAACCCTATCGTTCAGTGAGGAGCATCTGGACAGACAGTCAAGGCCTGAGCGTTTACTCCATGAGGTCTCACTCTGAGGCAGATGCCTGTAATGTAGGGTTGAGCGAGTGGGCGGGACTGCTGCAACAGCCAACCAGTGAGGAGTGCATTGGGATTCCTCTCTCCCACGTCCTACTCTCCTACCTCCAGTGGTGGCCGCGACTCCTCTCCCCTCCTCTCCTCCAGTGGCAATGGCTCTGGTTGGGGGGGGGGGGGAAGGCACCAGCCTGTGGAATGCGGGAAGCGTTGTCTGCTCGGGGGGGGGGGGGGGGGAAGAAGGCACCAGCCTGTGGAACGTGGGAATCATTGTCTTTTCTCCTGTTCAGTTACACGTTTAGGTTTGGGGAAAAGAGTTTTTGAGCGGGCTCGGATGCTGGGGCCTTTTTACACCATGTTTTATTGTGTTTATTGTTTTTTATTGGTTTTATTAGCGCTGCTCCTTCAATGCTGAATTTAAAAAAAAAAAAAAAAAAGGAGAGAGACAGCGAACAGTTCGATCCTAGGGGCCTCAAGGCTGAAATACTGTGGACCGCGGCGCGTGACTCGAAGGCAGGCTAAGGCCATTTATGGCTTATGTTCAGAACTACCTGGTTCTTACACTGGTGCTGATGATGCTGTACAGCTTTGTCTAAGGTGCTGGCACTGGGTGGGAGGCCCTGGATCTAGTAGGCTGGACTAGGTCCCAACCCGGTTATAAGGTAGAGGAGTGGCCTGGCTTGAGCTGGAGACCTGTTACCGATTCCCACTGGCGCTCCATGAGGTTATGGGTGGGTTTCCTGGCCCACCGTTACCCCAGACAAGTTCAGGTGGTTCTTATTCCTGTCTGAGCTGCATGGCCAAGTTTGGGCTGCAGTGGGGGCTGCTTGGATGGAGGTGAAATGACAGCCTTAGCCTTTGCAGCTGTTTTTTTTTTAGTTTCTCTTAACTATTCTCCTAATTTTATCATAGTCTCCCTTTGGAAAGTTTAAAGGTTAGGCTGTATATTGCCTTGTTATCTTCCCTCCATTTTTTAGTTCACAGGTGATCAAGCTATGATCAATATTGCCAAGGGCCCCCAACACCCTTTCTTCTTTTTCACCAGAACCTGGGTGGTGGTAGGGTTAAGCCCGAGATGGCTTCCCCTCTTGTGGTTCCATCCTCCGGCTACTCCAAGAAGCAGGCAGTTCTTTCATCTGTAAGCGTTATCCCCCTAACGGGATGGGGGTTCCTTAGCACCTCCTCATCTTTGGGACTTAAAAAATCACAAGGAAGCAAGGAGGGCCCGGGGGCGGTACAGCCCATAAGAAGCTGGCTGTGGAGGTTCCCTGCCTGGGTCCAGATCACGTCAAACCAATGGGGCCTGGTCAGATCGGTGAGCCATTTTCTTGCGCAGTCCCCCTCCTCTGCAAGGAGTGCAAAAAAACCAAGACGGTAAAAGAAACCATGACGAGGCTTCTGCAGTTAAAGGGTCTCATGTCAGTTCTCAAGGACCAGTGCGGGTCTTGCCAGTGCTCAAGCCATTGCGCAGTTTTAAAAAAATAAATAAAAAATAAAAGAGAAATGATAAGTTCCTTTTGGCCCATTCTCGACCTCCAGAGAGTAAGCCGGGGACTGAAGACTGCCGCGGTTTCTCATGGAAGTGTGGTGGTCCATAATACTGACTGTGAGAGATGGCAGGGGGGGGGGGGACAGGGGAAGAGTTCCTGCCTTCCCTCGACCTCATGGAGGCGTTCTGCACTTCCTTACAAGGCCAGGACATCCACAGTTTTCTTCAAATAGACACAGTAGCTCATCCTGGAGGAGCACTGCAGCCAAACCAGTAGGACACAGGTTCAAGTCGGGCACAGTGTCACAGAACCAATACAATGTGCAAGATGTTCACATGGTCAGCTGTTCTTCCCTGTGCCTAGAGGATATTTGCAGTTTGGGCTAGCGATGGCACCACGTACATTCACCAAGGCATGGGGATGGTTGTGGTGGCGCGGTGTATCCAAGTCACGAGGACCAGCTGTTTCGGGCAAAGTCCCAAAGCGTAAGCCAACAACCAATGGAAAAAGTCATAGGTTTCTTTCAAAGTCTTCTGGTCCACCCTTACCTAGACAACTGGCTCATTCGCGGATGGTGCTAAGAGAGGTGCCCTTTTGGCAGAGTCTTCGATGGGTGGTCAATAGGACTAAGAGTTGCTTGGTCCCAATCCAGGAGATCGTGTATCTGGGGGTACACTTTGTCAACCTCAGGGGGAAGGTCCAGTCCCTGCTAAGGAAGGCTCCGGCAGCGTGGCATTATCTTCAGTGGCTCGAGATCATGACAGCACAGGAGCACACATGTAACCAATACAGAGAGCGCTGCAGCACAAGGGGTCACACTGACAGCATCCCTTTTTTGCAGTGGCAGTCCTGCCTGACAGGGACCAAGAAGGACCTCCGTTGGTGACTCCAACTGGTGAAGGGGGCACAGGGATGCCTCTGGAAGCTCCATGCCAGACTCCACAGTCGATGGACGCAAGCCTATCAAGATAGGAAGCTCACAACGGGGCAGTTTGCTCAAGGATGGTAGGCTCCTCACGAAGCCGGGTGGTCCACCAAGAAGCTAGAGGTGAGATCATTCGCTCGGACACGCTGGAGTTGCTGGAGTGTGCCGTCCAGGCCTTCTCGGGCAGCGCAGCCACAGTGACTTACATCTATTGACCAGGAGGAACGAGCGACATGTGCCTTGAAGTAGAAGTGCTACTGCAGTGGTCAGAAGAGCATCTTCAAGCATGGTCGGGGGGCGCACGTGGCAAGAACAATCAATGTGATGGCGGATTCCTGAACCAGATACAGAGGGCCCTGGAGAATGGTCCCTCGGCCAAGTGGTCTTCTAGCAGATGGTGGGATACACCAGTCCTGGACCCCTTGGCGACGTGTGCATCGGCCAAAAGTGCACAGACTTGCAGCAGGAGAAGAGTGAGGATGTTGGAAGGCCTCAGTGCCCTCATGCAGTAGTGGCCCTATCTGTGTTCCTATCTGTGGCTTTTCAGTAAAGCTCTGTGGAGAAACCATCATTGTCTTTTTTTATCATGATGTCTAAGTATGCAATGCGATCTAAACTGAACAATCCTTCGAATTGTAAGTTAGAATCAAGGGAGTTGAGCCAAGTAAAAAGTTTTGTAATGAAGACTCAGTGCCGTCCCATATCATCAATACGTCATCTATATATCATTTCCAGAGTAGGATGTGGGATTTAAAAGGATGAAACATTAGATATTGTTGCTCAAAATTGGCTACATATAAATTGGCGTTGTCTGGTGCCATCGAGGACCCCATCGCAACTCCCTTTATTTGCTTGTAAAATATGCCTTTGAAACTAAAATAATTTTCTGTCATGGCCAACGTCTATAACTAGGAATCTGTTCACTCGAAAGTTTTTACCTTAGACACCTTGTCAGAAGACTCAGAATCTTTATAGACATACTCTTAAGGTTGGTAACCCTCCATTTACTCCATGTGTTCAGTATCGCTTTGTCTTTTGGATGACTACAGAAGAGTCATCCAAGGTTTCTAGTCCCACAGGTGCTCCTTGTGGTCTTGGGCAAGCCACTTAACCCTCCATAGCCCATGTTCCCTGTAAAATAGTTATCTCCAAGTTATAATGCCCTGTTCCATGTAATTTCAGTTTGTTCAATGTAAACTGCACTGATGCAGAATAGCGCGGTATATAAGAGAATGGAAATAAATAAATAAGAGTTGCACAGTATTTTGCATACACTAGCGTGTTTTGAGTAGATAAATCACTAAGACAGTATTCTTTCTGAAATTGCATTTAATTTTAATTTCCTTAACGTCTCATGAAACAACACATATACGGTTTTGGTTTTAGTATAAACTAGCAGGGGCTCGGCTCAGATTTGAATTCAGTTTTGGTTGTGGACAATACTATATAGTAAAATGCATTGGGAGGAGTTTAGATCTAAATCTATTTCCCAGTTTTAAACAGTCACCAACATAGTAACATTCACCATATATTTCATACAAGATTGCTTGAGTTTTATTTCAAACATTGCCTGAGGTTATGTGAAACATTTTACTGCATTTATAAAACTAGTTTCCCCTCTCATTTGGGCATGCACTGGAAAGTTTATATAAAGGAAATACTTTTCTCTTGCAAGTCTTGTATTTGGATACGTTAAAGTTCAGCAGACTTAATCCGACAATGCTTTCAGTATAAATTTGTTCTTCGGAAGTCAACAGTAAGATAGCACAGTTTTGTGTAGTCCATTTCTCAGACATGGTTTCAGATTTTATATAGTCGGGTGCAGGTTCTACTACCATTACTTATTCCCGGTTTCCCTAAGACATGGATATTAACATTGCACAAGCAGAGATGAGCATTTTTACTAGATAAGTCATTCAAATTGACCCGTCTGTTTGGCACATTTTTAACTTCGCAATCCCTTACACCTTGTCAAGATCATTGCACAACGCCTTTTACGTATGACTAAATGGGCATTAAAATATATTTTTTGACTTTTATAATTAACTTAACTCTATTCAAATCAAATAACTTATTTATTTGACTCATCTCTTTAATCTGTACTTTCCATACTCGACTAAAATCTTCGATGTGATTCTTTCGTAAAGAGCATTAACATTGGAGGAATGTACACTTCTGTTAATGATTGGCAGTTCAGTATTTCATATTTATTGGTTACAGTACTATTAGAACTTTGACCATTCAAAATGAAATGTGCTCCAGGGCCAATATACCATGTTAAATAATTAGAATTTGTACGATACATAAAACATTTTTTCTTCAAGTTATTTACACGTTACAAAGTTTTGTTCGGTGCATGTTGAGTTTTCTGAAATGTCATGTACAATTATTACTCTGATATGTCATTGATATTATAGCTAGATTAGAACGCTAAAGATTACCCTCTATGCGAGACACACCACAGGGTGCTTCAGTGAGTACTGTCCTTTAGTTTTATCATGTCATTATCACTTTATTATTGTCCTCCTTATAGCCCTCTCTCCCCAATACCTTTATATTTAGCATTTATACATGTTTTTTCTTTTAATGTCCTGCGTTTTGTTTTCTTGTTTCAGTTCTGTTTTTATGA
Source organism: Ichthyophis bannanicus (assembly GCA_033557465.1). NCBI lineage: Eukaryota > Metazoa > Chordata > Amphibia > Gymnophiona > Ichthyophiidae > Ichthyophis > Ichthyophis bannanicus. The sequence goes on from CM066033.1 coordinate 302,189,531, forward strand.
TTGCTTTATGGTTTCAAAATGACGGTTTTATGTACCTTTTTTAATGTATTTATGCATATATCAATTGTCAAATTTTATTTTATTTTGTTAGATAAGCTGCATACCCCCTGAGGAAAGCGTTGCCGAAACATGTTGGGGTTCATCAAATAAAGGCTCCTGTGACCTACACATGTCTCTTGCTGTTTGTGTTACCTGGTTCCTACTGCAAGAGCGCTTGCTCTTCTTTGTGTTGTCTCACAGGGGTTTGACATCCTGATTGCCCCGGACTGGCCGAGGTGCTCAGGGTATGCTGACCGGGTGCGGTTCCGGGTGAATCGATTCTCGTTGACGGCCTGGCTCTTGAGAGAGAGATGTTTTTTTTAAGGTGTGAATAAACAGGTAGACAAAGGTGAGTCGGTTGATATAGTGTATCTGGACTTTCAGAAAGCCTTTGACAAGGTCCCTCATCAGAGACTTTTGGCAAAACTAAAAAGTCATGGGATAGGAGGCAGTGTACTATTGTGGATCGGGAACTGGTTAAAAGATAGAAAACAGAGGGTAGGGCTAAATGGCCAATTTTCCCAATGGAAAAAGGTGAATAGTGGAGTACCTCCAGGGATCTGTAATGGGTCCGCTACTTTTTGACATATTCATAAATGACCTGGAAAAAGGAATAACTAGTGAGGTTATCAAATTTGCAGACGACACAAAACTATTTAAAGTTGTTAAAACCCAAGAGGACTGTGGAAAACTGCAGGAGGATCTGGATAAATTGGAAGACTGGGCATCCAAATGGCAGATGAAATTTAATGTGGACAAGTGCAAAGTTATGCACCTAGGAAAAAACAACCCACACTATGGTTACACAATGCAAGATTCCACATTGGGAACCACCACCCAGGAAAAAGATTTAGGAGTCATCGTGGATAACATGTTAAAACCCTCGGCCCAGTGTGCAGCAGCAGCCAAGAAAGCAAATAGAATGCTAGGTATCATAAGGAAAGGAATGGAAAATAAAACAAAGGATATTATAATGCCTCTGTATCGTTCCATGGTACGACCGCACTTTGAATATTGTGTGCAATTCTGGTCGCCGTATCTTAAAAAGGATATAGCGTTATTAGAAAAGGTACAGAGAAGAGCCACCAAAATGGTAAAGGGGAAGGAAGGCTACTCCTATGAAGAGAGGCTACAAAGGTTAGGGCTCTTCAACCTGGAAAAGAGATGGCTGAGAGGAGATATGATAGAGGTCTATAAATTAATGAATGGAGTGGAACGGGTAAACGTAGATCGATTGTTTACACTATCAGAATATAGAAAGACTAGGGGGCATGTAATGAAGCTACAGGGTAAACTATTTAAGACAAATAAGAGAAAATATTTTTTCACTCAAAGTGTAATCAAACTCTGGAATTTGTTACCGGAGGATGTAGTAAGGGCTGTTAGTGTAGCTGGGTTTAAAAAAGGTTTGGACAAGTTTGTGGAGGAAAAGTTCATAAACCATTATTAAAAAGGGACCCAGGATATCAATGCTTGACCCAATACAAGCATTGTGGAACCTTTTTCTCTTGGGGATACTGCTAGGTACGTATGACCTAGATTGGCCACTGTTGGAAACAGGATATTGGGCTTGATGGACCTTGGTCTGACCCAGTATGGCATATCTTATGTTCTCAGTTGAGAGGGTGCGGCTATGCAGAGCCAATTATCGCAGTGTTGCTGAGGACCAGGAAGAGGTGGTCCTAGTCGTTCTTTTTACGGATGTAGAGCATGTTTGAGGCCTGATGCGCAGAGGATTGTTGGCTATTCTCTGGTACAGTACCAGTCGGCTTAACCATTCTGCAGTCAGGTATTGCGAAGGGTTTTCACTGCTATTCCTTGAAGATACAGGTAACTTCCAGGTAGCTAGTGGTTAGAGCAACAACCTACTACCCAGGAGCTCTGGGTTTAATTCCCACTGGTGTGGCCTTGGGCAAATCACATTACCCTCTATTTCTTAGAGGGCAGGCTCCAAGGAGTATCCTTGGGAGTACACCCAAAGGTGGTCCAGTTCCTGTAAGCAGTTAAGCATCTCTACCCGCCGATTTGGTTCTTCGTCTCTTTTTATTCTGGTACTGACAGCACTGGCAGAGAGTCTTGGGATTTTTGGGCTAATCTTCCCGGATAGATTTGGCTCCTAAGGCAGTGCTTCGGGGGGGCAATTCGCTCTCTCCAGGAAAACCTCCGAGCCGCAAACTTTCTCTGGAGGGGAGTCCTCCTATCCATCTCAAGGGAGAAGGTGGTACTCAAACTGGCCCCTTTCTGTTTTGCCAAAGGGGATATCCATGTTTTACTTGAATCAGTCCGTCTTCCTGCCTGTGTTCTCAGGGGAATGGGGTGGAGAAATGAATCCGCACTTGCGTCTCTTGGATGTACGGAGAATATTGCGCCATTATTTCATGATACAGCCCCAGTTAGGAGATCAGTTTGGTTGTTTGTGTTGGTTGGAGAGCCGCACAAGGAGAAGGCGGTGGCCACAGTTTCCACTTCCAGGTGGATTAGCGAGGCTATTGGCTCGGCATACAGGTTAAGGGAGAGTCAGGGCCAGCAAGATTGCAGGCACAATCATCCAGGTCTCAGATGTTTTCATGGACAGAGTATTCGGTGGTACCCCTGGCCGAGAGGTGTAGGGCAACCATTGGGTCTGTCCTGCAGGCCTTTGCAAGACATTAAGGGATGGTTGTGCAGGCGACAGGAGTCAGCAAGTTGGAGCAGCGGTGATTCAGGCCAGAATCACAGGTCCCTCCCATTAATAGAACTGCTCTGTTACATCCCAACACAAACGGTGACTGTACACGTGGACTTCACCCAATGGATTGTACAAAAATCAAATTGACTACATATGTGGAAGTGAACGATGGAAAAGCTCTATAACATCAACAAAGACAAAACCTGGGGTTGACTGTGCTACAGATCACAAACTACTAGTGTGCAAGCTCAAGCTAAAAGAGCAAGCCACTCATGAATTTAGCAAAATATGACCTTGAGAATATACCACCAGAATTTTAAAGACTACCTGCAAAATCGATTTGCTGTTTTGGATACAAATGACAGAGCTCCAGAAGAGTTATGGGATGACATCAATAAGGTTGTGTTGGAAGAAAGTAAGAAGTCTCCGCAAAAGGTGAAAAAGAAAAAAATGGCGAAAATGGATGACCAAAGAAACTCTGAAAATTGCCCAGAAATGCAGAGAAGCTAAAGCCAGAGGAGAAAGAGAGGCAATCACAGAACTCAACAGAGATTTCCAACATGCAACAAGACAAGACAAGGAGAAGTACTACAATGACACATGCAAGGAAATAGAATCAGAAACTATTAGAGGAAGAACAAGATTGGCTTTCCTAAAGCTGCAAGAATTAAATAGAAAATTCCAGCTTCGAACTGGAATGCTACAAGATGCTCAAAGATTCATGTTGAATGATGCTGAGAAGATCAGGAAAAGGTTGAAAGAATATGCAGAGTCGTCATACTATAAAGATCAAGTGGACCAACAAGTTGGACAGTGAAAAAGGTAGACAGAAAGAAAATCAATGCCTTTGAATTATGGTGCTGGTGACGAATACTATGTATACCATGGACTGCCTGAAGGAAAACCAGTCAGTACTAGAGGACATCAAACCTAAGCTTTCTTTAGAAGCTCAGATGACAAGACTTTGACTTTCATACTTTGGACACATCATGCAAAGAGAGAGATCTTTAGAGAAAGACATCATGCTTGGCAAGGTAGAAGGTCAACAATGAGATGTATCGATACAATAACAGCAGCTATGGGTATTGCTCTATCAACAATGAGCTGCCTGACTGAAGACCAAACACAGTTTAGGACAACTATCCAGAGGGTCGCCATGAGTCGACACCAACTTGATGGTACTTAACAGCAACAACAAGGGAGTTTCCTCGGCATGCGGGAGTGGGTTTGTTTGTCAGTGATTTAGGTATATCATAGTTTGTTGATGACATGCATGATAAGATTAGTGTGATATTCCCGATTTGCTCTTTTTGTGATATTGTATCTTTGTTCATCTAAATATGCGGTGTGGAATTGCGGATTCTTTGGTTTTCTCTATTTACATTCGAGGCGGCGTAGGTTGAGTTTGTTCCTTTAGTACTGATGAGTACCATGAGGCGAGCTGCTGTCGTATATTATTAATAGCAGCTGGAGGTGCAGGACTGGACTGGAGGGGCGATAAGGAAAGTGAATTTAGACATTACCTGTTAATTGGCATTCCTTGAGTAACTCTAGCCCAGTCCCAGAAACTGCTCTGGAGATTGGAAAAGGGATCAGTTCCACGACTCCTGTCCTGACGAAGTATATCAGGAGAATTGTATGCCTCAGGGAGTTGAGGGGATCAGAGGTCCTGGCAGTAGTGCGATCCCTCCGTCCGTTGTTCTTTACGAGCAAAGTATATGGTTGGCCATTTGGGGGTGCTATGTTTGGTGCCTCAGCAGTCCACAGGTAAGTTTCTTCTTTCTTGGGAGAAAGACCCTCTCTCAGGTTAGGCTGTTAGTCTTTTTTGGGGGGCACTTATTTGCCTACAGGTGAGCCTCCTTGTTCCGGGGAAGGAAGTAGGTGCCTTCTAGGCTGAGGGGTCCAGAGTTATATAGTTGGTTTTAATGTTTGATTGCTTATTTGTTGTTCCTGTGAGTCTGTTTTGTCAGTAGGTTACTGGGCTGGAAGGAGGAGCCAGCTGCCTAAGTACACTGATCTCATCCAAAGATGACATGCTCAGTCTCCAAGCTGCTGGAAGGGGAGCACAACCCAGAGGTGCAGGACTGGACTGGAGTTACTCAAGGGATGCCAATTAGCAGTTAAGGTCTAATTTCACTTGCTGCCACTGACCGCCACAACTGGTGCTTGCAATGCCTTGGACCCGATCACCAGCTGGCATTTTGCAAGCTTTGCTTGCAGATGATGTGCTGAGGACTGAAGGGTCGGGAAAAACAGGAGGAGTCCCTCTTCAGCTCATCAGATTCAGCATCCTCAGCCCCGACCCCATCGTCAGTATCTGCTAAGGGATCTGAGGCATCCAAGGGGAAGGAGCTACGTACCCAGTCAGAGTAGAGGGCCTGAGCAGCGAGAGGAGACTTTCTAGTGAGACCCCACCAATGTTGAAGGATGAGCACTGGGAGAAACGCTGTGTGCAACGTCATTGCAGTACTTCTTGATGCAATGCAAAGAGCAATGGCTGGGAGTGACCTGCCAAGCTTGCCCAGTGGGAGGAATTAACCTTGATGGGGGAGTTGACTCCCCACTGTCTAGGATGGCAAATGGATGTCTCCCGATGCACCTATCATCATGGAGTCCCAGCCCAAGGTGTCGAAGCCAATGTCCGCGGCTGCAGCATCGACCACCTTGCAGGTGGTTCTGGAGGAGTGCTTTCAAGCCCTAAAAGCTCACTTGTGGAATGCCTTCAAGGCAGTTGAAGCCTTGTGGAATGCAGGCTTTGCAGTGCGGAGAGCGTTGTCACAACACTCCATCCAGCTCTTTCTGGAGACCCATGTCCTGCCCACCGAAGTGTGAGATCAAAATAGATTCCGGTTTCTGGAGCAATTTTCAGATTGTTGGAATCTGAGGTCCAAGGGCATCACCATCAGCGCACTGAGTGACATGGCGACCACCAGCATCCACCCTCTCCCAAGCCATGGAACAGGCGAGAGGAGACTTGGTACTACTTCCACTTCTTTTCAGAATCTGAATCTGAATGGGAATCGAGGGGGAATCGACAGCTTCGGACCTTCAGTCTCTAAATCTTCCATCCGATCCATCGACTCCCCCCAAGCGATGCAAGCTGCCCCCAGAGGACATGTCCATCGAGGAGTTCATTAGGGACCTTTTCCCTGGAATCGGAGGAGGAACCAAGGACAGAGGAACTGGAGATGCTCTAGTACCTCTCAGCCCCACGAAAGGCAGTGACAGTCCCTATGCACCATGTCCTGTGGAGGTTTCTGCTGTGGCTGTGGGAAACACCATTTATAGTTCCCGTCATCAGCTGCAGACTCGAATCCCTGTACTGGGTCCAGAAGGCCTCAGTAACCACACAACTCCATCATGGTTGAATCGGCCTTGAAGTGGGCTAAAAGCACCGAGACTTACTCTTCAGTGCCACTGGGGGGTGAGGCTCAAACCCTGGACTCCTTTTGGAAGAAATGCTGTCAGGATTCCATGCTGGTCACCAGGGTCCTGGTCTACCAGACCTACATGAGCATGGACCTGGAGGACTTTGCCACCCTCGTTCCCAAGGACCGTCATGAGACATTTCGGGGCCTGGTGGCCCTCAGCAAAGACTGCTCAAAATTCATAGAGCATTTATTTTATTTATTTATTTATTTATTTAGCTGCATTTATATCCCGCTTTTCACCGGGTCAAAGCGGTTGGGGGATTCATTTAACACGAGAGGATTTGAGACACATACACTAATACTTACAGGGAACATGGGCAATGGAGGGTTAAGTGGCTTGCCCAAGACCACAAGGAGCACTTGTGGGACTAGAAACCCCAGTCCTTCCGGCCCAAGGTTGCTGTCCTCTAGTGGGATTTGAACCACCGACCTTCCGGCCTGTGGTACCTTGCCCCAACCACTAGGCCACTCCTCCCTCCCATGGTGCCTATGATGCCTTCAAGTCTGCAGGCAGCGTGACACCGGTGGGCATCACTGCCTGCCGGATGGTGTGGCTTCAGTCTTCTGACCTGGAACAGTGGGTCCAGGATAAGATCACCAATGTCCCCTGCCAAGGGGAGAACCTCTTCAGGAAACTGATAGTGGAGAAGGCAGAAGAGCTTGAGAAAAAGCATGTGACCCTTTTGAGGCTCTCCAGGAAAACTGCAGATCCCATGCAGAAGAAATATCAGGCTAAGAAGGCCGCTTACCCCAGTCCGTGCCAGTATTATCCAACTCAGCCTCAGGCACAGCCCAAGGTGCAGACTACCCGCCAACAGCAGAGGGAGAAGACTCCGAAGGCACAGCCCGCCCTGCAGCCCAAGCCAGGGGAGAGCTTTTGATGGGTTCCTCCGAAGAATAGTCAGTCGACTGCTGTCTGCCAGAGTCCCCTTGCAGGTAGGGGGGCGGCTCATCCACTTCGTCCACAGGTGGCCCCTCACCACCTCATACACCCGGGTGCTGCAGATTGTCCAAAGCAGATACTGACCTTACCTCACCCAGTTTTGCCCCCATATGTCCACGGGGAGTTCCCCATCGACCCCGCACACCGGAGCTTGCTGCAGAATGAGGTCTCAACCTGCTATCCAATTTAGCCATCGAGCCAGTTCCCTTTGCTCAGGTTAGGCGGGGCTTCTATTCCAGGTACTTCCTGGTTTCTAAAAAGACCAGCGGGTTCTGACTATTCTGGACCTGCGAAATGTGAACTCTTTCCTCGTGTGCGAGAAGTTCAAGATGGTCTCGCTTAGGGACACTGCTCCTGTACCTTCTACAGGGTGATTGGCTATGCTACTTGGATCTAAAGGATGCATACACACACATCTTGATCCACTCAAGTCAGACAGTATCTACGGTTCGGGCTGGGCGGCCAGCACCATCAGTACCGGGTGCTTCCCTTTGGACTGGCCTCATTCTATGGGCCTTCATAAAGTGCCTGGCGGTCATAGCCACCTTCTTCCAGACCATGGGAGTCTTTGTCTTCCCATACCTGGATGACTGGTTCATCAAAAGTCCCTTTCCAGATGGCATCTGGCAGTCTGCCGAACTCCCATTCAAGTGCTCGAGTGGCTCGTCTTTGAGATCAACCACCCGAAGTCCCACCTCCAGCACACGCATCAGCTGGAGTTCATCAGGGCCCTCCTGGACACCATTCGAGCACAGTGGACCGCATGGACTGGCTCATTGCTGTGGTGGGCAATGTGCAGTACCAGTGCCACACAACAGCCTGCAAAATGTTGAGATTCTCAGTCACATGCATTTCACCCCTCAGCCCACCTCTCTATGTGGCAGGCCCAGTGAACCTTAAGCAGGCAATGGGCCTCCTTCAGGACAAGATCATGGTCACAACATTGCTGGTGCGGTTCCTTGCGTGGTGGCTCCAACCCAGGAATCTGTTGTGAGTCGTCCTATTCCAATCGGCACCCCCCCCCCCCACAAGACACTCACGATGGATGTGCCCAAGATCAGCTGCCAAGTGCACCTTGACAATCTGTGCACCCAGGACCTGTGGTCTGAGCAGGAGAATCTGCTTACGATCAACTTTCTCAAGTTTCAGGTGATAGCAAATGCCCTCCGCACCTTCCAAGCACACCTGGTCAATCAGGTGGTCCTGATCCAAATGGCCAACCAGCTGGTGATGTTCTACATGAACAAGCAAGGGGGCACGGGCTCGTACCTCCTCTTTTGGGAGTCTGTTCGACTATGGAAGTTTGCCTTGCTCCATGGCATGGACCTCCGGGTGACTTATCTTCCCTAGAAGCTCAACGGCCTAGCAAACCAACTCAGCCAGGTGCTCCAATCGCGTGAGTGGACCCTTAATAGGGTGGTGGTGAACCAGATCTTTCGGGAGTGGGGCACTCCGGTAGTGGACCATTTTGCCATGGTGCACACTGCCCCGATGGTTTGCTTCTGCTCCTGGAGGCAGGTCAGCAACCGCTTGGCCTCAGACACCTTCCTCCTCCATTGGGAGGAGTGCTTGCTCTATGCATACCCCCCAGTACCACTCATGACAAAAACCTTCCTGGAGCTCTAGGCTGACAAGGGCTCCATAATCCTCATCGTCCCCTACTGGTCTCGACAGCCCAGGTTTACACTGTTGCTGCAGCTCTTGCAGAGGAAGCCTCTCCTCCTGGGCTCCACCCCAGACCTCATCTTGCTGGAGGGTGAGACCTAGTTGCACCCCAACATCCACTCATCGGCCTTCATGGCGTGGATGCTGAGTGGGTAGTCCTCTCTGAGCACAGTCTTCCTAAGGGTGTTAACATTCTTTTGGCATCCCGCAAGGATTCGACATGCAAGGCCTATGCGCTAAAGTGGCGGAGATTTGCCGCCTGGTGTGTGGGCAGGGCGCTGAACCCCTTCTTCTGTGTTGTGAACCAGCTACTGGAGTACCTTCTGCACCTCTCTGACTCCATCCTGAAGTCCAATTTGGTGTGGGTCCATCTCAATGTGATAGGAGTTCTGGGAGGGAAGCCCACATCGGTCCAGCCACTGGTGGCTCACTCCATGCAGGGTTTGCTCCTCTCGAAGCCTCCACTCAAGCCTCCTATGGCAGCTTGGGATCTCAACGTGATACTCGCCCAGCTGATGCGGCCTCCTTTTGAGCTGCTGAACTCATGCCCCTGAAGTTCCTGACCTGGAAGGTCCTCTTTCTGGTGGCGATAACATTGGTACGACACATCAGCAATCTCCAGGCTCATCCTCCATACACCAGGTTTCATCAGAACAGGATAGTGCTCGGCACACAACTATTTGATAGTCTTACTGACTTTCTTCCTCTAGCCTCACGCTAACTGTTGAACTGCAAGCAAGCACTAGCTGCCTTCCTGGAGCATAAAAAGACACATTGGTTGTCCACCCAGCTGTTCGTTTCCTTCGACCCAAGTAGGGCGGGCACTGCTGTCTCGAAGCCACGCTATCCCTCTGGCTAGTGGACTGCATCACTCGCACATATTCCCAGGCTCACTATGTCCATGCGATAGCTGCGTCGGTGACCAACCTCCGCTCGGTCTCCACAGTGGAAATCTGCAGGGCTGTGACGTGGTCTTTGGTCCATACCTTCTCAGCCCATTACTTTTTGGATGGAGATTCCCAACTGCACAGCAATTTTAGCCAGGCAGTGCTCTGGCGCATCTCTTTGAGTCCTAGAGTTAACTCCTGCCCACCAGCCCTTCTGTCCATCCAGGCTACCTCCAAAAAACCCTTCAGGTCGATGTCTGCTGAGGACACTGCATCAGATGAGTCCCTCAGTAGGATTACCTTTCTGGTATTTTTGGCTTCTCCAGTTTTGGTGCCCCTGTTAGGCTGTTGATCTCCTCGGGTTCCAGTAGCCTGTAGCTTAGGAGTCCCATACATGAGGATTTATTTCCTGCTTTTCATGGAGAAAGCATAGTTACTCGCTTGTAGCAAGTATTCTCCGTGAACAGCAGGAATAAGTCCTCACAATCCTCCCATCTCCCCGGGAAGTTGCTTTTTGGCTCCAGCTATGTTATTAGACTGGAGAAGATGGTGCCATGGCAGGCAGGAGGGCATGCACGCATGCGTGGTGTACCTCCCAAAGGCTTCCTTTGGAAGCTGGGGAACGTTCCATATAGAGCTCCGTCAGGGATGTCACACATATATGAAGACTTATTCCTGCACGGAGAACACCTGCTACAGGTAAGTAACTATGCTATCCATTTTCTAAACTGGGAGAACCGCTTTACTGGTGGTTCCTTTGTTTGCTCCTGTACCTTCCTCAGCTACACCTGGCTTTACTACTACCACCACTATTAAATATTTTTATAGTGCTGCATATGCCTTGTAGCACTATCCATATACACATAAGAGACAGTCCCTTCTCAATAGAGATTACCACCTATTCAAGACAAACACAAAAAAGGGGAACCAGGATAAACTAAGAGGAAATGGTTGTAACACACAAGGGTGGTAAATGGGAGCATAAGGAAGTCAGAATCTAAAATAGGTGGGCTTTTATTTTGGATTTGTTTGGGACCAGGGATTGAGCCTGGCATACTGATTCAGGTAGCCTATTCCAGTCATATGGTGCAGCAAGATGGAACAAATGGAGTTATCAGTGGAAGAAAAGGGCACAGATAAAGGGGTAAATCCTGATGAGCCAGAGTTCCTGAGAAGGGGTGTAGGGAAAGATGAGAGACCAAAGGTAATGAGGAGATGTAGAGTGAATGCACTTTTTTAGGTCAGGAGGAGAAATTTGACTGGGATGCAGAAACAGATAGGGAGCCAGTGAAGTGACTTAAGAAGAGGAGTTAAGTGGGCATAGCGACACTAGTGGAAAATTGGTTGTGCAGTTGAGTTTTGAATGGATTGGCAGGGAGAGAGATGAGTCAGTGGGGGACCAGTATGGAGGGGGTTGCAATAGTCTAAGCTGGCGGTGACGAGAGAGTGGATAAGGATCTTGCTAGTGTATTCAGAAAGGAAGGGATGAATTTTGCTGTTATAAAGAAAGAATTCATAGGTCTTAGCCATCTGTTGGATGTGTGCAAAGATGACTCCAAGATTGCGAGCTGGGGAAACAAGAAGGATATTAGTGTTAACCCAGAAATAGAGAAAGGAGGAAGGGGGGAGGTGGGTTTAGGGGGAAAGATAAGGAGCTGCTTCTTTGCCATTTTCAGTTTCAGACAGTGGTGGGACATCCAGAAAGCAACGTCAGACAAGCAGGCTGAGATACGGGCCTAGAGTGCTGGAGAGATTTCTAGTGTGGAAAGATATACTGTATATAAGAGTCATCAGTATAAACATAGTAACAAAAATCTTGGGAGGAAATTTGGGCACTAAGGGAAGTGAGTATATATAGAGAGGATATCTCAAGAGAGAGCCCTGAGGTACACTGATTGAAAGCAGGTTAGCAGTGGAGGGAGATCTGCCAGATGATACACTCAGTGTAGTGGGAGAGCAAAAAAGAAAACAAAGAGCAGAGCCCTTAAAATCAGGAAAGAGCAGAGCCCTTAAAACCAAGTAAGAATTGAGTCTCAAAGAGAAGGTGGTGATCAAGAGTGTCAAAAGCAGCAGATAGATCCCAGAAGGATGAATATCATGGGAAGACCTGTAGATTTGACCAGGAACAGATCACTGGAGATTTTGGCAAAGGCTGTTTCTATAGAATATAGAGGATGAAAGCCGGATTGCAATGGCTCAGTGCTATGAAAAACCACTAATGTGAATTGTCTGAAGCGCGTGCTCCCGTGAGTGGTGTTAGAGGTAAAAATAAAAGTGAATGTCATCACCATTTTTAACCCATTCTCGCTTCTATTTTGATTGGCATTTCATCACAATGCAGTTTCTCCCTCCCAACTGTTCTTTCCCAGCTGCCAGCACGTAACTCACCAGCAAGAGTACTATGTCCAACCAACTAACTCTCTTGCTTCTGACCCTTGCTATCTCTTTGCAGTGTTCAACTCTCTCCGCAAAGTGTCTCCATCTCCAACCTTTCCTTCATGTTCCACTCAGATTTTTGCTACTTCCATGATAAAGTCCACAAGATTAGTTTTGAGTTCTCTACGCAGTGGTCCTCAACCCAGTCCTCTGGGGCCCACAGGCCAGTCAGGTTTTCAGGATACCCACAATGAATATGCATGAGATAGATCTGCATGTACTGCTTCCATTGTATGCAGATCTATCTCATGCATATTCATTGTGGGTATCCTGAAAACCTGACTGGCCTGTGGGCCCCAGAGGACTGGGTTGAGGACCACTGCAGGGTCACCTCTTTCCAGCCTTCTCCCCCTCATTCCCAAATCCTTCTTTCAAACTCTTTCACCATTTCTTCCTTGTCTAAAATCACGGAGGCAGAAACCACTTACCTTTCCTCCTCCAGGCTCACTATCTGCTCCTCTGATCCCATTCCCACCCATCTTCCACTGTCATCCCTTCCATTTGTTATATCCTTAACCTAACTCTTTTCACTGCAACTGTTCCTGTAGCTTTCAAACATGCTGTAGTTACATCCCTCTTAAAAAAAAACAACCTTCATTAGACCCTACTTGTCCTTCTAATTATCGCCCCCATTTCTCTTCTCCCCTTTGCTTCAAAACTACTCGAAAGGGAGATGCACAGTCATTGTCTTGACATTCTTTCTTCTCAAGCCCTTCTAAATCCACTGCAATCTGGCTTTTGTCCTCTACATTCCACAGAAACTGCTATTGCCAAGCCTCCAGTGACTTGTTCCTCGCCAAATCCAAGGGTCAATCCTCATCCTTCTTGACCTTTCTGCTGCTTTTGACACTGATCACTGCTACTTCGATACCCTTTTCTCCCTTGGACTTAGAGACTCTTTTCTGTTCTGTCCTCTCCTGTCCTGGTTTTATTCTCTCTCCCATTGCACTTTTAGTGTATGTTCTGGTGGATCCTCTACTGCCATCCCGCTTTCAGTCCGTGTACTTCAGGGCTCTGTATTGGGACCTCTCCTTTTCTCTCTCTCTGCACCCAGTCGCTTGGTGTTCTTATCTCTTCCCATGATCTTCAGTATCATTTTTGTGCTGATGATGCCCATATCTAGTTCTCTGCACTTGAAATCTCTTCAGGAAGTCAGGTCTGTCTCTCAGCCTGCTTATCTGACATTGCTGCCTGGATGTCCCACTGCACTCTGAAATTGAACATGGCCAAAACTGAGCTCCTTATCTTTCTCCCTGAACCTACTCCCCCTTTTCTTCTTTCTTTGTTTCTGAGGACAACGCTATACTCCTCCCTGTTTCCTCAGCTTGCAACAATCTAGAGTATTATAACCTGCTCCTTGCTGGTCTTCCTCTGAATCATCTCTCATCTCTTCAATCTGTTCAAAATGCAGCTGCATCGCTAATCTTCCTCCAGTCTCACTGTGCTCTTCTGAAGTCACTTCACTGACTCTCTATCCATTTCTGCATCCAGTTCAAACTTCTCCTACTGACTTATTGGTGCATTCACTCAGCAGCTCCTCAGTACCTTTCCTCTCTTACCTCGCTCTACACCACTCCTCATGAGCGCTGTTTCCAGCACATCCTTTTTATCTGTGCCCTTCTCTGCCACTGCCAACGCACAATTTTGTTTATTCCACTTTGCTGCTTTATAAGCCTGGAACACTTTACCTGATTCAGTACATCAGGCTCCATGTCTGGCCTTATTCATAGTGTATTCAGGATAAAAACCCATCAAGGCTGTTTTTGGATCTTTATCCCCTTTTCTCCTGTTCACCACTTATCTGTATCTTTACCATACGCCTAGATATATCCTAGTCACCAGTTGCTATCTTTCTTGATTAGACCATAGATGTCGGAATGGGGGACCACAGGGGTCCCAGCCCCACCAAAACTTTGCTACTGCAATCAGAGCTTCTCCTACGATGACACGCATTGACCCGATCTCCTGTAGGCAGAAGTAGGGGAAGGCTGGCGATCGCAGCAGCATGGAATTCAGCTGGCCAAGGGGCAGAGCTTGTCGTCCCCCCTCCCTCTCCCCCCCCCCCCCCCAGAACATGGTGTCTGACGTCTCTGGATTAGACTGTAAGCTCTGACGAGAAGGGACTATCTCTTACATGTACATTTACAATGCTGCATATATGGTAGCGCTATATAAATGATTAGTTGTTGTTGTTAAGAGCTATTGAGTCTGCATCGACTCATGGCGACCCTCTGGATAGTTGTCCTAAACTGTATTCGGTCTTTAGTCAGGTGGCTCATTGTTGACAGACTGACACCCACAGCTGCTGTTATTGTATTGATCCATCTCATTGCTGGCCTTCCTCTTTTTGTGCTGACCTTCTACCTTGCCAAGCATGATGTCTTTCTCTAATTATCTCTCTCTTCGCATGATATGTCCAAAGTATGAAAGTCAAAGTCTTGTCATCTGAGCTTCTAAAGAAAGCTTAGGTTTGATCTTCTCTAGTGCTGAATGGTTTGTTCTTCTGGCAGTCCATGGTATACACAGTATTCGTCGCCAGCACCATAATTCAAAGGCATCAATTTTCTTCCTGTCTATCTTTTTCACTGTCCAGCTTTCACATCCATATGATGTTATTGAAAATACCATGGCTTGAACAAGTCAAATCTTTGTATGGAGAGAGACATCTCTGCTCTTGAGAATCTTATCTAGATCCTTCATAGCCATTCTGCCAAGAGCAATGCATCATCTGATTTCTTGACCGCTTGTTGCTGCTTTATTGGTAGTTGATCCAAGTAGGTTAAAGTTGTTCACTATTTCAATTTCTTCTCCTTCAACGATGAACTTATTGATTTTGCCAGTTGTCAGGATCTTTGTCATCTTTACATTAAGGTGCAGGCCCATTTTAAGATTATATTCCTTGATCTTGAGAAGCAAATATTTCATATAGTCTTCACTTTCAGACAGTAATGTAGTATCATCGGCATAGCAAAGGTTGTTGGAGTGTCCCACCAGTCTTCACACTTCTGTTGTCTTCATACAGTCCTGCTTCTCTGATGATTTGTTCTGCATATAAATTAAACAAGTAGGAGGAAATTATGCAGCCTTGTCGTACACCTTTGCTGATTTTAAACCATTCTGTTTCTCCTTGTTCCGTTCGAACTGTTGCTTCTTGATCTATGTAAAGGTTGTGCAAGAGGGCGATCAAGTGTTCCTTCTAGTGGTGGTGAAGCATGGCAGTACCCTGTTACCTTGGGTCAGTGGTACTCTGTGGTTAAATATAAAATCCATCCTTTGAAATTTAACAATGGCAACAGTTTGATATATTGGTTACATTTTATTTTAATTTACAAACCAGTATAATGCTTGTGAACCACTCCTCTCAAACCAACCTTCCCCTTTGCCCTGCAGGTTTAAAACAACACAGATACACAGAGACATGCGCACACAAACTGAGGAGTTGGAAATAATTCCTTGAATCATAAGCTGCATGCTTTCCATGCTTGTTTTTGTTATAGCCTACAGGAAGGCCAGTAATTATATTTTCACACAATGATCTGCCATACAAAAAGTTTTGATTAAATAATTCTTCAAAACTAATGTTTTGCATTTGTACCTTCAGAAATTGATGAGTCTCAGCAACCAGAGAATGCGCTAGGAACAGAATCTAATGGTGCTTTGGTTGACCAAGAGCAACAACTATTTCTGAAAACTCGAAGCAATAGCACTTCTGATGTAACAGAACTGTGTTCTGACATTTGTCAAGGTAATTTGCATGGATTAATTATCGTTAAATTGGCTGCTAATTAACTTCTGAAAAATATATTCACGTACATTTATTTTTAATTGAATACTCCCAATTTTTATTTTATACATGTTCTTGCAGATAGATATTGATAGAGATCAACTCGAAAGTAGGACCTAATGGTTGCGTGTTTAATAATGTCTCAGATTTATATGTGGAATATCAGCCTATACTGTCTATAGAGAGAGGACTTTAGGAATACATTTTATAATATTCTCAAGAATAGCATAAGACTTTAACTTACTAATGCTAATTTTCTAATGCTGCAGGTAGTAGCAATAATTGAAGATGTTTCATTTGCAATAACAGAGCTTTTCTGGTGTGCTTATATGCATGAACTGTAATCTAGAGTTACATACATTTACAAATTCTTTATTTTTAAATTAGAGTTGTAGGTATTAGGATATCAAAATATAACATGGATATTTCTGAAGCAGCAACAAAAGAGAAGTGTCCACAACAGCAGTGGTATAAAGAGCTTTATTATAAGATAGCTCCAGCATGTTTCGGCAAATGCCTTCCTCAGGGAGTCAAAAAGACTCAAATAAAAACAAAGAAGTATAACATCACATTAAAAAAAATCATAATAAATAAAACATATGGTATAAATAATGAGTAAATAAAGCAATGTTAATATGAATATATACATGTTAAAAGCATAAATAGATAATATAACAGGCTGATAAAACGTACATATATAAAATAACATAAAAACTCAATAAAACTAAATGTTAATGTTATAAGGGAAAAGCGATAAAGTGTTATGAAGAATGCATCTAAAGCGTCATGAGACTAAAAGGGCAAAGGTTCATCTAGTCCAATTTACAGTACCAATTTCCAAGCACTATCTATGGGCAATTGTACCTTTAAAACCTTAAAATTAGCATAATTGTGCAGGGATGAGGAGGAATTAACTTAGGTGAGCAGTAAATAAAATAATGAAAGTAACCAAAAGGACTCACTCATTTGGTTTTTGTACAGCAACTTGCTCTTAATGTTCTGTGCCCACCACTAGCGATACTACAATATGAACAAAGTACTAAAGATGCTGGTTCTGTAGAGTGGGGGTGTGAATCAGTCAGAAAGTAGGCAGTTTCTTACTAAAAATGGCAGGAAAGTCTATGTCTTCACAAGGAAGCTAACATTTCAGTGAGGGAGGACAGGTCTTTCTCAAAAGGTTATGAATCTTACTTGCCTTGATCAGCAGAATCATATGCTTCATCGGGTGCTGTGAAAGTAAGGAGTAGTATCCAAAGAGTGCTAGAGATTTTTGTGCCAAAAAAAGGTTAAAGAGCCCGAAGTCTCCCTGTCAAACTTAAGGAGGACTTCTTAAAGTCCTAATGCTGGAAATGCTGAATCTAGTAGGCGAATCAAAATGAAAACACTTACGAGTTTATCGGGATCAGTAAAGATATTGAAACTATGTATTCAAACCGGCGGATCAGCTGAGCATATATTACAGCTAAGCGTGATGAATAAAGAGGCAAGCCGATAAAGTCAAGGAAATATAAAATACATGATCCTTGACATAATGGCAAGTTAATATTATAAGCAACTACAAAGAACCACATATTTTTAAGAAACTTTGTTTTTATTAGTTGTGGAATATGCATATACAGGCAACTCAACATTTCCATATTGTGTACATTAACCACCGATGCATCCCCCTTCGTTTCCACCTCTCCCTTTGTCAGCAACCCCACCTTCATTACATTGATGCCCCAATACATCAATACCTTATCATAACCTTTCTCCCACTTCACCTCCAGCTCCTTGATAGTCCATGTGTTCCTCCCCTTCCCCTCTATTTCCTCCCACATAACTTGCCTGTCTTAGGACTCTCCACACAGTTCTTCCCCTAATTATACACCACCACCCAAGTTTCAAAGTCCAAATTCACAATTAACACAGTGTCCAAACAGAGACATTCCAAAACCATATCGAACTCCCATTGCTTTATACACATAACTGAAAATTTCTAACCAATGCGGCTGATAACGTGCTCACAGTCCAAGCCATTTTACTCCCCCCCTGATGCTCTCCCCCCATCCTCCTGAGGTGTACTCCCCTCCAAGCTTTTCCTGTATGCACCTCAAATTTTCTTGAATTGCCCCTCCCATCCTTTAAGTCGGTATGATATTTGGTCGAATCTCAAGGCCTCCCCCACTTTGCCTCTCCAATCCTCAATCGTAGGGCTGGTGACTGACTTCCACCTCAGTGCAACCACCACTCTAGCTGCTAACAGGATATTTTGCCCTAGCACGACACATTTCATGCCTCTTACCGGCCCTGCCAATGACACCTCCACTGGGTCGTCAGTCTCCTGCCCTCCCACTATCCTCCCGGTCTCCCGTCTAACTTGTTTCCAGTAGGCTTTAATCACCAGACACCCACACCACATGTGAAAGAAAGTGCCTCCTTCCCCACACCCTTGCCAGCAAAGGGTGCTCTCCCTCCATTTTGCCTTATAGTGACTCATCGGGGTGCTGTAAGCTCTGTGCACTATTTGAAATTGTGTTTGTCTCCACGAGGTGACCCAGGTGTATTTATCTATCCCTCTGTGGATGTTTCTCCATATGTCTTCCCTGAGCTCCTGCCCTATCCACCTCTCCTATCCCTCCTTGTGAGCCCCCTTTCCTCCTCCGCCTCCTACCTATGGACTTTATATAGTTTTGCTAACAGCCCCTTTACTTTCCCATCTTTATATAATAACTGCTCTAAGTGCATGCTGTTCCTGGTTAAGTTTTTCCTAACCTCTGTGAGCAGGACATAATATCAGAGCTGGAAGTACTGGAAAAAGGGTATCCGCCTCCCCATCCGGCCCTCCGCCTCCTTCATGCTCATCATTCCTCCTCTCCTTAGCAAATCACGGACACAAGTTATTCCTGCTGCCTTCAAATCCTGCCGCAACATACTAAACTTCACAGCCGAGAATGGATGTATATACGTTAACTTTGTCCATTCACTGAGCACACTCGGCATCACCCCTCTTCTCTTTTCCCCCCTAACCACTATCCTCATTGCCTTTAAAAGCGGTTGCCTTTCCGGAGTCCCCTCCCCCCCTACCCATTCAAAGAACGACTGTGGAGTCCATATTGCTTTCTCTGTCTCAACCCATGAGGCTTCTTGTCCTTGGTGGTAGCGGTCTCTCAGGGCCTTCAGCACTGCTGCTCGGTAATATCACTTCAAGGAGGGAAACCCATTCCCCCCTTCCTCCTTGGATTTAACCAGCCTCTTCATACCAACCTTGGCTTTTGTCTTCCCCCACATGAATTTAACCAATCTCCTCTCCCACATCCTAATCTTTGCCACCTCTAGGGAAATAGGGACCTGTGCAAATAAAAAGACAAATTTGGGGATTATATTCATTTTCAGTGCTGCCACCCTACCCATCCAACTCAGGTGGAGCTCCCCTCATTTGTCCATCTCCTCCCCAATCTTGCCTATTAAGGGTGTAACAACTCCTTAGGATCGACCGATATTCTGACCCCCAAGTACTTTAGCTGACCATTTGCCCATTGGAATGGAAAATCCGATAGTTCCTTGTGCTGCAGATCTCCCAGGGCTAGGGTCTCTGTTTTAGACAGGTTTACTTTAAAACCCGACATTCTTGCAAGCATGTCTAACTCATACAATAGAGCGGGCACCGATTCTTTAGGTTTTGACATAAATACCAAAGTATCATCCGCATAGAGCAAAATCTTATGCTCCACCCCTCCCACCTTTATCGGGCATATCTGTTTGTTTTCCCTCACCTTCTCCGCCAAAACCTCTATAACTATCGCAAACAGCATCGGGGACAGCGGACACACTTGTCGCGTCCCTCTGTACAGTTGGAACTCCTCCGAACGCTGCCCATTTACCAGAACCCGTGCTTTTGGGGCTACGTAAAGAGCCTGTATCCCCCTCTTAAACCCCTCACCCACATTCAGGCAGTCCAGCATTGTGAACAAAAAGTTCCACTCCACCCTATCGAATGCCTTTTTGTCATCTAGCGCCACACAGAGCGCCTTTTCCCTTCTTTCTCTCACTACATGAAGTAAGTTTATTGCTCGGTGTACATTATCAGATATCACCCTTCCTTTGACAAACCCTGACTGGTCTGGGTATAGTAGCTGGGGCAGAACCCACTCCAGTCTGAAAGCAAGCACCTTGGCAAATATTTTCACATCACAATTTATTAGCGCTATCGGTCGATAGCTGCCACATTGCTCGCAGGCTCTTCCCTCCTTCGGGAGGACAATAATATTAACCTGAGCTAAGGAGTCTGGTAGCCGTTCCCCATGGAGATCCCCTGAGAATATCCTTGCCAGCAGAGGAGCCATCTCTCCTGCTACCACTTGATAGTATTCCACAGGGAACCCATCCTCTCCCGCTGCCTTCCCCTTTGTAAGGACTTTTATTACCCTTAGTACCTCCTCTGGCTTCACCGCCCTCCCCAATGCCTCCACCTCTTCCTCTATCAGTTTAGGTAAGCTTATCCTCTCCAAATACTGGGCCATTTGGTTTGTGGGACACCAAATTCTGTGTTATATAACTGCTCATAGAATCTCCTAAACTCCTCACAGATGTCCACATTCGCGTACACCCGCTTCTCTCCTGGTTGGTGTATTTCATCCACCAACCGATTCTCCCTCCGTTTCTTAAGCTGCCATGCCAGCAATTTCTCCGCCTTGTTCTCACTTTCCATATAGGACCTCTTAGTAGCCCTTAACAACCTTTCAACTCACTCCATATCTAACGCATTAAGCTGAGTCCTTGCATTGCACAGTTGACGATACACCCTTTGCCCTCCCATCGTACTGTGTTTAGCCTGAAGATCCTGTATCAGACTTAGTAGTTAACTTTGCTTTGCCTCCTTCTCCCTTTTCTTTTTCACTCCCAGTTGTATTAAGATCCCCCTCATATAAGCTTTCCCGGCATCCCAAATGGTGGGATTACCCACATCCCCCGTGTCATTATTTGAGAGGTATTCTTTCCATGCGCCCCGAATCGGCTTTTGGATCTCCTCTTTACCCAAAAGTTGCGTGTTGGCCCTCCACCCATTATATCTACCTCCCCCCCCCACTTCTTGAAGGAGTCCATTGACAGGTCACCATACCATGTTTAGAAATAGTAAGTGGGTGGAAATGGTACTTGCTCACTGCTCCCGTTTGATCCCCTCTGCCCAAGGATATAATCTAGCTGAGAGTACGCTCTTGCCTTTGATGAAAAGTAGATAAAACACCGCTGCCCACCATTTTCCACCCTCCATATATCCAGCAGGTCCCAGCTCCCTCCCTTCTTTTCCGTGAGTCTTCATGGAGAAGTTCGATCTATCCTCTTCCCCAATGTACAATTCATATCTCCCCCCCCCCCCCCTATTATCCAATCTCCCCTAGCCACTTTTATAAACTCTCTTAACATGTGTCTATAAAAACATCCTTTTGGCCCGTTGGGGGCATATACATTTAAAATTGCTACCTCTGCTTGATCCACTCGCCCCACTATCCACACCTCCCCTTCCCTGAGTGTCACTCCCCACCTCTCCCAGAATGAATGGGACCCTTTTATGGACAAGGATGGCAACCCCACTGTTTCTTAGAATTATATGCTGAGCAATACATCTGGGTGTACCCCGAACTTTTCAGTTTCTCATGTTCCTCTCTGGTTAAATGTGTCTCCTGTAGGAGGGTGAAATCTGTCTTCGCCCACACAAAGCTTGTCGGTATTCTCTTCCGTTTAATGGAGCTATGTACACCTCTAACATTCCAGGAGACAATTATGTAACCCTCCATATCTCTTGTTGGGATTTTCTGGTTATCCTCATCTCCCTCTGTGCTGCGCTGTTAACACTGAGCCACATTAATACATCAAAACAACATACAATAAATAACATCACATACATCCTCTCCCTTTCCCCCCTCTCTTCCTCCCTCTTCCCCTCTTCCTCCCTCTTCCTCTCCTCCCCTCGTTCTCTGAATTCCACTTTCCCTCCTTTTTTTGCTTCCGCAGAGCTTAATACAGTCTTACCCCCCATCTCACACCCCTCCTCCCCCCTTCCACCCATCCCTCCCCTATTATGCCCAATAATTATACAATCCTCCATTTAGCTTCCCTTTTGGAGCCAACTACCTTCTTAGTCTTTCCTTTTCTTCGCTGCAGATCTGGGTGGCTCCCAGATCCGCCCTCCCCCTGATTGCTCAGTTACTGGATTTCTGAAGTTTGATCTGTTCTCTGTTCCACCATTTGGGCAGTTGATGCGTCCCGCTCCATTTGCTGCTCCTCTTGCTCAGCTGTCTCCGCCTGGACAATGTCGCCTTTTCCTGTGTCCGTAATCGCCACGTGACTGCTTCCTTAGCGCTCTCCTCCCATCTTAAGATGTTTCTCAATTGCGTCCACGCTATGAAAAAATCTTCTCATGCCATTCTCTGTCAGCACAAGTCTGGCAGAATACCAAATTGCCACCTGTATCCCTTTCTTTGCCAAGTTCTGTTTGCATGTTACCATGTCCCTGTGCCTTCTCATAGTCTCTGCCGCCATATTTGGGAACACCGACATCCTCCATGATTTGAAAGAGACGAATCCCGTTCTTCTAGCAAGATGAATAATATGTTCTATGTCCAGGAACCGCAGCAACTTAACAATGAAGGCCCGCGGCCACACGTTTTTTTCCGGGTGGAGGCGGAGTTCGCGGTGTGCCCTCTCAATCTCATAGGCCTCCACTGAAGACAGTTCGGGAAACACTGTAGCAGTAAAGTCTTAGCAAAGGTTATGGGATCTCTGCCTTCCTCCGCTTCCAGCACTCCAAAGATCCGCACATTCGACCTTCTCTCCCGGTTTTCCATTTCTTCCATTTTAGCTTGAAGCCAGCCTAGTTGTTGTTGAAGGCATACAACCTCCCTCCCCACCTTTGTCTGTGTATCCTCCATGGAGCTAATTCGGGCTTCGGCCTCCTCCAGTCGCACCCCCACCACTGCAAACTTCTCTATCTTTCCAAGGACCTTATTGAAAATTTCTGTTTTGGAGTCCCTTATTTCTTTTAATATTCTAAGGAGGTCAGTTCCGGTTGATGTCTCCAGTACTGGCCATAGATGACGTCGGGGAAGCTGGGCCTTGCACCACTCCCTCCGCGGACTCCCGCAACTTGCCCCTGGCTGCATATAACTCAGCGATAGTCTTAACTGGTTTCAGCCTCACCATCTTCGGAATTATATCTTCCCTGGAGAGGGTTTGAAGTTCCTTAAACTTCTTATTTATCTTGGGGGGGGGGGGAAATCGGGAGATGGAGCTTGCTCAGACACGTCTGCCCTCTGTTGCGCTCATACCGGAAGTCTTAAAGAACCGCATATTTCATTGAAAGATGCAAACCTATTCAGGTGCATAAAAGTAATAAGCGCCAGTGTGGCTAAAAAATCTATTTTGAGTAAAGCCAAAGCATAATTAGCATCCTTCAAAAAAAAACATGTTGACTATATCATATAGATTGTGCAATGGCGGTATGTAAATCCCACTCACAGGGCATAGGGGCAAGGAGATCAAAGCTGATATTTCTGAAAAATTTTTAAGTACTTTTGCGGTGACAGACATTAAGATTGCCGAAGATGAAAAGTGTAAAATTACAAAAAATAGGTGTTAGACACTTATTGTAAACACATATTGATGCACTTATGATCATAAGCATCTGTTGTTCCAAAGCAATAAATAAATAGGTAAAATATGGGACCATGCTGAATGTTACATGTATAGAAAGAGCTATGAGCATGCGTAGCACCAAATAAATAGTCACAAAGTTGTGTAGAACCACTTCCCTTTTGTTGCTGCTTTGTTGCTTCTACTGCGAGTGTTGTGCTGTCGTTTGGACCTTAGTTTGTACTGAGCACCATGTTCTCTCCCTGGAGAGGGGGATGTCCTCAGTTATTTATTTGACTGGGTTTTTTTTATACTGCTTTTTACCGTGGCAAAGCAGTATACATTACAACAAACTGAAATATATAGAACAGTGGAACCTTTTTACAGTACAATTAGTATATGTTAGAAATGTTACTTCAAACCGTGTAACTTATATTCATGAGAGTACCTGGATGGGAGGGGCAATTGTTACATACATAGTGCGACACCCACCGGCTGGGCCTAGAGGCTGACAGCTGGTAGGCGGCCTTGATGTCCCTTAGAATAAAGTTCTTTTACTCCTCAGGTAATAAGTTGTAGTTGAGACGGTGGTAAGGCTTTGGAAGATTTTTATTCTTATAAGGGGATTTCCAAAAAACACGCTGGGGTTCAAACACAACTAAGGCAGAAGGATAACATCTCCAAACAGAAAGATGAACTCAGGAATAACCAGGAGAAATAAACAAAACAAACTTTTCACTTCTCTGCTGTTCTGCTGCTCTATGCCTTCACACTATGCACAAACAACAAAACTGCAGCAGAACTTTATCACAGCTGACTTCACTTTGTATTACAACGTTTCCTCACTGCTCCGTTGCTCACAGACAGTGAATAAAACAAACATAGAATGCTTTCTTCAGCTTCAACGGTAAGTGCTGCCCTTACTATAGGGTTTTCACACTCTCTCCTTTCTTATTTACAATTGTAGCATTCTTTTGAGCCAGAGAACAATCCATGGGGGTTGGGAAATAATCACCATTAGGCACAGACGTTTCTATCTGCATTTCTTCACACTCATTAGCACAAACAGAGTCTCTGTCATATTGGGGAGTTTCTTTAAGCTTCCTTTCCTTTAGGAACTGTTGAAACTGGTCCCACAGCAAGTCAGCCCTCGTAGGTATTTTTACCTTAGGGGTAGGAATCTTCTCATTAGAGAATAACCTCTTCAAAGCCCCTAACTTAGAGGTTTCAAAAGCTTCACTGTTATCTAAGCTGGAGTTTGCAACATTGGCTAGGCTTTCAATCCACTGTTTAACGGTGGAAGGTGAAGGCTTCAGTTCCTGCTCTTTAAAACTAGCCCTTAGCTTTCTTTCCACATTATCAGGAATAAAATTATCAGCTTTACCTTGGGGCTGTTTCTCTATGTCAGCACTGGTTTCTTTTCCACCTCTCCACCTTTCACAGCTGTAACGGTTGCTGGCCTGGCGTGCACTTCTCCTCCAGTTATTTGTGCCTTTGTCTTTAAATGCTGGCTCAGACACTTCTTCTTCCCGGTCTGAATCCGTAGCCAGGTTCTGGCCTGAGACTGCCACTGCCTCCCGGTGAGCTGCTGCTGCTTGAGTTCGTGCCTTCTCTCTGGCACCTTCTCTCCCACAGACTTCTCTTACCCTGTCTGGTCTCAGCCACTCTCTTCCAGGACTCTCTCCGGCCGGTCTCAGACTGATTCTCTGACTGTCTCTCTGGTTCTTCTGAACTCGCCCCTTCTGATTCTCCCCTCTCTTTGCCTTGCACGTGGTTTTTAAGCACTGCTTCCTGCTGGGTCTTCCCTGTGCTCCGCCCTCCTCTGACCAATCAGGAGGGTGGTTTGTCTCCACCCCTGAGCTAGGGCGTGGTCTGTCTCTTGCAGGGAGCTGAATTTCTCTCTGACGTAGGCTGAAATTCCCTTGCACATGTGCACTGTCATTTGTTTCCATGGGGATTTCAGGATTTTCATCCGTATCCATGCTTTCTACCGGGCTTTCATCATCGCAATAGTCAACTGCTATTTCTTTGGAGCTGTGAGTGGGTGCAGAAGGGGGGGATGTTAAGTAATGAGGCCAAAGTGTTCATGGAATAGATGTGTTTTGAGGCGTTTTCTAAATGTGGACAAGTCATTTGTCACTTGGAGGGTTCCAGGGAGAGAGTTCCAGAGGGATAGCACATGCAGTTAGAATGCTCTATTGCAGGCGTACTGGGTACTTTTGGTTTTTTGTTATTGTATGCTTAACATGTTTATGGTGTTTTGTCTTTTTGTCCTGCAGTTGTCTGTGGCATTCAGAAGTGATTGTAGAGAGATGATTGATTGTGGATGATTTTGAAAGTCAGGAGTAGGATCTTGTAGCATATGTGGCTGAGTAGAGGTAATCAATGGAGCGGTTTGAGAATTGGGGTGATATGTTCATACTTTGACGCTCCTTGAATTGTGCAAGCTGCAGTATGCAAGGCAGTGATTAGTGGAAGCAGAATAGCTTTTGGCAGTCCTTGATAAATTGAATTACAGTAGTCAAAGTGAGGTGTTATGATTGCCTGGAAAGCTGGGTGGTAGTTGGATGGATCCGGTAAAGGGCAGAGATGATAGAGAATTCTAATTTTGTGGTATATTTGTTTTGTTAAGTTGCCTTTGTGAGGTTTGAAAGTGAGATGTTCGTCAAGAATAATGCCCAGGTATCTGACCTTTGGTTGTACATTCACATTTATGTCATTTAGGGTAATGGAGGTAGATGGTTGGAAACTGGTATGTTTTGTTATGAATAGCGTTTCCATCTTCTTGTAATTTATTTTTAGAGAATTGTTAGTTAGCCATAGGGAGATGTCTGAGAAGCAGTTTTTTATTCCTTCACAGGTTGGCTTGCTGGTGGTGAATGGAGCATAGATCAATCTCCAGGAACAAGCAGGAATGTAGTCATCACATATGGGTATCGTCGGTACCGACGGAGCCTGCGCGGGAACGCTCCCCAGTGTCCAATTAGAACGCTTTTGGGAGCATCCCACAGCGCCTGCATGCTGCTTTCCGCCTTTCCCAACTGCCTCTCTCCAGTTCTTCTTTTTCCGTGGAGCCAGCAGGTCGTGTTCCTGTCACCGCAGAAGAATTTTCTTTTTCTTTATTTTTTTGTGGTCGCGTCTGCCTTCTTCGATGCTCTACTGGTACCGCCGGTCTTTCTTTTCTTATTTCTAAAAAAAAAAATTAAAAAAAATCTGTTTTTTTCTATTTTCTTCAGGTGCACCCGCCTTTTTGGGCCTTAGGCCCAAAAACTTTCCTTAACATGGAAAAACCTGCCTCAGGTTTTAAAAAGTGCACCAAGTGTGGCGGTACCATTTCCGTCACCGACACCCATGAATGGTGTTTAAAATGTTTAGGTCCTGACCACTCCATCACGGATTGTGTGTCCTGTGCCATGATGTCTAAAAGAGGTCGGCAGAACCGAGCTGCCAAGCTCAATACCCTGTTTCCCTCTGATGCGGCTTCGGTGGCATCGACGTCTTCCAGGGCTGCTTCTTCCTCCCGTGGATCTCAGGTAACATAAATCCAGCTGGTCCTCGAAGGGTAGATCTCCTTCTAAGCATTGAGATGCCTCTGGCGTTGCCCTCGAGGATTCTGCACCGGCAAAATTACCCCTGCGGGAGGCTTCGGCTTCCAAAGCATTATTGGGGTTCCAGGATGTTCTAGATGGCTCGGCCTCGACAGATCTCCTGTTGCCATGCTCTGGGGTACCGGTGGATTCCTCTAGTACCGGCATCCAGGCATTGGCAGCGTCCATGGACCAGAGAATTATGACCATGGAACGCAGTCTGGCGGCTTTCTTTGAGGCATCGACGCCCTTGGTACCGCGACAGACAACTCCACCGGTACCAGCACTAGCATCGGTATCGGTATCGGCACCGGTGCCGATAGCATCGACATCGGCATCGGTGTCTGCTATGCCGGTACTCTGTCCTCCGATGCCCTCCGGTACCGATTCTCCGGGACAGGTTATTCCCGGTACCGACCTTGGTCGGTACAGGTATCGGACTCTGCAGGAGCATCCGGACAGACGATACTTCGAGTCCTCAGAAGAATCTGAGGATTCTGAAAGTTCTGTCGATGCAGCAATGATTCTTCAGAGGAGTCCTCCTCCCCTAAACGCAGGATGTCTCCTCCAGAGGACATGTCTTTCCAAGACTTCATCAGAGAGGTGGCTTGGGGCCTGTCCATTACTGTGGCCCCTGAAACAGAGCCAAGGGCCAAGGAGTTGGAAATTTTACAATATCCCAAAACTCCTAAGGAGGCAGCTACCTTACCCATTCATGAGATTCTATATGATCTCATGTTGAGGATGTGGGAAACACCTCTTTACCACCTCTCCTCATTCTCGTAGGTTAGATACTATGTATCGTGTCCCTCCTTGTCCTGGGTTCCATAAGACTCAGCTTCCTTACCACTCTATTGTGGTGGAGTCAGCTATGAGAAGGATTAGAAGTGCAAAAAGACATGCCTCTAATCCTCCAGGACGTGAATGCAGAACCCTGGATGCTTTTGGACGTAGAGTCTTTCAAGCTTCCATGCTTGCTGCAAGAATCAATTCCTATAGTCTCTACATGGGAATGTTCTTAAAGGAGGTCACAGATAATTTACAGACTTGAAGTCCTTTCATTTCTGAGGATAAAAGACAGGACTTTCTTACTTGGGTCAAAGATGCCCAAGATGTCTCTAAATTCTCCAACCGTGCAGCCTTTGACTGCTTTGAGTGTATAAGCAGAATCTCGGCTATTGCCGTAGGTGCACGTAGAATTGCTTGGCTCCAGGCATCTGATTTAGAGCTTTGGGTAAAAGATAAATTGGGAAATATCCCTTGTAATGGTGAGAACCTGTTTGGTAAAGATTGGCAGGAAAAAGCCAATGAAATGGATGCTGAAAATTCCACCTTGGATAGACTACCAAGTCCACTGCTGATCCTGTTAGAAAGAAGTTGTTCAAGAAAACATCTTTTTCTAAAAAGAAAATATTTTATCCTGCTTATGGTCAGGCATCTTCTGCAGGTCAGTTTTCAACCAAACGTCAGCAACCACCCAAACACAAGAAAACAAAGGCTGCTAGGCCTCCATCGGCCCAGCAGCCTCAGCCTCCTCAGGGCCTTTGACTTTCAGCTAGAGAACTTAGCCTTTCTGGTTCTGGAAGGACCAGAACCGTCCACCATTCCAGGAAGGTTATGTCATTTTGCCCCCAGATGGGGGCAAATAACAACAGAGCATTGGACACTCTCCATCATAAAGGAGGGGTACAAACTTCATTTTTCAAGCATGCCCCCTCACACAATAGTGAATCAGTTCAATTATCCGACCTCTCTCATCAACCTGTTAGGTCAGGAGGTGCTTTTAAATACTTTGTTTGGGTTTTATACTAGCACACAATTCATTGTTTTAAGTTCTACACAACTTCGTGACTATTTATTTGGTGCCATGTAGGCTCATAGCTCTCTCTATATATGTAACATTCATTCTCCAGGAACAAGCAGGAAATCAGTCCTCACATATGGGTAATGGCGCCGACGGAGATCGCGCGGAGCATTTCCCTAGCTTTCAAAGAAAGCCTTTGGGATATGCTACCATGCATGCATGGTCCCCTTCCTGCCCAAGGGTGCTATCGTGCTCAGTCTCCTTTTTTCTGCAGAGCCCAATGGACATCCGTCCTGTTTCACCAAAAATGTCCTTAAAAGTTAGCTTTTCGGGTTTGAGTACTGGCTCCTCTTCCCTCCTTGAGCCGGCGCCAATTCCAGCGCTGTTTTCGGCCCCTTTTTCGATCAGGGCTTGCCTTGACTGGCGTTTGCGCCTTTTTTTGCCTGGGGGTCATCTGTCCCTTCCAGGTGCTTCCCACTCTGTCCCCCAGTGGGTTCAAAAAATGTGACTGCTGCAGTCAAACCATGTCAGTGACTTATACCCATGACTGCTGCCTGCACTGCCTGGAACTGGACCGTGACAGCACCTCCTGCGACCTGTGCCAGACCATGATGCCTAAGACCATCAAAAAGAAGTCTGAGTTGCAGGAAAAACTCTTGCCCAGGTCAAACTCTGTCCTGGCCTCTCCAACACCAAGCTCCAAGCCAGCACTTCCCGTGAGGCCCGAGCGTTCTCAGAGTCCCGAGCGGCGACTCCTCCAAGAAGACCTTGGACCAATGTTCCCTCTAATTTTCTGTAGGCTGTGTGCGCATAAAATATCAGCTATGCAGCTTTTGAAGGAAGGTTACATTTTTTGTGCGCCACATAACACTTGGAGTTATATACTTTAAACTGTGACTACACATTAGAATACAGTATGTACACCACATTGAGATAGAGAATGTCTGCCAGCGCGACAAACTTAAAAATTAGAGCCGGGGTTAATTACTTTGTGCACTTATACAAATAACTTAACTGGACAACGTGTGTGAGTGTATCAATATAAAAAAGAAAAGATAGATGTCTTAGCAAGAAACTGACCTCTGATTGTAGAGTTGAGATATTCTACTTTAACGCGTTAACGTTGAGTGAAAAGCGCTCCGAAGCTGGAAAATTTCAGACAGATTAATTCATATTTGAAGCAATATACTCAACATTGAGGCCATGTTAAACTAATAAGCATAAAATAATATTTGAGTGCAGAACTGATCTTTAAAAAGTGGGGCCTCAGTGTTGTGTACACGGACTGAAAGCAAAGCTTTGACTGAAGGCTGACCTCTGGATATAAAAATAAAATATTTGTCATAGCTTCTTTGTGTTTCGAGAGGTGACCTTACACCAGAGCTGATAAGATCATAGTGAGCCAAACATTTTAGGTAGACTAAACCTGGGCTACTGGCTTGACTTATGAAAGTTAAACCAAACTGTTGTACCTTCAATCACATTATTTATAAATAGAAATACAGATATTGCATTTAAAAATCATAAAATATGCAATTCCATAGACGGGCCAATATTTTGGCAAAAGTTGGCATGTAATCTACATTAATGTTTAGAGTGAAAAACATACCTAAGCTGACAAATTGCAAACAGATCGATTCTTAATTAAAACCATATATCCAATATTAAAACCATGTAAAACTGGTGAACATAACATAGTGTTTGAAGAGTGAAAGCTCAATATTGTACCGTAAAACATTAGGCATACGGACTGAGTACAAATCTTTTTATCTAACAATAAAGAGTTGGTGACTCGACTGAAAACTAGCGTTTGGGTGTAAAATCTTGATATTCTTCCATGGCATCTTTATGTTCCGAGGCATAGCCCTATTCCGGAGCTGACAAAGTTATAGTTAAGCCAACATTTTAGATAAGATAAATTTAAACTACTCGGCTTGACCTTTAAGAATTGAACCAAAGTATTTAACCATAAAATATATTATTTACAATAAAAATTCAGTTATTGCGTTAAAAATATGTATTGTGCAATCCCATAGTTGGGCCAGCATATATATCTACGTGTAATATTAAGAGGTATGTGTATGCTAACTTTGATAAATAAACCGTTGATAACACAGGTACACTACCAAAAAACTGCCTCCAGTTTTGCAACTGATTCCTATAGATTTTGGGGTGTTGAATCCAGGAAAAATAGCCAAAATGTTCCATCACGTCACGTTTTCTTGCAAAATTAGATTTCTTACCCATATAAGGAATGTTCACATAATTTCTTTTTAGCCGACTGCAGTTTATTTTCTTGGCCCAAAATAGAGGTTGTAATGGTTAACTAACTAGAAACACTCCCTCATGATATTTTAGAGTGTTTTGTATTCATTTTATACATTAACAGGACAATTGGGAGGCGGGGGGCTAAATCCAGTACTCGCGCTGGCGCATGTTCTTTCCTGTTCGCCTCGCCTCGTTCGCTCGCTCAAACACGGTGGTTGCGACATGAACGTTCCTGTCAAATTTCAGTTTCTTGCAAGTTCATTATTACCTTTTGTTTGCTCAGTCGTAATCCAGCTTTATTCCGAAGTGGTTCACTACAGTTGTAGTTTGCAGTGCTGTGTATTTGTGATGGCTCACAGAGCCAGAGGTTGCGTCAACTCTCCGGACAGTTTTTGTTTTATTTGTGGGGAATATACCGTGAAAAAGCGGCAGAGGAACATTTCTGCATTTATTAAAAAAGTATATTTCGCCTATTTCGGTTTGAAGTTAGGCGATCAAGACAAACCGTGGGCTCCTCACAAAGTGTGCAAGACATGTGAGGAAGATCTACGCTTATGGATGAAAGGTAAAAAACAAGCATTTCGTTTTGGAATACCTATGATGTGGTGTGAACAAAGAGACCACAGCAGTGACTGCTATTTTTGCTCTTGCATTGTGAAGGGATACAACTTAAAAAATAAGAATGTAATAAGTTACCCCAACCTTCCCTCAGCAATTAGGCCTATGCCTCATAGCAACGAAGTACCTGTGCCTGAACCACCAAAATCTTTGGATCATATTTGTGTGGACGGTTCTGATCATGATGAGACTCATCAGATGGCTTTTCCCGATGAGTCCAGTACTTCCGAGTTTGAAACTGAACCAGATCCGAAACCTGAACTTTTCTCTCAAGCTGAATTGAATGATTTAGTCCGGGATTTAGGACTCCCAAAAGATGCTGCCCAACTGCTAGGTTCTCGGCTTAAACAGAAAAATCTATTGTCACCAGGAACAACTTTTTATTGGTACCGCAACCGCGAGACACAATTTTTGAAGTATTTCAGCAAAGAGGAAGATTTGGTATTTTGCAACGATATATACGGAGTGATGGAAAAGTTTAAACTCAAGTATGATCCTGCTGAATGGCGGCTGTTCATTGATTCGTCAAAAGACAGCATAAAAGATGTTCTTCTTCTTAATGGCAACACATTCGCTTCAGTTCCTATTGCTCACTCTGTTATTCTCCAAGAAAAATACGAGAATTTGGCCCTGATTCTTCAGAAGATTCGTTATGATGAGCATAAGTGGATGATTTGTGGAGACTTTAAAATTCTATCCATGCTATTAGGGCAGCAATCCGGTTTCACCAAATATCCCTGCTTCCTTTGCTTGTGGGATAGCCGGGCCCGCGACCTACACTGGGGGAAAAAAGACTGGCCAATTCGGGAGTATTTGAGACCCGGTGAGAAAAATGTTCTTCATGAGAGCTTGGTACCTCGTGATAAAATTCTATTACCACCTCTCCACATTAAGTTGGGTCTCATTAAGCAATTCATCAAGTCCCTTCCAAAAGATGGTGAGTGCTTTCGGTACCTTTGCTCAAAGTTCCCCCGACTTTCTGAAGCAAAGCTAAAGGAAGGAGTGTTTGTTGGCCCTGATATAAGGAAACTCATTTCAGATGGAGCATTCGCTGAAACGATGTCTGAGAAGGAAAAAGAAGCCTGGGATTCCTTCAAGGATGATGTTCTCAAATTCTTGGGGAACAGGCGGGATGAGAACTATAAGGATATTGTTGCCAGGATGCTCAATGCCTTCAAAGAACAAGGCTGTAACATGAGCCTGAAAGTCCATTTCTTGCACTCCCATGTGAACTACTTTCCCGAAAACCTGGGGGCGTACAGTGAAGAACAAGGTGAAAGGTTTCACCAGGACATCAAGGACGCAGAGAGAAGGTACCAAGGAAGATGGAACACCACTATGATGGCCGATTTCTGCTGGTTGCTGCTGCGGGAAACCCCAGATGAAAAATACGCCAAGCAGCGCACCAAGAGAAGCATTCGGGGGAAGAAGAAACAGGCCCACCAGGAGATTGATTGACCCAAGAATGACTTTAAAATCTAAACTGTGTTGACAAATATCGTGTTTTTACTAAACTTTGAAATAAAAATTTGCTAGTTATTACCACAGTGTCGGATCTCATTTATTAGAATTTTATTTTCACACCATCGGGTGTTTGTCTTCATGTATTGCAATGGTGCGGTTTGCGTTTTCTATTCTTACATACATACCTGTACAACATTTTTTGCACATTTCTTTGCTTTGCTTTGTGTCTAACCTCGCTCTTATATGCTCAATGTTTGTGCACATGTATGTGGCTGTTTTAAGTGCAGACAATTTTGCTACCATCACAGTGTGTTTTGTTGACATTACTCTATTCTTATGTGCTGCCTTGTTACAATTTTCTTTATTCTTATTTGAATAACTACTAAACAATTAGTATAAAGAATTCATCCAAGAAACTTTTATCTCGATCGCACTCAATCTGAAACGTTCACCTCAAACTGCTAACCCAATGTAGCAAAAAATCTGTACGTGATGGAGCAAATTGGTTACCAGATTTGGATTCAGCGCACCAAAAAACGTAAAAATCAATCGAAACATTAGAGGCAGTTTAAAAAAATTTTTTTTAGTGTACCTGTGTAATCTGTCGTGCGGCGTTCGTAGCCAGACTGAGAGATCCACAAATGTATGAGAGTGTGCTTTAGTAGACGCCGAGGTTCGCGCCAGAAAAGGAGGGGAAGAGGGGGAAACCTGATCTAATGGGTGGAGTCTTATCCCCATCAAATAGTAGTACATTGCAAACTCAAAGAAAGACAAGCCTGCTTTCAAGCTATTGAGATACTACAGCCCTGAGAGAATATCAATATACTGAGAAGTGCTCTTCAGATGTTATACACCTATATGAACAATAGTGGTCATAAAAATCAAAAGCAAATGCTCCAACGTATATGGTGATTACAAAAACACTATGAATCACAGGATGCCACCGTATTTGTATTTGATCATTCTTATGTAATACATATCATGCTTCCGCTAATTTATGTGATCGGGTCAAGAATTTTGCACATAGAATTGTTCGCCTGAAGTTATATTGCCACGGCCGGAAAGGTAGACTAAAAAAAGCTTTACTTGTATCATTAAATCTGACAAATATCCTGATGCAGTCTGGCATCTGCAAGACTGATTACAATAACTAAAGTGCTTCGAAACCAGGACTGGGCAAATTGTTCTCCCTCTTAGAATTGGGTACCCTGCCTGCAACTCTGGTGGTACAACCTTGGCATATCTTTTTAGCAGTTACTTGAGCTATTACATCCTCTCAGCTGACCATTCTCAACTGGTCTGTTGTATGATTCAGAGCCTTGGTCTCATAATGGGACGGAGGAGGGGAGGGTCGAGAAAGAGGCCGCCCTTTGTCTCCGCACCTCTTTCACGGGGTTTCTATCCCCCCTCCTTTCTCCTCCTCCGGCGCCGGCCTTCCTGACTCTCCAGACGGGGTCTGAGACCGCGCACGGCGCCACCACCATCCCCGTTTCACTCACCTGCTCCGCTGCCGATAACCCGTCCCCGGCGTAGCCCCACACAATCTTCAGGCAGCATGGTGTGTTGCTCTCCCTTCTCCGCACGTGGCACTGGAGGATGGCTGAGGGAGGGATCAAAGGAGGCGCATGGCTGGCACTGGCAAGCAGGCACAAGAGCAGAGAGAGGCTGGCTAGCTGGCTGCCCCTCCCTTTTATTTCCCTCTTTAGCCTGTGTCATGATTCGTCAATCGTCGGTCACATGTGAGAGGAGTGAGGACTCAGAGCAGAGAGGAGAGATTCGGAAGTGACGTCACGAGTCTCGGAATTACCCGGAAATTACAGAATGCCAGTAGATCGGCGGCGCAGCCGCGGCCTTAAAAAACTCAAGGTTTAATTTGAAAACCCAGGAACTCCGGAATTTTTGTGCGCTCCTTTGTAAGTTGTGTGCGCTCGCTCGGCGAGGTGTGTGCATGCGCACACGCGCACAGCTTAGAGGGAACAGTGCCTTGGACCCGGAGAAAAGAAGAAAAAGTCCTCGAAGTCTGCCGAGGTTGCACCGGAGAAACCCAGCAAAACCTCCCGGAGGGACTAGGGTGTCTTCGAGAAGCACCCTATGAAGGTCCTCAAGAAGGATTCCTTGGCCAACGGAGACCGTTTGAGGTTCCTCGAGGCTGTTTTCCTCGTCAAGGATATACTTGCAAGAGTGCCGGCTCCGGGCCCAAGATCCTTTATGCCCGCACCGAAAGCTGTGGAGCCATCTGGCTTGGAAACCAGTATGTCGTCCCAGGAGCAGAATATCACTGCTATCCTGGCCCTGCAGCAGGCAATGATGGCTGGTTAGTCCACATCATCTGCCCCGATGACCGGAGTCCCTGGTCGTGGAGCCGAGCTCCGAGCACCACCGGTCAAGGCCCCAGTCCCATTCCTCGGGCATCTGATCCTCCTTTCGCAACTCAGACCTCAGATCCTCCGGAGGCCACTGACCCCTCTGTCGTCACCACTCGACTCCGAGTGGGAGACCGACAACGAGGCATCCCTGAAAACTAAACAGCACCGAGATACTCCCTCGGACCCATCTGCCCTGGCACCATTCCCCTCTGGAGAACTGGCCTTCCATGACTTTGTCAAGGACATGGCCAGAACTCTCTCATTGCAGACCGAGGCGGGTGAAGACCCACGCATGAGGAGCTGGAGATCCTCCAATATGAGTGTGCACCCAAAACCCTCACGGTGCCCGTGCAGCTGATCCTTGAACGACTACTGCTCAGAGTGTGGGAGATACTGGAATATGTTGTCTCTGGGAAATTAATTTCCTATTGTACTAAACAAAACGCAAAGACATTAGTAAAGCAATGTATAGTTTTATTTCTCCATTGGTGTAGTACATTCCAAGTTTGGCTTTTGGGGTTCCCATTTTAATTGTCTTCTTATTTCTAAATTGTGCTCCCTTGTTCTTTGGTGACGGTTTATGTTCTGTATGTGTAATCGAGCTGAGGTATTCTGTTCAAGTAGTTTCTAATTGACAATGCCACTTGTTCTCTTTCCCCAGTAGATCTATTGGTATTCTCTGAGATGTATTGGTTTAATATTTGCAGTGTTGTCTTTTGTTTATTATTATTATTAATAAACACTTATATAGCGCCGCAACATACGAAGCGCTGTACAAACATACAAGAGAGACAGTCCCTGCTCATCAGAGCTCACAATCTAATAAGACAGAATGCAAAATAAGTTACAAAATACAAATAACAAAATTTACACGACAAAGTAAACAAAAGTTGATGGAGAGATCAAGATAGGGCAAGACAGGAACGAAAAGCAGTAGTGAAGAGGTGGGATTTGAGTCTGGACTTGAAAATGAGCAGGGAGGACGCTTGGCACACAGAGATAGGAAGACTATTCCAAGCAAAGGGTGCTGCCAGTTGGAAGGAGCGAAGTTTGGAATTGGCAGTTCGAGTAAAGGGCACAGATAAACAAAGACTATTAGAAGAGCGAAGTAACTGGGAGGGGGTGTAAGGAGAGATAAGAGACGAAAGGTACTAGGGGGTAGAAGAGTGAATACATTTATAGGTTAGGAGGAGAAGTTTAAATTGGATATGGAGACAGATGGGAAGCCAATGAAGCAAGATGAGGAGAGGAGTGATGTGGGAAAAGCGAGATTGGCGGAAAATAAGTTGAGCAGCGGAGTGTTGAATTGACTGAAGAGGAAAGAGGTGGCTCGCAGGGAGGCCGGCAAGGAGAAGGTTACAATAATCAAGACAGGAGGTGATTAAGGCGTGGACAATCATCTTAGTGGTATCAACAGAGAGGAAAGGGCGAATTTTGCAGATATTGTATAGAAATAAACGGCATGTTTTAGCAATGAGCTGGATATGTGGAGAGAAAGAAAGAGAGGAATCAAAAATAACACCAAGGTTACGTGCTGAAGAGACAGGGAGGATTACAGAGTTATCGACAAAGAGAGAGAAAGGGGAAAGAGGAGGAGAGGCATACGGGGGGAAGATAAGGAGTTCAGTTTTGGCCATGTTCAGTTTTAAGCGGCGGTGGGACATCCAGGTAGCAATGTCAGAGAGGCAGCAGAGTGAGATCTTAGACTGGATTTCAGGAGAGATAACAGGTGCAGAAAGATAGATTTGAGAGTCGTCGGCATAGAGATGATAGTGAAAGCCGTGGGAAGAGATAAGGGCACCAAGGGATTGGGTATAGAGAGAAAAGAGGAGCGAACCTAAGACGGAACCCTGAGGAACACCTACAGGTAGTGGGGTTGAAGAAGAGGAAGAGCCACCGAAGCACACACTGAAAGAGCGATGGGAGATATAGGAGGAGAACCAAGATAGTACAGAGTCTTTGAAACCAAGTGAGGACAGGGTGATAAGAAGAAGGTTATGGTCAACAGCGTCAAAGGCAGCAGATAGATCGAGAAGAATGAGGACATAGAATCCTGGACTTAGCCAGGAACAAATCATTAGAGACCTTAGTAAGAGCTGTTTCAGTGGAGTGTAGGGGATGGAAGCCGGATTGTAAAGGATCCAAGAGGGCATGAGAGGAGAGGAAATCAAGACAGCGGTGGTAGACTGCACGCTCAAGTAGTTTAGAGATAAAAGGAAGGAGAGAGATGGGTCGATAGTTAGAAGGACAGGTGGGATCAAGTGAGGGTTTTTTGAGGAGGGGTGTAACCACAGCGTGCTTGAAATCAGAAGGGAAGGTTGCAGTGCAGAGAGAGGTTAAGAATATGAGAAATAGAAAGGACAATAGTTGAAAAGATGGAGCTAAGGAGATGAGTGGGGAAGGGATCAGAAGAGCAGGTAGTAAGTTTGGAGGAAGAGAGAAGGAGTGACGTTTCCTCATCAGAGACCATAGGGAATGAAGAAAGGGAAGCAGAAGTAGGGGGGAGGGGGAGAATTGGGAAATAGTGGGGGAGGAGGGGAACTGGAGGGTGATTGTGTGGATTTTGTTGGGGAAGCAGTCAGCCAAGGTTTGGGCAGGAAGGGAGGGAGGAATCAGGGGTGGAGGCACACTAAGTAGAGAACTGAGTGTGCTAAAGAGACGACGAGGATTAGAGGAGAGAGAGATGGATGAAGTAGATTTGTTTTAAAAGTGCAATGGCTGATTGGAAGGAGAAGAGCATGAATTAAAGTGGAGAAAATCAGGATAAGAATGGGATTTGAGCCAGGCACGCTCAGCAGAGTGGGCACAAGAGTGCAGATAATGAGCAGTGGGGGAGAGCCAGGGCTGGGGAGAAGAATGCTTAACAGGATGTGGGATGAGGGGGGCAAAAGCATCAAGGGTAGAGGAGCGTGCAGTGTTATAAGAGGTCACAGCCTCATCAATAGATTTAGAAAGCAGAGTGGATGAAAGCGATGAGGAAATAGTGGAGGAAAGAGCTAAAGGATCAATAGCAAGGAGGTTTCTAAATAGGTTAGTGCAGACAGGATGAGGCTGGGGCGGGGGATGATGAATAGTAAAGCTTAAAAGGTGGTGGTCAGACAAGGGAAGGATAGAGTTACAGAAATTGGAGGGTGAGCAGTAAGAGAAGAAAATTAAGTCAAGGCAGTGACCATGTTGGTGAGTGGGGGCAGTGGAACAGAGTTGAAGGTTATGTGAGGAGGTAAGGGAGAGAAGCTTTAAAGCAAGGGGATTAGAGGGGTTGTCAACATGAATGTTAAAGCCACCAAGAATAAGAGTGGCGAAGGAAGGTGAGAAGAAAGGTAGAAAGTCAAGAATCAAAATCGGAAAGAAAAGTAGAGACGGAAATGTCAGGAGGACGATAGATAACAGCTACTCGGAGAGGAAGAGGAGTGAAGAGGCGAATGGAGTGGAATTCAAAGGAGAGAGTGGAATGAGAGTGAGGTGGCATGAGGGTCTGGAAGTGACAAGAGGGAGACAACAGAAACCCAGCTAGGGTTTGGTGCTTTGTGAGTCCTGGTAGTTCTTTTATGATAAGGCGGGTTTGCTATGGGTTCTAAATGGGCAGTGTTTGTTGTACCTCCTAATGTGCCTGGCGGTTGGCACTGGAGTATAGTAATGTAGAAATCTGGTAGTCTTTCTTTATCCAGACACTCATTGAGAGCCATGTTTACTAGAAGTTAGCTCACATTAACATTATGAAATATTTATGCAAATGAGGTCCCTTATGAAAATGAGGCCCTGCATTGAGTCTCTGCACATGGCCCCGCTCCTGATGCAGGGGATGCATTGATAAACATGTGTAAACCAGGTAGGCACATGCACAGTGTGCACTGTGTGTATTGCGCCTGCCCAGCTCTGGTGGGTGCTGCTGTGCCGCAACCCACATCTGCAAGCATTATTCATGTCACCCCAACTGCTCGTCTGGCCCCCCTCAACAGTGCACCTTCTCCTGAACAACACATGTCCCCAAAATGCGAGTGCCAGTGTGCCCCCTCTGTCCAGAAATGACATGAGAGGTGGAGACCTGTGGAAACAGTCAACAAACCTTTATTCACACACAAGCATAGGTCACCGCGTAGTGCTGCATGCACATGCTGGGCCAAATAGTGCAGTTGAACATAGTGCCACCCCTGGAACAGCACATTAGCGCCACCGTCGCAACAGGTTCTGTCAAACAGTACATATTGTGTCCTGCAGTAGCGCAGATACACACACAGATGTTACAGTGCAGCTCATACTGCATCAGCCATACCCCCGCGTGCTGCTGTGGGTCTGTGCACCCTGGCCCCCTACCACCTACGGGCTCTCCCCCTTACCTCCTTGTGGGACCTATTTCCCTGTACAGGACCTGACCAGCTTGTGCACCTCCTGGGTAAGGGCCCCGATGACAGTATGGATGTCCACCAGCTACTCCACAATTAGTTCAAGGGGCCAGTGAGGGCTGTTAGGCCCAGCGGGACACCAGCCACAGATCCAAGACCTTGCAGCTGATCCACTGCAAATATTGGCCCAGCCCTGTCATGGTGTGGCTCCCAATGGGGCTGCAGCATCTCCCTCCAGGGCCACATATGGTGGGGTCCAGCCCCCAGTCAGCAATGGGCTATCGGACCTCTCCCCTCAGGGGTGGGGGCACCGCAGTTAGGGTGAGTACGACCTCCTTGTCATCTCCCCCCTCCCTAGAGGGCGAGGGACAGTATAGCACGATGGGGCTGTTGGGTCCAGTAGTGAGCGTAGCACTGAATTGGCTTCTGGGGCTGTCCTGTCTAGGGGTCTACACCCTGCGATGTGGCCATTGCCACAATGCTGCCGCCGCCTCCTCCACACCTTTCTGATCCTCCACGTCTGCCACGTACTTCTCTTCCATCTCCACCTCCTCTTCCTACTCAGGCTTTGCCTCCTCTGGCTTCTCTGAGGTGGGTAGGGGGAAGGAGTCCTCCACAGGGATAGCTGTGTGTGGGATGCATAGAGGCAAGTATTAGATACATGCGGGGGGATGAATAACTATCATGCACTGGTGCCCATGCCCTGGCTGCATGCCCTGTCTGATGTCTCTCCTACATTTGTTTGCTACTTGGGGCCTTCTACCATTGTGACATGCCGGTGTGGTGGTGTTGCTCATTGGCCCCCTGCTAGCTGTCCACTGCTGCCATGTGTTCTACTGACTGATGAATGTGGGTACTATCCTGGGTCTCTACTTGTGTTTGAGCAGACATAGGTTGTGGCTGACAGGGATATCTGGCTGCCATGTGGTCCATGTTTGGGTGGGGGGGGGGGGAGAACATCTTCCACTGTTTCAGATGTTGGGCTGCAACTCGCAGTTCTTCTGGTGTCAGCACAGTTATGACGTCCGGCAGACGTGTCTGCGTGTCTGTCACATGTACCTCCCCTGACGTGGTGCCTGCCCTTGTACCACTGTGGCTGTCTGCACAGCTCTGGAAGTCTGGTACAGGGGCTATGTTGCTGTTTTGAAACCGCATGCCTTGTGCCCACAAGGGGGGGTTCCATGTCCTCGGGGGATTGGCCACCATCCCTGGCCCTTTCTGTGCCCCCATTCCTGCAGCCCTCTGTGTTGGTGTTGGGATAGTGTGTTTCTATGGCTGCAGGTTGCACCATCGCAGGTGCCCCCTGGCACACTCGGGACCTCTGTCATGTCCTTAGTCCCCTCCTGTGCATCCTGGCGTAAACTCTCGCTCCAATCAGTTGGGCCCTCCATGGCACCAGTCCCACTGGATCTCGCTTTGGACCACCTCCTATTCACCCCTCCCCCCCATATCTAGCCGTGCTCCACGGATCTCATGGTTGCAGCATGCCATCAGTGCTGGGCTCTAGCCTCTCTGCGCTATCACACTGCACAGTAGATGCCATTTGGCAATAGTGATCATAGCATGATCACATTTGATTTAATTAATGGAGGAGGGATGGTAAGGAAATTCATATTACTACCTTTTAACTTTTGAAAGTGAGACTATGATAAAATGAGGGAAATAGTTAAGAAAAAACTAAAAGGAGCAGTTGTAAGGGTTAAAGACTTGCATCAAGCTTGGGCGTTGTTTAAAAATACTATCTTGAAAGCCCAGACCAGCTGTATTCCATGCTTTAAGAAAAGTGGAAGGAAGTCTAAAAAACTGCCAACATGTTTTAAAGGTGAGGTCAGAGAGGCTGTTGTTGCCAAAAAAGCATCTTTCAGAAAATGGAAAAAAGAGCCAAATGATGAAAACTGGAAACAGCACAAGCACTGGCAAGTTAAATGCAAGGCATTGATAAGGCAGGGAAAGAGAGAATTTG
Source organism: Ichthyophis bannanicus (assembly GCA_033557465.1). Lineage (NCBI taxonomy): Eukaryota > Metazoa > Chordata > Amphibia > Gymnophiona > Ichthyophiidae > Ichthyophis > Ichthyophis bannanicus. Next base: position 302,231,408 of record CM066033.1, read on the forward strand.
AGAAGAAACTTGCTGTGGAAGCAAAAGCGCGTAATAAAGACTTTTTCAAGTACATTCATAGCAAAAAACCTGTGAGAGAGTCAGTTGGACCATTAGATGATAGAGGTAAAAGGGACAGTAAGAGGGGGACACGGCTATAACGGAGAGACTGAATGAATTCTTTGCTTCGGTCTTTATTGAGGAAGATGTAGGGATGTTACCCATGACTGTAGTGGTATTTAAAGGTGATACTGCAGAAGAATTGAAAGAAATATCGCTACACCGGAAAGATGTATTATTGCAACTATTTGATAAACTAAAGAGTAGCAAATCACCTGGACCAGATGGTATACATCAAAGGGTGTTGAAAGAACTGAAATATGAGATTGCAGACCTGCTATTAGTAATCTGTGAACTATCATTAAAATCATCTGTAATACCTGAAGATTGGAGGATCGCCAATGTAATGCCGATTTTTAAAAAGGGTTCCAGGGGTGATCCGGGAAACTACAGACCGGTGAGCCTGACGTCAGTACCGGGAAAAATGGTAGAAAACAACATACAGAACAAAATTACTCAGCGTGTAGATAGTCATGGCTTAATGGGAGACAGCCAACATGGCTTTAGACAAGAAAGATTTTGTCTTACTAATTTTTTTTTTTTTTTTTTTGAAGGTGTGAATAAACAGGTAGACAAAGGTGAGTCAGTTGATATAGTGTATCTGGACTTTCAGAAAGCCTTTGACAAGGTCCCTCATCAGAGACTTTTGGCAAAACTAAAAAGTCATGGGATAGGAAGTGATGTGCTATTGTGGATCAGGAACTGGTTAAAAGATAGAAAGCAGAGGATAGGGCTAAATGGCCAATTTTCCCAATAGAAAAAGGTGAATAGTGGAGTACCCCGGAGATCTGTGCTGGGTCAGCTGCTTTTTGACATATTTATAAATGGCCTGGAAAAGGGAATAACGAGTGAGGTTATCAAATTTGCAAATGAAAGAAAACTATTTAAAGATGTTAAAACCAAAGAGGATTGCGGAAAATTGCAAGAGGATCTTGATAAATTGGAAGACTGGGCATCCAAATGGCAGATGAAATTTAATGTGGACAAGTGCAAAGTTATGCACCTAGGAAAGAACAACCGAAACTATGGTTACACGATGCAAGGTTCCACATTGGGAACCACCACCCAGGAATAAGATTTAGGTGTCATTGTGGATAACGTGTTAAAACCCTCCGCCCAGTGTGCAGCAGTGGCCAGGAGAGCAAATAGAATGCTAGGTATCATGAAAAAAGGAATGAAAAATAAAACAAAGGATATGATAATGCCTCTGTATCGTTCCATGGTGTGACCGCACTTTGACTATTACATGCAATTCTGGTCGCCGTATCTTAAAAAGGATATAGCGTTATTAGAAAAGGTACAGAGAAGAGCCACCAAAATGGTAAAGGGGATGGAAGGATACTCCTATGAAGAGAGGCTAAAAAGGTTAGGGCTCTTCAACCTGGAAAAGAGACAACTGAGGGGTGATATGATAGAGGTCTATAAATTAATGAATGGAGTGGAACGGGTAAACGCAGATTGATTGTTTACATAATCAGAATATAAAAAGACTAGGGGACGTGCAATGGAGCTACAGGGTAACCTATTTAAGACTAATAAGAGAAAATATTTTTTCACTCAACGTGTAATCAAACTAGAATTTTGTGACCGGAGGATGTAGTAAAAGCTGTTAGTGTAGCTGGATTTAAAAAAGGTTTGGACAAGTTCCTGGAGGAAAGGTCCATAAACCATTAGTAAAAGAGATCCGGGATATCACTGCTTGACCCAATACAAGCATTGAGCAACCTGTGTCTTTTGAGGAAACTGCTAGGTAATTATGACCTTAGATTGGCCACTGTTGGAAACAGAATACTGGGCTTGATGGACCTTGGTCTGACCCAGTATATTTATTTATTTATTTTCAGTCTCTTTTATACTTTTCAACATCAGTGCGGTTTACATGACAACAAAAACTTATATGGTGCAGGAATCTGCTCCGCATTACAAAAAACAGGTGCTTAAACTTGGGTAAAACCGGGATAACTATTTACATATAGGCATCGCATCAAGTCGAGTCCAGAGTATGGCATATCTTATGTTCGTATGTCTTTGCACAGTGGGTTTGGGGCCCAGGCTGTCTCTCAGACATCGGCGATTGCATAGTTCACCATTGTTCACATAGTTAGTGTGGACACAAGTGGCCTGGTTCTCTCAGTTCTGGCGCCTCACTCACCATGTTCCCTGCATCATGCTAGTGGTGTGAGTTTTTCGCACCCTGTGTCCTCATCCCTTGGCCTTAGGCCCATGTGTGCTGCCATGTTAGCATTCTGCACCCATTGCCAACTGTTGCTTTTAAGCTCTTGTGTCTGCCCCCATGTCCTGGCCACTTCCCTAACCTACCATTGTGTGTCCACCAATAGTCTGGTGCTTCCCTCACACTTTACCCAACATGGAACAGGTTTGGTCATCCCCCTTGCGGGTCATCGACAGGGACATCTCCCGACATGTCTCTCTGCCCACCTCTCTGCCCTCCCCTCTGGTGATGGCTGTGCTTTGTATGGACACTTTTGAATGCCGTAAGTCAATACGTGGGTGCCCCTTCCCAGTACATGTTGTTTCCTCATTGTCCACTTCAGTTGCCATACACTCCCCCAAGACTGGGCCTGGCTCTGTGCACATGCTCCTGTCTGTCAGGCGCAGGCCTGGCCCTACGTAGGTGTATGGGGCCCTAGCCACCACCCCCACCTCCTCTTCCCCTCCCCCTCGCCGCACACCCTACACATTTCACTTGGGAGAAGGGGCGACAGGCTGTAGCGGTGCCTGGGAGCGACACAGTGATACATTACCTCCAGTCCCCTCCTCCACACATTGTTTTCAATCTGTATCTGCTTCAGTAATGTGCCTGGCTGTAAGATGCCACGGGCACATCCCCTTATGGCCTGCCGCTCCTGACCCCTGCTATTTCCTGCTCCTTCTGATTGGATGTTGTATCTGATGGGGCATGTGTGGCAGGTTGGGTGGGCACTTGTGTGCAGCACTTCAAAGCTGGCCGCTTTGCTGAAAGGGATGCCGATTGAACATATGTTTGGTTACAGGGCTGTCTTGGTGGATCTGCAGCACATTCCCATGCGTTGCGGACCTCTACTGCCTCAGTCCCCACATGGCCCTGCATCACCACTGTCTAGACCTCACCTTGATCCCTCCAAACTGTGGCCCCTCCTGCCTGGGACGTGTTTCCAGAGTCTGTCATCCTCCGTCTCGGACGCTCGTCACGTCTGTACTTGTGGCGCGTGTCTGTTTGCAGACTTTGGCTCATTCTCCCTGGTTCCCTTGGGTTCCCTTATTCATTCCTATGCTGTATGTGCGCCTTGGCCTGGCTATATCTGTCCTGCATCTGTTGTGCTATCTGGTGTGTCAGGACTGTCTCACTGTGTTTATTTGGTACTGCATCTACCATGTGCCGATTGCCACAAATTTCCTGGTTTCGGTCATGCCAGCCAGCACTCGGGAACAGTTACTGGTGGGGGTGTGGTCGGGGATGTCTTAGCAACAGCAGGTCATGCTCCATTGCACCATGATGCATGTGTCGCACACTGTTCCATAGGTGTGTTCATATGTCACGCATTCTCATTTCCATTCCTAAGCAGGTATGTGACAGGGCTTCACAATGATTAGCGTGGGACAATCCAAATCAGGCCACTGGGATCCCATGGAATGCCTGGTGTTGGTGCAATAGCCACCCACCATTTCTTTTTCATCATCCACAACATGGGAAGTACCTGACAGCCTACAGGTGCCTCCCCGTTCACAGGGATGGGTCCACACCTACAGATCACAGCACCCCTCCACCCAGTACCAGGCAGGCATCTTTTTGTGGACAGTACTCCCACCTCTGACCACTGCACCCTCATGTGTGGACTCCCACTGTGTCACCACCTGTGCTCATGTGTCTTTGTGAGAGACTGGTTGCACAGGGGTGGTGTCTCCCCGCTCTATCATCCACTTACCACTGTCGCTCAGGGGTTGGGGTGGACTAACCTCTGTGCCTCCCCTTCATGTGGAGTAACATATCTGGGACATGAGTACTGTGGGGACACGGTACGTACGCACTCAGTTTGCTCCTGCTGCAGCTGCTGCCTGAGCTGCAGCAGTAGCCTCGGCCTCATCCGCCGGATGGTCCTGTATTGGACCCCATAAGCCTCAGTATCCCCTATAATGTGGAAGCATCTGTGAACATGAAGGGTGGATATCTCCATGAGTGCATATGATTTCCACTCCATGTTCACAATGTACAGCTGCCTGTCGTCATTCACATGTTCAGAGCTGTTTTGCCCATGTCGCATACAGCAGACACCTCTCCACTGCTACCTCACCCTGGACTTCCACTTGCCCTGCTCCACCAGGCCTCTTGACTCATGTGTGGCTCACTGGCCTACTGGCTGCTGTGTGGGCTGTGGGACCTGGAGATGGGGGTTGATTTCCAAATCACTCTCCATGTTTGGCATGGCCTGTCTGTGTTACTCACACCTATTCTCATTTGTGATTATTCTTGTTCCCTGCGCCTTTCTCTGTGTTCTTTCTTGTGCTCTCCCAGGGGGCTGGGCAATGATGTGTTTTGCACACTTGGGGCCCGTTTTCGAGGACATTTACATGGTTAAAAGCCCATGTTAACTATGTAAATGCCTTAATTGGGGATTTTCAAAGGCACCTACATGTACAGTGCCTTTGAAAATCCTCGATTGTCCCCTATGCGCCCCGATGCTATCCGTTTAGCATTGGGGTGTGTTGGGGGCAGAGCGGAGGCAGGGAATAGCACTAACTGGGTAGCAGCGATTTTGGATGCTATTTGGTTTGCGCTCTGCTCCTTAAAGATAGGTGATGAAAACCCTTGCTTATCTTCATGGCGCAGAGCGCTAACTGGACAGCATCCTATATCACTGTTGCCCGGTGAGGCTTGGCGGCTTTCCAGCTGTGCGGCGAACCCTGGATTTTCCCTTCCGTCGCTGTGGAAGTGAAAATCCGAGTTTAAGGGGTCACAGCTACGGTGCTTAGCCCTGCCCAACTGAAAATTAGACCCCGGGCTTTTACATCATACAGTATGTCTGTCAACTTTGCCTCCTTTTCATAGGCTTGTCATTGCCTTTTGCGCTGGGGCTGTCTCTGTTTGCTTCACCTTGTCTGTTTCAATTGGAGGGATTCTGTATAAACCGTGGTTATTGCGATGGCTTCATGACTATGTTCATATACCAGTGGCACTCCTGGTGGCCTTGGGCATGTCACTATCTCCAGGAACAATATGATCTACTCTTATTTATATGCTCATAAATTCACCTCTCTGAAACAGCAGAATTAATCAATAAATCTTGAAAAAGACTTATCTAAATCAGGTACTGAGGTCTCAGTAAAATACACGCAGCTCCTCAAAAATTGTTTTTTAAATTTCCGCTGCTATTCACATCAGTGACCTCTTGTGAAGTACCTGTGTAAATTACCTTTACTTATTTGACTAGATATCTTCAAGTATTCAATCATTAATCATACTGGCGATCACAGATGAAGTCCCAACGCCGTTCTTCTAAGGCACCCAAGCGTTTCACACGATGTGTTTCATCAGGGGATTTCACACTGGCATTTTGAACTGATCTAAAAATACAGCCAAACAAGATTTATCCAACGTTATTTCTTTGTTTCATTTAAACATCCTCTCATCACGTTGCTTAAATGTTCCATAAAATACCTGCTTTTTCATTCGGTCCTACTCACAAATCACAAACCAATATCAGAGCCGTGTATGCCACTTTCTTTTGCAGTTGTCCAAAAAATGCCGCGCATGCGGTCTGAGCATTTCCTAGACCTCTTATAGTCTTTATCAGTAGGCTCCTCCTACCAATCGTATTTTACAATTCTAGTGTTTCAAACACATACAGACCAGTCAATTGCTGCATTCAGACCATGCTGTTTAATAGTGTTTAACTTAAAGATCCACCTCTGTTCCTCTCTAAGTAGAAGTTTTTCTTTGTTGATACTTCCCCGGGAAGCAAGAATCTGATCAATTGCAAAACATCTTAACTGATCAAAATCATGATTCGCTATCAAGCAATGCTGCACTAACGGTACCTCAAGGATTTTATTATTAACTCGACTGCGATGTTCAATCATACGAGACTTCAGAGATCGTATTGTCTTACCTACGTATAGCAAAGGGCAAGGGCACCGTACCCCATAGACTACACACTTAGATCTACAAGTGCTAGCTTTTCGCAGATTATAAATCATACCACGGTGCTCTAACACCTCTGTCTCCAGTGTGATAGGACAAATACTGCAACTTCCACACTGCTTATGTCCTCCTTTAATATTCAACACCTGCTCTGAAGCTTCCGGTCGCAGTCGAGATGGGCTTAGCTTTTCCTTCAAGTTAGGACTTCTACTCCACACACAGCAAATAGTTTTATCCCGCAATTCTGGAATCATTCCTAGAATCACACTATGAGTCTTGAGGATCTTCTGAATTCCCTTACTTAAGGGAGAAAAACAGGTAATCAGATTTATTGTATCTGGCTCCTTCCCCGTGGTACGTTTACTTGAGGAGTCAGGTGGAGCCAGCAGAAACCATCGATCATTATATAATGCTCTCATATTTATTTATTTATTTATTTACATTTCTTATATACCGCGCTATTTAAAATCAGTGCGGTTCACAGTGAACAGAACAATGCTACAATGCGACAACGACACAATGCGCTTACAGAGAACAGGGTAATAACTTAGGGGAGAACTTGGGAGAAACTATATACAGATCATTTTACAAAGCTACAGGGTATTCCTAGTTGTCCCAGGTTTGGTGGTATTGAAAAATCTGTACCATGGGGGGGGCAGATTAACCATTCTCCCGTTGAGTTAGGTTGTTGGAGCAGTTACAACGGGGGGTCGGGGGGGACTTTCTATGTTTTCCAGGGCTAGTTTCAGGATAGTGGGTTTGGAACAGATGATATTTTAGCGCTTTTCTGAACAAGGTAAGACTCATGATGGCCCTGATTCCAGTGGGAAGGGCATTCCAGGCTATGGGTGCATAAATCGAAAAAGCCCTATTGGCGGTTGTCTTTGTGCATTTTACATTTATCTTAGGTACTTCTAAAGTGTTCAGCATTGCAGATCTTCTTGCTCTGTTGTCAGGGATGTTATTGATCAGTCTACAAAAGGGTGTGGGCGGCTGGTTTCTCAAGGCTTTAAAGGTCAGGATAAGTGCCTTGTAATGGATTCGGGCCTGTAGTGGTAGCCAGTGGAGTTCCTTCAGCACAGGTGTTATGTGTTCTGTTCTTGGTACACCTGCAAGCACTCTAGCAGCCGAGTTCATTGCAAGCCGGAGCGGATTTAGAGTTGCCTGTGGGAGCCCATGGAGAATGATGTTGGCAAAGTCCAGGTGTGGGATGACTAGGGCCTGGAAAATGGTCCGGTAATCAGAGAAGTCAAGTAGTGGTTGAAGATGACGTAAGGTTCGTATCTTATGGTATACTGCTCTTGTAACATTTTTCACATGTGTTACCATGTCTAGGCGCTGATCTAGGGTGATGCCTAGATAGCGAATTGTGGATTTTGTTTTGAGTTCGGCCTTATTAACTTGGAGAGGGGGAGGTGGGATGAACTTCTGGTTTCTTGTGACGAAAAGAACGTCGGTTTTGCTGTGATTGATACGCAGGTTTTGTGTGAGAAGCCAATCTGAAACTGCTTCAAAACATCTGATAATAGGAGAGAAATCGGGCTGGTTAATCGTGAATGGGAGATATAGCAGGATGTCATCTGCATAGGCGAGGCATTGTACGTTTAAAGAACGAATTAGGGTGCAGATAGGCTGCATATAGATGTTAAATAACAATGCAGATAAGGATGAACCCTGGGGTACCCCTTGCTTCTGTAGGAACGGCTCGGAGGTAGAAGTACCTGTCTTAACCTGTTGCTATCTATTAGCTAAATAAGATTCGCACTATTGTAGAGCAGTGCCTTGAATTCCTTTTTCTTGGAGACGTTGTAGTAATATCCCATGATTAACTGAATCAAAGGTGGCAGCAATATCCATAAAGATGAGGATGAATCCTTGGTTTATGTTATCGATTCCTGTGATTAGATTGTTGAGGAGGGTTGTTAGGATGGTGTCGACACCGTGTGCTTCCCTGAAGCCGTGTTGAGATGGATCAAGAGGTGCCTCAGCATCAATGTGCTGTTGGATCTGCCGCTGGACGACTTTTTCGATGATTTTGGCAAGCAGGGGGATACTCGAAATTGGTCTGTAGGAATCAACTTTGGCTGGGTCAAGCCTGCTATTCTTTAGCAGTGGCCTGATTGATGTGTGTTTAAGGCTCTGTGGGAAACAGCCCGTTAATAATGATTGGTTCAAGATTTTGCATAGTGTGTTACTTCACAGCGTAATTCTTTTATCCAGCTGGCTGGACATGGGTCATTGGGTGCCGTAGTAAGGTTGATAGAGACGATAATGTCTTTGATTTCTTTGCTGGATACTTCACAGAATTTGAGCAATAGCGTTGGCCGTGGCTTCATGTATACACTGGTAAAATTGGCAGAGGCTGAGTTTGTACTAGTCTGGATCATCTTCGATTGTAGGTAGTCGGAGTAGTCCTGGGGTTGAGGCATGGGTGGATGTGTTAATGCTGGGTCGCCTGTTAGTGATTTCACGATTCTGAACAGGTCATGTGCTTTATTTAAGGATCGCCTTAGAATATCTGTGTGGTGCTGTTTTCTTTTTTCCATTATTTTTGCTCTATGTAGTAACAGGAATGAGTTGTATGCACAGTGGGCTTCTGCTGTCTGGGTTCTACGCCACCTCCTTTCAAGTCTACGTAGGTGTAAGAGGGATGCTCGTATGTCTTTCGAGTACCATGGTGCATGTTCACGTCTCCTTGGCTCCTTGCTAGCGGAGGGGAGGTGGGCTATTGCACTGAGGCTGTGGTTCCAGTTAGCTACCAATTCATCTGGGTCAAGGGTTGTGATAGTGAGAAGGGGGAGAACCTTCTCAAGGACTTCCTCTTTAACGAAGGGGCGGAATCTTGTTGTTGGGGTTATAGATGAAGAGGTGTTGGCTGTGTTATTGGTCTTGAGGCAGTGACTGGTGGGTATGTGGAATCTGAGTAGATTATGATCCGACCAAGGTACTGGAGTTATGGACCTCAGCAGTTGCTGAGTAGTGTTAGCCACTGACTGAGGGGTGAATATGAGGTCTAGTGTACTCCCTTTCATATGTGTGGGAGAATCAATGAGTTGCTTATAGCCCAGCTCATCCAGTGCTTCGAGGAAGGCTGTTGTATGTGAGTCCTGTAGAGAAGGGAGATTGAAGTCTCCGAGTAACCAGTTCAGGGAGCGTGGGTTGTTTGGGTTACAGGTGAGATTGATGATTGTAGGAAGGTCGTCTGGTGATGACGTTGGGGCTCGGTAAAGTAGATTGATTGTGCAGTGATCATTTGATATGGAGATTGTATCAAGATGGGATGTAGTGGAGGCATCATTTAGACTAAATTGAAGCTCTTCTTTTGCAAGGACGAGTACTCCCCCTCCTCTCTGGTTAGCCCTGTGACAGGCATAGAGCGAGAAGCCATCAGGTGCCATTTGATTGATGATCGCATTATCGCAATCGGATAGCCATGTTTCAGTGATCATTAAGATGTCAAGGTCGTGGACTGATATAAGATCAATGACTGCAGGCCATTTTGACCGTATTGACCTTGCATTTATGAGTGCGCAGTTCAATGGTTGTTTAGGTTGGTGTTTATCAGATTGGTTCTTTTTGGTGTTCTGTAAAGGGATGTGAAGTAGATGCAAGTAGGATGTGTTATTGGTCTTTGTTAAGGTGTGGTAATGGTTTTCTGACCATCTTCTTCCATTGCTGTGGAGAATCGGTATATAATTGGAACAGGTGTTAAAGGCATGTGATAAGCTAAGGAGCCCTGATGTGAAGAGGAAAGTGATCATGGTAGGATTGGACACATCTTGAAGAGGCCTGAGGTGGTTTTGCTGG